>SRSM01000140.1:0-2400000 GCA_019593545.1 Apocynum venetum
TAACCCAGACCCTACCGAAACCCTAAACCCTCAAACCCTAAACCCTAAACCCTAAACCCTAAACCCTAAACCCCTAAACCTAAACCCTAACCCTAAACCCTAAACCCTAAACCCTAAACCCTAAACCCTAAACCCTAAACCCTAAACCCTAAACCCTAAAAACCCTAAACCCCACCCTAAACCCTAAACCCTAAACCCAAACCCTAAAACCCTAACCCTAAACCCTAAACCCTACCTAACCCTAAAACCCTAAACCCTAAACCCAAACCTAAACCCATAAACCCTAAACCTAAACCCTAAACCCTAAACCAAAACCCTAAACCCGTAACCCTAAACCCGTAACCCTAACCCCGTGCCGCCGCCGGCCCACCACGGCCGACGCGGTTTCCGCCTTCTTCTCCGGGAAAAGTTCTCCGGAGAAAAGGAAATTATGGAAATGATCCCACAAACCTTGTGGACACACCCATGTCACTAGTTTGCCAAAATGACATCCAAAATACTCCCAAAACACCAAAACAGTCCCATTTTCCCCTCCCTCTTTCGGCCATGCCATGGCTTCCACACCTCATTTTGTCACAACCCATCACTCCCAAACCCTTCCCAACAATGCCCCATTACATTTCTCATCAAATCATAACACAACTCAAAATCACCAAAAAACTGAAATTTCAGCCTTGGTTCTTCCAAATGAAAAAAATCCAGATTTGATGTTTTAGAGAAGGAGGAGAAGAAAAAGAGTTCTAGTTCAATTATGGGCCATGTTAATTGTGTTTTAGATCTTCCCACATCCATATCAACTTCACCCATGCCTCCTCCTTCATTTCTCTCTTCGGATTTGGGTAAAATGAGAGAGATAGCCGAGAGTATAGCCGAGAGCAAGCCTTTATGTTTTCCAAAGGAAAAAATTTCCGTCCATGGCTCTCTTGGCCAAGCTTCACCTCCAAATCTTCTCCCCTCATCTCATATGAACTTCTCAAGCAATGCCCAAACACCTTTGCATCCATTTGAGGCTTCAAAAGAAAAAAAAATTCTTCTCAATACACCTACCTTGGCCGACGGTTTTGGCAACATTTCTTCTCCATTTTTGGAGTCTCCTTGCATAGGTATCACTTACAAACGAAATTTCTTACCTTCCATGGCATCTCCCAAGCTTGCACAAGCTTCCTCTTCCCACCCACACTTGGCCGAAATCATTGGAGTAGAGAGGGAGGCGGCTAGGGCTTCCCTAGCTTCCCCCTCTCCCTTGGCCGATTCTCTTGTGAAGGAGAGGTAGGCGGCTAGGGTTTCCCTAGCTCCTTCCTCTCTTTCTTTTTTATGTAAGCCCACCCAACCCCAAACCCTAATGTCTTATCCCTTGGGCCTATCTATTCCCACACAAGCCCAACCTATTTTAAGCCCTTTTGCCTTTAATATCACAAGCCCACCTAGCCATCCTTCTATTAATATTCCTTTGGGCCAACCTATTATTAATTCTCCCTTGGGCCTTTTTCCTATTACTCATACACAAGCCCAAGAGATAGCAAGCCCTCTTAGCCAACCTCCTAATAATATTATATTGGGCCAACCCACTAATATTCTCCCTTGGGCCTTTCTCCTCCTACTTATACACAAGCCCACCAATTTCCAAGCCCATATAGCCAACCCTTAACTACTATGCCTTTGGGCCTTTCTTATCCTATTCCTACACATGCCCAAGGGTTAGCAACCCCACCTCATATAAATATTACTAGCCCACAACCTCATGCTCAAGCCCTAACCTCTAGCCCACATCTCTCTTGGGCTAACCATTACACCAATCCACTTCAAAAAAATTCTAATGGGTTTTCCAATTTGACTTCTAATTTTTCCCGACCTGCAACCAAAAAGTCAAACACTATTTCCGAAAATAATGGTCCTTTGACCATTGACTCCACATCTTTGGGAAAAGGAGGTAGCTTTGGTTTTCCCAACACTTGTACATCTCTTCCGGAGGCGGGCCCCACCGCCACGCTTTTCGTGACACCGGGAATCACATCTTCTACTCCTCATGAGTACGCCACAGGTATGCCTATCACCCCTTTTTTCAATAACAGTAGTTTTTCTTACTCACAGGGCTTCTCTCGGGACACGGGAATCGCCGGCACGCGTCCTGAGGCGGACGACAATTCTCGGTCTTCGGTCCTTGGGATTCCACCTACCGCTCTTGCTACTTACTCCTTGGCTCCCGATGGCACTTCCGGTATTAGTTGCACTTCTCGATATGCGGGCCCGCTCGGCACGCAAATCGAGAGACCCATCCAGGCCGCTTCTGCTCATCCCGGAATTGTTATTGGCACTCCGGTTACTTTTTCTTGGGATCGGGGTGGCATTCCCGACTCCCCGTGCTTATCTCGGGATGCGGGCCCGCCCCGCACCGAAAATGAGGCGTCTTCCCGGACTTCTCTGACACAGTCAGAGATTGTTATTGGCACACATATTATCACTTCTGCGGCATTAGGAGGTATTCATGACGCCCAGATTTTGGTGCGTGATGCGGGCCCTTCCGGCACGCAAATCGAGGCGTCTGCTCTTCCAACTCCAACACACTCTGCACATGCTAGGGGTGCCTCTGCCACTCCACATTTGGCCCATGGTATTATTTCTGATATGCGGACCCCACCTCCGGGAGCGGGCCATCCCGGCACGCAAACCGAGGTGCCATCCCTGACTTCTCCTCCACAGCCGGAGATTGTTGTTGGCACTCATATTATCACTTCTGCGGCACTAGGAGCTATTCCCGACACCCGGATTATGGCTCGGGATGCGGGCCCTTCCGGCACGCAAACCGAGGCGCCTACTCTTCGGGCTCCGACACGCCCTGCCCGTGCTAGAGGTGCCCCAACCACCTCACATATGGCTCGTGGTGTTATTACTGACACGCGGACCCCACCTCGGGGAGCGGGCCCACCCGGCACGCAAACCGAGACTCCTGGTCAGCCATCCGCCAGGGCCTCTGGACCTCATCAGACTGTTGCTGCATGCGCTCGAGCACCCATTAGTGATACGCCCTACCCTCAGGATGCCCAGCCAGCTGTTATCGGTCGCACCTATGCTTCTGTCACCTCGAGACCGACTGTCTCTCCATCTGATAGGGCTGCGATGAAGTCCTTTGATCAGATGCTGACTGGGTCTCCTGGATTGCTTGATGCCCAACTTAGTAGGAAGCATTGTGGCGAGCCAGCGGTGTCCTTACCCTCGGAGTTGGAGACAGAGTTGGCCATGCCGTTCAGATACACCTTGGTTGGAAAATTCTCCAACCGGAAGCCCAGCATGGTGGAGGTACGTAAAGCCTTCGAGAGGTTTAATTTCATTGGTCATTATGTCACTGGCTTGATTGATCACAGACACGTCCTTATTTATTTGTCTCATGAGTCGGATTACTCGAGGCTTTTCCTTAAGCCTACTTGGTTCATTTCGGGATGCCCGATGCGCATCCTAAAGTGGACCACTGATTTTCATCCATCCGCGGAGACTCCCATTGCTCCCATTTGGATTTCTTTCCCCCTCTTGCCCGTTCACCTTAGGGCGAAGCGGTTTCTTTTTATCTTGGCTAGAGCTGTGGGTATTCCGCTTCACATTGACGAGGCTACTTCCGACCTCCGTCGGCCCAGTGAGGCTCGTGTTTGCGTTGAGGTTAACTTGGAGAACAAGTTACCTGATCGCATTTGGATTGATCGGGGGGATGACAGGGGTTTTTGGCAGACAGTGACTTACGAGACCTTGCCAGTTTTCTGTTCTCGGTGTAGGCACATGGGACACTCTGCTGACCAGTGTGCCACAGGTGATGCTCCGGTCCGTTCTCCAGCACCTTCCTCTGTCCCTCATGCTATTCCTCCTATCCCCACAGGTCCTACTACTCAGATTCCTATCCCTACCATAGCCCCTATTCCCGCTATTTCTTCCCGTCCTCCCCAGGGGAAGGGGAAGGGGAAGGCCCCTGTCTCCCTGCCTCCCCGACAGTGGGTCCCCCGACCCGTCCCCCTCCCCTCTACTACTCAGCTCCCTGTTCCCATGACTACACCAATAGCTTCACCTGTCCTTACCCTTGCTGTTACCCCCCCTGTTACTTCAGTTCCGGCCTCCTTACATACTCTGAGCCCCGATACTCTGACGTTCAGCACACATACTTCGTCTTATACTCCAGTCTCTACCCCGCCCCAGACCTCCCATTTCTCATTCCCTGTGATCATCCCTGACTCCCCATCTGTATCTCCTGCGTTTCCTGTGACCTCCACATCGGTTACCCTACCACTGGCTCCTGACACATATATTCCTCATCCCGAGGCACCTTTGACTATTCCTCTCACTACAGCGGCACAGATGTTCGGTTCCTCACTTCCTCAGAGTGAACCCGTTTTTCCTGTTCCTCCGGCAGATAGTGATCCACTCATCTGCCCGCAGAACAGGGAAGCCTCCCTTTCGTCTGATGTTGGCAGTATTGCTCCGCACCTTCCTATTCGCAGAGGATCCTCTGGTGACCTCCAGCAGGCTCATACCGATGATACCGGCACCTCCCATTCTGATGATGGTGATGCTAGTTCTTGTCCGGTCCGGCGCCGTCGGAGCCGTTGCAGGAGCGCCTCTCGGACAGCACAGCCTTATCGGATGATCACACGGAGCCGAGCCCGATCAGGTACGCCCTCCATTCCCTCTTGTTCCTCATGAGTTGCATCATTATTTGGAATGTTAGAGGAGTAGGTAGTTCTGATACTCGAAGGCGCTTGAAAAAGCTCCTTCAGAGACATCACGTTTATTTTTTGGTTATTATTGAGCCGATGATTATGCGGCGTGATTTCACTTTCACTCGTCGATTCCTGGCCTTTGATCACGGGCTAGCGAATCAGACGGATCGGATCTGGTGCTTCTGGAGAGAGGGGACTGCGGTGACTGCTGTTGTTGACCATCCGCAGTTCTTTCATATGGTCATTCAGGACCCGAGGCTACCCAGGTCCGTTTATTTTACCCCTGTATATGCTTCTTGTTCTTATGTTGGCAGGAGGGATTTATGGGCTGGTCTTCACCATATCTCCCTTTCGATTGATGGCCCGTGGCTTGTCGACGGTGACTTTAATGTCATCTCTCATGATGGTGAGCGCACCGGTAGTAGTTCCAGAGATCGGGGTATTCGGGATTTTGGGGATATGATGCTGGACTGTGGATTGACTGATGCTGGTTTTATTGGGAGTCCATTTACGTGGACTAACCACCGGGTTTGGAAGCGTCTGGATCGTGTCCTTTACAATCCAGAGGCAGCTTCCTTCTTCAGCAGATTTACTGTGAGGCATCTCAACAGGCATACTTCTGATCACTCTCCGCTCCTTATCGAGATGTGTACAGTTGATTCTTCCGGACCGAGACTGTTTCGATTCCTCAACGTCTGGACCACACACCATGATTTTCAGTCATTCGTCTCTCAGAAGTGGTCAGTACCCACCCATCTTTCGGGTATGGCTGCTCTCTGGGAGAAGACATTTCGACTGAAACAGGGCTTGCGTTGGTGGAATCGGCATGTCTTCGGTGATATATTTCAGAGAGTCAGTGACGCTGAGCTGTCCGTCTCCGAGGCAGAGGCAGCGTATGATTGTGATCCTTCCACCTCTCACAGGGAGCAGTTGCACAGGGTTCAGGCCGAGCTGAACCGTACTTTATCAGTTGAGGAGGGCTTCTGGAGGCAGAAGTCGGGATCCAGATGGGTTTGTGAGGGCGATCACAATACCCGTTACTTTCACTCCATGGCACGTGGTCGTCGGGTCAGATCCGGCATTTTCTCGATCACTACTGAGCACGGGACACGGTTATCGGACCAGGATGAGATTCGGGACTCTGCAGTGAGCTTCTTTCACGAGCTTCTATCTTCACCTGCTCAGCCCCCGCAGCGGATCAGAGATGACATTATTCCTCGACTTGTCTCTGTCGAGGATAATGTCATGCTCAACCGTATTCCGACACTGGATGAGGTTCGTGAGGCGGTATTCAGCATTGACGGGGACAGTGTGGCGGGACCGGACGGCTTTACTTCGCTGTTCTACCAGAGGTGTTGGGATATTGTCTCCGGGGATGTCTATCAGGCAGTTCTGGATTTCTTCCACGGGGGCCATCTTCCTAGGGGTTTTTCTGCTACTTCTATTATTCTTCTCCCTAAGAGGGAGGGTGCCTGTAGATGGTCTGAGTTCAGACCTATCAGTCTCTGCACCGTGTTCAACAAGCTTATTACTAAGTTGTTGAACACGCGCTTGAGCTCCTTGTTACCTTCTATCATCTCTCCACAGCAGAGCGGTTTCGTCCCCGGCAGGCTCATTGGGGATAACGTGCTACTCGCCCAGGAGATGGTCCACACACTCGATGTGCGGGCCCGGAGTAGCAACGTTATTCTCAAGCTGGATATGGCAAAGGCTTATGATAGGATCGATTGGAGTTTCTTGCTGATTGTTATGGAGCACTTCGGGTTTGACCAGGTATGGATTGATCGGATCCGACGGTGTATCTCAGAGTGTCATTTTTCGGTCTTGGTCAATGGGCAACCCAGTGGTTTCTTTCGGTCGACTAGGGGTATCCGTCAGGGTGACCCAATATCTCCCTCGCTTTTCGTCATTGCCGCTGATTACTTCTCCAGACTTCTCACGCACCAGTTCACGAGGTTCCCGATGATGCAGTACATGCACGGGGGCCCGTCTCTTGTCTCGCATTTGTGCTTCGCTGATGACATGATTATTTTCGCCAACGGCCAGAAACAGTGCATTCGTAGGCTGCTCGAGGTGCTCGAGCATTACGAGGCTGTGTCTGGTCAGTTGGTGAATCGAGACAAGAGCGCACTTATTCTACCACGGAGGTCCTAGCCTGCTTTCGCCCGCAGGACTCAGGAGCTGACAGGAGTCACACATCACCAGCTCCCCATTACCTATTTGGGTGTACCTTTGTATCGGGGCCAGCGACGGACTTTTCTGTATGACGATCTCGTACAGAAGGTTCGTAGCCGGATCTCGGGCTGGGCATGTCGGCTACTTTCTCCGGGTGCTCGGATCACTTTTCTCCGATATGTACTTTCTTCCATGCCTCTTCACCTTTTTCAGATCGTGTAGCCTCCCAAGGCTATCTTGAAAAGGCTGGAGAGCTTTTTTGCCAGATTCTTATGGGATGCCCAGGATCAGACCCGCAGGCTTCACTGGCGCAGGTGGAAGTCTTTATGTCTCCCGCACGATGAGGGTGGTCTTGGATTCAGGAGACTTGAGGACGTCGTTGACGCTTTCTCCCTGAAGCTGTGGTGGCGGTTTCGTTCCCAGGATTCCTTGTGGGCTCAGTTTATGCTGGGCAAATACTGTGTTGGGATGCATCCGTCGCTAGCTACAGGTACTTATGCTGCTTCTCGGGATTGGCGCATGTTGCTCCGGGTTGGTCCACGAGCTGAGAGTCACATTGTCTGGATTTTAGGCCGGGGGCAGATTTTCTTCTGGCATGACTGTTGGATGGGAGACTCTACTCTTGCTTAGCAGTTGCCCGTTTCCGCACACACATCAGCTCGAGTCAGTGATTTCTTTGACGGATCGTATTGGGATTTTGACCTCCTCTGTCGGGCGGTTACTTCCTCTATGGCAGAGCGGATTATCAGCTTGCCCCTTTCAGTAGATGCCCCGGACAGGATGTTGTGGAGGGATACGCCGGATGGTAGGTTCACTACCAAGTCGGCCTGGCAGATAGTTAGGGAGCCCGCCACTGTTCGGACTCCCTATCGCTTATTCTGGGGACCTTCCATCCCCACGACCATCTCTTTCTTTTGCTAGAGATTGTGGCATGGTTTGATCCCGGTAGATACTGTTATCAGGGACCGGATCCGGGTCCATTTGGCATCGAGGTGTCACTGTTGTCACTCAGAGGAGACGTTTCAGCACGTGTTCGTTGGCAGTCCGGTTGCCGCTCAGGTATGGGCTCACTTTTCTTCTATTTTGCAGGTACCGATGTGTCAGCAGGACGGAATTCACCACCGGCTTCTTCGCTGGATTGGTTCGGGCCAGCACGTCACCCGGGGTCACATCCGCATCATCGTGCCTTTGCTCATCTTTTGGTTCATCTGGACAGCACGCAATGATGCAAAGCACAGGAGCATTACCATTGAGCCTCGGCGGATCATTTGGCGGGTTCACAGACACATTTTTTTTCTTCAGATTGGACGCATGTTCCGGCACACGCACTGGTACGGAGACACAGACTTCGCACCGTTATTTGGTGTCACACTTTTTGCCCCTCCTCGCCCCCTTCCTATCCTCGTCTCTTGGCACAGACCGTCAGTGGGATCCCACAAGGTGAACACCGACGGATGTGTTAAGGAAGGGATGGCTAGCGGTGGTGGGATTATCAGAGACAGTGATGGACGGTGCGTTCGAGCCTTTTGTTCATTCTACGGGTCTTGCGCCATTCTCGAGGCAGAGTTGCGAGCTATCTTCGACGGTGTCCTTTTGGCTCGAGATCTGGGACTGACTGCATTATGGATAGAGGCAGATTCCGCACTGGCCGTTCACTGCATCACACGAGGAGGTGGTCCGTGGCACATTCAGTTGCTTCTTCGGAGTATTCGACAGATGCTTTCCTTCGACAAAGATTCTGTTTCCCACATCTTTAGAGAGGGAAACCAGGTAGCTGATGACTTGGCTTCTGAGGGATGGAGACGTCAGACTTACACACTATTCGTACCTCAGGAGTTACACCCCAAGACTAGGGCCTTGATACACATGGACAGACTTGGATACCCTTCTGTCCGAGGACTCTAGATGTTTTTCATGTTTATTCTTGTTTTTTCGCATATTGGAGGTCAGGTTCATGTCCCCCTCCTTTCTTTGTATTTTGCACTTTATTTTTGTTTATGAGATTCAAGGGGTCTCTTTCCCCTTTAAAAAAAAAACCCTAAACCCTAAACCTAAACCCTAAACCCTAAACCCTAAACCCTAAACCCTAAACCCTAAACCCTAAACCCTAAACCCTAAACCCTAAAACCGCACTCGAGCTCTCGTTCGTGATCCGCCTACCCTTAGGATGCTCAGCCAGCTGTTACTGGTCGTACTTATGCTTTGGTCACATGTAGACCGACTGTCTTTTCTTCGGATATGTCAATGATGAAATCCTTTGACCAGATGCTGACTAGATCTCCTGGATTGCTTGACGCTCAGCTTGGGAGGAAGCATTGTGGCGAGCCAGCTGTTGTCCTACCCTTGGAGATGGAGACAGCTTTGGCAGAGCCCTTCAGATACACTTTGGTTGGAAAATTCTCCAACCGGAAGCCCAGCATGGTGTAGGTACGTAAAGCTTTGGATAGATTTAATTTCATTGGCCACTATGTCACAAGTTTGATTGATCACAAGCATATTCTCATTCACTTGTCACATGAGTCGGATTACTCGAGGCTTTTCTTAAAGTCGACTTGGTTCATTTTGGGATGCCCGATGCGCATCCTAAATTGGACCACCGACTTTCATCCTTCCGCGGAGACCCCCATTGCTCCCGTTTCGATTTCTTTCCCTTTACTGCCCGTTCACCTTAGAGCGAAGCAGTTCCTTTTCATCTTAGCTAGAGCGGTGGGAATTCCGCTTCATATTGACGAGGCTACTGTCGATCTCCGTCGGCCCAGTGAGGCTCGTGTTTGCGTTGAGGTTAACTTAGATACTAAGTTACCTGATCGCATTTGGATTGACCGAGGTGATGACAGGAGTTTTTGGCAGACAGTGACTTACGAGACTTTGCTAGTTTTCTGTTCCCGATGTAGGCACTTGGGACACACTGTTGATCAGTGTGTCTCTGGTGATGCCCAGGCTCGTTCTCTGGTACCCTCCTCTGTCCCTCCTCCTATTTCTTCTACCCCCCTATACCCACCACTCAGACTCCCGTCGCTACTATAGCCCCTATTCCCACCACTACCACCCGTCCTCCCCAAGGGAAGGGGAAGGGGCCTGTCACCCAGCCTTCCCGGCAATGGGTTCCCAGACCCGTCCCTGCACCCTCTACTGCTTCGCCTTCTATTCCCGTGGTTGCACCGATAGTTCAATCTATCCCTACCATTGCAGTCACCCCTCCTGTTAGCTTTGGCCCGGATGCCATACATACACCAGGCCCCGCTACTTTGCCTTTTGGCCCGCATACATCTACACATATTCCTGCCACAGTCCAGCCCTATTACTCTTCACCTGTGACCATCCCAGACTCCCCATTCGTATCTCTTACACTTCCTGCAATCTCTACACCGGCTATTCTACCCCTAGCTACTGCCACATATATTCCTCCCCCTGAGGCACCTATGGCTATTCCAGTCACTACAGCGGCACAGATGCCCAGTCCTTTTCTTCCTGAGGGTATACCCGATGTTCCTGTTTCTCCAGCAAACAGTGGTCCGCTTATCTATCCGCAGAACAGGGAGGCGTCTTTGTCATCTGATGCTGTCAGTATAGCTCCACATCTTCCTGTTCGGAGAGGTTCTTCTGGTGACCTCCGGCAGTCTCATACCGATGATACTGGTACTTCCCATCCTGATGATGGTGAGGATACTTTATGTCCGGTCCGGCGCCGTCGGAGCCTGTGCCGGGGAGCTTCTCAGGCAGCACAGCCTTATCGGATGATTACACGGAGCCGAGCTCGGTCAGGTACGTTTTCCATTCCCTCTTGTTCCTCATGAGTTGCATCATTATTTGGAATGTTAGGAGAGTAGGTAGTTCTGATACTCGAAGGCGCTTGAAAAAGCTCCTTTAGAGACATCACGTTTATTTTTTGGTTATTATTGAGCTGATGATTATGCGGCGTGATTTTGCTTTCACTCGTCGATTCCTGGCCTTTGATCACGGGCTAGTGAATCAGACGGATCGGATCTGGTGCTTTTGGAGGGAGGGGACTGCGGTGACTTCTGTCGTTGATCACCCGCAATTCCTTCATATGGTCATTCAGGACCCGAGGCTACCCAGGTCCGTTTATTTTACCCCTGTATATGCTTCTTGTTCTTCTGTTGGCAGGAAGGATTTATGGGCCGGTCTTCACCATATCTCCCTATCTGTTGATAGCCCGTGGCTTGTCGGCGGTGACTTTAATGTCATCGCACATGATGGTGAGCGCACCGGTAGCAATTCCCGAGATCGGGGTATTCAGGATTTTGGGGATATGATGCTGGACTGTGGGTTGATTGATGCTGGTTTTGTCGGGAGTCCATATACGTGGACTAACCACCGGGTTTGGAAGCGTCTGGATCGTGTCCTTTACAATCCAAAGGCAGCTTCCTTCTTCAGCAGATTTACTATGAGGCATCTCAACAGGCACACTTCTGATCACTCTCCGCTACTGATCCAGATGCCTACAGTTGATTCTTCCGGACCGAGACCGTTCCGATTCCTCAACGTATGGACCACTCGCCATGATTTTCAATCCTTCATCTCTCAGAAGTGGTCATTACCCACCCATCTTACCGGTATGGCTGCTCTATGGGAGAAGACTTTCCGACTGAAACAGGGTTTGCGTTGGTGGAATCGGCATGTCTTCGGTGATATCTTTCAGAGAGTCAGTGACGTTGAGCTGTCTGTCACTGAGGCAGAGGCAGCGTATGACTGCGATCCTTCCCCCTCTCACAGAGAGCAGTTGCACAGGGTTCAGGCCGAGCTGAACCATGCTTTATCCGTTGATGAGGGCTTCTGGAGGGCGATCACAATACCCGGTACTTTCACTCCATGGCACGAGGTCGTCGGGTCAGATCCGGCATTTTCTCGATCACTACTGAGCACGGGACACGGTTATCGGACCAGGATGGGATTCGGGACTCTGCAGTGAGCTTCTTTCACGAGCTTCTATCTTCACCTGCACAGCCCCCGCAGCGGATCAGAGATGACATTATCCCTCGACTTGTCTCTGTCGAGGATAACGTCATGCTCAACCGTATCCCGACATTGGAGGAGGTTCGTGAGGCGATATTCAACATTGACGGTGACAGTGTGGCGGGACCAGACGGTTTTACTTCGTTGTTTTACCAGAGGTGTTGGGATATTGTCTCCGGGCATGTCTATCAGGCAGTGGCTGTTTTCCCAGGGGATTTGCAGCTACCTCTATTATTCTTCTCCCTAAAATGGAGGGTGCCTATAGATGGTCTGAGTTCAGACCCATCAGTCTTTGCACCGTGTTGAACAAGCTTATCACTAAGCTGTTGAACACGCGCTTGAGCTCCCTGTTACCTATTATCATTTCTCCGCAGCAAAGTGGTTTCGTCCCCGGCAGGCTCATTGGGGATAACGTGCTACTTGCCCAGGAGATGGTTCACACACTCGACATGCGAGCCCGGGGTAGCAACGTTATTCTCAAGTTGGATATGGAGAAGGCTTATGATCGGATCGACTGGGATTTCTTGCTGACTGTTATGGAGCATTTCGGTTTTGATCATGTATGGATTGATCAGATTCGACGGTGTATCTCAGAGTGTCATTTTTCGGTCTTGGTCAACGGGCAGCCCAGTGGTTTCTTTCGGTCGTCTAGGGGTATCCGTCAAGGTGACCCGATATCTCCTTCGTTGTTCGTCATTGCCGCTGATTACTTCTCCAGACTTATCACGCATCAGTTCACGAGGTTCCCGATGATGCAGTACATGCACGGGGGCCCGTCTCTTGTCTCGCATCTGTGCTTCGCTGATGACATGATTATTTTCGCCAACGGCCAAAAGCAGTGCATTCGTAAGGTGCTCGAGCATTACGAGGCTGTGTCTGGTCAGTTGGTGAATCGAGACAAGAGCGCACTTATTCTACCACGGAGGTCCTAGCCTGCTTTCGCCCGCAGGACTCAGGAGCTGACAGGAGTCACACATCACCAGCTCCCCATTACCTATTTGGGTGTACCTTTGTATCGGGGCCAGCGACAGACTTTTCTGTATGACGATCTCGTACAGAAGGTTCATAGCCGGATCTCGGGATGGGCATGTCGGTTACTATCTCCGGGTGCTCGGATCACTTTGCTTCGATCTGCACTTTCTTCCATGCCTCTTCACCTTTTTCAGATCGTGCAACCTCCCAAGGCTGTCTTGAAGAGGCTAGAGAGCTACTTTGCCAGATTCTTATGGGATGCCCAGGATCAGACCCGCAGGCTTCACTGGCGCAGGTGGAAGTCTTTATGTCTTCCGCACGATGAGGGTGGTCTTGGATTCAGGAGACTACAGGACATCGTCGACGCTTTCTCCCTGAAGCTGTGGTGGCGGTTCCGTTCCCAGGATTCCTTGTGGGCCCAGTTTATGCTGGGCAAATACTGTGTCGGGACGCATCCGTCGCTAGCTACAGGTACTTACATTGCTTCTCGGGATTGGCGCAGGCTGCTCCGGGTTGGACCACGAGCTAAGAGTCACATTGTCTGGATTTTGGGTCGAGGCCAGATCTTCTTCTGGCATGACTGTTGGATGGGAGACTCTACTCTTGCTCAGCAGTTGCCCGATTCCGTTCACACCTCGGCTCGGGTCAGTGACTTCTTCGACGGTTCGTACTGGGACTTTGACCTCCTCTGCCGGGCGGTTCCTTCCTCGATGGCAGAGCGGATTGTCAGCTTGCCGTTATCAGTTGATACCCTAGACAGGATGCTGTTGAGGGATACGCCGGATGGTAGGTTCACTACCAAGTCGGCCTGGCAGATAGTTAGGGAGCCCGCCACTGTTCGGACTCCCTATGGCTTATTCTGGGGAGCTTCCATTCCCACGACCATCTCGTTCTTTTGCTGGAGATTGTGGCATGGTTTGATCCCGGTAGATACTGTTATCAAGTACCGGATCCGAGTCCAGTTGGCATCGAGGTGTCACTGTTGCCACTCAGAGGAGACGCTTCAGCACGTGTTCGTTGGCAGTCCGGTTGCCGCTCAGGTATGGGCTCACTTTTCTTCTATTTTGCAGGTACCGGTGTGTCAGCAGGACGAGATTCACCACCGACTACTTCGCTGGATTGGTTCGGGCCAGCACGTCACCAGGGGTCACATCCGCATCATCGTGCCTTTGCTCATCTTTTGGTTCATCTGGACAGCACGAAATGATGCGAAACACAGGAGCATTGCCATGGAGCCTCTGCGGATCATTTGCCGGGTTCACAGACACATTTCATTCATTCAGATTGGACGCATGTTCCGGCACACGCACTGGTATGGAGACACAGACTTCACTCCGTTATTTGGTGTCACACTATCAGCCCCTCCTCGCCCCCTGCCTATCCTCGTCTCCTGGCACAGACCGTCTGTGGGATCCCACAAGGTGAACACCGACGGATGTGTTAAGGAAGGGATGGCTAGCGGTAGTGGGATCATTAGAGACAGTGACGGACGGTGCGTTCGGGCCTTTTGTTCGTTTTATAGATCTTGCAACATTCTCGAGGCGGAGCTGCGAGCTATCTTCGATGGTCTCCTTTTGGCTCGGGATTTGGGACTGACTGCATTATGGATAGAGGCAGATTCCACGCTGGCCGTACACTGCATCACACAAGAAGGTGGTCCGTGGCACATTCAGATGCTTCTTCGGAGTATTCGACAGATGCTTTCCTTCGACAGAGACTCTGTTTCCCACATCTACAGAAAGGGAAACCAGGTAACTGATGACTTGGCTTCTGAGGGATAGAGACGTCGAACTTACACACTTTTCGCACCTCAGGAGTTACACCATAGGACTAGAGCCTTGATACACATTGACAGACTTGGATACCCTTCTGTTCGAGGACTCTAGATTAGTTTCATGTATTCTTGTATTTTCGCATATTGGAGGTCAGGTTCATGTCCCCCTCCTTTCTTTGTATTTTGTTTCTTGTTTTTGTTTATGAGATTCAAGGGGTCTCTTTCCCCTTTTTTTAAAAAAAACCCTAAAACCCTAAACCCGCTCAGGTATGGGTTCACTTTTCTTCTATTTTGCAGGTACCGATGTGTCAGCAGGACGAGATTCACCACCGGCTTCTTCGCTGGATTGGTTCGGGCCAGCACGTCATCAGGGGTCACATCCGCATCATCGTGTCTTTGCTCATCTTTTGGTTCATCTGGATAGATCGCAATGATGAGAAGGTGAACACCGACGGATGTGTTAAGGAAGGGATGGCTAGCGGTGGTGGGATTATCAGAGATAGTGATGGACGGTGCGTTCGAGCCTTTTGTTTGTTCTACGGGTCTTGCACCATTCTCGAGGCAGAGTTGCGAGCTATCTTGGATGGTCTCCTTTTGGCCCGAGATCTAGGACTGACTGCATTATGGATAGAGGCAGATTCCGCGCTGGCCGTTCACTGCATCACACGAGGAGGTGGTCCGTGGCACATTCAGTTGCTTCTTCGGAGTATTCGACAGATGCTTTCGTTCGACAGAGATTCTGTTTCCCACATCTTTAGAGAGGGAAACCAGGTAGCTGATGACTTGGCTTCTGAGGGATGGAGACGTCAGACTTACACACTATTCGCACCTAAGGAGTTACACCCTAGGACTAGAGCCTTGATACACATGGACAGACTTGGATACCCTACTGTCCGAGGACTCTAGATGTTATTCATGTTTTTTCTTGTTTTTTCGCATATTGGAGGTCAAGTTCATGTCCCCCTCCTTTCTTTGTATTTTGCACTTTATTTTTCTTTATGAGATTCAAGGGGTCTCTTTCCTCTTTAAAAAAAACCCTAAACCCTTTTCACTTTCAACTTTTTGTTCAGAAGAGTACTAAGGATTTCATTGTTTCCATTTCACACAGTCTAAGATATTATCTGAACCTTTTGTTGAATGCTTGCACATTTTTCTTAGGAAACGTACAACAGAAGATTAAAATAATGCCTTATGCTTGTACAAGCAAAGCACATGCTGTTTTCACCCCTCTTCTTTAGCTTATATTAGATTATCTTCCCTTTTGGTGTATTGCAATAAACAGTAGTAGTCCAAATCCTCATGTTTCTAGTGCAATTTTTCAGTTTGCTTTGTAGTTTGTACTGAAGCGCTCATCCATATCAAAACCAAGAAAAAGGAAAAGTTTCTGATTCTTGAAAAATTATCAAGGTGGCATGTGCAAAATAGTAGAAAACAAGTGATTAGCTTTTATGGCGTCTTGTATGCAGGGTTGAATATGTTGTGAACTGTTTGGAGTGTTTATTTTTGGATTGTGTCCTAAAAGTGGCAAAATTGATATCTAAATAGCTCATTTTCTATTTTCATCTCTTTATTAATTTCAACTTCAATAAATTAAACATTAGCAACATTATGTTTGCTTCTTGAGTAGTATATAATTGCTGAAGTTGGATATACGCTTTTCATGCCAGTTGGTTTCTGTATTGTTAGTACCATGCTTTGATACTTGTGAAAGATAATCTCCGGAGAGGAAGGAAAAAAGAGAGATTATCTCGACTTATTAGTAAAACTTGCGGATGATAGTGTTGTCAACTTCTGCATTGTTTTCTAAAGTAAGCAGGGTTTGTCCTTTTCTAATTTGCAATGATCATGCCTATATGCTCATATTCATGTAATTGGATTAGATATTTGAGAATTTTACTTTTTGAGACTCCAGTTGTTCTCTTGCCTTAATATTTTGAGGAACTGTTTTAGCTTGACATATTCCAGCTTCTATTCTTGCAGGCTAATGAAAAAATGAAAGGGAAAAGGAGAGGTCTATTTTTCAACATGTAAGTATTATATTTTTTCCTACATTCAGAAAATATTTATGGTAGGGAGCATGTATTTTTCAATCGGGGAGATTTGTCTTCCCAATGTAAAAAGGTTTTAGCAATACATGCAAAAAAGACAAATTGCACTTTAATTTTGGGTATGAGTTTTGGCCATTGTAATTGTGCTTCGCTTCAATTGCTTCACCCTCCCCCCCCCCCTCCCCTCCCCTCCCCTCCGCTCCCTCCCTTTTGTAGCAACAACTTTTCTTTAATACAAGGTGTATTAGAGATCTTTTGGATTCCCTATCCCAAAGCCAAAAAAGGAATAAAAAACACAAAAGTGAAAATGTTGTTTCCACTCTTATCTTTCTTCAAAGATATGGGCAGTGAAAAGGACTTTGCCTAATTCATTAAAAAAGAAAAAAGAAATGAGGACAGTAGGAATGTGGGGAAGAAATTGATCTATACATTTTAGCGTGCAAGAGTTTTTACTCAGGAGATGCAATATATATATATATAGGCACACGTTGTTCGGCACAAATGTTCTTGTCTGTCTTGTTTGAATGAATGAACACAAAATATAGTTTTTATTCTTGACAATAAATAGGGATGACGCTTTTACTGCGTGGGCCGGATACTTCTACCTCTAATCTTGTCCACACGCGAAAATATTATTCCCATGTTGTTGTCCTCATTGAATAATATTTCATGGATATGCAATTTTTTTCATCTCCTATATAATAAATAACAAAATGTAAAATGTCTATAAAATACATTCATAACAACTATTCATAAAATACATTTACATTAATATTATATATTTGATTTTATTCTCATCAAGTTTTCGTATAAATTTGTATACTGAAATCTAAATTTTATGAGATTATAAAGTTCTTTTATTTTTTAATTTATTTCATAATTTGATAAGTTATCATTCAACACTTTCATAATGATACATTTTAATAATCAATCGAATGTCATGTAATAATTTTTTATTCAATTTATATTTTATTAAAGTGATTTTATCTTATCAATTTTTAAATAAATATTTAAGAGAATAACATTTATATTACAGTTTTACCTAAAACGTCTTTATAATATCTTATATTTTATTTTCTTGACAAAATTATTTTTACTCAAACCAAGTAGACGTTTGAGAAAATTAGTTAGATATTCACTACTTAGTTCAACTTTGATTTCAATTAGCTATCTAATGTCATCAAACATTTCTTTCAATATTAGCAATTGCAATATCTCTATTCTTATGTGATTTATTTTTGTTAATGCATTAATAAAGAGCAAATGATAATAATTTTGAAGATTAAAAATTGAATCATTCATTTTGTAAGAAAAAGAAAAAGTTTTTATTTGAAATAATTATGTACAAGAAGAAAATATTATGAAGAAAAATAATAATAAGTGATGCATCTTGAGTTGAAGAAGAATTGATTTTTGTCAAATAACAGTCCCTATATATATATATATATATATATATATATTATACACACTCACATATCATATCATTTTATCTCTTTTTTCATTATTTTTTGGTCTAATTTTTCAAATCATGTTGAAAAATTGGACAAAAAGACAATGAAAAAAAAAAGGTGATGTGTCATATTTTTAAATCGATTTGAAAAATTGTATAAAACATTAAAATGGTGAGTTCTCATTTGGGGGTACGAGAGCTTCCGTTTTTATTATTTTATTAATTAAATTATTATATTAGGATTAAAGTGAGTTCTCATTACGAATATGAGAACTTTCGTTTTTATTTTTTTGTTAATTAAATTATATTTTTTACATTTAAAGTGAGTTCTCATTGAGGGTATGAAAGCTTCCCTTTGTATTTTTTTATTAATTAAATTATCTTTCTTACATTTAAAGTGAGTTCCCATTGAGGTTATGAAAACTTTTGTTTTTATTTTTTTATTAATTAAATTATTATATTATGATTAAAATGAGTTCTTATTGAGAGTATGAGAACTTCTGTTTTTATTAATTAAATTATTTTTTAGAATTAAAGTGAGTTCTCATTTGAGGCATAAATCTAACCTCCAATACATATAAAAATAACATGAATATATGAAAAAAATTAGAGTCGAGGTGTGAATAATGTGTAACTCTGTCGTCTCTATCCCTCAAAAGTCAAGTCATCAGCCACCTGCTTCTCCTATTTGAAGATGTGGGAAACTCTTTTTCGAAGCAGATCAACTGTCCAATATGCCGGAGTAGCATCTGGATATATCAATGTCCTCCTCCTTGTATAATATGACAAGTGTTAAGTCCGCCTCAATCCATAATGTAGTAAGTCTCAAATCCCGAGCCAAAATGAGACCTACCAAGATAATCCGCAACTCAGTCTCAAGAATGGAGCAAGAACGCAGGGCTAATGAACAAAAACACGAACGCACCATCTGCTACTGTCTTTGATAATCTCGCCACGACTAGCCCTATCATTTTTAACACATCCATCTGTGTTCACATTATGGGATCTCACAGATGTTCTATGCCAAGGAACCAAGACAGGTAGGGGGGCGATGAAGAGTGGGTAAGGTGACTCCAAATAGTGGAACAAAGCACGTGTCTCCATACCAGTGAGTGTGTCTGAACATACATCCCATCTGGAGGAGGAAAATGTGTCTATAGACTTGCCAGATGATCCACTGAGATTCCATAGATATGTTCTTATGCTTCACATCATTATGCACCGTCCAGATGAACAAAAAAGTAAGCATAGGCATGATACTGATTATGTGACCCCTAGAAACGTGCCGGCTTGATGAAATACAATGAAGGAAGCGGTGTATTTCGTCCTATTGATAAACAGGTACTTGCAAAATAGAAGAAAAGTGAGTCCATACCTAAGCGGCAACTGGACTACTGATGAACACGTGCTGAAGGGTCTCCTCTAAATGACAACAGTGACATTTGAATGCCAACTGGACTCGAATACGGTCTCTGATAATTGTCTTAACAGGGATGAAACCGCGCCAGAGTCTCCAGCAAAAAAAAAAAGCTAGTCCGTGCTCGAATAGTACGGCTCTCAAATTTAAACATAACAATTCCTATGGAGATAGAGAAAGTAGGGATCGAATCCACAGAAATTTGTCAACTCTTAAATTAAAATCATTAATCGTAAAGGGTTTTGGGGGTTTTGGTTTTTTGATAAATAAGATAATGACAACAATTAAAATAAATAATTCTTGGGGTTTTGGATTTTTTGAATAGAATTAAAAAGGAATTTGGAATACAAATGATATAAAAAGGCATTAGCAAGGAACTAGTATCAAGTTTTTTTTTCATGGGATTAATCATAGATAAATACATTATTAAGTTGTTAGTTTTAGAATCTCGATCAGCTTAGACAGATTAATCTCTAATTTAATTAAACACCACTACCAACCAGCGTGTATAGGATGCTCAATCAAATTGCATTAAACAAATAAGACATCACTAACATTAAATTGTATATAACAATCAACTTAATTATATACCATTTAAATTATATAATTCAACTACTAATTTAATTCAGCTAAGAGCTACAACTCAATTAAACTAGTAGATATTCCTTGAATAATTAATACAAGATTAATAATCCTAGTTATATAATCACATTCATTAATTAGATTGTCAATCTAATTAATTCACATAATTATATTGATTAAAATATGAATTATATAAATACTCAATTAATATATATATATATATATAAAAAATATATTGAATTTATATTAACTAAAGAAATTAGGCGGTTCAGCCGACCATTTAAATAAATTAAACTAAAAATATGGAAGCTTGGTCTTTCATAAAAAGAATTAAAGACAAAAATAAATTAAACTAGTTAGGAGGTTCGGCCTTCCACAAAAAATATAAGACATAAAAGTAAATTGAACTAATTAGGTGACTCGGCTATCCATTTGCTATATTTAAAGTGCATAAAACAAAATAAATAAAGACTAGGCGGGTAAACCAACCATAAACTCAGTTAAATAAATCAAAATAGAAATTAAGTACAAAGAAAATTATCTTATAATCTCATTTATTAATAACTTAACACATATCCTTGCTAACAAAAGGAAATTACTCACAATGCATATTTAATAAATATAAGATGAAATGTATAAACATTGGAAAGAAAATTTGAAAGATAAACTCTCCGAAACTATTGAAATTATCCAGACAAAATTTCTTTACTAAATATTACAAAAAGCCTTGAAATATTATTCTAAAAATTATAGAAAATATAATACGATGAAGACAGTAATAAAATAAAGAAATTGGAAAAAAAAATGGAGAAAATTGAAACTAAATTGGTGTTGAAATGATAAAAATAAACTCTATTTATATGTACAAAAATCAGGAGCAAAATGATCATTTTGTACCCTAAAGTCTTGAACATTTAGTTAGTGGCCTAATTTTTCCAAACTTCGCCACGTGTCGCGTCATCTTCTTATTGCGTCATGTCATCGAATGACATGAATTTTTTTTTTTACTTTTCCAACATTTCTTATTCTTCTTTTTATCTCCATAATGAACTAAAATACATCGGAAAACTTACAAACAAAGAAATAGAAGGGAAACGTGAAATATATTCATTAAATAACATAAGAGCGGGATTTGCAGCTACTTATATTATTCTTCTCCCTAAGAGGGAGGGTTTAGGTTTATTTAATTGATAGGGTTTAGGGTTTAGGGTTTTTTTTAAACCTAACCTCCAAGAAAAGCAAATAAATAGAGTAACTGAAAGCTATAAATAAAGCGGTACAATCTCCCGTACAGTACACAATGAAGGCTTATGGTGTACGTCCAAAACGTGTCTGTCTCCGTGTCATCATTCGAGTGGAAGATCTAGACTGGCAACTAAACCTCTGAGGAATAACATGATTGTCATATATTCATGTTATTTTTTATATGTATTGGAGGTTAAATTTATGCTTCCTTCCTTTCTTTATATTCTTTTTTTTGTTTATGAGATTTAATGGGTCTCTTTCCCTTCAAAACAAAATTAAAATTCACTTTAATCCTAATATAATAATTTATTTAATAAAAGAATGAAAATTTTCATAACCTCAATAAGAACTCACTTTAATTCTAAAAAAATTAATTTAATTAATAAAAAATAAAAATATAAGTTCTCATACTCCCAATGAAAACTCACTTTAATCCTAAAAAATAATTTAATTAATAGCAAAATAAAAATTGATGTTCTCATACCTCAAATGAGAACTCACTTTAATTCTAAAAAATAATTTAATTAATAAAAACAGAATTTCTCATACTCTCAATAAGAATTCACTTTAATCATAATATAATAATTTAATTAATAAAAAATAAAAACAAAATTTTCATAACCTCAATGGAAACTCACTTTAAATGTAAGAAAGATAATTTAATTAATAAAATAATAAAACGAAAGCTCTCGTACCCCCAAATGAGAACTCACCATTTTAATGTTTTATACAATTTTTCAAATCGATTTAAAAATATGACGCATCACCTTTTTTTTCATTCTTTTCGTCCAATTTTTCAACATGATTTGAAAAATTAGACCAAAAAAACAATGAAAAAAGAGATAAAATGATATGATATGTGAGTGTGTATAATATATATATATATATATAGGGACTGTTATTTGACAAAAATCAATTTTTCTTCAACTCAAGATGCATCACTTATTATTATTTTTCTTCATAATATTTTCTTCTTGTACATAATTATTTCTAATAAAAACTTTTTCTTTTCTTACAAAATGAATGATTCAATTTTTAATCTTCAAAATTATTATCATTTGCTCTTTATTAATGCATTGACAAAAATATATCACATAAGAATAGAGATATTGCAATTGCTAATATTGAAAGAAATGTTTGATGACATTAGATAGCTAATTGAAATCAAAGTTGAACTAAGTAGTGAGCATCTAACTAATTTTCTCAAACGTCTAATTGGTTTGAGTAAAAATAATTTTGTCAAGAAAATAAAATATAAAATATTATAAAAACGTTTTAGGTAAAACTGTAATATAAATGTTATTCTCTTAAATATTTATTTAAAAATTGATAAGATAAAATCACTTTAATAAAATATAAATTGAATAAAAATTTATTACATGACATTCGATTGATTATTAAAACGTATCATTATGAAAGTGTTGAATGATAAATTATCAAATTATGAAATAAATTAAAAAATAAAAGAACTTTATAATCTCATAAAATTTAGATTTCAGTATACAAATTTATACGAAAACTTGATGAGAAGAAAATCAAATATATAATATTAATGTAAATGTATTTTATGAATAGTTGTTATGAATGTATTTTATAGACATTTTACATTTTATTATTTATTATATTGGAGATGAAAAAAATTGCATATCCATGAAATATTATTCAATGAGGACAACAACATGGAAATAATATTTTCGCGTGTGGGCATGTGGACAAGATTAGAGGTAGAAGTATTCGGCCCATGCAGTAAAAGCGTCATCCCTATTTATTGTCAAGAATAAAAACTATATTTTGTGTTCATTCATTCAAACAAGACAGACAAGAACATTTGCACCGTGTGCCTATATATATATATATATATATATATATATATATATATATATATTGCATCTCCTGAGTAAAAACTCTTGCACGCTAAAATGTATAGATCAATTTCTTCCCCACATTCCTACTGTCCTCATTTCTTTTTTCTTTTTTAATGAATTAGGCAAAGTCCTCTTCACTGCCCATATCTTTGAAGAAAGATAAGAGTGGAAACAACATTTTCACTTTTGTGTTTTTTATTCCTTTTTTGGCTTTGGGATAGGGAATCCAAAAGATCTCTAATACACCTTGTATTAAAGAAAAGTTGTTGCTACAGAAAGGGAGGGAGCGGAGGGGAGGGGGGGGGGGAGGGTGAAGCAATTGAAGCGAAGCACAATTACAATGGCCAAAACTCATACCCAAAATTAAAGTGCAATTTGTCTTTTTTGCATGTATTGCTAAAACCTTTTTACACTGGGAAGGCAAATCTCCCCCATTGAAAAATACATGCTCCCTACCATAAATATTTTCTGAATGTAGGAAAAAATATAATACTTACATGTTGAAAAATAGACCTCTCCTTTTCCCTTTCTTTTTTTCATTAGCCTGCAAGAACAGAAGCTGGAATATGTCAAGCTAAAACAGTTCCTCAAAATATTAAGGCAAGAGAACAGCTGGAGTCTCAAAAAGTAAAATTCTCAAATATCTAATCCAATTACATGAATATGCGCATATTCGCATGATCATTGCAAATTAGAAAAGGACAAACCCTGCTTACTTTAGAAAACAATGCAGAAGTTGACAACACTATCATCCGCAAGTTTTACTAATAAGTCGAGATAATCTCTCTTTTTTCCTTCCTCTCCGGAGATTATCTTTCACAAGTATCAAAGCAAGGTACTAACAATACAGAAACCAACTGGCATGAAAAGCGTATATCCAACTTCAGCAATTATATACTACTCAAGAAGCAAACATAATGTTGCTCATGTTTACTTTATTGAAGTTGAAATTAATAAAGAGAGAAAATAGAAAATGAGCTATTTAGATATCAATTTTGCCACTTTTAGGACACAATCCAAAAATAAACACTCCAAACAGTTCACAACATATTCAACCCTGCATACAAGACGCCATAAAAGCTAATCACTTGTTTTCTGCTATTTTGCACATGCCACCTTGACAATTTTTCAAGAATCAGAAACTTTTCCTTTTTCTTGGTTTTGATATGGATGAGCGCTTCAGTACAAACTACAAAGCAAACTGAAAAACTGCACTAGAAACATGAGGATTTGGACTACTACTGTTTATTACAATACACCAAAAGGGAAGATAATCTACTATCAGCTAAAGAAGAGGGGTGAAAACAGCATGTGCTTTGCTTGTACAAGCATAAGGCATTATTTTAATCTTCTGTTGTACGTTTCCTAAGAAAAATGTGCAGGCATTCAACAAAAGGTTCAGATAAAATCTTAGACTGTGTGAAGTGGAAACAATGAAATCCTTAGTACTCTTCCGAACAAAAAGTTGAAAGTGAAAAGGACATACCCTTGCAATAAATAATCTCAGGATGAGGACAATCGTATCTCTTGAGCTGCAAGACAATGCAATGAACATGTAACTATAAATGGATAAACCAAATGCATAACACCAGGAAGACATGGTTTAGCATTTCAAACTGAAAGATAAGTTTTCATGCATCATTTAGGGCAAAGCAACTGAAAGCTGTTGATTTAACGTAGAATAGCTGTCAGTCTTTAACTTATGAGAGATATTTAACTGCAAGAGTATTAGATGAATGATCTAAAATGTGAAACAATGATCACTGTGGACTATGGAAAGGAAGGATTTGCAGCATACCAGCTTATATCATTGAAACCATTTTCAGCCCTCAAGAGACGCTCAACTCCTTGGAAATCAATAATAGAAAATTCTATAGGACTACCGTAAGGAATGGAAACCTGAAATACAGACGAAATGTTAGTATGTCACAATAAAGTACAAGGAAAACTAGGTAAGCAAACTTATTTTAAATTTGGAGAAGAAAAAGACACTGCACAATACATGTTAAGCCACTGACAAAGACTAGAAATAGCACATATTTTGAAGTAAACTGTGATGCAAAGCATGGAAGTGATATATTTTCTTGGTTGCTGAAGTTCATCGAGCTGCTGAAAGAAGAGTGACTCGAGAACAAGTTGTTTCAAAAATTAATGTTTACATTTTTATTTTGAACCATTTCAATAAAAAATAGTAGTTTGGAAAAGCATTAATGCAGTAGCTTCTCCAAAGCAGTTTTTTTAAGCACTTTTAAACTAAAATCAAAAGTATTAAAAGGATAAAAGGCAACCGAGAACAGCCAAAACAGCTTCTGGCTTAGAAAGAGTTCAAAGCTGCTTATTTTAAAGGGTAAAATACACCAGTAGCCCCTGAACTTTCTCGGATTTTGGTCTTTGTGCTAGAAACTTTTTTGCCATCAAACTTGCAAATATTCTCCAAAGTAGCAAAAACGTCCATTTTAGCCATCAAACCCTAACAGAACAGTCACACATGCAATTCACATGATTAAGCACAAGGGTATGTTAGTCTTGAAACATCAACACTTTTCTGAAAGACATGTCTTCCCTGAGAACAAACTGATTCTCACCACTACTCTGAGCTTCTTCACATGCAGATATCTGCAATTCGGAAGAGTTAGAATTAGATTTGGGAACTCTTGTGTCTTAGATGTATCTTTCCAAACTATGAAGATCAGCGAACAGAGTAAGGAAGAACATCGGTGGAGTGGAAGAGATGAGGGGAGTTTTTTTTTTTGATAAGTAGACAAGGAGAGTTTTCATCGGCATAAAGAAGAAAAGAGAAAAAAAGATCACATCTTAAATCTGTGAGAAAGAAAACCTGTTTGTCCAACAAAAACATAAAGCTTTCGATAGCTAGAGAATATAATGATTTTCACCTACAAATCACAGAGAATGGTGAGCTCTTTCGCCCCCATTTTCACATAGAGAGACAATAGAAAACAATAATTCTCTTTTGCCCTAATTCCCAATTTAAATATTTCTTATGTCTTATATATAATCAAACAAACAACACGACCGCTAGAATTTCCATCTCAATCGGCAGCATGAGAGTTCCATAAAGCATCAATTTGAACTCTTCAGCAAGTCAATCAATTTCTCGCCAGGGTTTTTTGTCCTCCTCAATGCAGCGAAAATCGACCCAAGCTTCAATTGAAACCTTATTGACAGAGAGGGGAGTGATTGTGTAGGTGTTGAAGATGTTTCTTAGGAGGATGGCAGTGGTACAAGGAGATTGCAAGGAGTCTGTTGTTGTAGTAGATAAGAGAGATTTCTTAGAGAGGTCCAACCAAGAGGAGGGTTTACAATAGCAATCGAGAAGAAAATTTGCAGATGGGAATGGGAAGAATGTACGAACAGAGAAGGAAAAGAGGAAGAAAATATAATAAAATACTTTTATTTTTATTATCAAAAAATTGAAATGATTAGTAAGTCACACAACTCGATTCCATTAGGGTTTAACAGCAAAAGTGGACAAAAGGGCTATAGAACTTTTTGTAAGTTTGAGGGCAAAAACCAAAAGAAAAAAAGTTCCAGTCAAAATCCGGAAAAGTTCAAGAGCTACTAGCGTTTTTCTCCCTATTTTAACACCCCTAATTTTTAACACCTACTAAATAGAAAATTGATTAACTTAGAAACATTCCAGGCATTTTAGGTATTCTGTCATAGCTTTGTGCAAGAGCTAGTTTAGGCAAACTAAATTTAAAAAGCATAAAACCATACAAATCTTACATAAACAATCGTTAGTCATTTCCTTAATCAATATATCATGAGTTCAAAGTAGAAACGTCACTCATGTACATGCATTGTATCCTCGCAAGTCCCTCACATTGCTATGACCAACCAAAAGGTAAAAATGAATTGGTAGCACAATCTACTATTTACTTTAGAGCTACTTAATTTGGAACTCATGGTATATCCGGATCTTTAATCCAACTTATCCAGTTTGGGAAACCTCAAGGATATATCCTGAAATTCTTTGAGACATTCATCGCCCCAGTGACTCAAACCCATGACCTCTAAATCATAGGCAAAGTTGCTCGTCATTTCTGACTAACTAAGCTACACTTGCTTATCGAACTCATGGTATTTACTGATAGAGGACAAACTAGGGATTCATGTTATGTTGCCAAGAGAAAGTTTCTAATAGGAATTTAATTACAATTTAAGAAGAAAAAAAACTAAAGAGAAAGAGAGGACAAATTAGTATCCTTCCTGGAGGGGAGAAAGAGTGAAGAGTAAAGAGTAAAGCCTACAAAATTCTTATTAAAATGAAGGCATCTACATTACAGGTAGAGAACTCCCATGGAGACTCCCAAGAATTTTTCCTAGGCTCACTAGTACATCAACTCTTAGGAATTAAGAATAATCTTCAAAAGACTAACCTAAGAGTGGCCCAGGAAAATATAATTTCAGGTTGATTCTAAAATAAGTTAAGTGACTGCAGAAGGAAAATTGAACCAGAAATCTACTATAAACGTGAAAATTAACAAAAATAGTAACTACTAAAGACAATACAACTGAAATACCACTTGCCCTTCAAATTGAATGTATGCTTTATTTTCTACTCTGTTTTCTGGAAATGTTAACTTTAAAATATTACATGTATTCAAATATTTTATACATTAAAGCAAATAAGAGAACCTGAAAAGAAATTTGATAGACCCACCTACAAGTTCCCAACTTGCACTTGAAATACAGATTAAGTAATGCAAATGTTTCAGATGTGTTCCACGTGCCATGTTCTCTTTAAACTACCATGTAACATTAAGCACTTCTTTAATATCCCTCCAGAAACAATCTGTAATGTTGTTTGCCTACGAAGGGTTATTAATGGAAATCCGTAACCTATAAGATTAAAACTCATTACCAGAACATTCAAATGTTAGCTAGGCTCTCAAATCAGCTGTTGACCTATAGCTACCTAATTTTTAGGCCCTGTACTGACCACACATGTACTTTTAGAAACGCAGTACCATACATAAAGAAAATTTGTCAACCCCTTTCATTACTTTTTTCTTCCTTTGAACTGGAATATTCTAATGATAATATGGGCTATCGATGTGTAAAACGAGCTCCTAGACATTTTAAATCCATACTTTTTTAGACACTCTCTATGCACTTCATAAACCGAGTTCTTTTTCTAACTGCCACCATCTTGCAATGCAAACTGGCAACGTAGTTAACTGCAAGTCCATGGAGTTAGACATCTAGCATCCTTTATCCACATATTGCAATTTATGCCACGATCTATCCAATTTCTATTGTCAGAGTAAGAGTTCTTGCACATTGAAAGATTCACTTTGCCTTAAGTAGGGGAAGTCCATGGAGGTCTTAAAATGAAATGTTTTCCAATGGTGCACAGAGGACCAGAAAGATCCATGCAATTCATGCAGATTTTCCACACATACTCACCCACTCTGGGATCTGAAAAACTAGTATAGGAGGACTAAAAGAATTTACATAATTGATGTATATAGATTTTACGTTGAGCACTTCCCTTTTTCCTTACAGACCTTCACACTTAATATTCTTCTAGAGAAAACTGAACAGAATTGTCAAAGAAACACCGAGGCAATTCTACTGAAAGGGTTTTCTTAAACTTCTTGTAGACATAATAGGATATTATACTGAAAGGTACCAAGAGGGGGGGGGAGAGAAGACAAAATGAGAAAAATAAAAAGCAAAAACAAAGATTGAAGCAACAGAAGTAGAATTACATAGAGAATTTAAAAAGTAATGGTCTGTAAGCAAGACATGTCAACACTATTTTTGCCTCTAAGAAACACTCGTAAGGGGAAAAATAGTTTAGGAAACATACAATAGTAGATGTGGAGAACTTCTCAGAGACCACCACACCACTAGACCCACTACACTTGATGCTGTAACTATCTCTTTTGATCCCTAAGGTTGCTGGCTCCCATATATCAAGACATCCAATCTGTGCAATCAAATAAAACTTAAACTGGATTAGTCAACCTACAAGATAGAACATGACCTCCATCGAATATGTAATTTTATATTGCAAAAGTCAAAAGTAAGAAAATCAGAACCACGAGGATAAGATGCCCACATACCGACAAAGACACTTTATATGAAGCATGACCACTGTAAAATGTCTTCTCTATGCAGTTCTGCATTTCTTGATCTGTAATAGTTATCACAAAAGAAAAGTGAGCGAGTGCAGAATTTAGGAGTTTCAGTAAAACACTGTTCCTGCTTGAGGAAAACATTGCTACATATCAACACTATTAGGAGAAACTATCACTCTCTCAACAGCACATAGGAAAGAAAAACATAAAAAATACAATAAACGTTTTTATATTCTACAAGATGGTGAAAATAACTAACCAAAAATATCAGATCACAATATGAAATAGAATAAAATTTACACTATTAGGCAGAATATCGAAACCATGCAATGTTAACACGAAAGTTGCTAAATATAGATTAAAGAAATGGGAAATTGGCTCAAAATGCCATTCAACTATTTTCATTCTTTAAAAATATCTTTAATCTTTTATTCTCATATTTTTTTTATCCTTACACTATTTCTAATTATGGAATATTGAGTATTATGTTAGGCAGTCTAAAAAGGCTACTATGTTTGGCAGTCTAACATAACTGTTATGTATATTGTTTCTTCCACATTTGTGTGCTTGTGTAAGCCTATATATAGGCACTTCTTGTAATCTAAATATGAAGTGGATTGTATACCTTTCTTCATGGTATCAGAGCCTCTTCATGAGGCCTGAACCTCTCTTTTGAAAGAAAAAAAAAAAAACAGAACTTCAATTCTTCAAATATCTACTTCAACTATTTATTGAAATTCTTCATCAAAATTGATACCATCAACTCAAAGGACTGCAGGTGCAGAGCAGACAGAACCTGAAGTGCCGCCGTCGGAAAACCATGCGCATGGGACCCACAAGCCGGCTTCTGGTGATCAAAATTCTGCGCCGATGGTTTCTTCAGCTTCGCCTGTGTCTATTTAGTCCTCCTAAGGTGTCATTTCTGTTTTTAATCCTTGATTTTTAAAGTGGATTAGGATTCCTTTCTGCTGCTGCATTTTTTCTGCTAAATCATCTGTTTTGAGTTACACTCATCTTGCATAATCTACTCTAGATTATATTAGAGTGTATCTGGACTACGATTTCTCTTATGCATAATCTACTCTAGGTTATATTAGAGTGTATCTGGACTACGATTTCTCTTATGTTATATTTAGGTTCAGTTTATTTGCCTCTATTTTGATATATTTGAAGTATTTTTCAATCATGGCTAAAATTTTGAATCCACTACCTCATCTCCTGCCTCATCTCAACCCAAGGTGTATGTTCCTAATTTATCTGGTACTGTGGTTATAACAAATGAAAAGTTACTTGGGTCTCAAAATTATCAAGAATGGTCTTCTACTGTGAAATTATGGTTTATGGGACAAGGAGTAGTTGATCATTTGACTACCAATTTTGAAAACATTCAATATGAATGACATGTTTGGAAAAAAGTTGACGCGCAATTATATAGTCATTTATGGCAATCACTTTCCTCCGAATTATCTCCAATGTTCCTTCTATTCATGACTTGTAAATATGTGTGGGAACACGCACAATCATTATACACAAATGATATTTCTCGTTTCTATTCTGTTATTAATGACATGCTAGATAACAAGAAATCGAAAATGTCAATGGAAAAGTTCTTAGGGAAGATTCAAGGACTTATAACTGAATTCAATAAACTCATGCCTATTGAAGGTTCAACGGCAGAACAAATTGCTCAGCGTGATAAGTTTTTTGTTGTTTTTGCTCTTGCAAAGCTTGACCCAGATTATGAGCAAGTTCGTCATTGTATTCTTGGAGATAGATCTGTCCCAAGTACTAAAGATATGTTTAAAACACTTCTTCAAGTCTCTTTTACTTCCAATGACATCACAGCATCTTCTACAGTAGAGCACTTTGCTCTTACTATTCCAACATACAATTCTCGAGACAATTACAGAGGAAGAGGTCGAGGAAGTTATCAAGAAGGCCGAGGTGGTCGTGGTGGCAGTGGCACAACTCGATTTTGTGACTATTGTAACAAACTTGGACACATAAGAGAGGAATGTTGGACACTTCATGACAAACCAGTAGTGACAAGTATAGCACAAACAAGTTCAGATGCCTCTAGTACACATACTATCTCAAACACCGAGTATCAAGAGTTTCTTCAACTCAAGGCTGCCCGAATATCTATTCATCTTACTACACATACTGCTCTTGCTTCACAGTCTAATTCTATGTGAATTTTTTATTCCGGTGCCACTGATCATCTTTCTGGTAATTTTGATCTTTTCTCTCAAATTACATACTCGAATTCACTTCCCTCAGTTACTTTTGGTGATGGCTCAGTAGGGGTTGCAAAAGGAATTGGAACCGTTACTCTTCTTCCTTCTTTGTCATTATTTAATGTTTTGTATATTCCCGATTGCCCTTTCAATTTGATTTCTGTTTACCAACTTACTCATTCTTTTAATTGTTTTATAACTTTTTCTTCTATCTCAATGAATGTGCAGGACCGAAAAATGAAAGAGATGATTGGTACAGGATATGAATCTCGAGGACTTTACTTTTTCTCGTGTTCTACCAAAATTGCATGCACTGCTTCTGTTTCTCCTCTTCTAGCTCACTACCGTTTGAGGCATCCGAGTCTTAATAAACTACGTCAACTTATTCCTCACTTGTCAAATTTAAAGTCTTTAGAATGTGAGTCGTCAACTTGGGAAACATTCACGAGCTTCTTATTCTGGTAGACTTACTAAGCGTGCTACTATCCCTTTTTCTTTAGTTCATTCTAATATTTGGGGGGAATGTCGTGTACCGTCTATTCTTGGCTATCGGTATTTTGTTACTTTTATAGATGATTTTTCTCGTTGCACCTGGGTCATTTTAATGAAAAATCGTTCTGAGCTCTTTAATGTATTCCATAAATTTTATAATGAAATAAAAAATCAATTTGGGGTGTGTATCAAAACCTTGCGCAGTGATAATGCCAAAGAGTATTTTTCTGAATCTTTCACTACTTTCTTTTTCTCACATAGCATACTTCATGAATCTTCCTGTGCTTAAACTCCACAATAAAAGGGCATTGCTGAAAGGAAGAATCGACACCTTGTTGTACCAAGCTTGGAGCATTTGATCTATATGCTCCAGCTTGAGGGGGAGCGTTGAGTATTATGTTAGGCACCTTACAAAAGACTGCTATGTTTGGCAGTCTAACATAGCTGCTATGTGTATTATTTCTTCCACATTTGTGTGCTTGTGTAAGCCTATATATAGGCACTTCTTGTAATCTAAATATGAAGTAGATTGTATACCTTTCTTCATGGAACAATATCCTCAAACTTTTTTTTCATCCTTATATTATTTTCAATCATTTATTTCTACCCCACTATTACCCTAAATGACAATTTTTCAGTGAGAAAAGATGTGAGATCATGTTTTGGTGGGTAAAATATTCAAAACAAACATTATAGGTTGCAAAGTAAAAATCCTAAAAAGTTCGAGAATGGTCAGAAATCTATAATAGAGTCCCACCACAACATCTGAATTGGTTATCTTCATGCACAAGGATACTAGATTACCTAGTAGAAAAGATTGAAAAATCATCACAAACCTCCGTATTTCTTTTCTATGAAATTTCTGGATTATTATATGAAGATTTTTGAAATTTCCATATACAGAAAAGAAAGAGAAAGAGACAAACTAGAAATGACTGTCTGAATTTTTTCATCAGGTTTGCATTTCTATTATATGGAAAAACTCAAGATTAGTTTAGTTATCTGTTCATCTCCACAATATGCAGCAACAAGCCACATGCACAATAGTAAAACCCACAGGCAAAACATATGGACTTGAACAGGTACCTTTTGTTTTCTGCTACAGGTATTTAAAACAAAAAATATGCAAGTTATAAGTCACTTGAGCAGTTATCCATTTGTTTTCTATTACAAAGTACTAATAGTAATTCAAGAATACCACAGTCACATTACCAGTATGATTAAAACAAAATGAAGTTAAGAAGTAACATCATGAAGGATTACCATCGTACTAGAGCTTCAGATTAGAACACATTTTCTTTGCCAGCTTGCACAATTTTATAAATTTCCCATCCCATATTCAAGAAAAGTATTAATTAGAATGTTACATATATATACAACCCACCAACCTCCCCCCTTAACCCTTGAGGTTATATGCATTGGAACCCTTTAAGCAACAAGCCAATAACTAGATCAATGAAATTGCAGCAGCAATTGAACTGCTACAAATATGAAAAAGTGTATATCACTACATTTGTACTGCTATCTTTTCCCTCACTCTTGATGGACAAAAAGGTAGATAAGTTTCCATTAGCAGACATCAAGTTCACCACAAAAAAAATGGTAAAAACAAAGCAGATCACAAAATGTGGCATATAGAATTTCCAAGCTTAATCAGCTTCAACGAGTAGTGAACATTTCTATTTAATAGCTTACCACGGCTGATCTTTCTATGCTCGTTTGCAAAGACCTTTACAAGTTCACCCTGAAAAGAGAGGTATAAAGTTATCTCAATTCTGCCATATGTCCCATTGAGAAAGGGGGGGGGGGCAGCATATGCAATCAAATACTAGAAAATCCTAATGTTACCTATTCAGTTAAAGATGAAGGCAAATTGCAAAATTCTTCAAGATGCTAATTTGTTTTCAGGGAAAAATTCAATTTTTTTAACGATAAGCTAAAAAAACCAAACCTCTCCTTAGGTTTACACCAACCTAACCCATTAGAGTAGGGAGTGGTAAGATGCTTGTTAATGCATAATTAAAGTCACAAGTCTAACTCTTGCTTGAAGCACTATAATGAAAACGTTATAGGGTAGGCCTTCACCCTGAAGTAACAATCAGACTTTGCAGGCTCTCCTTCAAATACCAAGGGATTTCAATAATCAAAAGAAATTACACCAACCTCCCTTCATGTTTGAGGGATATGCTATCTCCCTCCCTCCATATTACTTTTGTTAGTTGCCTTAAAGAAAAGATAATTTCAAACAAATTTGAGTTTGTGTTCCAATCATTGCGATTTGGAAACCAAATGAGCTATTTATGAAAATTGTCCTAACAAAGCCTCAACTCCCCCCCCCCCCCAAAAAAAAAAAGCGTTTTCCCCAAGTGTGGTCTTTCATTCTCGTTCCTATTGAATTTGTTTTATTTCACAAATTTCACATTACCCACACTTTACGCCATTACCACCCTTCAGCTTAGATTTGAACCCGCTCCAAGCCAGTGAACAACAGTACAAGGCAGTAGCCATGGACTAACCAGCTTGATTTTCCTCCTAATTATAAAATTTCAAATTGATGTTTTACAATCTTCTGATTATGGATTAGTTTTGAGGTCAAACAATACTGCTATTTTGGAGGAAGTAAAATAGGATTTCAGACAGGACAGGTCTACTTGTCCCGGGGGTATATATCGAGAGCAATAAAGTGCACTAAAACATATTTTGGTTTATGAGTTATGATCTGATTCTTAATACAACCAAGTAAAAATAGAGATGCACACCAAGTACACTCCAGTTTAACTAACCCTCCGCTTCAAAATAAGTATCATTGTAAATGTTTTATTTTATTTCAAAATAAGTGTCTTTCTAGCATCATTTATTATTATTTTCCAATTTTATGCAATTTTATGCCTATTTAAGTAGAATAATAGTAATCATTAATTTGGAAAGAGACAATGAGAGATTGATTTAGAATATTTATTAGGGATAGATTTGGAACTTAATATTAAAATTTTTATTGTTTTCGACATTCTTAATAAGTGTGCAAAAATCTAAAATGACATTTATTTTGAAACAGAGGGAGTATAACTTATCTCGGGTACATGTCAAATTGTTTTTTATACCAATTTGCCATACAAGTTATATGTCCTTCCAAGAACCCAAAAGTAAAAGATGGCAGAGCCAAGAGGTTGATCTATGGACAAACAGGCTAGGTGTTTGAGGTTCAGGGATTAAAGAAGTATAAAAGCAAGAAGTATTAGAGGAGTTGGTAGGGTACAGAGGTGAGAATGAGGAAGAAGAGAATACTCCATTAATCAAACAAACAAACCCAACAAAAAAAAAACACCATCCATTTTTAGAGTCACCTTACCAAAAGGAAATAGAAGTTTCAAGTACCTTATAAACAAGAAGTGGACTACGACAAAGGAAAGGAGGGGAAAAAAGGTGGGGGATAAGGGACGACTATGTGAAGAGGTACCAAAGCCAAAGGTTCCTAGCAGAATCAGTGAAATGTCACAAGCCACCTAAGCTTAATGTGTCACCAACTACCACAAATTACATGCAAAGCTATAGGCTCCATTTGGACAAGAATGTTTTCTCAAATTCATCAATCCTCACAAAAACCTCTCAAAACAATTTTTTACATCCAAAATTTCTCACATAAAAATTTAAAATTTTCTCCTAACCCCATAAATAGGTCTCACATATTCACATAAACATTATTTTTTTCATTACTTTTTAATTAAAAATACAATATCAAACAATTTATTAATTATATTTTATATATTTTATACTATTATCAATAATGTGGGAGCCAAAAACTATCTTATCAAGCTTTCAATTCGCTAACTCTAAAAAAAAAAAAAATCCTTTCAATTCCCAATAAAAAAATTTATATCCAAACACAAAACTAAACTATTCTCATTTCAAAAACAAAACAAAACACACTTTTCAAATTTCAATCCATATACACCCATAGATATTACATAGCATACAATAGTGGCGTCTAAATAGCTATACTCCCAAGCCCACAAAACCATGATCACAAATATGGCAACCAAATTAATCTATGATCCTAGTTCGAAAATAAGAGTTGATATCCCTCACAAGTGGGCACACTTCTAGCCCAAGGAAACAGGAGTGGGAGTAAAATCATAACTCAATGAAACCCAACAAACTCCCTGCCCTTCAACCCAAACCAAAGCGGGGAAGAAAAAGGATAAAGGACTATAATCTGAGCCCACCCGTATGAGGGAAAGGAAAATAAAGGGTAGGAAGAGCAAATAGGCAGCTTATGAACTACTAAAAGGATAGTTTCTGATACTTGCAGAAAATTAGTTGCTGCTTATGATTCATGAACACTTGAGATTACATTGTTGGAAAGGGCAGATTAAGGAAGGTCATCAAAAGTAGCAGAGAGATTGATCTCAGGCCCTGTAATAGTTCATGTTCTTCAGTTCCTCTTTGTACACTATTAAACAGCATGAGGCTCCAACTAGAAGCCCCTGAAATTGTTACAATATCATCTTGAACCTCAGCTGGTGCATGTCTGGTTCAGTAAAAACTGGCCACATACCACAAAACTAGACACACAAATACCTTCTCTTTTGTGAGAAGTGGCAAAAACCTCAGGACATCCCAAGCTAACAAGTAGGTCAAAATAAATGGGACAGAGAAAGATATGATTCAAGAAAACCCTAACATTACCCTTATTGGCCATTTTTAAGTTTATGAATTATTGAACACCAACACCCAACTTCAAACCAAACAGGAGACTATAATTCAGCCAATTTGAGCTTCAAAACTGCAGGGAGCACATGCTTAGACTACCAGATAAAACAGTAAAATCAGTGTTAGACATTAATAGTATGCAGAAATTTAGAGGCTAACAAATCTAAATGAAACATGCCTTACGAGTTCACAAGCAACAATTAGGGCAACTTCTGAGCTTCACTTAGTGTAACTACTCTTTTTGGTGATTTGTTAATCATTGATGTAAAACCAATAATGAGCTGGAGAAATGAGTTATGTACATTCTTTTAAAGATAACTATTGTTAAGCCAAAACTTCTTCGCTGTCACAAGACTCTATTAGTTAGACAATTCGCATGCTTGCATTGAGGGATTGTATGAAGTACAAGCTTCCGTACTTTATCTAAATGAACAATCATCAAAGTTCTTAAAGTAAACAACTGTCAAATTCAATAGCAGTGAGACTTTTCGGAAGAGCAGCCACGTCAGTAAACCAATACCTTCCTCTTCCTGTTATCCAACGGTTGGACTTCAATAGCAAGATATGTGTCCACATCATCTGCAGTAACAAGATAGTTTGGCTGCTTTGCCCCTGTCAATCATAACATTTTACTAGTCAATATCAGAACATGCAACTTTTTCATTTTTAAGACATGGCAGTAAAAATAGGACATTTCTTCATGATTACCATCAATATAGTTGAAAGATCCATCCTCCATATGGCGTACCCACTGCAAATTCAGAGATAAGGCAGATCAATGCACATTTTAGCTTGAAATATACATCATTATATGTCATTCATTACCTTTACAAACATGAAAAGTATCTGTTGGAAATTCCATGATTTCTTGGAAACTGTATATGGCTGCTATAGGTCTGCTAAAGGTGGCTAACTAGGGCTGCTAATGTAGGCAAAAGATGGCTGCTTGTCTGCTAAATGTTGGCTAGAAATGTAGGCTAGAAATGGTTTGTAAATTCTATATATACCATGTGTAAATCATTCAAGTGTAAATTGAAAAACATCAATACTTTAGTAGCTTTGTTCTTCAACTAAGATATCTTTCTGAAATATACATCTCCTTTACACAAATTCACAGTATACATGAGCAAAAGCACCGAATAAAAAAGGGGAAAACAAATAAACACCAATAGAGGGAAAGAAACTACAAATCACCTCAAAGTTACAACTAGTTGTTCCATTGATGGAGAATCCACATGCTTGGAGCTCCCGCCCTGGGAAAGCCTCACCTGATATTTGTAGACCCTCTATTGCAGGTAATGGATCTTCATCACCAGCTGGGGAATAGAACAAGTACAGTAAATGGCTACTGACAGCATGTTGAAGCAGTTAATTAACAAGCAATGTACAATAATTTCCAAACCTTCAGAGTATGAGGATGAAGGTTCTTCAAGAACTGGTGGTAAATAAGGAGAATATGAGGTGCTTGGATCCTCAATTGTAGTTGTATATACCGTGCCTTTAGAAGTCCAATTAACTGAAGGTTCTCTGTCATTCTGTTGCCCTTCCAGGTCAGAATCTTCCATCTCACTGCTGACAAGGTCTTTAAATTTGACTTGTTTGCCAGAGGTTTCATCTTTAGTGTGAGAATTATTCGATTCCCCCCGGCTGACTACATGTGTAGGTAAATCCTGAGTTGTAGTGTCCCTGAAGAATAGAAAGCCTCAAACTCAGAACTAAACTAAAGAAATGCGCAAAGGTTAAACAATCTTTATAATCAGCTCAATCCCAATCGCATGCCATGAACATATCCACATAACAAATTCTATAGTATACAGCAACGATAAGTTTATATTTTCTGCATAAAGAATGAAGATTCGAATGAAAGTTTTCTGAACAGGATAGAAGGGCTGGAAAATCAGTAAATAATGCAATAGATTGAAATAAATTTTAAAAAAAAAAGCATCAAAGCATGAGCAGATACTCCAAACATATAATTTGGCAGCAACATTGAACTAGATTATCAGATTGACCATCTATCACAAATGTTTGAAACAAGAATAGAAGGCATGGAATCGTGTCTCATAAAGGCCTTTTCTTTTTTGCGAAAAAAATTTATTATGGAAGCAAGAGAAACAGTCCAGTAACCAAAGCAAATAATAATGGAAGAGAAGCATGTCAAGTGATAGACTGAGAACAATATCAGAGGTTAGTTGGGAGACGAATCTACTTATACTCGACAGGCATAGCCTTTGAGTCGTAAAGCCAGTTCATGCATTCTACTAGAACAAAACACTGAAACTCTTGAGGCTGTGTTCTTAAGGTATCTCAAAGGAACTTCTGAAAGGGTCTTCTCTTCAAAAACAGGTCATTTTCAGGTTGAAGCATACACTAATGCCGATTGGCCATGTAGTGTGATAGAAGATCCCACCTTAGTTATTGCACATTCATTGGAGAGAATTTAGTTACTTGAAGAAGTACAAATAAAAGTGTGCAGGCAGAATTTCGCTCAGTTGCAAAGAGATTTCTCAAGGTCCTATGGATTAAAAGGCTCCTAGAAGAACTTAAAATTCTCATTCCTATGCCCACAAAGTGTACTGTGAAGAACTTAAATTTCCCGTTCCAATACCTATGAAAGTGTATTATGATAACAATGCATCAATCTCAATTGCACTCGACCCAGTTCTACATAACTACACTTGTTGAATTGGATAGTGGGGTAATATGCATCCAAACATATCCACCACTAGCCAGGTTGCAGATTGTTCTTATGAAAGATCTTTCCGAAGGTACAGTTTGAAGCATTCCTTACTAAACTTGCTATAACTGATATGTTCATTCCAGAATGAGGGTGAGTTTTGGGGAGAGTAGGAATAATTTTAGGTAATTTTCTGCAATTAAATACAGATTTATATATAGCTGTAAATCATTCAAATTAGAGCAATCATAGGGGCAGTTTAATTTTCTCTTAATTAGGAATAAATAGTTATCTTACATTTACCTCAGAATGGATCTTTAAAACCTGTGAACTAATACAAAAGTAATTCAGCATTCTCTGTCTTCTGATACAATCTCCAAATCCCACTGGCACTCAAACCACGGGATTACAATACAAGTGGTGCAGGGTAATGTTGTCGACAGGAAAAGGGAAAACCAAAGCTGAAGTTTGGCTAAAGATAAAAGTAAAATTCTGTGAAATCAATATTATTGATGGCTGAAAAAAAAAATAATCCTAAACAACGAAGTTTTCTCTTTCAATAGAATACTCAAAATCCTAACCTAAATAGAACAAGGAAATTCAAAAATAAATTGATCCTAATGCATATAGGAAACTAAAGAATTAGGAATTAGAATAATGATTGAAAACAGAATCCTCAATACTAGCGGAACCCTAAAATACTAGAGCTTATTCCAGTAGTTACTTAAAAATAATAATAGCTGCCTCATTTTGTCCTGCATGAACTAGTTTCATTTGATAACAAATCATCTAGAAATTATCTTCCCCTAACACTCAGGATCTTGATTTTTCCAAGTGGTTAAAAACCAATAAGTTTTTCTAATAACCACTTCAATAACAAAACATATGACCAGATCTTAGCATTAGCACCATTTTAGTTAATTAAAAGAAAATATTGCAAGTAAACAGTTGAAGACCATTTGGAACACTCAACAGGTGACAGTTTTTGGAACACCTTATTACGACAAAATGATTGTTTCACTTTTGAGCTTTTTATTTCTCTTGCTCATTGTCAGGACAAAGTACATTTTTCTATTAAAAACAGTCTACCTTGAGTAATTTAGGTCCAACTTCACCTAAAAAGCACTTATTGGGAGAAGAATTGCCCAAACCTTACAAGGAGCATTTGCCCCATACTCCTAACTGACGCAGAATCTTAACAAACTTTAACACTGAGTTACACCTTAGGCACCTCATGTCTACAAATTCTACCTTATTTCATCAAAAAGAAAAACAATTTGAATTCACCCAAATTATGCAATCTCCCAGAACCAATGCAAGCAAAACATTTATTTATATTCTATTTCTCACAATCAAGACCTCAAAGTCCATTGTCTGGACTACACCCCTTATCACGGTAGCCAGACAAGTGGACTTACTACCAAGTTCCCAAGGACCAATAGAGGCATAAGATTTAACATCTGCTATCTTTCATGATCAGAGGCTCAAACTATATTGTCTAGTGGTGCAGCAGAAGATTGTTTCAGAATGAAACAAATAAAAATTAGAAGAATTTGAAGAATTAAACAAAGGAATACTGCAATTAAGCTTGCCCCTAATGATTACAAAGCAAAGACTTTAAATAGAATTCCAAATAGCAAGAAAAAGGTAACTTAGAAAATTAGGAAACTAGGATATTAGGAAATTAGGATAGGAAATCTACTAAGAACATGATTAGGAAACTATCATGTACTGCATCATCTAGTCACTAATTGCATACTTACCATTGTCTAGTTTCTAATTGCATCCTTACAATTTATGGTGTCCTCTCTTATTTGCTTCAAGAACCACTAGAATTCTTCATGAGTGTATGGCATTTAGGTGAAAAGAGAAGCTTAACTAAGTGATGCTAAATCCATTCTCCATAGATTACTACATCCGATACACTCGATTATTACCACCGCAACGCAAATAAATGTAGAATAGAGCACAGTAAGAAATATAGAGGTTCTCAAAAATAAACCTCCCATATTCTAATTTGACACCATTCAAAATTTTCTCAGATATCAGATATGACACCAAGGCATTGGTTTCAAGGTTAGCCCCAACTTGGGGTTTTATCATCAGACTGGAGTTTTGTGTCTTTAGATATAAATAACAGAGCTATAGAATTCTGTTTCCCACAATACTTGTAAACTTCTCCATGCCCAACACACAGGCAGGAAAAACTCCCTCAGAAAAAACAGAACTGCAGATTCAAAGATTACTCTTTTGTTATATCTAACTTGTAACTTTAATTCATCAGACTTCTCCCAAAGAAGCTTTGAAAACTTTTAATTACATTAACTATAAACAAATATGTCAATCACCAACTTTAAGAATTATAGGAGGTAAGGAACGAAACTGCTCAGGGACTAAAAACAAAGTGAAGTTTATAATGATTTGAAGGTTAAGAGACAAAGGAAGAGAATGCAGTTAATTAAATGTGATAGCCACAAAAATTGTTTCATTTTATAACAATGAGAATGGGTAATGCTCATGGATGCATCAACAATAAGATTTCTTATTCCAAGTCAGTCAAAGTTTAGGCATATCTGGATTCTGTTTGAAATTATAACAATGAGATTTGAATTACAAATTTTCTTCTTGATGAGAAAAGGATGTCCATGTGGATGATAATAACAATCACATTAAAAAATCAATTTAAATCTCAATTTCAACAATTTTTGAGAATGATGGTACCAGATTCTAGAACTCAAAACAATTTGCAGCTAATATTTTGTTCCCACTCCTTTCATCTCATCTTCTCCTTTCCCATTTCACCATGTACCCTCTGCCACTCCCAGTACCCCCAGCTGCCACTCCTCAGCAGCCATTACAGCTGCCCATTTCACCACTTTCCTCGCCCATTCTCAGTTTCCAGCCTCCACAAATTTTGTAAAAGGTAATTGCTCCATCCCTTTTTCTTTCTCATCTCCAATACCACTACTCCACCCACGACCACTGCCACATCACTTCTACCTCTTATCTTTTCTGTTTCCTTACCACCACTCAAAGCCACTGCCACCTTCCCTTTTCTCTACCTTCTCTCTCTGCCTCCATCTAGCCACAGGTCTTCTCTGTCTTCTCCCTATCACAGGTGCAGATTTGGCACCCTCCTATTTGAGTCTCCCAGTACCACCTTTGATCCCAAACACCACCAACACCAATTGCAGAGAGAGAGAGAGAGAAGAAGAGGAAAAGAAAGGATAGGGATTAATTGTTCTTAAAAACCTTTTTTCCGATCCAAATGCTTTCCAGTCTGGAAAATAGTGTCCCAAAATGGTTTTTCAAATTCTATTTTTTCAAAATCAAGCTTAACATTTTGTACACAACATTCATCCAAAATCTGCAATACTCTATGCCAGTAAACAAGAAATATCAAGCAAGCCTAGCATGTCAGTGCTACTTCCCTGGGAAACAAGGAATCGTAAGAGTTAAATTTTTTACTACAGAAAATTTTTACTCATCTAAACCAAAGAGAAAATCTATCTTCAATTACACAAGGAGCCATTAAAAGGCGGAAGATTGTCATTTACTCAAATCAACACGCATTCAGCCATTATGTCAGTCAAATTAACGAGAAACTCAATGAAACTAGAACCCACCACCAAAAAGCAGATGGTTGAAAGTGTACATTCAGTTCACAGTAGCAGTCTCCATTTGACCAGGCTCACCTGCTTGCAAGAGGTGAAAATCTCCCCAAGTCATCAGAGACTGCATTTTTCAGATCGCTACTACTTAACCCACTAGGATGATGTCCTACTAGATCCCAATCCGTTGACGCACGAGGGTCTGAAGGCAAAGGGATCTTCTGATTAGAATATGGTGGTTGAGCCACCAACTCAAGCCCATTTTTAATCTGTGACATACATGAGATATAAGAACTCAATTGCAACATTATGTTTAGAGATGTCAGAAAATCGACCTAAAAAACTACATAATTGGACCTACCCCAGAAGAATGAGATGGTGATGGAGAAAAATTTGATTGATTAACGTCAGATCTCCAGGGTGCCAACTGGTACTGGGATTCCTTTAGCTTTGCCTGTGACAATTAAATAAGCACCAGAATCATTAAAAGTTAAATAAGCAGGATGGATAGCCAGATTATCCACCACAAAAATGAGAGAGAGAGAGAGAGAGACTAAGACTAGGGGGGGAGGGGGAAATGAAACATAGAGCAGAGTTGCAACTTATAACTAAAATGCTCTTACGCCAGTTACAACAGACCTCAGTCACAAGAAGTTTTTCTTGCATATGTCTGAACAATACCTGAGAAAACAGGATATCAGGATCATCAACTGTCTTGTTTGCAATACATCTCACCAACATAAAACAATAAACACCATTCAAGTGTTGGTTTTGAGGAATTTATGCACATAATGAAAATCAAGAAATATGTATAAATAAACACAACATGCAGATTCTCATATATGCACAATTCAGTATGCAGTCAAAATTGTTGAAATAAATGTTATATATACTAATAATATTTACAGTAACCAACTTCAGTCCATGTCTCTAAACTAATAAATTTAGTACCCCATTGAATGCCTTGATATTTTATAGAAATCAAATAAATAGATAAATGTTCCTGTAAGGTGAAAATATCAAATTTAAAGCACAAATACCTAAAATATTATCTTTTATGTTGCTTATACTCTCCAAACTAACCAAAAATCCTCACATATTTCAATTCATATATGTATCAAATAAGGTGTTCATATTAGAGGTTTCCTGCTTACCCTAACCAACACAAAAGTACAAACTTCAACAAAGGGTTAATTTGCTATAGCCATTTATAAAATCCAAGATAATAAACCTGCACATTCGCCTAAAAATTCGAGGCCCTGCTCACCTCAAAGTTCTCATCCCTATTCCTTTTCTCACATTCCATTTTGACCAATTTGGTATCCTTCTTTTTCAATTTTTCACTTCTTCGTTCCCCATGAAAACCGAGGCCCCAAATCTACATGACCTAGCATAAATGAAATAATGCTGCAGCAACTATTTTGCCTCAAAGGCCATTAACATTTGGTCGTTTCTTGAATAAACCCCTAACATGAAACAACCATATCAAGAAGAACCCATTATAAGGTCAACACCACTGAAATCTATCAAATCCAATGTTGCAGCCACTCACTGCAGCTCCACTACCATCACTTTATCAATTTGCTATCACAGCCAGGAGAGGTAAAGAATTTCCATTATTCTTGTGTAGGGTCGTCCCCTAGTTGCAACCTTGTTTGCCAAAATCAACACTTAATTTCCTGGCATCAAAAAACCCTGCACCACAACCATTACCTATATCTCTTCTTCAATCCACAGTAAGTTAGAAGCTACTAATTATTGTATTTGATCTAAAGTTTTGGAGATGCATATTGCTGGCAGACAGAAAAGGGTTTTGATTCAAGTAGAAAGGCAGAGGATGATCCAGGATATGATGAATGGGATTCTGAAGATGCACTTGTCAAGTCTTGACACATAACTCCAAAATTGATAATCTATTGGCACACATGGTACAGTGTAGAACGACTAAGGAGGTTGGCAGATCAATTGAACAGAGCTACCTCGGTGTATCTGACTCTTCTCAGTCATTTCAACTAATAATTTCTTATCATCACAGGCGAATCCTCATCCTTCCCCATAATCTCTTCCATAACATCCTATTACAGCCAAAATTATTCTTCCTTAATATTACTAAGATGATCTTACTAAACCTTAGAAATTAGAATAGAAGATCACCAATGACTTTCTTCCTTAATTGCATGCCCCCATTAAATGGGAGCATTAGTAGTAAGGACAAAATTTGTGAGGATGTTAGACATAGTCTGAAGAGAGATTCCATATGCCATTTATAATGAACTCATCTAAGCCTTTCTACAACTAAAGAAAAAGGCCTAATTTTTGTCAGTGATATTAAATAGTGCTAAAAAGACATCAGCAAAAGTGCAAAAAGAAGGGTAAGGCCTCGATTCATGTTGAAGATATGGTTTTTAAGGGGAAAGACAATAGCAACCCTATTTAGGGGCTAATTTAGCAAACCCTAGGTTCTTTAAATAAGAACAAAAGCCAAAGACTATTCTATAGAATTGTCAAAAGTATGTAGAAGTCCTTTTTATAAAAACTGAAAAATAGAATGATATAGAGACTAAACCAAGTACTATCATAATAAGAATTCTTGTCCTCCAAGAATAATCATTATAAGGAATTAATTAGGATTCCAAATTACAAAATAGAATATTGCTAAACCATTAAGGAAACCTAATTCTCAAAGATTTTGTACTGCATTAGTTCTCTTCTGGTTAGAAAAAAAAAACTCCTCGAGCTTCATAACTTCTCATGGAAGCTTTCCACATTCAATTTGTTGTCTGATTAAACTTTACTATCCTTTCTTTCTCCTCTTCTAAAGACTAGGATTTCTAATTTGAATAACTCTATAACCTCCATGATATTTGTTTATTGCACACGAAAAGGAATAATTCAATTTAGAAGTAGAATAAGAGAAGGAAACTGACTCGCTATTCTTGCTCCATAGGGTTTAGGGTTTAGGATTTAGGGTACAAAATCAATTTTATGAGATTATTAATTGTAAAAATCCTTCATGACTTTGTGGCCTCCATGATCCTGCACAAGATCCTCAACTTCTGAACAAGTTTCCATAATTACTTCTGCTTTTATTGCACCTCGATTCTCTTGATCTGATGCTACTACTTTATATTACTATTCAATGGCTCATCAACCAAATATTCACCAACTACTTCAACATTTGCATCGCCATCATCAAAATAAACATCAAATATTGGCGGAGAACTCCAATCTATTTCCTTGCTTTCACATTGATCAACCAATAATGGTTCAAAGATGTTGAGTATTAGATATTAAGTTAGGCAACCAAAATAGCTAATATGTTTGGTAGCCCAACATGGCTGCTATACGTGTTGTTTTTTACACAAATGTGCTTTTGTAAACTTATATATAGGCACTTCTTGTAATCTAAATGATCAAGTCATTAAATACAATCAATATGGTATCAAAGCCACTTTTCTTGTGGCCTGAACCTTTATGATCATTTGAACGATTAGAACTATTTAGTGTTTTGTTTCAAGAAGTTTTTCAATCAAAGTTTATAAGTGTTTTTGTTCAAGAAGATTTTCAATCTCAGCCTCCTCTATATCTCAAACAACACACATAGCAGCCATGTTAAGCTACCAAGCATAACAGCCATGTTAACCTGCCTAACTTATTATTAAATACTCAACACCCCTTCAAGCTGGAGCATATAGATTAAATGCATCAAGTTTGCTACAAATGTATTCAATCCAAGATCCTCTCAAAGATTTAGTAAAGACATTAGCAAGTTGGTCATTTGATCCAACAAACATAGTAACAATGTCTCTCGAAGCAACCTTTTCACATATAAAATGACAATCAACTTCAATATATTTGGTCCTATCATGAAAGACACGATTAGATGCAATGGGCAAAGTAGCTTGATTATCACAAACTAATTTCATAGGGTTGAGTTTACAGAATTTGAGCTCCGTGAGAAAATGCTTCACTGAAATAAATTCGCATGTCCCAAGAGCCATTGCTCAGTATTCGACTTATGCATTTGAACAAGCTACCACATCTTATTTTTTACTTCTCCAAAACACAAGATTTCCACCAAATAAGATACAATAACATGTTGTTAACCTTCTATACCAAGGACAATCAGCCCAATCTGCATCTATATAGCCAAAAATCTCTGTATTTCCATAATTCTTATAAAGTAAGCCTGTACCTGAAAATCTTTGACATACTTTAAAATTTTGATTGCGACTTCTCGATGACCCACATGGTGCTTGGAAAAACTAACTAACCACACTAACTGCAAATGAGATATCAAGACGAGTGACTGTAAGATAAAGTAACTTGTCAACTAACCTTCGATATCTTCCAGCATCAATTAAAGGCTCCCCTGTCCTAGAAGAAGTTTGGCATTAGGATTCATAGGTGTGTCAAGAGGTTTTCAATTTGTCATACTTGTTTCTTCACGTATATCTAAAGCATACTTTCTTTGAAAACATAAATCCCTTATTGTGATTAAACAACCTCTATACCAAAAAATACTATAAGTTTCCAAGATCTTTAGTCTCAAAGTGTTGAAATAAATATTTCTTAAAGTTGACTTATGCCCTTAGTGTCATCTCTAGTGATAATAATGTCATCAATATTAATCACTAAATAGATGTTTTTCGCTGATAAATATTTGCAAAATACAGAAAAATCAATCTTGCTTCGATTCATGCCGAACTGTTGAATAACTCCACTAAACCTGTCAAACCAAGCAAGGGGGGATTGTTTCAAACCATAGAGAGAACGCTTAAGACGGCAGACTAAGTTTCTTCCTATTTTAGCTGCGAAGCCCAAAGGTTGTTCCATGTACACTTCTTTGTTCAGGTCACCACGTCGAGAGGCATTCTTGATATCCAACTGATGCAATGACCATTGACGAATGACTATCATTGATAAGAAAATACGTACAGAGGCAATTTTGGCCACGGATGAAAAAGTATTAGTGTAGTCAACACCAAATATCTGTGTATAACTTTTAGCAACAAGTCGAGCTTTAAGTCTGTCCACTTATCCATTTAGGCCAACGTTTACATTGTACATCCATCTGAAATCAACTATTCAATAGTTGATTTCAGATGGATGTACAATGTAAACGTTGGCCTAAATGGATAAGTGGACAGACTTAAAGCTCGACTTGTTGCTAAAAGTTATACACAGATATTTGGTGTTGACTACACTAATACTTTTTCATCCGTGGCCAAAATTGCCTCTGTACGTATTTTCTTATCAATGATAGTCATTCGTCAATGGTCATTGCATCAGTTGGATATCAAGAATGCCTCTCGACGTGGTGACCTGAACAAAGAAGTGTACATGGAACAACCTTTGGGCTTCGCAGCTAAAATAGGAAGAAACTTAGTCTGCCGTCTTAAGCGTTCTCTCTATGGTTTGAAACAATCCCCCCTTGCTTGGTTTGACAGGTTTAGTGGAGTTATTCAACAGTTCGGCATGAATCGAAGCAAGATTGATTTTTCTGTATTTTGCAAATATTTATCAGCGAAAAACATCTATTTAGTGATTAATATTGATGACATTATTATCACTAGAGATGACACTAAGGGCATAAGTCAACTTTAAGAAATATTTATTTCAACACTTTGAGACTAAAGATCTTGGAAACTTATAGTATTTTTTTGGTATAGAGGTTGTTTAATCACAATAAGGGATTTATGTTTTCAAAGAAAGTATGCTTTAGATATACGTGAAGAAACAAGTATGACAAATTGAAAACCTCTTGACACACCTATGAATCCTAATGCCAAACTTCTTCTAGGACAGGGGAGCCTTTAATTGATGCTGGAAGATATCGAAGGTTAGTTGACAAGTTACTTTATCTTACAGTCACTCGTCTTGATATCTCATTTGCAGTTAGTGTGGTTAGTTAGTTTTTCCAAGCACCATGTGGGTCATCGAGAAGTCGCAATCAAAATTTTAAAGTATGTCAAAGATTTTCAGGTACAGGCTTACTTTATAAGAATTATGGAAATACAGAGATTTTTGGCTATATAGATGCAGATTGGGCTGATTGTCCTTGGTATAGAAGGTTAACAACATGTTATTGTATCTTATTTGGTGGAAATTTGTGTTTTGGAGAAGTAAAAAATAAGATGTGGTAGCTTGTTCAAATGCATAAGTCGAATACTGAGCAAATGGCTCTTGGGACATGCGAATTTATTTCAGTGAAGCATTTTCTCACGGAGCTCAAATTCTGTAAACTCAACCCTATGAAATTAGTTTGTGATAATCAAGCTACTTTGCCCATTGCATCTAATCGTGTCTTTCATGATAGGACCAAATATATTGAAGTTGATTGTCATTTTATATGTGAAAAGGTTGCTTCGAGAGACATTGTTACTATGTTTGTTGGATCAAATGACCAACTTGCTAATGTCTTTACTAAATCTTTGAGAGGATCTTGGATTGAATACATTTGTAGCAAACTTGATGCATTTAATCTATATGCTCCAGCTTGAAGGGGTGTTGAGTATTTAATAATAAGTTAGGCAGGTTAACATGGCTGTTATGCTTGGTAGCTTAACATGGCTGCTATGTGTGTTGTTTGAGATATAGAGGAGGCTGAGATTGAAAATCTTCTTGAACAAAAACACTTATAAACTTTGATTGAAAAACTTCTTGAAACAAAACACTAAATAGTTCTAATCGTTCAAATGATCATAAAGGTTCAGGCCACAAGAAAAGTGGCTTTGATACCATATTGATTGTATTTAATGACTTGATCATTTAGATTACAAGAAGTGCCTATATATAAGTTTACAAAAGCACATTTGTGTAAAAAACAACACGTATAGCAGCCATGTTGGGCTACCAAACATATTAGCTATTTTGGTTGCCTAACTTAATATCTAATACTCAACATCTTTGAACCATTATTGGTTGATCAATGTGAAAGCAAGGAAATAGATTGGAGTTCTCCGCCAATATTTGATGTTTATTTTGATGATGGCGATGCAAATGTTGAAGTAGTTGGTGAATATTTGGTTGATGAGCCATTGAATAGTAATATAAAGTAGTAGCATCAGATCAAGAGAATCGAGGTGCAATAAAAGCAGAAGTAATTATGGAAACTTGTTCAGAAGTTGAGGATCTTGTGCAGGATCATGGAGGCCACAAAGTCATGAAGGATTTTTACAATTAATAATCTCATAAAATTGATTTTGTACCCTAAATCCTAAACCCTAAACCCTATGGAGCAAGAATAGCGAGTCAGTTTCCTTCTCTTATTCTACTTCTAAATTGAATTATTCCTTTTCGTGTGCAATAAACAAATATCATGGAGGTTATAGAGTTATTCAAATTAGAAATCCTAGTCTTTAGAAGAGGAGAAAGAAAGGATAGTAAAGTTTAATCAGACAACAAATTGAATGTGGAAAGCTTCCATGAGAAGTTATGAAGCTCGAGGAGTTTTTTTTTTCTAACCAGAAGAGAACTAATGCAGTACAAAATCTTTGAGAATTAGGTTTCCTTAATGGTTTAGCAATATTCTATTTTGTAATTTGGAATCCTAATTAATTCCTTATAATGATTATTCTTGGAGGACAAGAATTCTTATTATGATAGTACTTGGTTTAGTCTCTATATCATTCTATTTTTCAGTTTTTATAAAAAGGACTTCTACATACTTTTGACAATTCTATAGAATAGTCTTTGGCTTTTGTTCTTATTTAAAGAACCTAGGGTTTGCTAAATTAGCCCCTAAATAGGGTTGCTATTGTCTTTCCCCTTAAAAACCATATCTTCAACATGAATCGAGGCCTTACCCTTCTTTTTGCACTTTTGCTGATGTCTTTTTAGCACTATTTAATATCACTGACAAAAATTAGGCCTTTTTCTTTAGTTGTAGAAAGGCTTAGATGAGTTCATTATAAATGGCATATGGAATCTCTCTTCAGACTATGTCTAACATCCTCACAAATTTTGTCCTTACTACTAATGCTCCCATTTAATGGGGGCATGCAATTAAGGAAGAAAGTCATTGGTGATCTTCTATTCTAATTTCTAAGGTTTAGTAAGATCATCTTAGTAATATTAAGGAAGAATAATTTTGGCTGTAATAGGATGTTATGGAAGAGATTATGGGGAAGGATGAGGATTCGCCTGTGATGATAAGAAATTATTAGTTGAAATGACTGAGAAGAGTCAGATACACCGAGGTAGCTCTGTTCAATTGATCTGCCAACCTCCTTAGTCGTTCTACACTGTACCATGTGTGCCAATAGATTATCAATTTTGGAGTTATGTGTCAAGACTTGACAAGTGCATCTTCAGAATCCCATTCATCATATCCTGGATCATCCTCTGCCTTTCTACTTGAATCAAAACCCTTTTCTGTCTGCCAGCAATATGCATCTCCAAAACTTTAGATCAAATACAATAATTAGTAGCTTCTAACTTACTGTGGATTGAAGAAGAGATATAGGTAATGGTTGTGGTGCAGGGTTTTTTGATGCCAGGAAATTAAGTGTTGATTTTGGCAAACAAGGTTGCAACTAGGGGACGACCCTACACAAGAATAATGGAAATTCTTTACCTCTCCTGGCTGTGATAGCAAATTGATAAAGTGATGGTAGTGGAGCTGCAGTGAGTGGCTGCAACATTGGATTTGATAGATTTCAGTGGTGTTGACCTTATAATGGGTTCTTCTTGATATGGTTGTTTCATGTTAGGGGTTTATTCAAGAAACGACCAAATGTTAATGGCCTTTGAGGCAAAATAGTTGCTGCAGCATTATTTCATTTATGCTAGGTCATGTAGATTTGGGGCCTCGGTTTTCATGGGGAACGAAGAAGTGAAAAATTGAAAAAGAAGGATACCAAATTGGTCAAAATGGAATGTGAGAAAAGGAATAGGGATGAGAACTTTGAGGTGAGCAGGGCCTCGAATTTTTAGGCGAATGTGCAGGTTTATTATCTTGGATTTTATAAATGGCTATAGCAAATTAACCCTTTGTTGAAGTTTGTACTTTTGTGTTGGTTAGGGTAAGCAGGAAACCTCTAATATGAACACCTTATTTGATACATATATGAATTGAAATATGTGAGGATTTTTGGTTAGTTTGGAGAGTATAAGCAACATAAAAGATAATATTTTAGGTATTTGTGCTTTAAATTTGATATTTTCACCTTACAGGAACATTTATCTATTTATTTGATTTCTATAAAATATCAAGGCATTCAATGGGGTACTAAATTTATTAGTTTAGAGACATGGACTGAAGTTGGTTACTGTAAATATTATTAGTATATATAACATTTATTTCAACAATTTTGACTGCATACTGAATTGTGCATATATGAGAATCTGCATGTTGTGTTTATTTATACATATTTCTTGATTTTCATTATGTGCATAAATTCCTCAAAACCAACACTTGAATGGTGTTTATTGTTTTATGTTGGTGAGATGTATTGCAAACAAGACAGTTGATGATCCTGATATCCTGTTTTCTCAGGTATTGTTCAGACATATGCAAGAAAAACTTCTTGTGACTGAGGTCTGTTGTAACTGGCGTAAGAGCATTTTAGTTATAAGTTGCAACTCTGCTCTATGTTTCATTTCCCCCTCCCCCCCTAGTCTTAGTCTCTCTCTCTCTCTCTCTCATTTTTGTGGTGGATAATCTGGCTATCCATCCTGCTTATTTAACTTTAATGATTCTGGTGCTTATTTAATTGTCACAGGCAAAGCTAAAGGAATCCCAGTACCAGTTGGCACCCTGGAGATCTGACGTTAATCAATCAAATTTTTCTCCATCACCATCTCATTCTTCTGGGGTAGGTCCAATTATGTAGTTTTTTAGGTCGATTTTCTGACATCTCTAAACATAATGTTGCAATTGAGTTCTTATATCTCATGTATGTCACAGATTAAAAATGGGCTTGAGTTGGTGGCTCAACCACCATATTCTAATCAGAAGATCCCTTTGCCTTCAGACCCTCGTGCGTCAACGGATTGGGATCTAGTAGGACATCATCCTAGTGGGTTAAGTAGTAGCGATCTGAAAAATGCAGTCTCTGATGACTTGGGGAGATTTTCACCTCTTGCAAGCAGGTGAGCCTGGTCAAATGGAGACTGCTACTGTGAACTGAATGTACACTTTCAACCATCTGCTTTTTGGTGGTGGGTTCTAGTTTCATTGAGTTTCTCGTTAATTTGACTGACATAATGGCTGAATGCGTGTTGATTTGAGTAAATGACAATCTTCCGCCTTTTAATGGCTCCTTGTGTAATTGAAGATAGATTTTCTCTTTGGTTTAGATGAGTAAAAATTTTCTGTAGTAAAAAAATTTAACTCTTACGATTCCTTGTTTCCCAGGGAAGTAGCACTGACATGCTAGGCTTGCTTGATATTTCTTGTTTACTGGCATAGAGTATTGCAGATTTTGGATGAATGTTGTGTACAAAATGTTAAGCTTGATTTTGAAAAAATAGAATTTGAAAAACCATTTTGGGACACTATTTTCCAGACTGGAAAGCATTTGGATCGGAAAAAAGGTTTTTAAGAACAATTAATCCCTATCCTTTCTTTTCCTCTTCTTCTCTCTCTCTCTCTCTGCAATTGGTGTTGGTGGTGTTTGGGATCAAAGGTGGTACTGGGAGACTCAAATAGGAGGGTGCCAAATCTGCACCTGTGATAGGGAGAAGACAGAGAAGACCTGTGGCTAGATGGAGGCAGAGAGAGAAGGTAGAGAAAAGGGAAGGTGGCAGTGGCTTTGAGTGGTGGTAAGGAAACAGAAAAGATAAGAGGTAGAAGTGATGTGGCAGTGGTCGTGGGTGGAGTAGTGGTATTGGAGATGAGAAAGAAAAAGGGATGGAGCAATTACCTTTTACAAAATTTGTGGAGGCTGGAAACTGAGAATGGGCGAGGAAAGTGGTGAAATGGGCAGCTGTAATGGCTGCTGAGGAGTGGCAGCTGGGGGTACTGGGAGTGGCAGAGGGTACATGGTGAAATGGGAAAGGAGAAGATGAGATGAAAGGAGTGGGAACAAAATATTAGCTGCAAATTGTTTTGAGTTCTAGAATCTGGTACCATCATTCTCAAAAATTGTTGAAATTGAGATTTAAATTGATTTTTTAATGTGATTGTTATTATCATCCACATGGACATCCTTTTCTCATCAAGAAGAAAATTTGTAATTCAAATCTCATTGTTATAATTTCAAACAGAATCCAGATATGCCTAAACTTTGACTGACTTGGAATAAGAAATCTTATTGTTGATGCATCCATGAGCATTACCCATTCTCATTGTTATAAAATGAAACAATTTTTGTGGCTATCACATTTAATTAACTGCATTCTCTTCCTTTGTCTCTTAACCTTCAAATCATTATAAACTTCACTTTGTTTTTAGTCCCTGAGCAGTTTCGTTCCTTACCTCCTATAATTCTTAAAGTTGGTGATTGACATATTTGTTTATAGTTAATGTAATTAAAAGTTTTCAAAGCTTCTTTGGGAGAAGTCTGATGAATTAAAGTTATAAGTTAGATATAACAAAAGAGTAATCTTTGAATCTGCAGTTCTGTTTTTTCTGAGGGAGTTTTTCCTGCCTGTGTGTTGGGCATGGAGAAGTTTACAAGTATTGTGGGAAACAGAATTCTATAGCTCTGTTATTTATATCTAAAGACACAAAACTCCAGTCTGATGATAAAACCCCAAGTTGGGGTAAGTGGGGCTAACCTTGAAACCAATGCCTTGGTGTCATATCTGATATCTGAGAAAATTTTGAATGGTGTCAAATTAGAATATGGGAGGTTTATTTTTGAGAACCTCTATATTTCTTACTGTGCTCTATTCTACATTTATTTGCGTTGCGGTGGTAATAATCGAGTGTATCGGATGTAGTAATCTATGGAGAATGGATTTAGCATCACTTAGTTAAGCTTCTCTTTTCACCTAAATGCCATACACTCATGAAGAATTCTAGTGGTTCTTGAAGCAAATAAGAGAGGACACCATAAATTGTAAGGATGCAATTAGAAACTAGACAATGGTAAGTATGCAATTAGTGACTAGATGATGCAGTACATGATAGTTTCCTAATCATGTTCTTAGTAGATTTCCTATCCTAATTTCCTAATATCCTAGTTTCCTAATTTTCTAAGTTACCTTTTTCTTGCTATTTGGAATTCTATTTAAAGTCTTTGCTTTGTAATCATTAGGGGCAAGCTTAATTGCAGTATTCCTTTGTTTAATTCTTCAAATTCTTCTAATTTTTATTTGTTTCATTCTGAAACAATCTTCTGCTGCACCACTAGACAATATAGTTTGAGCCTCTGATCATGAAAGATAGCAGATGTTAAATCTTATGCCTCTATTGGTCCTTGGGAACTTGGTAGTAAGTCCACTTGTCTGGCTACCGTGATAAGGGGTGTAGTCCAGACAATGGACTTTGAGGTCTTGATTGTGAGAAATAGAATATAAATAAATGTTTTGCTTGCATTGGTTCTGGGAGATTGCATAATTTGGGTGAATTCAAATTGTTTTTCTTTTTGATGAAATAAGGTAGAATTTGTAGACATGAGGTGCCTAAGGTGTAACTCAGTGTTAAAGTTTGTTAAGATTCTGCGTCAGTTAGGAGTATGGGGCAAATGCTCCTTGTAAGGTTTGGGCAATTCTTCTCCCAATAAGTGCTTTTTAGGTGAAGTTGGACCTAAATTACTCAAGGTAGACTGTTTTTAATAGAAAAATGTACTTTGTCCTGACAATGAGCAAGAGAAATAAAAAGCTCAAAAGTGAAACAATCATTTTGTCGTAATAAGGTGTTCCAAAAACTGTCACCTGTTGAGTGTTCCAAATGGTCTTCAACTGTTTACTTGCAATATTTTCTTTTAATTAACTAAAATGGTGCTAATGCTAAGATCTGGTCATATGTTTTGTTATTGAAGTGGTTATTAGAAAAACTTATTGGTTTTTAACCACTTGGAAAAATCAAGATCCTGAGTGTTAGGGGAAGATAATTTCTAGATGATTTGTTATCAAATGAAACTAGTTCATGCAGGACAAAATGAGGCAGCTATTATTATTTTTAAGTAACTACTGGAATAAGCTCTAGTATTTTAGGGTTCCGCTAGTATTGAGGATTCTGTTTTCAATCATTATTCTAATTCCTAATTCTTTAGTTTCCTATATGCATTAGGATCAATTTATTTTTGAATTTCCTTGTTCTATTTAGGTTAGGATTTTGAGTATTCTATTGAAAGAGAAAACTTCGTTGTTTAGGATTATTTTTTTTTTCAGCCATCAATAATATTGATTTCACAGAATTTTACTTTTATCTTTAGCCAAACTTCAGCTTTGGTTTTCCCTTTTCCTGTCGACAACATTACCCTGCACCACTTGTATTGTAATCCCGTGGTTTGAGTGCCAGTGGGATTTGGAGATTGTATCAGAAGACAGAGAATGCTGAATTACTTTTGTATTAGTTCACAGGTTTTAAAGATCCATTCTGAGGTAAATGTAAGATAACTATTTATTCCTAATTAAGAGAAAATTAAACTGCCCCTATGATTGCTCTAATTTGAATGATTTACAGCTATATATAAATCTGTATTTAATTGCAGAAAATTACCTAAAATTATTCCTACTCTCCCCAAAACTCACCCTCATTCTGGAATGAACATATCAGTTATAGCAAGTTTAGTAAGGAATGCTTCAAACTGTACCTTCGGAAAGATCTTTCATAAGAACAATCTGCAACCTGGCTAGTGGTGGATATGTTTGGATGCATATTACCCCACTATCCAATTCAACAAGTGTAGTTATGTAGAACTGGGTCGAGTGCAATTGAGATTGATGCATTGTTATCATAATACACTTTCATAGGTATTGGAACGGGAAATTTAAGTTCTTCACAGTACACTTTGTGGGCATAGGAATGAGAATTTTAAGTTCTTCTAGGAGCCTTTTAATCCATAGGACCTTGAGAAATCTCTTTGCAACTGAGCGAAATTCTGCCTGCACACTTTTATTTGTACTTCTTCAAGTAACTAAATTCTCTCCAATGAATGTGCAATAACTAAGGTGGGATCTTCTATCACACTACATGGCCAATCGGCATTAGTGTATGCTTCAACCTGAAAATGACCTGTTTTTGAAGAGAAGACCCTTTCAGAAGTTCCTTTGAGATACCTTAAGAACACAGCCTCAAGAGTTTCAGTGTTTTGTTCTAGTAGAATGCATGAACTGGCTTTACGACTCAAAGGCTATGCCTGTCGAGTATAAGTAGATTCGTCTCCCAACTAACCTCTGATATTGTTCTCAGTCTATCACTTGACATGCTTCTCTTCCATTATTATTTGCTTTGGTTACTGGACTGTTTCTCTTGCTTCCATAATAAATTTTTTTCGCAAAAAAGAAAAGGCCTTTATGAGACACGATTCCATGCCTTCTATTCTTGTTTCAAACATTTGTGATAGATGGTCAATCTGATAATCTAGTTCAATGTTGCTGCCAAATTATATGTTTGGAGTATCTGCTCATGCTTTGATGCTTTTTTTTTTAAAATTTATTTCAATCTATTGCATTATTTACTGATTTTCCAGCCCTTCTATCCTGTTCAGAAAACTTTCATTCGAATCTTCATTCTTTATGCAGAAAATATAAACTTATCGTTGCTGTATACTATAGAATTTGTTATGTGGATATGTTCATGGCATGCGATTGGGATTGAGCTGATTATAAAGATTGTTTAACCTTTGCGCATTTCTTTAGTTTAGTTCTGAGTTTGAGGCTTTCTATTCTTCAGGGACACTACAACTCAGGATTTACCTACACATGTAGTCAGCCGGGGGGAATCGAATAATTCTCACACTAAAGATGAAACCTCTGGCAAACAAGTCAAATTTAAAGACCTTGTCAGCAGTGAGATGGAAGATTCTGACCTGGAAGGGCAACAGAATGACAGAGAACCTTCAGTTAATTGGACTTCTAAAGGCACGGTATATACAACTACAATTGAGGATCCAAGCACCTCATATTCTCCTTATTTACCACCAGTTCTTGAAGAACCTTCATCCTCATACTCTGAAGGTTTGGAAATTATTGTACATTGCTTGTTAATTAACTGCTTCAACATGCTGTCAGTAGCCATTTACTGTACTTGTTCTATTCCCCAGCTGGTGATGAAGATCCATTACCTGCAATAGAGGGTCTACAAATATCAGGTGAGGCTTTCCCAGGGCGGGAGCTCCAAGCATGTGGATTCTCCATCAATGGAACAACTAGTTGTAACTTTGAGGTGATTTGTAGTTTCTTTCCCTCTATTGGTGTTTATTTGTTTTCCCCTTTTTTATTCGGTGCTTTTGCTCATGTATACTGTGAATTTGTGTAAAGGAGATGTATATTTCAGAAAGATATCTTAGTTGAAGAACAAAGCTACTAAAGTATTGATGTTTTTCAATTTACACTTGAATGATTTACACATGGTATATATAGAATTTACAAACCATTTCTAGCCTACATTTCTAGCCAACATTTAGCAGACAAGCAGCCATCTTTTGCCTACATTAGCAGCCCTAGTTAGCCACCTTTAGCAGACCTATAGCAGCCATATACAGTTTCCAAGAAATCATGGAATTTCCAACAGATACTTTTCATGTTTGTAAAGGTAATGAATGACATATAATGATGTATATTTCAAGCTAAAATGTGCATTGATCTGCCTTATCTCTGAATTTGCAGTGGGTACGCCATATGGAGGATGGATCTTTCAACTATATTGATGGTAATCATGAAGAAATGTCCTATTTTTACTGCCATGTCTTAAAAATGAAAAAGTTGCATGTTCTGATATTGACTAGTAAAATGTTATGATTGACAGGGGCAAAGCAGCCAAACTATCTTGTTACTGCAGATGATGTGGACACATATCTTGCTATTGAAGTCCAACCGTTGGATAACAGGAAGAGGAAGGTATTGGTTTACTGACGTGGCTGCTCTTCCGAAAAGTCTCACTGCTATTGAATTTGACAGTTGTTTACTTTAAGAACTTTGATGATTGTTCATTTAGATAAAGTACGGAAGCTTGTACTTCATACAATCCCTCAATGCAAGCATGCGAATTGTCTAACTAATAGAGTCTTGTGACAGCGAAGAAGTTTTGGCTTAACAATAGTTATCTTTAAAAGAATGTACATAACTCATTTCTCCAGCTCATTATTGGTTTTACATCAATGATTAACAAATCACCAAAAAGAGTAGTTACACTAAGTGAAGCTCAGAAGTTGCCCTAATTGTTGCTTGTGAACTCGTAAGGCATGTTTCATTTAGATTTGTTAGCCTCTAAATTTCTGCATACTATTAATGTCTAACACTGATTTTACTGTTTTATCTGGTAGTCTAAGCATGTGCTCCCTGCAGTTTTGAAGCTCAAATTGGCTGAATTATAGTCTCCTGTTTGGTTTGAAGTTGGGTGTTGGTGTTCAATAATTCATAAACTTAAAAATGGCCAATAAGGGTAATGTTAGGGTTTTCTTGAATCATATCTTTCTCTGTCCCATTTATTTTGACCTACTTGTTAGCTTGGGATGTCCTGAGGTTTTTGCCACTTCTCACAAAAGAGAAGGTATTTGTGTGTCTAGTTTTGTGGTATGTGGCCAGTTTTTACTGAACCAGACATGCACCAGCTGAGGTTCAAGATGATATTGTAACAATTTCAGGGGCTTCTAGTTGGAGCCTCATGCTGTTTAATAGTGTACAAAGAGGAACTGAAGAACATGAACTATTACAGGGCCTGAGATCAATCTCTCTGCTACTTTTGATGACCTTCCTTAATCTGCCCTTTCCAACAATGTAATCTCAAGTGTTCATGAATCATAAGCAGCAACTAATTTTCTGCAAGTATCAGAAACTATCCTTTTAAGTAGTTCATAAGCTGCCTATTTGCTCTTCCTACCCTTTATTTTCCTTTCCCTCATACGGGTGGGCTCAGATTATAGTCCTTTATCCTTTTTCTTCCCCGCTTTGGTTTGGGTTGAAGGGCAGGGAGTTTGTTGGGTTTCATTGAGTTATGATTTTACTCCCACTCCTGTTTCCTTGGGCTAGAAGTGTGCCCACTTGTGAGGGATATCAACTCTTATTTTCGAACTAGGATCATAGATTAATTTGGTTGCCATATTTGTGATCATGGTTTTGTGGGCTTGGGAGTATAGCTATTTAGACGCCACTATTGTATGCTATGTAATATCTATGGGTGTATATGGATTGAAATTTGAAAAGTGTGTTTTGTTTTGTTTTTGAAATGAGAATAGTTTAGTTTTGTGTTTGGATATAAATTTTTTTATTGGGAATTGAAAGGATTTTTTTTTTTTTTAGAGTTAGCGAATTGAAAGCTTGATAAGATAGTTTTTGGCTCCCACATTATTGATAATAGTATAAAATATATAAATATAATTAATAAATTGTTTGATATTGTATTTTTAATTAAAAAGTAATGAAAAAAATAATGTTTATGTGAATATGTGAGACCTATTTATGGGGTTAGGAGAAAATTTTAAATTTTTATGTGAGAAATTTTGGATGTAAAAAATTGTTTTGAGAGGTTTTTGTGAGGATTGATGAATTTGAGAAAACATTCTTGTCCAAATGGAGCCTATAGCTTTGCATGTAATTTGTGGTAGTTGGTGACACATTAAGCTTAGGTGGCTTGTGACATTTCACTGATTCTGCTAGGAACCTTTGGCTTTGGTACCTCTTCACATAGTCGTCCCTTATCCCCCACCTTTTTTCCCCTCCTTTCCTTTGTCGTAGTCCACTTCTTGTTTATAAGGTACTTGAAACTTCTATTTCCTTTTGGTAAGGTGACTCTAAAAATGGATGGTGTTTTTTTTTTGTTGGGTTTGTTTGTTTGATTAATGGAGTATTCTCTTCTTCCTCATTCTCACCTCTGTACCCTACCAACTCCTCTAATACTTCTTGCTTTTATACTTCTTTAATCCCTGAACCTCAAACACCTAGCCTGTTTGTCCATAGATCAACCTCTTGGCTCTGCCATCTTTTACTTTTGGGTTCTTGGAAGGACATATAACTTGTATGGCAAATTGGTATAAAAAACAATTTGACATGTACCCGAGATAAGTTATACTCCCTCTGTTTCAAAATAAATGTCATTTTAGATTTTTGCACACTTATTAAGAATGTCGAAAACAATAAAAATTTTAATATTAAGTTCCAAATCTATCCCTAATAAATATTCTAAATCAATCTCTCATTGTCTCTTTCCAAATTAATGATTACTATTATTCTACTTAAATAGGCATAAAATTGCATAAAATTGGAAAATAATAATAAATGATGCTAGAAAGACACTTATTTTGAAATAAAATAAAACATTTACAATGATACTTATTTTGAAGCGGAGGGTTAGTTAAACTGGAGTGTACTTGGTGTGCATCTCTATTTTTACTTGGTTGTATTAAGAATCAGATCATAACTCATAAACCAAAATATGTTTTAGTGCACTTTATTGCTCTCGATATATACCCCCGGGACAAGTAGACCTGTCCTGTCTGAAATCCTATTTTACTTCCTCCAAAATAGCAGTATTGTTTGACCTCAAAACTAATCCATAATCAGAAGATTGTAAAACATCAATTTGAAATTTTATAATTAGGAGGAAAATCAAGCTGGTTAGTCCATGGCTACTGCCTTGTACTGTTGTTCACTGGCTTGGAGCGGGTTCAAATCTAAGCTGAAGGGTGGTAATGGCGTAAAGTGTGGGTAATGTGAAATTTGTGAAATAAAACAAATTCAATAGGAACGAGAATGAAAGACCACACTTGGGGAAAACGCTTTTTTTTTTTGGGGGGGGGGGGGAGTTGAGGCTTTGTTAGGACAATTTTCATAAATAGCTCATTTGGTTTCCAAATCGCAATGATTGGAACACAAACTCAAATTTGTTTGAAATTATCTTTTCTTTAAGGCAACTAACAAAAGTAATATGGAGGGAGGGAGATAGCATATCCCTCAAACATGAAGGGAGGTTGGTGTAATTTCTTTTGATTATTGAAATCCCTTGGTATTTGAAGGAGAGCCTGCAAAGTCTGATTGTTACTTCAGGGTGAAGGCCTACCCTATAACGTTTTCATTATAGTGCTTCAAGCAAGAGTTAGACTTGTGACTTTAATTATGCATTAACAAGCATCTTACCACTCCCTACTCTAATGGGTTAGGTTGGTGTAAACCTAAGGAGAGGTTTGGTTTTTTTAGCTTATCGTTAAAAAAATTGAATTTTTCCCTGAAAACAAATTAGCATCTTGAAGAATTTTGCAATTTGCCTTCATCTTTAACTGAATAGGTAACATTAGGATTTTCTAGTATTTGATTGCATATGCTGCCCCCCCCCCCCCTTTCTCAATGGGACATATGGCAGAATTGAGATAACTTTATACCTCTCTTTTCAGGGTGAACTTGTAAAGGTCTTTGCAAACGAGCATAGAAAGATCAGCCGTGGTAAGCTATCAAATTGAAATGTTCACTACTCGTTGAAGCTGATTAAGCTTGGAAATTCTATATGCCACATTTTGTGATCTGCTTTGTTTTTACCATTTTTTTTGTGGTGAACTTGATGTCTGCTAATGGAAACTTATCTACCTTTTTGTCCATCAAGAGTGAGGGAAAAGATAGCAGTACAAATGTAGTGATATACACTTTTTCATATTTGTAGCAGTTCAATTGCTGCTGCAATTTCATTGATCTAGTTATTGGCTTGTTGCTTAAAGGGTTCCAATGCATATAACCTCAAGGGTTAAGGGGGGAGGTTGGTGGGTTGTATATATATGTAACATTCTAATTAATACTTTTCTTGAATATGGGATGGGAAATTTATAAAATTGTGCAAGCTGGCAAAGAAAATGTGTTCTAATCTGAAGCTCTAGTACGATGGTAATCCTTCATGATGTTACTTCTTAACTTCATTTTGTTTTAATCATACTGGTAATGTGACTGTGGTATTCTTGAATTACTATTAGTACTTTGTAATAGAAAACAAATGGATAACTGCTCAAGTGACTTATAACTTGCATATTTTTTGTTTTAAATACCTGTAGCAGAAAACAAAAGGTACCTGTTCAAGTCCATATGTTTTGCCTGTGGGTTTTACTATTGTGCATGTGGCTTGTTGCTGCATATTGTGGAGATGAACAGATAACTAAACTAATCTTGAGTTTTTCCATATAATAGAAATGCAAACCTGATGAAAAAATTCAGACAGTCATTTCTAGTTTGTCTCTTTCTCTTTCTTTTCTGTATATGGAAATTTCAAAAATCTTCATATAATAATCCAGAAATTTCATAGAAAAGAAATACGGAGGTTTGTGATGATTTTTCAATCTTTTCTACTAGGTAATCTAGTATCCTTGTGCATGAAGATAACCAATTCAGATGTTGTGGTGGGACTCTATTATAGATTTCTGACCATTCTCGAACTTTTTAGGATTTTTACTTTGCAACCTATAATGTTTGTTTTGAATATTTTACCCACCAAAACATGATCTCACATCTTTTCTCACTGAAAAATTGTCATTTAGGGTAATAGTGGGGTAGAAATAAATGATTGAAAATAATATAAGGATGAAAAAAAAGTTTGAGGATATTGTTCCATGAAGAAAGGTATACAATCTACTTCATATTTAGATTACAAGAAGTGCCTATATATAGGCTTACACAAGCACACAAATGTGGAAGAAATAATACACATAGCAGCTATGTTAGACTGCCAAACATAGCAGTCTTTTGTAAGGTGCCTAACATAATACTCAACGCTCCCCCTCAAGCTGGAGCATATAGATCAAATGCTCCAAGCTTGGTACAACAAGGTGTCGATTCTTCCTTTCAGCAATGCCATTTTATTGTGGAGTTTAAGCACAGGAAGATTCATGAAGTATGCTATGTGAGAAAAAGAAAGTAGTGAAAGATTCAGAAAAATACTCTTTGGCATTATCACTGCGCAAGGTTTTGATACACACCCCAAATTGATTTTTTATTTCATTATAAAATTTATGGAATACATTAAAGAGCTCAGAACGATTTTTCATTAAAATGACCCAGGTGCAACGAGAAAAATCATCTATAAAAGTAACAAAATACCGATAGCCAAGAATAGACGGTACACGACATTCCCCCCAAATATTAGAATGAACTAAAGAAAAAGGGATAGTAGCACGCTTAGTAAGTCTACCAGAATAAGAAGCTCGTGAATGTTTCCCAAGTTGACGACTCACATTCTAAAGACTTTAAATTTGACAAGTGAGGAATAAGTTGACGTAGTTTATTAAGACTCGGATGCCTCAAACGGTAGTGAGCTAGAAGAGGAGAAACAGAAGCAGTGCATGCAATTTTGGTAGAACACGAGAAAAAGTAAAGTCCTCGAGATTCATATCCTGTACCAATCATCTCTTTCATTTTTCGGTCATGCACATTCACTGAGTTAGAAGAAAAAGTTATAAAACAATTAAAAGAATGAGTAAGTTGGTAAATAGAAATCAAATTGAAAGGGCAATCGGGAATATACAAAACATTAAATAATGACAAAGAAGGAAGAAGAGTAACGGTTCCAATTCCTTTTGCAACCCATACTGAGCCATTACCAAAGGTAACTGAGGGAAGTGAATTCGAGTATGTAATTTGAGAGAAAAGATCAAAATTACCAGAAAGATGATCAGTGGCACTGGAATAAAAAACTCACATAGAATTAGACTGTGAGGCAAGAGCAGTATGTGTAGGATGAATAGATATTCGGGCAGCTTTGAGTTGAAGAAACTCTTGATACTCGGTGTTTGAGATAGTATGTGTACTAGAGGCATCTGAACTTGTTTGTGCTATACTTGTCACTACTGGTTTGCCATGAAGTGTCCAACATTCCTCTCTTATGTGTCCAAGTTTGTTACAATAGTCACGAAATCGAGTTGTGCCATTGCCACCACGACCACCTCGGCCTCTTCGATAACTTCCTCGACTTCTTCCTCTGTAATTGTCTCGAGAATTGTATGTTGGAATAGTAAAAGCAGAGTGGTCTACTGTAGAAGATGTTGCGATGTCCTTGGAAGTAGAAGAGATTTGAAGAAGTGTTTTAAACATATCTTTAGTACTTGGGACAGATCTATCTCCAAGAATACAATGACGAACTTGCTCATAATCTGGGTCAAGCTTTGCAAGAGCAAAAACAACAAAAAACTTATCACGCTGAGCAATTTGTTCTGCCGTTGAACCTTCAATAGGCATGAGTTTATTGAATTCAGTTATAAGTCCTTGAATCTTCCCTAAGAACTTTTCCATTGACATTTTCGATTTCTTGTTATCTAGCATGTCATTAATAACAGAATAGAAACGAGAAATATCATTTGTGTATAATGATTGTGCGTGTTCCCACACATATTTACAAGTCATGAATAGAAGGAACATTGGAGATAATTCGGAGGAAAGTGACTGCCATAAATGACTACATAATTGCGTGCCAACTCTTTTCCAAACATCTCATTCATATTGAATGTTTTCAGAATTGGTAGTCAAATGATCAACTACTCCTTGTCCCATAAACCATAATTTCACAGTAGAAGACCATTTTTGATAATTTTAAGACCCAAGTAACTTTTCATTTGTTATAACCTCAGTACCAGATAAATTAGGAACATACACCTTGGGTTGAGATGAGGCAGGAGATGAGGTAGTAGGATTCAAAATTTTAGCCATGATTGAAAAATACTTCAAATATATCAAAATAGAGGCAAATAAACTGAACCTAAATATAACATAAGAGAAATCGTAGTCCAGATACACTCTAATATAACCTAGAGTAGATTATGCATAAGAGAAATCGTAGTCCAGATACACTCTAATATAATCTAGAGTAGATTATGCAAGATGAGTGTAACTCAAAACAGATGATTTAGCAGAAAAAATGCAGCAGCAGAAAGGAATCCTAATCCACTTTAAAAATCAAGGATTAAAAACAGAAATGACACCTTAGGAGGACTAAATAGACACAGGCGAAGCTGAAGAAACCATCGGCGCAGAATTCTGATCACCAGCTTGTGGGTCCCATGCGCATGGTTTTCCGACGGCGGCGCTTCAGGTTCTGTCTGCTCCGCACCTGCAGTCCTTTGAGTTGATGGTATCAATTTTGATGAAGAATATCAATAAATAGTTGAAGTAGATATTTGAAGAATTGAAGTTCTGTTTTTTTTTTTACTTTCAAAAGAGAGGTTCAGGCCTCATGAAGAGGCTCTGATACCATGAAGAAAGGTATACAATCCACTTCATATTTAGATTACAAGAAGTGCCTATATATAGGCTTACACAAGCACACAAATGTGGAAGAAACAATATACATAGCAGTTATGTTAGACTGCCAAACATAGTAGCCTTTTTAGACTGCCTAACATAATACTCAATATTCCATAATTAGAAATAGTGTAAGGATAAAAAAAATATGAGAATAAAAGATTAAAGATATTTTTAAAGAATGAAAATAGTTGAATGGCATTTTGAGCCAATTTCCCATTTCTTTAATCTATATTTAGCAACTTTCGTGTTAACATTGCATGGTTTCGATATTCTGCCTAATAGTGTAAATTTTATTCTATTTCATATTGTGATCTGATATTTTTGGTTAGTTATTTTCACCATCTTGTAGAATATAAAAACGTTTATTGTATTTTTTATGTTTTTCTTTCCTATGTGCTGTTGAGAGAGTGATAGTTTCTCCTAATAGTGTTGATATGTAGCAATGTTTTCCTCAAGCAGGAACAGTGTTTTACTGAAACTCCTAAATTCTGCACTCGCTCACTTTTCTTTTGTGATAACTATTACAGATCAAGAAATGCAGAACTGCATAGAGAAGACATTTTACAGTGGTCATGCTTCATATAAAGTGTCTTTGTCGGTATGTGGGCATCTTATCCTCGTGGTTCTGATTTTCTTACTTTTGACTTTTGCAATATAAAATTACATATTCGATGGAGGTCATGTTCTATCTTGTAGGTTGACTAATCCAGTTTAAGTTTTATTTGATTGCACAGATTGGATGTCTTGATATATGGGAGCCAGCAACCTTAGGGATCAAAAGAGATAGTTACAGCATCAAGTGTAGTGGGTCTAGTGGTGTGGTGGTCTCTGAGAAGTTCTCCACATCTACTATTGTATGTTTCCTAAACTATTTTTCCCCTTACGAGTGTTTCTTAGAGGCAAAAATAGTGTTGACATGTCTTGCTTACAGACCATTACTTTTTAAATTCTCTATGTAATTCTACTTCTGTTGCTTCAATCTTTGTTTTTGCTTTTTATTTTTCTCATTTTGTCTTCTCTCCCCCCCCCTCTTGGTACCTTTCAGTATAATATCCTATTATGTCTACAAGAAGTTTAAGAAAACCCTTTCAGTAGAATTGCCTCGGTGTTTCTTTGACAATTCTGTTCAGTTTTCTCTAGAAGAATATTAAGTGTGAAGGTCTGTAAGGAAAAAGGGAAGTGCTCAACGTAAAATCTATATACATCAATTATGTAAATTCTTTTAGTCCTCCTATACTAGTTTTTCAGATCCCAGAGTGGGTGAGTATGTGTGGAAAATCTGCATGAATTGCATGGATCTTTCTGGTCCTCTGTGCACCATTGGAAAACATTTCATTTTAAGACCTCCATGGACTTCCCCTACTTAAGGCAAAGTGAATCTTTCAATGTGCAAGAACTCTTACTCTGACAATAGAAATTGGATAGATCGTGGCATAAATTGCAATATGTGGATAAAGGATGCTAGATGTCTAACTCCATGGACTTGCAGTTAACTACGTTGCCAGTTTGCATTGCAAGATGGTGGCAGTTAGAAAAAGAACTCGGTTTATGAAGTGCATAGAGAGTGTCTAAAAAAGTATGGATTTAAAATGTCTAGGAGCTCGTTTTACACATCGATAGCCCATATTATCATTAGAATATTCCAGTTCAAAGGAAGAAAAAAGTAATGAAAGGGGTTGACAAATTTTCTTTATGTATGGTACTGCGTTTCTAAAAGTACATGTGTGGTCAGTACAGGGCCTAAAAATTAGGTAGCTATAGGTCAACAGCTGATTTGAGAGCCTAGCTAACATTTGAATGTTCTGGTAATGAGTTTTAATCTTATAGGTTACGGATTTCCATTAATAACCCTTCGTAGGCAAACAACATTACAGATTGTTTCTGGAGGGATATTAAAGAAGTGCTTAATGTTACATGGTAGTTTAAAGAGAACATGGCACGTGGAACACATCTGAAACATTTGCATTACTTAATCTGTATTTCAAGTGCAAGTTGGGAACTTGTAGGTGGGTCTATCAAATTTCTTTTCAGGTTCTCTTATTTGCTTTAATGTATAAAATATTTGAATACATGTAATATTTTAAAGTTAACATTTCCAGAAAACAGAGTAGAAAATAAAGCATACATTCAATTTGAAGGGCAAGTGGTATTTCAGTTGTATTGTCTTTAGTAGTTACTATTTTTGTTAATTTTCACGTTTATAGTAGATTTCTGGTTCAATTTTCCTTCTGCAGTCACTTAACTTATTTTAGAATCAACCTGAAATTATATTTTCCTGGGCCACTCTTAGGTTAGTCTTTTGAAGATTATTCTTAATTCCTAAGAGTTGATGTACTAGTGAGCCTAGGAAAAATTCTTGGGAGTCTCCATGGGAGTTCTCTACCTGTAATGTAGATGCCTTCATTTTAATAAGAATTTTGTAGGCTTTACTCTTTACTCTTCACTCTTTCTCCCCTCCAGGAAGGATACTAATTTGTCCTCTCTTTCTCTTTAGTTTTTTTTCTTCTTAAATTGTAATTAAATTCCTATTAGAAACTTTCTCTTGGCAACATAACATGAATCCCTAGTTTGTCCTCTATCAGTAAATACCATGAGTTCGATAAGCAAGTGTAGCTTAGTTAGTCAGAAATGACGAGCAACTTTGCCTATGATTTAGAGGTCATGGGTTTGAGTCACTGGGGCGATGAATGTCTCAAAGAATTTCAGGATATATCCTTGAGGTTTCCCAAACTGGATAAGTTGGATTAAAGATCCGGATATACCATGAGTTCCAAATTAAGTAGCTCTAAAGTAAATAGTAGATTGTGCTACCAATTCATTTTTACCTTTTGGTTGGTCATAGCAATGTGAGGGACTTGCGAGGATACAATGCATGTACATGAGTGACGTTTCTACTTTGAACTCATGATATATTGATTAAGGAAATGACTAACGATTGTTTATGTAAGATTTGTATGGTTTTATGCTTTTTAAATTTAGTTTGCCTAAACTAGCTCTTGCACAAAGCTATGACAGAATACCTAAAATGCCTGGAATGTTTCTAAGTTAATCAATTTTCTATTTAGTAGGTGTTAAAAATTAGGGGTGTTAAAATAGGGAGAAAAACGCTAGTAGCTCTTGAACTTTTCCGGATTTTGACTGGAACTTTTTTTCTTTTGGTTTTTGCCCTCAAACTTACAAAAAGTTCTATAGCCCTTTTGTCCACTTTTGCTGTTAAACCCTAATGGAATTGAGTTGTGTGACTTACTAATCATTTCAATTTTTTGATAATAAAAATAAAAGTATTTTATTATATTTTCTTCCTCTTTTCCTTCTCTGTTCGTACATTCTTCCCATTCCCATCTGCAAATTTTCTTCTCGATTGCTATTGTAAACCCTCCTCTTGGTTGGACCTCTCTAAGAAATCTCTCTTATCTACTACAACAACAGACTCCTTGCAATCTCCTTGTACCACTGCCATCCTCCTAAGAAACATCTTCAACACCTACACAATCACTCCCCTCTCTGTCAATAAGGTTTCAATTGAAGCTTGGGTCGATTTTCGCTGCATTGAGGAGGACAAAAAACCCTGGCGAGAAATTGATTGACTTGCTGAAGAGTTCAAATTGATGCTTTATGGAACTCTCATGCTGCCGATTGAGATGGAAATTCTAGCGGTCGTGTTGTTTGTTTGATTATATATAAGACATAAGAAATATTTAAATTGGGAATTAGGGCAAAAGAGAATTATTGTTTTCTATTGTCTCTCTATGTGAAAATGGGGGCGAAAGAGCTCACCATTCTCTGTGATTTGTAGGTGAAAATCATTATATTCTCTAGCTATCGAAAGCTTTATGTTTTTGTTGGACAAACAGGTTTTCTTTCTCACAGATTTAAGATGTGATCTTTTTTTCTCTTTTCTTCTTTATGCCGATGAAAACTCTCCTTGTCTACTTATCAAAAAAAAAAACTCCCCTCATCTCTTCCACTCCACCGATGTTCTTCCTTACTCTGTTCGCTGATCTTCATAGTTTGGAAAGATACATCTAAGACACAAGAGTTCCCAAATCTAATTCTAACTCTTCCGAATTGCAGATATCTGCATGTGAAGAAGCTCAGAGTAGTGGTGAGAATCAGTTTGTTCTCAGGGAAGACATGTCTTTCAGAAAAGTGTTGATGTTTCAAGACTAACATACCCTTGTGCTTAATCATGTGAATTGCATGTGTGACTGTTCTGTTAGGGTTTGATGGCTAAAATGGACGTTTTTGCTACTTTGGAGAATATTTGCAAGTTTGATGGCAAAAAAGTTTCTAGCACAAAGACCAAAATCCGAGAAAGTTCAGGGGCTACTGGTGTATTTTACCCTTTAAAATAAGCAGCTTTGAACTCTTTCTAAGCCAGAAGCTGTTTTGGCTGTTCTCGGTTGCCTTTTATCCTTTTAATACTTTTGATTTTAGTTTAAAAGTGCTTAAAAAAAACTGCTTTGGAGAAGCTACTGCATTAATGCTTTTCCAAACTACTATTTTTTATTGAAATGGTTCAAAATAAAAATGTAAACATTAATTTTTGAAACAACTTGTTCTCGAGTCACTCTTCTTTCAGCAGCTCGATGAACTTCAGCAACCAAGAAAATATATCACTTCCATGCTTTGCATCACAGTTTACTTCAAAATATGTGCTATTTCTAGTCTTTGTCAGTGGCTTAACATGTATTGTGCAGTGTCTTTTTCTTCTCCAAATTTAAAATAAGTTTGCTTACCTAGTTTTCCTTGTACTTTATTGTGACATACTAACATTTCGTCTGTATTTCAGGTTTCCATTCCTTACGGTAGTCCTATAGAATTTTCTATTATTGATTTCCAAGGAGTTGAGCGTCTCTTGAGGGCTGAAAATGGTTTCAATGATATAAGCTGGTATGCTGCAAATCCTTCCTTTCCATAGTCCACAGTGATCATTGTTTCACATTTTAGATCATTCATCTAATACTCTTGCAGTTAAATATCTCTCATAAGTTAAAGACTGACAGCTATTCTACGTTAAATCAACAGCTTTCAGTTGCTTTGCCCTAAATGATGCATGAAAACTTATCTTTCAGTTTGAAATGCTAAACCATGTCTTCCTGGTGTTATGCATTTGGTTTATCCATTTATAGTTACATGTTCATTGCATTGTCTTGCAGCTCAAGAGATACGATTGTCCTCATCCTGAGATTATTTATTGCAAGGGTATGTCCTTTTCACTTTCAACTTTTTGTTCGGAAGAGTACTAAGGATTTCATTGTTTCCACTTCACACAGTCTAAGATTTTATCTGAACCTTTTGTTGAATGCCTGCACATTTTTCTTAGGAAACGTACAACAGAAGATTAAAATAATGCCTTATGCTTGTACAAGCAAAGCACATGCTGTTTTCACCCCTCTTCTTTAGCTGATAGTAGATTATCTTCCCTTTTGGTGTATTGTAATAAACAGTAGTAGTCCAAATCCTCATGTTTCTAGTGCAGTTTTTCAGTTTGCTTTGTAGTTTGTACTGAAGCGCTCATCCATATCAAAACCAAGAAAAAGGAAAAGTTTCTGATTCTTGAAAAATTGTCAAGGTGGCATGTGCAAAATAGCAGAAAACAAGTGATTAGCTTTTATGGCGTCTTGTATGCAGGGTTGAATATGTTGTGAACTGTTTGGAGTGTTTATTTTTGGATTGTGTCCTAAAAGTGGCAAAATTGATATCTAAATAGCTCATTTTCTATTTTCTCTCTTTATTAATTTCAACTTCAATAAAGTAAACATGAGCAACATTATGTTTGCTTCTTGAGTAGTATATAATTGCTGAAGTTGGATATACGCTTTTCATGCCAGTTGGTTTCTGTATTGTTAGTACCTTGCTTTGATACTTGTGAAAGATAATCTCCGGAGAGGAAGGAAAAAAGAGAGATTATCTCGACTTATTAGTAAAACTTGCGGATGATAGTGTTGTCAACTTCTGCATTGTTTTCTAAAGTAAGCAGGGTTTGTCCTTTTCTAATTTGCAATGATCATGCGAATATGCGCATATTCATGTAATTGGATTAGATATTTGAGAATTTTACTTTTTGAGACTCCAGCTGTTCTCTTGCCTTAATATTTTGAGGAACTGTTTTAGCTTGACATATTCCAGCTTCTGTTCTTGCAGGCTAATGAAAAAAAGAAAGGGAAAAGGAGAGGTCTATTTTTCAACATGTAAGTATTATATTTTTTCCTACATTCAGAAAATATTTATGGTAGGGAGCATGTATTTTTCAATGGGGGAGATTTGCCTTCCCAGTGTAAAAAGGTTTTAGCAATACATGCAAAAAAGACAAATTGCACTTTAATTTTGGGTATGAGTTTTGGCCATTGTAATTGTGCTTCGCTTCAATTGCTTCACCCTCCCCCCCCCCCCTCCCCTCCGCTCCCTCCCTTTCTGTAGCAACAACTTTTCTTTAATACAAGGTGTATTAGAGATCTTTTGGATTCCCTATCCCAAAGCCAAAAAAGGAATAAAAAACACAAAAGTGAAAATGTTGTTTCCACTCTTATCTTTCTTCAAAGATATGGGCAGTGAAGAGGACTTTGCCTAATTCATTAAAAAAGAAAAAAGAAATGAGGACAGTAGGAATGTGGGGAAGAAATTGATCTATACATTTTAGCGTGCAAGAGTTTTTACTCAGGAGATGCAATATATATATATATATATATATATATATATATATATATATATATAGGCACACGGTGCAAATGTTCTTGTCTGTCTTGTTTGAATGAATGAACACAAAATATAGTTTTTATTCTTGACAATAAATAGGGATGACGCTTTTACTGCATGGGCCGAATACTTCTACCTCTAATCTTGTCCACATGCCCACACGCGAAAATATTATTTCCATGTTGTTGTCCTCATTGAATAATATTTCATGGATATGCAATTTTTTTCATCTCCAATATAATAAATAATAAAATGTAAAATGTCTATAAAATACATTCATAACAACTATTCATAAAATACATTTACATTAATATTATATATTTGATTTTCTTCTCATCAAGTTTTCGTATAAATTTGTATACTGAAATCTAAATTTTATGAGATTATAAAGTTCTTTTATTTTTTAATTTATTTCATAATTTGATAATTTATCATTCAACACTTTCATAATGATACGTTTTAATAATCAATCGAATGTCATGTAATAAATTTTTATTCAATTTATATTTTATTAAAGTGATTTTATCTTATCAATTTTTAAATAAATATTTAAGAGAATAACATTTATATTACAGTTTTACCTAAAACGTTTTTATAATATTTTATATTTTATTTTCTTGACAAAATTATTTTTACTCAAACCAATTAGACGTTTGAGAAAATTAGTTAGATGCTCACTACTTAGTTCAACTTTGATTTCAATTAGCTATCTAATGTCATCAAACATTTCTTTCAATATTAGCAATTGCAATATCTCTATTCTTATGTGATATATTTTTGTCAATGCATTAATAAAGAGCAAATGATAATAATTTTGAAGATTAAAAATTGAATCATTCATTTTGTAAGAAAAAGAAAAAGTTTTTATTAGAAATAATTATGTACAAGAAGAAAATATTATGAAGAAAAATAATAATAAGTGATGCATCTTGAGTTGAAGAAAAATTGATTTTTGTCAAATAACAGTCCCTATATATATATATATATATTATACACACTCACATATCATATCATTTTATCTCTTTTTTCATTGTTTTTTGGTCTAATTTTTCAAATCATGTTGAAAAATTGGACGAAAAGAATGAAAAAAAAGGTGATGCGTCATATTTTTAAATCGATTTGAAAAATTGTATAAAACATTAAAATAGTGAGTTCTCATTTGGGGGTACGAGAGCTTTCCGTTTTTATTATTTTATTAATTAAATTATCTTTCTTACATTTAAAGTGAGTTTCCATTGAGGTTATGAAAATTTTTGTTTTTATTTTTTTATTAATTAAATTATTATATTATGATTAAAGTGAATTCTTATTGAGAGTATGAGAAATTCTGTTTTTATTAATTAAATTATTTTTTAGAATTAAAGTGAGTTCTCATTTGAGGTATGAGAACATCAATTTTTATTTTGCTATTAATTAAATTATTTTTTAGGATTAAAGTGAGTTTTCATTGGGAGTATGAGAACTTATATTTTTATTTTTTTATTAATTAAATTAATTTTTTTAGAATTAAAGTGAGTTCTTATTGAGGTTATGAAAATTTTCATTCTTTTATTAAATAAATTATTATATTAGGATTAAAGTGAATTTTAATTTTTTTTTGAAGGGAAAGAGACCCATTAAATCTCATAAACAAAAAAAGAATATAAAGAAAGGAAGGAAGCATAAATTTAACCTCCAATACATATAAAAAATAACATGAATATATGACAATCATGTTATTCCTCAGAGGTTTAGTTGCCAGTCTAGATCTTCCACTCGAATGATGACACGGAGACAGACACGTTTTGGACGTACACCATAAGCCTTCATTGTGTACTGTACGGGAGATTGTACCGCTTTATTTATAGCTTTCAGTTACTCTATTTATTTGCTTTTCTTGGAGGTTAGGTTTAAAAAAAACCCTAAACCCTAAACCCTATCAATTAAATAAACCTAAACCCTCCCTCTTAGGGAGAAGAATAATATAAGTAGCTGCAAATCCCGCTCTTATGTTATTTAATGAATATATTTCACGTTTCCCTTCTATTTATTTGTTTGTAAGTTTTCCGATGTATTTTAGTTCATTATGGAGATAAAAAGAAGAATAAGAAATGTTGGAAAAGTAAAAAAAAAAATTCATGTCATTCGATGACATGACGCAATAAGAAGATGACGCGACACGTGGCGAAGTTTGGAAAAATTAGGCCACCAACTAAATGTTCAAGACTTTAGGGTACAAAATGATCATTTTGCTCCTGATTTTTGTACATATAAATAGAGTTTATTTTTATCATTTCAACACCAATTTAGTTTCAATTTTCTCCATTTTTTTTCCAATTTCTTTATTTTATTACTGTTTTCATCGTATTATATTTTCTATAATTTTTAGAATAATATTTCAAGGCTTTTTGTAATATTTAGTAAAGAAATTTTGTCTGGATAATATCAATAGTTTCGGAGAGTTTATCTTTCAAATTTTCTTTCCAATGTTTATACATTTCATCTTATATTTATTAAATATGCATTGTGAGTAATTTCCTTTTGTTAGCAAGGATATGTGTTAAGTTATTAATAAATGAGATTATAAGATAATTTTCTTTGTACTTAATTTCTATTTTGATTTATTTAACTGAGTTTATGGTTGGTTTACCCGCCTAGTCTTTATTTATTTTGTTTTATGCACTTTAAATATAGCAAATGGATAGCCGAGTCACCTAATTAGTTCAATTTACTTTTATGTCTATATTTTTTGTGGAAGGCCGAACCTCCTAACTAGTTTAATTTATTTTTGTCTTTAATTCTTTTTTATGAAAGACCAAGCTTCCATATTTTTAGTTAATTTATTTAAATGGTCGGCTGAACCGCCTAATTTCTTTAGTTAATATAAATTCAATATATTTTTTATATATATATATATATATTAATTGAGTATTTATATAATTCATATTTTAATCAATATAATTATGTGAATTAATTAGATTGACAATCTAATTAATGAATGTGATTATATAACTAGGATTATTAATCTTGTATTAATTATTCAAGGAATATCTACTAGTTTAATTGAGTTGTAGCTCTTAGCTGAATTAAATTAGTAGTTGAATTATATAATTTAAATGGTATATAATTAAGTTGATTGTTATATACAATTTAATGTTAGTGATGTCTTATTTGTTTAATGCAATTTGATTGAGCATCCTATACACGCTGGTTGGTAGTGGTGTTTAATTAAATTAGAAATTAATCTGTCTAAGCTGATCGAGATTCTAAAACCAACAACTTAATAATGTATTTATCTATGATTAATCCCATGAAAAAAAAACTTGATACTAGTTCCTTGCTAATGCCTTTTTATATCATTTGTATTCCAAATTCCTTTTTAATTCTATTCAAAAAATCCAAAACCCCAAGAATTATTTATTTTAATTGTTGTCATTATCTTATTTATCAAAAAACCAAAAACCCCCAAAACCCTTTACGATTAATGATTTTAATTTAAGAGTTGACAAATTTCTGTGGATTCGATCCCTACTTTCTCTATCTCCATAGGAATTGTTATGTTTAAATTTGAGAGCCGTACTATTCGAGCACGGACTAGCTTTTTTTTTTTGCTGGAGACTCTGGCGCGGTTTCATCCCTGTTAAGACAATTATCAGAGACCGTATTCGAGTCCAGTTGGCATTCAAATGTCACTGTTGTCATTTAGAGGAGACCCTTCAGCACGTGTTCACAGTAGTCCAGTTGCCGCTTAGGTATGGACTCACTTTTCTTCTATTTTGCAAGTACCTGTTTATCAATAGGACGAAATACACCGCTTCCTTCATTGTATTTCATCAAGCCGGCACGTTTCTAGGGGTCACATAATCAGTATCATGCCTATGCTTACTTTTTTGTTCATCTGGACGGTGCATAATGATGTGAAGCATAAGAACATATCTATGGAATCTCAGTGGATCATCTGGCAAGTCTATAGACACATTTTCCTCCTCCAGATGGGATGTATGTCAGACACACTCACTGGTATGGAGACACGTGCTTTGTTCCACTATTTGGAGTCACCTTACCCACTCTTCATCGCCCCCCTACCTGTCTTGGTTCCTTGGCATAGAACATCTGTGAGATCCCATAATGTGAACACAGATGGATGTGTTAAAAATGATAGGGCTAGTCGTGGCGAGATTATCAAAGACAGTAGCAGATGGTGCGTTCGTGTTTTTTGTTCATTAGCCCTGCGTTCTTGCTCCATTCTTGAGACTGAGTTGCGGACTATCTTGGTAGGTCTCATTTTGGCTCGGGATTTGAGACTTACTACATTATGGATTGAGGCGGACTCAACACTTGTCATATTATACAAGGAGGAGGACATTGATATATCCAGATGCTACTCCGGCATATTGGACAGTTGATCTGCTTCGAAAAAGAGTTTCCCACATCTTCAAATAGGAGAAGCAGGTGGCTGATGACTTGACTTTTGAGGGATAGAGACGACAGAGTTACACATTATTCACACCTCGACTCTAATTTTTTTCATATATTCATGTTATTTTTTATATGTATTGGAGGTTAGATTTATGCCTCAAATGAGAACTCACTTTAATTCTAAAAAATAATTTAATTAATAAAAACAGAAGTTCTCATACTCTCAATAAGAACTCATTTTAATCATAATATAATAATTTAATTATAAAAAAAATAAAAACAAAAGTTTTCATAACCTCAATGGGAACTCACTTAAATGTAAGAAAGATAATTTAATTAATAAAAAAATACAAAGGAAGCTTTCATACCCTCAATGAGAACTCACTTTAAATGTAAAAAATATAATTTAATTAACAAAAAAATAAAAAACGAAAGTTCTCATATTCGTAATGAGAACTCACTTTAATCCTAATATAATAATTTAATTAATAAAATAATAAAAACGGAAGCTCTCGTACCCCCAAATGAGAACTCACCATTTAATGTTTTATACAATTTTTCAAATCGATTTAAAAATATGACACATCACCTTTTTTTTTCATTGTCTTTTTGTCCAATTTTTCAACATGATTTGAAAAATTAGACCAAAAAATAATGAAAAAAGAGATAAAATGATATGATATGTGAGTGTGTATAATATATATATATATATATATATATATATAGGGACTGTTATTTGACAAAAATCAATTCTTCTTCAACTCAAGATGCATCACTTATTATTATTTTTCTTCATAATATTTTCTTCTTGTACATAATTATTTCAAATAAAAACTTTTTCTTTTTCTTACAAAATGAATGATTCAATTTTTAATCTTCAAAATTATTATCATTTGCTCTTTATTAATGCATTAACAAAATATATCACATAAGAATAGAGATATTGCAATTGCTAATATTGAAAGAAATGTTTGATGACATTAGATAGCTAATTGAAATCAAAGTTGAACTAAGTAGTGAGCATCTAACTAATTTTCTCAAACGTCTAATTGGTTTGAGTAAAAATAATTTTGTCAAGAAAATAAAATATAAAATATTATAAAAACGTTTTAGGTAAAACTGTAATATAAATGTTATTCTCTTAAATATTTATTTAAAAATTGATAAGATAAAATCACTTTAATAAAATATAAATTGAATAAAAATTTATTACATGACATTCGATTGATTATTAAAACGTATCATTATGAAAGTGTTGAATGATAAATTATCAAATTATGAAATAAATTAAAAAATAAAAGAACTTTATAATCTCATAAAATTTAGATTTCAGTATACAAATTTATACGAAAACTTGATGAGAAGAAAATCAAATATATAATATTAATGTAAATGTATTTTATGAATAGTTGTTATGAATGTATTTTATAGACATTTTACATTTTATTATTTATATATTGGAGATGAAAAAAATTGCATATCCATGAAATATTATTCAATGAGGACACAACATGGAAATAATATTTTCGCGTGTGGGCATGTGGACAAGATTAGAGGTAGAAGTATTCGGCCCATGCAGTAAAAGCGTCATCCCTATTTATTGTCAAGAATAAAAACTATATTTTGTGTTCATTCATTCAAACAAGACAGACAAGAACATTTGCACCGTGTGCCTATATATATATATATATATATATATATATATATATATATATTGCATCTCCTGAGTAAAAACTCTTGCACGCTAAAATGTATAGATCAATTTCTTCCCCACATTCCTACTGTCCTCATTTCTTTTTTCTTTTTTAATGAATTAGGCAAAGTCCTCTTCACTGCCCATATCTTTGAAGAAAGATAAGAGTGGAAACAACATTTTCACTTTTGTGTTTTTTATTCCTTTTTTGGCTTTGGGATAGGGAATCCAAAAGATCTCTAATACACCTTGTATTAAAGAAAAGTTGTTGCTACAGAAAGGGAGGGAGCGGAGGGGAGGGGGGGGGGAGGGTGAAGCAATTGAAGCGAAGCACAATTACAATGGCCAAAACTCATACCCAAAATTAAAGTGCAATTTGTCTTTTTTGCATGTATTGCTAAAACCTTTTTACACTGGGAAGGCAAATCTCCCCCATTGAAAAATACATGCTCCCTACCATAAATATTTTCTGAATGTAGGAAAAAATATAATACTTACATGTTGAAAAATAGACCTCTCCTTTTCCCTTTCTTTTTTTCATTAGCCTGCAAGAACAGAAGCTGGAATATGTCAAGCTAAAACAGTTCCTCAAAATATTAAGGCAAGAGAACAGCTGGAGTCTCAAAAAGTAAAATTCTCAAATATCTAATCCAATTACATGAATATGCGCATATTCGCATGATCATTGCAAATTAGAAAAGGACAAACCCTGCTTACTTTAGAAAACAATGCAGAAGTTGACAACACTATCATCCGCAAGTTTTACTAATAAGTCGAGATAATCTCTCTTTTTTCCTTCCTCTCCGGAGATTATCTTTCACAAGTATCAAAGCAAGGTACTAACAATACAGAAACCAACTGGCATGAAAAGCGTATATCCAACTTCAGCAATTATATACTACTCAAGAAGCAAACATAATGTTGCTCATGTTTACTTTATTGAAGTTGAAATTAATAAAGAGAGAAAATAGAAAATGAGCTATTTAGATATCAATTTTGCCACTTTTAGGACACAATCCAAAAATAAACACTCCAAACAGTTCACAACATATTCAACCCTGCATACAAGACGCCATAAAAGCTAATCACTTGTTTTCTGCTATTTTGCACATGCCACCTTGACAATTTTTCAAGAATCAGAAACTTTTCTTTTTCTTGGTTTTGATATGGATGAGCGCTTCAGTACAAACTACAAAGCAAACTGAAAAACTGCACTAGAAACATGAGGATTTGGACTACTACTGTTTATTACAATACACCAAAAGGGAAGATAATCTACTATCAGCTAAAGAAGAGGGGTGAAAACAGCATGTGCTTTGCTTGTACAAGCATAAGGCATTATTTTAATCTTCTGTTGTACGTTTCCTAAGAAAAATGTGCAGGCATTCAACAAAAGGTTCAGATAAAATCTTAGACTGTGTGAAGTGGAAACAATGAAATCCTTAGTACTCTTCCGAACAAAAAGTTGAAAGTGAAAAGGACATACCCTTGCAATAAATAATCTCAGGATGAGGACAATCGTATCTCTTGAGCTGCAAGACAATGCAATGAACATGTAACTATAAATGGATAAACCAAATGCATAACACCAGGAAGACATGGTTTAGCATTTCAAACTGAAAGATAAGTTTTCATGCATCATTTAGGGCAAAGCAACTGAAAGCTGTTGATTTAACGTAGAATAGCTGTCAGTCTTTAACTTATGAGAGATATTTAACTGCAAGAGTATTAGATGAATGATCTAAAATGTGAAACAATGATCACTGTGGACTATGGAAAGGAAGGATTTGCAGCATACCAGCTTATATCATTGAAACCATTTTCAGCCCTCAAGAGACGCTCAACTCCTTGGAAATCAATAATAGAAAATTCTATAGGACTACCGTAAGGAATGGAAACCTGAAATACAGACGAAATGTTAGTATGTCACAATAAAGTACAAGGAAAACTAGGTAAGCAAACTTATTTTAAATTTGGAGAAGAAAAAGACACTGCACAATACATGTTAAGCCACTGACAAAGACTAGAAATAGCACATATTTTGAAGTAAACTGTGATGCAAAGCATGGAAGTGATATATTTTCTTGGTTGCTGAAGTTCATCGAGCTGCTGAAAGAAGAGTGACTCGAGAACAAGTTGTTTCAAAAATTAATGTTTACATTTTTATTTTGAACCATTTCAATAAAAAATAGTAGTTTGGAAAAGCATTAATGCAGTAGCTTCTCCAAAGCAGTTTTTTTTAAGCACTTTTAAACTAAAATCAAAAGTATTAAAAGGATAAAAGGCAACCGAGAACAGCCAAAACAGCTTCTGGCTTAGAAAGAGTTCAAAGCTGCTTATTTTAAAGGGTAAAATACACCAGTAGCCCCTGAACTTTCTCGGATTTTGGTCTTTGTGCTAGAAACTTTTTTGCCATCAAACTTGCAAATATTCTCCAAAGTAGCAAAAACGTCCATTTTAGCCATCAAACCCTAACAGAACAGTCACACATGCAATTCACATGATTAAGCACAAGGGTATGTTAGTCTTGAAACATCAACACTTTTCTGAAAGACATGTCTTCCCTGAGAACAAACTGATTCTCACCACTACTCTGAGCTTCTTCACATGCAGATATCTGCAATTCGGAAGAGTTAGAATTAGATTTGGGAACTCTTGTGTCTTAGATGTATCTTTCCAAACTATGAAGATCAGCGAACAGAGTAAGGAAGAACATCGGTGGAGTGGAAGAGATGAGGGGAGTTTTTTTTTTTGATAAGTAGACAAGGAGAGTTTTCATCGGCATAAAGAAGAAAAGAGAAAAAAAGATCACATCTTAAATCTGTGAGAAAGAAAACCTGTTTGTCCAACAAAAACATAAAGCTTTCGATAGCTAGAGAATATAATGATTTTCACCTACAAATCACAGAGAATGGTGAGCTCTTTCGCCCCCATTTTCACATAGAGAGACAATAGAAAACAATAATTCTCTTTTGCCCTAATTCCCAATTTAAATATTTCTTATGTCTTATATATAATCAAACAAACAACACGACCGCTAGAATTTCCATCTCAATCGGCAGCATGAGAGTTCCATAAAGCATCAATTTGAACTCTTCAGCAAGTCAATCAATTTCTCGCCAGGGTTTTTTGTCCTCCTCAATGCAGCGAAAATCGACCCAAGCTTCAATTGAAACCTTATTGACAGAGAGGGGAGTGATTGTGTAGGTGTTGAAGATGTTTCTTAGGAGGATGGCAGTGGTACAAGGAGATTGCAAGGAGTCTGTTGTTGTAGTAGATAAGAGAGATTTCTTAGAGAGGTCCAACCAAGAGGAGGGTTTACAATAGCAATCGAGAAGAAAATTTGCAGATGGGAATGGGAAGAATGTACGAACAGAGAAGGAAAAGAGGAAGAAAATATAATAAAATACTTTTATTTTTATTATCAAAAAATTGAAATGATTAGTAAGTCACACAACTCATTCCATTAGGGTTTAACAGCAAAAGTGGACAAAAGGGCTATAGAACTTTTTGTAAGTTTGAGGGCAAAAACCAAAAGAAAAAAAGTTCCAGTCAAAATCCGGAAAAGTTCAAGAGCTACTAGCGTTTTTCTCCCTATTTTAACACCCCTAATTTTTAACACCTACTAAATAGAAAATTGATTAACTTAGAAACATTCCAGGCATTTTAGGTATTCTGTCATAGCTTTGTGCAAGAGCTAGTTTAGGCAAACTAAATTTAAAAAGCATAAAACCATACAAATCTTACATAAACAATCGTTAGTCATTTCCTTAATCAATATATCATGAGTTCAAAGTAGAAACGTCACTCATGTACATGCATTGTATCCTCGCAAGTCCCTCACATTGCTATGACCAACCAAAAGGTAAAAATGAATTGGTAGCACAATCTACTATTTACTTTAGAGCTACTTAATTTGGAACTCATGGTATATCCGGATCTTTAATCCAACTTATCCAGTTTGGGAAACCTCAAGGATATATCCTGAAATTCTTTGAGACATTCATCGCCCCAGTGACTCAAACCCATGACCTCTAAATCATAGGCAAAGTTGCTCGTCATTTCTGACTAACTAAGCTACACTTGCTTATCGAACTCATGGTATTTACTGATAGAGGACAAACTAGGGATTCATGTTATGTTGCCAAGAGAAAGTTTCTAATAGGAATTTAATTACAATTTAAGAAGAAAAAAAACTAAAGAGAAAGAGAGGACAAATTAGTATCCTTCCTGGAGGGGAGAAAGAGTGAAGAGTAAAGAGTAAAGCCTACAAAATTCTTATTAAAATGAAGGCATCTACATTACAGGTAGAGAACTCCCATGGAGACTCCCAAGAATTTTTCCTAGGCTCACTAGTACATCAACTCTTAGGAATTAAGAATAATCTTCAAAAGACTAACCTAAGAGTGGCCCAGGAAAATATAATTTCAGGTTGATTCTAAAATAAGTTAAGTGACTGCAGAAGGAAAATTGAACCAGAAATCTACTATAAACGTGAAAATTAACAAAAATAGTAACTACTAAAGACAATACAACTGAAATACCACTTGCCCTTCAAATTGAATGTATGCTTTATTTTCTACTCTGTTTTCTGGAAATGTTAACTTTAAAATATTACATGTATTCAAATATTTTATACATTAAAGCAAATAAGAGAACCTGAAAAGAAATTTGATAGACCCACCTACAAGTTCCCAACTTGCACTTGAAATACAGATTAAGTAATGCAAATGTTTCAGATGTGTTCCACGTGCCATGTTCTCTTTAAACTACCATGTAACATTAAGCACTTCTTTAATATCCCTCCAGAAACAATCTGTAATGTTGTTTGCCTACGAAGGGTTATTAATGGAAATCCGTAACCTATAAGATTAAAACTCATTACCAGAACATTCAAATGTTAGCTAGGCTCTCAAATCAGCTGTTGACCTATAGCTACCTAATTTTTAGGCCCTGTACTGACCACACATGTACTTTTAGAAACGCAGTACCATACATAAAGAAAATTTGTCAACCCCTTTCATTACTTTTTTCTTCCTTTGAACTGGAATATTCTAATGATAATATGGGCTATCGATGTGTAAAACGAGCTCCTAGACATTTTAAATCCATACTTTTTTAGACACTCTCTATGCACTTCATAAACCGAGTTCTTTTTCTAACTGCCACCATCTTGCAATGCAAACTGGCAACGTAGTTAACTGCAAGTCCATGGAGTTAGACATCTAGCATCCTTTATCCACATATTGCAATTTATGCCACGATCTATCCAATTTCTATTGTCAGAGTAAGAGTTCTTGCACATTGAAAGATTCACTTTGCCTTAAGTAGGGGAAGTCCATGGAGGTCTTAAAATGAAATGTTTTCCAATGGTGCACAGAGGACCAGAAAGATCCATGCAATTCATGCAGATTTTCCACACATACTCACCCACTCTGGGATCTGAAAAACTAGTATAGGAGGACTAAAAGAATTTACATAATTGATGTATATAGATTTTACGTTGAGCACTTCCCTTTTTCCTTACAGACCTTCACACTTAATATTCTTCTAGAGAAAACTGAACAGAATTGTCAAAGAAACACCGAGGCAATTCTACTGAAAGGGTTTTCTTAAACTTCTTGTAGACATAATAGGATATTATACTGAAAGGTACCAAGAGGGGGGGGGAGAGAAGACAAAATGAGAAAAATAAAAAGCAAAAACAAAGATTGAAGCAACAGAAGTAGAATTACATAGAGAATTAAAAAGTAATGGTCTGTAAGCAAGACATGTCAACACTATTTTTGCCTCTAAGAAACACTCGTAAGGGGAAAAATAGTTTAGGAAACATACAATAGTAGATGTGGAGAACTTCTCAGAGACCACCACACCACTAGACCCACTACACTTGATGCTGTAACTATCTCTTTTGATCCCTAAGGTTGCTGGCTCCCATATATCAAGACATCCAATCTGTGCAATCAAATAAAACTTAAACTGGATTAGTCAACCTACAAGATAGAACATGACCTCCATCGAATATGTAATTTTATATTGCAAAAGTCAAAAGTAAGAAAATCAGAACCACGAGGATAAGATGCCCACATACCGACAAAGACACTTTATATGAAGCATGACCACTGTAAAATGTCTTCTCTATGCAGTTCTGCATTTCTTGATCTGTAATAGTTATCACAAAAGAAAAGTGAGCGAGTGCAGAATTTAGGAGTTTCAGTAAAACACTGTTCCTGCTTGAGGAAAACATTGCTACATATCAACACTATTAGGAGAAACTATCACTCTCTCAACAGCACATAGGAAAGAAAAACATAAAAAATACAATAAACGTTTTTATATTCTACAAGATGGTGAAAATAACTAACCAAAAATATCAGATCACAATATGAAATAGAATAAAATTTACACTATTAGGCAGAATATCGAAACCATGCAATGTTAACACGAAAGTTGCTAAATATAGATTAAAGAAATGGGAAATTGGCTCAAAATGCCATTCAACTATTTTCATTCTTTAAAAATATCTTTAATCTTTTATTCTCATATTTTTTTTATCCTTACACTATTTCTAATTATGGAATATTGAGTATTATGTTAGGCAGTCTAAAAAGGCTACTATGTTTGGCAGTCTAACATAACTGTTATGTATATTGTTTCTTCCACATTTGTGTGCTTGTGTAAGCCTATATATAGGCACTTCTTGTAATCTAAATATGAAGTGGATTGTATACCTTTCTTCATGGTATCAGAGCCTCTTCATGAGGCCTGAACCTCTCTTTTGAAAGAAAAAAAAAAAAAACAGAACTTCAATTCTTCAAATATCTACTTCAACTATTTATTGAAATTCTTCATCAAAATTGATACCATCAACTCAAAGGACTGCAGGTGCAGAGCAGACAGAACCTGAAGTGCCGCCGTCGGAAAACCATGCGCATGGGACCCACAAGCCGGCTTCTGGTGATCAAAATTCTGCGCCGATGGTTTCTTCAGCTTCGCCTGTGTCTATTTAGTCCTCCTAAGGTGTCATTTCTGTTTTTAATCCTTGATTTTTAAAGTGGATTAGGATTCCTTTCTGCTGCTGCATTTTTTCTGCTAAATCATCTGTTTTGAGTTACACTCATCTTGCATAATCTACTCTAGATTATATTAGAGTGTATCTGGACTACGATTTCTCTTATGCATAATCTACTCTAGGTTATATTAGAGTGTATCTGGACTACGATTTCTCTTATGTTATATCTAGGTTCAGTTTCTTTGCCTCTATTTTGATATATTTGAAGCATTTTTCAACCATGGCTAAAATTTTGAATCCCACTACCTCATCTCCTGCCTCATCTCAACCCAAGGTGTATGTTCCTAATTTATCTGGTACTGTGGTTATAACAAATGAAAAGTTACTTGGGTCTCAAAATTATCAAGAATGGTCTTCTACTGTGAAATTATGGTTTATGGGACAAGGAGTAGTTGATCATTTGACTACCAATTCTGAAAACATTCAATATGAACGAGATGTTTGGAAAAGAGTTGGCACGCAATTATGTAGTCATTTATGGCAGTCACTTTCCTCCGAATTATCTCCAATGTTCCTTCTATTCATGACTTGTAAATATATGTGGGAACACGCACAATCATTATACACAAATGATATTTCTCGTTTCTATTATGTTATTAGTGACATGCTAGATAACAAGAAATCGAAAATGTCAATGGAAAAGTTCTTAGGGAAGATTCAAGGACTTATAACTGAATTCAATAAACTCATGCCTATTGGAGGTTCAACGGCAGAACAAATTGCTCAGCGTGATAAGTTTTTTGTTGTTTTTTCTCTTGCAAAGCTTGACCCAGATTATGAGCAAGTTCGTCATTGTATTCTTGGAGATAGATCTGTCCCAAGTACTAAAGATATGTTTAAAACACTTCTTCAAATCTCTTCTACTTCCAAGGACATCGCAACATCTTCTACAGTAGACCACTCTGCTTTTACTATTCCAACATACAATTCTCGAGACAATTACAGAGGAAGAAGTCGAGGAAGTTATCAAAGAGGCCGAGGTGGTCGTGGTGGCAATGGCACAACTCGATTTCGTGACTATTGTAACAAACTTGGACACATAAGAGAGGAATGTTGGACACTTCATGGCAAACCAGTAGTGACAAGTATAGCACAAACAAGTTCAGATGCCTCTAGTACACATACTATCTCAAACACCGAGTATCAAGAGTTTCTTCAACTCAAAGCTGCCCGAATATCTATTCATCCTACACATACTGCTCTTGCCTCACAGTCTAATTCTATGTGAGTTTTTTATTCCAGTGCCACTGATCATCTTTCTGGTAATTTTGATCTTTTCTCTCAAATTACATACTCGAATTCACTTCCCTCAGTTACCTTTGGTAATGGCTCAGTATGGGTTGCAAAAGGAATTGGAACCGTTACTCTTCTTCCTTCTTTGTCATTATTTAATGTTTTGTATATTCCCGATTGCCCTTTCAATTTGATTTCTATTTACCAACTTACTCATTCTTTTAATTGTTTTATAACTTTTTCTTCTAACTCAGTGAATGTGCATGACCGAAAAATGAAAGAGATGATTGGTACAGGATATGAATCTCGAGGACTTTACTTTTTCTCGTGTTCTACCAAAATTGCATGCACTGCTTCTGTTTCTCCTCTTCTAGCTCACTACCGTTTGAGGCATCCGAGTCTTAATAAACTACGTCAACTTATTCCTCACTTGTCAAATTTAAAGTCTTTAGAATGTGAGTCGTCAACTTGGGAAACATTCACGAGCTTCTTATTCTGGTAGACTTACTAAGCGTGCTACTATCCCTTTTTCTTTAGTTCATTCTAATATTTGGGGGGAATGTCGTGTACCGTCTATTCTTGGCTATCGGTATTTTGTTACTTTTATAGATGATTTTTCTCGTTGCACCTGGGTCATTTTAATGAAAAATCGTTCTGAGCTCTTTAATGTATTCCATAAATTTTATAATGAAATAAAAAATCAATTTGGGGTGTGTATCAAAACCTTGCGCAGTGATAATGCCAAAGAGTATTTTTCTGAATCTTTCACTACTTTCTTTTTCTCACATAGCATACTTCATGAATCTTCCTGTGCTTAAACTCCACAATAAAAGGGCATTGCTGAAAGGAAGAATCGACACCTTGTTGTACCAAGCTTGGAGCATTTGATCTATATGCTCCAGCTTGAGGGGGAGCGTTGAGTATTATGTTAGGCACCTTACAAAAGACTGCTATGTTTGGCAGTCTAACATAGCTGCTATGTGTATTATTTCTTCCACATTTGTGTGCTTGTGTAAGCCTATATATAGGCACTTCTTGTAATCTAAATATGAAGTAGATTGTATACCTTTCTTCATGGAACAATATCCTCAAACTTTTTTTTCATCCTTATATTATTTTCAATCATTTATTTCTACCCCACTATTACCCTAAATGACAATTTTTCAGTGAGAAAAGATGTGAGATCATGTTTTGGTGGGTAAAATATTCAAAACAAACATTATAGGTTGCAAAGTAAAAATCCTAAAAAGTTCGAGAATGGTCAGAAATCTATAATAGAGTCCCACCACAACATCTGAATTGGTTATCTTCATGCACAAGGATACTAGATTACCTAGTAGAAAAGATTGAAAAATCATCACAAACCTCCGTATTTCTTTTCTATGAAATTTCTGGATTATTATATGAAGATTTTTGAAATTTCCATATACAGAAAAGAAAGAGAAAGAGACAAACTAGAAATGACTGTCTGAATTTTTTCATCAGGTTTGCATTTCTATTATATGGAAAAACTCAAGATTAGTTTAGTTATCTGTTCATCTCCACAATATGCAGCAACAAGCCACATGCACAATAGTAAAACCCACAGGCAAAACATATGGACTTGAACAGGTACCTTTTGTTTTCTGCTACAGGTATTTAAAACAAAAAATATGCAAGTTATAAGTCACTTGAGCAGTTATCCATTTGTTTTCTATTACAAAGTACTAATAGTAATTCAAGAATACCACAGTCACATTACCAGTATGATTAAAACAAAATGAAGTTAAGAAGTAACATCATGAAGGATTACCATCGTACTAGAGCTTCAGATTAGAACACATTTTCTTTGCCAGCTTGCACAATTTTATAAATTTCCCATCCCATATTCAAGAAAAGTATTAATTAGAATGTTACATATATATACAACCCACCAACCTCCCCCCTTAACCCTTGAGGTTATATGCATTGGAACCCTTTAAGCAACAAGCCAATAACTAGATCAATGAAATTGCAGCAGCAATTGAACTGCTACAAATATGAAAAAGTGTATATCACTACATTTGTACTGCTATCTTTTCCCTCACTCTTGATGGACAAAAAGGTAGATAAGTTTCCATTAGCAGACATCAAGTTCACCACAAAAAAAATGGTAAAAACAAAGCAGATCACAAAATGTGGCATATAGAATTTCCAAGCTTAATCAGCTTCAACGAGTAGTGAACATTTCTATTTAATAGCTTACCACGGCTGATCTTTCTATGCTCGTTTGCAAAGACCTTTACAAGTTCACCCTGAAAAGAGAGGTATAAAGTTATCTCAATTCTGCCATATGTCCCATTGAGAAAGGGGGGGGGGGCAGCATATGCAATCAAATACTAGAAAATCCTAATGTTACCTATTCAGTTAAAGATGAAGGCAAATTGCAAAATTCTTCAAGATGCTAATTTGTTTTCAGGGAAAAATTCAATTTTTTTAACGATAAGCTAAAAAAACCAAACCTCTCCTTAGGTTTACACCAACCTAACCCATTAGAGTAGGGAGTGGTAAGATGCTTGTTAATGCATAATTAAAGTCACAAGTCTAACTCTTGCTTGAAGCACTATAATGAAAACGTTATAGGGTAGGCCTTCACCCTGAAGTAACAATCAGACTTTGCAGGCTCTCCTTCAAATACCAAGGGATTTCAATAATCAAAAGAAATTACACCAACCTCCCTTCATGTTTGAGGGATATGCTATCTCCCTCCCTCCATATTACTTTTGTTAGTTGCCTTAAAGAAAAGATAATTTCAAACAAATTTGAGTTTGTGTTCCAATCATTGCGATTTGGAAACCAAATGAGCTATTTATGAAAATTGTCCTAACAAAGCCTCAACTCCCCCCCCCCCCAAAAAAAAAAAGCGTTTTCCCCAAGTGTGGTCTTTCATTCTCGTTCCTATTGAATTTGTTTTATTTCACAAATTTCACATTACCCACACTTTACGCCATTACCACCCTTCAGCTTAGATTTGAACCCGCTCCAAGCCAGTGAACAACAGTACAAGGCAGTAGCCATGGACTAACCAGCTTGATTTTCCTCCTAATTATAAAATTTCAAATTGATGTTTTACAATCTTCTGATTATGGATTAGTTTTGAGGTCAAACAATACTGCTATTTTGGAGGAAGTAAAATAGGATTTCAGACAGGACAGGTCTACTTGTCCCGGGGGTATATATCGAGAGCAATAAAGTGCACTAAAACATATTTTGGTTTATGAGTTATGATCTGATTCTTAATACAACCAAGTAAAAATAGAGATGCACACCAAGTACACTCCAGTTTAACTAACCCTCCGCTTCAAAATAAGTATCATTGTAAATGTTTTATTTTATTTCAAAATAAGTGTCTTTCTAGCATCATTTATTATTATTTTCCAATTTTATGCAATTTTATGCCTATTTAAGTAGAATAATAGTAATCATTAATTTGGAAAGAGACAATGAGAGATTGATTTAGAATATTTATTAGGGATAGATTTGGAACTTAATATTAAAATTTTTATTGTTTTCGACATTCTTAATAAGTGTGCAAAAATCTAAAATGACATTTATTTTGAAACAGAGGGAGTATAACTTATCTCGGGTACATGTCAAATTGTTTTTTATACCAATTTGCCATACAAGTTATATGTCCTTCCAAGAACCCAAAAGTAAAAGATGGCAGAGCCAAGAGGTTGATCTATGGACAAACAGGCTAGGTGTTTGAGGTTCAGGATTAAAGAAGTATAAAAGCAAGAAGTATTAGAGGAGTTGGTAGGGTACAGAGGTGAGAATGAGGAAGAAGAGAATACTCCATTAATCAAACAAACAAACCCAACAAAAAAAAAACACCATCCATTTTTAGAGTCACCTTACCAAAAGGAAATAGAAGTTTCAAGTACCTTATAAACAAGAAGTGGACTACGACAAAGGAAAGGAGGGGAAAAAAGGTGGGGGATAAGGGACGACTATGTGAAGAGGTACCAAAGCCAAAGGTTCCTAGCAGAATCAGTGAAATGTCACAAGCCACCTAAGCTTAATGTGTCACCAACTACCACAAATTACATGCAAAGCTATAGGCTCCATTTGGACAAGAATGTTTTCTCAAATTCATCAATCCTCACAAAAACCTCTCAAAACAATTTTTACATCCAAAATTTCTCACATAAAAATTTAAAATTTTCTCCTAACCCCATAAATAGGTCTCACATATTCACATAAACATTATTTTTTTCATTACTTTTTAATTAAAAATACAATATCAAACAATTTATTAATTATATTTTATATATTTTATACTATTATCAATAATGTGGGAGCCAAAAACTATCTTATCAAGCTTTCAATTCGCTAACTCTAAAAAAAAAAAAATCCTTTCAATTCCCAATAAAAAAATTTATATCCAAACACAAACTAAACTATTCTCATTTCAAAAACAAAACAAAACACACTTTTCAAATTTCAATCCATATACACCCATAGATATTACATAGCATACAATAGTGGCGTCTAAATAGCTATACTCCCAAGCCCACAAAACCATGATCACAAATATGGCAACCAAATTAATCTATGATCCTAGTTCGAAAATAAGAGTTGATATCCCTCACAAGTGGGCACACTTCTAGCCCAAGGAAACAGGAGTGGGAGTAAAATCATAACTCAATGAAACCCAACAAACTCCCTGCCCTTCAACCCAAACCAAAGCGGGGAAGAAAAAGGATAAAGGACTATAATCTGAGCCCACCCGTATGAGGGAAAGGAAAATAAAGGGTAGGAAGAGCAAATAGGCAGCTTATGAACTACTAAAAGGATAGTTTCTGATACTTGCAGAAAATTAGTTGCTGCTTATGATTCATGAACACTTGAGATTACATTGTTGGAAAGGGCAGATTAAGGAAGGTCATCAAAAGTAGCAGAGAGATTGATCTCAGGCCCTGTAATAGTTCATGTTCTTCAGTTCCTCTTTGTACACTATTAAACAGCATGAGGCTCCAACTAGAAGCCCCTGAAATTGTTACAATATCATCTTGAACCTCAGCTGGTGCATGTCTGGTTCAGTAAAAACTGGCCACATACCACAAAACTAGACACACAAATACCTTCTCTTTTGTGAGAAGTGGCAAAAACCTCAGGACATCCCAAGCTAACAAGTAGGTCAAAATAAATGGGACAGAGAAAGATATGATTCAAGAAAACCCTAACATTACCCTTATTGGCCATTTTTAAGTTTATGAATTATTGAACACCAACACCCAACTTCAAACCAAACAGGAGACTATAATTCAGCCAATTTGAGCTTCAAAACTGCAGGGAGCACATGCTTAGACTACCAGATAAAACAGTAAAATCAGTGTTAGACATTAATAGTATGCAGAAATTTAGAGGCTAACAAATCTAAATGAAACATGCCTTACGAGTTCACAAGCAACAATTAGGGCAACTTCTGAGCTTCACTTAGTGTAACTACTCTTTTTGGTGATTTGTTAATCATTGATGTAAAACCAATAATGAGCTGGAGAAATGAGTTATGTACATTCTTTTAAAGATAACTATTGTTAAGCCAAAACTTCTTCGCTGTCACAAGACTCTATTAGTTAGACAATTCGCATGCTTGCATTGAGGGATTGTATGAAGTACAAGCTTCCGTACTTTATCTAAATGAACAATCATCAAAGTTCTTAAAGTAAACAACTGTCAAATTCAATAGCAGTGAGACTTTTCGGAAGAGCAGCCACGTCAGTAAACCAATACCTTCCTCTTCCTGTTATCCAACGGTTGGACTTCAATAGCAAGATATGTGTCCACATCATCTGCAGTAACAAGATAGTTTGGCTGCTTTGCCCCTGTCAATCATAACATTTTACTAGTCAATATCAGAACATGCAACTTTTTCATTTTTAAGACATGGCAGTAAAATAGGACATTTCTTCATGATTACCATCAATATAGTTGAAAGATCCATCCTCCATATGGCGTACCCACTGCAAATTCAGAGATAAGGCAGATCAATGCACATTTTAGCTTGAAATATACATCATTATATGTCATTCATTACCTTTACAAACATGAAAAGTATCTGTTGGAAATTCCATGATTTCTTGGAAACTGTATATGGCTGCTATAGGTCTGCTAAAGGTGGCTAACTAGGGCTGCTAATGTAGGCAAAAGATGGCTGCTTGTCTGCTAAATGTTGGCTAGAAATGTAGGCTAGAAATGGTTTGTAAATTCTATATATACCATGTGTAAATCATTCAAGTGTAAATTGAAAAACATCAATACTTTAGTAGCTTTGTTCTTCAACTAAGATATCTTTCTGAAATATACATCTCCTTTACACAAATTCACAGTATACATGAGCAAAAGCACCGAATAAAAAAGGGGAAAACAAATAAACACCAATAGAGGGAAAGAAACTACAAATCACCTCAAAGTTACAACTAGTTGTTCCATTGATGGAGAATCCACATGCTTGGAGCTCCCGCCCTGGGAAAGCCTCACCTGATATTTGTAGACCCTCTATTGCAGGTAATGGATCTTCATCACCAGCTGGGGAATAGAACAAGTACAGTAAATGGCTACTGACAGCATGTTGAAGCAGTTAATTAACAAGCAATGTACAATAATTTCCAAACCTTCAGAGTATGAGGATGAAGGTTCTTCAAGAACTGGTGGTAAATAAGGAGAATATGAGGTGCTTGGATCCTCAATTGTAGTTGTATATACCGTGCCTTTAGAAGTCCAATTAACTGAAGGTTCTCTGTCATTCTGTTGCCCTTCCAGGTCAGAATCTTCCATCTCACTGCTGACAAGGTCTTTAAATTTGACTTGTTTGCCAGAGGTTTCATCTTTAGTGTGAGAATTATTCGATTCCCCCCGGCTGACTACATGTGTAGGTAAATCCTGAGTTGTAGTGTCCCTGAAGAATAGAAAGCCTCAAACTCAGAACTAAACTAAAGAAATGCGCAAAGGTTAAACAATCTTTATAATCAGCTCAATCCCAATCGCATGCCATGAACATATCCACATAACAAATTCTATAGTATACAGCAACGATAAGTTTATATTTTCTGCATAAAGAATGAAGATTCGAATGAAAGTTTTCTGAACAGGATAGAAGGGCAGGCTGGAAAATCAGTAAATAATGCAATAGATTGAAATAAATTTTAAAAAAAAAAGCACCAAAGCATGAGCAGATACTCCAAACATATAATTTGGCAGCAACATTGAACTAGATTATCAGATTGACCATCTATCACAAATGTTTGAAACAAGAATAGAAGGCATGGAATCGTGTCTCATAAAGGCCTTTTCTTTTTTGCGAAAAAATTTTATTATGGAAGCAAGAGAAACAGTCCAGTAACCAAAGCAAATAATAATGGAAGAGAAGCATGTCAAGTGATAGACTGAGAACAATATCAGAGGTTAGTTGGGAGACGAATCTACTTATACTCGACAGGCATAGCCTTTGAGTCGTAAAGCCAGTTCATGCATTCTACTAGAACAAAACACTGAAACTCTTGAGGCTGTGTTCTTAAGGTATCTCAAAGGAACTTCTGAAAGGGTCTTCTCTTCAAAAACAGGTCATTTTCAGGTTGAAGCATACACTAATGCCGATTGGCCATGTAGTGTGATAGAAGATCCCACCTTAGTTATTGCACATTCATTGGAGAGAATTTAGTTACTTGAAGAAGTACAAATAAAAGTGTGCAGGCAGAATTTCGCTCAGTTGCAAAGAGATTTCTCAAGGTCCTATGGATTAAAAGGCTCCTAGAAGAACTTAAAATTCTCATTCCTATGCCCACAAAGTGTACTGTGAAGAACTTAAATTTCCCGTTCCAATACCTATGAAAGTGTATTATGATAACAATGCATCAATCTCAATTGCACTCGACCCAGTTCTACATAACTACACTTGTTGAATTGGATAGTGGGGTAATATGCATCCAAACATATCCACCACTAGCCAGGTTGCAGATTGTTCTTATGAAAGATCTTTCCGAAGGTACAGTTTGAAGCATTCCTTACTAAACTTGCTATAACTGATATGTTCATTCCAGAATGAGGGTGAGTTTTGGGGAGAGTAGGAATAATTTTAGGTAATTTTCTGCAATTAAATACAGATTTATATATAGCTGTAAATCATTCAAATTAGAGCAATCATAGGGGCAGTTTAATTTTCTCTTAATTAGGAATAAATAGTTATCTTACATTTACCTCAGAATGGATCTTTAAAACCTGTGAACTAATACAAAAGTAATTCAGCATTCTCTGTCTTCTGATACAATCTCCAAATCCCACTGGCACTCAAACCACGGGATTACAATACAAGTGGTGCAGGGTAATGTTGTCGACAGGAAAAGGGAAAACCAAAGCTGAAGTTTGGCTAAAGATAAAAGTAAAATTCTGTGAAATCAATATTATTGATGGCTGAAAAAAAAAATAATCCTAAACAACGAAGTTTTCTCTTTCAATAGAATACTCAAAATCCTAACCTAAATAGAACAAGGAAATTCAAAAATAAATTGATCCTAATGCATATAGGAAACTAAAGAATTAGGAATTAGAATAATGATTGAAAACAGAATCCTCAATACTAGCGGAACCCTAAAATACTAGAGCTTATTCCAGTAGTTACTTAAAAATAATAATAGCTGCCTCATTTTGTCCTGCATGAACTAGTTTCATTTGATAACAAATCATCTAGAAATTATCTTCCCCTAACACTCAGGATCTTGATTTTTCCAAGTGGTTAAAAACCAATAAGTTTTTCTAATAACCACTTCAATAACAAAACATATGACCAGATCTTAGCATTAGCACCATTTTAGTTAATTAAAAGAAAATATTGCAAGTAAACAGTTGAAGACCATTTGGAACACTCAACAGGTGACAGTTTTTGGAACACCTTATTACGACAAAATGATTGTTTCACTTTTGAGCTTTTTATTTCTCTTGCTCATTGTCAGGACAAAGTACATTTTTCTATTAAAAACAGTCTACCTTGAGTAATTTAGGTCCAACTTCACCTAAAAAGCACTTATTGGGAGAAGAATTGCCCAAACCTTACAAGGAGCATTTGCCCCATACTCCTAACTGACGCAGAATCTTAACAAACTTTAACACTGAGTTACACCTTAGGCACCTCATGTCTACAAATTCTACCTTATTTCATCAAAAAGAAAAACAATTTGAATTCACCCAAATTATGCAATCTCCCAGAACCAATGCAAGCAAAACATTTATTTATATTCTATTTCTCACAATCAAGACCTCAAAGTCCATTGTCTGGACTACACCCCTTATCACGGTAGCCAGACAAGTGGACTTACTACCAAGTTCCCAAGGACCAATAGAGGCATAAGATTTAACATCTGCTATCTTTCATGATCAGAGGCTCAAACTATATTGTCTAGTGGTGCAGCAGAAGATTGTTTCAGAATGAAACAAATAAAAATTAGAAGAATTTGAAGAATTAAACAAAGGAATACTGCAATTAAGCTTGCCCCTAATGATTACAAAGCAAAGACTTTAAATAGAATTCCAAATAGCAAGAAAAAGGTAACTTAGAAAATTAGGAAACTAGGATATTAGGAAATTAGGATAGGAAATCTACTAAGAACATGATTAGGAAACTATCATGTACTGCATCATCTAGTCACTAATTGCATACTTACCATTGTCTAGTTTCTAATTGCATCCTTACAATTTATGGTGTCCTCTCTTATTTGCTTCAAGAACCACTAGAATTCTTCATGAGTGTATGGCATTTAGGTGAAAAGAGAAGCTTAACTAAGTGATGCTAAATCCATTCTCCATAGATTACTACATCCGATACACTCGATTATTACCACCGCAACGCAAATAAATGTAGAATAGAGCACAGTAAGAAATATAGAGGTTCTCAAAAATAAACCTCCCATATTCTAATTTGACACCATTCAAAATTTTCTCAGATATCAGATATGACACCAAGGCATTGGTTTCAAGGTTAGCCCCACTTACCCCAACTTGGGGTTTTATCATCAGACTGGAGTTTTGTGTCTTTAGATATAAATAACAGAGCTATAGAATTCTGTTTCCCACAATACTTGTAAACTTCTCCATGCCCAACACACAGGCAGGAAAAACTCCCTCAGAAAAAACAGAACTGCAGATTCAAAGATTACTCTTTTGTTATATCTAACTTATAACTTTAATTCATCAGACTTCTCCCAAAGAAGCTTTGAAACTTTTAATTACATTAACTATAAACAAATATGTCAATCACCAACTTTAAGAATTATAGGAGGTAAGGAACGAAACTGCTCAGGGACTAAAAACAAAGTGAAGTTTATAATGATTTGAAGGTTAAGAGACAAAGGAAGAGAATGCAGTTAATTAAATGTGATAGCCACAAAAATTGTTTCATTTTATAACAATGAGAATGGGTAATGCTCATGGATGCATCAACAATAAGATTTCTTATTCCAAGTCAGTCAAAGTTTAGGCATATCTGGATTCTGTTTGAAATTATAACAATGAGATTTGAATTACAAATTTCTTCTTGATGAGAAAAGGATGTCCATGTGGATGATAATAACAATCACATTAAAAAATCAATTTAAATCTCAATTTCAACAATTTTTGAGAATGATGGTACCAGATTCTAGAACTCAAAACAATTTGCAGCTAATATTTTGTTCCCACTCCTTTCATCTCATCTTCTCCTTTCCCATTTCACCATGTACCCTCTGCCACTCCCAGTACCCCCAGCTGCCACTCCTCAGCAGCCATTACAGCTGCCCATTTCACCACTTTCCTCGCCCATTCTCAGTTTCCAGCCTCCACAAATTTTGTAAAAGGTAATTGCTCCATCCCTTTTTCTTTCTCATCTCCAATACCACTACTCCACCCACGACCACTGCCACATCACTTCTACCTCTTATCTTTTCTGTTTCCTTACCACCACTCAAAGCCACTGCCACCTTCCCTTTTCTCTACCTTCTCTCTCTGCCTCCATCTAGCCACAGGTCTTCTCTGTCTTCTCCCTATCACAGGTGCAGATTTGGCACCCTCCTATTTGAGTCTCCCAGTACCACCTTTGATCCCAAACACCACCAACACCAATTGCAGAGAGAGAGAGAGAGAAGAAGAGGAAAAGAAAGGATAGGGATTAATTGTTCTTAAAAACCTTTTTTCCGATCCAAATGCTTTCCAGTCTGGAAAATAGTGTCCCAAAATGGTTTTTCAAATTCTATTTTTTCAAAATCAAGCTTAACATTTTGTACACAACATTCATCCAAAATCTGCAATACTCTATGCCAGTAAACAAGAAATATCAAGCAAGCCTAGCATGTCAGTGCTACTTCCCTGGGAAACAAGGAATCGTAAGAGTTAAATTTTTTTACTACAGAAAATTTTTACTCATCTAAACCAAAGAGAAAATCTATCTTCAATTACACAAGGAGCCATTAAAAGGCGGAAGATTGTCATTTACTCAAATCAACACGCATTCAGCCATTATGTCAGTCAAATTAACGAGAAACTCAATGAAACTAGAACCCACCACCAAAAAGCAGATGGTTGAAAGTGTACATTCAGTTCACAGTAGCAGTCTCCATTTGACCAGGCTCACCTGCTTGCAAGAGGTGAAAATCTCCCCAAGTCATCAGAGACTGCATTTTTCAGATCGCTACTACTTAACCCACTAGGATGATGTCCTACTAGATCCCAATCCGTTGACGCACGAGGGTCTGAAGGCAAAGGGATCTTCTGATTAGAATATGGTGGTTGAGCCACCAACTCAAGCCCATTTTTAATCTGTGACATACATGAGATATAAGAACTCAATTGCAACATTATGTTTAGAGATGTCAGAAAATCGACCTAAAAAACTACATAATTGGACCTACCCCAGAAGAATGAGATGGTGATGGAGAAAAATTTGATTGATTAACGTCAGATCTCCAGGGTGCCAACTGGTACTGGGATTCCTTTAGCTTTGCCTGTGACAATTAAATAAGCACCAGAATCATTAAAAGTTAAATAAGCAGGATGGATAGCCAGATTATCCACCACAAAAATGAGAGAGAGAGAGAGAGAGACTAAGACTAGGGGGGGAGGGGGAAATGAAACATAGAGCAGAGTTGCAACTTATAACTAAAATGCTCTTACGCCAGTTACAACAGACCTCAGTCACAAGAAGTTTTTCTTGCATATGTCTGAACAATACCTGAGAAAACAGGATATCAGGATCATCAACTGTCTTGTTTGCAATACATCTCACCAACATAAAACAATAAACACCATTCAAGTGTTGGTTTTGAGGAATTTATGCACATAATGAAAATCAAGAAATATGTATAAATAAACACAACATGCAGATTCTCATATATGCACAATTCAGTATGCAGTCAAAATTGTTGAAATAAATGTTATATATACTAATAATATTTACAGTAACCAACTTCAGTCCATGTCTCTAAACTAATAAATTTAGTACCCCATTGAATGCCTTGATATTTTATAGAAATCAAATAAATAGATAAATGTTCCTGTAAGGTGAAAATATCAAATTTAAAGCACAAATACCTAAAATATTATCTTTTATGTTGCTTATACTCTCCAAACTAACCAAAAATCCTCACATATTTCAATTCATATATGTATCAAATAAGGTGTTCATATTAGAGGTTTCCTGCTTACCCTAACCAACACAAAAGTACAAACTTCAACAAAGGGTTAATTTGCTATAGCCATTTATAAAATCCAAGATAATAAACCTGCACATTCGCCTAAAAATTCGAGGCCCTGCTCACCTCAAAGTTCTCATCCCTATTCCTTTTCTCACATTCCATTTTGACCAATTTGGTATCCTTCTTTTTCAATTTTTCACTTCTTCGTTCCCCATGAAAACCGAGGCCCCAAATCTACATGACCTAGCATAAATGAAATAATGCTGCAGCAACTATTTTGCCTCAAAGGCCATTAACATTTGGTCGTTTCTTGAATAAACCCCTAACATGAAACAACCATATCAAGAAGAACCCATTATAAGGTCAACACCACTGAAATCTATCAAATCCAATGTTGCAGCCACTCACTGCAGCTCCACTACCATCACTTTATCAATTTGCTATCACAGCCAGGAGAGGTAAAGAATTTCCATTATTCTTGTGTAGGGTCGTCCCCTAGTTGCAACCTTGTTTGCCAAAATCAACACTTAATTTCCTGGCATCAAAAAACCCTGCACCACAACCATTACCTATATCTCTTCTTCAATCCACAGTAAGTTAGAAGCTACTAATTATTGTATTTGATCTAAAGTTTTGGAGATGCATATTGCTGGCAGACAGAAAAGGGTTTTGATTCAAGTAGAAAGGCAGAGGATGATCCAGGATATGATGAATGGGATTCTGAAGATGCACTTGTCAAGTCTTGACACATAACTCCAAAATTGATAATCTATTGGCACACATGGTACAGTGTAGAACGACTAAGGAGGTTGGCAGATCAATTGAACAGAGCTACCTCGGTGTATCTGACTCTTCTCAGTCATTTCAACTAATAATTTCTTATCATCACAGGCGAATCCTCATCCTTCCCCATAATCTCTTCCATAACATCCTATTACAGCCAAAATTATTCTTCCTTAATATTACTAAGATGATCTTACTAAACCTTAGAAATTAGAATAGAAGATCACCAATGACTTTCTTCCTTAATTGCATGCCCCCATTAAATGGGAGCATTAGTAGTAAGGACAAAATTTGTGAGGATGTTAGACATAGTCTGAAGAGAGATTCCATATGCCATTTATAATGAACTCATCTAAGCCTTTCTACAACTAAAGAAAAAGGCCTAATTTTTGTCAGTGATATTAAATAGTGCTAAAAAGACATCAGCAAAAGTGCAAAAAGAAGGGTAAGGCCTCGATTCATGTTGAAGATATGGTTTTTAAGGGGAAAGACAATAGCAACCCTATTTAGGGGCTAATTTAGCAAACCCTAGGTTCTTTAAATAAGAACAAAAGCCAAAGACTATTCTATAGAATTGTCAAAAGTATGTAGAAGTCCTTTTTATAAAAACTGAAAAATAGAATGATATAGAGACTAAACCAAGTACTATCATAATAAGAATTCTTGTCCTCCAAGAATAATCATTATAAGGAATTAATTAGGATTCCAAATTACAAAATAGAATATTGCTAAACCATTAAGGAAACCTAATTCTCAAAGATTTTGTACTGCATTAGTTCTCTTCTGGTTAGAAAAAAAAAACTCCTCGAGCTTCATAACTTCTCATGGAAGCTTTCCACATTCAATTTGTTGTCTGATTAAACTTTACTATCCTTTCTTTCTCCTCTTCTAAAGACTAGGATTTCTAATTTGAATAACTCTATAACCTCCATGATATTTGTTTATTGCACACGAAAAGGAATAATTCAATTTAGAAGTAGAATAAGAGAAGGAAACTGACTCGCTATTCTTGCTCCATAGGGTTTAGGGTTTAGGATTTAGGGTACAAAATCAATTTTATGAGATTATTAATTGTAAAAATCCTTCATGACTTTGTGGCCTCCATGATCCTGCACAAGATCCTCAACTTCTGAACAAGTTTCCATAATTACTTCTGCTTTTATTGCACCTCGATTCTCTTGATCTGATGCTACTACTTTATATTACTATTCAATGGCTCATCAACCAAATATTCACCAACTACTTCAACATTTGCATCGCCATCATCAAAATAAACATCAAATATTGGCGGAGAACTCCAATCTATTTCCTTGCTTTCACATTGATCAACCAATAATGGTTCAAAGATGTTGAGTATTAGATATTAAGTTAGGCAACCAAAATAGCTAATATGTTTGGTAGCCCAACATGGCTGCTATACGTGTTGTTTTTTACACAAATGTGCTTTTGTAAACTTATATATAGGCACTTCTTGTAATCTAAATGATCAAGTCATTAAATACAATCAATATGGTATCAAAGCCACTTTTCTTGTGGCCTGAACCTTTATGATCATTTGAACGATTAGAACTATTTAGTGTTTTGTTTCAAGAAGTTTTTCAATCAAAGTTTATAAGTGTTTTTGTTCAAGAAGATTTTCAATCTCAGCCTCCTCTATATCTCAAACAACACACATAGCAGCCATGTTAAGCTACCAAGCATAACAGCCATGTTAACCTGCCTAACTTATTATTAAATACTCAACACCCCTTCAAGCTGGAGCATATAGATTAAATGCATCAAGTTTGCTACAAATGTATTCAATCCAAGATCCTCTCAAAGATTTAGTAAAGACATTAGCAAGTTGGTCATTTGATCCAACAAACATAGTAACAATGTCTCTCGAAGCAACCTTTTCACATATAAAATGACAATCAACTTCAATATATTTGGTCCTATCATGAAAGACACGATTAGATGCAATGGGCAAAGTAGCTTGATTATCACAAACTAATTTCATAGGGTTGAGTTTACAGAATTTGAGCTCCGTGAGAAAATGCTTCACTGAAATAAATTCGCATGTCCCAAGAGCCATTGCTCAGTATTCGACTTATGCATTTGAACAAGCTACCACATCTTATTTTTTACTTCTCCAAAACACAAGATTTCCACCAAATAAGATACAATAACATGTTGTTAACCTTCTATACCAAGGACAATCAGCCCAATCTGCATCTATATAGCCAAAAATCTCTGTATTTCCATAATTCTTATAAAGTAAGCCTGTACCTGAAAATCTTTGACATACTTTAAAATTTTGATTGCGACTTCTCGATGACCCACATGGTGCTTGGAAAAACTAACTAACCACACTAACTGCAAATGAGATATCAAGACGAGTGACTGTAAGATAAAGTAACTTGTCAACTAACCTTCGATATCTTCCAGCATCAATTAAAGGCTCCCCTGTCCTAGAAGAAGTTTGGCATTAGGATTCATAGGTGTGTCAAGAGGTTTTCAATTTGTCATACTTGTTTCTTCACGTATATCTAAAGCATACTTTCTTTGAAAACATAAATCCCTTATTGTGATTAAACAACCTCTATACCAAAAAAATACTATAAGTTTCCAAGATCTTTAGTCTCAAAGTGTTGAAATAAATATTTCTTAAAGTTGACTTATGCCCTTAGTGTCATCTCTAGTGATAATAATGTCATCAATATTAATCACTAAATAGATGTTTTTCGCTGATAAATATTTGCAAAATACAGAAAAATCAATCTTGCTTCGATTCATGCCGAACTGTTGAATAACTCCACTAAACCTGTCAAACCAAGCAAGGGGGGATTGTTTCAAACCATAGAGAGAACGCTTAAGACGGCAGACTAAGTTTCTTCCTATTTTAGCTGCGAAGCCCAAAGGTTGTTCCATGTACACTTCTTTGTTCAGGTCACCACGTCGAGAGGCATTCTTGATATCCAACTGATGCAATGACCATTGACGAATGACTATCATTGATAAGAAAATACGTACAGAGGCAATTTTGGCCACGGATGAAAAAGTATTAGTGTAGTCAACACCAAATATCTGTGTATAACTTTTAGCAACAAGTCGAGCTTTAAGTCTGTCCACTTATCCATTTAGGCCAACGTTTACATTGTACATCCATCTGAAATCAACTATTGTTTTGCCCAGAGTAAGAGATATCAACTCCCAAGTTCTTGAAGAATCAAGAGCTTCCATTTCATCAATCATAGCCTACCTCCAATCTGGTTGAGACAAGACATCCTAAACATTCTTAGGAACAAAAACAGAAGATAAATTAGGAAATAAAAGCACAATAGGATGGAGAAAGATGCTTCTGGAGAGAGTTATAGATGGAATAAGGATTTCGAGTAGACCTGCTACCTGTGCAGTTAGCAATAGGTGAATCTTGGACCAAGTTAGAAGGATCTGACGGCATAGGACATGAATCAACTGAACATGCACGATCTTATGAATTATGTAACTGACGAATGCGACGCTGATATATGTGTGGGAAAGGTGACACGAGTCTTTCCTCTTGGATTGGAGGCAAAGACTCAAGATGAAGTGAAGTGATTGCTTCTTCAAGCACCATATGAGGTGATGACTCAAAAAAGGTAGGAACAGGAAGTACTTCTGCAATCCCAATGGGTGCCCCAGTGAAGTTAGATTCGTTAATAATAGTTGTGAAAACTCAAAAAAAATATCAAAAGTTGTGTAAAAATCATGAGTCTTAGGACAATAATACCGAAAGCCCTTTTGAAAACAAGAATATCCAATAAAAACACATTTTATTGCTTTGGGATCTAGTTTATCTCGTACAAGAGTAATGTCAAGAACAAAACTGCTACACTCAAAAACTCGTAGCGAAAGCTTATGAAGATGTTCTTGTGGGAGTAAAACACTAAGTGGAATTTTTCCTTACAAGACAGAAGAGAGCATTAAGTTTATAAGGTAGCAAGAGTAAACTATAGCAAAAATGAAGTATAGCATCTCCCTAAAATTTTTTAGGAATCTTTTAATGGATAAGTGTGGGTTGTTTCGACAAGATGTCAATTCTTCCTCTCAACAACACATCAAAAGCATATCTCCAGTGACAAATCTTCAAGTTCCAACTTCAACTCTAATTCAAGTTTTTCAGCTTCTTCAAGTTTCAACTTCAACGTAACTCCAATTCAGGTTCGATTCTCTAGTCAATTTTCTGTCTATTTTACATCATCATTAGACGCACCTCAAGCTCTCAAAACATCATCGGAAGTCCAACGGTCAGAAACAAACCCACGTGCCACCTACAGTTGCCAGAACACTGTGTCGTTTCTTCCTCGAGCTTCTCCAGGTTCTGCTTGATTGATTCCAAGTGTTATTTGTCACTTTCACCTTTGATTTTTTAAATGGGTCACATTTGTTCACTTGGGTCTTAAGAACTTTGAAGTATTTTTCGGTGCAACATACAACATTAGTAGTAGAACAAAATACAAAGTCATGGCTGAAGAAAAAATATTGAATCCCATTTCCCAATCTCAATTGTTCAACTGAAAGTTTGTGTAAGCCTATATATAGGCACTTCTTGTAATCTAAACGATCAAGTCATTGAATACAATCAACAAAAGAAAATAGCTACACCAAGACAACCTTTCAATATGTTTGGTTCATCATCTAGATCCTCTTGGTTCATTAGTTCATCAAGACGAGCAGCTAAATACATTAATTTAACCTCAACTTTATTCAAACTCCTTTGTCATATCAAGGATCTTTTAGTATATGATACCAATGGATGTCAACGGAAGTGCGGAAAGAAGGGTAGAGCCTTCGATTCATATCAAAGGTATGGTTCTTAAAGAGAAACACAATAGAACCTCAATTTAGGGGTTAATTTAGCAAACCCTAGGTTCTTCAAGAAGTATAAAAGCCAAAGCTTATTCCATATAATTGTCAAAAGTATGTAAATCTCTTCTTTTACAAAAGCTAGAATATAATTTATATATAGACGAAACCTAGAGTATTGTCCTCATGAGGATTCTTGTCCTCCAAGAATAATAATTATAAGGAAACTAAATAAAATTAGGATTCTAAATTAAACAAAATAGAATATTCTTAAACTATTAAGGATTCTCAAAGATCTTGTCCTGCATAATAAAGTATTCATAGTCTTAACATTTCAACCGATACATGGTTTAAGGAGATATTCCATAAGCCATTTATAAAAACTCCCATGTAAACCTTTCTACAATTGAAACAACAGGTTGAATTCCTTGTTATTGATATTAAATAGTGCTGAAATATTTTAAGTCTTATAATCCAGGACGGGATTGATTACAAAAGGACAAAGTAATCTATTTCCAAATGAAAGCTTTTGTCAGTTGCTATTATCTGTGTTCTAAAAGATCATTTCACGCAGACCAAGAAGCACATGCTTACATGATTGAAGCATAACGAGCCATTTCCAAAAATCATGTTATTGCGAGTGAAGCAAAATGCAAGAACATTAATTCCATTCGGAATGTGTTAGGTAGATTTGTGCCTCTGGACATGGTTTTTCCTGGATGAGAGGAGTCCCTTGGTTTAAGGGTGATGGAAGTGGTGTGAAACTCTAATGGTGAAGCAGCCTGGACTAGCTGGCCTGATGAAGCTATTGAAGGAGGAGGGGTCTGTTGCCTTAAAGGAAGTACTCTACCACCATATAGATGGGCAAACATGCAGGCACTATCAAGAGATAAAGGCCATAATGAAATGCAGAAATGATCAAATACAAATGATAAAGGCAATAGTCTGAACTAGACATTAAAATCACAGTTGTCAACACTGCTCCTCGTAATGATTGTATCAGATAATGATAATCATAGCCAAATCCTACCTTGATATTGCTGGCTATTGATTGGGCATCAGCTACGGTTGGCTCAAAAGAATACTCAGCAAGAAGAGGCATTAAGGATGATATAAAAGTAGATCTTTCTTGTTGTGCAGACTGAAAGAAATAAGAAAAGGTTATCAAAAAACGCAATAGTACCATGGAGGAACTATAATGGTTAGCAAATCTCATTTATCCAACTTAAGAAGTTATTCAGCAATAAAAGCGAAAGCAAGAGAGAGAAACCAACTATATGCCAATATAATATGTATTTTAAACATATCCATTTAGATAGGAAGGAAAATGGATTCACAAAATCCCTAAGGTTTGCAAACATCTGAATCTGCTAAAAGGCATGCTTCAGACAATCAATTTATTGGTAAGGTTTACAAAATCCCTAAGTTTAGAACAATCAATTTATTTTTGGGAAATATTTGTATTCAAATATTCCTCATTTATACCATCATATTCTAGGATAATTATAGTCGCTCAAAAACCATAATACAATCTCAATCCATTACCACAAAAGAAATTATTAGTTCTTGTTTGACTCATCCCAGTACTGGCCAATGTCAAAATTTACAAAATCAAGAGATGAGATCTAAGAGAAAAATGATATTTAAATCACCGGTAGATAAACAACCTCAAGCACTACTTTTTTTTTAACTATTTTTAAACTATTATGCACACTATTGGGGTCTCATAAAGAATAATAATAAACACAGTATTGTTATTATTATTATTCTGTGTGCTATTTACTAAAAAAGAAGATAAAAGAATTTCTCTTCATAGAAAGCTAAATGTAAAAGCTCAACAAACAGTTAAGAAGATATGAAGTGCACACAAAGAAAAATACCTGCAATGCATATGTAAGACGTATATTTTCTTCTATTATATCCTGTCTATAAGAAATTGCTTTTGATGCAGCATCAACAAGATCCTGCTGCTGCTGATCAAAGGCCTAATTACAAGATTTAGCAGAAAGAACCTTCCATCAATTCAAAGGAAAGATAAACAGTTAACTTCTTCTTAAGGAACAAAAGAGATATCCTGCCCACCATACGCATATAGGCAATGCGCTTCTCCAACACAAATTTCTCATTTCGTATTTGTGCTTCCTAACAATAGAGATAACATGTTAATTGCAAGATACTAAAATGTAATAGTCTTAGGGTATTTCAAAACATATACTTACTTACCTTCATTGAATATTCCCCAAGATGCTTTTTCAATCGCAGAATCTCTTCTTCATGATCTCGAATTTTCATAGCAAGATCCTAAAAAGTTGCAGTAACTAAAATGTTAACATACTTGATTTTTCATCTATAGATTCTCAAACTAGAGACTTTTGTATCAATACCTGCTTCAAATTACTAGAATTGTTCAATTCAGCCACTGGCATCAGTCCCTGTCCGGATAAACTTAGTTGCGGATCGAACAACTCTCCTTGAGTCTGATACCTAAAAAATTATTGTGGTAATGATGCTTCTGTATGTGTGGGGAGGGGGGAAAAAAGAATTACTTGCAGAATCCCCCACTTTCAGAGAATTAATGCTCTCTGTCAAATACCTATTAGGTGAAAATGACATCGTTGAAGGCGAGGAAAACTGAGAGAAACCTGAATCCTGACCTCCAGCAAGAATGTTTAGCACAGCATTGGCCTTGCTACCATTAGAGTTTCTTTCTTCGTGGCTTTGCAATTTGAGATCCTCATAATTGCGAATTAAATCTTTGTGGACAACAATTGTATTAGACAAACCGTGTACAGAACTATTGTCCAAGGTTGGAATCCCATCCGTCTGAATTTTGGTACCAAAAGCTACTTGATCTTCTCTAGGAGGTACATGGGCAATATCAACAAAATGACTGACTAGATGAGGACTTTGCACTTTCAGCTCACCCGATTTCTGCGGAAAGGATCAAAAAATAGAATTTCTTAAGCTAGGTGATTACAGAAAACAAACCAAAGGTTACAATGAATTCATTCTGTGGCAGTGGCAACAATCATGAAAACATGTAGGATGCCTAGAGCCAGTGCCATGCATGCTCATCAATCTCATTCTGTTAAACTATGCATGTGGCAAGGATCTTAGATCAACCTTCTCAGATCAAACTTCCAAGAATAACAGTAAAATCAACCACTGCAGGATAAGCCGAGAACCATAAAGTGAAACTGCAAGCCTTGTTAGAGGAGATCAGCAAACCCAAAAGTGATAAAATTGAGCAACTTGGAACAAATCCCTTCTTGGTTCAAAACTAAATAAAGATTAGTCACAGTCCATATATTTCCACATCAACACTCAAACCTTTTCCTCTTCTCTTTTAGGAAGTAGAACAGATATCATAGATGCTGCACAAAGGGGTCAACCCATAGTAAAACGTCATTACTCTTTGCATGACAGTATACTTTGTTCAAACAGTAGAATCTAATATTAATCCCACCAAATCCTGCATTCCCCTTCCTCCTTTTTACCAATGAAGACTCTAGCAGAATACTAAAAGCTAATAGTTCATTAACTACTTGAAATTTATCCAAGAATTCTTTTCAGAGGACCAGCTTGATATTTATAGCCTGTCACTTAGAATTTCTATTAAAAAAATAGTAAAAAAAGGAACTTTTGATTCTTTTCATTCCCAAGGGACCGCACATCTCATTTGGGATCTTCTTCCATAATGTTATAGAATAAGAGTAAAAAATTAACAAAATAAGCATTTTCTTAAAACAATCACCCAGATGTATTTTGTAAATTTGCAAAATTATCTGGATCAGTCATAACTTATTCACATGGGAAGACAAAATAAACAAATAAAAACTGCATGCAATTGTTTAACTCAAAACAACAAGATCAATCCCAATCTAACTCACAAAAAATGCATTATTAGATTGTTTGCATGGAAACATTACTGACAAAGTTATATTTCACTGCTAGGAAAATCTCAACCAATTTGGACATGTAACTACTGAAAGTGTTCAGACATCTAACCCTTCAAAAGGTCCAACAAGTGATGTTCTTGGTGATTAATGAGTCTACATTAGGGCTTAGATTAGACAGACATGTTTTTTAAAATCTGCTTGTCTTTAAACATTAATGGGTAGAGAATACAGAAGAATGAATGATAGTCTTTTGTGATGAAACCTGTTATTATCTTCCTTATCAATTAGCTGAAATTTTTTTCCCACCGCTCTTTCTCCTCAGTTGAATACAATGGTTCTGTAATTGGAAATATTCCAACTTACTTCAAGGCCCATTAGTTAGAGAATACAATAATAGCTTCCTCAAATCGAATCAGCACCATGCAATCCCACCTTGCCACTTGCTGCTGCATCAGTTGAGCTCCTCTCTCCGAGTTCAAACTTTTAGATAAGGTGCTACGCTAATCAAAATATAGTATGATATCTGTATTTCAAGGCAAATAGACTATTGACTGTTTAAATTACACAAAACCAAGACTCACTTCACTAAAGAAGAAAGCACATGAAGCTTCTCCAACAAGCTCGCTCCTCATGACTTTAATAGCTTAAACCAACTTCCAACACACCACTGACAATATGATTGATTGCAACAAGAGAAGATCAAGGTTTATTTCAGCTCTATAGAAAGTAATGCCCAATGACTCTTTTCCAAACATCGTTCCTACTTCATACTCTTGTTCCATTTTATGTGGCTTTCTAGCTATTTTGGGACATCCAGTTCATGTGAAACTTCCTTAGATGGAAGATCATATATTATAATTAATGCAATAAAACTACTTAACCCCAAAATATGCTCCCTCCGTCCCTAGATATAAGATGTTATAAGTAATATGTCTTGTCCCTAAATATAAGATATTTTACTACATTTTAGGATATTTGACCATAGGTATCCAATATTACCCTTATATCTAATTATCCTTTTCCTCACTTTTTCTTATTCCCAAAAAGTGACTTTAACTTTTCTTCATCTCTTTCTTATTCCCAACACAAAACTTTCCTCTCTCCTCATCTATTTATTCTATTTCTTATTCCCAAGACAAGAGTTTTATTTGGGTTCCTTAAACTGTATGCAATTTCTTCTAACATCTCATATTTAGTAAAGGAGGGAGTATTAGATTTGACAGTGTATGCCAGGACCAGGACCACGAACACATGTTCCCTACTTATGACATATTATTCTTCTATTCCAACATATAATATTGCATTTTCAACTCTCATATACTCTCTCAGTCCCATTTTTCATGCCCTAGTAGTTACTTTTACGCATATTAAGGATTAGTCAGATTTCATGGTATAAAGTATTAGAATACCCAATATACCCTTATTTTTTATTCTAAAAACAAAATACTATAATGTACCTTTCCTCTTTTCTATGATCATCTCTCTCTTTCCCTTTAACCCCTTTCACTACAAGGTCTTGGAAAGTTAATGAAGTTTGAAAATTCAGCCTTGGAAGTGCCAAAGTCATATTGCTTATCTAAAATTTAATGTACGGAATAGTATCTTTGAAAAATTAATTCATTAATGTGGAAGATATGAATAGGGATAAGTTTGGAAGAAAAAAACCATAAATACGACCTTTTTTTAGTAAAGAGGACATGTGATTTGAGACAAGCAAAAAAGAAACTAGGGCATATGGGCCCAATCAAAATCAAGTTCACATTTCAAATATAGAATCCCGAAACCATATCCAAATACATTCTATAATTTTCATTATAAAACCAAATCAAATTTTCTAAAACACTCAAATGAAATACACACTTTTGCCTTTCTTTTATTCCCCTTGTTTTAGGGTAGAACAAACTTCATTTTTTTATGTTGATAAAAGAAGACAAGAAAGAGGATAAGGCATCCTTGAGATATATTAAAACTTACATGAAGACAATCCTCCAACCCCTTCATATCTATGCCATGTCTTGAGAGACATCAGAAGTTATAACCCCAAAAACTATAAACCACAAATATATTATAATCTGCATAAAAACTATGGAATTTTACTAGACACAACCACTTCGCATCAACCAAAATGAACAAATTAACCATAATATCCTTGTCAAAGAAGAAAAGGTGCAAGTTAGTTTCATTCCCATTAAGAACACGCATATAGCTTAGAGCTTACACCTTTCAATAAGAGTCTTAAGCCTAGAGGGTTCTCTCTCTTTCTCTTTATTTTACCTTTTTACATAACTTAGTTTCCGCATCAAAAATCCTTTCCGATTCTGAATTTTCCTATAATCTAATAATTATTTTCTGCCTAGTTTACCTTATAAACCTCAGCAGAGTTGGGTAGTTTTTTTTTTTTTTTTTCCTGAACAACTTCATGAGATAGTTCAAAGCTCTTGGAAATAGATGCATTCAATAAAGAGTTTAACAATAATAAATAAAGACTCTGGGAAGTTAATGGAAATATAAAAACTGTTGAACCTCTTAAAGACTCATAAGAACCGAACTAAATAGCATGGTTAATAACTTCTAAAATAGAATTTCAAATATTAAAACTACAGTATAGAATCTTAACTCGGACCAAGAATTTTACAATTCTTGAGCACTTTCCTATTCTACATCAATTATCAAGAAAGAAAGTTGAATCAAGGGCAATATAAAGACCCCTCACCCAACCCAATTTTCCTTCCAAAACAAGTGCAACCACCACCTAACAATCCCATAAGTAATTATTGGAAAACGTAAATGAGATACCTAATAACAAATGATGGAAATGCATAATGGTCGTACATATTTGTTATATTTTTTCATACTTTAATGATTACAATTGTTTAAATGTAGAATATGATTATGTTTTCTCTCTTGTGGTGTAGATGAAGGGATCAAAATGGCTTACACTCACAAGAGTTTGACAGAAGGAGACTTAAGCTTAGGCGTGGTCATGTCGGTTTTGCCTTCTGAAGATTCCAACCACAAGTGAATTTTGGCTTAGACATGGACACGCCTTATGGTCAGAGCAATTATAGACTACATGTTCGAGATTTTGATGAAGAAAGAATTTGGAGATTCCAAAAATCAATTTAATTCAATCTTTAAACATCTCCAAGAGGGATGTTTGGGAGGAGTTATTTCATTTGTAATAAGAGACCTATTATTTTTGGAAACTTATTAGAATTAGATTAAGATTAGGAAACTCAACATTTTCCAAATCCCAAGGGGATTCTTTACCTTATCATTTCAACGAGAATATTTTGTAAAAAGATCTCCCTCCCTTTTACGTTAGTTTTTTAGTTTTAAACGTCATTTTCTCTCTCTTAATGAAGAAGAGGACGCCATTTCAAAATCTAGAGTTTTCTATGTTTTTCATGGATTGCTAAACTGTTCTAGCACATGGATAATCGAAGTTTGGATTCCTCAACAATTGTGAGACAAAATCAATTTTCATTATTTCTTTCGTTATTTTTGTATTTATATATATTATGTGCTTTGATGATAAAATTGTTTTGATTGATTATTCAAAGTGCACGTTGTGTAATTAGAACAATATATTACCAATTAAAAAACCTGCATCCGTAATTGCTTAATATTTCTAATAGAAGTGGTAAAATAACATAATCCATAACAAGACATTTTCGATTTTTTTATGGAGATATATAGTCTATTCAATTGGTCATCTCTCTAGAAATAGATGTTCTAGTAATTAGTGTTGTTGGTAAATTAAATTCTAAGATCGTATCTTAGAATTTAAGTCGTTATTGGCAAGAGAAGTAATCAACGAGCATCTATTGATTCTCAAAGAAGTAATAAGAGATAGATTATTAGACCTTGTTAATAACCAACCAATTTTAAGAGAAAAAGCAAAAGAATTATTTTACCCCTATGATCAATTGGTCATATTTATTAACTTGGATTTCCTTTAGTTCATTTTATTGTAACTGTTTTCATTTGAATTATTCAATTTCTAAATCCTAATCCCGCCTTCCCTATAATTGTTTTTTGTTTTCAAAGAATTAAATATTACCAATCCATGTGGATTCAACTTTGCTCACCACTGTTATGATTAATATTTTGAAGAAAGTAGTTATATTTGTTAGATTCAACACCCACCAACAAACTTCCGAGGACTCATTCATCTATATTATTACAGCCTATTCTTTTTTATAACTTTATGCCAAACTAATTCCAAAGTAACTACCGTGACAATGCACCGATGATAGAGAAGAAACCACCAAGGCTCAAGCCTCACACTTTGTCTTAAAAACCAACCTCCCAACTAACTAAATTATCTCTATCTCAATATAATTCTTTAAAGTATGCATCATTAGCAAAGATACATGATATGATAAGTAGGGATGTTAGAAAGACAAAAAACTAATTAGAGTGTTGGGATCCCCAAAAGAAATTTAGGCTTGCATCCTACCTCATAAGTTTACGCATTCATTCCACCGCAAGATCTGAAAAGGATCAAGCCTAGGATTATGTCCTAAAGGAAGACCCACAAAACCCAAAAAGCTAATCAAGCAAAGGATAACCAGCAAAATAACTGAATTGTTAAAAATATGACCTATGATCTTTGCTATGTTTCATAGGAATAATCTCCTTTGCTGGCAGTAAGTGGCCACCATGTCATCATTCTCATATATATACACTCCAGGTGCACAGTACATTCAAAAACAGCAAATCACATTCAACATGTCCCAGGGATGGACCTTATATAGGAATAACAATGACTTTTAGTTGCAAGGACTCAAGGTTTTTAAGTTTAACCAAGGATATTGTTATATGACCTCATTAATAGTTTCAAATACAATAAATGCTTTTTAATGGCCCACCTAAAGAGGTTTAGATTATTCTAGGAGCATATCCTCAGGGTGTCAGTGCCCTATTCAGCTAACAACTTTGAGACTACAATAGCAAGATTAAACATATGTGGCATATATTTGTCTCCTGGTTTGGATAAGAACGCTGGTACCATCCAAGGCTGAGAATAGAGATTAACCGATATATACATAAATACACATCTAAAAGGATATATGAAACCAAAATTTAAAAAGAGGTTCTGAAATGAACTAATGAAAATCCAAATAAAAAGAAGATTCTGGACAGGTGAAACTACAGAAAAACAAGAACAACAATAAAGCAAAGTACGTACCTAAGAATATACTATTGAAAATATTCAAAATGTAGTAGAAGCAAGCATAGAAAAGAGAGGACTAACATAATTTTCCAGTTCTTGGATCTTTTTCTGAAGTTCAGCTCTTAATCGATTGTTTTCCTCTACCTGCCAATAGGAATTTCAGCAACTTATCTCAAAACATAACAAAACCAACCAACAATAGCACAAATGGCAAATATCATACTATACTCTTACATATCAATATGATAAAATCGATATCACTCTATCAAATAGGCATATCATTTAGAATAGGATTTATCTGTAGATAAAGAAGAAAAAACTTACTATCTGTCAAGAGACAACATCAAGAACATGCTTTTTACAGTAGAAGGAAAATACTGAGAAAAGGCATTATCATCAATCAAGCAAAATATAATGAAGCAATAAACCATGCATATACATTTCAAAAAAACATGCAACTAAGGGACAAATGGAAGGACAGACATCATTTTTGTATCTTATTTCATTAGCAACAATGAGCAATGAGCATATCACATCACTCACAGGAATGCAACAGCAGTACCTTAATCATGAGACCAAGATAAATTGAACTTATATTATTCAGCATTTTCCCACTAGTAGTAGTAGTAATTCGGTAATTCTCCTCAAAATCAACATAATGAACAAGGAATTGTTTTGAGAGACATGCGACTGATGATCCTATTCATTTCCAGTTTCCACTGTACAATAAAGAACCACCTTATGTAGCAAATGGCAAGACTGCAGTCTTGAGGCCAGCCCAAAAGGTGCCTGATGTTACTACAGTTTAACTCATTTCATTTCATCAATATGAGAGGAGAAAAATTGAAAGCTTTTAAGAATGTAAAGATTTTCTCCTGCCTTATGAGAGTATTTTCTAGGCACTAAATGGAAGAAATTGAAATAAATATAAGCTCTTGCAGTTTCAGATAATTCTCTAATTCGAAAACATGCTTTCATAAACCCTTTTCGCAGATGAGTCCAATTCATTTTGGTATAAGGATTATGTTCTTAATAATACACTAGCAGCCAATGTGAAATGTCCACTTAATATGCAAACAACCAAGTTCTTTTGAAACCAAAAATGTAGAGTATGTTTTGTATTGCCCACATAGTCCGTTTACCATAATTACTAAATGAGAATTTGTACAACATGAAAATAACCAAGCCAGTAAACAAAGAAATCGAAATAAATGAGACATTTACAAAATCAGATACACTTAAAAGCTTAAGCATTCCAAATGATTAATTAACTTATTTTAAACCCTAGTTCTCATTGATCCAGCCCCGAAAATAAAATATATAACGCAACAACTGAAAAGTAAACCCAATTCGAAAAACATAAATAAAGCAGGAAACTTTTAAAAATAATCCGGAGAGAGATGATAAACCTGTTGCTTAATAGTTGCCTCAGCAGCTTCAACTGCTTTCATGACCTGAAATAATCCATCATTGCCAGCGCCGTTGTGATTGGAATCTTTCAGAACCAATCCCGCAAATTTAGTTTCCAAATTCTCACCTCCATTCTCCATCTAAAAGTTCCAACACAGACACCCAAACCAAAAGGAATAAATCCCATAACACATAAAGGAAAATTAGTATACATGTCGGTAAATTAAATTAAATACCTAAATACGTCTATTTGTCAGAAGCTGTAGCTGAACAAAAACCAATCAAACATAAACAAATAAAGGAACCCTAGAGGCTGGGTTAACAGCAAAATTCTTCGAATTTGCGACGACTCTAGCAGAGAGAAAAATGATTTGACCAAAGAATTGTGAGTAATTTGGAAGTATTATCAGAGAAGAAAGTGATTGAATTGACAGAGAGAGAAAATGATGAATTAGAGAAGTGAGGAACAAACAGTCTGCGCTGTGCTTACTATTATTATTATCAGTAATAATTATAATAATTTCATTACACTTTTATATGATTTATATTAAAAAAAATAGTTATTCATTTCCCCTCTGACAACGTATTCTAAGTAATTTTTTGTTTAGAAATAGCAAAAACATTTAATAAATAATAAAGCTCACAAATAAGGATACGTAAGTATGATTCCAACTTAAACGTTTAGGGACTTGGGTTCAAAAAGTTTCAAAAAAATTAGCTTATGAGGTTTAACGTTTTGTTTGATAAAGATAATTTCTTTACATTTACTAACTACTAGCAATTGGATTCAATTTCTAAAGTTGATTTTTAAGGTTTAATGGGAAATTTATTTGTTAATTAAAAGTTAATATCTTATTTACACATAAGGACGTTATCTAAAAATAAGTGAAAACTAATATCTTATTTACATATAAGGCGATATCTAAAAATGAGTAAAAAGAAAAATTGTGACCGGTTGAATAAAATGGAGATGCAACATTTTCATTAACATCTCTATTAAGCCGTGTATTAGTTAATAAGTCATACTTATAATCCAGTCATTATTGTATTTTATTTATTTATTGATATATATATAGTTTTTTATGTATAATTCATTGTATATATAGTCTGCTTGTATTTATTTATTTATTTAGTTTGTTCATTAGAATGAACTTAGACAGTAAACATCATTTGGTAGCTTTTTTTTAACACTGCTCACTCAACTCTGTAAATGCTGAAACCTAAGAATTTATGTGTTCAAAAGAAATTTTTTATTCATAGATTTGCATGATTGTAGGAGATAAATATCCATAAATGCTTATGAATAGTCACCTACCTTCAACATAATTAGTTTCAATAATCTACCAACATTGGAGTATGCTTTAAAAATAAGGTTGGCATTAAACATTTACTTGCATGATTTTTTTTATATCAATATGTTAATTTAAAGTGTTTCATTTGTTTGTCAAAAGCAAATTTAAATAAGACAAAATTTAAATAACAAGCTCTCTTTTTTACTTTTGAAACGAATCAACATTCAAGTTTGTCATTTAAAAGGTAAAATTACCATTAGTTAAAATGATTATTGTAAAATTAGTAGAATTAACAAAATGAAAAACTTTAACCAAAACGTTTGACAATCTGAAATGATTATTGTGGAGACAGATTCTATTAATTAAGAAATAAATATCTAATGCATTATATCATTAGTTCCAACTTCTAAATAGTTCTTATCAAATTTTAATATACTTGTAGTATAAGGGAAATATATACAAATTTTACTGTGAACAATGGCTTATCATGTTTAAATTTTGTCATTATGTGGACATCATTGTTATAAATCTTGGATATTATAAATCTTGAATAGAAAACGGAAATTTGACTTATATAGTTGTCATGCATAAAGGATAAAAGGAATTTAGCAATGACTCCATGTAGCCTTAATGTCTAATTATCCTAATTATTCTTTTTAAATTATATTTTCTTACATGTCTAACATGTTGAAACAATTAACATTTATTTTATATTTTCTTATAATGTGACTATGAAACCCTTTTTTGTGGCTGGTTCATTTATGATCCATTCTAGATTTTCAGTTTCAAAATATCTCATCAATTAGCCTAGACAACTTTAATTCCTTGAAAAAGATAATTAAGTAGTGCATACATAATTTCAGCAATTTAATGATATTGAGTTTAACAAGTCCTTTAGTATTTAATATTTATAATATTTTTTTGCAGGAATTAATGTTGTTAGAAGACTATATTACGCCCATGAAAAATTAGTAATCTATTAATTAATAGGGGAATACGTATCACGATTTAGTGATTAATAAAGATAATATTATAAGATATAATAACCATGCCCTCACCTTTGAAATTGTTGATAGAATATTTTCTCAAGTTTGTTTTCTTTTACTTTTCTAGTTATCATGCCTAGGCGTGGTTTGTTGTTTGAATGTGAAATTTGTATTGCTTGGTGTTTTTCTTGATTTTTATAGGTTCCTAGAGAACTCACCAATAATGTGGAAGAAAAATATGAGATATAAAGATTTTTATTTATTTCATATTGTCGAATAGGGATAAATCATCTGGACCAATCATTCAAAATTTCTACTAATATCACAACTTATCAAGAAAATAGTCTATTGAGATTATCTAAATGTTTCGGGCATCAAGAAAGAGGAAAGAAGCACTCTTTGTGCCTAACAAATTATGCTTCAATCTATAGTGAAACTTTGGTTCATTAATATTTCCTTCTTTATGTAGGTTAATCATCACTTCACCTTAATGTTCCGCTTTGAATGTTAAAGGTAAACTATTCGAAGCTATTAAGACTAAACCTCTATTAGCCAACAAGGTATTGAAACAATTTCTTTTATCTCGTGAAGAATTTCTTCAAAATAAATATGATCTTATATATTTTTTACTATATACATTACTAATTTTAACATATCACAATCTACTTGATTTAGAAATTATTGTGAATATGAAAACATAAAATGGAGATGATAGCAACCCACTACTTATCAAGTTAGACTTGTTTTAAGAGGTAAAGGGTTAATATGGTAAATTGTTAATATTAGTTTTTAAATTTTTTTATTATCTTACTTATTATATATTATACTTTTATTATTAAATTTTATAATTATAATTGTATATCAAGTTCGATGAAAAGTCTAATTCTCATGCAATGCACGGGTGAAAAACTAGTATATTATATAAAATCATGTCTCCTAAGCATAAAAAATAAAAGAAATAACTTCATGAATAAAATAATTTACAAAATAGAGAGATATTTTGACTGAAACAGATTATTTTATTATCAATATATAAAATAAATAGTGAGATTCATAAATGAAATTGCACATATATTTTTTAAAATTAAGAATATGGTTGTAAAATATAAACAAATATTTTTTTATTAAAGTAGACCACCATTTTAAGATCTAAAAAAAATGAACATCCTTTTTATGGGAAAATATTAAAATTAAAAATAGGCTTGTAAATACTTTTAACTAGAACTGATAATATTAGACACAACACGTTAACAGAACATGAAAACTATAATTGAAGGCTCAGGGTTCAAATCGAAATTGGTCAATTTTTTTATCAATAAACATGTAAGTTGGTTGTAAAGGGTTGATGCCATTTTCTGTTTATCTTTGAAAAAATGAAAAGCTAAAATTTGGAGAAGAATGAGTAAAGTTGTATTGGGATTTTTAGTTCATGAGATAAATTTTTTTAGTAGAAGAAAAATAGTAAATAAATATTTATTTAGTAAAAAGGTTTTACCTATGATTCTAATGTCATAGGTTCAAGCTATGATCATGAAAATTATCATATAATTTCAAAAAAAGAAGAAGAAAGTAAATGAATATTAAATATAGATTAAAGACTTTCTTTTTCTTCTTGTCCACTTCCAAATTTGTTACACCATCAAGGGTTTAGAATATCCATACCAGAGGTTCCATTGTGACTCTGCATAATTGAATGATTCTTAAGGATGAAAATTCTCGAGTTTCGTCCTTGGAACATTTATTTTTTCTCATGTTTCATCCTTTTCTCTTTTTTCTTTTATTTATCTTATTTTGTCCCTAATATATACTTGAGTATTTTTTTACATATTTTTGACCAATTTCGTGTGAAATCCAACAAAACAACATGGAATGTTTTATATATAATATTAAAGAAGGCCTGAGAAAGGAATTCATTCAATTCCTTCCACCGAAAACCCATCTCACTTGACCATTAGATGACTTTTCCATTTTTACTCTCTTCTTACCCCAATTTCTTCCTTCCTAAATTCCTATTCAAAGCTTTTGCACTCCCTGACAAGAGCTTGAGCAAGAGCCTAAAACACAACAAGAGCTAGAGATCCAATTGCAATTAGCGGCCAAAAATTATAAAACCATAATGCAATCAAGTGGTGGGCAAAAAGTTGCATATTCAAGTGGCAGATCAATGCACTCTAATTCATCTACATTATGCCTATGTGGGAGAGCTTTGGTGTTCAGGACGTCATGGGCGTTGAATCTCAAAAAACGGTTCCTATGCTTTTAAAATTACAAGGTTTATGTTTTTTTAGCGTTAGCTATGTTGATTCCACTACCAATAAACATTGTTTTGACTATTTAGTATGTTAGCCACAACATATGATGTGGTGTGTGTGTGTTGTTCTCATATGGGCAGTAGTGTTACACATCCACTACTAATTAATCAGGGGATTAATCAGCTCTATCTAGTTACCGTGTTGTGACACTAGCATATCTCAGGGCAGTGAAACACTATGTATCGGTACGTATATTTGTTTTAAATTATTTGACACATTTTAATTCATTACTTATATTGAAAATCACCTATTAATTAGTTATTGTTATGTGGACAGTTGTGAATAACAAACATGTTCCCCATTCCTCTTATATCTCCTAATTGGAAAAGGTCTTGTGACCCTAATTTGTATGAAGACTGAGACCATATTTTACAGTACTATATTCAGATGTGGCAGTCTAATATATAGAGTGTTTATCCATGTATGGTAGAGATCATGTAATCTATTTGACATTTATCTATAAATATTTTTTATAATATCACTTTTTTAAATTTAAATGAACACAAATAACAGTACAATACAGTGTGCAAATAATAATACAATCATTCATAGTACATAATATAATCATCCATAGTACATAGTACATAATACAATCATCCATAGTACATAGTACAACATTGACAAATAAACTATGATCTATGTCTAGATATAGCACAATAAGTATGTGATGGTGTAATATTTCTATCTTGAAAGACATAATCTCTGGGTGCATCCTAAGAGTTATCTAGATTATAGGAGGACTCTCTTTCAATTGTATTATCACTCCTAGCTGAATGATCTAAAGTGAGCATTCCAAATGCTCACTCTAAAGTAACTGCATTACTGGAGTATAATACAACTCCAACTCCATTTGACGTTTCACGCCCCTCATAAAGGGGTAAAATAGTTTTTTTACTCTATTAAGCACATGTTATAATTCAACAAATTATCAAAATATAGAAAACGTTTAACATATAACAACAACGAAATATTCACTATAATAAATAATAAATGTCAAATGATTACATACCTCTCGGTCAGATAATGTGTGTGTTCTATGAACAGCTACTCCTGCAGATATGATTATTAGGTTTTGTACCTGATGATGTGTACAAGGAATGTACCCATCCTCCTGAGCATCTGGCTCTCCAGGAGAACATCGTACCACCATAGGATGAAGATGAGTCCTAGGAGTTCACTAGTATCTCCGGTCGACCTATATTTGATGACATTACGTCGAGGATCCCGATGTCTGGTGACCTGTAATGGTGGAATCGATATACATGACACAGTCTGGACATAATCGAATTGTCTCATGACACGTATAGGCAAGTATGACTCCACCGTATCTAGAAAATGGATGTATTTATGAAACCTACTCATCCAGCAAGCCTTAACAGCTTGTGAATGATACAATATCCAAATCATCTAAGACAAAAAAAAAAGAAGTTATAAATGATTTTATATGCCACAAAACAATTGTGATAAATTCAAACGCAATCATTTCATATAATAATTATGTACCTGGGACGATGTGAATGCGTCTAATTGTACCCGATAACCATGAATAGAATCAAATGACCTACAATGTAGTCTAGGTGACATCCACATCATGGTCCATGGATCTGTTGAGATCCAAGTACATAGAGGCTCTGAATGTCTAAACATCGAAAAATGCTTGTATATTTATACTTCCAATGATGTCAAACACCTAGCTAGCTGACTGCAGTCTATCCTAGATGCTATTCTGAGCTGTCTATATAGGTGAACAAGTGTTGCAGTTGTCCATGTATGGTGTGGGATAGCCAGAAGAGACAAAAGAGTGGGTAAAATAAAATCTCGGGCTATGTTTGTGGACTTATCTACAAACAATGAATAGCTAAGCGCGTACCACAAAAAAACATTGTGCCTCAACATCATCAGTTACATCAAAATTTGTACATCTCCCGACAAGCGTCTTCAGTTTGATGCCACCGTGCTTCCACTCACTCTGAAGTGTTCTCATATCAATTTGTAGATGCTTTGAGACATATGCAAGAATAACATTTTTATCTGAATTAACACTCACCTGCAACACACAATAAACATGTTTAAATTATTTTAAAAACACATAATGTTTTTAATAAATTATATAATATAACAAAGTTATAAACAATTGTACATCTTTCTTTGTAACACTAATGTTCAATCCCAATATGAAATAGACATTATGTAATATCAAAGACATCTCTCCGAATGGTAAGTGAAAATTGTTAGTCTCAAGATGCCACATCTATACAAAAGCTGATATCAATGCAACGTTCACTTGATTAAACTGGTATCGATCAAGGTGACCCAATTCAGTAGTTGCCACTATCTTCTGAGCCCTAAGTGATCGAGACCCTTGCCAACCTAACAAATATGACAGACGAAGATGAACTTGTAATGGAACTCTCTCTTACAAATACAAAAACCATCATCATATTAACAAAATAAATGTATATATTCAATTAATTAAACAATACTATTAATATAGTACTACATACCTCACCATGTCACACGACGTATGCCACATGACCTCTAAATCCATTCAATAAGTCTGTGATAGACGGTCCACCAGGAATATGATCCCTCATCTCCCATTCGTCACTCGTACTTGAATAGTGGCCTACGATTAGTTGTAAATCGCTTTGTGACGAGTACATATGGTGGTCTAATGGATGTAGATAGATGCCTAGTACATGAGGCTACAAACAGTCAAATAATGGTAGCAGCAACACGTTACAGGAATCCTATATCCTTACTTGTTCCATGGCGAGGAACAGGTGTTTCTATGGGTGCCTTTGGGGGCAAGTATTCTGCCCAAAGAGTCTTCACCTCATTCTCGCAATCTTAAATAGATTATGAAGAATTATCATCCAATTTATCATCATCTTGGACCACATATACAACAAGTGTCACCTGCTTCTATATATGGAGTCTAGGAGTCAGTATAAATATCATCCCATGGATGCTTGAATGTCCAATAGGGGGATAATTTCTATAATAAGCCTCAACCTCTGTCAGTAATTGTGCATAATGAGCCACCTTCCTCCTTATATCTTTACTCGCCCTATCTCTTAATGATTTATTGACCAAACGGCCTCTGATACGCCCGTCACACTCATCCATCGATTTCCTAACGTCATCTGATAAAGATTATTGTTCCCATTTTGTGTGTTTTAAAATAAATTTATTATTATAATTAAAATTAACACTATTTCAAACTAAACTAATTAAAAATAAATTATTCCAAATTAATATAAAATAAATTAATATTTTTATAATTCAAGTTAACTAATTCAAACTAAATAATCAATTTTAACAATTAAACACAAATATGTTTTTTTAAAAAAAGAAAAACCCAACTCGTTATTAACCTAATTAAACTAAATTATTTTTAATAAAATAAAAAATAATTCATATTTATTTAAATTAAAGTTAACCAATTAAAATAAAATAATATAATATAACATATCAAACTAAAATATAAAAACAAAAAAAAAAACTACTACATTACTAAACTTAATTAAGTTATTCACATTAAACTTATATTTGTTTTCATTAAACTTAAATAATTAAAATAAAATATTCTAAACTTAAATATATTAATTTATAATTTGTTCAACTAAATTATTGTTAACTAAATAAAGCAAATTAAACTTAACTAATTTAATTTAAGAAATCAAATGCAAGTATTAAAAGTGAGAAAATAATTAATTAATTGAATATATATGATTTATTAAACTAACTTAAGTAAAAAAATGAAAAAATTGAAAAAACAAAAAAATATGTACGATTGGACAGCCATACCATATCCAATTTTTTCTTCTTTTTTTTTTCAAATTTCATCAATTTTACATCAATTTTTTTTATATAAACATAAATACATCATATACAAACAATATCCATTTATTAAAACAAACTTTCATGCATTAAATTAGAAGATTTTATCAATTCAAGCAATATATAAACTAAATTCATTTTTCCAATTTTAATGAATAATATCAAGAAATTTTTCATAATAAATGAATAAAAGTATTTAGGTAATAGAAAATTAATATTTTTAGGCATTTATTTCGTTAAAAATGACTTCGATTTGATAAGTTTTTGCAGAGATTTGAAAGCGTATAAATTTAAGAGAGTTAAGTGAAGAGAGAAAGTAAAGTGATAGGATAGAAGTGTAAAAATAAAATTTTAGAGTTTGCATTTCGTAAGAAGGATATGCATTTAACTCTGACATAATAAAAGGCTAATGACAAGTATTAGAAACTAAGAAAGAATTAATTTGAGTTAGGGCAGAGTGATTCCAGCTGCTGTTGACTTCCTCTTTCTGGTGTTACTTACTTTGATTTACTGCGCTTACAGTGGGTGTTCTCCCTGAGAACGTGCAAATCTGCACTGCTTAATCTCAATGGGCCCTTCGTATAGCAGGTAAATGAATTGATTCTTACCCACCATTGTTTTTGGGTAAAAGGCAGCGGCGGAGTTTTACTTAGGGGTGGGTATCGTGTCGTGTTCGGGTTGATTCGTGTCAGTTTATCGTGTCCGTGTCAACTCGCGTGTCAATCCGTTTATATTACGAAAAAATTATCAATTCAAATAAAACATAATTAATAAGTGAAAAACATAAAAAATAATTTAAACACTCAAATTATTATTTTTACAATTAAATATAACTAAATCTTAATAAAATTCTAATATTTTTAAATTTAATTTAAAAGTTCAGTGTAAGTAAGGATGAAATGGTTAAATTTACGATTCAAATTTTATAAAGTTAAAAGAAAATTTTGTTTTTTTTTTTAAAGTTAAATAAAAAAACTTTTTCATAAGTTAAACAAGTTGAAATTTAGTGTCTTGTCGTGTCGTGTAATATCATGTCAACTCTAACCCGTTATAATCGTCGTGTTCATGTCGTATTGGTGAATCGGGTTTAAAGCCGGCCCAGTTTTACTTCCACCAGAAGTCCAAGAGCCAAATGCTTTACTTTTACCGGGTCAAATCCAGACTACTACCCAGAGTACGCTAGTAAACGACAGCCTATGATATTGCATACCAAATGTACGGTGTCGTTCCACTCCACTTTCTCTGTTCAAACTGCCCCTTCAGTTGATTTATGAATGAGTCACCGCATCCGCTGTGTTCATAATCTCTTCTCTCTTCTTCTCTCTCTGGCTTCCGTTGACCCAATAATCACTTCTTCGATCTTCAGACATAGTCTTTGTGATCCTGTTCACAATTTGATTTCTGGGTTTTTCATGCGGAGTTTAATGATCTGAAGTGTTTTTGGTCAGGGACAGATAAAAAAAGGTTGATTCAAGATGTCTGACTTGCCTAAAGTGGATTCAATACATATTAGGGAGGTATGGAATCATAATCTTGAAGAAGAATTTGTTCTGATTCGAGAAATCGTCGACGATTACCCCTTCATCGCTATGGACACCGAGTTTCCTGGAGTAGTTCTTCGCCCTGTGGGTAGTTTCAAGAATATTAACGAGTATAACTATCTGACTTTGAAGGATAATGTTGATATGTTGAAGTTGATTCAGTTGGGCCTCACATTTTCTGATGAGAAAGGGAATTTGCCCACTTGTGGGACTGATGTTGGTTGTATTTGGCAGTTTAATTTTCGCGAGTTTAATGTTAATGAGGATATTTTTGCCAATGATTCCATCGAGCTGCTCAAGCAGTCTGGAATTGATTTTCAGAAGAATAACGATATGGGCATTGATTCAAACCGATTTGCGGAGCTTCTCATGTCTTCTGGGATTGTTCTCAACGATTCTGTCCACTGGGTCACATTTCATAGTGCCTATGATTTTGGCTACTTGCTCAAGCTATTGATCTGCAGGAGTTTGCCCGATACACAATCAGGCTTCTTTGATCTGATTAAAATGTATTTTCCAATGCTTTATGATATCAAGCATTTGATGAAGTTCTGCAACAGCCTTCATGGTGGACTCAGCAAGCTAGCTGAGCTCTTGGAAGTTGAACGAATTGGAATTTGTCATCAAGCTGGTTCTGATAGCCTGCTCACTTCTTGTGCATTCAAGAAATTGAAAGACAATTTCTTCAACGGCTCCACTGAGAAGTATGCTGGTGTTTTATACGGTCTTGGTGTTGAATATGGATCTGAAAAATAAATAGGATATGAAATACTTGTGTATGTATTGTTAGCCTGCTAATTTTTACTAGCTTCTTAGTTAGACATGGATGTTAAATTTCCTTCTGTACACAATTTGTCAAAAATTTGCCGTTTATGAAATGTTCCCGATTGCCTTTTGGTTCCCTTTTGTTCTCCTTTTCTTGTATGAATATACTTGATTAGTTGGCTAGAGAACATCATATGTGTCGACTCCAATGAAACATGTGCTGTTATTAAAGAATATCAGTTTTGCTCTTCCAAAAATGTTAAAAATGCTAGAGAAATCCAATTGAACTGTAAAGCAAAGTTTGTCTACAGTTAGATGCGCTTCTGACATCATATGTGTTGGCTCTGCTGAAACATGTGCTGTTATTAGAGATATCAGTTTTGCTTTTCCAAAAATGTTAAGAAGGCTGGAGAAATCCAATTGAACTGTTAAGCAAGATATGCTACAGTTTGATGCGCATGAAATGACAAAAAGACGGATACAATATGGCTGAGACCTATAAAGTGGAAGCATATAAGTGTCTTATGCCTTTTTCTATGATTACACTCACATTCATTTTATACTTTCCTTGGAAAAGATGTCTGTTTTTATGTTCATTGTTTGATGAAGGTCGTCATTCCTGATGTTCAAAGTTGTTTTCGTAAGTTGATGAAGATCTCTAACAAATTCAACGTACTTTTGACTGGATCTCATCTTCAGGTTTGTGGGCTTCTCTTTTTATTAACTTGCGAAGCCAATTTTCCTTTGCTTTTTCTTGGTTAAGAATAATCCCGCAAGATGTATTTGTTTACGTAATTAGCATTATACCATCTAAGAGAAATTTATATTTTCTTGACATCTGTAGTGCAGGGTATTATTCCCATTTTTGAAATGAGAGGATGGAGTTCATATACCTTGTGGATTAAGTTTACAGCTTAAATATAATTTTATTTATTTATTTATGTAATTACGATATGTAAAAATAAGACTAATTACCCGTATATGAATTGTTTGTTGCAGAATAACTATTACAATCATTTAATTTGACTCTTGAGGGTTTACATAGATGATAGCAAGATGATGATCTCTTAAGTAGTCTTGAGTCTTGATATAGAAGTTATATGCCAAAAATGTTCAGAGAATCAGTTTGCTTGTTTGAACACCATTTCAAATCCTTATTTCCTTTTCCTATGGAGACTATTCTTATTTTCACTTCCAACCTCATTTAGACTTTCGATTTGCTTCCCCAACCACCCCCCTGCCCCAAAAAAAAACAAAAATAAAAAAATAATAATATATAAAAAAGGTGAAAAAGGACAACTTTTTCTCCAACTTGTAAATCAATTGCCTCATTTTTTGCTGTTGTTTTTTGTTTGTAAGTACTGTTGGATTTTCCTGCAGGGTGCTGCAGTGAGAGTACCAAGTGCCAACCCTGCTAAGAAGCCATGGAAAGACATTAGCTGAGCCAAATGTAAGTCAAAACACTTTGTAGTGCAGAATCCTCTATGTTATTATACCATCCTTCAGCATTTATGTGCAGTTATCTTTTCTTTCTTATTGCAGCATGGTAAGTGTAAAAAGGGCTGCTCCTATAGCATTAAAGGATGCCTCTTCTTTTAAAACATGAAAGAGCTTTGAAGTATAATCCTGTTAGATACTGTACGCATTCTTTAGAAACAGAAGGGCTCTTGGTGAAGTTTCATAATGATCATATGTTATTTTGTCTTTGATTCCTTTTGAGGTTGTTTCTAACATAAAAAAAATGTATGAATTATATCCAAGTGTAAACGAGTTTGCTAGATGCTGTTGCTTTGGATTTGAGGACTTTCTGTGCATTTATTTGATTATGGAAACATTTTTAGACAAATAAAATAGTATATCCACAAATCTAATGCCGAAAACCTGTTAAAACATTGGGAGAACAGCACAAGCTCATCTGTTTTTGAATGTTTAGCAAAACTTAATAGAATGGACAAAGTATTAGTGTCAATTATCTAATTTTTCAAGTATTTTACTGGAATTTTATGGTCTGGATTTTGTTTTTTAAAGTAGAGGAGAAATATTCATGTGATTTGATTACTCTTTCATTTCTTATTTTGGGGGTGATTTTGTTAAAAGAATTCAAAGATAATCAAATAAATATGTTTAATGCTTAATTGTTTTACCGACAATTTTAATTTACCATTGTTTTCATATTGTTACTGGACATTTTCTGTTAGAGCATGGTACTATTTGATTTTGCAAGTTTTTCAGCTAAAAGATACTAACTTTGACTATATAATTTGGACTGTTTTTTTAATTTAATGTTTGTTAGTTGCCGAGTCGAGTAATTGTTTCATTTAGCTCCTAAGTTCCTAACATTTATACCCTTTGTAGGTTTGGTCCCTGATCTTTTTTTTCTTTAATTTTTTTTGGTCCCTATAGTTTTGATGATTGGTCGGTTTGGTCCTTTTGACTGGAATCTGATGAAACTTCAACCAAATCAACGATATAACATAAATTTGATTAAACTTGCAGGGGTAATTTCATAACTAACAAAAAAAGATGTTGAATATATTCCTTAACGTTTTTTACGGTTGGTAGGTTTGATCCACTGACAAGCTGTTTGAAGTGAGTAAAATGGTTTCCTAGTTGGGGATGTGTATATTTGGTCCTTAATGTTTTTATGGGATTGTACCAGCAAAGTTATTAATAGAAGCAGCCATATGACTAATCAGGAAAGGGTTCCTCTTATACATTGGGCTTAATGACAGGTCCATTGCAGAAAACATTATACTTTAATCAGTCAGTAAAGGGAAGTTGTATGTTAATCCCCTTGTAGTCTACCAGTATTGTACAAGAACTTGCAGCTAGTTTGGGAGGGAGGAGATGGGGAGAAAAGAAGGGAATTGGAGAGAAGAGAATTATGATTCCTCTATTTGGGAGATTTTAAAAGAGAGAAGAGAAAGAATTGGGCTGATCCCAAATCATTTCACCTCCTTAAATCCTTTCTATCCACATTTGGAGAGAGATAGATGGATTGTGAAGAGTGAAAAAACAACACCTCTGCAATTTCCTTGGATGCCCTCGTCTCCAACAACTTCGATGCTGTAAAACTCAGTGAAATTAAACATAGGTGTGAAATTAGCAAAGGAGATTAGCTAATTGTGCATGACTGGTGGATGAATTAATGGGATGGATGAAGTATATTGAGTGGCACATATTGCACTGTGGAAGAAGGGATTTGGTCTCACTATTTTGAAATAAGAAATTTTACCATCAAATCACATTTGTTGTATGTCTTCTTCCTCCAATCTTCCTAGGATTCTTACCTTTTTCTTTTCCTATTTTCATGTTCTCAGCTTTTTGCTTCTCAGTGTTTGTGTTTTTGTTCTTATCAGCTTTATCATTGCTGCAAACCCATTTTAGAGTTTTGGCTAAATTTAGATTGGATTTTGGAAGTGTTTTTTTGTTTTGTTTTTGAAATGAAGTTGTGTATGGATAAGAAATTTCTGTTGGGAATTGAAAGTTTGATATGATATGTTTTGGGTCCCACATTATTGATAAAGTATAAAATGTATAAAATATAGTTAATAAATTGTTTGAGATTATGATTTTAATTAAAATTGATGAAAAAGTATTGTTTATGTGAGTGAGTGGGGTTATAAGAGAATTAAAAAAAATGTTTTGAAAGATATTTTTGTGGGGAGTTGAGAAAATTTTCTCAAAATTCAATTTTAAATTTAGCTAAAATTGTTCTTGCAGTTAGCATGAAAATGGTGAATTTGAAAGGATTATATTGTAGAATCAACCCCCTCATCTCCTCCTCCTCACTGCAGCTGCACCACCGGCAGTTGTTGTGACAATTTCCCCATATCCACGACATTGGCAAACAAAGAGAAAGAATGGGAGGCAGAGAGGCGTGAAGAATGGGGGGCGGAGAGGCGTGGGGTTCCTCAAGGAGAAACCCTAATTTTAGTGAATCAAATGAATGAAAATTAAATAAAGGGACTTTTTGGTATTTATAAAATGTGTAGTTCCAAAATTACCCCTGCTAGTTTGGCCGAATTTATATTATAACTTTGACTTGGTTGGAGTTTCATCAAACTCCTGTTAAAAGGACCAAACCTACCAATCATCAAAACCTTAGGGACCAAAAATATTTGGAAAAAAAGAGAAAGATTAGGGACCAAACTTACCAAGGGTATAAACATAGGGACTAAATGCAACAATTACTCCTGCTGAGTCCATATTATGTTCATGATATGTGCTTCCTTGAAGGGACTTTTCATAAAGACCTGGGCAGGTTGTAGATTTGCAGCATGGTTTATTTATTCATGATCTGGTTAATTTAGCATATATTTCCTCTCCCCATCTCTTGCTATCAAATTAGAACATGAAGTTTGAGGCCCTCTTTGCAATTGGCTTCTGGTCACGGAGAAAATTTCCCAGAAGACTGTTTCATCGTTATCAGTTCTCCAAAATTTAATTATTAGTTCAAATCTTTACATTTATTCAATTGTATACAGTTTTCAGAAGCATTTTAAACGGCAAGGGTCCTTGGTTTCATCACCATCTGCTCCAAGGTAATTACCATTGTTACCATCAGAAGCATTTACTGAAGTAACATAGGTGATATTTCATGTGCAGGCAAGAAGTCTAACATTTCATTCCCACAAAATCTCTGCACTAAACTTCCAGTATCTAGACTCATGCCCCTGTGTGACCAGTAAATTTTGATAATTCACAGCCCAGAAGTTATTTAACATTCTTGTTCTTTTGATGATTACTACTGCACAACCATAGTGACAAGCAACTGAAGTAGCACTCTACTTAAAGAATTCTTCAAGGGGGGAAAGAGAAAAATGTTATCATTTTCTCTTTGGTGTTTCTCTGTGATACCATAGACACTGTTGACTAAATGGATACTAAGTTAAGCAGAAAAGTATGGGAAGGATAATTATGAAATTTCTGTTTTCACGTATCAAGTGTAAAAAAAAAAGTCTTTTATTTTCTGCCTTAGTTTAGTTTTCATCATCTATTGGAACAGTAGTACCTATCTTACATGATGGCATGAAACCCACATTGATCATTGGTTCTGTTCTTTACCACTGAAAAATTCGGATTCTGAGCCCATATTTTCACATATCAGATCTATCATCCAGGTTTTTCCTGAAAGAACACGGGAGGCTTATTGAAAGAAAAAGGAATTTTGGCTACAAAAGAAAACTTGAACCAAAGAATACTATTTATGATCAATTCTGTGCATGAGGGAATGCACAATATAATATTTGCGTCATCCAACCATAATGACTATTTTCAGGATGAGTTTGATTGATAGCATGATGAATAGTACAACTGCTACTGATATTGCTTCTATACTCTTTGCTGCACTACTGTGGGTTTGTTTACCTGGTCACCAATTTATACATCTCAATTATGTTCTTTTTTTTGTTAAACAGTATCAAGGGTGAAAATGCCTTTTTATTATGCCTGTTGCTCTCTCTTGATGGAAACTGACTATATTGGATTCTGGACTATATTTTTATTATACTGACTCATGCTTGATGCTTGTATAGGATTCTGGAACTTTTATCTGTAGACTGTTTGATAGATCATTGCAGGACTTATCTGCCCCTCCAGAAAGAAAATCAAGATGATGAAATTCTTCATTGTTCTAGAACCCACTAAGCTTTCATTGGCTTTCTTAACAATTATGAGATTGGCATCCTCCTATGGTCGAACATAAGATCAGAAGCACTGATCCGTGAACATTTGCAGATTGCCTTGAATATCGTATAACTTCCCAAATACAAGTTGCAAAGGGAAGAAAATCAGAAGCCTGGACCACCAATGAGTCCAAGGGGCAACAGCCCTGAAGTCCTCTCTTAGCTCGCAGGAGACCTAATAGGATTCATAGGGGCGGAAGTCCGGGAGTTATCCCTGAGCCCGTAAGAGACTTGGTATGTGAGGTTGGAATCCCTAAATATGCATCTGAATAAGTAATCAGTGAGACCCTTTGAGGTCACCCCCAATAGGCTCCAATAGACTATTGGGCCATTAAAATCCCATGAAAGGGACTCTTCAGAGAAATACAGACAATTTGGACTGATCAAATCCCATGACATAAACCTTTCATACAAGTATAGACAAGTTTCAGCCCAAAGGCAAAAGATTCGCCGAGCTCACCTGGGGACTAATTAATCAGGGACACGTTTGACACCTTGGTGGCTAAGGGGTTGGGACTACCTACTAAGGGACAAAGAAGATTGCATCCTCCTTTGATCATCCTTAAATGCCCCCAAATACATGTACTATCTAACAAAGGGAGGACACCTGCCCTCCTAGTCAAACCCTCAGCTCACTTTAAATGCCATGCAACAGCCAATGCAATAGGAATGCTCACAAACATAGAATCTATTTCCTTGCTCTTACACTGTCACTTCCATATCTCAAACTAACTTAAGCTTCGGAGTGGTTGGGGCAGGAAACACCCATCTCCCCCCACTTGATCTTCTTCACTGCTATCTTCCTCCCTTTCTTGCAGTTATTCCCTCTTCAGCAGTCAGATATGCCACACAAGCGCCTTCATGTCCAGGAAGGTAAACAAAGGACAGCATCACCCTTGATTGCCTCTTTTGTGCGAGAAATCATGCCCTATTCTCCACTAGTACCTTCAGAACCTCAATTAAACTTTGTTGGTGGAAAATTTGGATAGGGCACAGAATTGCAAGGTTCGTTGGATTTAGCAAAGTGTTTCTTATATGCAAATGAGATTTGGATGCAGTGTCTAAATTGAGCTTCAGAACTGTTATGAAATTGTCAGTGATTCTTAAGCAAAACGGGATTTGGATGTGGTGTCTGTGATAAGCTTCAAAATTGTAATGAGATGGTCAGTGATTCATAAACAAATGGGACTTGGATGCAGCGTGTATAGTGGGCTCTAGAAACATTCCACAACTGTGAGGCTAGTTCTTTTCAAGCTTATGGAGAGAAAATTTGTAAACATTAGAAACATCAGAAGAAAGGGGGGAAAAAAAGGGACTGGAGTGCACTTCAATGCTTCCTTGTTTCAGAAGGCAATTTGGTCAATTCACACCTTGGTTTCTTAGTGAAAATTCCTTTCAGCTAAGAGTATTTGCTTCGCTCTCTACATCTATATGTAAAGTCAGGCAAGAACCCTTTTTCTTTTTTTCTTTTTTTTTGGGGGGGGGGGGTGTCTTTTACCTGCATCGTGCTTCAATCCTGTTGTGTAACTTTTCAGGCAAACATGTGTCTGATATCTCCTTCAGTTTTTCTCAACTTCTGAGGAAACACAATGAAGGTAATTCGGTTCTTCTTTTCTATTGTGTTTTGGCTGTTGGATGCTTCTGACTGAACCCCTCGTTCCACTACCATTAGCCTTCAGAATTGCAACCCCTCTTTTTTTGTTTCTTCTTTCTTTGCCTCTTAGTCATTTGAAATTGCTGCATTCTTGTACAGGCGCCTATTCTATTCTGGTGGATTTTATTCGATAATTTGCAATATCAAGTAATCTATGTTTTCTGAATTTCTGTTCTTTAATAATGTAGATTTTATTTTGTAAGTTGAATTTCTGTTCTTTGTTTATAGTTCTAAGTTTCTCTTGATTTTTATGGTAGTTGCTAAAGCTTGTGGGTGCTTTTAATTGCTGTTGTACTTCTCCAATTAGGTTCTTGCATTGATTCTATATTCTGTATCCATATGTTCAATTTTGGTCTTTGTTAATGTTATTGTTAGATTAGGAAGAATACCTCTGTTCTGTTTATATGTGTAGTGTTGCAGATTCCTTGCATGCAAATCATTCGTGAACTTATTTTGCATAATAGTTTTCACACATTCCAGATGTCATTGAACTTCCTATATTAGAGTTTGGGACTTCAATTTATGGTTGTTCAGTGACATTGAAATGCCAATTATTGTGTTTCCTTAGTTTGGTCTTGGTCCTCATTGCACCTTCTTTTCTTTTTTGCTTTATGTTGTGTTACGGGAATTTTCTTTCTGCTAACAAGGAGTTCTGCAGAGTTTGCAAGTGAAGGCTTCTTAACAACTAGAGCAAAGTAAATATTTGTTCTTATCTATTCTCTCCTGCTGTTTTTTTATTCATTATTTTTAAATTCTTTTTTTATTACCATCATTTGAACAGCTTTACGTATGGCTTATTTCAATATTTCCTTTCTTTTTTTCAGGTTGATTCTATTTCAAGTAAAAAATTTGTTTTGGACAGCGGAATGACCTTCTGATGGAAATAGGTAATAATGTGTATGAAATTGATGTTATATTCTTTGCTTAAATCATGCATTTGCTTCTATATAAGTTGTGTTGATTGTATTTAATAAATACAAGTAGTATATAATATATAAGGCTTAAACAAGCACATAATGTAAAAGAAACATCATTCATAGCATCCATTGGTCAACTAGCGTCATTTAAGTGCCACTTAATTACTTCCTAAGTCGGACTATATATAATATCAATGATCCATGCTTATACAATATAGCGGTTATATTAGTTAATTTAAACTATAATCAAGTATAGGAAGTTAATCCACAAGAACTCTTAAGTTAAAATCATTAGTTGGAAAGGATTTTTGGAGTTTTTGGTATTTTGAGAAATAAAATAATGATAACAATTAAAATAAATAATTTTTTAGGGTTTTGGATTTGTGAATAGAATTTAAAAAAGAATTTGAAATACAAATTATATAAAAAAGCATTAGTAAGGAATTAGTATCAAATTATTTTTTTCATGGGATTAATCATAGATAAATACTTTATTAAGTATTTAGTTTTAAAATCCGATAAGCTCGGATAGATTCAAATTATTACAAATTAAGTTAATTTGGATTAGTTCAGACAGATTAAAATCTAATTTAATTAAATAACACTACCGTATCAGTGTGTATAGAATATTCAATCAAATTGCATTAAACAAATAATGTATCACAAACATTAAATTATATATAATAATAAGTTTAATTATATATAATTTAAATTATATAATTTCACTATTAATTTAATTAAGTAAAGAGTTTCAACTCAATTAAACTAGTAGAGTAGATACTACTTGAATCATTAATATAAGATTAATAATCCTTTCATTAACTAGATTGTCAATTCAATTAATTTATACAATTATATTGGTTAAAACAGAAATTATATAAATACTTAATTAATATATATATATATATATATATATATAAATATATATATAAAGAAAGATTGAATTTATATTAACTAAACAAAATTAGGCGGTTCAATCGGTCATTTAAATAAATTAAACTAAAAGTATGAAGGCTCGTCTTTCCATAAAAAGAAATTAAATACAAAAAAAAAAATCAAACTAGTTAGTAGATTCAGCTTTCCATAATAAAAAAAATAAAAGACATAAAAGTAAATTAAATTAATTATGTGGTTTGACCATTCATTTGTGATATTTAAAGTGCATAAAGTAAAAAATAAATAAAGATTAAATGGGTAAATCGACTATAAATCCAATTAAATAAATCAAATAGAAATTAAGTACAAAAAAATTATCTCATTTATTAATAATTTAACACATATCCTTGCTAACAAAAGAAAATTACTCACATTACATATCTAATAAATATAAGATGAAATTTATAAATATTGGAAAGAAAATTTGAAAGATAAACTCTTCGAAAATATTGAAATTATTCCGACAAAATTTCTTTACTAAATATTACAAATAGCCTTGAAATATTATTTTAAAAATTCTGGAAAATATACTAAGATGAATATAATAATAAAATAAAGAAATTGCAAAAGAAATTAATAAGATTGGAGCTAAATTAGTCTTGAAATGATAAAAATAAGCTTAATCATGAACAAAATTGTCATTTCGCATCTCAAAGTCTTCAAAATTTAGTTGGTCGCCTAATTTATCCAAATTTAGCCACGTGTCGCTTACTCATTGGTTTACATTGCGACTTCTAAAAGCACTACTTAGTCATCTTTTGATTGCACCACGTATCATTTTCTTATTGCGACACGTCATCGGATGACATATATTTTTTTTTTTACTTATCCAACATTTATTATTCTTCTTTTTATCTTCATAATGAACTAAAATAAATTGAAAAACTTACAAACAAATAAATAGAAGCGAAACATGAAATAAATTTATTAAATTACATAATTAATCGATTTTTAAATAAAATATAGTTATTAGATAATATAAAAATTAGTTAATTTATGAATACATCAGTATTCAATCCTAGGACCTTTCAAAGATTTAGTAAAGACATCAGTAAGTTGGTCATTTGATCTAATGAAAATAGTAACAATGTCTCCAGAAATAATATTTTCACATATTAAGTGACAATCAATTTCAATATGTTTAATCATCTCATTAAAGACAGGATTAGATGCAATATGCAAAGCAGGTTGATTATTACAAACTAATTTCATAGAGTTGAGTTTAAAGAACTTGAGCTCCGCGAGAAGATACTTCACCCAAATAAGTTCGCACGTCCCAAGAGTCATTGCTCGGTATTTAGCTTCTGCTTTTGAACGAGCTACCACATCTTGTTTTTTACTTTTCCATGACACAAGATTTCCACCAAACAAGATACAATAACCTGATGTTAATCTTCTATTCTAAGGACAGCTAGCCTAGTCTGCATCTGTATAGCCAACAAATTATGTATTTTCATGATTCTTATAATATAAGCTTGTATCTGAAAACCTTTTGACATACTTTAAAATTCTGTTTGTATCTTCCCAATGACTTTCACATGGTGCTTGTAAAAATTGGCAAACCACACTAAATGCAAATGAGATATTAGGACTAGTGACTGTCAGATAAAGTAGCTTGCCAACTAACCTTCGGTATCTTCCTGGATCAGATAAAGGCTCTCCCTGTCCTGGAAGAAGTTTGACATTGGGATCCATGGGTGTGTTAACAAGTTTGCAATCTGTCATACCTGTTTTTTCAAATATATCCAAAGCATACTTTATTTGAGAAACATAAATTCGTTGTTGTGACTGAGCAACTTCTGTACAAAGAAAATACTTTAAATTTCCAAGGTATTTAGTCTAAAAGTATTGAAACAAATGTTCCTTAAGTTGGCTTATATCTTCTATCTCATATCCAGTGATAACAATATTATCAACATAAACTACAAAATAGATGTTTTTTCCTGATAAATGTCTGTAAAATACAGAATGATCAACCTTGCTTCGAGTCATTCCGAATTGTTAAACAACTCCACTAAACCTGACAAACCAAGCATGGGGGATTGTTTCAAACCATAGAGAAGAATCCAACGGCATAGAAAATGAATCAACTGGACATGCACGATCTTCTTATGAATTGCGTAACTGACGAATGCGACGCTGATATATGTGTAGGAAAGGTGACACGAGTCTTTCCTCTTGGATTGGAGGCAAAGACTTGGGAATAAGTGAAGCGATTGCTTTTTCAAGCACCATATGAGGTGATGACTCAGAAAAGGTAGGAACAGGAAGTACTTCTGCAATCCCAGTGGGTTCCCTAGTGAAGTCAAATTTGTAAATAATAGTTGTGAAAACTTAAAAAAGATATCAAAACTTGTGTAAAAATGATGAGTCTTAGGACAATAACACCGAAAGCCCTTTTGAAGACAAAATATCCAATAAAAACACATTTTATTGCTTTGGAATCTAGTTATCTCATCCAGGAGTAGTGTCATGAACAAAACTGGTACACCCAAAGACCCTTAGTGGAAGCTTATAAAGAGATTTTTGTAGGAGTAAAATACTAAGTGGAATTTTTCCTTACAAGACAGAAAAAGACATTTGGTTGATGAGGTAGCAAGAATGAAGTGTAATATTTCCCCAAAAACTTTTAGGAATCTTTTAATGGATAAGTAAAGTGTGGGCTATTTCGACAAGATTTTTATTCCTCATCTTAACAATTCTATTTTGTTGTGGAGTTCTAGTACATAAAGATTCATGAAAAATGCCATGTGAGGAGAAAAAAGTAGTTAATGGATCAAAAAAGTACTCTTTTGCATTATCATTACACATGATTTTTATAGAGATTCCAAACTGAGTTTTTATTCCATATAGAATATTTGGAATACATCAAAAAGCTCAAAACAATTTTTCATTAAAAATACCTAAGTACAACGAAAAAAATCATCTATAAAGGTAATAAAATACCAATAGTCAAGAATAGACGGGACACGACATGACCCCCAAACATCATAGTGAACTAAAGAAAATGGGGTAGTAGTACGTCTATCAACCCTAGCTGAATATGAAGCTCTGAAATGTTTCCCAATTTGACATGACTCGCATTCGAGAGATTTTAAATTTGACATATCGAGAATTATTTAATGCATTTTATTAAGACTCAAGTGTCTCAAACGGTAATGAGCAAGAAGAGGAGAAATAGTAGCGGTACACGCAACTTTGGAACATAAGAAGAGGTAAAATTCCTTTGATTCATATCTCATACCAATTGTCTCATTCGTGTGTCGGTCCTACACAAGTACCGAATTAGAAGAAAAAGTGACAAAACAGTTAAAAGACTGAGTAAGTTAGTAAATGAAAATTAAATTGAATGGACACCCAGGAATATACAACATTAGATAAGAATAAATAAGGAAGAAGAGTAACATTCCCAATGCTTTTTGCAGCACCTATTGATCTATTGCCAAAGGTAACTGATGGAAGGGAATTAGAGTAGGTAATGTGGAAGAAAAGATCAGGATTACCAAAAAAATGATCAGTGGTTTCAGAATAAAAAATTCACATAGAGTTAAATTGGGAAGCAAGAGCGGTATGCGATGCTTCAGGAGTGACAGAGGTCCTAGCAGCCTTGAGTCGTAGAAACTATTGATACTCAATGTTTGAGATAGTAGTATGTGTATTAGAAGCATCTGAATTTACTTGTACCATATTAGCCACTATTGGCTTGCCATGAAGTGCCCAACATTCTTCTTTTGTGTCCCGGTTTGTTACAATGATCACAAAATCAGAATGGGCCACGGCCACCCCAACCACCACCACGATCACCTCAACCTCCTCGGTAACTTCCTCGACATCTTCATTTGTTATTATCTCGGTAATGTTGAGTTTGAAAAGTAAGAACAGAGTGTTCTATTGTGGAGAAGGGTGTAATTTATTTGGAGACAGAATAAACTTGTAGAAGTCTTTTAAACATGTCTTTAGTACTCGGTACAATTCATTTGCCAAGAATTCTATTACAAACTTGTTCATAATTTGACTCAAGCCTTGTAAGAGTGAAGACAACAAAAAACTTGTCACATTGAGCAAGCTGGTCTGTCGGTGATCTTTCAATGGGTAAAAGTTTATTGAATTCTGACATAAGCCCTTGAATTTTGCCTAAAAAATTTTCCATTGGCATATCTGACTTCTTGATATTCACCATTTCACTAATAATGGAATAAAAACGAGAGATGTCATTTGTATATAGTGATTGTGCGTGTTCCCATACGAATGCACAAGTTATGAAAGGACGGAACATAGGAACTAACTCGGGTGAAAGAAACTGCTATAGAAGAGTACATAATTGGGCATCAACTTTTTCTCACACATCTTTTTCATAGTGAATTTTCTCACAATTGATAGTCAAATGATCAACTACCCAATGTCCCATAAACCACAGTTTCACAGCAGAAGACCGCTCTTGATAATTTTGGGACCCTATCAACTTATCTAGTGATAACAACATTACTAGATAAATTTGGCATATAAACTTTTGGTTGAACAGATTGAGATTGGGAAATGGGGTTCAATATTTCTTCTTCAGCCATAACTTGTGTTTTGTTCCTAATACTAAGGTCCTATATTGCTTATATCATAAACCAATTGGAGATAAGAAACAATTGTAGCAAAAAGTTCTTAAGACCTAAGAGAACAAATGTGACCCATTTCAAAAATCAAAGGTGAAACTGACAAATAACCCCTGGAATGGATCAAGCGGAACCTGGAGAAGCTCGAGGAAAAAGCGGCGCAGCGTTCTGACCGCTACAAGTGGTGCGCGCGCACCTCCACGCGCCGGACAGTGAGGTGGCGCGTAGAGGCGCATTGCAGCAGTTTCTAACCGCCGGACTTCGAGTAATGTTCTGAGAAGTTGAGGCGCGCCTAATGATGATGTAAGATAGACAGAAAAATAAAATGAAGAATAGAAACTGAATTTAAATTGAAAAAGCTGGAACTTGAAACTTGAAGAAGCTGAAACTTGAAACTTGAAAAGGCTAGAATTTGAAGATTTTATCATAGGGTTGGAGATATGTTTCTGATGTGTATTGCTGGATATACAAATAAAGCTTGAGATTGAAAATCTTCTTGAAGCAAAAGACTAAAAATTCTAATTGAAACACTTCTTGAAACAAAACATTAAAGAGTTCTAATACTTCAAATAAACCTTTCAAATTATCAGAAAGGTTCAAGCCACAAGAAAAGAGACCCTGATTCCATGTTGATTGTATTTAATGTCTTGATAATTTAGATTACAAGAAGTGCCTATATATATAGCCTTACACAAGCACACAAATGCAGAATAAACAATACTCATAGCAACTATGTTTGGCTGCCAAACATAGCAGTCATTTTAGGTTGCCTAACTTAATTTAATACTCAACAAGTCTCATTCTTGATATTATTTTTTGGATTAATTTTGTAGGTTTTTATGGAGAAAGACTTCCCATCATTTATGCTGGTGTAAGTAATTTTATTCCTTGTTGGTTCCAATGATACTAACTTTAGGGTATAAAAATTAGGGACAGAAGCTTTTTTTTTTCTTGTTACAATGATATTAACTGTAAAGGTACATGTGGACTCCAAGAACTTTTGAATTAATTCACTTATCTTGCTTTTCTTGTTGTTGTGGCTGATGTAGTTCTTACAAATGGGTCATACAATAGGACTACTATTTTTTTGTTAGATCTTTCTTTCTCTGAGTTACCTCTTTTATGCCATTTTCACTTTTAAAACTTTTTGTGCTCTTGTTTTCCATTGTTTGGTGCAGTATAATTGGTGGTACTTTGAAGATGGAGAGTCTGTATAAAAGTTTCATCATCCTTGAAGCTGATTGCAATAGTTGTAAGCTTAACCATCTGTTATTTGTCTTTCATATTGCTGAATAATTTTGCTTAAAAATGAAGAACTTCGTGAACTATGCTTTTGGGCTAGAGTGATTGTAGTTATCTATTTGATTTGATAGTTTGTATTAGTTTCAAACTTGAGAGGCAACTAAGATCTGCCACTTGAACCAAGAATTCAAATTTATTTTTTCCAAAGGAAAGGAAATGTGCAAATATGGATAGATGTCTACACAAAAAAGAAGAAAATGAAAACCATGACATGAACATGAATAAATGAGACAATGCGTTCTATCAATATATATAAATATGATTATAGAGAAAACATTTTCCTAAAAGAATCAAGAACGATAAGATAATGCCACATGCTAAAGGCTTTCTAAGCATTAGGAGTCCATCATAAAGTTTGTGAGTATGTCTATGCACTTTTATCTGATAATAATGGCTTTTAGACGTTCGATTTGAGGTGTGTGAGGAAATTATTCTACTTAATTCTCTGATTAATAAGTCTCCAATTAATCTTTTTTCTAGTGTTTATGAGGAGAAACTTGTTACAATTTATTACAATATGCTTTCTCAGACCAAGATATAGATAGAAAAGTATGGGGTAAGAAAATCTTGGAAAATTGTGTCCAACATTAATATTGAAGGTATAAAAATTGTTTTTGGTTCTAGTAAGGGGATGATTATAGTGTTGACATTACAAATTAATACAGTTTCCTATGATTTAAATACAGAAGTTTTGAACTTTTTCACAATAAATAATGATGCTCTTGCAGAATCAGCGCTGGCAAGCCTATCAAATTCAAGTGAACCAGGCCAAGAAGAAGGCGATAATGATTGAGTTTCTCACTGGTATTACTTTTGTTTTAATATGTCTGAAGCTTTGCATTTGCAAATCACAATTTGTGCATATTGTGAAGCTGTCTTTTGGAAATTTCTTTTCTCAGTGTAGGAGAAAGCTTGTTTTTTTCCATGCTCCATATATCAGCTATCAGTTGTAGTGTTCAGGATTTGGTTGCATACGCTCAAAAGCTCACCCTAATTGGTTGCTGGTTCAGAGCTGATGCCAAGCCTCAATGCCCTTGCTCAGATTTTGTTTTTGGCATATATTATAATGTAATTCCTATTACCGATGTTAAATTTGCTCTTATTACAGCTGCTACTAGTCTTGGCGTTGATGAACTGCTTTATTTTCTTTCCTTTTTTTGATACATAGGGAGAATTGGTTGGGGAATCGAACCCACAACCAAATGGTCATTGTAAGGAAGACTAATCACTAGACTGTTTCATTGTTCCCGAACTACTTCATTTTCTAATGAATAAAAAATGCACAAAAAACAAGAGATTTTTTTTTCCTAAAGCTTCTCTTTGTTGTTTGCAAATTTGGCTATGGTCGTAACAATAAAATAGTCAAGTTAAAGAAAAATGATTATATTATACTATATCTAACAAATACTATATCTCTTAATTTCTAACATCTATGTAAGGTGGAACACCATGCTTATAAAATGGATTTATTAAATGCAACACCTCAATTAATTTTTGGAACACCCATTAAAAGGCAAAATGACATAAATATCCTTGTTATAAAAATAACTCAAACACTCTCCCCCACATATTTCTTTTATGTAAACTCACTTCCTTTCTCCCCTCTCTCAAATCACTTTCTAATTTTGCATAAAATAGATGATGAAAATGAAAATTGAAACCCAAATAAACCGTCAAGTTACTATTCCCTCAATTCGGAATTGATGTTCACATTTGACTGACTTAAAAAGACTTTGACTTTAAGGAAGCTACATCTTTATCCTTATTATTAATTAAGTGTAGTTTGAATTATTACTTAGTTTATATGAATCTTTTAAATTAAAGAAATTATTACTAGAATTTTAGATGAAAAAAATATTTATTTCAAGAAAATGAGCATTCATTTCCAAACATCTCAAAATAGAAATATGAACATTCAATTATTGACAGATAGATTATTTTTTAGTTACAAACTTCAAAAAAACATTTATTTCTTCTTAAAATCGTGATTTGGCTTATTTTCAAGTAATTTGAAGCTCATGCACGATTATTTGAATCTCACACTGTGCACGACACGTGAACTACCTGGATCATAGCCCAAGGTATGATAGACACGAGGACTACCTGGGTCACAACCCAAGGTATGATAGTCGCGCGCCATACTTTGAGCCACAACCCAGGTAATTGTTGTCCCTATGAGTACATGGTTCTATAAGCCATAGGCCAATGCTCAATGGCTTTTTAGGCTATTGACTGGGCCTTGGCCCATGGCTTTTCCCCCCTCTTTTTAGTTCTTTTTTTTCTTCTATCATTTGAATACAATTATAATATTTCTCATTTTATTTTTCTAGGATCGATTTGAAGTAATACAAAAAGATATCGACAAGATACCTTAACCACTTACAATGTTTTTCATAGTTAGAATGAGTTTATTGAGTTGGCCAAATAGATAGGACGGTAGGACAATACATTATTCATTATCGGTCGATCTAATGGTAGAGATGAAATAGATAGTGTTTGACTTTATTACAAGTGGCTAAATAATTACCGAGTCATTGAGAAAAGCTCAAACTAATGAAGATACAATGAAATTCACATATACCAAGAAAATTGATGGTAAATTGTAGTTAAAGGTGGTTGAATCGAGTGATGGCTTATGAAACTTGTGATGAATGGTTTTCACGACCATTGTGACATTTATCCTTATGAGCATCAACAAACTGCAAAATTGACCCAAAAGGATAAACAGACCGTTATTGATCTCTTGAGGAGTCTCATGTAATCAAATGAGATCATAGACTACATTAAGAGACATTTTTCAAATAATATCAACAATATAAACTATATTTATAATCAGCGTTTTAAGTCAAGAATTGAATATATGGAAGATAGATTCATTATGTAACAATTTATAAAGCAAGTTGTTGATAATGGTTGGTTGTGTTGATATAAACTTTAGCTCAAGACAAATATAGTCACCGATGTTGTCATTGGTCATCCAATACAAAGAATTTCAATAAATTAACACAACTAGATGAAGATATGCTAATATTTGGAGTGTGGATATGATTGGGCTCCTTGTAGTAGCTTGAATGTCAAATTTGAAGAAGACAAGAGAGAGAGAGAAGAGGGAGATGAGATACTTGTGTGGGAGAGACTGGGAGGAGAAAGAGAGGAAAAACAGGGGAGAAGGGCGGGGGATCGAATTTAGGGTGGGAGGGAAAGAGATAAGGGTTTTAGAGGTGGGGTATTTAGTAAAAAATACTATGACTCACATTGAATCCAACAAAGGTTCACATATTTTGTCTTCTGAGTAAACATAAGTTTTTTATATACTTCTTATACCAAATATAATATACTTAAATTTATATATTTTTTTAATTTTACATTGGCAATATATATATATATATATATATATACATATACACACATATTAATTTGATTCCTTTATGATAAAAAAAAAAATAATACCATGTTAACTTAATTTTTGTACCTGATTAAGTCCACATTAAATTTTGAATGGGGAATAAATTTTATCCAGCCATTTGAAATCCTGTGAATTAGAAAACCAAAAATACTTATATTAAATAAATAAATAAAAGAAAACCAAAAAATAGAAATTGAACTTGAACTGAAAGACTCGTATGCCCTTTCCTTCTCAGAGTCGCCTAGCACGCACGCTCCCCTTCTACCTCTGAAAGGATTGCCTAGCTCGCAAAACTTCCGCCAATTCTCAACTGGACGAAAGCATAATGTAAAACCCATCTTTTCCCTTTGATCTTTTAGTAATTGTTTCTTGGTTACCATCCTCTCTTTTCTTTTTTCCATGATTTTTTGGTTTCTTGATTTTGTGTGCTCCCTTGTTCTATTTCAATCTGTATTTTTTAGGGTTTAAATTAGAAATATTTTCTGAAGCAGAGGAAAAGATACATGAAGCCACAATCAGCATGGGGTGCATCAAGGAATCCTGTCAAATTCAGAATGTAATAATGCTTTTTTTGGGGGTAAAATTTTAGTTTAGGAACATTCTAATAAATTTCAATATTAAATATTTTCTTGATAAGTATACTTCATTCTACAGTCCCACTGCAGATAATCTTGTGCCAATTCGTTTGGACATTGAAATTGATGGCCAGAGATTTAGAGATGCTTTTACTTGGAACCCTTCTGGTAATTTCTTTTTGTTTTCAGCTTTGCTAATATTTGTTTTTTGGTCAACGTCATTACCTTTTGCTTGCACTTATTTATCTTCGTTTCTTCATGTTTTCTTTTTTTCTTTTTTTTTCCCTCTCTTGATCACATCTCTGGATCGAACTAACTGCGAGTTTTAGTGCTTATGGGATGAATTACATTGTTTCAGTATGTGCCCATTGTTGAGACACGTACGAACTTTTTCTTTCCTCTCTTATTGTCGTTCAATACTGCATCTGGAAATATCTTTAACTACACAAAGAACTACGATGAAATCCTGGCTTTTGCAACTTTATTGCTTGTTTTTATTTTTATTACTTTTAACTTGTAGTGGGATTTTTGTAGAAAAAATCTGCAAGAACTCTACAGAATTGGTCAAATTATATTGAGGCAGTGAACTGAGTTAGTTTTGAGTGGATTTCTGAGGAGGAAATGGAAAATGGAGGAAACATCATCCTCCAATGCATGTTTTACAAGTTGACACAAATCTTTTTATTCCTACACTCAAGAGTTCTTTCACAGTTTTATTACGAGCTAAGAAACCAACAAAAAAAACCATATTTCGTATTGAGACTAGAATGCTAGCCATTCTACTGAATGTGATCACATAAGCATGACTTTAATATGTTCCAGATTGAATTATTTCTAAAAATGTTATAAATTATAAAAACGTAACATTTTTATAATTGACTATAAAGCTTGATTTTTTAACTCCTTGAAATTGGTTCCAAAGGAAATTGTCTTTGCAGCATCGATGATTACACATGAGTGTTAATTAATTCTTTAGTTAATAGAGATTTGTAATGTCTGTTGCTGTTTTCATGGTATCATATAAATGTAATTTTTTGTGCTTTTTATTATCTAACTACCTGAACCTGTTGCACTACATAGATCCTGATTCGGAAATTGTAGTTTTCGCAAAAAGAACAGTAAAAGACTTAAAACTTCCTCCTGCTTTCGTCACGCAGATTGCTCAATCTATCCAGGTAATAAGTACATACATGACTATATTCTTTTGCTGTCATGTGATGTTTCTGAAACTTTTAGATTACCATCCTTTCTTTTGGTTCTTAGCTACTTTTAGTGAGACACATCCTTAGGTTTTTGAATGACTTTAGCAGGTGTTGGAGCCTTTTAATTCTGTTAACAACTGGTCTACAAGCAGAAAGCGGTTCCTCTCTTCTTTTGATGAGTAGGAAGATATTGCTTTCATCATTGACATATCTTTGTAGATCAGGAGTGTACCACCTTTTACAGGAAAATTGGGATAAGTGACTAAATGGTAAAAGTTGTCTCCTAGGAATGAATAGCATGATGATAGATGAACTTTGCCTTATCCAATACGCTTTGGGGTTGGCTTTAATATGTTCTTTTCAGCTCCTTATCTTCTATTCTCTTCCACATCATCACTCTTTGTTCCATATCTCAACCTATGCAGTCACAACTGACAGAGTTTCGATCTTATGAAGGGCAAGATATGTACACTGGTGAAAGAGTAGTCCCCATAAAGGTTCGCATGAGCACTTATTTGTTTTACCTTTTATAAATGCAATATAGAGCATTATTATTTGTATTTCTCAAATGAATATGTTTGTACCATTGGATTTTCACTGGTGGTATTGATTTTGTTCTTGCATGTCCTACTTGCTATCAGCTTGATCTGCGAGTGAATCATACACTTATAAAGGACCAGTTTCTTTGGGTGAGCTTTTCTGGAGATTTGATTTTTTATTCTTTTTTTTGTTGTATGATTAGTATTTTCAACTAATGTTCGTGGAAGAGCCGAATTTTGGTTTTCTATTGTGGTGTTAGACTAAAATCACTTGAATTTCAGGATTTGAACAACTTTGAGAGTGATCCAGAAGAATTTGCAAGAACTTTCTGCAAAGATTTGGGTATTGATGACCCTGAAGTAGGAGTAAGCATTAAATTTGAGCTGTTAATCTGAAAGTGTTTGCAAAGCTGACATATTTGTGTGCTTTGCAAGTAACAAGATGGGTCTTATTACTCCTAACCAAACCTTGTAAAGCAGCTTGTTGCCTGGTTCTGACCATGAACTAGTGTCAGAAATTTCCATTTTGTTTCCTGGAGATGGATTTCTAAAAATTTCTCTATTGAACCATAGCATGTTGGAATGTTTTGTCACCAGAGTTTGTTTGATGATATCTTTTATCATTCTGAAATAAAAAATGTTAAAGTTTTAGAAGTTATAATGGACTAGAGTTCCTTGTTAGCCTGCAGTTCTTCCCCCCTCCCCTTCTTTCGACCTTGTTGGTTCATCAAAATTCTTTGACTTTTGAATATATATGATACTTTTAAAAAATATCAAATGGGACTCTAGAATCTTCACTGGCCCAAAGTTTTCCTGTTTGTCAAGCAAATTTTTATCTTTGTGAACTCTATTTTCCCTACGGCTAGTATTCTTTTACTGTTGTTCTTCCTCTGATTCTTGTATTGTTTTATAATGAAGTTTCTTTTGTTCATACTAAATTGCTCTCAAATAAACTCTTCTTGTTTGGTTTGGTACATTTGTTGTTTTATTTGCTGAATGACGAGTAATTTTGAATCTGTTCGTTGAAAGCTATCATCTTTTCCTTCTACAGCCTGCAATTGCAATTGCCATCAGAGACCAACTGTATGAGGTATTGCTATTATGTGCTGCTTGATGAACTGCTGGTTGTAGATATATTATTTTATCTTTTATAGTTGTCATACCAAATTTAGAGATCAGGATTAGGTCTTGATTTTTAAAAAAGATAAATAAATTTAACTCTGCAAATTTACTTTTCAGAAGCAAATAACACAACAGTTTATCTGACATGATTAATCCTCTGTGTTTAGATAGCCATTCAAAGCGTAGCCTCAGCAAAGGAAAGCAGAATGCATAAGAAGCGCAAGGGAATGGAATACATCACAGCGAGGTTTCTTTTTTCTTCAATTGTTTCCAGATTCTCCTTTGCCATTTTTTTTTTTAAAAAAAATTGCAATTATTGGGTTAAAATTTTCAAGTGATTCCATGAATATATAGTTATGATTTTCAGCTCTTCTCATACACTAATTATCATCTCTCTATCTCTCACAGTAAGACAGGTGCAAATGCTGTTGACTTAGTGAAGTTATTTGGAAACAAATCAAGTGTGATTCGGTAAGATGTTCATTTTGCTATCCTTTTGCTGCAAAAGGACAAAAGACTTGAAGAATAACTAGGTGTACTATTATGTGGTTTGCTGCACTGAATATGTTGATAATTCTGACTTCTGCAAGTATTTAGTATATCTATTACAACATATGCATGAGTTACTTAATTGAGTTCCCAGGACACCACTTCAGTGTTGTACTGGAGATAGAGTATGAAAGCATGGTGAAGTTGGATAGCAATATCTCCCAAAATACTTGGTTAAACAGAGAGATTAAATTCTCACTGCATCTTGAAGGAAATTACTTGAGAGAGAGAGAGAATCCCAAGTCTGTTCTCTAAAACTGCCACTAGAGTTATTGTTTATTGATGCGTTTAGAATTGGAGCGGTAAATGATTATTTCTGCTTCAAGGGTCAATTTGTTTGCTGGTTTAACCTGTGAGATTAAACCAGTTGACATCATCCACATATTATCATACATATTATCCTGGACATTTAGAAAGTTGTAGTTTAATTTGTTTTCTCTTGAAAATGCAGTTATATGTACAATTAGAGTATGGAACTTTGTGAAAGACCTGGTCGTTGGCTGGTCCAATCATGAGCAGTGCTCCCTGTATTCTTGTTGCCTTTTCTGTGACTTTAGTTTCTCTTGTATATTTCCTTTCATTTTGTAACCTTTTTCATTCTCATCACCTTGTCTCTCTTTGTAAAGGTAAATGCATTTTGTCGCAATGAAATCGATGATTAGAGAAATGTAAAGCTACGGTTTTATTGGTTGACTTGCTCCATCATATTTTCTAGTAACTAATTTTGTGTCTGCTCAGATTAGATGGGCATGATCTTTAGGCTGATCTCAACAAGAACATTTGGAACAATATTAGATTGACCATTTTTGCATTTAGAAAAACAAAAGCATAGCATAAAGGAAGATTTGTTACTTTTTATCATCTGTTTGAAAGCCAAAGTTCTCAAAATGGCATTGAAGCATGTGATATTCATTCATGAACTGAAATGTGTAGTGTCGCTTATACATGTGATTTCGTGGCTTACACATTGCTGACCCTAATCTCAAATTCTTTAAGTGATTTGATTCTGGTTTCTTGTGGGTTTAATTTCAAGATCCCAAAAGTACTACTATAAATTTACAGGGAAGCAAAGTGGCACAAAGTTAATGATTATAAGATAGATTCTATTTTGGATTTAATGATAGAACTTTCTCCATATGTGCTTACTTTTTTTATATCAGCTCATCTTCTATTTTTGTAATTGAGCAGGAAAAGAAAAGAGTGGGATGTATACGATCCCATTGTTGATATACTGTCAAATGAGGAAGTAGATGCCCTGGAGGCCAAGGAAGAGAGGAGTGTTCGATGATCTGTAATTCATACATGAATCTAGTCCTTTGTTAGCGCCATGGTTGATGGAGATAAATAGTATCTTACTCCAGACCATTGTTGTAGAATAGGATGCAACTTGATGAATTATCTCTTTTTGAATTAGTTTGTACTTTCAACCTAAAATCTGGTAACATATTGGATGTGGATTGACAAAGAAATAGATGGATGTAAATTATTTTGTTCTCTACAAGACTTCTGTAGATTGCTACTTTTGTAGGCTTATCGATAGATTTTGTAATTTGGCATGATTTAGGTACCTGCTCAATTGTTCTCTGCAATGGATGTCACTAACGGGTGGTTCTTGACATAGAATTCGGTATAATTTAAAATTTTATTACATTTCAAGCATTTTTAATATAAAATTTTATCAAATTCATTAAAATTTAAAGTATTCAATAGGAAATTTAATGAATTTTATAAAATTTAGTGTTTTTAAAAATTCATGAAATTTAAAGGAATTTGATGAAATTTTAATTTAAAAATATAAATAAACAGTGATTTTATAAATTCGATCGTGATCTCTTAAAATTGTGTAATTTATTTTTTTGTTGTTGATAAAAGTTAAAAATAACAAATAAAAAATATAAAGTATAAAATATCATTCAATTTTGTTAGCATAGTTTTATATTTCTCATCTACGACAATAATTTTGTACAAATATATTAATTCGTTTTATATGTAATTTTTTTATACAAATTATTATATTTGTTTTATTTTAAAAAGTCCAATAAAAATTCATCAAATTCTATAAAAAATTATAACATAAATTTTATGTAATCAATATACTTGGTTTGATATATTATACTATAACTCATAGATGAATTTGGTTTAATATAAAAAACTTTTTTCTTTGTTTCTATGTTCAAATTATTATTTGAACTTTATTACCATAAACTAGAATATTTAGTATAAAAAATTTATTCATAATTTCATATATAGAAATGCATATAATAGCATATATTTCAAACAAAACATATCAAAAAATATAAAATTTAAAGTAAATGAAAAATCAATCAAGAAATTCATTAAAAAATTAATAAATGATGTAATCAAATTTAGACATATAGTTCACTTATATTTTTTTTATATGCAAATTTTGTTTTATCTATTTTATTTAAACTCCAATAAAACTTCATCAAATTCCACGTTGAATCTACTAAATTTTATGAAATTCTATTAAAATTCACAAGATTTAAAATTTTCATTAAATTTCATATTGAATAATTTTATGATTCTAGCATTTTATTTTTTTTAAAATTGTATGATGTGGAATAAGGTTGCACATCTTTTAGCTTGTTACGGCTTGTTTTACTCTTTCCTAGTATAATGGTATTTTAAACACTACTCTTACCTATTTTAGTTGATTCCCTTTCTTAATAAAATTTATTCTCCTTTTTTCTATAAAAAGAAAAATGCAATGTTTTAAGGGATATCATCATCATCGTCATCAAATTGGAATCTAATTGAGAAATAATCCTTGGATGATAAAATTAGGTGAATGTTGATCATTATCAAGCTTTTACATAGATAAAATTCAATTTAAAACAATTGTTAGGATGAAATTGTGGTCAAACAAAAATAGTTGAGGGACAAAATTGATTAATTTTTTTAATAAGATGATAATTATTTTAAAAAAAAGATGTTGTGCCATAGTAAAAGTATTTTAATATTTTTCCTCTAAAAATATGTAAACTTTTTAGATAGAAACTTGTATTAGTTTTTAAAACAAAGAAACAATATATTACTCCTCCGTTCGAAATTAAATTTTTACATTAAACTTATTCTAAAAATTAAATTGAGTCTTTGACTCCAACAAAATTACATATTTAATCTTATTATTAATAAGTTAGTACTGAAGACCATTAATTAGTGGGATATAAATTAATTAAATTAAAGAAATTATTAGTAAAATCTTAAATGAAAAAAATATTTATTTTAAAAAGGTGGATATTTGTTCTCAAACATACCAAAATAGATATGTGACCATTCAATTTTAGATGAGGAAAATATTCAAATATATAATTAATACAAGAAGTCTACTAAATGTTTTTGGAAAATTAATCAATTTAGTCCCTTAAGTTTCACATTTTTATCATTTTGATCCATCTTGTTTTTTATTGACCTTTTAGATCCTTTAATTTATATTTGTTTTGACATTTTGGTCCTTCCAAACAAAAAAGTTGTTGAATGTAGCCGAACGATGCACGTGAGAAATTTTTGAAGGGTACAATTATCAAATCACAATGATAATTCGCGACTTTGCCCCTTAAGTTGGCAATTTTAAGGGAGAAGGACGATAGAATTTGGAAATCAAGATCGATTCTTGGGTGTGCTGTGGGGAGTAAACCTCCAGTATTCATATGCTCTGTTTCAAACCAGTTGCCTTGCTGTATGATGGATCTCGAGTATGAGGAGTCTGAGGATGTTTTCTCCGTTAGAGGTGCTCATGGTATAGATCTCGCAGATACTGTGTCACCCCACCCCGCATGCTGCTGAAAGATCTACTATGACTAGGACTAATGACCTCAAAATGTATCCTTATGTTTCAGATTTTAAAGCTTTTGTCTTTGCTTCTATTGATTCTTTTTTATATTGAAAAACAACTTATAATAGTCAAAACAAATAAAATAGTTCTATTTTTCATATTCTTAATGGCTTTGCAATCCACTGTGTCCCAAGCATCATCATTTACTATTTATTTTGTCTAGTAATTGCAATGACGAAGAATAAATAAGTAAAGCAAAAAATGGAAAAGACAGAAAGTAGACAGAAGAGGAGGAAGATGTTGGTAAGACCGGTAGCTTCATAGTGGATGGTAAAGACAGCTCCTGCAACAGGAATGATTGTGGCAATGATGTCTTCATTTATGGCTATGATAGCTTGGTCAATACTGTTTTGCAAGGGCATAATGCCACTGGTATATACCATTCCCAGAGTAGTTTTTTTTTTTTTTTTTCTTGTTCCCCATTTCCCATTTACAACACACATGCACAGGAAGAGTGTCTGTGGAATAATTTTTCTAAAGCTGTCTTGTTATGCTTTTGACATTGCTGAAATGACCGTATTTTTTTGCATTAAAAGGACAATAAGTATACCTTACAGAAATAAAACGATTTTAGCGTCCTTGATTTCATGTGTTTGACCTGCATAGCTAATGCAAGCATTTCATATTATAGGGAGTAGGCTACAGAATATACTTTCTACTCAACTTGTTACTCTGCTTTCAAAAGAGATAAACTGAACTCTGATTAAACATTTTACTTAGTGAATTCTGTTTTTCAACTGACTTATGTGCACCAGATCTATGACTAGTTTTACCAGATCATTTCTTTCCCATGGTTATTTCTTAATTGAACATATTGTATCTTTAGCTAGAATTCCGGTGAAGATGCAGATGTAATGGTAACCAAATCCATATAAGGTCATGAGACCATGTCTTTGGTTGATGTTTAGTTGAGCAGGAAGTTGGTAGCATAGGAACCTCCTCTTCTTTTATCTTTTTTAGAATTCTCATGACCAATTTGATTCCTGCACCAAATGTTCAATTTAATTCAGAAAGGGTTGACATGCTTCCCTGGTTTAGAACCTATAGGGCTCTAGGATTTTGGCATAATAAGTGGAAATCTGCATCATTTACTTTTAGAATATCCATTGATACCTAGGTCAGCAGGTGTAATGTAAATTATGCATATTCAAATGAAATTCCAGCATAACAATATTAATCGATTTAAGTACATAAAGTAGTAATTGGTTTCCAAAAATGACTTGTAAAAGTAAAGAAACCGATAGTTTTAAAACAATAGGCGTTCCTTTGCTTAGATGTAGTTGAAAATGTTGAAATGATTGATGCAGAACCGTTTCAATCGGAATGGTTGCTGATATCCTGTTTAAAAGAAAGAAAGAGGAATGGAAAGAGTTCCACAAGAGAATAGAGATATATTGAGGAAAAGCTGCAAATAAACATGCTTTAATTTGTCATTGAACAACTGCCTCACATAAGTTGTTAAATAATATTCATTCGAAATTGAATATTTACATTTTTAGGAATTGAATGTTCATAATTCTATATAATTATTTTGGAGTGTCCATTTTTTTAAAACAAACATTTTTTACATTTATAGTTTCACTAATAATTAATGTATTGTTACGATATTAAATTAAATATCAAATTTAACTGACTTATACATGTGCCAAGTATGGAACCCACTTATCAAATTCTTAAATCAACTAAATTAATAAGGGTTTTTTAAGCAAAAAAAAAATAACTTTTATCAAAAAAGATTAAAGATTAAAATAAATAAACCACAAAATAAGTAGAAATAAATGGATAAAAAGACGTTAGCAAAGATTTTGTATTTCGATTTCAATTATTTGTAATCAATCATTGATAAACATATATATATATATATATATATATATATTTGAGTAACAACTTAAAATTTCGTTTAGCATCAGAAAAATTTCAATTCCAATTGAATTAGATTAATCCTTAATTAATCTAATTAAACTAAATTATCAATGATAACATTAATACAAATCACCTATAATTAATTGTCGATTAATATCATGTAATTTACTTCAAATAATTCTCTATCAATTAATCAAACGTCACTTTAAATTAATTAATAGTTACTACTATTGGCTGCTTAAAATCGATTTTACATAACCCTAATTAATTAATTATGCAAAATAACCAATAATAATTTATCTCACTCAATTAATAGAATTAAAACAAGAATTGTTCGAATATTCAAATAGATAGATAAATATATGAAAATATTGAGTTTTCAATTAAAGAACGTAATCTCATAATCCCAAATAAGTTTAACCTAATAGATGTCGTTACTAACTAAATAAAACGATTTATAATCCATAAAAGAAAACATTATAAAAAGATTAAGTGAGAAAGAAAAAATCATTAATCGGAAGTTCGAGAAAACCGAGTTATTGAGCTACTCCAATCCATGCATCTTCGAAAATGCTAAAAGAATGTTTATAGTTTACTTGCTATATCAAAAACCATGACAAAAAACTATATTAATAGTTACAAAAATCTTAAGTCTAAATATATAAGAATTATAATAAGAGATTGCCAAAAATTTTCCAAAATCTAAAAGTTGGAGAGTTGCCGCCCGAAGAGAGCTGATGCAGCAATGTTGCCGCATGAGATGAAAAACAAAAGAATTTTCTCAGATGGCTGTCGCGTGAGATTCCTTCTTGGCAGTTAATTTCGTGCAATAAAACATCTTTTTAATCGCGTTCTCTTCAAATTCCTCCAAGAACCTTCCTAAACGTTCCTAAATCCTTCAAAAAATGTGCAGGTCAAGATTAAAGCGTGAAGAATCAATTAAACATCAAATCACATAGATTTAAACTAAAAAATTATCAAATAAAACTTATAAAACTTAAGTTAAATGTAGTTAACGAAATAAACTTCTTAATTTAAGAAATTTACAATTATTAATTAATAGTCCTCACAACTAACTTAAATAATAAGCATAAATAGATTAATTTCTTAATTTTGAGACTCTTTCTAATTTTTAAAATAAATTATATATAGACGTTCAATTTTGAGCGAGAGAGCGAGATATATAGCTGGACATCAAAATCAAAATGCTAGAACAAGAACTACTTCAAAGAAGTTGTAACTTCCTCAGTTGGTGACTTCAATCCTAAGAAACTTAAAAGCCAAACCTTTGGCCGTAAAAAAAGCTTGCAGGTTGACTGAAGTAAAACTATAATACAAGTATAAAATTAGCCGAAGAACCTAGGTACTAGAATAGAAAAACTTAGATAAACAAATTACCACTATATTTTTTATTTATGATGTTGGTATCCGAGGTATATTGAAAAAGATACTTATCAAATACATTATTTAATTTTGGTAATAAATTCGTTGAATATATATATATATATATATATATATATGTGTGTGTGTGTGTGTGGGGGGGGGGGGGGAAATTAAATTTCAACTCTATCTTTTGGGTGCCTTTCATGTTAGTTAAACGGAAACTCCCATGTTATTTGATAATAATGTTCTTGATTTTTATTTATGGTATTTTTTGGCAATTAAATGATTATGAAAAATGTGAAACACCACCTAGACTATTTTATAGAGTTGATTAAAAATAATATTAAAGAAGTTGAAAAATATTTATCTTGATAATACCAATAATCAAAGTTTTCTAACTGAGTTAATTTGTTTCTTTTTTTTCGTCTCTTTCCTATTTTTGTTACTCCTACATCTCCCTTGACATCTCTAGACCAAGTTGACCTTGTGCTTGCTCCTCACGACCACAAATGGGGGATAATGGAAAAAGTAAAAGGAGAGAAAACAATGGGGAAATAAAGCAAGAATTTTATAAAACATATACACATTCAAAAAAGATTCAGAAGAAGAAAAAAATAAAAATAGAAGAATGTACAAAAGAGTTTTTTTTTTTTGTGTGTGTGTAATAAATCTATATATATTATAAAGTTCTTCTACAAGTTATCTTGGTGAGTAGTAACTGTTAGTGTTTGGCATTTTTGGAGATTAAAAGAATTTAGTAAAAGTTGATGTAATAATTAATTCTCATTAATGAGTCAACTACTCTCTTTGACTATTTTTCAATAAAAAAATTAACTAATTCATTTTTTTTCACCTCAATTAAAAAATTCTATTCATTTGTTTTTTTATATACAAGTTTTTATATATTTCATAGAAAAATTAGGCATATTTTGAAATAGGAAATTTTAATATTATACCCCATTCAAATCATAATAGCAATTGCCCAAATTTTAATTCATCAATGTAGAAAATTTTAAATTATACCTAAATTTGGATTTTTTTGAGAAATATTAGAAAAACAATTTAATGTAATAAGTTTTATACATTCCAAAAAATAATATTTCTGAAATAATAAAATTTAATAAAATGCTCCATTCAAAGTCATAATAATAATTACCAAAATTTACTCCAATAAAAAAAATATACAATAATGTGAAGAGTTTGAATTCAACATAAATTTGGATTTTTAAAAAAATATTAGAAGACATTTTTTATTTAATAAATATTATATATTCCATTAAAAAATTATAAATATTTAAATTAAATATTTCATTCAAAAGTACTTTACTATCACAATGAAATTATATTATATTTGTAATACTCCAATTTTGCCCCTAAATGGTCAACTTCGGCATTGATTTGCCGGTGTTTTAATGGAGTTGTACAAAATTAAATCACAAAATTAAATGTTATGGACCTAACTTATCAAAATTTAAAGTTATCATCTAATGGACAAAAAAATAAATGTTATGGACTAAATTCAACAATTTCTCTATATTTGTCATTTGTGTATGAAATTTCATTTTCATACATAGAAATCATTTCTTATTACTCAAGTTGACTCTCTTTGAACGAATTCTGATTCCAAATATGACCAGATTATTTTTCAATCTTAAAAAACTAACATCCATGCAAGATTCCATTGAATGGTACATAAATAATATTTCATTCTCTTAATTATTAATTTCATTATTATTATATGGATTATATATCATAATTTTAATTATATGTAGTTATGACTATAATATTATATATGTCAAACCTTTTAAATATAATTTTTTAATCGATAAATAATCGTTAAAAAACTAGCTATTATATTTTTACATAAATTTTTTTGTTAGAAATTGAAATGGAATTATAGTTCTTAATTTTTAAAATAAAACATTGATTCTCAATATTCATTAAAAAACCAACTTCCATGCATTACACATGTATACGATTAAATTAAAGGGGACATAAATTATTTTTTCATAATAATTATTATATATATTATTTATTATAATTTTAAAGAATATTTTCTCATTTAATTAAATAATTTTCTCATTGCTGCAAAACTATATTAAATGAGACATAATTTATTATATAATACTACATGTTACTCTATCCATTAGGAATTATATGTCCATTTTCTTAAATAAATATATTTATTATCTAAAATTCAACTAAAGATTTCTTTAATTTAAGAGAGATTGATTTTTATTACTCAAAATAAAAGGTTGATTCTAAAATGAATTTTTATTCTAAAATGAACAGAATTATATTTCAAACATTGCATGAGTATAAGAATAAATTAAAATAAACATAATTTATTTTTTATTCTTTAAATATTATTTTATAAATATTTATCTATTATAATTTTATTATTATAAGTATATAATTTTAATTATATGACAATTATAACTATAAGATTTTATTTATATATCAAACTCATTAAAAAAAAAATTAATCCCCTAGTCTACGTATATAACATTTATGTTCATTTTAATACTTGAAGCAGTACTATTTTAATTTGGTGACTCCTGGCGCCAATACACTAACGCGAAAAACGCATAGATTTTCATTTCCCGCCTCTTTCAACAAGTATTATTTTATTAATTTATTTCCTTTAATTGTTTACTTTACTTAATACTGCATTTCCCGTTTCTCTCTCCACTTTATTCATTATTTTCACAAGAAACCAAAGCACAATTAATACAGTTAGTAGAGGATGAGCAAGCAGTAGCTCTGTATATAAGGACCCAAAATGCCCCATAATGAAGTTAATTTTTGAGGAGCGGTTGAAAATTTTGGAGTGTCAAAGAACTGGCGAGTAATTTAGTGTTGGGTTCTGAAGAGTTTTTTTTTTCATTTTTTGGGTTCTTGAAGAAATTCTTTTTCCCTTTCGATTAATAAGACAGAAAGAGAAATTTCTTGGGGTGGGATTAATCAGAAGCAATTTATAGAAGTGGGTTCTTGGATCGATTTTTTTTCCCCTTGGATTTTTTGGGGATTCAGACAAGGATTTGAGGAGGAAGATGGGTTCTGCGAGTGCCTTGGAATTGACGGGTCGTGATGATGATGGTATACTCTTTTTTTACTTTTAATTTAATGATTTTTACTGTTTACCGGTATTCATTTATTCATGCATGTGTCGAATGTTCATTTCTTTTTTGATAAATTTGCATGGTAAAGTTGAGTAATTCCACATCCTTGCTAAATGCCAATAAGAATTTTCGGTTTTTTATTTTGGGCGTTTCAAGATTATTGTTGAGTTGCATCGAGAGAAAAGAAAGAAAAAGATTATTGTTGAGGACTTCTAGCTTTGATGATTAACTTTTTGTTTTTCAGAAAACTTGATTTTCTGGAGTCAGAAAAGTTTTATGTTATTCTGAGTTGTGCTCTTAAGTGAATGGATTTGTAAGACTTGAGTCTGTCAATCTTTTTTTTTTTCTAAAATATTATTCAGTAGTTACTTGAAGCACACAGATACTTCAATCAGAATTTGTCAAAATTTTGTAGAGTAAGTTTTACTTGATGGTAGTTAAAGATTTTCCAAAAAAGAATAGATATGTAAAGCCAATTGCTTATTAAAATTTCTACATTGCTTCTGGGCACTATGCTCAAGTCAGTAGTATGAGAGAATGGAATGGGATGTAATTACAAAGTCCTGTGTTTCATTTCAAAATTTATTTTGCATTTGAATTTGACTGAGATATGGAAGGAATCAATTTTTAGGAAGTCTACTCTAACTGTTAAAATTTTTGAGCTTATAAACCTACCGGATAAAAAATTTGCTTTACGGGAAGCAATTAATAAAGGACAATAGACAATTCTCGATATGTACACGTGTCAGAATTGCATAATTTCTAAGGCATCTTAATCTGGTATCTGATGATTCCTTGGCCATATCTTATATTTTGTACTGCAGTTTACTTTGCCTGTGTGAACTTCTTAAACATGCATTTAACACATGAAAGGTTTGTCATATCTTAAACAAACCTAAAAAGTAGATCTTCTTTTCGCAATAAGGTGTCGACCTCAGCAACTGTTGGAAACTTCAAAATTCTAGTTCATTTGGAGCAACATGAAAAATACCAATCATGTTATCCACAAAAGTGAGGGAATAGATGGATTATGTATGTCAACTACTGTTTGTTTAATGGAATATAACAAGATGCTTAAATTAAGAAACAAGTGAATTGCACTAGAAGAATCTGAACTAGATTAATGATTGTTAAATCTTACTGATTCCCGTACGAAAATTAAAGCTTCAAATTAGTCAAAGATGAATTCTTAAATTTTACACTAGGTTTTCAATATTGTTTAGTATTGCTTGTCACCTTCTCTACTGGGGCAAACGTCATAGTAGATCTTCATATATGAACCACTTGCAATGAGTATGCCTTTTTGATAAAGTTCATTTTGATTGTGGAAATGGAATATCTCAATTCTTTTAAGTGCAAATAAAATTGGTTTAAGATCTTGCACTTAGGTCATTATGGACTGATGATTTCCTTTTTGGTGCCTTTTTCTATATGAATTGCCTAATTACAGTTTCTCCTGTTCTATTCTTCATATCTCAGTTTCATCCTTGGTTTGAAAACAAACATCATGTATGGCTTTCACCTTCTGACTTATTACGGTTCTGTTTGGTTTTCTTTTTCGATCCTTATTATCTATTGTGGTAATAGCAGTTTTATTTTTTCAATGTATTTCTCCGTTTTATTCCTTGAACGAATTGCAGCATGCCTTTGCCTTTTGTAGTCCTTCTATACTTTCATAGGGAATTATTATTGGAAGTTCTCTATTTCTCTCTCTCTCTCTCTCACACACACACACACTGATGCATAAAGGTCTATGGCTTGAAATTGTTTTGAGCAGTAGAGTTATTCTGTCTTTACCTGCTTTATCTCTTATGATTTATAGGGGCCAAAGGAAGCAAAAACAAACTCGCTCCTGAATCTAAGAAGCCAGCTAAAACTTTGAAGAAAGATAAAAAGCCAGCAGAACAACTTATTGAGGAGCCTGCTTCACGGAAAAGACCAAAGCGAGCTGCTGCTTGTTCAGATTTTAAGGAGAAGCCTCTTCAGATTTCAAAGGACTCAGTTCTCATTGAAAAGAAAAGGAGCCAGTCGGTAAGGGATGAAGTTGAAGCCGTTGCCTTGACAGCTGGACAGGGATCTGACCGTCCAAACAGAAGACTTATAGATTACATCTTTCACAACTCTGATGGAATCCCACAGCCATTGGAAATGATGGAAGTTGATGATATTTTTATCAGTGGCACTATCTTACCTCTTGAGGAAAGCATTGATAAAGAAAAAGCTAAAGGTGTTAGGTGTGAAGGCTTTGGGCGGATTGACAACTGGACAATCTCTGGTTATGATGAGGGATCCCCAGTCATATGGATATCAACTGAAATTGCTGATTATGATTGCCTTAAGCCTGCAGGTAGCTATAAGAAGCATTATGATAAATTGTTTGCCAAGGCAAGTGCCTGTGTTCAGGTGTACAAAAAGCTGTCAAAGTCTTCTGGAGGAAATCCAGACACGAGTCTTGATGAGTTGCTTGCTGGCGTTGTTCGTGCCATGAGTGGTATGAAATGCTTCCCCAGGGGAGCATCTATCAGGGATTTTATAATTTCTCAAGGGGCGTTCATTTACAAAGAACTTATAGGTTTGGATGAGACATCAAAGAAGAATGACCAGCCATTTCTTGGTCTGCCTGTTCTTGCTGCCCTGAGTGATGAATGTACCAAGCTAGAATATCTTGGACTAGTGCAGACTGGATCCTCAACTGGGACTTTGAAAATAGGTTCAGAAGATGATAATGGAAATATGAAAGATCAATCTTGTTCAGCAGAGGAGCATGAAGATCTAAAGTTAGCCAAACTGTTGAATGAGGAAGAATACTGGAACTCAATGAAACAGAAGAGAAATAAGGGCTCAAGTTCTCTATCAAACAAGTTTTATATCAAAATCAATGAGGATGAGATTGCAAATGATTATCCTCTACCAGCATATTACAAAACTTCTAATGAAGAAACGGATGAGTATGTAGTATTTGAAGGTGGGTTTACTGATATATATTACATTGATGACCTTCCGAGAAGCATGCTTCATAATTGGGCATTGTACAACTCTGACTCAAGGCTAATCTCGTTGGAGCTACTTCCAATGAAACCATGTGCTGAAATTGATGTCACAATCTTTGGATCAGGGGTAATGACTACTGATGATGGCTCTGGATATGATCTGGATGCTGATTCTAATCATTCTTGCTCAAGTGGTTTAGGGAATTCTAAGGTTGATGGAATGCCAATTTTTTTGAGTGCAATAAAGGAATGGGTAATCGAATTTGGATCCTCAATGATCTTTATATCAATAAGAACTGATATGGCCTGGTATACTTTCATTAGCTTTCTTCAGTATTAGCATTTCTCTCTCATAGATGTTTCTTTTCCCTGATTTTTTCCCCCCAGTTTGTATTGGCACTCTGTACTGGAAAGAATTTTTTTTGCATAACACAAAGCACAAATATATTTCCTGTTTCTTAATGAATTTGGTGATGGAAGTGTGTCAGAAACAACTAACAACTACTTTTGAAATTCTTTAGCAGAAACAGTTCTTGAATCTGAATTTCAAGTTTTTGAAGTTATTTTAGTTCTTTTTGGTGTAGTAGATAAATATTTAATTGAAAGATATCCTTCACAGATAGTAGATCTTGTCCTCTCTGTCAATGTTATTTTCATATATAATGCAATCTTTTCCATATATCTGCAGGTACAGGCTTGGGAAACCATCAAAACAATATGCTCCCTGGTATGAACCTGTCTTGAGAACAGCAAGGTTGGCAATTGCTATAATTACTCTCTTGAAGGATCAGGCTCGTGTCTCGCGGCTTTCTTTCTCAGATGTGATCAAGAAACTGTCACAATTTGACAAAAACCATCCTGCTTATATATCTTCTAATCCTGATGTTGTGGAGAGATATGTCGTTGTACATGGGCAAATTATTCTTCAACAGTTCTCAGAATTTCCAGATGAAAAAATTAGAAAGTGTAGTTTTGTGAGTAGTCTTGCTCAGAAAATGGAGGAGAGGCACCATACTAAATGGTTAGTTAAGAAGAAGAAGGTTGCACAGAGGAATGACTTGAACTTGAATCCCAGAGCGGCAATGGCTCCTGTGGTGTCCAAGAGGAAGGCCATGCAGGCGACAACTACCAGGCTAATTAATAGGATCTGGGGGGATTACTATTCAAATTATTCACCCGAGGAGTCAACTGGAGATTCTTCTGAAGTCAAGGAGGACGATGATGATGAGCAGGATGAGAATGAGGAGGATAATGCTCTTGAGGAGAAAGCCATTGTTCTTGAGGAAGCTCGCACCAGTAGTTCAGCATCAAGAGGAACTGAGTTGCTCAATGTGATGGAGGAGAGAATAGAGTGGGTTGGAGAATCTGTTGGCACAACATCTGCTGGTGAGCCATTGTACAAACAGGCAATGATTCAGACAGAGGAGATTGCAGTGGGGGGTGCTGTTCTGATAGAAAATAATGTATCTGATGTCCTAGACATCTATTTTGTCGAATATATGTTTCAAAAACTGGATGGGAACAAAATGTTTCATGGGCGGTTGATGCTACAAGGATCTCAAACTATTCTTGGAAATGCTGCTAATGAAAGAGAACTATTCTTGACAAATGATTGTGCAACTTTTAAGCTGGAAGAGGCCAAGGAAATTATGAACATTGATATAAGAATGAGACCTTGGGGACATGAGCTGAGGAAAGCAGATGCTGATGCTGATAAAATAGATAGAGGAAGAGCAGAAGAGCGGAAAAAGAAGGGATTGCCTACTGAATATTACTGTAAAAGCTTCTATTGGCCTGAAAAAGGTTCCTTCTTGAAACTTCCTATCAGTTCGATGGGTCTTGGATCTGGTTCTTGTCACTCTTGTGAATTGAAAGAAACTGATAGTAATAAGGATAAATTTAAGGTGACTGCAACCAGGACTAGTTTTGTTTACCAAGGGACTGAATATTCTATTGAGGATTATGTTTATGTGAGTCCACAAGAATTTGTTGCTGCAAGAGTTGAGGTGGAACACTTCAAAGGTGGGAGAAATGTTGGATTGAAGGCTCATGCTATATGCCAACTGCTTGAGATAATGTGTCCTAAAGCTGCAACACAAGTTGATGTGGATTCCACAGAGGTGAAAGTCAGGAGATTTTTCAGACCCGAGGACATATCAGCAGAGAAGGCATACAGCTCTGATATTCGAGAGGTAATCTTCTTTAAGAATTACATTTCTTACAAGAGAAAAGAAACTGTTTTTTTATGAATATTGGTCAAAAAACAATTGTTGAAAAGGAAAATTTTCATATAAATGAAGGAACTCAGAATGAATGGTGGTACCATGAATTTTAAATAGTCCATTCTTTTCCTTTATGATGCTAATACAAGGCTCTGTGAATGCCATCTTCAGATTTATTACAGTGAGGAGACACATGTAATTCCCGTTGAGGCAATTGAGGGGAAATGTGAAGTAAGGAAAAAACATGATGTTCCATTTGAAGATGTTCTTTTCATCTCTGATCATGTTTTCTTTTGTGAGTACATCTTTGATCCTTCAAAAGGATCCCTCAAGCAGGTAATGTTTGATTTTTTTCCCCATAAAACTGGAAAAATAGATAAAATGTGACTCATTTTATAATCTCAATTTCCTCTCTTACATCATTTCATGAGAAAAATTATCGGAAGTTATTTTCCAACTTTATCTCCAAGCAGATGCCTTCTCATATCAAGTTGAGATATTCGCCTGTGAAGCTTCACACTGATAATGCTTCTAGAAAGAAAAAGGGGAAGTGCAAAGAAGGAGAAAGTGAACTAGGAAATGAAACACTGAATGTGGCTTCTAATAAGGATCGGTTGGCTACTCTGGATATATTTGCTGGTTGTGGTGGCTTGTCCGAGGGACTACAGAAATCAGGCAAGTTTAATTTTCTGTCCATAGTCTTATTCTTTTTGTAGTCAAAATATTGCATGGCGTTAATATTTGAAATATGGTGCTGTTATTTCTTTCAGGTGTTTCAGTTACAAAGTGGGCAATAGAGTATGAAGAAGCTGCTGGAGATGCATTTAAGCTCAATCATCCAGAATCGTCGGTGTTTGTCAATAACTGCAATGTGATTCTGAGGTCAGGTTCTCTCACTTTCAAACCTTGTCAATTTTTTGGTGCATGAGCTCAGTAACTCATACAATTACATGGTCAAATATTAGCAATGATACATTGACCATAAACAGTCATTGGCACTTGTGAAACACTGATGGATGTGCTTCCTGCAGGGCTGTTATGCAGAAATGTGGGGATACAGATGACTGCCTTTCTACTCCAGAGGCTGCTGAACAAGCTGCATCTCTGAGTGAAGAGGAAGTTAAAAATTTGCCTCTGCCAGGGCAAGTGGACTTCATCAATGGTGGCCCTCCCTGTCAGGTTTGTGATTCCTTGTGCCAATGTTTATTGATAAAATAAATGTAGTTTCTTCATTAATTGGGCATTCTTCTTGTAGGGTTTCTCTGGTATGAACCGGTTTAACCAAAGCACCTGGAGCAAAGTTCAATGTGAGATGATTCTGGCCTTTTTGTCATTCGCTGATTACTATAGGCCAAAGTATTTCCTCCTGGAAAATGTTCGGAACTTTGTGTCCTTTAACCAAGGCCAGACATTTCGTTTGACTCTAGCTTCACTTCTTGAAATGGGTTATCAGGTGTATATTCCTACTTTTCTAATAGGGTGCAATTAAGGTTTCCATTATCTTCATTGCCTATTCTTATCTCGTTTTGCATGTGAAACTTGTTATTCTCAGGTAAGATTTGGTATCCTGGAGGCTGGGGCATTTGGAATTCCTCAGGCTAGGAAGCGAGCATTTATATGGGCAGCTTCTCCAGAAGAGGTCCTTCCGGACTGGCCAGAGCCAATGTATGTATTTGCTGCACCAGAGTTGAAAATCACATTGTCAAGGAATTCACAATATGCTGCTGCAAAGAGTACTGCAGCAGGAGCTCCATTTCGTTCTCTTACAGTCAGGGACACAATGGGGGATCTTCCTGCTGTTGGCAATGGGGCATCAAAGGCAAACATAGAGGTAACTGATACTTTTCTACACTCTCCATGATCTGAAATGGGGGAGGGTTGGTTGTAATTTATGGAGACGCTCTAGAAGAGATGAAAGAAAGGCAGGCAAATGAGAGGCGAAAAGAAGAGAGGGCTTATATTAGTTTCATATTTAGAGTGTGCAGTGTGACTGATGATGGTCCAGGGCTTGTATGAGAAAACATGTTTCTTATAAATATGAGACTCATGCTCACGCTGTTTGTTATTCTTTGTCGTACTGATGCAGTATCAAGGTGACCCTATATCATGGTTCCAGAAGATGATTCGGGGGAATGCAGTAGTTTTAACTGATCACATATCAAAAGAAATGAATGAACTTAACCTTATAAGATGCCAGAGGGTTCCCAAACGTCCTGGTGCTGATTGGCGTGACCTTCCAGAGGAAAAGGTGTTTTTATATGGTTGCAAACAACATTTTACTTTCTGACTATTAAACCTTTGAGCCTGTTATTGATTTTTCACTTCTTGTGCAGGTGAAATTATCTACTGGGCAAATGGTTGATTTGATACCTTGGTGCCTGCCCAACACAGCTAAAAGGCACAATCAGTGGAAGGGACTTTTTGGGAGGTTGGATTGGGAGGGAAATTTTCCAACTTCTATAACAGACCCCCAGCCTATGGGCAAGGTAGGCATGTGCTTTCATCCTGAGCAGGACAGGATTATCACAGTTCGTGAATGTGCACGATCACAAGTAAGTCTACTTCTATTACAATACTGTAACAGCAAGGAACAAATTATGGTGCAACTTTTATGTCTTTGATGTAAGATTGATTCTTGCTTTTGGTGCTATTTCTTTCCATGGTTAGTGAATTCTGCTGAGCATCACGCCAAAAAGGGGGGGGGGGGGGGGAGAAAAAAGAAAGAAAGAAAAAGCCCTGATGCTAGAAGCAGTTGTGAAATTATGATTTGAATAACTCTTCGAGATACTACTGCACTTCAAAAGTAAAAGTTATGGATCACTACTGATATTCTACAGACATCGACAGATTAGAAACAACTGTGAAATTATGATCTGGAATAACTCTTTGAGATATTACTGCCACTTCAAAAGTAAAAGTTATGGTCGCTAGTTTCTTTTGCTGTTCTTTAATGCCTCCTCCTGCCTGGTTTATTTTATTTTATTTTCTCGTACATAATACAAGATAAAAGAAAAACTAGAGAAAACATTGCTCTTTATTTTGGTGCTAAACCAACTGTGATGATAAGTAAATTTGTGACATCAGTCTATTTATGAAATTTTCTTCAATTTGTTGATGCAGGGATTTCCAGATACCTATCAATTTTCTGGTAATATTCTACACAAGCATCGACAGATTGGGAATGCTGTTCCTCCTCCTTTAGCATATGCTTTAGGGAGGAAACTGAAGGAAGCAATTGATAGCAAGGAAACTGAATGACAAGTTTTCAGGGTCCTGCTGCTGTAAATTACTTAAATATTCTGGCTGTTGTACCTTGTACATCCCATTTTTCTTTTGACAGTCATATGGATTATGCGGCTCAAACATTCTTAGTAAAGAAATTGTAATATGTTTTTTTTTGTTACTATTTTTGCTGCAATGTGATGTTTTGATATATACTTTACAGAAAGCTATTCTTCCTGATAATTGTTTTGTAATGATTTGGGATGGAAGTTATTGATGAAAGCATCAATGATCAAACAACTTTAGAAGTCTTACAATGCTCGAGCCTTTCTTTCCAAGAAATGCAGTAGTAAGGGTTGCCTCTAACTGGAAAGAGATTTCTCAACAGTTCCAAACCCTGAAAAACATCGCCATAGCGCAGTCAAACCCAATTAATTAAGAGAAAGCTGAATCCCATAAAATATGTTTAATAGAATGAGTTAGAGCAAGATAGGAGTGTTCATATGGTATATGGTATGGCATATACTTAAAATTCACTATTTTGATATTTTGACTTGAGAATATTAAAAATTATATTATATTGAAATATTTTAGTTCGATAGAATATGGTATGGAATATGTTGATTTTTTTTATTTTAAATATTTTTTTATCATTAAAATACTTGTTAATTTATTAAAAAAAAAAAGAAAGAATGACTTGTAAAAACAAAATAATATGCCTACAAAAATTCATTTTTATCTCTAAAACACCTATAAAAAACAATATTTTATACTAAAAATTAAAAAATGAAAGAGTTAAATTTTAATTAAACAAATATATTGTAGACAATTTCTATTAAGAATATAAAACAAAATACAACTTCATCATGTAAATAAGTAAATTTATCAAATTTTAAACTCTAGTAAAATACAATATTCAAATTTTATTCATTTATAAAAAATATTTTTTTGATTTTTAAAACTAATATTTTGATATTACGGTACGACACGATTTTAAATTTTAAAACTAAATATCGTACCATAACTTTTTTCATTAGCACAATATTGTAATACTAAATCAAATTTTAAAATACAATATGATATTTCGATTTATAGTGTATAATATACACACATAGAAAAATAAGATACAACTGAAAATAGTAAACCCAACATATAAATAGTTAGGAGAGAATCGAATGACATTGTAATGGTAGAGGCAAGAATATAAAATTGGAGGGTCAAACATAAATTTTTAATTTTGGGGAACTAAGTATTAAAAATTACATGGAGAGCTATAGTATTACTAGAGGAGTTTTAAATTTTTTGGGGGATCACGGCCGGCCCCTGCTCCTTCATAGCTTCACTAGTGGGCAATGCTCACCCACTTTTTCCTTTCATACCTGCTCCCGCTCTCAGTTTTTTCATGTTTGAATTTTTTAAGTAAATTTATTGATAAAAGTTTTTTAAAAAAGGGAATGAAGACCCCTTAAATTTCATAAACAAAAAAAAAAAATACAAAGAAATGAGGAACATAAACCTTATTTTCAATAAATGAAAATAATAAGAGTACAAAATAATAGCTAAAGTTCTCGAATTAATTAGAGGGAAGTCTAATCTATCAATGTAAATGAAAGTTCCGACATCTGGCGTAACTCTTAAGGTGCAAATAATATGTAAATAATGTTTAAATTTGTGTCTCCAATTTTTAAAAGTTAATTCATCACACCTTATTCCCTATGTGAAAAATAATGTATTTATCGAATCATATCAACTATTGAATACTTTGGAGAAGCATTTGAATGTGTCAATATCCTCGATAAGTGCATAATCCATTTCAATCCATAAAGCAGTTGTCCCCAAATCCCAAGCTAGAAAGAGATGATCCAAAATAGATTGCAACTCAACCTTAAAAATGATACAAGAATCGTAAAATGAACAAAATTGTTTATGGTAATCCTGCCAGTGCTAGCCTTACTTTCCTTGATCCAATCATATCTGTTCATCTTGTGGGATCACAAATGGCATTTGCCAAGGAACCAAGACAGACAAGAGGTGAGAAGTAGTAGATAAAGTAACTACAAAGAGCAAAGCAAAGTTCGTGCCTCCATACTAATGTGTCTAAATGAAGGAAATGTGTATGTAAAACTAGCTAGATAAGGTAAATATCTCTAAAATGAAAATATTTCACTATATAAAACATTCAAATAAAATCATAAGTAAAATATACGATAAATCCATAAAATTCCTAATAGAATTAAAATTGAAATAACAAGCATTCCACTACTCTAAAAAATAAAGTAAAAATAATGTGACAATTTTATAAAATAAAAAATAGTTCAGTCTTATGTTACACTGTTTCTAAAAAAATGTATAGATCTTATTTACGTGTATATTTTTTTAAGTTATTAACTTTTATTACAAATGACATTGTAACTTTATTTTAACTTTATTTGATGATTTAATTTCTAAACTTTGTTTATCAGATAGTTAATAGCATAACTCATTTTTGTCTATTGCTTTAAATTTTATATGCAATATTAAAATTTCTATATGTAATATTATATCTGCCCCAAAATATAAGATATTTTTAGTAAATTTTTTGTCCCAAAATAAAAAATCTTTTGCTACTTTGAGGGTTATTTCATGTGTTCTTTTCCAATATTACCTCTATTCTTAAATGGAGAGAGAGAAAATAAATAATTTAGTTCTAAATTTTTAAGAAAGAATATGACATAATAAATGAATATATTTTCTCATTAATATATGTGAAATATCAAAAGTATCTTATATTACGTGATAGAGGGAGTAGTAACTATTTTTCTAAAATTCAATATATATTTTGATGTGAACCTACAAGAGTAATAAAAAAAAAATCTACTATACACTAAAAATTAGCATATTCTTCTTATGTTTTTCATTAGTTTAATGATAATTGTTTAAAAAATAAATAGTACTATAAATGATTTTCATATATATATATATATGTATGTATATATATCTTTATATGACATAACTAGAGTAGTGCTCATATACATTTTATATAAATAATTACAATTACATAAAGACAAATATGCAATACAAATGTTGTTAAAAAATATTGATTTGATCTAATTATAATAATTCTAAGATAAATATATTATGTATAAATTTATGCACTACATACGCATTTATATTTCTCTTTCTTTCTCCTCTCTAGACATACATACACACATACATGTACATATATATAAAATTATAAATATATTTAATCATGAGTAATTAATAAAAAATTATATAACTATATAAGTTTTAGAAAGTTGTAAAAATATTATATTATATATAATATATATTTATATAAATATAAATATATAAATATATAAATAATTAATATAGTTATACACAAACACACACATGTATGTGTGAAAACATAAAAAAATATAAAAAACACACATATCCCATCATCATCTATGCTTTTTCATACTCTAGTCATTGTCTCCGGCTATGCTTGAACAAGGTAATCCTCGTCCCCTTTCGGGTGGGGGTGGGCAAGGCCATGCTAATATGGAATTTTTTTTGCTATAGAGTTATCAGGTAAATAAGCTTTCAACTTAGCAAGAGAAAGTTCACATTAAGTGATCTCTTTGCAAGCGTTTCTTGTTAGATTCTTGGTGCATTCTCACTTGTTTTTGTTGTCTACAACTTGGATTCCTTGGATTGATAGATATTTCATTTGGTTTGCAGAGGTGTAAGCAAAATTTTTACTTTGGAGGCGACATGAATAGTCTAAATAAAGTCTATGCTCAAATACTCTGATTCGATAGAGCTTATTCGATAGAGGTGATTATATATTTTCAACATGAACTACTGAAAAACCTAATATTACAATCTTAGCTCTTAATCAAGCTAATATGAGTTTCTATTGCTCTTGTTACAATTAACAAACCAATTGATTTGAGATATCTCAAAGATGCACTAAGAAAAATATGATATTACAATCTTACTATAAAGGTTTAAAGGGATATTTGAGATGAACTTAAGTTTAATGACAAAGGTTTGAGGAAAATAATAATAATAAAAATCTTTAGAGAAGGAAACTAAAATAAAATACAAGCGAGATAAGTTGATTGAGAAATATGTTCACTTGAAGAGAGATTGCCATTAATGATAATTGTTTCTGTAACATCCCTAATTTCCCAAAAATACCCAAAATAGAAAATATAATAAAATAGGCAAGTCAAAGAGTAACCCTAATTTTAAAACAGTCAAAATTCCCAAATAATGACTCAAAATTCCAAAAGTAACAGATTATAAATTTGAATCCAAAAACAATCCTTGCCAACATAAAATTATTTATACCAAATGAAACTAAAACCATAAACATAAATATTCTCAGTTCTAAAACATGAACATGATTTAAATCAAATTCGAAATTTATTTAAATAGTTGGTCATTCTCCATTCCCGCATCGCAATCCATTAGCCTGTAAAAGATTTTAGGAAAATGAAAACATGGGTTAAGTACAAAGTACTTAGTGGGAGCAATGTGTGACATATTATAATGATATACATATTTAAAATATCATGTAAACATCAATGGTCATTGCATGTCATCGAGTCAAAGACTCCTGTTGAATCGGGCTAAGGTCCCTGTTTTATCGGACATAAGTCCCTGTTTTATCGGACCTAAGCCCCTGTTGTTTGATGACATATGCAATAGACATTTATATGTTCAATTATAAAATCATTGCACACATATCATAATAGAATTTAAAAGTGCACAATTAATCATAGAATAAAATAGCACATAACATGTAAATATAAATGATTAAATAATTAAAATAAGGTTAGAACTCCCACCTCAAAAGCAGATATAAACGTGTGCTAAGTTGCGTGGAAAATCTAGCTCCCTAAGTCCTTGATTCCTACATTGAATGTATTCAATGAATTAGACCTCGAAAGACAAAACTAAATATTCTATATAAAAGAAAAAGAATGACTTTTTGAAAGGTTAAAGGAAATATTTGGCATTTTGAAAAGGTTTGGGAACACTTTTGGAATATGAAAAAGGTAATTTTCGAGTTTGGAAAAGTTTTGGGCTAAACTATAATTTTAGAAAAGTTCAGGGGTCAAATCGTAATTTTCGAAAGTTCGAGGACTAAAAACGAAATTTTTAAAAATATGGGTTGAAACAGAATTTCAATAAGGTTTGTGGTATAAAAAGGGAATTTCTAAAAGAATTGGGTAAAAATATAATTTTTAAAAAGTTTGGGGTCAAATTGGAAATTCTAGAAAGATTTGGGGACTAATGTGAAAATTCTAAACATTTGTGGGTACATATGTAAATTTCGTATCTGAATTGGGGTAATCTTAGGGTTTGTAAACTCTAGGGACCACTTTGCAAAAACTGGATAAGTTTTTGAAAGAATTACGAAAATACCCCTCTATCCCCAAAAACCCTAATTTTTTTTTTTTTCTTCTTCCCCTCTTCCTAACCCTAGCCGCCACCCCCTTCCCCTAAATAATAAAAAAAAACAGTGAAATATGGGAGACTATGGTGGGAAAATAAGAAAAATAAAATTTTTGGCTTGTCGTCGGCGGCGGCGGCCAGTCATGTGGCGGCGCCGGTGGTGGCTGCCAATCGGAAAATTAGAGAGAGGTTACCTTGGGATTTGTGATTATGAGGGGAAAAAAATGATTATTAAGTTAATCCCTATCTATTTATAGGTGTAAGATAATAAATATTTAATGGGCCGGGTTAATTAATTAATTAAGCCCATTAGATACATTTTTTTGGGTATTACAGTTTCAATTTTCAGAGTTTTAAATTTTTTATGTTTTAAGACTGGACGAATTTTGAATTTCTTTCGAATTTCTGAAAACCCCTCATCAAAGTTGTGGGAATTTCAAAGTACATAAATCATTTTCAATCAATTATATATATATATATATATATATATATATTGAAATACAAACAAAATGCTGAATTTTTTTTTTTATAATAAAATATGTTGAAATAATAATACTAACATTACGTGATGGATTGAGTTTGAGTATATTGATTTTAACTTGCTACGACTTGGGATTTCAAACAAAGATCAAAGCTAGGCTTGTGATTTCATACAAAGAAAGAAAAATTTCCTTTTAAGCTAGGATAGACTTGAGATTTCATAATGAGTGAAAAGAAGGAAAATATTTCTTCTAAAGATAAGACAAGAAGTTTATTTATTTTCTGGGGAAGACAAGACAAAGAAATAGGCGCCTCTTATGAGTTAAAAGAAGAAATAAAATAATATTCCTTTTTTATGCAAGACAAAACAAGACAAGTGAGGAATAAACTTTCTTTTACTTTCTCCAAGGAAAAAATGAACAATGAATTGTTTTGAATTATAGTTGGTGAAAATATTAAAGGATGATATCATAATATTTATGATAAAATTGTATCACGTACTATTATGTAATATAATTAATCTAATAATAAATCTTTCTGAAATCATTCATATGAAACAGACAAGTTTAAAAAATTGAATGGATAAAATATTTATAAATAATGAGTAATATTATTTTACACTTTTAATCCTTATTTAAATTATTTTATGTCAAGTAATTACGTAGGGATATAGGGATGACATTCATTGAAATTGAAACTTGTAATATATCCCCTAAAATTATACTCAATCTAGTAATATGCACAAATTAAACAAGTCTCAAATAGTTTTTGGTTGTATCACAAAATTCCCTTCTCTCTCTTGGAAGTTGGTGTGAACACGATGGGACTATTTGGATGATTGTAACCATGATATTAATGGTTATTAAACTTCTAATAAAATTTTAAAAAAAGATTAGAGGGTGAAAAAACAAAATTTGAGAAAGTTAAAAGGATCATAAAAATGCAAAACCCGCAATCAAACCAACATTGCAACAGCGGATAACGTTTTAGGACCGAAGAAGATTTCGGTGACCAAACATTTTTATACTAATTTGCTTCACCAAAGGAATTTACGAACATTAGCCCATCTCTCACTTCAAATGAGCTCCTGCATTTTACCTCTGCAACCAATCCCCTTCATCTTCAATAGCCAGCCTCAGGTCTGCTCCACCTACCACCTACTCTTATCTGGTACTACTCGTACAAATCCTTGCATAATTCTTTCTAATTTTTCTGGGTTTGCTTGTTTGTAGAATTTTCGGAGTTGTCTGCACAATGTATATGCTGCAGTAATCCAGCAACCCAACAAACGAAACAAACGCATTAAAGCTGTTGCTAACGCTGCTGTTAGTGGGTATGGCACTGCTGCTTCAGTTGCTGAATTGACATCTTCTTCATCACCTTCTTCATTCCCACTCTTTCAAGAAACTAAACCACCCATAAATACTCCTGCCTCTGAGGTATTCTGAGCAAACTTTTACTTAAAAAAGGTCACTTTTGTTTTCTGCATCTTCTGTGAAATTTTGTGTTTTTTTTTTGTTTATCTTTTGGTTTTTGAGTTCTGGAGATTAAATTGCTTATTAGGTGTTAATGTGGCACTTACCCTTTTGAATTTCTCACATTGTAATATACGATGATTAGGATTTTATTGGTTATTGACAAATTGCATTTCCCCCTCTTTCAGAAGATCTTTCCCTATGACATAGTAAAGATCACAAATATGATTCCGCTACACTTATCATCCTTTGAGCTTAAGTTCTTACATCCTGCGCTATTCTACTTGCTTTGTCAGCCACATGCATTTATATAATTAATGTAACAAACTGAAGGACAATCTAATAATTGGGATGAATTAAAGGGATACCTTAACCTATATGATTTAGGATTGGAGTATGAAAAATATGTGCTGAAAAGGGCTCCGTAAGGATTTTTTCAGATGACATAGGTTTTGGTTCTAAGAGGACCTTTTTTCTTGTAAATGAGGATGGTTATGAAAATTCAAATTGTGGAAAGGGGAAGGTGGTTTCTAATGGAAAAAAAATAGTCCTAGCAATACCCAACTACAACCAAAATGTTCACTAGTAACACCTGCTGATGTTATTAATCTAATAAATTAGTTAATTCTGCTTTGGTATAGTCAGCCATATCTGCCAATTAAAAGTTGTCTCCACTATGTGTTTGCATGAAATTAAGGTCAATTTCATATGAGCTGAGAAATGAACAGATTTTTCTACTTGAACTTGAAAATAAGTAATTAAATTTTACTGCAAATTTGAATGGAAAAAAAGAAAGAATTGATCTGTTGTTCTTTATAAGCTGTACAAAAGGGAACATGCCAAGGCTATGAATTAAGACTGGGAAACACCTTTAATTCATATGTATGTACTTGTTTCACTGGAAGTGTCTCATTTTTTATTTGTTTATTTTTATTTCCTAATCTCTCTGGCTGTGACTTTGGTATTTAACAATTCTGTAATTGAATTTTGTTCTAGCATTATTAACTGTTTAGTTATTCTCTATTGTTTCTTTTGTGCATTAAGAAAAACAGAAACAGAAAATAGAAATAGTGGCTGCATTTTGATGGTATTTTTCTCCTCACTCTTTTCTCATTTCTATTTTTAGGAATGGTGAATGGTACAAGAGGCCTTTCTCGTTTTTACTTTGCAATCTCATTGTTTTGGTGGGTTTTTGAGCTTTCTTAATCAATAAAATTACTCCAAATTATTCCAAAAGGATCAGAAAAAAAGAAAGAAAAGAATACTTCTTTTTTTCCGCAACTCCCAAATTTCCACTTGAATCTACTGATCAGTCAAACCTAATCCATTCATGTGTACTCAAATCTGATCAAAGTCTAATTTTAAATTACTATCCATTAAATCAAAGTAGGATGCTCAATTAACATTACAAAATCACTGCAATGTTGTGTCAAAATCATTATTCTTTAATTAGAATGGGCAAGAGAAGGGGAAAGGAAGAATCTTGGTTGGGGGAGGGGGAGGCATTTGAAGGTGTGTTAGTTGGCTGTGGCTAGATAAGTCAGCAGTGGCACCTGAAGAGGGAGGGGTAGTGTGGCGTTGGAAGTGGATGGCAAAGTCATTGTGGCAGTGATTGGCATTGACAGAACAATAAATGGGAGTAGTTTGAATGCAAGGATGGGGAAACACAGAGGAGGGGATCAACTTCTTGGATTGCAAGTCCAATATAATTGTTCTTTTTTCTGTTTTTTTTTTTTCTTTCTACTGCCAAGGCGAACAGAATCTCTATGATGGTGCCAAAATGATTTTGGAAAATGAAAACAAAAAGTGAGATGAAAAACGCCATCAAAATACCGCCAGTGTTTCTTAATTTTGAGTTTGAACTGTAGCATTTCTCCCTCTCCTTGTTACTTTATATTCTTTATTACATTGTATCAAATAGGTAATTGAAATCAGTTTCATGATCTTATCTTGAGACTAGTTGACGCTTTCATTATTTCTATAATTATCTCATTTATCTGAGTTTTTCTTGACCTTGATGTTTCCTATACTTTTCTCCCTGCAAAATAGTTAGAACCAGTGGACCCTGACTTTTATAAAATTGGATACGTCAGAAGAGTTCGAGCATATGGAATTGAATTTAGGGAGGGCCCTGATGGATTTGGAGTATTTGCTTCCAAAGACGTGGAACCTCTTCGTCGAGCCAGGGTAATTTTTAGCCACCTCAGTTCAGTTGTTTTTCAAGTATCATGTTTCAGTAATTTTTAATAACTTCTCAGTCAGTAAGATTTTCAGTCAGATGTGAAATGCATCAACATAAGTTATCCAATTACTTATGTCTGTACAGGTGATCATGGAAATTCCTTTAGAACTTATGTTGACGATTAGCCAAAAGCTTCCTTGGATGTTTTTCCCGGATATCATACCAGTGGGTCATCCTATATTTGACATTATCAACTCAACCAATCCGGAAGTAAAATTACATCCTTCTTTTGCCTTGTCTATTTTCTTGAAGAAAGGAAAACTCTCTCATTTCACCAATTTAGTCTCTATCTTTTGTTCTATTATTTTTGCATGTAGTTGGTAAGTTGACACTGGATATCTAGCTTAGCCACTAGGTAGTCAGTTTAACATCATTATGATCTCTTAGCCTCCAATTTCTCAATCTTTATACCATTTATGTTTTCCGGCAGACAGATTGGGACTTGAGATTGGCTTGTCTTCTTTTATATGCATTTGATTGCAAGGATAACTTCTTGCAACTGTATGGTGACTTCTTGCCCAGTGCTGCCGAATGCACTAGCCTGCTTTTAGCAACAGAGGTTTGTAAATTACCATCAGACTAGTTTTGTAATGTCTTATTACTATCTCATTACATATTTTGTTATATTTGGACATGTTGAAATGTCCTTTCCAGTGGTATTTGGAGATCAGTTAATAAATTATATATAAATTAGAAATGCAAAAATATTTGATGCTTGCATTTTATAAAATCACATCTCAAATAATTATTTGAAAATAATAAATTGAGAAATTTTGCTGAGGGTGTGATTAAGGTATTATGACGTCATTTATTGGCACTGAAGTATCATATGAAAAATATTTGCATAGTTCTACAGCATTTGATTTGGACATGGTCACTTAACACAAAATTTACGCTATATACATTTCTTAGTTATTGTGGGTAGTAGCGATACACCAAGCCTTTCAATTTGAAATCTGTATGTCATGTTACAATTCTCATCATGCGCATGTTGTCCTATTTCTAATGCGTTTATACTTAATTCTTCATTTTGTTTTTCAACCAGTTTGTGTCCCTTTGTCAGTGAAACTAATTCTCAACCTTGTTCAATGCAAAAATCAAATAAAAATATACATGTATTTTTCCATGCATATGGACCATCACAGGACCTAAATCTAAGCCTTCTAGAATACTATCTTTGGTCCATAATATTGGTCTCATTTGAGACTTGTCCAAGAATAAAGAACATAAATAAGTAGTCTTAATTAATATTTAAAAAGACTAAATTATCCTCTATTGGAACTTGGAGAAATAAAAGAATCAATTCATGTAGTTGCGTATGTGAATAAAGAATATAGGATAATATTGGAAAGAGAACAATCAATACATTCTTGATTTTCTAAAATGACAGATAAATTGTTTCCCTCAAATGGGGGCTAATATTGTGGATTGGAGGTAGTAGTTTGCAAAGTTATTACATGCAGAACCTTTTCTCTTAGTTCTTAAAATTTCCTTTTGTATTGTTGTTCCTTCTACTGTCTAATATGAATTTTTTCTGCTTATGATTTGCTATAGGAAGATCTCTTGGAGCTGCAGGATGAAAATCTTGCTTCAACTATGAGAATGCAGCAACAGCGTGCTTTAGAATTTTGGGAGAAGAATTGGGTATTTAGCAGTTACTTTTTGTCTTAATTTCTTTAATTTTGATTCTTTTGATATGACCAATTCTACTCGACTATTTGTGAATGTTTATATAAATAAATTAATATAATTCTTTATGCATTTAGCATTCTGCTGTACCACTTAAAATAAAGCGGCTTGCTCGTGACCCAGAGAGATTCATTTGGGCAGTTAGTATGGCACAGTCTCGATGCATTAATATGCAAATAAGAATTGGGGCTCTGGTTCAGGATACAAACATGTTAATTCCTTATGCAGGTGAGCTTTCTCCATATCTTGCCTGCCTGCTTATTTGGTACTCATGAATTACAGTGCTGTAGCCTGTTACACTGTTTGGTAAGAATATGCACCTGCAACAAGGTGATTGTCTTGTATAATTGATCTAGATATATTAATTTGTGATGGCTACCATAATAAGAGTTTGATTTAATAATTTAATTGTGATTTGATGGGGCTATAGAAGTGGAAGCCATTCAATAAGAACATCATCCATGAGATATAACTAGTCTTAACTGTGAAGTCTGTGATAAAAATGGGTACTTTAAAATTGTCAAATAGTTCAAAACTTTCTTGACAGTTTACCTGGAGAATGATGTTGACTTTCAGGGACCGGGAGATGTCTAAGAACTTGTTGCTGCATTTCTTGATAGAAATTCGTCACTAACTTCTGATGCAGGTTGTTTTGTTATTTTTGCCCATATGTACTATAGTTCAAGATTCAATATAAATTAGCTGCAAATGATATCATCTGCATACAATTTACTGCCTTTCCTTTTGAGCTTCTTTTTGTAGACACCATGATGTCATTTAGGAAGTTTTAGTACAGATTGGAATGAGGGGTGTAATCTAGGAATGAGGGGAAAAAATAAACTTTCTGGAAGATGACTTGGAAGTTATGTAATTTTAGGACAACATTTTAGTCTAAATGGACCCATGAAAGCAAGAGAGAATTATATGTACACACACATGCATATATATATGTGTGTGTGTGTGTATTCAAAGGAGAAGGGTTACTGAGTCTAATTAGACAGGTGCTAGGGGTTTGGATTTGGGATAGAGAAGCGTGAGTAACTTCTGCCTTTACTTTATTTCTATAATCGTGTTTTCAGCAATTTTACTCCTAATTATAATAGATTGCTCAGCCAAATGTTATGTTCCTTATTATCACACGAGGGAGATAAGTCTATTTTAGGTGTTTCATTGTGATTGCAAGAGTCTTGCCTTATTTAGGCTAAAATATACTCTCATGCTTTGTTTATAAGCTCTTGTAACCTACTGTAATCTTCTATTTTGTGCTTCTATTAATGCTTGATTTTCAAACTTTTTTTAGAATGAGCCTTCTTTATACCAATGTGTTCAAGATTTGCAATGCCCAATGCAACAATCCATCAAAATCTTTTCTTGACAAAATCATAAAATAATGAAATAAATGGTGAAGTCTCATTCAATCTGACCATCTGGTTCTGTGACTTTTATATTTGTTTGAGGCTCTAGTACCAAGTTTGACTTTTTTATCTTAATCTACATTCTTAACTAAGTACGATTCATTCTTAATCTCAAATTTATTTATATTTTTCTACCAATGTAGATACTCCACCTTTATTTGCTTACTCATGCTGCATTTCTAATCTACAATTGTATGCTTCCAATAAAAAAATTTAACCAGATCTTTATTCAAGATCAATATAGATTTGAATAAAAAAACTCAGAATTTATAAAGAGGTCTTATATTGAGTTTAAAATTATAAAACATTCTTTTCTCTTTCCAACTAAATTAACCACGTAGCAACCATAACAATTTGGAATTGGAGAATCTTGATTGCATTTTGGTTGATGATTAAATTATACTTGCTAATTTTATTTTATTTTTCAGATATGTTGAATCACTCTTTCCAGCCAAATTGTTTTTTCCATTGGCGTTTTAAAGACCGTATGCTTGAGGTGATGATCAATGCTGGACAACAAATTAAAAAGGGAGATGAGGTAAATGCTCATATGTTTTCGAAGCCAAATGTAATGTGCATAGTGGATGGTTAAGTGCTTCTTCAATTAGAAATGTGTGCTAGATTTACACAACCAGTTCAGAAGTTGCATGAGGTTTAGATGATAACTTCAGGCATTCATTTCCTTGAAATGCATTCATCAAGGATTTAAGGCTTAGTGCTGATTGTGGTAAAACCCTACTCAAATTTTGCTTCTTGGCCTTACCCACTAACAAGTGTTTTGATAAATAAAGTTGTGGAGACTTTGTAAGTCTCTAAATCAAAGAAACTGCCAAATGTGCTTGGAGTCATGATCCCTGGATGTAGGCAGGATTCTGTGTCAAGTCTATTATTATCCTCATTCCTCTTTTTAATCTTAATCTGATTTGAAATGCATAAATCGATCTTCTTCATCTCATTCAGAAATTTATGAGTCCTCTATCATGTGAAGAAATATTTGAGGGAAGGATGATATGTGCCTGTAATTTTCACTAGTTAATTATGTTAATATCTGCCTTATATTCTTCATTTTCACAAAGTGCAGATACAGTGTTTTGACAGTTTCATAAATATTTGCAGATGACTATCAATTACATGAGCGGACAGAAGAATAATTTCTTCATGCAGAGATATGGTTTTTCATCTGCAGTGGTAACTTGCTTTTCAGTCACTCTTCCTGAAATGATATTACTATTATACTGATTTACCCGTAATGCATTGCTAACTTTGCATTTATTAACTTAAAAAGAAATTTTGTATTTGTATGGTTGCTTGAGTACGACTTATTAGTTTGGATTTTAAATACTATCTTGTGCAAACATAGGGTGGTCTCACGTATTTAGGAAGAGAAGACAAACTAGGTTATTTCTCCCCTTCTTTTTCCTTTTTCCCCTCTACTTTCTTCTTGTTGTGGGGTAGGGGAGGGTTTGGGTGATGGAGGGTTTGTTATACTTGTTTATGAACATCTCATTGTTTGTCAATAGAGTTCTATGAGTAAAGTACCAAATGAGGAAATTTTCCAAGCTGAAAATAGTGATTTACTGCTAGTAGTATTTGGTTCATAACCTTCATTCTTCTCTCGTGCCTATGGAAATGTAACACAAACATATCCATACTTTGCATGCCAATTCTTATGCAATTTGAATGATAAGGTATAGAATTGCTTTCGTTTTCCATATTTTGCCACGACTAAAAACATGATGAGGAAACATGAATACTTTTATCAACAGCTCACTTCCCCTTTTCTAGGAAATATATTGGCTATTTTTAGTTTAAAAAGGGAAGTATTGATGAATTATTATTTTCTATTCCTCTTCACACAACATATTTTCTGAACTTTCTCAGGGATCTTAGAGGATGCTGTGCATCTGGTGGCATAACTAAAATATTTTCCCCTTGTAAAAGATAAAATGAAACTATAGGCTACCTCTCAATGGCATTTGAAGTTACAAGCTAATTTCTGTGAAGCAATTACTAGACTTCCTTGCTAATTTTCCTAGCTCATTGACTATTTCACATACAAACTCATATACATTCCCAGATAGGTAAATAGTTGAAAGGATTCAGTGGCATCATAATTGCTTACAATTTGTCAGGGCATTTCTTCTTAATTGTATTAGCAAAGACCACATAACCACCAATAATTATAATTTCCTGGAGGAGTCAAGGACCACTCATTTCATAGGTTGCCAACAAAGAATTAGGAAGATGAATCACGAATTCCAGACAATGAAGATTATTTCTAGAAAGAGTTATCATTGTTGCTCTTATAGTACACAAAAAGTGTATATACGGCTATATATGCATGTGTCTATGCATCCATATATGCATATATCTAGATAGATAAAATTAAATGTCTTTTGAAGTGTGATAGGAGTGATTTGGTGTCTTGTTTTCAGTAATGGCCTCACTGTCATTGGTAATGTCTTCTTAATGTAATATATTTGAGCAAAAGGTTTCCTAGTAATCATATTAGCAAATACATGAGCAGTGGAGAGTGAATGCTGAGCAATATTGGATTGCTTAAGAAGGGATGTTTTTCTCCTCCCAAGATCTCCAAATTTCCATGCTTTTTCCTCAGAGTTTTGAATTTATTAATGCCTTCAATATTTTGATTATGTGATTAATCAGAGAACAAAGAGATAAATGAATCTTGTGTATTCCAATGAATAATACGGTTACATTTATATATATATATATATACATGACAAAGTAGACAAATTCCTAATTAATGTTAGGCTATCTAACATTATGCTATCTACCTAATCTATGTTAGGCTATCTAATACTCCCCCTCAAGTTGGAGCATAGATGTTAATCATGCCCAACTTATTACAAAGATAATCAATCCTAGTCCTATTGAGAGCCTTTGTGAAGATATTGCTAATTATTTTTCAGTTTTCACATAACTTGTAGAAATCAAGCCTTATTGAACATTCTCATGAACAAAATGACAATCAATTTCGATATGCTTGGTTTGCTAATGAATGAATGGATTAGAGGCAATATGAAGTACAACTTGGTTGTCGCACCATAACTTCGCTTGCATTGAGACTTTAAAAACGTACTTCATTAAAAAGTTGATATATCCATATTATCTCACATACAAACTTAGCCATAGTTGGAGATGACATAAATTGGTTTAGCACACTAACTGAGTAAACAATATCTGGACAAGTCACAGTAAGATAGTTTAACTTTCTAATTAATCTTATATATCTCTGTCTTCAAATAATTCACTGATCTTTTGTGAGTTGCATGTTAGGAGCCGTTGGAGCATTGCATGGTTTAGCCCCCAAATTTCCTGGTCAAATAGTAAGTCAAGTACATACTTCCTTTGAGATATGAAGATTTCTTTCTTACTTGAACTCCTGAGAAGTACCTTAGCTTTCCCAGATCTTTGGTATGAAATTGAGTGTGAAGAAAGGTTTTAAGAGATGAAATCCCTATAGAATCATTATCAGTGAGTACAATATTATCCACATACACAATTAATATAATAATGCCTCCACTAGATCTTTTGTAGAAAATAGAGTGATTGGACTTACTTCTCTTCATGCCAAATTTCTCAATAACTTGACTAAATTTACCAAACCAAAACACAATGACTTTGTTTCAAGCCATATAAAGATTTACGAAGGGGACACACTTTCCCTGAGCAACAAAACCAGGTGATTGCTCCATATAGACTGTCTCCTAAAGATCACCATGAAGAAAATCATTCTTGATGTTTAACTGATGCAAAGGTTAGTGATAGGTAGCTGCTACAGAAATAAAGAGTTGCATAAATGTAAGTTTAGCAACAGGAGAAAATGTGTCAAAATAATCCACGTCATATGTCTGAGCATATCTTTTAGCAACAAGGCGAGCTTTCAAATGAGGAACAGAACCTTCAGGATTAACTTTATCTGCAAATACTTATTTACATCCAATAGTCTTGCTTTCTACATGTAACTGTTCCAAGGTCCAAGTATTATTTGCATTCAAAGCATTCATCTTTTCAATCATAGCAGTGCGCCAGCCAGAGTGAGCTAAAGCTTCACGAATAGTTTTAGGAACAGAGACAGAATCTAGAGATGCAATAAGCAAACAAGAAGATATAAAATAGGTGTATGTACGTTTACCTTTACTTAAAGCAATGAGCAAATCATCACTAGAGATCGGATTCGATGATGAAGATGTGGCATCAGGACATGGAGATGGATAAGGAACAATAGCAATAACAGGCTCAGGGACTGGAGCTGAGTTAAGATTAGGTGGTGCTCGTCAGGAATAGATTTATGTTATAGGAGGCCTAATAGAAGTTGTGAGAGGGGAATCAGGTGTTTGTGTTACATGATAGATGAGCAACTCATCATCCTCCCCATGACTAGTTGAACTGGATAATGGAAAAAATAGTGTATGTTCCATAAAGGTAACACCAAGTGACAATGTACATGTAAAGACTAGGACAATAACATCGATATCCTTTTTGTACAAGAGAATATCTAAGAAAGATACACTTCAAAGATTTAAGATCAAGTAACTTGAGGATGGACATCTCGAACAAAACAAGTACAACCAAATATCTTAGGTTCAATAGGAGACAAGTTCCTATTAGGTAAAAGAGTATGAAAATAGAACTGAGGAGGACATTTGATTGATTAAAAAACAAGCAGTAGAAACAACATCAACCCAGAAATGTTTGAGATCTTGCATTTGGAATAATAAAGTTCTAGTAGTTTCAAAAAGATGTCCATTCTATTTCAGTAATACCATTTTGATAAGGTGTGTCTACACAATATGTTTGATGAAGAATATCTTGTTAGACCATATAGGTGTGAAAGGTGTCTGATAGATATTCTTTAGCATTATCACTTCTTAAGATTTGCACAGGAACACTAAATTGAGTTCGAATCTCAGCATAAAAGCTAGACAAACTAGAGAACGATTTTGAAGAATTTTTCATTAAATATAGTCATGTCATTCGGGAATAATCATCAACAAAAGTAACAAAGTATCAATGCTCAATTTTAGATAGAACTGAACAAGGACCCTAAACATAAGAATGCACTAACTCAAAGGGAGTAGTTGTTCGTTTATTAATTCTTGGACTAGAACTTAGACGATGATGTTTGATATATTGATAAGACTCACGATTAAAAGAAGATAAAATATAAAATTGAGGACAAAGTTTCTTGAGCATAGGAAAAGAAGGATGACCCAACTGGCAATGCGCTTCAAATGGAGTGATACTTCCACTATATGCTAGAGATTTTGGTATTGATGTATAAGAATGTAGAGGCCTCCAGACTCCTGTCATTTACTAATATTTTTCTTCATCATGAGATCTCAATATAAGCAATGATCATAGAAAATGTGAAAACAATTGAGAGTACGAGTGAGTTTACTAACATAAATCAAATTAAATGACAACTGAGGGAGACTAAGAACTGATGAAAATCAGGAATGATGTGGGATTATTGGTGTTAGAACCGGTAACATAAGAAGTTGAACCATCAGCTAAAGTAACAGGAGGGGTAGAGAATACGTTAGAATTACCTGTTATGAGATCTGTAGCACCTGAATCAGTGATCCATTTCGAAGAGGAGGAAACAAGACATTTATTAGGTTTACTTGACTCAGCAATGACAGTAACAAGACTAGATTGAGTTTCGTGAAACTGAGTCAATCGGGCATACTTCTCAGCAGATATTACAACAAACATCTCAAGAATGTTAGGATTAGATGCAACATGGAAAAATTGAGCTTTTTTATTCTGCAATATTTTACAGTCTTGTTTCATATATCTTGATTTATGACAATAGTGATAAATTATTTCTTTAGACTCTTTTTCATGAATACTAGGACTCTTGTCAAAATTGTTGAATTTCATGCTACCATCACTCTTGTATGGTTGCTTTTCTAACTTAGATATGTTATTATGTCTGATAAGAACACTGTTTAAGCTGATAAGATTGGACAGATGATGAATTCTATGTACAAAAAACCATACTATAAGCATCTTTTAGAGAAGACACCTCTGATCCAGAAAGAATTTAAGATTTTGTAGTTTCAAATTTCGATGAAAGTTTGGCTAAAAGGCTCTAACAACTATTTTCTCTTTTTGGTTTCTAAAAGAGGAATTTCTGTTTACTATGATATCATGTGATTAATCAGAGAACAAAGAGAAAGAGAAATGAATCTTGTGTATTCCAATTATCAATATGGTTATATAGATATGTATACATGAGAAACTAGATAAATTCCTAATTAATGTTAGGCTATATACCCAATATATGTTAGGGTATCTAAAAGATTGGTTGGTCAAGCCTAACTATTAATGTATTTTACATTCATTGATAAGCAGAAGAAAGTGAATATGATACAAATTACAAAATCATATTATACTCAAGAAAGAAAGAACCTAATTGAAAATGAAAGCTAAAACGCATAGCTAGTTGGGAATTTCTTCCACCTCATCGGTGAAATAGTTAGGTTATGTTTTACAATCTTTGAAGGATAAATTCATAATACAATGATTGGAAATTGTAATTAAACCATTCCATCGATGGTATGAAAGAAATTCCCTAGTTAAAGTATAATTATTTTTGCTATTTATAGTAAGTTAGACCGCAAGCAAATTGGAAAAACTAATTAATCCTCTGGCAAAAATTATATTTGGACTAGAATTTATCCAAATTTTATCAATTCCCATTAAAACATAACAATAAACAACTTTTCCCGTCAAAAATTCTATCACATCAAAATTTAAAATTGTCTCTTAACCTAATAAATAGGTTCCACATATTTACATAAACAATATTTTTTATTACCTTTTAATTAAAAACACAATCTTAAACAATTTATTAATTATATTTTATATTATATCAAACTTTCAATTCCTTAACTCCAAAAAATATTCTTTTTAATTCTCTAATTCAAAAAAAAAATTCTTTTCAATTCCGAATAAAAAAAAATTATTCAAACACAAAATTATATTATATTCAAAAACAAAACAAGAAACTCAATCCAAAATTCCAATCCAAATACACCCTAAGTGTCATGCCGATTTACTTTTCCTTAGACTATTTGTTCTTTTTCTAAATAATGAGTATTTATGATACTTTTTCTTTTCCAAATTTACCCCTTATTCCACATTCTATATTAACAATTTGATTTTCAATAATTCTAATACCTAGATTAAAGTTCCATTGACCAATGTTAACTTTGACACTTGCAATAAAAAAGAGGAGGGATAAAGAATTGTGATGGCGTTGTGTTTGAGAAGATTAAAAGAGGGGTATGTTGAATATTTTATTACTTTTTCTCTTAAAAGTCAATAGATTCTTAACATACGTCTAATGACGAAGCCTGTCGTACGGCTCTCAAATTTAAACCTAACAATTCCTATATAGATAGGGAAAGTAGGGATTGAATCCACCGAGATTTGTCAACTTTTAAATTAAAATCGATAATCGGAAAATGTTTTGGAGGTTTTGGTATTTTGAGAATAAGGAAATGACAACAATTAAAATAAATATTTTTGAGGTTTTGGATTTTGTAAAAAGAATTAAAAACGAAATTTGGAATACAAATGATATAAAAAGCGTTAGTAAGGAACTAGTATAAAGTTATATTTTTCATGGGATTAATCATAGATAAATACATTATTAAGTGGTTTTAGAATTCCGATCAGCTCAGACAGATTAATCACTAATTTAATTAAACACCACTACCAACCAGCGTGTATAGGATGCTCAATCAAATTGCATTAAACAAATAAGGCATCACCAACATTAAATTGTATATAACAATCAGCTTAATTATATACAATTTAAATTATATAATTCCGCTACTAATTTAATTAAGCAACATTAAACAAATAAGGCATCACCAACATTAAATTGTATATAACAATCAACTTAATTATATACAATTTAAATTATATAATTCTGCAACTCAATTAAACTAGTAGATGCTACTTGAATTATTAATACAAGATTAATAATCCTAGCTATATAATCACATTCATTAACTAGATTGTCAATCCAATTAATTCACACAATTATATTGGTTAAAACAAGAATTATATAAATATTTAATTAATATATATAAGTATATTAAATAAATACACACACACATATATATATATATATATATATAGAAAGAAAGATTAGATTTATATTGACTAAAGAAATTAGGCGGTTCAACCGGTCATTTAAATAAATTAAACTAAAAGTATGGAGGTTCGGCCTTCTATAAAAAAAAAGAATTAAAGACATAAAAATATATTAAACTAGTTAGGAGTCTCGGCCTTCCATAATACAGAAAATAAAAGATATAAAGTAAATTAAACTAATAGGTGGTTCGACCATCCATTTGCGATATTTAAAGTGCATAAAACAAAATAAATAAAGATTACGCGGGTAAACCGATCATAAGTCCAGTTAAATAAATCCAAATAGAAATTAAGTACAAAGAAAATTATCTTATAATCCCATTTATTAATAACTTAACACATATCCTTGCTAACAAAAGAAAACTACTCACAATACATATTTAATAAATATAAGATGAAATTTATAAACATTAGAAAGAAAATTTGAAAGATAAACTCCCCGGAAATATTGAAATTATCCGGACATAATTTCTTTACTAAATATTACAAAAAGCCTTGAAATATTATTCTAAAAAATCTGGAAAATATACTAAGATGAAGAAAATAATAAAAGAAATAAATTGCAAAAGAAATGGAGAAGATTGGAGCTAAATTGGTGTCTAAATCATTCAAATAAGCTCCCTATTTATAGCCACAAAAATCAGGGACAAAATGGTCATTTTGCACCCCAAAATCTTGAAAATGTATAGCCTAATTTCCCCAACTTCGTCACATGTCGCGTCCTCATTGGTCCAAGTTGCAGTTTCTAGAAGCGCTACTTGCCATCTTCTGATTGCGCCACGTGTCATCTTCTCATTGCGCCACGTCATCGGATGACATAGATTTTTTTTTAAAATTTTAAATCTTCTCCAATATTTCTTCATCTTCTTCTTTTTATCCCCATAATAAACTAAAATACACTGAAAAACATACAAACAAAGAAATAGAAGTGAAACGTGAAATATATCCATTAAATAACATAATTTCAAACAAAATATAGTCATTAAATAATATAAAAATCAGTTAATTTATGAGTATATCATCTAACTAGCAAATATGACGTGTAAATTTAGTTAGAAGTAGTACTTAACTTTGCTATTCATTAGTAGCATATTAGACACCACACAAACATGTTGGTATATGCTACTCTAAAGAAGAAAGAATGACTATAAATGTATTAATCAATAAATGCTGTTAGATGAATTTTAATTAATGCTAGACCAACCAATCAAATATTCAAGTCGTTGCAAGTTCAAATGAATTGGTGAGAAATGAAGCACAAAAGACATATAATGAGAACAACTTGATATAATGGGAACTGTTGATTGTATTCAATAATTTGATGATTTAGATTATAAGAAGTGCCTCTATATAGACTCACACTTAGCCACTATTTTAAACTACCAAACACTACATGTAATACTCAACAGGAAACTAAACTAGGAGCTAATTTATGAGAATCCTAGGTTCTTAAAGAAGAATATAAGGGCCAATAGCTATTTAAATAAAGTATAAAACTCCTTTTGCAAAGGCTGAAAAATAGATTATATATAGTTATAATCTAGACGTTTACCTAGTAGGTCTTCTTGTTATCCAAGAATAGTTAATAACAAGAAAAATAAATAACCCTAGGACTTTAAATTAAAAAAAAAAAAATCTAAATTGTTAAGGATTTCATCCTACATTAGTTCTCAGGTTGAAGAATAAGTCATCCTCAAGTCTCATAATTTTCTGCGATCAGCTTGCTATTCGATTAAACTTTGTAATCTTTATTTCTTTTCTTCAAAAGACTAGTATTTCCAATTTTAACAACTTTATAACCTTCAAAATAATTGTCAATTGTGCAATTGAACAATAATTTTTTCAGAATAAGAGAAATGAACTGACTTGCTGCTCCTAATTTTTGTTTTCTAATTCAAGTTCTTCATAGCTTTGAAGAGTTCCAAGAGTCTTCTTAGAGACTGAATCTGCCTTCTAATGTTTATCAAGCATATAAAAGGTTCCTATTTTTTTACCAAAAAAAAACAACTCGCCATGTAGAGCTAAGCCGGTTCTATTAGGAAAATTGTCAAACAACCTTAAGCTTGTCTGTGTTTTGAGCACTCAAATTTCCAGAAACCTTTTCTCTCTCAGTAGTTGATGAAAGGAAGGTGTGCAAATTCATAACATCATCACCATCAAGGTAAGTATCAAATAGTGGTGGGGATCAACCAATGCTTTTCTGAAAAGTGATCTTCACCATAGCCACTTTCCATTATACTTGGATTATAGTCACTTGATTTAGCCCTTAATTCATGAATTCATCAAGACATGCAGCTAGATGCCTAATCAATTCCAAATTTCTTCAAACTCCTTTGCCCAATCGAGAATATTTCTCTTTGATACCAATTGAAGCCGGTGGAAGTGTGAGAGGAATAGGAAAACCTTCAGTACATGTCCAAAGTATAGTTTTCAAGGGAAACCACAATGGAAACCCAAAATTGGGGGCTAATTTAGTAAATCCTAGTTTCTTGAAGAAGAAAATTAAAGCCAGATGAGTATTCCATATAATTTTCAAAAGTATGAAACTCCTCTTACAAAGGCTGAAATATAGATTATACTAGCCTAATATGGATTCTTTGTCCTCCAAGAATAGAAATAATTAGGAAACTAAATAATCCTAGGATTCTAAATAACAGAAAAAGGGAAAAACCTAAATCATTAAGGATTCTGTCCAACATCACTTTGCTACATACTTTTTTGAGGTGTTATTGATTAAATTAAATGGATAATATAAACTTCAAACTTCTATGTCTCTATGAGCTTTTAGAATTGAAGAGCCAAACTGTAGTCACATAAGTGCTGTGGTATATTGATGTATGCATATATACATATGTATACTACAAACACTTTATGTATGTATAACAAATGGCCAAATAGCTATATTAATGTGGAATGATTCCTGAAGACTCAATTTCCTGCTTTGACTTCAAATCTTGACCAATTTTCATAAGCAAAATAAAAAATTGACAATTTCAGAAATTCTGAGCCTGGATTTTCTTCTTTGTTTTTTTTATTATTTTATTAGATTTTTGCGAATCCATTTTCTCCCTTCATAAAGAACAAAATCTCTCATGAAATGCATTGCTTTCCCTCTTTTAGAGAAGTAGACTATCTATTGCCTGCCTCTCATTCTTTATATATATATATATATATATATATATATATATATATTAAATTGAAACTTATATAGAAAGGCTATAGAATACAAGACTGAATTGGATGATTACATTTTGAAAAAGGCATTATTGAAGTCAGTGAAAGAGAATGCCCTATGTATAGTTAGTAAGTATTTATGAAAGAGAATGCTGATTATGCTGCTACATCTTCTTTGACAGCACCTTATATTTGATTCCTTTGGCCATCATGATAGTTTTCTTATTTCATTTGTTGTTCTTTTGCTTGGTCCTAACATCTCATATTTGCTTGGACATTCAGAATCCTTGGGATGTTATCCAGTTCTCAGGCAGTGCACGGATTCATTTGGATTCTTTCTTGTCAGTTTTCAGCATATCAGGCCTTCCTGAAGAATATTACCATAATAGTACTGTTATCTGATTCTCAATTTCTTTTCTTTTGTCTTGTTGAATAGCCTTATTGTCACTTTGAAACCCAATGCATAAATCTTACATATCAAAACTATTAGCAGATCGGCTATCAAATGATGGAGATGGTTTTGTGGATGGAGCAGTTATAGCAGCTGCAAGAACATTGCCGACATGGTCGGATGGGGATGTCCCTCCAGTTCCAAGTTTAGAGAGGAAAGCTGGGAAGGAATTACAAGAAGAATGCCAACTGATGCTTGGAAAGTACCCTACCACTTCTCAGGAAGATCAGAAGATTCTAGGTATCAATTCAACAGATTAAGTTCCATTAGCAGAATTCATGGTGGTTGACACAACTCCAATTAGCATGCATGGCACCTGAGAGTTTGACATGTCAGTTTGAGTCAACAGAGAACTCTCTGTACATTTTTTGGATGATCTAAAATGGGAGACATTTTCAAAGCCTTTTTGAAAATGCGTACCAAATTGAGGTGGCATTTAATAAGTTTAACTCTGCATTATTTCCAAATATTGTTACTTTATTACTATTTTTCTTCTAAAGTATACATATAAAATTTGATAATGTTTTAGGTCATAATTATCATGCTTTCCTTATTATGTTGGCTTGAAATCTGAATCAAAAGCATGATGCCCATGGTTTCTTTTTGTTATTATGTTGTTAACAGAATCAATGCCTGAAGCCGCAAGGACACTTGAAGCTGCTATAAAGTAAGTGATTCTCTGATTAGCTTACTAGTAAACAATTTGTGATTTTCTTGTGACATTCATGGAACATCTTTTTTCTCCTTTGCAGGTATAGATTGCACCGAAAATTATTCATAGAGAAGGTCATCCAAGCATTAGATGTATACCAAGAGCAGATATTGTTTTAGTTATGGGCGAGGTCATAGTTGGAAGAGTCCAAGACATCATGGTACGAAGAATGTGGTTTGGCAACCATTTTGGTGCTCGACTAATCAGGCTCTTTCTAGGTTGATGGTTGGCTGGTTGCAATTCCAACGGCTGGGTAAGCTGAATGTCAAAGGAGATTTAGTCAGTGTAAAACGCAAGGATTAGATGGAAAGACTGAGAAAGCCCAACTGAATATTTACGAAGTACAAGATTTAGCTGTGCTCTTCCATATGCTGGAACATAATTCATCTTCAGGAGCAAAACAGGTTCCTTGTCTTGATCAGGATCAGAAACATTTTCAACTATTTGGGTTGTGTAGCTCATAATTTTCATGTAATTACTATAAATATGCACAATGGTTTAAACCATGAACTAATAAAATTTCAAGAAACAAGAATGATTTTTCAAAAGTATGGATTTTTGTACATAAAATAATTTATTGATAGAATTTTAATGGATGTTTTGGTGAATATTTATTTAAGTTTTTTGTAACAAAATGGATAGAACAAGATATATATGTCTAAAATTAATTCAATCATCCATCAAACTTTGAATGGGCTTCTTAATTGATTTTTCATTTAATTTAGATTTTATATTTTTTGATATCCTTTCCTTGGAATATGTATATGTGATATTATATACATTTTTACATGTGAATTCTAAATTAAACATTTTTACTTAATATCCTATTTTTATCATTAATAACGTTTGAACAATAATTTGAAAAGAAAATAAAAAATAAGTTTTTTTACTCCAAATCAAATTCATATGTGAATTATAGTATAATATATCAAATCAAATAGATGGTTTATATGAAATTTTATGTCATAAATTTTTGTGGAATTTGATGACTTTTTATTGGAGTTATTTTAACAAAATAAATAAAATAATTTGTACATTAAAAAATTGCATATAAACAAATCAATATAAGTATAAAAAAAATTATTGTCGTGAAAAGAGAAATATAATCTATGCGTAAAAAAATTATTGTGGTAAGAGAAGAAATATAAGTTTATGAGAATTGTGAGATATACATATATTTTTTTTATATTTTATATTTATTAGTAATAAAGAAATTATGTGGGGACACGATTCGATTGGATTTGTGAAACAATCGTTTATACTTCAAATTTTATTAAAATTTTTAAATTTCATTAAAAATATAATTTCATTGAAATCGATCAATTTTTGGAACATTGAAATCTTATGAAATTAATTAAGTTCATGGACCTTGAATTTTTTATAAATTGTATAAAATTTTAAATTTAAAATATTCGAAATGTTATAGAATTTTAAAGTATATCAAATTTCATAATGTTACATCCCTTAACTTATCAGGAATTTCAAAATATTTTGATTAAATACCTCAAGACTTTGAGTGTTTTTGAATTGAGTTTGTTGTTTTATTTTTTAATAAAAAAATATTTTAAAATGTTTGAATAATAATTTATTTATTGAGAATTGAAATAATATAATTTTTAGAGTTAAAGAATTGAAATGAATATTTTTTGGAGTTATGGAATCAAAAGTTTGGTAATAATATAAAATATAATGAAAAATTTGTTTGAGATTGTGTTTTTAATTAATAAGTAATAAAAAATATTATTTATGTAAATATTATTAGATTCATTTATTGGATTAGGAGAAAATTTAAAATTTTGATGTGATAGAAATTGTGAATGGTAAAAATTGTTTATTGTTATATTTTTTATGAAAATTGATAAAATTGGAAGAAACTCTAGTCCAAATATTGCCGAATCAATTCTTTTAAAAAGTTTTAAAATGTGCACATTAAAAAAAATAGATTTTTAAAATCTTAAAAATCATTAAATACACCTGTTATGGAAAATGGAGGAAGTGAATTTGATATCAAACACTGTTTAGAGCCTAAAAGAGAAAACATCGTCCAAAGTATTGATTCAAGCCGCTCAAGCAGGGCGGTGCGGCGACTCCGTCAATTTTCACCGGCCATGGCCACCAGGTAAACACCACTACCACCTCGCCTTCGGCATTCATCATCCTCTACTCTCTCTTCTTCACGCACTGGTGATATTGACCAGGAAACTGAGGGCGTTCAAGAGGTGGATGAAATGGCAAGGCATAGACTGCAGTGACGCATTAGACCTCCTTTTGACCACCGCCAACAATGTCTCTTCTCCTTCCTTTTCTGTCTCCGTTAGAGCTTTATGCGACTTAGAGGACGGCGACGCAGTGGCCAGGATACCAAAAGAGAGCTGCCTTACAATCAAGACCTCACGTGCTCGTCACTTGATTGAAGAGGCTGGGCTTGACGGCACCCTTGGCCTTGCCGTCGCTATCATGTACGAGCGGAGCCTTGGTCCGGACTCTCCTTGGTTCGATTATCTCCAGTTGTTGCCTTTCAGTGAACCTATTCCCTTGCTCTGGTCTTCTTTAGAAATTGATTCTCTACTTGTGGGAACTGAGCTCCACAAGGTCAGAAAACCCCCCCACAAACTGCAAGAATTTATGTGTATGATGATGTTTTTTTTATTCATCACAATGCTTAGGTTCTTTTTTCCCCTTTTTGTTTTGTTTACTTTGTTTTGGTAGTGATCTTTGCTTGTGTGCCGTGTGTTGTTCAGATGAAGAACCGTTCATTGTTTGACAATTTGTTGATTAAATTTTATTTCTTAAAAAATATGAGATTACTCACAATCCTTCACAAATTATAAGGTAGATTGAACCAAGCTTTAAACTAATGAACTTAATGCTAGCAATGAAATAAACATTTATGCTTGTGGTGACTGATTTTAGAAGGAGCTTCAAATTGCCTATTCTAGGGCTTTAACAATTTGAAATGGGGCCTTCTTATATTGTTCTTTAGCTCAAGCTGTGTGCTATATGTTTTGATTCTCTTGATAAGTAAAAATGTAAATAAGCATTCTTATTTTCATTTTTTATGTTTTTGAAATGAAAGACTTAATCCTTGCACTTCCAATATTACACTTATTTTGTTGTATCTCTCATCTCACCTCTTCCCTTATTTCAAATATAAAGTCTTTATATATATATATATATATATATATATATTTTTTTTTTTTCTCAAAACAAACTTTTGATCCCTATCTCACCTCTTCCTTATTTTATCTCTCATCTCACCTATTACATTTTTTTCTCAAAGTCAAAACAAACTTTCTTTTCTTTCTTATTTTCAAGAAATAATAAATAAATAATGTCAACTTAGGAAGTAAAATGATTTTTGGTTTGTGTAAAATGTCTTCGCGACTTTTATTTTAGAGGGGAGCCGTGGAGGGAGTACCATTTTGCTGAATAATGTGATAATCTAAAAAACGAAGCTACTTGTCTTTTAATGATTGTGTTGAGGATTGATGAATGAAAATGGTTTCCCATACAATTAGCTCTCAGCCATGAGCAATGAACATTAATCTTTCCACTGACCGCGTTGGTCTTTTAGCAACTTAAGGCAAAGAACAAATCTCTATGAAAAGAAAAGTTAGTCCTACTTGTATTTATGAATTTAATTCTGTAAAGAAATTGTTGAATATATAAAACAAAGAAACTATGAAATCAAGCTTGCAACTTTCCCTGCAGCTTCAATTTGTGTAACCACTCTGATACATTTGTAGACAGATAGTTAAAGAAGACAAGGTTCTAGTTTACAGGGACTGGAAAGAGTGTATTCAACCTCTTCTGATTTCGGCTCCTCTGGAGCTTAAATCAGAACTTTTTGGAATTGAACAGTATATTGCTGCAAAAAGTCTTATTGCTTCTCGTGCATTTGAGATGGATGACTACTACGGATTTGGGATGGTTCCCTTGGCAGACCTGTAAGTTTTACCTTTTCACTAATCAAATTTGAAAAAAAAATATCAATAATCTTATTTGATATTCATGGAATTTTTTATATGCTGCTGCTTCTTTTTTGCTCTCCTTGAGTTGTACTATGAACATAATTGATATGTTGTGTACCTGTGCTGTGTTTATTTTCATATATTTTGGTTGGAAATTTGCCAACCATTCTCATAAAAGATTGGTGTCAAATATTTTTTTAGTTAGATTTTTATATATATAGGGTCATACCTTTATTTATCATGAATCTTTATTAATTATTCAAGACATTTTATGAAAAAAGCAGAATGCATTGAATACTTTTGCATAACAGAGGTTTCTATTTCTTTAATTTCACAATCATATAATTTGATGTGGCTTTTTTTTAGGAAACTCATTTTTTCTTCATAGCATAAGGTGCCAGAGGCCTTTCATGTTTACCTATTGTGGCTTTTTTTAGAAACTCAGTTTTCCTTCATAGCATAAGGTGTCAGTGGCCTTTCACATGTTATTATGTAAATTTAGATTTGTTCTATGTTTAATGGAGAAATTGTAAAATATGTCAAGAATGCTACTGTTTTTGAAAATAGATCTTTATTTTAAGTTGGAATTTTAAGATATCTTGTCGACCTTGTGTAGGAGGAAGTACAGTAAGCATTAATTGGATTAGTAAAGCCCTGCTGGAAAAAAGAAAATACTGCAAAGTTCTCATTCCATATTATACCCTCTATTATGAACATTTTGACTTAGTTTTTATTTTTTTCAAATGCACATTTTAGTAGTGGGGAGAGGATTAGTGGACCCTTATATTATAAAGAGAAATTAATTATACAGGACATACAGCCTTTCCTCAAAGGCAGAAAGAGGTATGCAGTTTAACAATAAAGTGATGGAAAGATATGTAGTTGGATTCTAGATTGACAAACTTCTGGGGCACTCTATGTCAGAGTTGTCAAGGCATGCCTTAGAGGGGTTGAGGCAAGGCCCCTTTATCAGGGGACACTTTTTTGCCCCTTTTCTTGAAGCCTAAGGTGTTAAAGAGGTGCACCTGATTGAAAAGTCTGTTCGTTTTCTTTACTAAATGATCTAGTTTACGTGAAGTACAACCAAAATTTGGAGAGATGTGATAAGAAGAATATTATTGATCCTATTTCATTAGATGACAATAATGAATGGCTGTTGGGAAAGATGGGTGCAAATTTAGATGAGGCAGAAGATGAATTGGTGTTTGAAGATGATGAATTGACTTGGGGTGTAGTAGCAAGTGTTGCTGGTGTCAGAGAATTGCCAAGACCTAGTAGTCTGCAATCAAAATCTATAAGAAAGATTTCAATGGTTGAAGTGGAAGATGACAATAAAGAAGAGTAAGATGTTGTTGGCTATGCCTCTAAACGTGGAAAAGAAGATAAAAGCATAAATTTAGAGTTTGAATCCGATGATGATGATTTTTAGCTATATATATATATGGATTCTAAATTTCTTAAGGTTAAAGTAGGTTTAAAATTGAAATGGATTAAAGTTTTTATTTCTCTAGGAATAGATGGGTATGTTAGGCTAATTAAGGTTTTATTTTGAGACATTTAAGACTTTAAGTTGTTCGCTATTTATATAATACATTATAGATATATTTTGTTTTTAATGTTTGTGCACCTTACTCCAACTAGGCGCTCGCTTTTTTGGCTCCTTGCTCCTTAGGCAATATTGGGGTCCTATCACCTAGGGCGTGGCTTGCGCCCTTGACAACATTGCTCTAGGCGAACTCTTGAATGAAGTAAAAACTTTGGAGGTTTTCATTTTCTTCCCCAGATGGGGGAGGTGTGAATTACGTTTACCCCTTTACGTTTAGTGAGAATCAAGGTGATCCCTGATTTTCAGTAATCCACAAATATGTTCTTCATTGTAGACCAAAAATAACAGTTACACCTAACTGTCAGCAAGGATCCTTGACTGTTACCAAATTAACAAAATATGTTGCTTCAAAATATCATAACCTGGAAGTGCTCTTTAGAAATGACGTTAAAGTGTATATCTCTGTTTAATCAAATATAATTCAATTATTGAATTGTTGTTATTAATCTCAAAATCCTGCCTGCATTCCGGATCATTTCATTACAAAATCGATTTATCTCCATCACGTAAAGAACTACTGGTATAGTTCTTATGATTTTACCTCTGTAAAATGAAAAATAATTTAGGAAATTGAAAGGATGCAAGCCTCCATGAGTCAGAGTAAATTCATAAACCAATTTCTTGAGTTTCTTCCCTTGTGTTTCCCGTTGATTAGAGACTTCCATCTTCAAAAGGGAAAACGGAAAAGAAAAGTTGGATGCTTTATTGTAAATTAGGTTATAAATTCAGTGGGCAAATGATTCTTATGACCCTCTACTAAACTTGAATGCTTCATCATTTTGCTTCTTCTCCTTCCAGCTTTCATGTGTGATTTATGATGAGATAGAAAGTGCTGGGGTTTTTAATAGCTTCCCTCTATGTTCCATGTCAACACAAGCTGTACCTCTTTAGCATTGTAGTTCAAATACCTTTTGTATGTTTTATGCTTCTTATACTGTGAAAAACTAAGACTGGTCTGTAGGAGTACCCTATTTCTTGTCCTCTATGTTTCTCAAAAATCATTTACTTTGTGACGTCCAGCTTCAATCATAAAAACGGTGACGAAGATGTGCACATCGCATCATTATCTTCTGAAGATGAATCTGATCATGAAGTGGATGGTGGCCATGCCAATGATGAATATGAAGACATGCAAAATGATAAATCAGCTTCTGAGGATTTTCCTGGCAGAAAGGGATTGTCTTGTGGGAGTGACTTGGACTGTTCTTCAAGCTCTGGGGATGATCCAAGCATTCTGTTAATGGTCATGGTTAAACATGTTGAAGCTGGAAACGAGGTCAGGCATTTCTCCTAGCTCCATTTCTTGCTTTGTATTATTATAATTGTTATTGTTATTATTATTAATATTTTAAGCAATCTGTTTGCATTTTCTCTGGAGCAGTCTTGCTTTTCTTTGATTGCACACTTCTGCATAAATCCTTGAACTCATCTGTATATGCTTCTTTCTGTTTTGGGTTCTGAAAGATAAAAGACAATGTAATTTAAATTCAACTGAATATGATATACAACAAATTTTTATGAGATCTTGTGCTTCTGTTCTGTATATAGAGATAGAACTTGCCACCAGCAGTAGTAACACCCCAACAATTCAAACTTGGCAGCCATTCTGATCTGGACAAAGGAACTAGGTGGACATTGTTAGGTTAACTAGTTGTAGCTCAGTGGCTGAATTGGTATAACTAATTGATAGAATTTCCAAACAAATATTCCATGGTAAAATTGTCTCTGGATAGTTTTTTCTGTCACAGGAGACACTAAGCCCTGTTATTGCAAATAAGCTCTTAACACTTGCTTTATATGTTTATCTTACATTTGTTTGAAGAAAGCTCATTATGGTGTGTAAAGTTTATTATACTTTTCTCATGGATAGCATCTTACTGATAAGATGTGGCATATTTTAATCCACACTTTTATCTTTTGTGAACTACTGCAATTTCATTGTGTTTTTCTTTGAAAATTAAAAGGATAAACCTAATCGTTGCTTTTTCAGGTCTTCAATACATATGGGTCTTTAGGAAATGCTGCGTTGCTTCACAGATATGGGTTTACAGAGGCAAATAATTTATATGACATTGTAAATTTAGATATTGAATTGGTACTTAGGTGGAGTTCTTCTTTGTTTTCATGTCGCCACAGTAGGAGGAGGCTGTCATTCTGGAGAAGATTAGGTTATTCTGGATGTGTAAGTCAAAACTCTGAGTATTTCGAAATCTCCTTTGATGGGGAACCACAACTTGAGTTGTTGGTTTTACTTTATATCATGCTGTTACTGGAGGAAGATTATAAAGAGCTTGATCTTGTAGAGTCATCTGTTGGTGATCATAATGTACCTCTCAGTCTTTCCATGTCACAGAACTTAAATGTTGCGTTGCTGAAAAATTCTGACTTGAACAAGAATTTGTTGCTGACAACAAGTGTTTGTGAAGCTCTCTTATCTCTAGCTGATATTCGGGAAAGCTTATACGGCTCAGCTTCTCTAGAAGATGACATTGAAATGTTGAACAAATGTTGTCACACCAAAGAACCTAAACTATACCACAGCTTGATGCTTCGTGTCTGTGAAAGAAGGATCTTGGAGAGATTCAGATCATTTGCCTCTTGTAGAGTTGATCGGAGAACTCCTAAGCAAGGAACGAAAAGAAAAAAAGTTAAGAGATGATAAATGTCCTATTCAGGTAATTTATCATTGCTTAACAACTGTGCTCATAAGATCTCCAAGGTCATGCCAAATTTCTTTTGATGCAAAGAGTAGAAAACTTGAGATTCTGCTTTTCCGGTGCTGAATTCATGCTTTACAGAAACTGGAAATATAGCAAAACAAAGAGTTTCTGCAGTAGACAAGCATTTAGTTACCATTTTTCTGTACGAGAAATTTTCTGTTTAAGTTATATTTGAATTGTTAGTAATTTTGATGGATTCCACGATTGAATTCTGTTCGCACATATGATGTTTGATGATTCGTTTGCTTTTAGTTGCTTCTTTGAACGCAATTGTTAGTGGCAATCTTCATCTGATGGCGCGGCAATACACGAAGAACGTTTTCTTGTATCTTTGAAAAGTGTTAAGAAAAATTAGAAGAATGAATACCTATATTTCTTTTGCGCCTTTTCCATAAAAAAGTGACAATACATATAAATTGGTAATTTCATTCACAATGTGAAAGAAAATCTTCGTAAATGAACCTGTGTGTGCGTGGAGTGAAAATTTATAAAAATAACCCCCCCCCCCAAAAAAAAAAACCCCATAAATCTACACATGCAACATCATGAGGAAAAAATGAAATAAAAAATTGTTATGTATAAATATGGATGTCTATGTCTATTTTTAGGAATATAATCCTCCCCTCTTTTCAAATTTTCTTCTCACCAATATAATCATAGGTCGCAGGACAGATTACTGTTATGCAAGACAAGGAGCAGAAAATGTTCGCCTAGAGTAGGAAGAAGTAGACCCAGAAGGAATTAATTTGGAATGAAGAAAAAAAATGAGGATCACTGAAATTTGAATCTAGTCGCAAAACAAAGTCAAAAATAATATGAAAGTAGAAGGATGAAAGTGAGAAGTAGCTTAAATAAGGATTAGAATCTCTTGGAATGAAAAATGAGAATCTCTTAAATTTCAAACTTCTCACAAAACAAAGACTAATAAGATGGTAGTAAAAAATGAAGAATAACTTAAATAATGATTAAATGTGTAAAAGAATCTTCTTCATCATCTACAAAACATCTTATCTGCCTAATTTGCCACATTTGTCTATTTCACATAGCTAGTTTCAGGATATTCGTAAAAGAATAGTATGTGATACAACTCAACGAATTATTACATAATCATATTTTAATATTTTCAACAGCTTAATTCAAAACCTTCTTCAGGAAAAAAAAAAAAAAAAAGAAACTTTCAGAAGGAAACTTTTCCTTCTTTTTACTCGTTCTGAAATCTCGAGCTTATCCTAGCCTAAGTATAAAATTCCAAGCCTAGCCTTGATTTTTGTATGAAATCCCAAGTCATAGCCTATACAAATTTCTTATCAGCCTTATTTGCCAGATTTGTCTGCTTTAGATAACTGGTTTCAAAAATGATTCATAGAAAAGTACTCCTAAGAGAGTAGTACGTGATACAATCTCATGAGAATTATTACGGTATCATCCTTTAATAATTTCATCAACTTTAATTCAAAACCTATCAAATTCATTTGTTTCTTTTTCTTCACTTGTTTTGTTTGCCTAAAGAAGGAATATTTTTTTATTCAATCTTTTAACTCATAAGAAGCTGTAATTTCTTTGTCTTGTATTTTTTCATAAAAGAAGGGAACTTTTTGTCTTCTTTCATAATGAAAATTTTCTCTCTTTTTACTCATTATTAAATCTCAAGTCTATCATAGCTTAAAAAAGGAAACTTTTCCTTCTGGTATGAAATCCCAAGCCTTGCCTTGATCTTTGTATGAAATTCCAAATCAGACCTTATACAATATCTTATCCTTCATTGGCCAGATTTGCCCGTTACAAATAGTCTGTTTCAGAAAGGCTTCATGGAAAAGTACTTTTTAGAGTGTAGTACATGATACAATCTCATAAGAATTATTATCGTATCATTCTTTAATATTTTCACCAACTCTAATTCAAAGCCTACCTAATTCATTGTTCCTTTTTTCTTATAGAAAGCTGAAAGTTATAAAGTTTTTAATATTTTAATTTTGATTAATAGCAAGCATTGGTGAGAACTAATGTCTTGTTTGTACAAGTGATAGAGTTTTTGGATTCATGATTTAATCCATGCAAGGATAAGATTTTTAGTATTAAATGAAATATACAAGTCAAGACTATCAAAATTTGAAGACAAGCTTTTATTAGATTAGATAGGAACTAGAGGTATTGTTTTAGAGTTTAATATATTTTGATATTTCTAGTTTTACTTCTAATTAAGTAATGGTTTCTAAAGTTTGCTCTATGAACTTAAAACGTTATTTCAAAATGTTTTTTAATATGTTAAAATATGTTTTGGTATTTTGAAAATCATACATTGTGATTTCAAAACTTAAATGGCTGATCATTTGTGTGTTAGAGTATTGTTGATACACAAATGAACATGTTTTAGTCGACCTAAAGTGGTTCAAGTATCATCCATAAATTAGTTTATCTTGTGGATGCGCGTGTTGTCAAATTTGTTCATCAGTCAACTTGTAGATAACTATGCGATTGACCGCAAGTGAGGTGAGGTCGACCGCAAAATGAAAATCATTATCCGAATGTTATCCAGTGAGCTTGCAGATGATGTTGCGTACAATGCACCGGTCGACTGCAAATTGTTAATTGGTTTCCAACAACTTTATTTTTTACCGTTAGAAACAAACTTATAAATGTCAAAACCTTTGGAAGTCTTTCTAAGAACAATTTTTGAGCAAAAACATTGTATGTCTTGATCCTATAACATCTTAGAAACATTCCAAAACCCTTTCTAAACATCAATCTTGTTAAAATCATTCAAGAAGGGTTTTTACATTCAAAGGTGAATTTTGAGCAATTTTGGCAAGCCATTACTCAAAGAGGTGATTGTGTTTCAAATTGATATATCTTCACATTAAGGTGATATCTATCAAACTTTTTATCTCTTATTATTGAATGTAATTGTATCAAGGTTGCAAGTAGCATAAAACCCTAAGTGTTATGGTGAGCCTTGTGTAGGTTGTTTTGTTTTCAAGGATTGTTTGTAAAACTTTTGGGTGAATCTTGAATTGAATTGTATTGTTATGATTCATTAAGGAGATTGGTGAGATTATTATATAATCAAGGTTATGTTGTAAAACTCAAGAGTTGAGCGAGCATTGATTGGTTGAGAGGTTATTTGTAAAACCTTAAGGTGAATTGTGTGAGCCTCTTTTGTAATCTCATTCATTTGATTAGTGAAAGAATTTGGTAAAATCCTTGAATAGGTAACTTAATGTAGTGGATTAGGTTTTGTTGGATAAACCGAACCACTATAAATCTTTGTGCTCATTGTTTTACTTTCTGTATTTTATTTGAACACATTTTTACTCACATAATTAGGTCACAAAGTGTTTGATATTTGTTGTCAAAGAGGTGTTTTATTGAATTATGTTGAAAAATCAAACAAAAATCTAATTCACCCTCCCCTCTTAGAGGTTTTTCAAAAGCACAAAAAAAAAATTCTTCACTTGTCTTGTCTTGCCTAAAGAATGAATATTTTTTTATTTATTCTTTTAACTTATAAGAAACCACAATTTAAGAAATTGCAATTTATTTGCCTTATCTTCTTTAGAAAATAAGGAAACTTTTTTTCTTTTTTCAGAACGAAACTTTTCCTTCTTTTTATTCGCTATTAAATCTCAAGTCTATCCTAGCTTAAGAAGTAAACTTTTCCTTCCCTATATTAAATCTCAAACCTAGTCTTCATCTTTGTATGAAATGCATTTGTTTTCTGCTAAAATTCTTGGTAATTGGGATATGGAAAAAGGATAGCATAAATCTGATTTATACCAAAGGTTTCTCTTAAATTTTCTATTGATGTTTTATAAGGCAAACTCTTTTTGTTTTTATCATCGTTAAGCAATAGGTCCCATATGAAAAATGATCGTAAGGTTTAGGAAAATATTTGTAAGAAGTCCAATAGGAGCAATGCTTGGAATAGTGATTCATAAAACAACACCAATATGAAGATTTTCTAGAATATGGTGGTATCCAAAACAAATTACTGATTAACTTAGTAAAATAAATATAATTGTGACAAATTGTCCGATGCTAAATAAACATTCATCCCCTCTAGATGAAAAGAAGTTCTCTTTGAAAATTAGTTTTGTACCATCTGCTAGAGCTTGAAGAATTCCTAAGGGACTAGTGTAGTTAATTCCAATAATTTTGGAAGCATTGGGATCCAAGGATCCTCCTAAACTTTAGCATTTGTGTCATGACCAACTCTCCAACATGATCGCATAGCCCTCTCCAAACCCAAGACACATTAGATGGATATTTTCAATATCCCAAATCCTCCTACCCAAGAGGCACTTTCATTGAACTAACTTAATCCAAACTTTGTTCGGTTGAGTATGAACTTGCCATAACAATGTTCATTCGAGAAGTATAGCTAACAGATGAGAGAAATGAATCTAATGGTTCTATGATAATTTGATAAAAATGCCCTAAAGGTGACAACAACATTGAACTTTTAGTAACACCATTAACCAATTCTAAATTGTTGTATTCTATAATTATATGTGAGAAGCCATGGTTCCTTGCAAAATGAAGTCATTCAACTACAACTACAAGTTCATAATTCGTTAATTTATGAATTAGTTATGAATTTTAGTTCAATTACTGATGAATTAGTTGTTTCTAATATTAATTAGTTTTTTAACATTACAAATGTAATTGTTGGCTACTCGACAGGCACCCAAAATTGGGAGAGATATGTTATTAGTGAATACTTATTTGTTTTTTTTCCCTTTTATTTTGTAATGTTTATTAATTAACTTAATTAAGTACTTAACATAATTGTTTTATTAGTTAACACAATTCATTCACTTATAAAAAAAGTCATGTTAACTCCTTAATGATCTCCACAGTGTGACCAACGTGAGAGAGATCCAAATATGAAGAATTAGCTTTGGGGCAATGAAATTTTAAATTTATTTTATTGTTACGTGAATGAATAAATATTCTTCACTTTGATTGTGATATTTTATGTGGCTTGTAATACATTTATACAAATAAAATTAACTAAAGTTCAATAATTTGCAATAAACTAGCTTTAATTGTCATTTGTTTAATCAAGATTCGTTTGAATTGAAATGATTTTTTACTGAAAATAAAATGAATACTATTAAATATGAATGCTATTAAATAAGAAATAATAAGAAATATGTAATTAATATCGTTAGATTCTATTTATAATGATATGATATATAGTATTAAATTTTTTAGGCTTATGACAAATTGAAGGTTCAGTCTTTCATTATGATTCACCATCAACTAATATATATATATATATATATGAAAATTTCAACTAAAAGCAACTCCAATGAGAATTGCATTTTTTTTTTTGCAATCAATTGAGAGTTGTATGACATTGGAGTGTAACTCGAATTTGTCAACTAGAACAGAGAAGTAGCTTTGAAAATCAACTTAAATTGAGAGTTTCATTTGAAAAATATATGTGATCCACTATTTTTTTATAATTTTATATATGAAAGTTGAGTGATTTATGGATCTATCATTGATTTTAATAATTTTTTATATTAAATTTATTAGTTGGATAATTATAGATATATAATTGTAAAAAATAAAAAAAAATGGAGTGAAATGAGAATCCCATAAAAAGTGAAGAAAATGAAATTCATTAGAATTGCACAATTACAGTTGATCTAAATCACTTTTACTTTAAATTAAGAGATAAAAAAACAGTTTAAACTTATCTTTTTCCTTTTAAAATTTAATATTTATACTTCCACTATTATTGTTATTCATAGTATGAATCAATAAACAAATATATATACACACAGCCAGAGGTCAGAGGGCCATATTCAATCTTTTTAAGACTTGCTAAGTGCAGCACCTCATTTAACAATTTTGCCCATTAGTTTTCTCTTTCTAAATTTCAGTAAAAAAATTCTCTCAAATGGGTTAATAAAGAATTTGAAGAAATTTTAACAAAATGTCAATCAGAGATAATTTTAATTTATGTCACAATGAAATAGATGTACATTTAATGTTTTTTATACATGAATTTACATTAATAGTATAAGAAATTAAAGAACAGGAGGTCCTACGTCAATGATAAGTTGAAAGCTAGTTGATGGTCTGATATATAAGATGGAAGGGGGTGCGATCCTGAAAGGTCGAAAAACTTTCGATCGTCTGCGATAATAGGGCGAGTAAGTTTTTTTTCCAGAAGGTCGAAATGTTTTCGACTCTTCGCGATAGTAGGGCGAACAAGTTTTGTCCTGAAAGGTCGAGATGCTTTGAATCATCTACAATAGTAGGGTGAACAAGTTTTTTCTTGAAAGGTCAAAGCATATGGCTCTATCGACACGATTGGTCAAATTTTTTTTATTTATTAATTTTTTTTGTATTTATAATCTTTTGTTTAAATTTTGTATGAGAAATTGTACTTGAAGAATATCCAGACAAGACACAATATTTTATTACAAATCGTGTATTTTTCGATCGAGAAAAAATGATAGAGTGAGCTCATAGTAAAGCAACATAATATAATGTTTTTCTAATAAAAGAAATGTACAAAAAGGACAAAAGGGTGTTCATTGGTTGCAAACGTAGTGGTCGGTACATGATGATTTGCACTGATATTAAGCTCGATGGCAAGTGCAAATAAACATCGACAAAGAAGTTAAGATGTCAATTTTCGTTCAGAGGTTTGAGGTCATCTACAAGTTATTGATTTCTTGAGGTCTTTAATGACACTCTTAATCACTATCTTGAAGTTTATCTGCATGGTAATCCTATGGCTTTAAGATTTAAACCATTTGTAAGATTGAAACCATTAGAATATATTAATAATATAATAATATTATTAATAACTATAGACAAATTAAATTGATGAAATTAAAACATTGCACTAAATTATATCAATAACAAATTTCATTTTACACTAATTAAAATATATAATTATATAAAAATTTTCATTCTACTAAAATTATATAATTACACTAATTTCATTCCATTCAAATTATATAATTTTTTAAAAGGACTTTATTAAAAATTTTAAAATTGGACCGAATTGAGGGTCAGCCCACTCGTCTGATCGAACTGGGCCAGCAAGTACAATTTGCTCGGCTCGAATAGGCGAAGACTCCCCTACCGATTTTAATTTGAGTGTTTTTTAATTTAATTTGGAATGAAAATGGGTGAGAGAAAGAGGTGAGGAAGGCTGTAATTGTCAAAATAAATGATAAATATGACGGTGCATTTATAATCTTTTTGTATGTATAGTTGAAAAGCAAAACAACATAAATAAAATAAAAAGAGAAAAAAGAAAAGCCCACGCTCTCTTTCGCCGCGAAGTTCCTCAGGACGAGAACCACTGAGTGGTGCGTAATGCTCCACTGCCTCTCCATTTTTTATGTGAGATTCCTCTTCTTAACTCAAATTCTGTTTTCTTCGTTGGACAAGTTCTGAACAATTTGATTTTTCAGTTCGTATAGATTCATGAATGCATTTTTTCCCCCTAAAATCTTTTGGGGTGATACTGTAGGGAGGGATCTGAATTTTTCTGCTTGAAATTGTGCAGGTGTGAAAAATTCATCTCCCGTTCTTTATTTTCTGGATTAGGGTATTCTTCTATTGCCTTTTCATAAATTTGTTTTTGTTTCTCTTGTTTGGTTAGTTTCATCTTCGTTGCCATTGGAATTTTGTAACTTTTTGATGTAATTTGTTTATAAGCAGGGTCACTTATGGTTGAGACTCGAGAGAGTTTGTATTTGTTATTTCTTTGTAATGGTTGAATGGGGTTTCGTGTTTGCTCTCCTAATGGTTAAATGCATCAGAAACTCCTCAAAGTCAGTTATTTTTAAATTTTTTTAATAAATAGGAAAATTTTAAATTAAAATATACTGTCTACACTTAGACAGACTTTAATTTTGTCTTGGTTAATCATCAATTTGCTACTTGTCAGATTTTGGGATTTGATCATCCCTATTTACGATAATTTTAGATATTTTTATTTTATTATTTAAGATAGAGAAGAAATTTATAAACTCTCTTCTGCTTTGGTCTGGTTAATAACTTAATCTTCTGCAGGCACTGATAGACATATGCTTTTGTTCTCTGGCCGTTGCTAATAGATTGTGGAAGTTTAACATAACATTGTGCTGTAGAACAAGATGAGTTCTACCCCAAATAAAAGGCCACATGAGGAAGGTGGAAATGGCAGCGGGGGTCATGGTCATTCCTCTATTTCAAAATACCAACACGAGGATTCTGGCACATTTCCTGGTATCAGTACTAAAATATCATCAACAATGCCGAATGAATACCATCTTGCTCATGATATAGGACAGGATTCTCGGACGCCTAAGGTTCCCCGGACTGAATCTCGGGACCTGGATAGAAGATCACCTCTGCTTCCAGCGTTCCGAGTGTCTTCATCTTCAAATGATTCACTTTTTGATCATCCTGCAGGTTTTGAGAGCAGGTTGGAGTTCCGGGACTCCAAAGATAGTAACAGGGACCTCAAGTTTGAGAACCGTGATACTAAGACTGAATCAAGGGACTTGTACCAAGGGAATAAAGTTGACAAGGATGCGAAGTTTGAAAGCAGAGGAGATGATAGTAAAGAAACCAAGTACGAAAGGGATAGTTATTCTGAACATAGAGTTGATATAAAGATGGATAAGGATGGCTATGCAGGGGTAAGTGTTCACTCAAACTGGAAAGATTCAAAAGAACAACACAGGGGAAAAAGGTATCCTGATGCCTCTGGAGGGTCAGTTGATCTGTGGCACACCTCACGATCAAACCTGCATGTCCAGTCTGAGGGTGGAAAAGAATCCTCTATTGTTGAGGAGAAGGATTATTCAGAAGCTAGTGAGGCTGTTGGAGAAAACAAGTTAGACATGAAAGGGGAGGATAAGTTTAAAGATAGAGATAGGAAAAGGAAAGAGGGGAAACATCGGGAATGGGGAGAAAGGGATAGAGATCGAAATGACCGTCGGAACCCTTTGCAGATAGGCAGCAATAGCAGTGCTGAGAACAAAGATCCAGTAAAGGAGGAAAGAGAAGCCGAGAGGTGGGAGAAGGATAGAAAAGATTTTTCCAGAGACAAGGATAAAGTGAACTATCGAGGGGAAAAGGATGCTACCAAAAAAGATTCAGGTACTGGAGCTGAAAAAGAAGGTTCTTGCATTGATAAGGAACTTGTAGATGTTCCTGGTAGAGCTGCTGAGCCAGAAAATTCGAATGTGGAATTAAAGAAACCGAAAGAAAATGATGGCTGGAAAAATGCTGATAGGGATCAAAGAGACAGAAAAAAGGAAAGAGATGCAGATTTAGAAGGAGATAAACTTGACAAACGCAATAGGCATCATGACAAAGAATCAGATGAAGGATGTGAAGATGCTGAAGGGGGTACAGAAAGAGATAGGGAAGTGTTTGGTTATGGCGTTCAGCAACGTAAGAGGATGCTCCGACCAAGGGGCAGTCCTCAACTTTCAAACCGTGATCCTCGTTTTAGGTCCCGTAATCACGAAAATGAAGGGTATGAATATCTATTCATTGAGTGTCTGGTTTGGTTGTTTGAATGGATAGTTTGATCATTGAATTGAACATTAGTTTTAACTTTGACACTGGATGGCATTTAATGCATCTTGTGTAAACATTTATTCATGCATTAATGACACATTCTTTGCTTGTAACCACTTTTTGTTTGTCTGCTTGAGTTTGAAGTTTTTCTTTGCTGTACTTAATGATGCATTCAGCAAACTTCAGTGACATGCTGTACTTATTCTGTTCTTTGTGTAAGGAATCTTCCAACAGCAACTGGTTACTTGCCACACTGATTATATTTTGAATTATGTGGAATTTTCTGGGTAATTGAAATTTTTTTAAAATTTTAATTCTTTATACTTAACTTTGTGATTTTATTTTTATTTTTAATTTTTTTTAGTTGTTGGGTGATAATAGTACTTTCCTCTTTCCGCTGTAAGTTGTATTTATCCCCTTGATTTCGGTTATTGCTTTTTGGCCCCTACCACCATTAGACAGACACTAATCTTTGAGCTTCTTATAATTGTGAGCCAAGATGACCCCTAAACCCCTGACATTTTACTCAATGAGTCAGAATTACCATTAGATTTCAGTCAATTTTTATTTCTTTTCTTATTTATCTTTTTCTGCTTTTTTGGCTATCCTCAAAAATTCAATTTTTGCTGAAGTCCTTCAATCAGCATAACTACTAGTTCCCAGCAACATCCCTATGCCTCACCATAACCATCATAGCCACCAGAAAAATCAACATCACCGCAGATGAATACCCCTTTTCCAACTGCAATGCCATCTACACCCCAGTAACAGTACCACTCTTCCTTGGCTTTCCTCAGAAATGGTAATAAGAAACAGTGTACTAGGGTAGAGCTTGACAGGAAGATCTAAATTCCCATAACTGTACTAAGATTTGCTAGGCTGGTCATGCTTTATGGTCAAGAATGCTTTCAACAATATTGTCCACTAAAAATGTCTCAACAGTATTGGACATGCAGTTGGATTAGGAGGCACAGAAGTCAGGAAGAGGAGGAAGGTGAGAAATTGGGTTGGGAAAGGAGGGCAGTGAGATGGAGTGGGGATAAACATAGAGAGAGGTTGAGAAAATTAGGAAAAGGAAAATTACTAGTTTGATAGGTTAAAATTTGAGGCTGACTTTTACTTGTGAATTAAAAGGGTAGGAGAATAGGTTATTGTCTCAAATCAAGCAAATGATCCCTAGTTAACAGGCAAAGTGCATGTCAATGTACTCAAGGGGGCAAGTGTATATCAATGTACTTCAGGAGGCAAACTACTGCAAAACCGAGTTTTTGGCAAGTAGATATATGTGAAGGTTTGCTACTGGGAGTGATTGATATTTCAATTGCTGACTTGCTTCTTGCTACTGCTGCTGATTACCTTTATGGGTTCCTGAGTTTTTGTGGAGTTAAGCTTAGTGGATAATGTGTGAGAAAATAACACATATGATAGATTTTTTCTAGATGTACTAGTTTTTACTTTTTAGCTGTGCAGGATTTTCTCCTAATCCTTATTTTTCTCTTTCTATTTGTGAATTGCTTCAAATGTTACTATCAGGCTTGGACTAGAAATAACCTCTCCTTTTGGTCTGTCCCAAGATTTGTATTCACAATTATGCATAATCTGATAGAGTTAGCTGGCAGTGCTTTTCTGGTATACTCTCTGTTGCTCTTCATCTAGATCTGACGTTCTTTATCATTATTATACTTGAGGGAGGGCCTGTAAGGAAAGTGGAAAATGCATATGAATTTTACCATTTGATAGAATTCCACTAGAAGTTAGCACATAGAATGTTTGAAGCAATTCCGTTGGTTGTAACTTCAAATTCTGAAGTTTCTCAACCCTCCACTTTTAAGATGAAGAAATTTAGGAAGGAGAGGTGTTTAAAGGATCATATGAATCATGTCTTCATTAGAAAGGCATAATTACACTACTTCTAACACAGTATATGCTTAACCTCCTACATTTGATCTTAAATGATTTCCAATGGTCAGAACAAATAATTTTAGAAACTGAGCTCAAGATACACCGAAGTGACCCTAAGCTGAGGACAAGATAATTTCTCTATCATAAATAATATGGGTCTTTTTTCTTTTCCTGATAATAATGTGTCCTGAAATGACTAGATATATGACATATGAAACCATTGGATAAAAGATTTTATGGATGAATGTCCTACATGATAAATTAAATAGATTTAAATACACTTGTGATATTATTCCATTTCGGACAATTCTAAAAAATATTTTCCTACAACATTTTCATCCTTGGTGGATCAAATCATTTTCATTTAGAGTCGTATTTATGAAGTTTCCAATTGATAGTATTTAAAATTTTTTGCCTAGACATTGCAGAGGGTCATCATATTTAGAATAATTGGCATTTTTACCTGTCCAATGGTAAGATAATTTAGGCTTCCCCTCATTCATGTGCTGATGGGTGTCACAAAGTGATTTATTTATAATATGGCTTCCCCTCATTCATATTTATTTTTTCGCATCATAACTGGTGCAGCGGAAGGTTGTTTTAGATTGAAACAAACAAATTCCAGAATAAAGAAAATTAAACAAGGCAATTACCTATCACTAATATTCCCCAACAAAATAAGATGGCTGAGATGTGGTAAATGATTGTAGATTTGACCTGAGCTGTAGAAGCCTTGCAGCGTCAGGAACCCGTGGAAGCCCGAATGGAGATTCCGGAAGGTGATCACAATTCCCTTGAGAGTGATGATCTCAAGAATGATGATGAAATTGAAGACGAAAGCCCCTTTCAAGAAGTTGGAGTCATTACTCAAATGGAAAGAGGTGACATAAGAATTAAGATAGCTAATTTTCATGTGAAATCACATGCCAATGATCCTTTGGAACAGAACAGTGAAGTAGAATGGAGTTCACCATTATTTGATGAATATCCTAATGATGGTGATGTGGAACTCTCAAAGGATGAAGTACGTGATGATCTAGTTGTTGGATATTTTGATGATCCATTGAAAATTAATTTGCAGCAGCAATCTGTAATAGTGAGTACAAATCAAGAAAATAGACCATTTACAACAAAATTAGAAGAATTTATGATTGAAGTTTGTTATGAAGTTCAAGAGCTTGTGTTGGATCGTGGAAGCCAAGAAGGCATGAAGAATTTTTACAGTCAATATGCTTAGAAAACTGATTTTGTACTTCCTATAGAATTCTACAACATTAGCAAGGGTTTCAAGTCAATTCTTTTTTCTTATTCTACTCCTAAATTGAGTTACCTATTCAAGTGTGCAATTGATAATCATTAAGGTCATAAAGTTCTAGTATTTGGAAGAGGAGCAAGAAAGGATGGCAAAGTTTAATAGGGCAAAAAGTTGATCGTGAAAAGCTTCAAAGGATGAGTTTTTTCCAACTAGGAGAGAACTAATGCAGGAAAAGTTAAACAAAATTCTACAAGAATTCTTAAATTCTTAGATCCTAAAGAGTTTAGGAATATTTTAGTATTATATTTCCTTAATATATTAGGATTAAAATTTAGAAACTTACGTAAGTTTAGTATTGAAGGACAAGGAATCCTTATTAGTTTAGAATTAGTTTATATTTTTAGCATTATAAATAGGTTAGAAGATTAGTATTATTGGATGTATTCTTATTATTAATTTTCAAATTTATACCAGAGGATTTTATTTCTGAATTATATTCTTTGTTCCAACTTCAATCGACCCTAATCTAACTCTAATTGTTGAGTTCTATTGCCCTAACGCCTTTCCACTACGTCAATGTTGATGAGAGAGCTTTTCCATACAGTGGTATTTGTGTATGTGAACCATATAATAACTGAAGTAACAATGGAAATGTTGTGACTATGGCGTGATATCAGATTACCAAAGGCTTACAGTTTATTTGAAAGATCCAGCTAGATAAAAGAAGGAATGAAGTTTTAATGTAAGAGTGATTTTAATTTCTAATTTAGACCACTGGACTGGCTCTAATTACAGTATCCACATTTGAATTTAGTTGAATCTACATAAAAAATGAATTAATAAAGTTTAATATCCTCTGATATCTACTGTGAAGCTAGTCATACCATGTATATAGCCAAATGCTTTTGTGCACTTATGGGGTTGGTCTAGTCAGTGACCACATCAGCATTGTCTACTAGCATTCTAGAGTAAGAAGAAGAGATGCCCTTCCCTTTTCCTTATCGATCCTGGATACATGACCTAATTCAGAAAGATGACTGTTGACATGAATCTTAGTGATGAAATTGATCTTTCATCTTGAACTGATATAACTTTCCTATTCCTTCTTTCCATCCTCAAATACATGCTAGAGTTAAGTTATTCCCCTCCATATCCATTTACTAGTAATAAGTTATGCAAATATGTCAGAATATGTGTTTCTTTGCGTGTCTATCAGATCTTGGTCTATTCATTGATTTGAAACTATGATTTTATCTTTTCTGCAGTTGGTGTTCAATCTGTTGCTATTTGGCTGTCAACTTTCTTCGATCTATTAATTGGCCATTTCCCATTTTTAGGTGCATTTAAACTAGTTTTACATAAGCGTGCATTTTTAGGTGCATTTAAACTAGTTAATTCTTGTGTTTCCCAAGAATTAACTAATTCCCAAAGTACTTAGGCATCTTTGTTTCCTTTTAGGTGAATGCCTTATTATGAGTGAAAGTAGTGTATTTGGAAAGTTTATTATTATTATTATTTATTTTTAATCTTTTTCCAATTTTGTTGTTGCAATTCTCAACAGAAGTGCAGAAGGTGAGGTGCCCAGAGTTGTCTTTTTCACTAGTTGCTATAGAAAGAGTTTGTAACAAGTCTTAATTAACAACGTTTATAACCCAATTTGTCAGAAGAGAGTACATTTAGGTCCTCCAGAAGTCTAATCATTGGTTTCGGGCTGTGTGACAAGTAATCGAATATGAATTTCCATCTTGTTGCAAAAAGAAATGCTTCTTATATGGAATATATTTGGGGTCCGGTTGAATTAAACAAGTGAAGAATTACTGAAATACAGTACCCCTATTTAACCATTTTGTATTGGGCTTTTGGCTTTAAGGTATGAGTTCATATTTCCCTGTTTTAGATTATGTCAGTAAGTTATATACATGTGCACTAACTGCCTCATAATCACAACCTTGAGTATTTCTTGAAATTAACTAAAAAAGCCTTTTCAGAGACCAGACTTGATACTAGGGTTACGAGAAATGTGGAAAATTGATGACTAGAAGCATAGTGATTCACACGTCTTTATAAAGTTATTGCTGGTACTGATATTTCTAATAAATGAGTTTCATCCTTTCGTAACAACAAAAATAAAATAAAATAAAAAGAAAAAGAAAACAAAAGGAAGTTTCATTCTTCCTGATATGGGGTTTAGGGGAAACTAAAAGGTTCCATTTCCCACCAAGGCAGTAACTATTGCCTATTCTTTACTATTTACATGCAGCTTTGACCTATTCTATGTTGGTATTCTGGTTGATTACTAGAATAGCCCCATAATCTCAAGACGCCAAACATGGTTGTTTCTCATCTAGGAATGCCAACATGGATACTTCCTTTTAGTTAGGTTCATTAATTCATCAAAATGAACTTCTTTAACCAACATCAGTTGATGCGAGTGGTTCAACACTCTCATCCCTTAACCAGTGGTCTTATATTCAAATCTGGGAATGGAAACACTATGTTGGCTAGCACTTAAGCCCTTTACGGGTTGACCCGGTGCAAGCGGGGATTAGTCTGGGCGTTGTGTGGGTCTTCAAAGAAGACCCTGTTTGTGACCCTCTCCCAGGATACCTCGTGATCAGATAAAATAAATGAACTTCTTTTGACCTTTCTTTGGCACTTGGACATCTTTCCTGGAGCAGTCCAAATTCTAGAAAGTTGAGATAGTGGAGGCTTTCAGTGATGACTTTTGTCCTAAACAACACAAACATCTTGTGACCTTAATTGGGGCATATGACTCAAAGCCGTGAATTTGTCTGAAAATCTAGAAAATCATTCTTTGGCAAATTAACTGCTGGCATTTGTATGGTAAAATTTGCTTACTTATCTTATGATTGACGCATCACGAAGTCAAGTGTGCTTTTTAAATTGTTCTTACATGGATGTCATAGGAATGCAACAATTGAGACTAATCACTGATCTGCTGATTTTGAATCTATGTTAGCTAAGCTTTTCCAGTATTTGGACACAAACACAGTATTTCTATATCCTCTTTAAGATATATTTATCTGAATTGTTTTCTGATAATTTTAAAGGACATCCTGTTCAACTGTGTTTTGAGAAGTTGAGTAGTTCAGTATACTGTTTTGACTATCAGAGAAGTCTGAAGAGTCTGCTAATTGTTCTTGTTACATCCTTTTAATGCAGGTCTCAAGGTAAACTGTTGTACCATCTCTCTCAACATGAGGTCATGTAGTTGATAGAAGGGAGGTCTTTATGCACATATATTTGTGTGCCTTCTGCGTAATTCTTATTTTCGCTAGTTTGCTGGCTTTCTTTCAGCTTTGAATGATTATATATAGCATGAGCTCTCCTTATTGGTCTTGTCTCGAGTAACTTGTAATCTCAGAAGATGTGTTTAGATGTTGTCTTACAGCTCTATCAACCCTCCTAGTGGAAGACTGTCACTCACTATTTGGGGCTATTGGGAACCTATTACTCTCATAATAGTGGAATTTTAATTTGCAGTTATTGTTTAAAGATGCTTGGTTGCCTTTGCTATGCCTCTTTCTTCTCTATTCCTTGTAATTTTAATGAGGTCGTTTAGCGCTAACAATTTCAGTGCCACTTACTAGGTTAAGTAGCTACTTCTCTAGAGATTACAGTTTTAGATCTGTTATGGCTATTTGATACTTATGAATGTACCATGATTACGTTGCACTTCCTTAGTAGCATTTACATGGTTTATTTCAGTAAAAGTTATATATGGTTAAAAAGTATTTGAGGGCTTGTTGAAGCCTTTGACCTAAAGAATGATTCTGTGGATTATTTTATCCTCAATTCTTCAGAAAGAAAAAATGGATTTGTCTCTAGTCACTTGTGGATTAAACGAAGTATTGTTCACATATGTTCAGCTAAGAAATAAGTGGTTATAGAAGGGACATTCATAGTTCATCTCTTCTTATAACTTGTTTTTGAGCTTGTTAGTCTTCCAATTAGCGAGATGTTTATTGGATATGAATGCTGAGATTACGATGGTTCATTCCGTGATCATCTTTGTGCTAATCTAATTATCATGTGTTGATGTAATCTTCCATGTCTATACTGAGAATGAAAGTCTTTTCCTGCCAGGTAAACCTGATATGTCCACTGTTGTCTATAGAGTTGGCGAATGCATGCAAGATCTTATAAGATTATGGAAGGAATATGATTCTTCTCAAGCTGATCAGACAGCTGAAAGCACTCAGAATGGCCCGACTCTAGAAATTCGGATACCAGCTGAGCATGTTTCTGCAACAAATCGTCAGGTGAGCTTCAGGTGTTTTACCTTACCATTTGTTTTAAATAAGGATCCAAGGCCTAACTGTGATGTTTTGCATTATTCTATCTCACTGAGTTTCTATATAAACTCCCCTTAAAAGAATATGGTTCATCCAAAGGAACTTAAAAATCCAGGATGAATTATTATTGCAAGAACCTTAAATTAAATTATTACTTTTTATACTAAATTTGAGTTTAGTTGATTCAGATATGTACTTATTCTTCTTCTACTTTCTATATCAGGTTACAAGGAAATGTGTTGTTGATTGATCTTAGCATAGAGAAAAACTAAACAAGTAATTGGTAATTGAAAGGTCTATCAAGGCTTACCTATTTGGTGAGCATGGTAGGGTATGCATGTATTATATGATGTTTGGAACTTGTTGCTTAGAATCCCTGAACTAACAGGTTCAGGAAATAGTTGGTATCATCCTGCTTTTGGTATCTATGAGTAGGTCCTAAGGTCCTTTCCACTGCAGGGTTCCAAGTTTTTGGATTGAGTTGGGGCCCAGGGGGGAAGGAAAGGAAAAAAAGAAAGAGATTCAGTTTTGGGTGGGATGATGATTACTACCCCTGAAATAACGTCCAATTTTTTACCTTTTGGTTGTCTTTTAACTAATAGACATCCAATCTTTGAAGGCCAAGTTACTAAACTTATCTTATCAGATCAGATGTGGTTCATACCTTTTCTATTTTGTATTATGTTGGTCTCAGTTTATAGAGTCTAGAATGGTGGGGCTCTTACTTTGGATGCTTGGTTGGCGGCCACTGGAACTTTCTGTCTCTCTGAGTTCTGTTTTTGTCCTTTTTGAAGAAACTATCATGAGAAATTTGTTTCTTGCTCTTGGAATTTTTTGGAGGTTATAATGTACTAGTTTTTCATTTGGAGAATCATATATCCTACATGAGCCATAGACTCTGTATACCATCTGTCACATGGGTCCCTCAAGTTGAAATACAACGGGAGACATTGTTGTTTGTGTGGATTGATGGCTTTCTATAACTTGTCTGTTCATTTAATTTCCTTGATGAAACTATACTGGTTTTGCTTCATTCTTGTTCATTGTGCTGTTGAAGCTAATTCTGTCAGTAGAAAAAGAAATCAAGCTACCTGCAGTGCATTCTGCTGGACATGAGATTGCACCCGTTATCCAATATGGAGATACAGTGCCGTAGAGTTCTATCATATCCTTCACCTCTTATATGAGAAGTCACCTATAGGAGATCAGTTGGGGGAAGAAGAAATGCCTGTTTTAGTTGGTATTTGTTATGTTTAGGAGTGAGTTCTGTCTAATTGTCATGTTGCTGCATCATTGTGGAATTTGCTTCAGTGTGAGTACGCTAATCACAACGAAAGAATATTTTCCCTATTTTGGTGATGATGTGGGAAAAATATAAGTCTGCAGCATTGAAAAACATGGAATAAAGACAATTTATCTACATGCACTTCTTGGATGCTAGACAAAGGAAAGAGCATTGCACAATTTATACTATATCTCCAAATCAGGAGTTTTGCTCTAGGGTGAAACTAAGGAATAATATTATGGAATGTGGACTGGATAACTTTTTATCTATCAGGTAATGAGATCAAACATTTTGAATCATGAAACTTAAGTGTCGTGTTAATAGAAGTTGGGAATAATTCTTGGCAACTTCTAAGTAAAATTTATTCTTGCATTTATCTTGTTCTACTGAATAATAATTTTAGATTTGTATCCTTTGTTCTGTTTCCTTCTCACTGTGTCGCATTCTCTGAGCTTAGATCTCATATGTATCACACAGCCCTCTTCTTTTCTGAGTTTTGTTCTTTATGTGCAGGTAAGAGGTGGCCAGCTGTGGGGAACAGATATATATACTGATGACTCAGACCTTGTTGCTGGTACATTGTCTTGTGCATTTTTATACTTGATTTTTATTCAAGATGTGGTGAAATGATCTGATTGACCTGCTTCCTGTTTCTGTAGTTCTTATGCATACAGGCTACTGTCGTCCAACTGCTTCTCCTCCTCCAGCAACCATTCAGGAGTTGCGTGCAACTATCAGAGTGTTACCACCACAAGATTGTAAGTCATTATATAACTCTGAATATCTTCTTATCAATGCTTAATTTATGAAACACTAGTCTGCCTCGTCATTTGCTTTATTTCTTGATGTTTAGGGGAGTTGATTTCTTTTATATGTCCCTACATTTCTATTCCAAGTGTTGCAATGTGAAAGGGCCTTAAAGTCATGTTGAAGCTTTTTGTTTTTAGAAGTAAAGCCAATGCAAACCTCGTTTAGGTGGCTAATTTAGCAAACCGTATGTCAATGGCCAAAGGATATTTCTTTTATCACAAAAACAGAAAACTGCTTCTTGCATGACAAGAAAATAGTATTATATAGATCTTAACCAAGAATACTGTCAATTCTTTTCTTTGAAGAAAGAGGCTAATAATGAATCTGAATAATCTAATCCTGAATTGCATAGAAATATAAACCTAAAAGTAAACCTGAGGTTTGTGCACAATAAACATGAGAAATTTTCCTGCATTAGTTATGCTCTAGGTAGAGAAAAAGTCGTCCTTGAGTTTGAATAGTTATCCATGATCAAACTCCTGACATCATAAAACTTTGATTCCTTCACTAAAATCTCACGGTATATGCATAAAAATGGAATTTTGAGAAAGGTTCAGAAGATTTCAGAATTTTGCAGCCTCAATTAGAGGTTTCCGAACTGGCAGTAGCAAAAACAACCATATCTCTGTTTCACTATCTCATTTTTATTAAATCTATTGAAACAAAACCTACACTTGTCTTTTTACAAATAAATTTTGCTCTGAGTAAAAATCTTCTCAACAGATCCTAATAGTTTTTGGGCTGCTTACTGGGGACAAAATCTTCTCTTTTAGGGCATTTATCAAACATTTAAATAAAAATAAAAACAGCTTCTTTGAGTCAGCAGAGCTCCTGCAAAATAAAACAAGTATTAGCAGGAATTTGTCAAACACCTTATGTTTTAGCAACCTTTTCTCTTTAGAAAACAAGGGGAAGTTAGATAAAACATCATCATGATTGTTGAGGTTAAATATCAAACAGTGTGGAGAACTCCAGCCTATTACTTTCATGCGCATCTGCTAGTTGCTTTGCAATGAAGTTAATTAGCAGGATGCATTTGATCAGTTTTGAGACTTTTGGAATGAAAAGCCTTCTTTGACACTTCCAAAAATGTCGTTTTCTTTGTTTGGTTATATCGGTCATTGAATTTGAATGGTAATCTTGTGTCTATCATGTCTTCCCTTAACTTTTAGTCAGCATTTGTCTTATCTTAGCTCTTCCTGTTTATATGACTTTGGAGCAAATTTTTCTTGGCTAGAAAAGTTGTGCAATGGCATGAAAATTGCCTCTAATTATGTGAAGAATAGATGTTTCGCTAAAGCAATAACTGTCTTACTAGTGCAGTGACTATGAATAAATTAGATTTCTTGTTTGGACTTGCTGCATTTAAGGTCTTGTTCTGTTCCTGACATATTTATAATGCTAAAGGTTACCTTTCAACACTGAGAAACAATGTTCGGTCTCGTGCTTGGGGAGCTGCCATTGGTTGCAGTTATCGTGTTGAGAGATGTTGTATTGTCAAGGTATCCAGTTAACTTATTTGTTTCACTTAAATTCTTTTGTCCCATCACTTAAATTCTTTTCACACGTCAGTTTGAGTCAGTTTCCTTGTGATTTGTCTTGTCATTGCAGACTTTGTTCATTGCGAAATGTGGTTCTTATAGTAATTTCAGTGTTATTCATTTTCTGTTTCATTTTTAGATTTATGAAGCATGAAATTTCTTAGATGGTTAGATGTCTTGATTACATGTGTTGATGTCTGACTTGGCAACTCCTGCTTGCATATGTCAGAAAGGAGGCGGGACTATTGATCTGGAGCCATGCCTCACACATTCATCAACTTTGGAGCCTACTCTTGCTCCAGTTGCTGTAGAGCGCACAATGACTACAAGAGCTGCAGCTTCGGTATTGATGCACATCCATAGATTGCTTGAAGTATTTTTGAAATTTAAGTGAAGAGATTGCAAACTGTTTTCTTTAGCCATATGCTAAATCTCTCTCTTTCTGAGTATTGGTTATAAAATATAGCTACTATTCTATGATGCATTTATTTCCATGGCATGAATCTGCTCATTTTCTATAGTTTGTACTCTGCAGATGCTATCTTCAATTAATTCATGTTTGAGTGCAGTGGATGTTATTACATATATGTTGGAGAATTACTTTCAACTAACTATTTTCTTCTCTCTCTAGAATGCATTAAGACAACAAAGGTTTGTCCGTGAAGTTACAATACAGTTTAACCTTTGCAGTGAGCCTTGGTAAGTAGAAACTTTTGTTGGAATGACTGCTTAAGTTCTAAAAAAAAAAGCTTTTTTCCCTCTTTTTTACTTCTCTAATTTGAACTACCATGAATGGCAGAGAGAAATTGCCGTAGATATTCATCCAGAGAAAGCACATGCTTTCTGAATTTTTCTGTGTACCTGCCTGTTGATAATTGATTTCCATAGATCAGGCTTTTGCCACTGTAATATTGTATCTGGTATAATATGCCCCTCATGATTCATGAAAGTTTTTCCAAATTTATTGTCAGCTGAGAAAATTATTAATCATCCTTTCAGTAATTGAGGGACCATAACACCTAAACCTAATCCTTGTAACAATTATGTTGCTTGCGATACTTTGATGAAAATGCAGTCTGGTCCTTTTTCCCCAGTTCACGCTGCAAGGAACAAAGGAGGTGGATTCATTTGATTAGTATATTGATAAAAAATATATATAGATGGAGGAGATCCCTTTTCTAGACTTTTGTAATGCTTATCGGCTACTTTCTGACCCCCTATATTAGTGAAATTGACCCATTCCTAGGCAAAGTTGGAATTGTCCAGTAATAAATGAGTGTGGTAGAAATTCAAAATTGAATGTCAATATTTCTCTTTTTGAAATGTCCAAAATTGAATTTTCTTTTTTCTAAAATGGATATTTTTTATCTAAAGTTTCATCGATAACTTAAATTCATACTTGACTAACACACAGGCCCACCACTAGCTACATTAATAAAGATAATATTGTAACTCATGGTCAAGTCAATTACTCTCCTTAACTTTAGGTCCAAGTCAAAAGTGGATATTCAATTTTAAACGGAGAGAGTATCTGCATTCATCTACTCTAGTTATTAGAACACTGTTTCCCAGTTTCAAATGCTTCAAGATTCTGACTGTTTTGTTCTGTCTGTTTGCATAATTGATTACTTTAAAGAATCACAGCAACATAGAGGCCCCTGCCTGTCTTGCTACTTGTCTCCAATGTCTCTATGAGGAATGAAAATGTTGGTGTCTATCACTATCAAGGATAGATATCATGGTTTTTTATATTTGATTTATTGCTCAAATTGTTTACTGGTGACTTGTTGCACCTCATAGTATTGGAATTACAATTGATACACTAGGCTTAGTGGATTATTTATGATTTAGCTGGACTGCTTGGTGGTTTTTCTGATAATTGGACTATTTTATGATATATATGAGTCTACTGCATCTCATGCAACTCGTGGTCTAAAGAATCTAGTAGATTGTTTATATTAATGAGAAGATACTTGTGTAAAATAATTTTGAAAATGTTACCAAATATAAAGGTAACTTCGTTGGCTTTACCTTGATCTTCTTGTATCATTATACTAAATTTCCAGTAAGGTTCTATTCTGAGTTTATTCGTTTTTTTATTCTAGGCTTAAATACAGTATAAGTGTGATTGCAGACAAGGGGCTTAAGAAGCCCCTGTACACTTCATCTCGCCTGAAAAAGGGTGAAGTTCTGTATTTAGAAACACATTCTTGCAGGTACAACTCTATCCTCTGACATTTTTCAGCTAATGATTCTTTCTGCTTTGATTATGAACTCTACCTTGTGAAGCAATCTTTTCCAAATATGCATCAAATGCCTAGACATGTTTTCTCCAATTGGACAGATTTTTCATGGTAGAGATTCTGTATTGATGTTCTGTTATATTTTGGATCTTTTTTTTTCCCTTTCTTTTGGGGCGGGGGGGGGGGGTAGGAAAAAATTAGAAGGCGTCTATGGAGTTCACCCACTTGAAAGTGTCTAGCTCTTGATTCCCTAATCTTGTTCCAACTTGGTAATTCTTGCCCAAACTTATTTATAAATTTTGTTCATATTATTTCTGTACTGTCTTGCCTTTTGCTGGGATCTTAAATCTTTCTATTGACCTACAATTTTTTTTCCAAATTAGATTTTCAAAATTGTCTTTCCCCTTAAACGTCAGATCTTCATATTTTCTTAGCATTAGATATTTAATATATGTACTATATACATGGGCAGACGAATTCTTGTGGAGGTTGCATTTGTCTTTGTAGCTATGATGTAATTTGTTTACTAGATGCTGACTATTTTTCTCTTGTAATAGCTAGTTAGTTCATAATTCCTCATGTGGCTTAAACTAAACGAAGCTCAAACCAATACTTTTTGCACTTCTTTTGTTTGACACATGAAAATAGGTATGAGCTTAGCTTTAGCGGTGAGAAAATGGTTAAGGTGGGCATAGCATCACAGGCACTTGAAGCAGAAATTGAGAGATCCCAAGCCTACAGCTCGCATCCTACAAATGGAGATAGAGGTGCAGTGGATGGTGACACTTTTGTTGTAGATGTATTTCGCTGGTCTCGTTGTAAGAAGCCTCTTCCTCAAAAACTTATGAGAACCATCGGGGTCCCGCTGCCCCTTGAACATGTTGAGGTATTGTTTGTAGTCCTGCCGTTTCCTATTAACTTGCAAAGTGAAAATAGGAAAGTATGATTCTAAACCATGTTTTTACATTGTGGAAAATTGGTAGTTTCTGAAAGTGTATTGGGTTATGCCTTAATGTTTTTACAGGAAGCTATCTGGCAAAAGTCTTAATTTTGTGTTGAGAAACATTTTTAAATCTTACTTCTCGGATATTCAGATAAGAAGCAAAGAGAAGGGCCACAAGGAACTAAATAAAATGAATTAATTGAAAAATAAAAACTTGAACCCTACATTGCTGGTGTCTGACTTTAGGACCTAGAAGTAAAATTAGCTCCCTTTTCACTGAAGTTTTATTTTCTCAATTAATTTGGACAGGTTGTGGAGGACAATTTAGAATGGGAGGACATACGCTGGTCATCAACTGGTGTTTGGATTGCTGGGATGGAATATCCTCTTGCTCGGGCTCATTTTCTGTCCCCGAATTAGCCAGCGGTTCTCAGGCCTTTGATAGATGTTGGTTTGTCAATTATTGCATGTTGAAATGATTTTCTACTCTTTAGATGATGCTCAACTTGCAAGACATAAGACTTGTATCAGCTCAAAGTCGTAAGGGGATATTCTTGGAATTTTGCATTTTGGTTGTCTATGAATTAATCGTAGTGGTGATTATTAATGAAAATTGTTGATTTGCTGTCATGTTCCTATTCATATAGAAAAGGCTATCTTCCATAGTCTTACGATTTCAACCGCCATACCTACCAGCTCAAATCACTGACTCAGTCTTCACTAAAGAAGCAATGGAAGACTTATTAAAGTCAATATATGTCGCCTCCAAGGGGAGAACTTGTATAGGCTGTTCTTGACATCACTTGGAGGTATGGACTGGTGGTGTCTCCGAACCTATGCAGGTGCTAACAATGATAATGTCCATGTCTCCGGAGGGCTGCACCACCCTTTGACAAACTTAGAAAATGCACCAATTTCGATGTAAAAAACAAATATCATGAGATGTGATGGTTCGAATATCAATTTACATAATATAAATAATAAATGAATAAATATTTAATTTTAAAAATTATTTTTAATGCATTATGTCAGTAATTAATGATATTATTAAAAAATAATATTGTTTATCTTAATATGTTGAATTAGCATATCAAAAAAAGATATCAAGAAATGATATTACTTTATATTTGAAGAGAAAAATTTGATGATACCATTAACTTTGATTATATGACATTAGTTTTTTTGCATTGGCATTGTAAATGATTTTAAATTTTTAGCACATCTTTAATGATGAATGTCAGTCAAAGTCATGTTAAATGATACTGAATGAATGAATCACATCATATCATACCACTATCAATTGAATAGACACTTAAATAAAAAGATAATCTTCAATGCAATATTGTCAACTTTCAATGTCAATCAACTAATAATTAGTGATATGTTAAAATAAACTTACCTATTTTTCCTTACAAATTTTTAGACAATTTCTTTTCCTTTTTTTACCAAAATTTGTCTCTTATCTTTTTTTTAAGTCAGTAATACATACAACCATATCTAGTGACCGTCTTCATTATATTGTTAATAAAAATTCTTATCATATTAGCCTGACATGTTTCTAAGATTGTGCATTAGAGTAAAAAATTAATTATTCTGTTTAACTTTACTTATGAGATATAAACTTTTACTTGATCTTACATCAATATTGAAAATGTTGTTAAATAACCAAACAAATGGTCGTAAAGAGGCCTGGAGTGAGTGGTAAACCATTGGTCACCCAATTTTCTGCTCAAAAGTCCAACTACATATTTAATTCTAGAAGCCCTAAGAAACTTTGTTAGTTTTAAAAGTTCCTGGAGCATAGGATCAAATCTTGCGGAAGAATATGTGTATTGATTGCCTTGAAAAAGGTTTTTTTGTTGCACAGTTCTACTCAGCCAATTATTTGTACGTTCTAGAAAATGGTCCACGAACAGTGAAGGACCATTATCTATTATTGTCTCTAAGTAGAGAACCATACAAGAAAAGTAAGAATGTTCTACTTAGAAATTTTAAAATGTCTTCTAGTAAGATTTAGAATGAACATAAAATATGTTCATAATTGCTAAATACAACACCTATTACTTCAACGCAGCACCCCCTTTTGACAATTATACCCTTCATTCCTCTCTCCATTACCTCTCTTTCTCAACCTATTCTATCCCAAATCAAATAAAAAAACACTCAAATTAAAGTCATTTTTAATGAAACGAATGTCAAAGTAAGTTAGTTTTGTACTATCTATGAATGTGTATTAAGTTTTTTTGTTAGATTTATTTTTATTTTGATGCAAAATTGAAGAAAGAAAGTTAGAATTTTTGTTGAATTTGAATGATGAATTTGATACTTTAAAAACTTGTGTTTGGTGATTGTTATATGTTGGGCTTTGATTGATATACATTTAATTGCTTTTATATGGAATTAAAATGTTGAAATTGTGTGGGAAAAATAAGAATTTGATTCTGTAAAATTTTCACCTGAAAATTGTCGCCCTGCCGGCTCAACCGGTTGACGGCACGATGCCCGCAAACTGGAACGGTCGAAACCGTCCCGCTTGCACTGACTCGTTCGTCCTCTGCCCGTGCCGGTTGATGATGATCCTCCCGGTCCGGCAAAGAAGGCTTCGCCCGTTTAGGCCGAGCGGGTTGTACCTATTAGCCTTGTTCAGTCAGACGGGCGAGCCAGCCCGATCCAGTTTGGTCCAATTTTAATTTTTTTAATAAAATCCTTAAAAAATTTAAATAATTTGAATGAAATGAAATTAGTGTAATTTTATAATTTTAGTGGAATAAAAATTCTTATATAATTATATATTTTAATTTAATGTAAAATGAAATTGTTGTTGATATAATTTAGTGAAATGTTTTAATTTCATCAATTTTATTATTAGTATATAATTTTATTGTTAATTATTAGTTTAATTAATAATAATTAATTGACATGTTTAGATTTTAATTGATTTTGTTTATAATAATTAAGTTAATTTAATATATTAGTTTTAATTTTAATTTTATTTTGCGTAGATGTCACATTATAGTTTTAAAGTTAATTGAGTAGTTTATTTAACTTTATCTAATGTTATTTTTTTAGTGTTTAATATGAATGTATGAAATAGTTTATTGATGTTTTTAATTGATTTTGTTTATAATAATTAAGTCAATCTAATATATTAGTTTTAATTTTAATTTTAATTTCAGTAGATGTCACATTATAGTTTTAAAGTTAATTGAGTAGATGTCGCATTATAGTTTTAAAGTTAATTGAGTAATTTAATATTTAACTTTATCTAATATTAGTTGTTAGTGTTTAATATGAATGTATGAAATAGTTTATTGATGATTTTAATTGATTTTGTTTATAATAATTAAGTTAATCTAATATATTATTTTAATTTTAATTTCTGTAGATGTCACATTATAGTTTTAAAGTTAATTGAGTAGTTTAATATTTAAATTTATCTAAGATTAGTTGTTAGTGTTTAATATGAATGTATGAAATAGTTTATTGATGATTTTAATTGATTTTGTTTATAATAATTAAGTTAATCTAATATATTATTTTAATTTTAATTTCCGTAGATGTCACATTATAGTTTTGAAGTTAATTGAGTAGTTTAATATTTAACTTTATCTAATATTAGTTGTTAGTGTTTAATATGAATGGTTGGGTTTGATGTTGAGATTGAGCCTTTATGGTCTGATAAAACATTCTATTTTCGGGGAAGACTCTACCGGATTTTTGATTAATTCTAATGACTGTGCTTTAATTTGTAGATGATAAATAAGGCAGTTCGGCTCCTCCACCCTTGCAGGCGAGATGTTGGGCATCGATTGGGTCATGCCGAGTTCTACGAGCATGTGTTTAGGGCATATGATACTCTCACTTTGTGAGATGGTGGAGGAGATATACCTGAGTATCCTGAGATTGAGGCTGATGCTGTTGTGTCACCTAATGTGGACACAGAGGATACAGAGGACATGACTGAGGCCAGAGCTTATGTGCAAGCTAAAGGGAGTACTTTTGTGGCCCACCACGGTGTTAGCTCTAGATGCAATTCTATGTCTATTTGATTATATTGTGGACTTATTGTGTTAGACGTGTATTATAAGACTTTATTTATTATTGGTGGCTAGATATATTGTGTTGTGTTGTGTTGTATAATGGCTCACCTACTTTAATACTTTTATTATATCAGTAGACTTTGTTATATTGTATGAATATTGTGAAATGTGATAACAGATTAATTGGTTTTATATTATATGTCTATATGGCCTTGTTATACGTTAAAAATACATAGGAGATTATGCTTTTTTTTTTAACAATTGCATTATAATTAAAATTCATAAAAGATGCAATAATAATAAAAATATAAAAAAATGGGGAGATTATTCTTTTTTAAAAAAAGAATTATAATATAATTCGAATTCATAAAAGTTGCAGTAATAATAAAAATATAAACAATAAACATGATTACAAATGTCTTATACTAATGATTTCCACAATGAGGTCTAATTTGACATAATAGATGGCCAATTCTCGTGAAAATTTGGGTCACGCCACCACTTCCATAAATTAGATACCAGAGGTGTGGGAAAATTTTCTCTCATCACAACTTGCAAAAAAGAAAGAAAAAAAATCAAAACCACATTATTATAGGTAATTAAATTGTCATCACAATCACAATATCATATTACATACCAATACATAATGCTCAGCTACCTGAAGGAATGTCATAGTAATCACACGGTAGCCAATACAAGTATGGTCAGTCTCCTAACTGAATAGTGGAACATATGTAACACTACCTTTTTTCCAATAACAAACACACACCACATTATATGTCGTGGCAACCACAAATTCAAGCTTTGATAATTCTATCCACTTGCCACGTTCTGTCGAACCATCCATGTGATCAATCATGTACCTTATTTCATTCAATCGCTCATATGTCTTAAATTGCATGAGGTACCTACCATAATGGGTATCAATAGACTGAAGCATATCTCTTCTAACATTTGTCCAATACATCTCATCATCATACACATGGTGAGCAACTGCTCTATACCCATAATTACCATCCCATTTTACATTTACAACACAATTAATATAATCCAACACAAAAGATGGAATCTCATGTCTGACAAAAAATAATGGGTCAGTAAGGGGGACATAACTACTTAGTTGTCCAGTATGAGACACATAACTAGAGTGATGAGGAGGGTCAAAATTAGGAACATAGCCAGAGGTATAAGGTCGCTTCATATCAGACAAATAACTCGAGTGACAAGAGAGATCCAAATCTATACAAGACACTGAATGAGATATGAAATCTACAAATGAAGATGTGGGACAAGAACTCTTACCCTTACTATGACGAGAGCCAGTAGTTTTTGAAGTCATTTTGCTAAACATCTTTTCAGTTCTCTCGTACCATGATGGTTCCCTACTAGTTGAATTTTTACGTTGTCTGCCTTTTGGTTTGGCACATGTTTCAGGTTCCTCCAAGTCTTGCTCCTCAGGAAACACCATATATTTTAATTGTTCAGCAAGTTGGTCATTAATGTGTCTCAGCCTTTGTAACATCTCATCACAACATCTCATAATCAACAAATCTACCTCATTATCTTTATTAGACTCATGTGGTTGAAAATGTAGTGTCCTCCAGAAAATGTATATGTCATTCAATGGAATAAAAGTCTCTAAGTTTATATACATAAATACATGACAACCACAAGGTAGACCATGAGTCTAACTCAAGAAACAATCACAATCATCAAGCGATTCCAATGACTCTGCTATCTCTCGCTGGGTAAGAATTAACTTTAGCCTCCAATGACTGACATTCTCATTAAGGTTTTGATAGAATGCATCATTTGTAAGATGAAGTATTCTCATCCTTGATTTCTCTAATGAAGACTTAATCTCTCCAAGTTGAGTTTGCACCATGCATTGTAACTTGGGAAAAATTGTATCAAAACTACCTGTCAATGTCATTAAACACTTCTTTAACATCAAATCTTGACTCTCCACTCTATTGGTCGTAATACAACCAACATGCATATGTCGATCCCTCCAACAACGAACAAATCTTTCCTTATAATTTGACAAATATGTATCATCTACATATTTCAAGACACCTTTGAACCTGTGATATTTTGCTCTCATTGTCAACAAGTTATTTTCATACTCATCTTATGTAGCTAACTCAACCAAAATGCGTCATACGCCTTGAGAGAAGCTTGTTCCATAACTTTTGTCACCTACAACCCTTGTCATATAACTTTCCACATTTTTTGAGATATGTCTTTTACACAATAAGTGCGTTACATTTGGAAAAACCTCATCAATGGCATTCATAAGGGAAAGCTCTTTGTCGGTAACTATGACACCAATACATGATGACCTGGGAAGAATCTTCCGGAATGTTTGTAGTGCCCATGCGTATGAATCTTCTTTTTCATCTACCATAAATGCAAAGGTTGTGACAAAGTTTAGTTTCATAGAGGTCATTCCTACGATCTCGAAACATGGCATCTTGTACCGATTGGTCTTGTAAGTACAATCCATAATCAACACACAATGATACACTCGAAGCAAATCTATAGAATCTGGATGACAAATCATTAAGTCACTAACAATATTTGTACCTTCATGTACCTTGTGTCCAACTATCCAACCCGCCTCATTCGCCATATGGTACAACTGTTGCATCACATTTCTATCATATGATTCTTGTATCTTGAACTTGGTACGAGCATTGTAGACATTCTTAATTCGGCTTACATTGCTTGGAAATTTTTATTTCAAGAAGTTCAAGATATTTTTGGGCTTCACTTGACTCTTAGACAATCCCTCCACCTCCTTCAATTCTGATGGTTTCAATTTTGCAGCCATAGGATGACCATGCAGATAAACTCCAATGTGGTGATTATGAGTGCCATTAAATACCTCAAGAAACCAATGACCAGTGGATGACCTCGAACCTCTGAGCGAAAATGGGCATTTTAACTTCTTTGTCGACGTTTCTTTGTACTTACTATCGGACTTAATATCAGTGCAACTCATCTTGTACCGACCACTACGTTCGCAACCAATGAACACCCTTTTGTCTTTCTTATTTCTTTTTTTAGAAAAGCATTGTGTTCTGCTGCTTTACTACGAGCCCATTCTACCATTTCCTCTCGATCGAAAAATGCATGGTTTGTAATAAAATCTTGCGTCTTGTCTATAGGCTCATCCGAAAACTCTTCAAGTACAATTTTCTCCTACAAAATTTAAACAAAACATTATAAATACCATACAAAAAATTTTAAAAAATTTTAAAAAAAATTCAAAAAATATTTGACCGGTCGCGTCGATAGAGCAATGACGTTCCGACCTTTTAGGAAAAAACTTGTTCGACCTAATATCTCAAATAAGCAAAAGCATCTCGACCTTCCGGGACAAAACTTATTCGCCCTACTATCGCGGATGGTCGAAAGCTTTTGGACCTTCTGAGATCGCATCCCCTTTCACCGTCAATAGCGGAGGGTCAACTAGCTTTCTACCTACCGTTGACGTAGGACCTCCAGTTATTCAATTTCTTATACTATTAATGTAAATTCATATATAAAAAGCATTAAATGTATCTATATTTCGTCGTCACATGAGTTAAAATCATCTTCAATTGACATTTTGTTAAAATTTCTTCAAACTCTTCATTAGCCCATTTGAGAGATTCTTTTTTCTTCTGAAACTTAGAGAGAGAAAGCTAAGGGGCATAATTGTCAAATAGAGTGTTGCGTTTAAGTAATAGGGGTGCTGCATTTAGCACGTCTCAATATGTTTGTTATCTTAGTCATCGTTACATCCTATCAATCAGTCATTTTTGGAGAAAAAAAAAAGATAAAGCATTTAATTGTACCAAAGAAAATCACACGGAAACAACTATCAAGGGATATGAAGTTGTTGAATAATGCAATTAATTTTCTTACGTGAAGTCAATTGTTTTTTAATCATCTCTATGTTTGTTATTTATATTATATTGTTTCACCATTACTTTAATATTTTAATTAATCAAGTGATTTTTTTAAAACGACAAAGAAAAGAAAGCATGAAGATGTTCTATTGCTTGAAAAGTGGAGAAAAAATATTTTTTTTCAACTCTCGTATTGGAGAATACTTAAATCATGACATAATTTGGATATCATGCACATTGAGAAAATTGTATGTGACAATATAATTGAGACATTCTAAACATTGAGGTAAAAATAAAAACTATTGTTAATATTCATTTTGATGTAGAATATACCTTATACGTCTTACGCTTCATGTAACTCCAACAGACAATAGTAGGTATATTTTTTACTTTGCATGTTATATGTTATCTAAAGATGAAGAACATGCTTTTTTTTATTTTTAAATAAATTAAAAGTTCTAGATGACTATTCTTCTTATATTTCTTAATGTGTTGAATCTTATTGAATTTTTGGTTGAAAGTGCTAAAGCTTTTAATGTCTTAATTTTGATTATTGACAAACATTTATGAAAACTAATTATGTATTTGTACAAGTGATATCATTTTAGGATTCATATCATCTAATCTATGCAAGAACAACAATTCAAGTTTTCAAGGAAGTGTACAAGTCATAACCATCAAGATATGAAGACATGTTTACTTTGGATTAGATAGGTATTAGAGGTATTAGTGCTTAGAGTTCTATGATCTTTTGAATCCTCTAGCTTGCCTCAAATTGGTTGATGAGTATCAAGATTGCTCTTAGATTTAAAAAATGATTTTCAAATGAAAGTATGTTTTGAAGTGTTTAGAAAAATATTTGAAAAACCATGCATCATGATTTACATGTTAAAAATTTTTGGAAAGCTTAGTTAGATAGATATCGTAACTTGATGGAGTATTATAATCATTTTTTGTGTGTTAAAATGTAATCAATTCACAAATAATGTATTTTGATTGACCTAAAGTTGCCTAAGTATTATCCACAAGTTAGTTTAACTTATAGACGTATGTTTGATTAGTTTTGGATGACTATAAGTCACTTGAAGTCGACCAGATCTAACTTGTGGATGACCAACTTGCAGTCCACCGCTAGACAACAAGTATCATCCACAAGTCATCTAGACAACTTTCGAATGATAGTGTAGATGACCATGCAATCGACTGCACCTTGTTAGTGGGTTACCAACGACTATATTTTTTGTTATTATGGACGAAGCTATATATGTCCATTCCCACACAAACTTCCAAAAGACTTTTGAAAAAACATTTTGAGCTAAACCTTTTGTGCTAAACATTTCTATACATCTTATATATGATTTAAACTCTTTCAATGTTTCAAAATTTTTGAAATCAATCAAGAAGGGTTTTGACAACAAAAAGCAATTTATTGAGCAATCTTGAAGAACATCATTTCAATAAGAGGTGTTTGAGTTTTAAATTGATATATCTTCATACTAAGGAGATATCTATCAAACTATCTATCTTTTATCATTTATTATAATTGTATCAATATTGCAAGTAACATAAAACTTAAAGTGTTGGAATAAGTCATGTCTTTGTTATTTTGTATTCAATGTTGGATTATAAAACATTTGTGTGAACATTGAATTGAATTGTATTGTGAAGACTTCACTAAGAAAAGTAGTGAGATTATATTTATCAAGGTTGTGTTATAAAATTCAATGGTTGAGTGAGTTTTGATTGATTGAGAGGCTATTTGTAAAATTTTAAGGTGAATTTGGTGAGCCTCTTTTGTAATCTCATTTATTTGATTAGTAAAGAGGTTTGGTAAATCCTTGAGTGGATTAGGTTTTGTTGGATAAACCGAACCACTATAAACCATTGTGTTTGTTGCTCTACTTTCTGCATTTTATTTGAACACATAATTATTATCACAACATGCACATTAAGTGTTTGATATTTGTTGTCAAATAAGTGTTTTTATCAAATTAGGTTGAAAAATCTGATAAAAACTTAGTTCACCTCCCTCTTAAGTTTTTCAAAGGTTTTTGGAATAAAATGTCATTGTTTTCATGTGTTTTTTGCATTGATATCTATCTCTGGCTATATGTGAGTTAGTGGCTAAAGCGTTGTGTAAAGCAATGCTAAAATTATACACTTTTTTTTCTTCTTTTTGATGAAAGCTTAAATTGTATACTTATTTAAGAGAATTGTGTGCTAAAGTTTTGTATTTTGATGACTGAGAGATTTGAAAAATCAATATCTTTTACATTTTTGTAAGTTAGAGAAGATATTTTCTCTCTCATTTTTTTACATGTTGCATTTAACTATTCACTTTGTGAGAAAAGTTAAATTTTTTGGGCTACTACAATTTTACTAGATGTATCATATATGTAGAACGATATTTGTGTAAGTTTATATGTGAGACACATGGCACGGTTAGAAGAATTGAATTGAATGGAACTAAAATTAGATCAAATCATATTGGAAGAAATGATGAGGTGAGTGACACTTATATTCATTCTAATCATGAATTGTTCTCTTTTCTTCTTTTTTGGAAAATCTTTTGCATAGTGGCCTTTGGTTGCGAGTTTTCTCACATGTTGCTGGGGCTATTTCTCAGGAAAAATTATGAGAGGTTGAGCATAAATGAATGGACTCAAGCTAGATTGCATGTGCTAAAAAAATTGAAGAAATTAAGAAGTTCTAATTGAAATTGAATGTAGAATTGAAATTAGTCATTTTATTAATTTTGTTATGGTTTATATATTCTATGTGCAGTTACAGATACATGCGTCAAGAAAAGCCCAACAGGAAAGATCTTAAATATGTAATAAAAATACACAATATCGTTTAGATAGAAAAGCCATTCAATATTCTTATTTAGGTCCTCAATGATTATTTTGAACTTATCTATCCTTAACATTTTTTATGTGAATCATTGAACCCTTCCATCACAAATTTTGTCTTCTCCATTAAAGTGACTTGTTAATGAATTTTCATAAATCTTTCGCTACTAATTTTGCATTTGGACACTTGAGAAAGTGACGATCGCCTTCAACTTCAAGTCTCGTCTACTTTCTACTTGTACTTGACATTTAAAATTGAATTTTCGCAAGTATATAATGATTAAGAAGGTCTACTTTCTACATGCAGTTGACATTAAATTTTCACAAGTATATCAGTAGTTAATGATTTCGAAGGTGAGATTGATTCTAATGATGTCTATCCATATAAAATAGTCAATTTCTTAAAAATATCACAGTATGATTAAAAAATGATAGTACAATTGTTTTAAAAAAAACATTATTTATCATGATAGTAAAACTCCAATACACAAGTTATATACAATGAAAGAAAAATAAAAAAAGAAGAGGAAATAAAATCATGGCGTCAACAGTTTTCTGTATCTTCCACTGTTGTTTACCACTCACCTTTCTATTTCTTCTTGTACCCCATATTATTAATTTTGACAAACTAATCTCTCTTTTTAACCAAGAAAGGGTAAAACAATCCTCTTAAATAATCATTTGAAAGAAGAAAAATTAAGACGATACTTACATAGAATCAAAAGGAATATTAAGCATCAAATTAGGGTGCAACTAAATTGATATTATTCAGGTACCTGAGATTTGGTATTCGGTTGGAGGTTCAGGTACTTCCAATTTACTTAAATAAGATTCCTTCACTTTCAACTGAACCTGGAATACTTGCATCCAAGTACGGTCATCACAAACACCAGATTTTTCTTCGAGAAAAATCACAAATATGAGACAATAAATTAGTTCATAAACAGCTAATAAAAATTCAACCTACAAAATTCAATACCATGAGACTAGTGCAGGAAAGCAACCTGCATGGTCAGATATGAAGAAACTACATGCCCAGTTCCTGTACAAAATGATACACCAAACTAGCCAAATATGTACAGGTTAGAACCATTGTCCACTTCCATCTAAATCTTGATAAAAAACCTAACAAATAGCTCACAGTAGCTCCAAGAAACACAATTCACTTTATACCGTCCTGGACTAAGTTGGCATATATACTTCGGTCCATGAAGGGTGTAAACCCCATTGACTGTTCATTAGCAAGAATCCAGGTTTTCCCACAAGAAATGAAAACAAGAGAGAAACAGAAACCATGAATGCATTAGGTAGTCTAAATATCAGGAAATGGACAATGGACAACTAAATCCTGCAGGTAGCACAGAAACATCCCTCTTTAGCTGTCATATGTGAGCTACCATTCATCCCATTCATTAATGAAGTCATTCCACATTGATGCTGTTATTGAATCTCGAAATGCAGCTGCCATCTGATCTTGTATTTGAAAAGTCAAATGTGGATCAGGCTGATCATCAGGATCTGAGACCTCTTCCGTTTTTCCACCAACTGTATTAAACAACCAATCATTTCTTTCCTCCCGTCGGATGTGATTATGTAAAACACATGCAGCTATAACAATATCCCTCTGGGTATGGAAAGCATACTGTGGTCCGAGCTTAAGGATAGGAAACCGTGCTTTTAGCACATTAAATGACTTCTGAATGGCATTACTTGAAGATGAGTGCCGATGATTAAATAACTCTTTTGCATTTCTTGGCAACTGATTAGCACCTTTATAATCATGCAGTCGATACCGAACTCCTTCAAATGGAGCAAGAAACCCCTCCGTGTTCTGATAGCCTGTGTCAACAAGATAATATTTTCCTGTGGTACAAATCGTTTAACAAAACAGTTAAGATCACATAGCAAATAAAAGGGGGGGGGGGGGAAGAGAAGCAGGGAAAGGATATAACAGCTATAGTATAGAAAACCTTCGGGAATATGTGGAAATTTCTGCTCAGGATCTTCAAGGACAGCTCGCAGTACACGTGAATCTGCAGCAGAACCTTCCCAACCAGGATAGATGAATATAAACTGAAGGTCAAATGTGCATGCAGCCAAAACATTCTGTGTTAAAACACCTTTTTTATTGCGAAATCGAGATTGATCTTTAGCAGGTACATGTGCAGGGATGTGCATACCATCTATGACCCCAATGCAGTCCTATAAATAAGAAAGAAAAGTCAATTAAAAATGAAAATACCTTTAGAGAAATGGAATATAAGGTTCTAGCTATAAACCTTGAAATATGGGTAGAATCTTTTACTTCTGATGATCTCTGGTGGAGTGGTGATAGGAGGCAGCTGTAGAAGCTCACGGGACAATGACTTGATGGCCTTAAGAACATTATTGAAATGCCTGCTTATTGTTTCCCCTGAATGCTGAAACCTTTCGCGTATAACCCTATTTCGCTCATTATGACCTACAATATTCAAAAAGATTGCCAACTGCTCCTCTATCAGTACACCAGCTGTGTCACGAAGCATGCCCCTCTCTCTAAGCTTTCTGCACAACTTGTGAAAAACATGTTTATCCATTCGAAACATTTCCCTACATACATCATCAGGACCCTGGAGTACCTCAGTCATGAACCCAGATTTTGTAGTGGACAGGCTGCGAGCAGGATGAGAAATAACACAATTATAATAATAGTAACCAGCTGCTGCAGCAACTAATTCCATCTTGTCCAATTCAGTGTCAACATCGTCCATGCTAGCTAAAATCCTGTAGACAGATTTCAAAGAAAATATATGACACCATAAATAGTACTGAGTCATAAACATTCAAATTCAATAGGCTCATTAGACAATCCAAAAAAAAAAAAATTGCTGTTGGCAAACATATCAATGACAAAAAAAACTGAAGATGAGTGAATGCATTAACTGTATCAAGAACTACAAAGTCAAACTAAGTACAAAACCAGGGATCTAGAAAATCCGTATGGATTATACAAATCATAAAATAAACTTGAGAGCACATGTAGTATCAATCATCTTGCTACGTTGCTGAACTACAGGAAGCATTAAACTTGCTCTGCAACCACACAACTCTTCTCTCACTCTTAAGAGATAAGAAAGTTTCCCTAGCATTGGGGTTCTCAAATAAATCCAGAGAAAAATAATAGAGGCTTTCGTTAAGGCCCTGGCCATGCATCTCATCCAATACTTTTATGCATTTGCTAATAGCAAAGCGATCCTCATTCCGCATAATTGCAGCTGCCCTCATTTTTGAAGCAGCTGCTATTTCCAGCATTGCATCAACTATAGCGTCACCAGTTGCCTTACGACTTCTCTTGCGATAACCAGAACCAGGAGCTGCAGATGGACGCTTATTGTGTCCATCTATTTTCAAGTCTTCTCCAGAGCCTGAAGAAGCATCCTCTTCCACAAAAGTAGGATTACCAGACATATTTGCAGTCTCAGTACATAGCAACAGCTGTGGAATTCTGACTTTTAACTGTCCTCACTTCAAAATAGCAATGAAGTTCATAAATATTTCAATCCTTTGCATATTAACAATTCAATCCAATACAAGTGAATAGATGAAATGAAAGAAAGAAAAGGGGGCTCAAGTAGGCAAAAAGTACACATTGCACATCTTCCTTTTGGTACAAAAACAAAATAAAAAGGCTAATGAACATGATTGCTCTAAATGAGTGTGTTTGAAAATAAAAATCAATGGACAAACATAGATACTGAAATGGGGGGAGATAAACAGAGTCCTAAATTTGGACTTCTCGTCAAAATTTCCAAGCAACATGAGGGGCACTGAAACTCCAAAATAAATAAATATACAAAGACAGGCTGCAGAAAGGCATGATATCGTAAAGGTAATATGGTGAAGAAACTAAGGTTTACAACCAATTATGAGATGTGATACTCAATCCGATTTAAAATGTCAGGAAAAACAAGAGTTGAATGTATTAAAGCTTAGGAATAACATTAAACTTGATTGAAGATATAAAGCACAATGTTATACACTTGATACATCACATGAATCTCGTAAAGGGTAAATGACAACCAGTTCAGCAATCGGGTTAAAAGGCATTAGTGTTCTATCACTCATCATAATCATGCAACTGATTTTACATATAGATAGAAAAAAGTTGATCAGAAAAATCAAAGTCCATCAAGAAAATACATTTAATAACCTACAACTAAAGATTTTATTATAAATTAAAATTAAAGATACAAAACAAAGATTTTATATGATTCCTTGGAAGCCCAATCAAATAGATGGTCTCATCCAATTCCATCTGATTCATGCAAATACTCAAATGAAAAACTAATAATAATAATAAAACAAATTCCTATACGTGTTTCTGGTTTCTCACTAAGCCTGTTTCTCCCCATTTTGGTTTTTCCTTCCCAATTTTGTAACATTTAGAATGTGAAATAAAGTCGTACGGAATCATCAAATTGTTACTATATCACACCCAAAATGAAATACAAACACACACACACGCATATATATATATATATATATATATATATAACAAAATCAAAAACTGAAAAATTCGCCTCTGATATCATATTAAAAAAAAATACACCAATCGCAATGACAGAAATTCCTCAACAACAAACCCAAAAAACAGGGGGGAAAAAGAAGAGTGAAAATGGCAGAGAATAATGAGAAAGAAGAATTTGATAGATCACCTCTGAGAAGGAGAAGCGATCGAAGTAGAATTGGGAGTTTCAGAATTCGGAGATTTGATGTCAGTTTAAAACAGTAGCGACTAATTAGTGCTCTGCTTGCTCTTGGAGTTCTTCAAAAGCCCTTGTTGTCCTTTTCTCTATCATTTTTTCCAAAATTTTAGTATATTTTAAAAAATTCCTTTTTTTCCCCTTTTCCCCTTTTTGGTGCCATAATTGATGTATTTTGGCAATTCTTATGATCCATTTTTAATAAGTTTAGGGTTTATATGACCTAACATTTCATCTCAATTTTATCAATTTCCATAAAGATATCTTAATAAATAATTTTTAATGATTCTTAGATAATGCAAGTTTGGCATAATAAATGGCAATGTTCAAACTTAATTAGTAAAATGATATTGCTTATAATTTATAGATTATGAATTTGAGTTATATTTTTCATAATTGAAATGTATTTCAAATAACAAATTGACGGTGAGCATAATTGCAAATGCCAATAGAAATAATATATATATATATATATATATATAATAAACGTAAATGACAAATTAAATAATAGAAAATATACACAACAAATCAATTTAAGATTAAATGTGTAATTGAAAGGACCAATTTAAGATTAAATCATTAAATGTATAATTGTCTGGTCTTGAAAATATAAGTCAAAACAATTAGCTCAACTTTTGTAAAATATCTTGATATATAACATTAAAAGTTGAATTCTACAAATTCCCATTTTTATTGTGATTTTAAACAGAATATTTAATTAATTCTTATTTAAGAATATGAGTAATGTTTTTATGTAAATTTAATCAAATTGTCTTTCTAATATTTCTTAAGAAAATTCCTAATTTAGAATCAAATTTTGTATCCATTTCCTCCATCTTTCTACAATCCATGGAAAATATATATATATATATATATACACACACACACACACACACACACACACATATATATATATATATATATACACACACACACACACATTTTAGAGAGAAGTAGAAAGAGAAAGATGGGTGGTAAATTTGGTAATGAAGATGATACGCCCATCGTTTGCCGTATGCATTTATCGGACCCTCGAAATATATGAATTTTGTCCCATCAGAGCAGACCACTGTGTATCGGAAAATTTTTAAAGATTGCTGTAAAAATAAATTTGCAAAACGACTTCAAAAGTCCCCTATTTTTGCCATTCATTTTGTTTTTCAATGTATTGGGCTCGCCTAAAAAAAGACAACATGAAATGCTGACTGAAGCTCTTTTAACTAATGATCAAATATCATCCTTTAACACACGACACTAGTGAAAATAGAAGAAAAGGAATTGTGAAGGAAATGAAGGACATGCACAAGTCCTACAAAGATGTACTTGTCAAAGGATTAAAAAGGGGAAAATCAGTAAGCTGGCGGCTGATTTTGATTTTGTTGGTCTATGGTTTTAAGAAGCCTGAATAAGCCGGCTGCTTCCCTGATGCGTGAGAACTCTATACAGAATGCTTGGACTTCAATAAAAAGATCCTGAACTGCAATGCCAAAAACATGGAAAATAATTAGTAGAAATCTAGCCTCTGCTCTCTTTGAAATTAAAGAAATCATGGCTACTTTTATTTTGTTCAATCCCTCCAACAATTAGCAATTGTCTACTCCTAGGCAAACCTAAAATATATAGTAACTAATTCATGTTTAATTGAATGAAAGATTTTGCAATGTTCGACGATCAACTCACAAGCATTGTGATTTAACGACGGTATCAATCCACAATAAAACCCATTATCATTTTTTAACAGACATAATGCTTGATATATTTGTATAACCAGTTTGTGCAAAATATGCTAAAGAATCTCTAGCCCAATATCAACCACCTTCGAGGAGACAAAACCAAGAAAAGGAAAGTAGCACCTGCTTTCACATTCAGGCACACAGAAATCATCACATGAACACCAGATGTAACAAAACAAACGAAAAAGAACATAAAAGATAGGACAATTAGAAGCTTCAACAGAAAAAGGGAGATCTTAGTTAAAGTTGGCTTTTTAAAAAAATAATAATAATAATTCTTTTTATTCCCTTCTTATTGTTGTTCTTCTTTAAGAGTGGGACACCATAGAAACACACTGTGGCTATATCTTTGAATTGAGAAATCCTCCAAAAGTGAATGTAGGACTAGCAGGGAGGCTGCAAAAGTTGCATAATCGTCAGAATATGCCTAGCATTAGAAAACCTACCTCATGCTATGCTATTGCCCTCTCATATTCAATATGTTTAACAAAGATCAACATGCAGCAGCAAAAAAACGAAAAAGAGATAATTCCTGTAAACATTCAATATCACCGAAACATAATCTTCTTGCGTGATTATATGAAACAAAGTCCAACAACCAGGAATGGTATCATCTCTTTCATCATGTGTATATCTCTCATAGACTTCACGGTCACATGACTTGCAACTATTAAAAGGATTATTAGAAGCAGCTCAAGGAGCCTAGGTAGCAATACCAGTTACTAAAAACATGAATAATGAATTCATAAGCACCCAGAGTTCCAGAATGCATCCTCCAACATATTATTAGAATGCAAGTTTTCAGGATGCATTTTGAAGCACTAACCAGTAGATTACTACATTCACCGTTCAAAACATAAATATTTTAGATGTTTGTCTCTTTCTTCCATCTCCCTGATCTTTTCTTGGGTACTCTAACTTACAATCTAGAAAGCAATACCTCACATGTTCAAGTCCAGAAGCCTCTTTTGCAGAATATCTAGCTGGTATGCCTCTATCCAAAATTAAATGCTCACATATCCTGGCACAAAAATTTAAAACAGTATTTTCTATCTTCATTTTACCACCATTCCTATAATATATTCCTCCATATGTTTCTTTCTACATGTCCACTTTCCTTTTTTCACACATATTAGGGATTTATTAAATCTGATGGTATGAAAGGTTAGATTACCTTATTTAATTTCTTAATAAAAATACTCTTATTAATTATCTACTCTCTCTACCCTTTTCTTCTCTTTCCCATTGGAACGAAAATAAATACTCCCCCCATCCAAAAATATAAGTACATGAATAAATGACTTTCTCTTGTCTCAAAATATAAATCATTTTTATGAAGTTTTATAAATATTTCACAATTAACTTCTATCATTGCCCTTATTTATTTTCATATCTCCTCTCGCCTCTTTCTTATTTCCACCCTTTATATTTTCTTCTTATCAAAACAAACTTTCTTTTCTCTTTCTTATTTCCAATATGTAATAATTAATGGCATTTCAGGAACAAAAGATGTTCCCCCTGCGATATAAACTAAGGGAGTAGATGATATTAACACTTTGAAAAGTCAATTTTGGAAAGGTAAAAGTTTCTTCGAAAATAACTTAGAAAAAATACCCCAGTGATGGAGTAAATTTATATAGGGGTAAACGTGAAGAAATAAATAAATGGTAAATTTATTTAGAACGAGGGAAAATATTTTGAAAAGTACTAAAAAGAAAATGAGGACATGTTAAAAAAGAAACATATTCACCTAGGGACAGCCCAAAATTCAAATATATACATCCAATTTGAGATGGGGAATATCTTCAATAGTTTGTTTTTTGAATAAATGGGTTGCATCCATAAGGAAATGTCCACTCTTGACTTAATCTATCTTGTTATTAATATGGCTAGTGGAAGGACCACATAAGAGCAAATCCCTTAAATTAGGAGGAACTTGTGTTAATGGAACTGTAGATAATGATATATATTTTAAAAAAGTGAACAATCGATTCCGAACATTCAAAAATAAAAACGTAGACATTCAATTTCTGACAGAGAAGGTATAATTTAGGAACATATTTCACTAAATGCCTACAGTTCCCTTTTCCAGAAATTAGATGATTAGATGAACCAGAACTAGGTCGAATGTCCTTTGTCATAAGATCCCCATGAACTGATAAAGTCTATGCATGTAACACATATATATAAACTGGTTATTCATACCCACATTGCCTATTGGTTTTACTCAGGTTAGATGGGGAGTGCTTTGTCAACCTGTACTTTTGACAGCAGTGGACATGTACAGGAGATTGAAAATATAATGTATCACAGTTACAAAAGAGTAGCATCTACTTGCATATGATAATATTTAGCAGGAAAAACATTATCATGTCAACAAGAACACTATATATATTATATCAAAGAGCCATGTAACATCATTAGTATCACTATCACCTACAGGTTGAACAGCACACTCACCATTGATTATTTTATTCCGAATCAGGCTCTGTAAGAAAACACAAACTAGTCTGACAAGTCTATTCTGCATGTACCTATCCTGAAAAACAAAAAAACAAAATGATCACTTGATGCTCATCCTAAACCTGTAATTATTTTTTTGAATTTCCATTCAGTAAAAACCAAATACAGATGCGCTTGTATGTCACATACATGCACCACGAACATAATGACATAGTATGAAGAAAGGATGGGAAAAAGCACAGATACCCAGAAAAAAAATCATCTAAACAACAATAATAAGCATCTATTACTCGAATGAAGAAGTATTCAGAATTTTTAAAACAACTAATTTTGATAATTTTTTTAAGCAGTCCTTGCTTATAGGGCAAACTATCCAAGTAACATCTAAACTTTATGAAATCCAACTTTTACACTCAAAACGTTTTCTTCATTCAATTTTAGCACTAGAATTTTTGGAAGTCCAGCTTTTGCACTTTTATCTAAAATTTTTGTTATGTCACTATTTTCATCTATCATATGCAATGCACACAAATTTTTTTAAGAGAATATTTTCATTACATAAAACTGAAAAAAAATCAAAAAAGAATGAACAACTTTCTTCTTTTTTTCCACTTTAATTCTACTCTTTTTTATCCCACATAATCAATTGTCATTGAATTAACAAGCTCAAATAAAAAAATACAGTAAATATGTAAATCAGCAATCAAAACTAAAAATTTACACAAATAAAAAAGGATTTCCATAGCACTTGAAAATCATAGCAACTCAAAATAGTTCAAATCAACCAATTGGAATTTACATATCATTTTCATTATTTTGATTTGTGTGGTTCTTTGTAAACTCTAATGGTTGATTTCAACAATTTTGAGTAGCTAGTATAATTTTCAAGTGCTATTGTAATCATTTTAAAAAATTAAAAATTATTGCATTCTTTTTGGAAATTTGTATGAATTTTGTGTGATGACAAAAATTACCTAAATATAGTCACTACATTGCATATGGAAGATGAAAGCAATAACTTAACGACATTTTAGATGGAAGTGCAAAAGTTGAACTCTCAAAGTGTTAGAATGTTAAACTAGGACAAAAAAAGTTAGATGACAGATGAAAACAGTAATATAACGAAATGTTAGACGCAATTGCAAAAGCTGAACTTTAAAAATGTTTGAGTGCTAAAAATTAGATAAAAAAAAGTTGAGTGTAAAAATTTGGACTTCTGAAAAATTCAAGCATCACCTAGATAGTTTGTGCTTTATAAATAACTCTGATGCCAAGTCTATTTCTCTCATTACTAATGTTATTGCCCTTAAGGACAGCTAAATTTGCAAAGTGCATCTAACAAATACAATATACACAAGTATCCTCTCAGCCAAAAAGTCTTATCTAGAAAACGCCGCCTTACAGTAAGGCTTTCCATTTGACAAATCAGAATCCATAAAAATGCAAATGCTTAGATTCCTCATACAAATTAACACAGACAAATCCCTCCAGATCCACAGGTTGTTTATTCCAAGTTCACTTAATATCTTACCACAATCCTTCTAATCAGAAGGCCTTTATTTTCTTGGTTACAACAGCATTTCCATTCAGCGTCAATAACAAGCAAACCAGGAAACAATCACACTTTGCAAAACTCAATAACAATCCTATATTTGGCAAAAACAACTAATCCAAGTGTCTGATGATAAATAAAGCACTTGCTCCGTAGGAACATAAGCCACCCCAACACACTCGACTTCACTACTTGAGAAGAAAATACATCTCTAAAATCAGTAAGTATCTCATATGGAATACCAGACTAGATAAGTCAAATGCCCTTATCCTCTCTCGTCAAGCCCAAACTCCAGCCACCAAAAGTAATGAAGAGATAAAAGGGAAGTAATAGAAAGGGGATAAAGAGGTAGAAAGTCCAATAAGTCCCACATAAATTACTCTCTTGCAAGGAAGTGTAAGGGAAAGAACACCAGAGGCAGAGTAAAATAAAGACCTTGATGTTCTGACAGGCAGTGATACAATTTGTTATGTACATGTGTATGAATTCAGTAGGAAGTTCAACTGTCGTTGTGAGCCTGTTAACCACTTCCATTGAATGAAGACTCATATCCATATTAACAAGAACTGTGAAGTATCTGCACTTACAAATGAAATTTGCAACATTAGCATTTTTCTAAGGGTAAGCTCTAAAAGTATAAAACAAATGAAATATGAACATACTCTTCAATTTCAGGTGAATTTACTAACTTAATTAGAACTTCAACTGCAATGACAGGATTATTCTCCACCAGTTCCTGACCACATAAAATAAGCTCTAAAGATTCAAGAAAGAACCGGATAAAATCTATATATCATAGGACAATAGAATAGCATACTGGCAATTTCTTTGGTGTCAGCCCACAGTGATAAACAAGCTTTGGATCGTTTGCCAGCTCCAGCAGCAATTGCTAGAGAAACAAAAAACCAAAACCTTCAGTAATGACTCTAATAGCAGCTAATACATTTAAATTCAACCTTTCTGTATGGAAGGGCTTCGAAATAAAGCAGGTGTTGTAGTACCTCTTGTTGAGGTGGTGCAAGTGGCCCCTTCAAAGCTCTTGCAATGAAATCCCTAACTGCTGCCCCCCTACTGGTATCAGCACACATCCCATGATCCCACAAAAGTTCATGGTTATTATCAGGGTTTAACCACACTAGCTGCAGAGAAGAGTAACACAAAATCAATGAAACAAATACATTATAAATATTATATTTCAAACAATGATTTTAAATGTTTGTTTTCTTACTTCCCCATCCAGTACAGGAAGCCGTGGGGGTCGTGGCCTGATCCATTGAGGGTTTAATCCTTCCAAGGATGAATTTCTTAATAACCCATCTATTGTCTCATCTCTATCCCCAGATCCAATTTTGGGTTTTGCTCCAGGTCGAAGGTCAAACCTGAATTTTAGCCATAATGCTATGTGTCACAAAGGATTAAATTAAGGAAATTGAAAAAAGTAATGATTAACACTGCTGAACTCAATGCAGTATTAGGAGACTCAGAAGAGTAAACAGAAAGGATCTAGTTACATCATGAAAAGTTAACCTACTCTTGAGAATTAATATCACAACCACGAGGCACCTCAGGATCTGGCAAGGAATTTTTTATGGGGTTTTTCCTGAATACGCTACTATAAATTTCAGGCTGAACTTTACCACAATACTGCTGTTGCAACTGCTCAAGTTGAGGGAAAACCTGATAATTCCATATTGTACTTCATTATTTAGAATATATCATGTTTTCACGGTGATTAGTGATTCATATGGCAGAACGCATGACTCACAAGTGATGAAGGATCAAAGCTTTTAATATAATCTGCTGCTGACTGTTTGAAGACCTGCAAGAGAAGATCCAATGCAATACCACAACAGTCACGGCAAGGAAGATCATAGATAAAAGAGAAACATTTATATTCAGTGGGAGACTTGGGACCAGATTTAGCAACAGCGGAGATTAAGTGGATACGTAATAAAAACTTGCACAAAACAACAAATGTGATGGAATCATGAATGCTGTCACTTACATAAGAAAAAAGTCGTATGATACTAATGGCAAAAACATTTTTAATGTTTTGTTTTGCTATGCATCCTGCTCTTAAATATTAATAATCCTACCATTTGATAAAGTGCACAAAATGTAAATGGTGTTGATATCCACTACCCAAAGACTAAAGGAAGGATGCTGCGATGAGTTCGGTAAACAAACCCACTTCATAATTGAAAATTCAGTGGAGGGACCAGGTGGAAGGATGAGTAGGTATCAACTGGGTGGTTCTAGATAGCCGCTTATTAACAGATCAAGAAACCACGTAGTTGACATGAAGAAATGAAGAAATCACATGACTAGAAAAGCACCTGCATTTGAGGTGGTATTCATACATAATATGAGCTAAAAGAGATGAAATATCCGAGGTTTGGAGGACATGCAAATTTTAAAAGTTCAGCTATGGAAATGTAATCACATCCCATCTAGAGTAGATATTGTTGTAACCTGGTAAACATCAAGGATTATCTTCCAATCCAGAGCAGGGAAGAGGAAAACTCTAAAACTTAATGAATATCGTGACTATTGGAGGGAGAAATCAAGAGCCTTCACAGGTATTTAGAAGATTGTCAACCTCTAATAAACCAAATTTCAGATTACTGTTTTTGTGTTTCAAGGAGTGCTAATCCTTTGACTGTAAAAACTTTTCCTTCGTAATAAATTAACTTCCAAGGATCCCCCCCCCCCCAAGGATAGAACTTGGGAGAACTGCAAGCACATGTTGCAGATATCTTACTCATCAGGAGGATGAGGAGGGGAAATGATAATTTGCCGGACACAGTACACAGTTGCCTTCTTTTATTGGGAGGTCTAAACATGAAACAGAATGTTGATTGAAGTTCATAAGGAGACCACAGATCAGTCTTTGGTACATCCTGAGCATACCATTACCAGGAGTATAAAAAACATCAGAAAAGGTTATGCAAAAGGAGAAAGAGGAAGCCGGCAACTTTGGTATGGTAAATTAGGAGAACAACAGATATTTAGGGGGAGGGGGGGAAAGTAAACCAAATAGGCAGTAAATGTACAAAGATTAAGCAATACCTCTCCATTGTTGGTAGCGCTGTAGTCTAACAATTGAAGAATAAAACTTCTTTCATATTTTTCAGCTCCATCATCACATGCGACCTGCAAATGAACAAAGAATTGGTAAATGCACATGAAAGTCTGCAAGTGTACAATGGACACCAAAGTCCATAAAAATGACAGCATATTATGAAACTTTACACAAATGTGTCAAGGAAGGAATAGATAAGAATAATAAAATGTTCAAAGGAGAATCTTTAGCATGCTCCACTGCATATAAACTTGTCAAGTAGTGCTCGACACCTAGCAACATGAGTACATGACTTTGATTCTTCAAAAACTATATCCCAAGCACCAGAAGCATAGACAAAGCTAGAGAAGTTATCAATCTTATGTAGATAATAAATATCTGGATAATAATTTCAGTCCTATTTGCACAAATCTTTCCAGCACCAATCAACCATTCTTGTTTTGAAATCATTCATATGCCGGTACTGCCACCCTTGTATGCTTTCTTAATCGTCCTAAATGACAATGATTTCATATTTCTCGGCAATGAGCTAAGTTACCAAACAAACATAGCTGGTGCAAGTGTGTCCAAACACCACAAGCAGCTTTTATTTGAAATGTCAATACTTCCTTCTAATCACAAATACAGAAATATACTGCTGAGGATCATATTAATCCAACCACCAATTTAAGGCTCAATTAAAAGCAATACACACAATTACAATAACAAGAAACCACTTCAATGATCTTAGGAACTTTTTTTCACAGTGAGTTGATTTGTATAATTTGTAAGTTAGCCTACTAAAACTTTTAATATTCTGAAATGCTACATGTCTCATTGTTTATGAATGGCAAGTACCAGCTAACAAGATAATCTGATTTTCCATTATATCAAAATAAATCCACCAGTTTACTTTAAGAGCATGTTAGACTGCAATTGCAGGATTCAAATTTCAACACAGCATTATATGCTTGCAGAAAGAAAATATACTGAGAACATTACCTAAAAATACTTACATTCACAAGCAAAGACACAAATGGATTGGAAGAAGGTGGTTGAGAAGAATAAGCCTGATGCAAAATTGCAAAGCCAACCAACCGCTGAGTCGGTCTAAGCAATTTATTCTGCAAGAATAGGAAGTAAGTAGTTATTCAAATAAATGATAGAAATTTGTCAAAAATTTAATGAAAAAAGTAGATACCTTTATGCTTTTCCTTCTTCCCCTTACCTTTTTCTATTTCATTTTCCCTCTTTCCCGCAAACAAGTTAAAAGTTTTAACTATTCCTATGCATATATGAACCCTCTTTCTCATATCTCTGACAATTGCATATCTGTCTCTCTTTCGCTCTAATGGCTTATTTAGCAGAATTTTAACCCAAATTCCAAGTTAACTCGTGTACAGATAGAAATTTCATTTCCAATCATAAAAATTCTTGCTGTAGATAAATCAATCTAATTGTTCTGTTCAAAAGAAAAAATGAACTTATATCAGCCTAAAACTCACAATTCAAGCGGGCATGGGAGATCAAAATCACTGCTTCGTAATTTCAAATATACATACTAATAATTTCATTCTGCTGCTCAAATAATTCGATAATTTACAAAAATATCTCAAATAGAAAAATAAAAATTAAACAAAATAATATTTTAAAAATAAAATAAAATAAAACCTAGACATAATCGTCTAAACACATATAGAGAAACTTGCCTCGGAGATAAAAACAGCATCGGTGAGTAATACGCCGAGGGAGGAACAGACAGCGTAGTGGCGAGAACGAGGGAAGCTGGAAACAAAGTCGCCCATCACGTCATTGAACGGCCGTTGATCGCCGGCGTTGAGTAGCGTTAGCAGCTGACGAGATTCCTCTTTCCCCAACATCTTTTACTTTAGTTTTTTTTTTTTTTTCCTTTTCCAACTTTTAATTTATCACTTTTCGTCCCTTTTGTACTGAAGCTCTGGCTGGGAGCGACGAGCCCTTATATCAGTGTTTTATTCTTTCTTTAGATTTTCTCTTATGGCATATGTAATAATATGTACTATACTGTATCGTTAAAAAAAAAAAAAGGAGGATTTGCAGAAAAATATTCATTAACTATTTTCGGATTTTTATAAATAATCATAATTTTGTTTTTATTTTTCTTATATATGTAAACTATTTTCAAACTATTAAAAGTTTGTCAATGTCCATTTTAATTGTAAATATATAATTAACAACTAATTAACGCATGACAAAATTGTCTCATTATTATTAAAATTATCGTAAATATGTATTATATAACGGCATTTTTAATCTTGTATAAAAAGTTATATTATATAAGGCTTATAATATGTGTAATATCCAAATTATAATTTAATGAGTTTAATTAATTAATTAACTAGCCCCATTAAAATTTAATATCTCTCATATATATATATATATATATATATATATTATATATATATATATATAAACATAGATTAAAACAATTAATTATCTTTTCTCCTTAATCATGCAATTCCGAAGTAAAATTTTGGGGATATAGGGTTATTTTAGTAATTTTAAAAAAAAATTATTTATTTTTATAAATAAGTTCTTAGGTTTAAAAACCTTAAAATTTTCTCAATTTCAAATACCAATTTACATATTTACTCATAAATGTTTTAAAATTTTCAAATTAGTCATCAAATCTTTCTAAAATTTTTAATTTGACCCCAAACTTCTTAAAACTTATATTTTTACCTAATTCTTTTTGAAATTTCTTTTTATACCACAAGACTTATTTAAATTCTGTTTCAACCTATATTTTCAAACAAATTCGTTTTTAGTCCCTAAACTTTTGAAAATTACAATTTAACCCCTAAACTTTTCTAAAATTCTAATTTGAATCCAAACTTTTCCAAACTCGAAAATTACCTTTTTCATATTCCAAAAGTGTTCCCAAACCTTTTCAAAATGCCAAATATTTCATTTAACTTTTCAAAAAAGCCATTATTTTTCTTTTTATTAGATTATTTATTTTTTTATTTAAGATCATTTATTTAGTTTACCTTTTCAAAGTTCTAATTCATTGAATACTTCCAATGTAGGAAATAATGACTTAGGGAGCTAGTTATTCCATGCAACTTAACATGTATTTATATCTGCATTTGAGGTGGGATTTCTAATCTTATTTGATTATTTAAATTTTTATATTTACATGTTATATGTGTTATTTATTTCATGATTAATTGTGCACTTTTAAATTTTATTATGATATGTGTACAATGATTTTATAAATACGCATATAAATGTCTATTGCATATGTTATCAAAAAATAGGGACTTAGACCCAATAAAATAAAGACTTATGTCCGATGAAACATGGGATTTAATTCAAATAAACAAGAGTCTTTGACTCGATGACATACATTGACTACTTATGTTTATATGATATTTGTAATGTGTATATCCTTGTAAAATGTCACACTTTACTACCATTAATTACTTTGTACTTAACCCATGTATTATGTTTTTCTTAAATCATTTATAAACTGATGGGTTGCGATGCGAGGACGGAAAATGACCAACCATTTATGAATTTAAAATTTTGATTTAAATTATGTTCTCGTTTTCGAACTAAGAATATTTATGTTTATTTTTTAGTTTTATTTGGTATAAATAATTGTATTCTAGCAAAGATTGTTTTGGATTCAAATTTATAATTTGATACTTATTTGGAATTCGAAATTTTGACTCACTATTCGAGAATTTTGACTGTTTAAAATTTGAAATATTCTTTGATTTGGCTATTATATTATATTTTCTATTTTGGATATTTTTGGAAAAATATGAGATGTTACAATATGCAAAAAAAATCATCGTATATATTTATAATTAATATATATAAAAAAAATTTAAATTACCATAAAAAGATATGTATTTGTTGAAACATACATTACCATAAAAAGTGTTGTATGCGATGATATGTCATATAAAATATGTATTTGTGGCAATTGGGTCGTAATTGTTCCAATTTTCTTGTAATGTATATATTTCTTGTCATGCATTGATGAGTATGTTTTTCCCTTTTAAGAACACTTTAAAATCATCTTCTTTGTAGTCAAGAACGAGCATCATATTATGTTTCCTTGCCACTTCCCCTTTCTAACATGGTGTGTTTTCTAGTTCTTCGATATTCTCTCAGCAATTGAAAAATTTATCGATGCATTTCAAACAAATTACTAATGAAAATTCCTTTTTATTATTATTTTATTTATTTATTATAAGTCATTTATAATGCATTAGTGAATGTCTACCCGATAACATAAGTAAACTTTTTCTTCAAAAAATTGTTCTCAATAATTTTATTAGTAATCTCTTGGTAATTAAAAACATTATTGATGTTTTTTTTTCATTTTTCAATTTTTCTTTAACAATTCATAGATAATTTCGTATTCCTGACTTTTGTGTTGTTTCAAAATATAATTTATTATACGATTTTCTAAGAGTATAAGTTGTTATAAGTTGTTTGAGTTACTGACAAATTTCTGTTTCACAAAAGCCATGAAAATATTTATTAATATTTCGTGGCAATTCTGTCAATATGTAATTGATAAAGTTACTAATGTAATTTTTTTTCATAGGTAAATTCCATTTTTAATGAACCACTTTTGGTAGTGCGGTGGTAGACAAACAATTTCCCAAGATCTCCAAGCAATTTTAGGATGACTATCCTTAACCCCACCCCACCCCTAACCAAAATTATCCATAAGACTAGTGATATAACAATAAGTATAATATTAGGATTTCGCAACAAGTCATCACACTTCTTTAATTAGTGCTTTGGAAAGAGTAGGGCGTTAAACAATTCGAGCAAGCTCTAGTTTGGACTTGCTCAAGCTCAAGCTTGATTATATTATGCTCGATTTGAGCTCAATGAAATTTGAAAATTAAAGATCAACATAGAATAAAAATTTGCTTTTAAGTCAAGTTCAAGTTCAAAATAATTTTAAAAATATTTTTAATTAAAATTTTAAAAAAAAATTAAAAATTTTGAAAAATATATTTAGGTGGCTCGCGAGCGGCTCAATGAATCACGAATCAAGCATTTTGAAGCTCAAGTTCGACTCCATTGTCTAATGAGCTAGCTTGAGCTCAAGTTTGAACGATACGGTCTTTGTATCCACTCAATTTATTCCATAAAAAATCTTATAAAGACTGAAAAACTTGTTCAACCCAATCATAAAAGGCAAAGTAATATATATTTCCCATATCCTTCGCTGATTGGAAAAGAATCACATAACATATACTTAAGATTATCAAAAATATGTTATTGAAGTAAAAGGTTCACTTTTCAAAATTAATAAATTTGGCCAGAACTTGCCTCATAAAGCTGAAAATTTTCCTTTAGTTTTGATATTTGCAAATCTTTAGTGGTAGAAAAAGATAAGGAATATATGTAAAATGCATGCGAGGTACACTTAGGCCCCTTGGCCAATATTCATGTCTCTCTGCATGGTGCAAGAAGGATGAAAAACCTTTAGCAGAAAATAGGGAGATAAGGATCCCTTTGTATTATTCATTCCCCTCGTGGGCTTGAAAGGTTTAGATTGAGAGTTATTAATCACCATAGAATAAGAGACTTGTCAAACAATTCATAATAAGGGTTAAACAATTGATTTAAAGCAAGTGTTTTAACTAGAGATTGAAGGATATTGCAGATAGTGAAATATCTCAAAAATAATGATATTTTCCGTAATTAAATAATCTGTCAGAAATGCACTCTCAACTTCATCAATTAATTTCAAGGATCTCATTACTCCTTTAAGCCTATTCCTAAGATCTTTAGCCTATTATCTAAGACGTTAAAGATGACTTTGTAAAGAACATTGCATAGTGATAAAGTTCGAAAATGAATCTTGGTTGTTGCATTTTTATCTTTATGTATAAGCACTAAATGAGACGTAACAGCTAGATCATTAAGAGCTTGCACAATGACATTCCCTAAATCAGGGCCTGAGATATGCCATGATTTTTGAAGAAAATACTCACATAACATTAGGACTAGGTCCGATCGAAAGAAAAAGAAAAAGGGGGAAAAACATTAGGACTAGCCGACTAGGAGCCTTTGTCTAAATGCATTTCCTTATGGTCACTCTGATTTCATCTACACAAAAGGCATGCAGTACTGAGAAAGGAAATCTGATCCCCGTTCAACGCTCTGAACAATCAAAATAATTAACCAGTAAATCAGATTCACCTTTAGTTTTTTTTTTTAAAAAAAAATTGACGAAACCTCATTTTGAGAGAAAATAATGAAGTTGTGTATCAAGGTATGAACATCTCTTGAAACATATTACTAAAAACAAGAAAAGCTCTCCTCTAATTAGTAATCTGTTGGAAGAAAGGATCTGAGTGCTGAAAAATTCATTGAGCGTTAATATAATATAAACATGGAAGAAGTGGAAACAGAGAAGTATCAATTTTTATGCCCACTCTATCTTCATATTTTAATCAACATCTCCATCTACATATCCATTCTTTGACTAGAGAAATTCCCAAACTTGCAAAGATAAGTTGTGCCATCCCTGCTGTTTAAGGCCCTAATTTTCCACGAGGTTGTCGAAATAGGTACGATCCCACCCATAACCCTTGATGACGGTCCATTTCTGTCCATAATTTTCATTCCTCTCCAACCTACAGCAGCAACCAAACACAATAAATTACCACACTCCTATTTTTATATATTCAATCAGCTGGGGAAATGTTTGGATGAAGCCAGTCCACAGGGTTTATATATTCAAGAGGCCCACTTCACCCCACCTCGACAAGAACGTGGATTGTCCGATTTAAACCGGAGTAGAGATACTATGAAAATCGGAAAATTGAGAATTGACGGGAATGGTCCCACCCACCCCATTGCCAACCTTACAATCTCTTCTAAATTCTAATAATATATATATATAACCAACAAAACGGGAAATCCTCAGACTTTTGTATCTCCCCCCGCACTCCGGACACCGTTATGGAGGCAGCTAGAAGATCTTCATTTTCATCACCCCCACTTCCTCTGGTGACTCGCTTTGTAATTAAGCTAATCAGCACCGTCACTGACACGGCCAGACGCAGCAACGGCACAGTGAACCGCCGCCTTCTCAACTTCTTAAAATACACGAGCGCTGCAAACGCAATACCCATTAAAGGTGTCTCCACCGTTGACGTTACTGTCGATCCCACTCGCAATCTCTGGTTCCGTCTTTTCATCCCAACCGTAGATCACGAAATTCTTCCTGTGATTGTTTTCTTTCATGGCGGAGGATTCGCTTTTCTGAGTCCTGATGTCAAGTCGTATGACTTCGTTTGTCGTCGATTTGCTCGGAAATCGCCGGCCATTGTTGTCTCCGTTAACTACAGGCTCTCGCCGGAGCACAGTTATCCGGCTCAGTACGAAGACGGATATGACATTCTTAAGTTTCTTGATGACGAGAACAACAAGGGAATCTTGCCCGGCAAAGCTGACGTGTCCCGCTGTTTCCTCGCCGGGGATAGCGCCGGTGCGAACTTGGCCCACCACGTGGCACTGCGAGCCGGAGAGTCCCAGTTCAGGAAATTGAAGGCAAGCCGTTAAATTGTTATAGTATATTCCTCCAATTTTTCTTGAATTTTCATTTATCTTCTGATTAAATTTCTCATGAAAATGAAGTCTCTGTTATTATTAGAGCTTTCTCCATCAATTTATCATTGTTACATTTTTTTTTTTTTATTGAAAAAAAAGGTGATCGGAGTGGTTTCAATCCAGCCATTTTTTGGAGGGGAAGAAAGGACAGAAGCAGAAGTAGAATTGGCCGGCATTGATCCAATGGTGTCCACAGAACGGTCTGATTGGCTATGGAAGGCATTTCTTCCACCCGGAGAGGGAATGAACCGTGACCACGAGGCCATCAACGTGAGCGGTCCAAGAGCAATTGATATATCGCAGAAGGAGTTTCCGGCCACTATAGTGGTGGTGGGAGGGTTTGATTCTCTCAAGGATTGGCAAAAGAGGTACTATGAATACCTGAAGAGGTCAGGTAAAGAAGTGCAGCTGTTGGAGTACCCAAGCATGGTCCATGCGTTCTATATTTTTCCAGAATTGAAAGAGTCTGCAGAATTGATTTCACAAGTCAAAGATTTTATCAACAAGAAATGCTCTGAACATTACAATTAATACTATAGTATTTTGCCTTGACAATTATTGTTAAACAAACCTGCAATTAGTGTTCACTGAAGTGGTTGTTGAGCCATGATGGCACCAAGAAATGGATGGGAGTAGGTTAACCTATTAATGACTCATTACTGTTATGCTGTATGTTTGTATTCAAAAGCCAGAAAAATGTTTTCATACTAAGAGTTTCGTTTCTTATGTGCCGCTCATCTGCCAATTTTCAAAGAGTAGTCGTTACTAGTTAGTTTTGAATATTGCCATTACTCACACTAACTTTTATTTATTCAAGATTAATTACACACTTCAATTAAAGATAAAATTTAGTACAACTTTCTAATAAGCATTATGTATTATTAAATTTTTAAGGCTTTTAAAATAAAACAGTTTAAAATAATATATTTCAAAAGTTTGAAAATTTAAAATCAATTATTTGGAATTTTAAAAAGTAAGAATTGTGAATTTGTAAAATAAAATTTTAATAATAATAGATTTGTGAACTTTTATAAATATGATAATACATAAAAATAAAAATAAGAAAAATGAAATAAAGAGAGCATTTATCCAATTTTAGTAGTAAAATTTAGAAGAAAAAAACAACACCTATTTAAATGATTTTTCAATAAGGATTTTGAATAGTTTAAAATTCCTTATTGAAAATTCTGAAATCTTGAAAAACCATTACATCAAATTATCCAAACAATATTTCTATAATATGAGTATTACAAATACTGAATTAAAAGGAAAAACACTCAATTCTTATCCTAGCCCACTCTAAAGTTTCTTGTACGTGGAGAATACCATTATCTAGGAATTATTGATTGGTAGATAGTCAAAGAAATTGTCATGATTTCGCTTCCTCATCTCGGCTTTTAGCCAAATTTCAATTTGTCTATCTATTTTTATTTTGCTCTGGATTCATATCTCCAAACTTTTCTAAACTCAGGCCTATTGCGTGCCCTATAGAGGCATTTGTATTTGTGTCCTTATATTTTTTTGTGTGTGCAAGTGTTTTTCCCCGGGCTATTGTTGGACTTTATTGTGATTTGGATTATCTCTGGGTGTTAATACGTGATTTGTCTTGAACTTGTTGTGTCTTCTGATACTGTATTTAATTGTTTGTTCTCTGCTATTGAGGAATTTTATTCCTATGTGTTGCGTTGGAACACAAGGTTAGTTCTACTCCTGAAATTACTCATATTTATATGATTCTCTACTACTTGGAGTCTATTTGATTGTAACTTGTGCAGTCATTACATCGATCATCTGATTCAATTTATATCTGAATCCTATTAGTGTGCATTTATGTCTAGTGTTAAGGTTGATGTTGAAGCTTTTAATGGCCAAAGTGACTATGGAATTTGGAAAATGAAAATGAAAGCCATTTTAGTTCAAAATAAAGTTCAGTATATTGTATATGATCCTAAGTACTTTCCAAAATCTTGGAAGAATGAAATTTTATATGAAAAGTTATAACTTGCACATAGTATTCTTGTGTTGCATTTATCTGATAACGTGTTCAGACAACTTGTTGGGTTCGATTCTGCTTATAAAATCTGGAGTAAACTTAATGAACTTTATCTAAGAAAGTCTTTGTCAAACAAAATTTACTTAAAAGAAAAACTATTTGGTTTCAAAATGTTTTGTGCAAAATCCTTAGATGATAATTTGGATAATTTAAACAAAATTATTGTTGAATTGTCAAATATTGATGAGTCTATTTCTGATGAAAATCAAGTTGTGATTTTATTGAATTCTCTGTCTAATTCTTTTAAATAAGTTAAGTCTGCTATTAAATATAGTAGAGAAAGTCTGACACTTGTTGATGTTAAGTCTGCTTATCAGTCCAAAGAACTAGAACTTAAAATGGAAAATAAGGGTAATAGAAAGAATTTGTATGTTATTGGTAGACCTAAGAAGAAGGAACACCACTTCAATAGGAATAAGTTTAGAAGTAAATGTAGGTCAAAGTTTAGAAATAAAAAAAAATGTTTCTACTATGGTAGAGAAGGTAATTTGAAAAACAAGTGTTTTAAAATAATTAGATATGAAAAACATAACAATAAAAGAAATAGTAGTAGTAATTATCATGATAGCAATGGCAATAGCGAATTTGACATTTCTGCTAGCACTATGTATGCTGAAGTTTTTTGTATATCTGATAATTATATCTCTGATGATTGGATTCTTGACTCTGATTGTACCTTTCATATGTGTCACAACATGGACTAGTTTGTCTCTTTTGAATCTATTGATGGAGGTAAGGTTTTATATGAGAAAATAATGAATTATGTAAAGTTGAAGGTATTGATTCTATATGTACTAAAATGTATAATGGTGTTGTTAGAAAAGTAACAAAAGTTAGGTATGTTACTGATCTCAAAAGAAATCTGATTTCTTTAGGGTTTAGAGTTTATGGTTTATGCTGAAGTTTTTTGTATATCTGATAATTATATCTCTGATGATTGGATTCTTGACTTTGGTTGTACCTTTCATATGTGTCCCAATAGAGACTAGTTTGTCTCTTTTGAATCTATTGATGGAGGTAAGGTTTTACATGAGAAAACAATGAATTGTGTAAAGTTTAAGGTATTGATTCTATATATACTAAAATGTATGACGGTGTTGTTAGAAAAGTAAACAGAAGTTAGGTATGTTACTGATCTTAAAAGAAATCTGATTTCTTTAGAAATGTTTGATACTTCTAATTATTACGAAATTGAAAATTGTTATTTGAAAATTTGTAAGGGTTCTTTAATTATTTTAAGAGAGGGAAAAGAAAAATAGTAACTCTATATTATACAATTCTTCTGCTTTTTATGGTAAATATTCTGATAATGAATCCATGTTATGCCATAAAAGAATTGGACATATCAGTGAAAAAGACTTACATTACTTGAGTAAACAAAACTTGTTGAATGGTGATCAAGTAAATGTGATTGATTTTTGTGATTTCTGCATTTTGGGAAAACAACATAAACTCGGTTTTGTCACAGACACACACAAATTCACTCATATACTTGATTACGTGCATTGTGATCTATGAGGACTTGAAAGGGTCCCAACCTATGGCGTTAATATGTATTTTCAGTTTATTGTGGATAATTTTTTTAGAAAAGTTTGGATTTTTCTCTTGAAATTTAAGGATCAAACCTTTGAAAAGTTTATGGAATGGAAAATATATGTTAAAAATCAAACAGGTAAGAAACTTAAATTCATTACGACTGGCAATGGTCTAGAATTCTGCAATCATAATTTTACAAACATATGTTCTTCTTGTGGTATATGCCCTGTTTCAAATATACAACCAATCCATCAAATACTATTTATCTTCCCCAAGATATGAGTGTTTCTATTGAGGTGGAGCACACATCTGATTCACCCTCACAATCCACATTGTATGCTGAAACCAATGCTGAGTTAGAACATGAACTTGCAGGATCATATATTATACTTAATCAAGAAAACTCATGTCAGATACCTGAGGAGACTGAGCTTGAATATAAAATTAATTAAGATAATGATGTTGAATACTTAGAAGCCCAAACTCAAGCTTTAGAAGAATACAGACTTGCTAGGAATAGAACTAGAAGAAGCATCAGATCATATGAAAGGTATGATTATTCATACCTTGTATCCTATGCTCTAGCTACTGGAAATTTGATAGAGGAAGCAAAACCAACTTACTTTGATGAGGTTCTGAAAAGCCTCAACTACAATATGTGAATGAATGCTATGAAAGAAGAAATGTCTTCTTTATACAAAAATAAGACTTAGACACTAGTATCCAAGCCTGCTAAACAGAAATAGTAAACTACAAATGGGTATTCAAGATCAAAGAAGATGAAACTGAAAGTGAGATATCTAGATTCAAGGTAAGACTTGTTGCAAAAGACTTCACTCAAATAGAAGGGGTAGATTTCAATGAAAGTTTTTATCCTGTTGTTAAATACAAAACAATTAGAATTATGCTTGCTTTGATTGCTTTTTATGATTTTGAATTAAAACAGCTTGATGTAAAAACTGTTTTCTTACATGGTGAGTTGGAAGAAACCAACTACATGTCTCAACCTGTTTGGTTTTGAAGTTAAAGGCAAAGAACATTTAGTTTGTCTTCTTAAGAAATCTCTCTATAAACTCAAGCAATCATCTAAACAATAGTATACAAGGTTTGACTCTTTTATGGTTAAAATTGATTTTGCTAAAAGCAACTTTGATAGTTGTTTATACTTCTCTAGTAATTGTATCAATAATGCTATCTATCTGCTTTTATATGTTGATGACATTCTTATTATTTGCAAAAATAAATAAAGATTGCATAAACTGAAAAATGTGCTGACATCTGAATTTGATATGAAAGATTTAGAACCAGCATCTAGAATTTTAGGAATGCATATAAGTAGAAACATAAATGAAAATTCTTTAATTATCTCTCAAAAATCTTTTCTGAAAAGAGTTATTTCTAAATTTGCTATGAATCTTTCTAAACATATTAATCTTTCCTTGCTGTACATTTTCAATTGTCTACCAAGACTTATCCTGAAATTGATAAAGAAAAATCTGAAATGGCTAATGTTCCTTATAAGATGGTCATTGGATCAGTAATGTACTCCATGATCTCCACTAAACTTGACATTGCTTACTCCATCAGTTTATTAAGTAGATTTATGTCAAATCCAAGTAAGGATCATTGACAAGCTTTGAAATGGCTATTAAAGTACTTAAATAGTACCTGCAATTATGGTTTGCGTTACTCAAAATAGACTGACTCTCCTGTTTTGATTGGTTATGTTGATTCTGATTATGCTGGTAACAAAAATGGTAGAATATCCACTTCTTCATATTTTTTTACTTTTCCTGGTAATTGTATCTCTTGGAAGTCACAACTTCAGTCTGTTGTTGCCCTATCTACTACTGAATTTGAATACATTGCAGCCACTGAGACAATTAAAGAAGCAATTTGGCTTCAAGGTTTATTAAAAGAACTGAATATCTTGAAATAAAAAACAGTGATTTTTACAGATAGTCAAAGTTTATTACCATTGTATAAAAATCCTGTCTATCATGAAATAATTAAGCACATTGATGTTAAATTTCATTTCATTAGAGAAAATATAACAAATGGAATTGTTGGTATCAGAAAGATTAATAATGATGATAATTCTTCTAATTTTGGTACTAAAATTGTTGGAACTGACAATTTCTTCATATGCAGGAACATGCTACACATTGATTAAAGCTGAAACTGGCTGAGAAGTGCAATGATATCATTGAATTAGTCTCTCTATGTGTTTCCATGAACATTTCTAAATGTTGTTGAAGTGTTTAAGATAGATTTTGTTGGATTTATGTCCACTTCCACAATTCAATATTTTACCCAATGATGTTGGACTATGTTTATGGGCCTCAGTTGAGTCGGATTCATTTGAAAGAAGAGAATCGGGCCAAGTCCAATGTTTAACGGGTTACCGATCGGATCAAACTTGACCCCACCATGACAGCCACTATATATTCTTTCTTTTCTCCATTTGTAAACAAGAGGGTTGAGAATTGTTTAGGGTTGTCCATTTCTATCGTTTTTGTTCTCTTTTATCTCGACTGTTTTTCTTCCTTCTCCGAACCATTGAGCTCTTGTTATCTTGTACCTAGGTTTGTATACCTTTAATTTGTACTTAAAAACTTGAGAGGATAAGCCAAAAATGGCCATGTATTGAGGGTGTAAAACATAGAGAAATAAGAGAAACTGCTATAATAGAGTACCGTAGAATAGGTATAAACGAATCACATAAATCTTGTATTATGTTCTTCAATTTTATTGTTTCCGCTTTATTTTGTTTACCAGTAATATGAGCAAAAACTCCTAACATTATTGATTTCAATTCAATTGTTTTCTTGAATAAAAATGAAGGGAATCGTGTGCATGTAGATTTTTGGGATAAATTTATAAAAAACAAAGTGGACAAAATTATTGTTAGGCCAATTTATGTTTGATAATGTTAGTGCATCAACATTAATTTTTATTTATTAGAATTATTTTATTTTTTGTCACACATTATGTACTTTTATCCAAATTTCTGTAGTCAACGTTTGATAAAAAATTTATCTCCAATTGTGAAGTGCATTTTCATCCTTCTATTATTTAAATTGGCGCTTTTAACCCTCCAACTTTTTTGTGTTTGATGACATTGATACCCTAACATTAATTTTAATTTATTAGATACCTTTTTTTTTTATTCGACAAATTAGATACTTCTGACAATGTTCCTATCAAATCAATAATGGCCAACGTTTGACCAAAAAAAAATATTTAAATTCTAACGGGCATTTTTTTCCTTTTAAGTTGACCAACTAACCATCGTTGACTAATGGAAATTTTGATGGAATTACCTTAATGTGTAGAACCAAAAAAAAAATGAGGATTCTAATAAATCAAATTAATGTTGAGGTACAAATATCAAACATAAAAAAGATAAAAGAGGCAAAAGTGCCAATTTGCCCAATGAAAAATATGGCAACATTTTAGTGATTTCATGATTTATTTATTTACGTAGGTTTGCTATCACAATATCTCAGTGGGTATATACACATACATATGTTTAACATATTTTATGAGGAATACTTGAAAGAAAAACATAAAGACGTAATAATTATAAGAGATTATTTCTTACTTAAGAACTAAAGGAGAAAAAAAGAAAAGACAGAGGAAAATCGAAAGATCAACAGAATCATAATTATTCTAGTAGTATAACTTAATCCATGAAGAGATCATTACTCAAACTTCCTGAAGAACAATCTCTTCTGGGTTTTGCATGGCCATTGATTGTTCTTGCATCATCCTTTTTCGATTGTTGTTGATCCAATTCTTCAAGATAGGTTTAGTTATTTCAAGCTCTAAGCAAAATTGCATAATTTCTTCTTCATCTTTGTTTTTCAGTTTCCATCCGAACCCATCAGCAAATTGCTTCAACCTTTCTTTCTTTTCAGGAGAGATTTTTGTTCTCATTCGCTTTGCATTTTTGTCCATGATCTTCATCTCATCTTCTTGGATTATTGTATCTTCTCGATCTACCTTTCTTGCATGAGATCCAATTACAAGTTTCTCCATCTTTACTCTCTTATGGAAATTTCGATGGCAGCCACATGCAGCACAAGAAGAGGACTGATGATCATCATCATCGGTCGTCGTGAATTGACCACAACCATCAAGAACATTGCCCATTGTTTCCATGGCATGATTTCTCATGCATTTCATGTAATTTATCACAATTTCCCTTGCTTCGTCAATAATGGTACTGGTTGCCATAATAATGAATGAAGCAAGAAGGATTACTAGGTGACAGGATTTGGTGATTGAATGAAGAGGTGACTTGATGATCATGAGGAGTGTTGTGTTTATATAAAGAAACCATTGAAGGCAAGAGTAGAGGTGATGTCAGGTATATAAATAAATAAATTGTAAAAAATCAGCGGTGCACGCCGCTTACGGTATGTGTACAAGTGGATATATGATTCAAACTATTTTGGCAATATATGAAGAAAAATCATGCAAAGCTTTAAAGCCAAGCGGTGAACATAACAGAAAGATGAGTTGTCATTATGTATGCATCGTAGTCAAAATTCTCAATAATTAGTTGGCATTGTTTAATGAAGCATATTTACATGTGGAAATTCAATTTAACTTTAATGCCATAGAGGAAAATCAATTTAACTTAGAGTGAATGGCAAAAAAGTCATCTTTATTTTATAGTATCATACAAAATGTCAAATTTATTTTTTTGTGGTAAGAAATATTATTTCAGACGAAAAAAATGAGTCAAAATGGTCACCCCATCAATTTTGACCATTTGACTTTCATTGAATGTAATTTTTTAAAAGTATTTTAATCTTTTTAATACAAATTTGTTTTTTCCTATATAATTTGATGAAAGTAAAAATATAGTGAGCATATGTTTTTGCAAGTTGGTCTTTCTTGCCAAAAAATAAAAAATAAAGTGACTTTTGTGGTATAGTGTGGAAGTAAAGTAACTTTTTTTTGTCATGCATTCTTTTAACTTTTACATGTAAAAATATGACTTATGACACCATTTAACAAAGCATTGACAAGAAGTAAGTTTCTAAATTAATGTACGAGCATATTACATATTAGTTAATAAAACAATCTCACATGGACTCTAAGTCATAAAAAATAAAAATATTTGATAATTCACAACATAATAAAAAAATCATATATTTATATATATATATATATATATATATAACGATACCTTTTAATTAAGTGTGTAAATGAAGTGTGTAAATGAATTGCTCAATCAAAGTTCGATTCGAATTCAAGCCTTAGATAATCTAAGTCAAACTCGAATTCTAAAATATTTGACTAATGACTAATATATCCGTTCGTAAGTAACCTAAATATATATATATATATATATATATATTCACAAATTTTAAATTAAAATATTTAAAATATTAATTCAATTCAACAAATAATTGATTTAATCTCATCCGAACGCATTTTTATTCAAAAAAATGTCATGGTGAGTTTGCGACGCTAGTCACAAGGAAGAATTGGCGGAAGAACCTATAAATTTATAGATATTGTAGCCAAATTTCTAAATTCAATTCTTTTTAATTTCTTTCCACTCTCTTTGTCTATCCCCTCAATCTCCCTCACTTGGGGAAATTAATCACATGAAAATGTTTGCCTATAACCACCTTCTATATCTGGTATCCACTTTTGTGTGCCGTCCCATCAATCATAGTTTCATTTCTTTTATTATTTAATTTTCATGATTATTAAACAAAGCACCATGTTTGGCATTTTTACCCCTCTAATCTCTCTCTGTCTACTATCTCCTTCTACTCCCAACCTCTCTCAATTTTTCACTCATAAAAACATCAAATTAGAACCATTTTAAATGAAACAAACTTTAAAACAATCTTATTTATTTTTTTCTTTTTTTTCGATCTATGAACGTTTATTAATTTATTTATTAAGATTCATTGTCTTTTTGGTTAAAAATGAAGAAAAAGCATGTTAATATTTGATTATGTTTACAATGAACAAAACCTTTGAATTTGATGAATGAAGACATGTTTTGATGATTGGGGAATGTTGGGCTATGTTTATATTGTGTTAAATTGCAATTTAAACACACTTCAATTTGGTGGAAAAACTTGTCAAATCGGAGGAAAAAAAAAGAAGGAAGAACAACACTGGAGGTCCAGAACAACCCGCGGGGCAAAGATCTATCCTCACAACCTTGTGGGAAGATCATAGTTGGTCCGGCTAGGCCGTGTGGACCAATTAGAATCTCCTCACCAAGCGGTGCAGACGAGCATGGTTTGCCCCAACGGACCGTGCAAACGAGCTAATTTTTTTATATAATATTATTTTTAAAAATATTTTTAGTTTTTTAAATCATTCCTTAATTTATTAATTGATTCTATAATTTTTTTACTATTAATTGTTTTATTTAACTAGTTGTTTTAATTGTATAAGATTGTTTTAGTTGTTTTATATGATTGTTTAATTATTATTTAAATTAACAGTAATTAATTGTTGGGATTATTTTATAGTTCCTTCAACCAATGGAGATGATTTTTTAAGAGAAAGAAAGTAGTGAGAGAAGGGGGAAGGGTAAAAATGTAAAGAGGGTGTTATGTTTAATTTGGGTTATCTAACTCTCTTTCATTAATTAGCTTGTATTTGATTTTTAATGGTCAGAGATAGAAATTTATCGATTTATTGATTTGTATTGTTGATATTTTAGTTGACTCAAACTCTTTGATACAACTATATTTTAAGTAATATGTTTGTTCAAGAACTTTATTTTTTCTAGTGAAAGTAAAAAATATTAAGAAGATAAAAAATCTTTCAGTGAATGACAATTGTATCTGTGACTGTTAAAAAACTGAGCACAAATAATGGCATCCTAAAGTCTTAAAAGTTTCCTGGGATTTTGTGTTTTTAGTATTTTTTTTTTTTTTTGAAAACTGAATTCAAGGATTGTAAAGTGTGTGTGTGTGTGCGTGTATTTGAACATTTTGTATCTGAAATTTAAATTGTTTTGAGTACTTTTGACAGATAATTAAACTTACCCTTGAAATTGTGATCCTATGCTGGATAATGAACAGCTTTACAAACTGTCCTTTATCCTCATCACAATTTCTCTTCATCTATGTATATATTAGTGATGTGATGCTTGACTTTCAGTGAATACAATGTTAGAGAAAAGAATTTTGATGTTAGATTTTGAGAAGATATGGCTGTACAGAAACAGTATCAAAATCCTTAATACTTCAGTTCAATTGTTTACTTAAATAACCTTAAGAACAAAGATAAGTCATTTTCAATTATTCCCTGCTTACATTTCATTTGAAATATCCAATGTAGATTCAATGGACTTGAAATTTAACATTCTTGAAGCCTTCCAAATTACCTAGATTATTCATCTATAAAAATGAAATTTTGATACACTTTATACTTGAAATTTTAACACATTATGAGAATTTGTAGTTGTGATGTTGGGTCCTTGAATAGGACAAGTCCATAATTCAAATGTGATACTTCGGAATTTTTAAGCACTTAGAATGATAGTCTGGAATTAGAATGAAGCATTCTGTTTTCATGAATGTTTGACATGTAAAATGTTTCACTAGGAATACCGTTTTGAAAGGCATGGATGGATACAGACTTTCTTTTAAGAAAATGCATGGTTTCTTCAATTCCACAAAATCTTTCCCTGCTTCAGCAAAGATAACTTTGTTGGCTTTGGTATCAATCAGAAGTTTCAAGCTTATTTTGATTGCCATAATTTTTAGCCGTCAAACAAACATTGAAGTATACATTCGCATAAATTCTTCTGCAGAAAATCCAGAGAAATGAAACAAAAAAAAAAAAAAAATGCAAACAGAAGAAAGCAAAGCAATGTCTTCCAACAGTACAAATCTTGGACAAAAAACCTTTTTTTCTCCCTTTTATATATTTAGCATAATAGCCAGTTCACAGTATACTAAGCTTTCTTTGAAAAGAAACTATGCATGTCGATCAAAAAAAACTTACCACAAACATGTTTGCATTGCAGATTTTACCAATTAGGAACAGGACCTTAAAATATTCAGCAGCTGAGTTGAAGGTGAGGTGATGCAGTATATATGTAGTAGTACGTGACTCAAGAGATGCAGAACATGTTTGCTAGATATGGATATACATATTGAGATGATGAATGATTACCTGAGCAAGTTCCTTGTGCGCAAGAAATTTTCTTGATCAGTTTACTCTCTATGCCCACCGGTGCTGCTATCAAACTCAACAGAAAATCATCGTCCTCTGTCGGTTGCTTTGGAAATTTGTATCAAAGTTTTGGAAATTTGAATGAATCTTACATTCAGCCTCATTTGTCAAAGGATATTTTTCTTAATCCTAAGGTTTCAGCTCTGTCATGACTAATATTCCTCTGTTGATGCCTGATAGTGAATCCACAATCAGTGACACGAGTTACTACTGCGGTAATTCTATCTTTATGTAGCAAATGTGCGAAATGTTCTTCTCTGTCCAATGTGCAGAACACAAATGATGGTACTGGATAATGGTGCTGTTTTGACAAATGGCGAAACCACCCCAAAGGGTTAAGTCCAAAGCCTAGTCGTGTATATGTCGATGATATCTGGCATTCAATTGATGAACAAATTGAATATTTATCAGTTTAGTATGCTGGAAGAGAGGGTGGTTCAAGTTGGAACGGATGGGGTATGATTTATTTGTTCATTATTCTTTATTCTCTTTCTTTTTTCGTTGTGGGCATACGTTAAAATTCAGGTTATTTTGTATTACGTAGGTTTTCAGGTCTGTTTGCATTCTAATGCTTTTGTCCTTAACCTCATGCTTAGGGTCTTGAATTGCTAAGAGCTTCTTTCCAAGTTGGAGGCAGCTCTAACTGACGCGTTACTTGGAAAAAAAAGGAGCCAATGGCAAACTGAAGAGCTGTGGAGCTGATACAAAATATTGAATTACTAAATCAAGGTGCAATTTTAATTAGATTTATACAAAATAGGGTTGGTCTGTTGGGAGCTATCAACTCTATACTTGCTTGGGTATAACAAAAAAAGTCAACAAGTGTAAACTTTAAAAGTAAAAGAAAAAAGAAAAGAATTGGGGTTTTGCCTTTGACTAAAATCACCAATTTTCCAGAAGTTATACATGATTCAAAAAAGGTTTTGCCCCAAGAGAAAATTCTTTATTTTGTGTTTTAGGTATTTCCAAAACCATATAAATTATAGATAACATCCTAACTAATAGTCAGGGCACTATCTAAAATAATAACAAAGTCAAAAGATCTTTTTAATTATTAGATTAAGTCAAATATATAAATTTAATTCTAATTAAAGTGATTATTTATTATGCAATGGTATCTTTTAGAATAAAAAAAAATAAACATATATGTTTTACAAAGACTATGTCCATATTCAAAGAACTTTCCACACAAAAATTTAATTGGATCATGAGTTAGACAATAAAGCGGAAGCGGTGAGTTGATTGGATAGAAGCTTAGAATATAGAGTATTAGTACTAATTGGATAAAATAAAAAAATAAAAAAGTACTGGTGCTGCATTTGGACGAGTGAAACTGAAAACTATTCGGACTACTGGCAGTAGCAGATTCCCAAACCGATGTGAAAAGTATTCCTACTTTTGATAACGAGATTTAGTTATGGGATAATCCAAATGAACAAGCTATTTATTTGAATGAGGATCCAAATCTCGAGGGCTCTAAATTGAGTTAATTCAATGAATGCATAAGCAAACAAATTAAAATAAGTCTAATGAATTATATATAACTGATATAATTCTAGCAATAGGCAATGTAGAGCGAAACATTGTTTAATTCCATTAATTTATTAAAAGTACTTATATATTTTAGCTTCTTCTAGGGGTAAAGGAAAAATCATATTTTTTCTCTAATTCAAATTATAGTCATCATCTCCTTTAACCTTCAAATTATATATATATATATATATATATATATATATAACTACAAAAACACATTACATTACGGACAAAAAAAATTACTTTTGTGATTTAACAAATTTGTTTATAATTAGCGACGAAATTTGTCAAATTATCAATTGAATTTTTCTCTTGACAAAAGCCTTATAAATGATGAATTTATTAACCGAATATCAATGAACATTTTTCATTAGTAAATTAATTTATTATTTTTTGGTCGAATTTTATATGGACAGAATCATTACTGACAATAACTTGAAAAAAACTATTTTTTTGAAAGAAAATACTTGGATTCTAATTGGAGCCGACCCAACAGGATCAACTTGTAGATACTCATTTACATAGATAAGAGAAATTTTTAGGCAATAAGGATTCAGACCTGAGATCTTTCATTGCTTGTAGAAAACTTGTACCGACAAACCAAGTAACACCTTTGAATTTATTTGCACAATATCATTTTTTCGTTCAAAATTAAATGTTCATTTTTTTACTTTAAATTATCTTTGACATTAGTATAATGAATTGTGATATTTATCAATTAGTAAAATGTAATTCTCTTAAATTAAATTAAGGTAGTGAGGGGTGAAGATCATGAGCTAGTAAAATATAAATCCCTTAAATTAATAAGGTTATTAATAGAACTTTAGATAAAAAAATTATTTATTTAAGGAAAGTGTATATTCAAATACGAATAAACTAAAATAGAAATATGTGCATTCAATTCTGAATGGAGGGAGTAATATTTATGCAACATTCCACCACAATAATCATAATAATAACAATTATCATTTTTTATTATTATGATTATGATTACAATTATTATTACTATAATAATAATAATATGTGCTTGGGCTAATTGGACTTTAAATTGATAGTGATACTCTATACTACTACTACAAATAATAATAATAAAAAAATAATAATAATATAATAATATAAAATGTAGTTTAAAATATATTTTTATAACAACATACATAAAAGATTCAAATATAAATAAATTACTAAAATTATATATAACTAATGTAGGGTAAGTGTATATATATATATATGTATATATTAGGAGAATTAATATTGAGAATGATTTGCCAGCACAACATGAATTTGACATGTTAATAATAGGTTATGGTTGAGGGTTTTCATGTTTGTGTTAGAATTGTGTCAACCTGATAAACTCTTATCATATTTTGAGTGAAATCTTGTATGACATGATAATACAATTCAAACCCGTCAACCTTTTTATTTTTAAAATAATAATATTACATTTTTTAGATCATAATTTAAATGTAAAATTAAATAGCTAAAATTTTATTGTTGTGATAGGCATATTAGAATTAATTTTTTTTAATAATTTAAATAGATAAATAGCATGCTTGAGAATAAAAAGTGCAAACAAATAGTATATATGTAGTTCGTGTCATTAGTTGTTGATGCATTATTTATTTTATTTTTATATTATTGTGTTGTTAATTTTGACACATTTTATTATTGTGTCATGTTAAGCATAATTATATAATATTGACCGGATATGACATGACTCCATAAACACTCATAATAATATTATATATATATACTTCATATGTAGTGTATGTGTATAATATTATAAAAAAATTGCTACTCACAAAAGAATAACAATTTATGCAAAAAAAAAAATTGAAATATTTTGTGTTGATATTTCCTTCGTTTTCCTTCTATATATTTTTTAAAAAATGCATTTGTCGATATTCCGTTAATATTTTTTAATTAATTTTTAAATATTTATTAGTATTCCATCGATATTTCGTTAGTAAATTAGCAATAGAATAACAAATGAAATTTTTATTGTCATTATTCCATTGATATTTTTATTTAAATAATTTTAAATAACGTTTATCGGTGTTCTATTAGTATTTCACCGTTAAGTCATTAATATTATTATTTAATTAAATTTTTGAATTTCATCAAAGAAATTTTTTCCATCAGTATTATATAAAATATTATCAACGGAAAAAAATGGATAATCCAAAATTACTAACAAAAGATTACAGGCGGAAACCATTATATCGTTATTTAAAAATTCGTCTCGAACTCCAAAAGCTCTTAAAGACTGTATACTTTGGTATTCTATAACTAGGATTACACTTTTTACATGATGAATACGAGGCATTGGATGGAAGAATATTCCATATTTCTTGTCTTAGTATATTGCTCGTTCAAATAGGAGGGAGTTGTCTGATGTAATTTTGTGTTTTGGAATGAGTTTCTTTTCTCTCTTTTTAAATTTTATTTGGAGAATTGGAACATTTTAATAAGTTTGAGTTGCTGACTTTAAAGTTCCATATATATTTCAAATTAGTATATAAAATTTCATATGATTGGATAGTTGATTATTAAAGTTTAATATATTTTATATTTACTTATAAATTTTTATATGTTTGTGATATTGGTCTATAAAGTTTTGTTTATTTTAAAAATTGACTAATAAAGATTTCTTTATAAGAAAATATCATAGAGTCTGTTAAATATGTCACATAATGAATAATGAAATAATATATTTGTCATTTTATATTTTTTCAATGAAAAAAAATATCATGAAATAATAATACACAAATGAATGGCACTTTTATCATAATAACAATACGTGTAAATGTCGTTAATATGTATATTTATTATTCAATTAGATTTTTTTATCGTTGAAAAAATTGAAATGATAAATATACCCCTTTATTATTTATCAGTCTGATGATCACATGACATATATGTCATAATTTATAATATTTTCTGATAAAAAAAATTATCGATCAATTCTTAGAAATAATATAACTTTATAAATCAATATAAAATATATTAAATTTTAATGGCGAATCCAATATAGAACTTTATATATAAATGAAATATATTGAATTCTCTCTTCTTTTTTTAAAAGGGAATGAGTTACTAGGTGTGTATGACAGCAGTGTCATCCAACAGTAATGATAAATTTTGTGAAGACAAGATACTATTCACACATTTTGTACGCTGCAATTATTGTGGGAAGTGGGCACTCCGGTCCCAAAGCAAAGGCACGGTGTTTCCTTATCCTCAACTTGTAAACAGGATAAGATAAATAATTTGAGATAAAATAATAAAAAAATTCATCCATTTTTTAAAAAATACATCAAATAAATTTTCTTGTTACTAAAACAAATTTTTTTCTTCTTAATTATAAGATATTTTTCTATTTTTTAAGGTTATTGTTTATGTTATTTATAAATTCACTATTACTTTATTAAGAAAAAAACAAATATTACATTTTCTAATAAAAATTTAAATAAATAAGAGTATAATGAACATTAAAAAAAAATTATTAGTCTCTGTAATTTTGTTTAAAATATCTTATAAAAAAGAATAAAAGAAGTAATATTGAATTTTAGTCTTGAAGAATAAAATATATTCATATTACTTTAACTATTTAGAATTAAATATTGATATGACTTAATATAAAAATTATAATAAAATTTCAACTTAAAAAAATTATTTTATTATTTTTATTATTAATTAGATAAGTGATTATTACTATTAGTTACTAATATTTTTAAATTAAGAAGATTATTAGTGAACTTTTAAATAAAAAATAATATTTCTTTCGTGTAGAAATATAAGCATTTAAATTTACGTTACATATATTATTATTTTTTATTTCTAAAATATCTTTAATTATGATGTCTTAAAAAAATATTATTTAAAAAATATGAAAAACTTTATGACTTTTATATCTATGACTTTAAAATGCTGATATTTTTTATCTCTATGACTTTAAACTCTTTAGTTTTATATTTTTTTCTATTTATATTATATACATCCATCTATCTTTAATTAATATATATGTATATTTATGTAATTAATTAATAGAGCCAATTCAAATTTCTAAAAGCTTTTTATTTAGTATTTTTAAAATAAAATTATTTAAAATAAAAAATATTTGATGAATAGATTAAATTAGTAGTTTTTTTATAGTTAAGTTCACCAAATAATCTGCAAAAGAAATTATAGTTCTGCATTCAAAAGACAATAAGCCTTTGTTAAAATGACTAATACTTTTGAAGTGGAATACTGATATCTCATTGTTAAAATGTTGATATGTTTAATTAATCTCTATGACTTTAAATTTTTAAGTTATATTTTTTTTCTATTTATATTATATATATATATATAATATTCAATTTTCTAAAACCTATTTTTATTAATATTTTTAAAATATAATTATTTTAAAATAATTATTTCTCTATTTTTTTGTAGAGATGTCAATTAATTATTTCATAACAAAATGTATGATGAATACACTTAAATTAGTATTTTTTTTATAGTTCAATTCACAAAATATTGTAATAAATAAATGATACTTCATAGTTAAAAGATTGATATTTTTGTATTGAAATACTAATATATCAATGTTAAAATACTGATATTTTTTATTTCTATAATTATAAACTATTTAGTTTATATTTTTTATATTATTTATATATGTGTATATATATAACCATCTTTCTATAATTAATATATATATATATATATATTCATATTTATATAATTAATTAATAGAGCTGATTCAAGTTTTTAAAAACTTATTTTTATTAATTTTTTAAAAATAAATTATGAAAGAGTAGCTTAAAATAATATATTTTTAACATATATATATATATATATATATATATATATAAGTCGTGCTATGATAAAAAAAAAGTATATTAAGATGTATATTCCGGATGATATATTGGAAGGGAAATGATAGAAATAGTATTATATTGCATTTATGAATTCTATCTCAAAAGGCATCTTCATCTTGTTTCGTGCCACTTGTAAAGATTTCATCTTCATCTTCATCTTCACCACCCACTGACCACTTGTATAGATTGATGTACCCACGTCTCACCTGTACCAGTAGAATCAAAACACACCAGTTAGCGCTTACTCTTGGGATTGATAGAATAAAAGACTTGATTGTGCACTTCTAATGAACTTTGGAAGACTTTGGTGATGGGTTGTCTTGTGGATGCTTCTTTGTTTTCTCTGTAGAGGTCAAAACAAGTTAGCATCCTACTTGCTGGGTTTGTCTGTGGCTGGTACGTAGTTTTTGGTATGGCAGTATGGCTGGTTTGCTATTTTGGGGCTGCTATACTATTCGTGGGGATGATCTTTGTTAATTTTCTGGTTGTTGTATTGCTTTTGTTGACTATTAACAATATTCCTGCCGTTGGATCAATAAACAACGTGGACCTATTCTCTTCTTTTTTTTTCCTTTTTTTGGGATAAGTTAAACACGTGCAGCTCATCATCTATAAAGAGATGACAACTTTCCCTGCTATCATCACATCTCTTCATTAAATCAATCGAAAATGAAGTCATCAATAATTGTCCTCCGTTGTGCAGTTCTGTTTTCCATCTCAATTTACCCTTTGTATTGTTCAGCTGGGAAAGTACCGGAGGCTGTACATGACATTACAGGAAGTAGGCTTCGAGTAGATCAACCATATAGCATTTTGCCTTCAGATCCAAGCACCGGTAAAGGGTTCGTTATGACGTTGACCGGCAACAAAACATGCCCATTTGATGTTGTTCAGGCTCAGGATTACTATGAAATCCCTTTGCAACTTTATCCTGTGAATTCCACAAAAGGTGACATCATTCGAATTTCCACTGATCTCAACATTTTCTTCTGGAACACTTACACTAGCTGTCTCAATGAGTATAGTAATTTTTGGAAAATCGACAAGTACGACCCGTCAACCAAGAAGTATTTCGTGACGACGGGCGGGGAGAAAGGAAATCCTGGTCCAAAAACCATTGCGAATTGGTTCAAGATTGAGAAATCTGGAGATCGATTTAAGTTTGTGTACTGTCCCTCGGTCTGCAAGACTTGCAAAGTCGTGTGCAAAGATATTGGCATTTTTGTCCAAGATGGGAAGAGGCGAGCAGCTCTCAGCGATGTGCCATTCGAATTTACCTTCAAGAAGTTTACGGGTTACACGTAATTAAATTAACATCTCATGTCAAATTCCCATGTCTTCTAGCTATCTAGTGTGCAATAAAGAATACTGTCCTTTTTTTCTTAATCGTTTCTTCGTAAAGAAAAAATAAAAATAAATGGAGTATAACAACGTTTCTCTACTTTTTTAACAATTTGCATCTCCTTCACACATATCTACCAATAATTGACTACCCAATTGTTTTGTTGTAAAATATTTATAAAAAATAAAGAGTAAAATATTCCTAAAATATTGTAAAATAACTTCTAATTATGGACACAAAAAAAGGCCATCAAGGACTTTAAAAGAAGGGATGGAAGAAGTAAATTTTGACATAATGAGTGAAAAGAAGAACAAGAAGAAAGTAGTTGGATTATAAATTAGTTGCATCAAGAAGATATAGAAGCATTGATCTTCCATATCTTTGTTGCTAAGATACATGAAGTAACTAGAAAGAATACAAATTTTTCATCATGGACGATATTAGATGATTTCTAGGTTTTCAATCTCTAACATCGATCCATATAAACTTTGCACTACAACATAGGGCTATATGTAATTCCCTTATTAAGTTTCACCATAAGCTGCATATTTAACTATATTTGAAATTTCCTATATATAATTAATTTGAGCATTCACAAAAATTCCTGATGAAAGAGGACATCATTCACGAATTGAGCAAGTGTTCCCAATCCCACAAAGGTATATCAGAATTGTCTGGCAAATCCCAGTTGCCATTTCCCACAGCATGGGGAGAAGATTGAGTAGTAGCTTCATCTGCACCATCTCCAGAGGAAGAGCTACCTCGAGAATTCGTTCTCTCTGGAACTGAAGAATTAGGATGCTGTAGGTTTCCATGGGATGTGGATACCTCAATATTCTCCTTGGGAGGGTAGTTGAACTGCTGGTGGCTGCCTGTCAAATGCCCTTAGAGACTTTGATTTGATGTAAACTCGGCATATGCTCAGTTCGTGGCGCAACTATATATGCATATCACATGAAAGATATATAATCAAAGATGATCAAATAAATGTCAATGCCAAAACAGGGAAACAAAAATTTCAAGAACTTCATGGTAATGAAACTAATTAAAAGAAGAAAAAAAAAATTGTAGATTGAGAGAGAATTCGTTAGGTGTTTTGGCCTCTTAATTAGTTATTTTCAAATTATTTAATATAAGAAGAGCTTAAGTTGCAGCTGCTGTGACACTAGAATATTAAACATGGCCATGTCCCAAGGACTCATAATTACCTGTCAAAATAATCATCAGAAGAGGATTACTGAACTGTTATTCTAGAAGAAAATTGGTTCTATTTTGTGGTCCGGATGAGTACTAGCTGGGTTTTCATAAAAATACATTAAAACTTTTAGGTTTTCTTTCAAAGCCTTTTATAGCCATGCAAATATGGTTTACTTTTGCTAAAATGTACAAAAAATCTAACCAGAACTTTTCTTTATATATATCTGGGCAATCAAAATTAATTAGACCTTTGGGGGTAGTGTACCAGATGACGATGATGAGGAATCTGATTCTAGTCCTTCAATAGATTTGTACTCGTTCATCTTCCATTTGGAGCTCTTTCCTTGCAAAAAACCATAGTTCTTCTCCCTCCAATGATACGGTTGCTTGAAGATTAAACATAGCCAGGAGAGTCTGTGGCTTTCCAATACCCTTCCGTTGTTAGCCGATTCCGTCTCCCACCACGGGCTTCCCTTTCTTGCATAGGTATAAAGAAAAACCATTGTTCAGGATCTTTAGACAACCTTCTCCTGCAAACTCTGGAATCAAGAATAAAGAAAAATCAATTTTTCCAATTAGCATTTGTTAGACTCCATGCAAAAAAAAAAAAAAAACTCTTGCTGAGTAATTTCTCATTATATATCAGAAAAATTATATAATTTTCTAGCCCATAACATAAGTTATAAATTAAAGAGCTAGGAATTGAATATTACTTACGGGTAAGCTGCCATGGATTGTACACATAAATATCAACAACAGGAATAACATGATTAATGTCTTGTACTCTTTTTCCTTCAAATTCTTCTTCTGTAGGATAGAACCTAAAACCTGGCTGTAGATCTTCCATTTCTCAAACATAGAGCCACTCTTTGTGTTTTAAGTGTGTGTGTGTATCTTATAAGTGCATTTCTTGATAATTCTTTTCTTCTTCTTTTTTCTGATTTCTGCAAAGACGTTGCATGGAAATTTCCACGCGGGAGTTAGGAAGGAATATTTGCATCCCCTCGGACTTGAGGAACTAGTCAAATCAAATTTTATTACTCTAGTTTAGTTTTACATTCGATGTTCCTTTTTGTAGTTTTATCGATCAAATTTTTATATTGTTATTTTCATTTTCAAATTATATGTCGTTAATTTTTTGCCTAAAAATTAAGAATTAAAAAATAATGTTTTTTTATGAGTTAGACGACTATACTAAAAGTTCTCTTTTTATTGAGGATTTGGATTAGAAATTATGAGGTACATGCTATATTTTGTTAGTTTTAAAATAAGTATTATTTTAAAAGTTTTGTTTGTTTCACAATAAATAATTTTTAAGTAGGAATGAGTAATATTTTTTAATTTTATTTCTATTTAAATTGATTTAAATTATTTATTAAGCGTATATTTGAAACTTAATATTATAATTTGGATTGTTTTCAATATTTTTAATATATGTGTAAATATCTAAAATGACGAAATTGATAAAATATTTTAAAGTATAAGAAATATGTAGGGTAATACTAAAAAAAATATAAATATTCATTGTAATTATAAAAAAAGTGACTTATATATTTTGAAAAAAATAAAGTATTCCGAAATTGATTTAAATAGTATAATTTCTCTAACTTTATACATAAGTTTGAAGTTCAAAATGCATTCCCACGACTTATATTTTCTTTATCAAGTTCTTTTTTTATTATTATTATTATTTTAAGATATCAATTTATTTTATGTTGCTAGTTGAACATTGAGGCTGATTGAATGCTAGAAGTGACAAATTGAAATCAAAATCGCACTCCTAATCATTGATCTTATAACGTTGAATCCTTTGTATTATGTTTATATTCCTTTTATTTTTTTAATATAAAATTAAATACTCATATTTTTATTTTTAAATATCTCAAATTAAATGTTTATACTTACATTAAAAAAACATATTTTAGAGTAAGTCATGGAAACAACCTACACATAGGCACATTTTTTTTACTTTTTTTGAAAGATGAATTTATTACAATAGATTCGAAGCACACACACAAACTCATAGATACATATCCCCTCCATTTATTTATTAATTTGAATAAACAGTCGACTTTATTTAAAAATAAATAAATAAAATTTACCGCAACTTATGAATACGTACAATCATCCCATTCAGAGAATCAGAGTTCATATTTTGTTCTCTAATGTATTCCATATATTCCTGGTTTTGAATTCTGCATTATACCCTCAGCAATTCATTCCTGGTTTTTCTCGCTTACCCTCAATATTCAACTTTTCGTCCTAAAAACAAATGAAATCTTTGGATTAAAATCAGGCATAAATTTGGCTAGTGATGCTTTACTTCTTCTTCTTTTTCTTTTTTTTTTAAAGAAAAATATATACTCTTCGGTTATATATTGAGACTTGAGAGAGAGAGAGAAAGTTGGTGTTTAAACATATTTACTCCGTTTTAAAATAATACTCAGAAGGTATAATAATCTTAATTGGTCATTAAAAATACTAATATAGCCCTTTATTGGATTCCTCAACTAATAAGAACAATTAATGATATTTGCAAGCTTTTCTCTGTTCAAATTATACTCGTTGTTTAGGTGTAGTTAGGACCTATGAGTAGAAGAAATTAAACAATCAACACATTAGAATTAATGATTCTGATCGAAAATGATGAGTGTTACCTTTCATTTTGTCTCTCATTTTCCTATGACTTCCTCTTTTCGATCGAACTCTTTTATTTTCAAATTTAGCAGTCACCATATCTAGTTATTATTAATACGGTAACTATTAAAATCTTAATCTAACTGGAGTAGACTTCCCCCAGTTATTTAACTTTCTTGTTAAATAAAAATATAATTAAAGTTAATCAATAATATGTATTTAATATTTAAGATCTTATTACTTTAAATAAATGACTATAACACTTAAAAGAAAAACTATATTGCAATCGAATTGAAGAATTCCCAATACAACTCACCATATGCTAAAATTGTTCTGGTTATCAAATAGCCTAAAAAATTGTATTTGAAGTTGAAAGACCTAGCCATTTGAATTCTATAAATGTTTTCCAAGCGTCTCTACCTCTATTGATTTTAAAAAATGACTACTATTTGTTTTTTTTTTTCATGGAAAAAAAGCCTTGAAGGGACAAACAAAATAAAACTAAGGGAATTGAAACTACACCCTTACTGTATGTAAAGTAAGAGGGAGTTTTCTTGTATTGGTGATTTTGCTTTTTTTCCTTGAAAAAGCCTTGAAGGGACTGAGTGTTGTAATAAGATTTTTCTGGACTTCAATTAAGTCAAAAATAATAAAATCAATAATTAAAAAACTAGCTACAAACATTAAGATCCAACTATTCTTTTTAACCATTTCCCAATAATAATTCCACCTCTAATTAATTAATTACTTCTATGCATTCATATTTTTATATTCCATAAAAAATATACTCTCTACATCCCAAATTTATAGGTCTGTTTTTCTTTTTCATTTATCCCAAATTACAAGTCACTTTCCTTATTTAGAATATAATATATTTGTTAGTTAATTAAAATACTCCTATTTAAAGTGAGAGTATTAATTTCACATAAGAATAACAAATGGTAGATAAATTGTTGGGAAAATATACTTATTTAATGGAAATCACTTTTCCAACAATACACAAGCTTCCCAATGCTAGAAAACAAAAAGAAAAAAAAGAAAAAGTCTTCCATATTCTTCAATAACTCATAATTCCTCTGAGTGAATAAATTAAATTATTATTCAAATAATGATTGGCATAGAAGGATATTTTAGGAATATTATATAAAAGTACTATTTTCGTCCCAAAATGTAAAATATTTTGGACATTTCACACATATATTAAGGAAATATTCTAGTTTCTTATAATACCCTAATTTATTATATCATACATTTTCTTGAAAATTTGGAATTAAACAATTTATTTTCTCTCTCTTCATTTAAGATAATGGATAATATTAGAAAAACATACAAAATAAATCTCAAAAGTCTCAAAGTATTTTATATTTTAGGACAAAAATTTGCTCAAAGTATCTTATATTTTGGGACAAATGGAGTTCATAATTTCAACAACATTTATTATATTTTCTTAATCGGTGTGAAAAATCAAACAGTACTATTAATTTGGAACGGATGAAGTACACATTTTGAAATAAGAAATTTTAATTATATACTCAATTCAAATCATAATAGAGGTTACCTAAATTTTAATTAAAATAATGTAGAGGGTTTGAATTCTACCTAAATTTAGATTTTTTTTTTTGTTGAGAAATATTAGAATGACAATTTGATTTGATAAATTATATATATTCCATAAAATATTATATATATTTTAAAATATTTTTTTAACAAAATGCTCCATTCAAAATCATAATAAGAATTAACCAAAATTTAATTCCAATAACACGTGTTGAGCATGACAGTTTTTGAATTATTAAAAATAAATTAACATAGATTAATATTTTACAGAAATAACCATCCACCAACCAACTTGAATTACTCTCCATAAAATCTTCACCGTTGGGAAATTACCAATACACTTCCAAAATGCTAGCAATTAAATCTACAAACAACAATTAGGAGCGTTAGTTATAGCAATCAAATCATAATTTGTCTTTTAATTACAACAATTTTGAAGATACATTGGGGTGTTCTTCAAGAACTTGAAATGTATAAATCTACAAAAATCAGAATTAGCTATTTAATTTTATTAGATGTTCTCTTTTATTTTCTTATTCAATGCTTGAAATAAGTTACTTTAAAAAAAAAAACTAGTTAAAAGTTGTTTTAGGTGTTGTATCTTTCAATACTATTTTATTTTTAAAAGCTATCTTGAATATATTTTTAGAATAAATTTTTCTATTCATGGTAACATTTTTACTAAATTTTTATACTAATATCTCTCTCTCTTGAGAGTCTCTATACACTCTTCTCTAGTCGTGAATGACAATGCAAAGTTAAAAGAGTTATTGGCCACTTTAGTCCCTAACGTTCAAAGCCTTTGGATTATTACCTCCTCATTGCTTCAATTTATTTTTTAGTCGTCAACCTTATCTAGAATGATTCCACCAAATAGAACCAAACTGTCCATTCTTGATAAGGTTGAGGGCCAAAAAATTCACTCAATGAGGTTAAGGACCAAAAAAATCAAATTGAAACAATGATGACCTAATAATCCAAAGGCTTTGAATGTTAGCCACTTGATTACAATAAAGTCAGCAAATCATCTCCAATTTAGTCAATATTTTAAGCGATAAATTTAGTATCTTAATTGATTATAAAAAAGAAAAAGAAGTCAAGACATCAAATATCTCATATGTGTAAAAGGGTTATGATTCTATTCACCCATCTCTGCCACTTCCATTGCCATTGTTGTCCATCTTTCCTCACAAAGACCATAAATTGTGTAGATGCACTCAAGTTTGTTCATTTATGGTGATTTAGCTTATGAACAAGAGATTTTCTTTGCTACAAGGCATGAAACTTAACTTTTGAATGTATTTGATTTTCACAATACTTCAAGTTTAGATTCCCAGGATTATTTTGAATTTGTTCACACCTATGCCTTGTACCTTGGTGAATAGCTTGAGTTTTTGATGCAAAGCCAAAGAGTGAAATGGTTGTAGCATTGGTTTTTTATTTTGTGAGTAATCTGCAAATTTCGAAAGAATAAGTTTTTTTGACTTTGAATTGCTTTACGTAGATGTTTGAGTAGGGTGAAAAATCTTTTTAGTAATTACTTTTTTCTTCGTAATTAGTAGTATTCTCGAAAGTGATTTCCTTTAGGTTTTAGTTTCTGACTAGTTTCGATTTTTTTTTTATAGTCATTAGTAAGATACTAAATTTATCTCATTAGTTAACCAAATTCAAAAAGGCACATTGGCTTGGCCGGAATCTTAGTTGCTTCCCGCGAAAAGGACCAAATCGTCCATTTGGGAAAAAGTCGAGGACAGAAAAATTTAAATTGAAACGATGAAAACCTAATAATCCAAGCTCCTAAACATTGGGGACTAAGCCGGCCAATAACTCGAAGTTAAGAAGTCGCCTTCTTTGAAATTTGACTCCAAAATCCCCATTCCCCAATATCGCCAACAGACAGCATTGTTCCTCCTCCTACTGCAAACCCCCGTACCTTCTTCTCTCCCTACCCCTGCTTCCTCACAGAACTACGGATGCCATTGAAGCACGTCAAGAAAATGACACAGTATCATTCAGTTCTTCAATAACTATATATAAACATATATCTGTATATTGTGTTGATTCGTAGAAAGGGAAGGGAAAAGTGAAAAAGTGGGGAAGAAAATCCACAATGGATCCAGAGCAAACCTTTATAAGAGTTCAAGAGCGATTTTCAGAAATGCTTACACCCAGAATTAGAGCTACGCTTGAGTACTTTCATCTCGTCGCTGCCATCACTCTCTTCTGTATTCTCGTTGTCATGCACGCCAATTACGTTCAACAGGTACCTTATTGTTTCTACATCTTTTGTAAAGTAATAGAAAATAATTTTCCCTTCTTTATTTAATGATCAATTAAATAAACAAATTTTGGGGGGATCGTTTTATTTTGATTTCTTTGGGTTTATTCTAGTTAATTACTGATTACTAATTAACGTCTGTTTAAGTCAATTTTGAATTTCTTGGTTGATTGTAGTTAGTCCAATTAAGTCATTTTATTGAACGATAAGAGTTTCTACCTGGTTAATGCATTCAGTTGTAAGAATGATGCAATTCGCTGAAGAAATTTTTGAATTTAGTTCAGTATTTTGCAGTTTTTACATTTCGTCACTGCTTCTGGGATCAGCAAAGGGAAAAACTTCTTTTGTATTCTTCTAATTTTACGAGCGAGGGGAATAAGAGAATTTCTTGAAGTGTTTTCTGGGTTTCATACACCTTGGCTGTGCCACTAATTTTGGGGTCTTAATTTTATAGAGTATTACCTCAATTACCAGGGTTTCAGATTTTTCAATTGTTGCATTTTTTATTTGGACATGTTGTTAGCATGTTTCTAACAGAAGGAATTTTGGAACTGATCTATTGTTTGGGATTATTTGAAGCCTGGATGTTCAAGTGAGCTTATGGAAATTGAAACATCAGACGCACAGCTTATTCAGATTAAGGTACTAAAATTTTCTGCACTTTCATCCAATTCCTTGTTTATATGTGTTTTACTTCTCATCATGCATCACCTCTCAATCATAATGCCAAGGACGATCAAATAAAATGTGTCATAGTCATCTGAATAACATTGCATTACTAAGGGCTTTGGGTTAAGCTCATCAAACATCTATCAGTCACCGGAAGAGAAGTACATTCAATCTAGTTTGCTTTATATGGTTGTGGATTTGGTTGTATAGGTAGCTTAAGCTTTTGAACTGTAGCTTCAGATATCATGTTAATGCAACTACGCCAATAATGAGTTTTCTAGTGACATGTCTACATCTAACTAAGGTCTGAAAAGTAGAAGCTTGCCTCCAATCTTCCTTCTGTTGTTTTGGTGCATACACCATAGAACAGAAAGCACAGATGTGTCTGCTTTATCATCATCCAAATTGTCAGCTTTAAACTCTCGCATCTCTTGCATAAAATCATTGCCATCTTCCTCCTCAGCTTCTTCTCTAATGGATTTTTCATCATTGTTTCCACTAAAAGTGAATATTCCAATATTCTTAATCTGGGAATTAAAAGCTATTATCTTTCTTCTGCTACAAACAGAAATCAGGATTATTTTTCTACTCCAGAGATTTGGTTTTTCTTTCCCTAAGGTCTATTTATGATATTAGGATACTTGGCATAGAAAAGTACAGTCTTGGGTTTTGCTGAAAAAAAGACTGATTTCTTTCCAAGGAAAATTATTAAAGATGAAATTTTTCTTGTTGCTGCTAAAGAAAGATTGGATAACTACTGCTCTGATACCAAATTGATGCAGGGAAAATCCACCACAAACTCTCCCATGAAGCTACCTTCAGTTCTGCTAGGCTACAAATGTTAAATTAGGTAGAAAATTGAGGTTGAATCGTTGGAAATTTCAGAATAGAACGGAATTCTAAACAGAAGCTATGCCATAAGCAAATTAATTCAGCAAGAAAAATAAAAAGAAAATGAAAATGAAAAAGAGAGAGAACCCTTAGTGTCACACTAAAAGTGAGGATAAACCCTACCTGTCATGCCCTCAGGACCTTAGAGTATCGCATCTTAGGTTTGATTGCACCACACAATATTTTAAACACAACGGCAGACAAGTTTTACTTGTTTGCATTATTGTTATTCAAGCAGCCACATGCTGTGCATGTGCATCTGGTAGTGTTCAATTATTCCTGATATATCAAATTCAACCACTCGGCCACTGTGAAGTAACTTATTAAGAACACTAGTTAGTTTTTAAATTTGTTGAATATGCTAGTTAAGTTATCATATTAAGCAATTCCCTTCTGTCTGATGCAGATTAGTAGTTCTCCCTTGTGGTCACAGAATGAGTTTGAATCTGATGTGATGGATGTCCTTGACAAGGAGACAGTCAATGAGAATCAGGAACTTGATCATGCAGATGGAGATGGACCTACTCTTTTCTCTGCAAAGTTGTGGCTGGATTGGCTTAGTTCTGGGTCTAGGAGGGGTAAATCTCCATTAAAGTTTTGGAAGAGTCATGATGAAGTTTTGGAATCTCAACCAGATGGCTCTGCTAGCAGTGATTCTGCAACACCAACTGAAGAGATTGTCCACAAAAGAAACAGAGATGGCTCACGTGGTAGGTTCTCCATATCACCGAAGGAATCTCTGAAAGCAGCATTTGTTCATCTTGGTAGAAAGTGGTACAAACGCATATCTTTAGTTTGGGGATTTGCAAAACAAATTCTTGGAGGTCTATGGGTAAGGGTGTTATCGGCATTTTATCCATTTATTGTTATTATTTATCTTTGTATACTGTAGTTCCTTGGGAAGAATATTTGTGAGATATTTCTCTCTTTTTAATTGATGAATTACACTTTGCTAGAATCCTATTGCAGAATTATTGGTAACCAATGGAGTTTATATTTCAACATGGAATTTGGATATGTTGAGAAGTTTTCAGAGAAGATGATCACTAAGCATGAATCAAACAACCAAAACCGCTGGACAATAAACAAAAGAGTCAAACACATAAAATATAACTTACTTGAAACAAAACTTGGCTAATAATTGAGAATGATATTTGCTCAAGCAATTGATGACGGTGAACAAGCAACACCTATTTGTATAGGGGGTTATGCTTACACTAATAGAATTGTACACACTCAGATGCATTAATTGCTCATACATCTCTCTGTTGATCATTTGTTCTTTAGCTTTAGGTTGCAAGGTAAGCAATTTCATATATTATTGTGTGCGAACGTCCATCGTATTAGCTTTAAATCTTGCAACTATTGTTGTGCTTGATTATGTTGAGACTGTTCATATTTGCAATTTTTTCGACTAGCTAAAAGTTTGTACTTATGTCTTAAATATTACAAATACTGGTTGAGCAAATTCATCTTGATGAATCCAGTATGTTGTGGAATATAATGCTAAGGAAGATGGTGAGGTTTTGGAACTCTTTTGTCGCATAAAATTGTGATTTGAAAAGCCAAACTGTTAGGCAATCTTCTTTTATGTCAATCGCTGCTGCATTATGTTTCCTCTTATCACTTCATTTTGATCTATCTTGTGCCAGTATGGAATGGTTTTTAGGTATTTGAAGATTACTTGGTGTATTCTCTGATTCCCCATGTACCAATGGATCACATAACTGTCAATTCTATTTGAATTTTTTTTTTCTGATTTCATATATATCATTATTAGATCACGTGAATGAACTTTCATGACATTTGAATTCATACGTATCAACAGATCTGTCTGCGCCCTTTTGTCTGTGTGACTGGGTTTAGAAGCCCAAGGATTTAATTTGAATATATAAAGGACCTCACGTCATAGTAAGCCCTTCTTATTAAGCACGTTAAGCAGTATGGCATCATCGTATACAAGAGAGGATGACATCTTTTGTCCCTAAGCAACTCTCCAGCTTTGACTGATTCACTGAAAACGTCTTGATTTTTCTTTTATATTATTGTTACTCTTTTGTTTGTTTTCTCTGTTTTCTCAGAAAGCGCAAATACCCGAAGAACTGTAGTATTTGGACTAACTAATTGCTGACAAAACAAAATTGCCAACTGACTTTAAGGGAATAAAAAATAACTACTTGTCTTGAGCAATCCACAGTTGAGATAAGAAGGGTAAATGGAAATTAGAGCAAGAAATGAAGTGTGATTGCCTGAACATAATTAGGGTTGATCCACCTGTGGGTGGCCTGCAGAGTTAAAGTATTAAAGACAACCTTCTTTGGTGGATTTTGGAGTATAAGATAAGAAAAATACTTTCACAGATAAACGAGGTAAACTACTTTTATTTGTAATCCTGATAATCAAAATTTGTAAAATGAAGAGCTCACTTTTCTGCTCGACAGTAAATTCCATCTTTTAGGTTTTCTTACAAGTTTGTCCTACCATTTATAGTCTGTAGCCTACATACATATTTACTCCACGAATACTAAGTGATGGATTTTCCATGCATTATGAAATAGTCTACCTAGTTGCTGTCTTCTAAAGATACTTGCTGTAGCCTGTACAATAAGTTGTTTTAGCAGCTTTTGGATGTGATGATGGTTCCACTTTCCCTCATTCACTTCAATACTCTGAATTTTCTCTCTACTTTGTTATTCTGAATCTTTCAAATGAAAATATGATATTCTGTTATTATTATTCCAATATAATTTTAAGAATCCTTTCTTTTTTATTTTCATGTTACTTGCAGAATGTTGCTGGTATGCATCTGAATCTTGATATCCCAAAGTGGCTTAAAATACTTCATTTGGACAAGCTTAGCTCATATGCAGGTGCATGTTAAATTTGATTTTTCTTAATATATTATCTGATATTCTTGATTATCCTTATACCATGTTACAGCAAGTAATAACCCCCCCCCCCCCAAAGTTATGAGTAATTAACTAGTTCTATTTAAGACACGTGCTGCTTATCTATTTTCAGGTAAAGTGATTATTTTGAAAAATAAAGATCATAATCAAGATTGAGTTCCTTCATACAGTATGTATGTGAGATATGTTAATTGGCAGAAACATATAAAATAATTTTTTTGTGAATAAAATGTTTGGAGAATCTGCTACACATGAACAGGGTTGAGACCATGAACTTTTTTTTTTCCTCTGGTCAGCAACAATTCTGCTGGAGGAGAAACATAGAAGACAAAAAGATTTTATTGGTTGTACCTTCTTGGCGTACATTATGTTTGAATCAGCCTTATCTTGTAAGAGAGGAAAAGAGATGAAAAGGATGTCTATGTGTCTCAAATCAATTGGTTTGAGTTTGGTGAATTAGTTCTTTATCGAATTTTCAAGATGACAATAATTGATATCGTCCTTATGACTCTATACTCTTTGATTTTCTTATGAGCGTAGTTTAATTGGTTTATCTTGTACCTTAATTTTTCTAAAGAAATAGAAAAAGTTAGGTGACCTTAAACAACCAAACAAGGATTCATAATATATGGTGCATTAGTTGTTAAATTCTTGTAAAGTGGGCACATGTTCCAAGACTTCTCAGGCTCCTTTGGAGGAGTTACAACAGGTTTAGGCAGTTTTTTCATTATCATTAGACAGATTCCTGGAAATTGGGTTTGCATAAGGTAACTGGGTAAGTCCTCAACTCTCCCCCCCCTTGCTAGTATAGCACCTAATACACCCCCAGCCAAAAAAAAAAAAAAAAAAAAAGAACAGATATGTGGATGCTTATTCATTTTCTGGTCACTATTTGGCCAATACCTATCATTAATTATGTAGTCAAGAAAACATTATATGCCCATGCATTATCCATAAAACTTTGTGAGTTAGATGCATGTGTTTTCCCACTAAATATCTGAGTTTGTATTCCTATTGATATCTCAGTTCAATGGCTTGGAAAGAGAAGCAAATTATCTGAACCAACTTATGTATATACTATTGAGAAGGTAGGGTCTAATGTTACTGGAATACTTCAATTTATTTAGCTCAAAGAAGTTTTAGCAGAGTTGTAAATTTCAATTTCCCCTTGTTGATAACCTCCTAGGTTTTGTTGCTTTTAGGGATACCTCTTGTTGCCTGAAGAAGCCAAGTTAAAGCACAATATTCTTACCATTAACATTAGCATTTCAGCATGGCATTCATGCTTTGGAAACAGGTAATACCTGCACATGTTTCCCTTTTGTAACTTTTTTTATCATTTCCTCAAGGTGGTAACTTTTCTTTTGCATCTCTTAAGAATTAGATTGTTAGTTTTTATATATTGATGCATGAGGTTCTTGTGTCTCTTGCATTTTGGCTTTAGAGATTACATGGGAAGTCATGGTTATCATTCTTTCAAGTAATTTGCAAAGATGTAAATATTGCGAAACACTATATTGGAAAGCCTCACATTTTTCTTTTCTGCGCTATTTGTTTTCTTCGATGTTGTTTTTTAATACATATTTTATTCCATTAAAAAACAAATACTCTCTTGTCCCTAAATATAAGGTGTTAGAAGAAATTGCACACAAATTAAGGAGGTATTGGAGTTTCTAAAATAACCTCATTTACTTTTATCTTAGAAATAAGAAAGAGAAAATAAAACTCTTCTCTTGGGAATAAAAAATAGAATAAATAGATGAGAAGAGAAGAAAGTTTTGTGTTGGGAATAAGAAAGAGATAGAAAAAAAGTTAAAAGTCACTTCTTCGGAATAACAAAAAGTAAGGAAAGAGATAATGATAAATAAGGGTAATATTGAAAATAAATGGTCGAATATCTCTAAAAAGTAGTAAAACATATAATTAGGGACAAGACATATTGCTTCTATCATCTTATATTTAGGGACAGAGGGAGTATTGATTTTTGTGCTGGGCCTTCTGTTGTGCATTTCTTATGGAGCTTATCTAAGATATATCTACTGCATTACAAGTGTTCTTGTTTGCTTAAACGAAGTTGTTTGTTTTCCTTGTTCCCTTTTATAAAGAAAAAGTTAGAACAAAATGCTATGATGGTCTTTTCTTTTTCCTGCTTAATAATATGTGAGAGCTTTTCTTTGAATGTGCTCTGGAAGTGGCTTTTCACAACAGCAAGTGCTTATCAGAATTTTTAGCTGGAGGCAATTGTTGATTTTCGTTTTATTTTATTTTCTAAAAGAGCTTAAAAACAGAAAATATGAAGCAAAAGAGAATAAGCCAGATAGGTCCATGATTGTGCAATTGCATCTCCCTATTATGTTAGACATCAATGCCCAGTAGTCCAGCTCACTAATTCCTTATATTACAAATGCATTACAAACAATCAGATACTGTTTGACACAGTATCCACTGAAGCTTGCCAAGCTGCAAAAGAATGTTTGGTACATTTGCTATGTTTATATATGAAGTTGAAGAAAATATCATTTTCCTTGGAATCACCTGCAACATTATTTACTTAAGAGTGAAAATCGTCCTTTGCTTTTGTTGTTTTTTTATAGGTGGCAGCAACTTCTGATAAACAGACTTGTTGGATATGATACTATATTGATGAACAGTTTGTTGAATGCTGCTGGGCAAGGTTCAAACTTGTTTTTCAATTCTAGCTTATCTTTTACTTTCCTTAGCCTTCTTTTGTTCTATAAGAAGAATCTAGTGTTAATCTTGTATGTGCTGGTTTCCAGTTTGTCATCTTGATGATTTTTTATTTGTTAAAAAGGGTCAAAGTGCCTTCATAAATTCATTCACAGAACTCTATTAAAAAGTACCACAGCGTGAAGCATTTTTATAGATATCTTACAAGCTTAAACGGCTTAATTTCCTTCCTTGCCCAAAACTACAGCAATGCAGTTGTGCATCACATGACTATGTTCATTATCTTGATATCCTCTCTGATCTGCTACGATTCTCATTTCCTCCTCTAATACTCTCTTAGTAGAAATTGCCAATTGTCACTCTTTTATATCTATATCAACCCACTGTGACATGCGGTGGTACTAATTTTCATTTTAGACTACTGCATCTATCTGAAGTTTGAAAATGGTTTGAGTTTCTCAAATTTTATTGTATGTGGTTGTTGATTTGTTTCCTAGCATTTTTTTTACCATAATCCTTTTTACTCTCTTTGCAGGATATCTTTATAATTACCAGACTAAGGAGTTCTATAATCTCACTTATGCCCACAAGCAGCCTGAGAATTCTGCAAGATTTGGAGGTCAGTAGCTTTTGTCATACATCTGCTTTCTTCTATTATTTGATAAAATTCTCTACATATGGTTGTGTGATGAATTATGAGTATATGATCTTGTATGCATGAAGGAAGGTTGATACGATGTTTTAATTATTAAAGATGAGTTTTTAAGATTCAGGTCTCACCATAATTTGTTTCCTTAGCCAGTAAGGCAGTAACTGATAGAGCTGAATTCGATTAAAATATTCCCTAGTTGATGAATCACGAACTAGAATTTTCAGGACTAAAGCTAGGTTGTTTTATCATTGTTTGACCTAGAATTTCCCAATTCCTTAGCTCCTTGATCGCCAGAATCATAAAGCATAAGTCAACATGATGGATACAAATATATTGGTTATTGTTAGACCATTCTCACTTATTTTTTAAGTATTGTGAGATGTATTTGTGTATCTGCTGTGGTAAAATTATTTAATTCAGATTTATGGACTAATTTTATTCTGCTTCTGTGATATCTTCTCATGTACTTGAAAGGAATGACAGCATGTCTATATCTAAGGATTAATTAGATCTCCTTCCTGATTTTATTTTTGTCACTTTCAATTTCCGTCAGCCAGTGTATGTACATGTAAATGTTATCTGCTTTTGCCTTATTCATTTACTTGCGTCATTTACTGTTCATCATAATTTGGGGCAAAATGCCCAAGTAACCCTTAAACTATTCAAAAGTTTCAAAATGGACCTTGGTCCTTCTGGAAATTGGTTCCATTATGAGTATATGGTATTCCCTATGTGTATTCTAGAACTGTACAGAAAACTGGCTTTTTGGAGAATCATTTCATACTGTAATTCTTGAACCTTTCTTTTCTTTTTGGCTTTATAATCACTCAAACATATATCAGGAGAAATGATGAATATCTTAAATATCTGTCATCATTTAGTGTTGGTTATTGACTGATAATAGAGCAAATTATATCCACTTTTTACTCGTCCGGTGATTAAGCACTATGTTATTGAATCTGCGATACTGTGACAATTGAAACGGTGTTCTCTCATCTCAATTTATTGCAATAAAATCCTCTAGTTGCAGCAAATAACAGAATATGATCTTTGGTGATTACTGTTGGTTGTCTTTCTATATAATGGTTATTTTGCTGATTAATTTTTGCAGATTACCTTGTGACAAAGTGTGGTGTACTTATGATGTCGCTCTTTGTTTTCTTCACAACCACAATGTCAGTTTCATTTACATTGAGAGAGACACAAACCCGAATGCTGAAGTTTACAGGTTTTTTCTTTTTCCCTTTTTTGCTACCCAATTGTGTTGTATAAACGGCTCCAGAATGTGGATTCATTTAGGTGGTCGGGTCCTAATCTTTCCTTATCCAATTAACCAAAAAATGAAGATGCATGATCACAGATCTACAAAAGGTAGTCAATTTAGATGAATGCTGGTATTTTTCAAATAGGTTTTCACATTGTTGCTGAAAACACACTGTTGCTGTAATGAACGCAGTAACCAATTGGTTGGTCTTTTATTCCCAAGGGATACATTGGTGCACTGCAGCATGCAATTCTTATTTCCATTTTGTGTAACTTCTCTGCCTTACATTTTGCAGTACAGCTCCAACATCATGCTCAACACAGGCTTCCAACATTTCAATTGATATTTGTGCATGTGATTGAATCCCTTGTTTTTGTACCGGTAATCATGCTTTGTGCAACTGTTATTTCTATTCATTTCAATTGATATTTGTGCAACATCATGATCACCCTTAAATAACTTGTCTTATTCGCAGATTATGATAGGCATCCTGTTCTTCTTGTTTGAGTTTTATGATGATCAGCTGTTGGCTTTTATGGTTTTGATTCTGGTCTGGCTTTGTGAACTTTTCACTTTGATCAGGTTTCTCTCTCTCTCTCTCTCTCTATATATATATATATATATATATCTTGTATATACACACACACTCATATGTAAGTGCCTATGTCTCTGTGTTGTTTGCCTGTGTGAAATGACTTTGCAGACGGGTGTAAAATGACTGTCGTAGCACAACTGGGGGAAAAACTAACAAAAACTTACTATTTAACAACTCTGAGGATTGAACCTTCTATATTTGCATGTTAAGAATGGTTTTGAAAATTTCTTGGATGTAAGATATCCTCCTAAAGTTCCAATTGGAAACTCTTATAGATGAGATACTTGTTAGCTGTTTAGGTTAAAGTGATGTATAGATGATTTCAGCTATGTAGGTAAAATAGGAAAATATCTTGAAGATATTTCCACATGAAAACTTTCATTAATATTTTGTAGTTTTCATTCTCTTATCTACAAGATCTCTTGAAAAATATGAACATGGTCCTTCACCTTAGATACTGCAGTTTACTTCTTGAGTAGACTATATTGATTGCAAGGTATGATCTAAACTATAACATGTTTTTGACCTACCTGTAACTAATTTACCTAGCTTCATTCAATGTGTCATATATCCCAGATATTGTCTGAGCAAACTGCCCATTGAGTTGCTTTGAAAGTACATCACTGGTTGAATACTGAAGAAAATGAGATCACTACTTTTTGTGCTGCTGGTACTTTTGGTTGGTATTAAGCCTAAAAAATGATGAATAATAGTCACACATCTCTGATATCATTTTCTGGGGGCTATAACTTGCAGAACAGAACTGCAGAACAAATTTTATCTTCTAAACGAACTTATTCTACTACACAGATTAATTATTCTTATTCTCTCCTCTGAGACAGTGCTGCTTTCTCCTTTCTTGCAGTGTCCGCACACCATTATCCATGAAGTTCTTTCCACGCTTCTTTCTCCTTTACTTTCTGGTGTTTCACATATATTTCTTCTCATATGCATATGGTATGATGGAATTTCTTTTATCTTAAGATATGTGCAATATTTTTTCTTTCCTCCTTTTAATGTGTCTTGTTTATGTTAATCTTTCCTTAGGTTTTTCTTATCTGGCTCTCTCTGCATCAGCAGCATTTATGCAACATCTTATTCTCTACTTTTGGAATCGTTTTGAGGTAAGATATATTCCTACCATTTCTAGTGTATCACATTCTTTACTTCAAATAGATTGATTATTTACCTGTATTTCCTTTTTAAGCATGCAATCCTTCTTTTCTAGTGTATCTCACTCCTTGTACAGCATTTTGAGTTAAGACTGCCGAGTCTGTTTGATGGAAACTCGAGTTGCTACTGCAGAAAAACCTTTACATTTGTGCAGCCAAATATGGTTTCTATGTTAAACTGAAAATTTCTTTGTTTGCTCCATTTTCCTCTATTTTATTACATAAGAGGGATAGATCCTGATCCTCTATGGACTGTTATGAGAAGGAAAAGATTTCATCTCTAAAGATAACGATAATAAATATTTATCAAAGAAAAACAACCTAATTGATCTATCATTAATGGCATAGGCCTTGCCTATCTGATTAGTTCTTTCATTTACTCATTTATTTCTTAAGCCCAATGTAAAATAGATTAATATGACCCTGCAAGTGAGAAAATTTTTATACTGAAAAAAGTGAAATGTATTGTTTCTAGGTATACGTTCATGAGTTTGATTTAATTTCGTGTTCATTGTTTGACATGAAAAGAATTAATAACAAAAAAATTTTAGGGTAGGCAGAATTACCCAGATCATAGTAAATTTTTGAGTACCATAGTCCTTTGGATTTTGATTAGCAGTATCTAGTTCTATCCATATTATTTCAAATTGATAATAGAGCATTCTTACTTTTTGTGGTCTTTGCAGATCAGAAACTGTCCCCGTGATTTTTTTTTTTAATTTGTTGTATCTATCATGGACTTAATAATCAAGTAACAGCATGATCAACTTCTTATGTTTTCTTGACCATTAGATTTTTTATAAAGCAAAGAAGAATTCTAGTTTTTAAAACCAAGAGCAGCTGGTGAACACAATAAGCCATCAGAATAAATAAATAAATACTGAAGATTTTTTGGCTACCCCACTAGATTTTTGTACCTGAGACTATTTTAGGTACCTGCTTTCTTTTTTCTTTTTTCCTCCCCTCGATTTTATATCACTGTCATTCCCTGTGACACACATTAGGTACCAGCTCTGCAAAGATTTGTGCGGAACAGGCGGTCGCGTATCCAGCAGCATCCTAATTTTCACATTACTTCCTCCACCATTCTGGCATCAACATTACATATTACGCGTTTAAACACAAGGAACCAAACTCCAGTTAATACAGACTTGCCTCCAGGACCAGGGCTTGGAGTTGGAGTTGGTCCAACAATGCCCGTAAATGGTGCAACTGAGTTCTCAGGAGGTGAGGGACAAGCAGCTAATGGGCAGCCAGATAGGTTGGGCAACCCTCTCCAACTTGGTGGGCAACCTGACCTCCAGCAATCAGACGCAGGTGGAAACCCTGGATCTATGAATTCCTTCAGTTCTCTGTTATTATGGATCTTAGGAGGGGCATCTTCAGAAGGTCTCAACTCATTCCTGTCTATATTTCGTGATATAAGAGACCATGGCCAAGCTTTCCCAGGATCTCCCCGGCAGGAAATTCAAGAAGCACAGAATCCCGAATAAGTGGGGAATTTTCTGAGGGAGCTATTTAGCAATTACCTCATACAGGCTTTTCTTGGCAGCTTTCATAAGGTTGTATTGTATATTTTTTTAGTCGGCACTAAAGTGTAAAACAGAGTACTTGCCATCCATCCTGTGGCAGAAGACTGATGTTGAGGAAGCAGTGGCGCTTTTGTCAAGGGATGATATAACATGATGAACAGATTTTAGATGTAAAATGTAACCCTAATGTATAGTGTGTTGACTGAATGTTGTATTAATTGATCTCTTTTTTTTGTTTTTCAGAAATATAGGAGTAAATGCAAAAGGGAACTTGTTCAATGATTTCTCTTTTAACGCATCTCTATAACTATATGTACATTATTCTACCCGTGGATAAACTCGGGAGAGGGATCTGAGTGGAGGAATATGATATTCTCTTGCTTTTGTACAATTTTCACATTGAATAGAGCATCTCTTAGAGTGTTATTTACTAATCTAACACATATAAAGGTTTCTGGTGAATTGTCATTTACTGATCTCATGCTTTATTAATTGTAGCTATTATGGAACTATAATTCTTGTGCAGTTTTTCTTCAAAGGGTTATGTGTATGCTTCGGTGGTAGATGCTTAACAGGATCATCGAGCAATGCTTGGCTTCTCACATATAAGATCAAGTACAAACATGTCACTACGAATGGGAGTCAGGAGAGAATATTTATAAAAAAAGAAAGAAAAAGAAAGTGTTGTGTAATTTATATATTAATATTTTAGTAAAATATTTTGACAGTTTCTGTGTATAATGTGATTCGAATTTACATCTTTCAAAATTATAGGTGAGGGTGTTTTACCAGCTCAGTACTTGTCCAGGAAAGTTTTAATTGTCAATACTTTTTTTTTTCTTTTTCTTTTTTAATCAAAATAGAAATTTTACAACCAAATTAAGACAAGTAACGTTTTACCTGTCCAAAGAGTTTCTTGCTATGGAACCCTAAATGATCATTCATCTCTATCTCCTAGTGAGACTTCAAGATCAAGCCAAATGTCTATAGGAGGACATGATGAAATTTTCAAAATGCTGGCTAATGGTGTTGTTAGAGCTGTGCAATTAGTCAGATGCCTAGATTTAGAAATTTTATAAGCAAAGACAAAGCTACAGTTTGCTTTTGTGTGAGGTTACCACATGAATATCTTTTTGACCTTGAATACTAATTAATTAATTAGATCTATACAAACAATTGCAAAGAGTGGTACCAAACAATTATAGGAACTATATATGCCTCATAGTTCTGTTCCCTTTCTTTCAAGCAACATCTATGTGTATTAGATTAGGAAGCCTATCAAGAACATCTTTGTAGCCTTCCAATAATTTTCTTGTTTCACAAATTAAGGTTCATTAGATACTTATAAACTTGTCTCATTTGTTTTCTTTACAAACTATTCATTCATTTCCTAGGAAGTTAAAATTTCTTAAATAAAATGGAGATGAATGTTGACTCCTACTATAACAGTTTTCTTTTTTCACCAACTAATTAATGGATATGAGATCAGATATGACATGATTTTTAAGGTAGACCATGCTTAGCTAACAATCTAATTTTTTAGTGAAAACTGCAAATTCAATCAGGTCATGTTTCCTGTCTTCCCCTCAGAATTGTGAAGGTGATGGAAACTGAATCATATAAATTTGAGTACAAGTTTAAATCCTCATGTTTGGTTTGCAAAAGGAAACAGTAAAGGACAATAAACACTTCCCTTAAGGGAAATATTTTCTTGTACCTTATTCTTGTTGATGAGAAATGAGGATGGGAGAGGGCAGGAGGTAAATTTTTTCGTCTTTCTCTTAATCATTCTTCTTTCTTTCTTTTTTTTTTTTTTAAAACAAAATGATGTTAGTACTGTTACTAATGCCTCTTTTTTAGAAAAATTTCTCTCTATCAACCCCTCTGATTTTGGATGGGAAGAAATACTAACATGGCATGAGAGTGATACTCATCCTAATTTATCTTCTTGTTTTGATTTTTCCATCTAACAAAATGGTATAAATTGATCAAACCAGACCTCAAAGAAATACATCTATGAGATGATAAAAACTTTCTTTAATTGTTTTACAATATCAGATAATATTATGATAAATGTTTACCTTCACCTTCTTTTTTCTTTTTCCTTTTTTTCTTCTACTAAAGGATATTGATAAGGACCTGAAATAACCTTTCGGCACCCCTTTGATGAAAAAGAATGTCTTAATTAGCATGCATAGAGTCTGATAGTGCAAGCAAAGTTAGCACATCATCTCCACACTAAAATTAGTATTACTTCGGGATTTCACTAAGCATTTTTTAAGGCATGTTTTTCACCAGCTGAAAATGCCTCCACAACACAAACCCTGCTATCCCTTCTAATATCAGATTAGCAATATATAAATATATATATAGATATATGTGTGTGTGTGCAGTTGTTCCCCAAAAGACATGGATTCTTAAAGATCATGGAAATTTTTTTTCCATTATCCTACTTAAAATTGAATGTTTACTTGAAAATTTTCAAATTAAAGAAAACTTTGACTATAAAGATATTATCCTATTATTCTTTTTATTAATATGATTAGTACTGAAATTATATGAGTTAAGGACATGTAGATTTCTTAAATTAAGGTTCTTAATGATTTTAAGAAAATGAACATTTAATAATTTTAAACATTTTTATCTAGAAATTTAAATATTCAATTTCAAATAGTGAAAGTATGTAATTATATTTAATCATTCCATAATGGTATAACAATTATATATAAATATGAGTTTGGGATTGAAACTCATTAATTATCCTAAAAAATTCTGTTATCCAAATCTCTCTCTGAATGAGTTTGTAATTAAAAATGTCCAAAAAAGCTTCCTTTCTCGTGAAGTGTACATAATTGTCCCAAGTCTCCACGAATAAAATTTTCTTGCATCATTAGATTTAGTTATCCACATCTATCTTGTTTGACTCAAACTACTTCAGAGCATTCCCTTGCAAAAAGATGCAGCATTTGCTTCAAATAATTCAATCTTGAACATACCATAGAATCTCTCTTTCTCTTTTGACCTTGATTCTCCTCAAATGAGCATTTCAAGCCAAGAACATGCTAAAGTAACTTCTCCAATCCCATCTGAAAAAGGGAATGAAAGTAAGATTCAGCACCAGCAGGTTAGTCCTTCGGCAGAACTCCAGCTATTCTCTGGTGTCTCAACACGTTCAAGTCTAGAAGATATTGTTAGACCAAGAAAGAAAACAGTGAAATACATGGAGTGCCTCAAGAATCACGCAGCAGTCATTGGAGGACATGCCACAGACGGATGCGGTGAGTACATGCCCAGTGGAGCAGAAGGATCCATTGAAGCCCTCAAATGTTCAGCCTGCAATTGTCACAGAAACTTCCATAGAAAAGTGGTACAAGGAGAATATGAGTCATGTACTTTTCAATGCCATCATTTTCACTCTTTGTCTACTGTTGAGAGAAGAAAACTAGCAGGCCCCGGAAACTCGAAAGAGGAACAAAATCAAGTGAAACTCTCCTGTAAGAAGATTGAATTGCAGACATCAGAGGCTGATATTGAGCCAGTTGGGGTGGGGAGAAAGAGGTGCAGGACCAGGTTCACTCAAGAACAGAAGGAAAAGATGTTGAGCTTTGCTGATAAAGTAGGGTGGAAGATACAAAAGCTGGATGCTAACCTTGTACACCATTTTTGCCAAGAGATTGGCATCAATCGCAGTGTTCTTAAGGTTTGGATGCATAATAACAAACACAATCTGGCGAAGAAAAGTTTCTCAGAGAGTTAAAGGCCTCAAAGATTAATTGAGTTTTCAATCTCGAACAATTTATAAGTTCTTCCTTTTGTAAACCTCATCATATCCTTGATTGGATTACTGTTCAAGGACATTTCATGAGAAGAGTATTCCTTCACGAGAAATTAATATCAAACTGAATTATATTGTTTTCATGGTAGATTTCACATAACATTCAAGAATATATATCGGTATTGGAAGGTGGGCATGCTTCAGCATTGCCATAGTCATATTCTTGCTAGTTATTACATAAAAATAGCTGTTCAAAATCTCTTCTTTACTCAACTGATTTTAAGTCTAAATTTTCTGAAATTTGTGTTATTGATATGCAAGATAAAGTAAATCATGATGTTTCCTAACGCTAGAATAGGATTTCTTTGTTAAGGGTGCTTTAAGTGGAAACTGAAATCTTAAAAATCTGCAATCAAACAAAATAATAATAACAACACAATGTCGAAAACCTCTTCAGACTATATTATATATATAAATGATATACTTTCATATATGTTATGAATATTTCAGTCATTGTAAAAATAGCTAGCAATTAAGTTTTCCTTTGAAGCCACAACAAGAAAATGAAGATTTATCCTGCACTGGACATCTTCTTCAGGAGATTAAGCAACAACAGGATTTATTCCCATAGTTTCAGTTAGGCCATGTTGGTGGAGTTAGCAGTAATTAACAAATTGCTAAAACTCTACAATGTTCTCATTCTTCACCCAAGAACTGCAACCAACCTTCTAAGACAAACCGGCAAAGAAAATGTAGATGCTTCAACAGGCACTCAACAATTTCTGTGATGAAACATGTTGACCAATTCATGAAAAAATAGGCATTATCTCGTATCATGATTTCCAAAGTACGTACAAACATGTAATACTAATATATAGAAAATGCTTAATAAAGAGATTATCAAGTTAGTGAGGTCGAAATACCAATTATGAATTTGATAGTATATAATTGTTGGCGTGGAATTATTGATGATTTTTAGCTTTTGATTTTAGTAATGTAGTGTTTAACTTCAAGAAATTATGTAAAATTCAGAAATTTTCTTTTATTTTTTATTTTAAAAAACTAATTTAATTATTAATCGGTTATTCTTATATCCAATGGTTACTAATAAACCAACCGTTTTAATAACAGTAACAAAAATATTAACTTATTTGATAACAACCAGAATATTTTAGGCAAATATTAACCATATTGATTTATGCCTTGACACAAGTAATTTCTAGCGGTACTTGGTCATATGAGATATCCCAATTCTCAATACTGATAGTACTTAGAGAAAAGAAGAAAAAAAAAGAAAAAAGGAGGGGGGCTGGGGGGATAATCTCAATACTGTTTGGACACTTGTCCTTGGAAATTAATCATTGCTTGTCCTAGAAATTTATAGCCATGAACGATGAAGCAAAAATGATCAATAATTAAATTGCATTTTGAAGTCCCATTAACGTGTAAACTCGGGTAAAAAATAGCTGCACCTAAAAGTGATTACTATCAAAGTGATTGGTTTAAGCAATGGAATACCAATTATCACTAATAATATTAAAGAATGGATTGGTGATATGCTTATGCCAAAATCTAGGCACTTAGTCAGTGCTTTCATGATACTTCATATAATTATTACTACTACTGATTCCTTCATTTTTCTTACAATTATTAAAGGGTAGTTGGTAGATTTTCTATGCTTCATTTTCCTTTTCTTTTTCTCTTTTTTTTTTTTTTTAAAAAAAAATTCTTCATACTTTGGATTGACTTAAAATCGCATATAAAAGTTGAGTAAAGAAGAAAAATATCCGTTCAAGGCTCGCAGGTGCGAGTTATTAACTCACTTCTTTTACCCCAATTTCTTGTATTCAATTCGATCGGTGTGAATTTGGAGACTCACGGGAGAAAGAAGGTTGAAGAAGAACGCAGGCTCTCTCGGCTGCCATATTTCAAAAAAAGAAGAAAAAAAGAAAAAAAAACCAAGGTCGCAAACTGCAGTGCGATGTTAGAAAAAGAAAAAGAAAAATACACAGCTCAAAGGTTGCTATTTTTTCAAATCGGGTTAACCAAAAGATAAAAGAGTTAGATGTGTCATTCTCTTTTCGCATTTAACCTTTTGTGTCAATTTTTTTAAATGGTATTAAAAAATTATGGAAGAAGACGGCCTCCTATTGGTGGTGTAAAACCATCAGCCAGGTCAAGATAATATTTATTTGTTAATCATATTTGATTCTTGGAGGGAAAATTGTAAAATATTGTCAAGAATTATTAAGATTTAGATGGAAGTAACAAAAACTGTATACAACATTGATTGGATCGAACTCACTCTTCACTAAATGTACAATATTCCTTTTCTGACCATGAAAGAAGTTCAAAATTTGCACCTGATTTACTCACTATACAAAACAAAGTAATTCTAAAGTAGTTATCATCCTTCAGAATGCACGAAAAGAAATGGGAGATACTAACCTAAAAAATCTAGATATCAGAACTCATCAGTGCTAACCCTAAAATTCAGTGTCAAAACAAGCAACCATGACCTTCGAGACCATAGACCTTGCAAATGGAATGTAGCTCAAGCTATACCTGTAAACAAAATCCAAATAAAATGGTTTTAGCGAGTACTATAGCCTGAGGTATAGAAAACTAATAAACAGGTTCCATATTGATATCCAATCAAGCATATAAAAGAGTAAAATACATTGAGTAAGAAACTTTTGAATGTTTTGTGTTTCTTACTATCATCTGCTTTTAGATATATTTATGAGATCAAGCAATGAGAGCAATCACCTAACTGTTTCTGGTATGATCCTTTTGGGGAAGTAATATGTGGTTCTGAGAAGTTTATTGTTGAAGTATATAACTTTTAGTGAAGAAACCCCAGCCAAGCAGCCAACTTACTCTATCTTTCCAGGACTCTTAAAGTCAGCAGCAGAAAGAATTCAAAAGTTAAATAGGTACTGTACTTTCTCTGAAGAGGAGTTAATGATGAGTACAAATTCAAGCTTACCAATAGACATTACTATTGCATGATGGCTACAAAATTAATTTGAGAATCACTGTATAGATTGTGAGATCTTAATAGGCATTTTACACATACAAACCTATGTAGCACTCTATGGACTTTCCTTGTGCAGCTGTTTTATATAGATATCCCTGATGATGGATGAAACTATGAATTGGTTAAAGATAACACGGGGTAATAAGAATCTTTTTGAAATTGAGTGAAGCTCCCTTTGGGTAGCTGGCCTTGGAAAATATCTAAAGAGAACAACCCTTCTTGGGTAACCTGCAAGAGCCCTAGAAACAGGAGAAATTTGGAGGATATAGTAATCTTATCAAATGGGATGTGAAACTACTGTAGCATTCAGCATTGATGTTAATTTTCCTTTCAATTTAGAAAGAATTACCCAGATTCCTCAAGGTTTATCTAAGTGCCACTTTGACTCATTGTGCCACAAATCTGTTAAATATTCCGCTAACCAAGTAGTAAATAGACGAAGTTAATCCAGTATAATTTGAGAAATTGCAAAGGTTTCTCCCATCATAAAATAGAGTTTCAATAAAAGAATCTTGAAAATATTTAACTTACCAAACAAGTGCACCAAACTCTAGCACAATCGCCAGGAGGGTCAATAGCTTGTTCCGTGCCTATTGAAAGTGTTTTGGAATAATAACATATTATGCCTTTCGAACCTAAATGAACAGAAAGGAAGTGTATGAAGTAACTTACATATAAAGCGCAAAACAGAGCAATAATAATGCTGGCAAGATATATAGCAGTTGCATAAATTCTGACAGGGTCAAGCATCATTGTCACTTGTCGTTTTGGACCTATAAGAAATGCTGTGCTGCCACCCAAAAGAACAAAATTAGCGGCTGGGGAGAAAGTTGAAGCATAACAAGTTCAATATGTGGCTTCATGACAATAAGACACCAAAACAAAACTACAGTGCAATTTATGAAATCTCTACATCATCAAATCAGGAACCTGGAGAATTAGTTGAAATTAGATGGAGGATGGAGAAAGGTCAGTTAATACAAAATATTGAAAATTCATGCGAAGTGCATCTTGCTAAAATCAGTGGTTTAAAGAACGATGATGACTGTAACATAGCTCATGTTGAGATCATGAACTTATGAATAGACATAAAAGTACACTTCCTTTCCTTTATCTCAATCAAGTAGAAGGAAATTGTGACTACCTTTGGTCCCAAATTAGTGCCTCTTCAGGATTTCTCAGATTAAGAATGTCATCAATTGATCCAAAGACTACTTGTTGGATTTAGTCCCTAACGTTATCACTCTTAGTTGGTTTAATCCCTAATCCTTTTTAAAATTGATAAATGTCCTGATATTCTAAAGTGAGAGATAATTCAGAACAAAAACAATTCTCTAAATCAATGCCTTTTTAGGTTTGGAGGGAGTATGTTGTGGAGCATGCACATTGAATGAGCAATTAAATAGGCAAGCTCGGTTCGAATCGGTATTGATCCAATATATTTGCAATTTGATTTTCGAGTCTCAAAGGCATAAAGTTATACCATCATAATTGTCTTATCAATTGCTCAAGTATAGTACAGACATTGAAATATACTAGAGACGTACAAAAAGTATTTAATCAGAAGGCCTTTCATGACCAAACTGTTCATCTTTCAAGCCCTAACTAACTACCAGGTGGAGCTTTTGTACACTATTTAAGTTTCAAGGGCCAAAATAATATTACCTTAATAGTTTAAGGGGCAAAGCAGTAGGAAATATTGGCAAGAGATAGCAAATGTTGTCGGTCATGTTAAGTTTATGAAATATATCAATTTCCTTAAAGCCAGGCCTGGAGCTGATGGAAAATGTATAAAGCCAGAAACCACATGTTCCTCTCTAAATTAGTTCTCCTAAGTCAACAAATAATTGTTTCTCTAAGAGCAAGCAGTAATATGGAGATAACAGACATTTGCTAATAAAGAAGGAAAGCAACAGCAAAATAGTGACATGATGACATGATGACCCATAACAACTATACCATCGCACCACTACAGAACATAAATCTATGCACTTGAATGAATGGAGAAAAAAAATCTGCTGATGAACAGGCATTGATCATGATATTAGAGATTATTTTATCAACTCAATATAGTTCTAAAAATCAATGCATCATTATGGACTCCCAAAAGCAAAAACAGCTTAAAATTAAATAAACTGTAGCATACCTTCCAAGGGCAAGCAAATTGCCAAATGAGAATGTTATTCCAAATTTGACCGGGTTGAAGAAAACAAGCATTGACTGCAAACAGAAAGCAGAATGTTGGTACCATATCTGACAATTATTACAACAGCATGAACACTCATACATTTTCAGTTTCTTCAGAAAATGATATCTAAGAGTTTAGATATGCCTATATGAACTGAACCTTTAGAACTTGTAGATTACATCAAATCTTCATGACATATCTCATCATTTGTAACATGATTAGGGTTGACATTTACAAACTAAATCAAGGAAACATAATTTTCAATCAGTTCGCGTAGTTAAAGTTTGATTGTGTTATTCCACATCCTTCTACAAATATTTCGGGAACTTGCAACAAAAAACCTGATCAAGCTACACTTATTTAACTTTGAAGAGAGACAAAAGGGAATCCAGACAACATTTCCAGTTTCTTTATTTAAATGCCTTTTCCCTTTGCCTTCTTAATTTCATTATAGAAACTTTGATTGTTTTTAATGATAAGTGAGAACATGAGATCAAAGGTTCATCCCTCATAATTGTGAGAAGCAAAAACACAAGAGAACCAACAGCCACCCTTCACAGAGACAGAGTCACAAAGGTGACCCTAGAGAAATCAAAATGTTTATAACATCATTATTTTCCACAATGGCCTTGATTATGATTATTTGGTCCATTGTTCCTCATGCCTTCAATGTCCAGCCAACTGATGACCAAACTATTACCACAAGATGTATTAGTGTCTAGAAGTTTAACATTTTTCATAAGCATAAACCACGACCTAACACAATTTCAAAACAATAATTATTCCATGTTGTAGGTGAGAATAAGAACAGCAACACGTGAAAGTGCAAAATCATGCAAACACACATATAACATATTTACATGAACATGTTTTATTGTAGACATCTACATAATTACTAACTTTGAGAAAACAAGTCCTCTTTTAAAAAATTTAAAAGCTCCAAATATTCCAACCACGTCACCCTAATCAGGTTGAGTGAGCAACTGTACCCATCCCATCTAAAAGGAAAATGAATAGACATAATAGGTGGTTTCAATATGGAAGACTAACAATAGCCACCCTCAAGTAAAAGAGGCCAGATGGTCCTATAAGTAATGCAAAATATACACAGACATCAGAGTGCTCTATTTTTTTATTACAATTGATTCCTCTGTATCTAGTACAAGAAAGGCACAGCTCATAAAATATGAGTTTGAGTTCTTAGTGATGTTTGACACAAGATATGCAGAATAATCAAATCAAATCAAATTAAGAACTTTCTAAGAAAATATTCTCCACTTATGTCAGGATCTAGCAGAGCAGAAAGAAATCCAGGAATAAAACTAAAGAAAGGAAGCAGAGACAAGGAAAATACTTAGTAAAATCTCATTCTCAAACATACCAAGAGTGTACAGGCTATTCCAGCAGCCAAGCATATGATAAAGCCATAGAGTCTCTGTTAACAGAGAGAAAGACAAGATGATATTAGGAAATTAATTAATTAAGTTTTCAATTTGCTTTCATAGAATTGCAACAACAGAGTAGCAACCACAAGTATAATGAATGACCTATAAAAAAGAAAAAGAAAAAGAAAAGAACCATAAATATACAGACACATAAACATGCATTTAATACAATGAATTTCTAAGAAATAATCAGATCAAATTAAACTTACTCAACAATTAAAAATTCTTACAAATTGACAGGAAAAAGAAAACCACTAATAATAATATGAGGAAACAAAGAAAGCTCGAATTTGCTGAAAAAAATCTATGAAATAACAATTAAAAACCTATAAAAGAAATACCTGTTTAGTTGACAAAGTGCAATTGCGATTGAAATCATCCATGAAAGCAAAGGAAGAAGATTCTTCATTGCGAACTGCTACGGATTCCTCATCCACTTCCATTCCCACAAGCATTTTCATCTTCTCGAAAGCCACATTCATCTTCTCCATGTTTCTCTTCCAAAGATCAAAAACACTCTGCTCTGCTCTACTCTCTCTCTCTCTCTCTCTCTACAACAAATCAAATATGAGTTGAGAGAGAGGAAAGATTTTGCTTTAAGATTCAACAAGGCGAATACTTCCACACACAACACACTGTCACTTTTGCTCAGATTTAGATGCATATAATTTCGGGTTTCGGACCCCCAGGAGGGCCGGGTCTGTTCAATTTTATTTTAACTTAGGCTAAAATGGACCGACTTGTTGACAAGTACAGAATTCATAATTTTATCAAAGGCCTCCATTTGTTAGGGATTAATGGGCTTAGGCCCACATTTAGAAGAGAAGAGAGAAGAAAAACGAAATAAAAGCTTTTTTGCTGCAATCCTTGGCTCGCTCTGTAGCTCACCCGCAGAAGCAAGGGAAAAAGGGGGTAAATCTCTCGTCTTCGCTCTCTCCGTTTATCTCTTTCAATGTCCGTTTAACTTTTAACTTGTTTCTGATGTTTTGACTATTGTTTTCAGGTGAAATACTCAAGGGAGCCACACAATTCGATCAAGTGTAATTGTTCTTCTCTCTACATTTTGTTTTTAATGGCATCCATAATACTAGTGATCTGGTTGAACTATGATATTTTTATGTCCTTGCTCGCGGTTTTCCAACTGATTATATTTTTTTTAAAAATTTATTCTGAATCGCGGCCTCCAAAGCCAGGGGATTATTATATGCTCTTTTCCGTTCTTTAAGATCCTGCTACCGATTTCGTTTGGAATTTCTTTTTTTAATGCTTTAATTGTTTCATTCTGTGATTGCGTTGTCTTTTTAGGATAATGTGTGCTTTCTTGTGGGTAATTGGATTGGGTTGTTGGACGATATGAAAAAAGCAGCAGCCTGTTGCCTCTATTTTATGAACGGTCTGTCGTAAACTTCAGGGAAATGAAATTTGCATGGTGATCCTCTTTACCTCTCCTAATGATAGAAGGTTCAGTAAATGATGTGACATAAATGATTCGTATTCACCTATAACTCTAGTTAACGTTATTGAAGCTCTTAATTAATGTCAAATTTTTTTTCTTCTAAGTACTCTAGTTAGAAGGATGTATGCAATTGGGATTCTGGTATGGAAGTTTAGAAAGGAGGAAAGTTACTAGCATATGTTTGACATATGATCTGACGTGTAGCAACTTGTTCATTGTAACATCTTTTGCCGAAGAAGGCAAAAGAACTTGGGCCTGTGTGTGTCAAGATTCTTAGAAGAATGCAGGGATTTGGGTATTGGCCTTGTACTAAATAATAAAGTGCACTATGCTTGAATTTTTTTCAGTTTACAGTAGTGGTCAGTCATACTATTTCCAGTGAATTTTCTGAATCTTGTTCAGTTTGTTACAATCAATATGGAGATTTAACAACTAATATAATGGCCAATAGTGAGCTTTTATCATTGCTACCTCTGTTATTTTCTTCTTCCTTGGTAAAGAGTGGGTTGTCTAACCATTACCTGTTTAGAAAAATCTTAATTTCTTTGACCTCAGGTACAACACTTAATTGGTGTGAGTTTATATTGTATATTTGAAATCTAAAGGAGAAAGAGGTTGGATATAATGTCATTCAATGGAAGCTTGTTCTGACTATATCACTAGCTCTATATAGTAGTGTTCCGACCACAGTGTCCATGAAAGCTCTGAAACTACTATTATTTGTTAGAGCAAAAATTTTTATATAGCTGCTGCTTCATTTGCTGTTTACTTGTGTTTTCTACAAATTTGTGTATTTGATTGTTTCATTTTGCAGCCTGTAAATTTTGTTATTTTCTATCTCTTTTAGATGGATTGGCAAGGCCAGAAGCTAGCGGAGCAATTAATGCAGATAATGCTGGTAGTCTTTGCACTAGTGTCGTTGGTAACAGGCTATATTTTGGGTTCGTTTCAGAAGATGCTGATGATATACGGGGGTGGTGTTATATTGACATCTCTTATTGCTGTCCCCAATTGGCCTTTCTTCAATCGACAACCTCTCAATTGGTTGGACCCAAGTAAAGTTGAGAAGCACCCCAAACCTCAAACTGTGAATACTAATTCAAAGAAGAAGAATGTCAAGAAGTAGGTCATTTGACTGGCTTTAGATAGGATTTCTCTTTTTGACTCTTATGACAATGTATTAATGCACATGAACTCTTGAGATAATGTATTAATGCGCATGAACTAAATCTTTCATCTACGAGGAGTGCACTTTATGACTCCATGCATCCATAGATAGCCAAAAGAAAAACATCATACATTGAATTGCTGGCCTATGAGAGTATTTTGCCCGATTAAATCTTTAGTTTCATGTTAACTTGCAGAATGCTGTTCTTTTATTCCTATTGTTTAATATATATGTTTGTCCTGGATCATTGCCCCACTTGGCAATTATTGGTGCTTAGCGCGGAGTGTGGTGTGCATTCGGATTGGAATGGATTTTAAAGTTTCGATTTCATGTGCTTCGATTTGGAACGCACAGGATGTCCTATGAGGCGTTTTATATGCAATTACCATAGACGGGCAATCGTCATTGCCTCTTTTATTTCCGTCTTGCTAGGAGTACTTGGAATCTCACTCTTTTTAGCTAATTTTTAGAACTTGAAAGTTTTTTAAATGCTTTAAAATTCAAATTTAAATTGATTGAGAGATAAAATAGAATTTGAATATAATGTGCATTGTTTCTTAGAATTCAAAGATTATGTGAATTAACTTTATAAGTTTTATTAGAAATAAATTAAAATATTTTTTTATTATAAATATTGATACTACAAATTTTTATTTTTATATATACTTGCATTCAACGCTAGATTTTTTCCGGAAGGAATCAATATTTATTTAAGAATTTTTTTAAAAAAGATTGAGAATTTAAGATTTCTTTGACATAAATTTAAAAATTTGAAGATAATGTGAATTTAATTTTTTATGTTTAATTAATTAAATAAATGGAAAAAATTTCTTTTAAGACGATAACTTTATATTTTCAAAAATATACTTGCCTAATGTGATATATATATATATATATATATATATATATATTTAGAATTGAGTATACATACATATATATTTCATAAAAGTTATATATAGAAATATGAATGTATAGAAATAATTAATTAATTAAATGTGGAATTAGTGTTTTTTTTTTAAAGTGTTCAAAGAAAATAGTTGAATCATTAATTATAATTAGTGTATATAGGTCAATTGAAGTTTTTTAAAAAAAAATGTTATTGTGACATTTGTCACAAGAGAAATTGGTGAAAATAACTATATAGATAGCTGGATGATCCCTCTCAATTTGAAGCTGGAAAAAAAGAAAAATAAAGAAGCAGATTACTAAATGGATCATCGATACAAAATGGCATAATTAGGCAATATCCATTTTTGTAAACGGGTCAATGACCCAATGGTCATTTATAAAAGCAGATTAACATTTTGAAATTGTTTCCACAGGAAAATCTCAGTCTCCTCCATCGAACGCGTCTACCCGGCTCCCTCTTTGAGTACTCGAATTTATCGATAATACCGAAATCGCTAGATCTCAATGGTACTTTTCTGCAGTCCTTCTTAATTCAATGATTTTGTGCAATTTCTCTCTAATTCAAGCACGGAAATTTTCATTTTTGTTGACGTTTCTCCCTGATGAAGTCAGAATACTTTGAAGTTCGTTTTATGGTTCTTTCTATTTTCCAGATTTCGTTTCTGCATTTATTTGGAATTTTCCATATGTTAAAAAAAAGTTTGATTTTATTTTTTATTTTGAGTGTACGTTGGTTAAGGTTGCTCCATTATGATCACGAGTTCACGAATTTGAAAGCTTTAGTTCCGTGATAAAAAAAATTATAGGCTAAATGTAAAGCAAAACCAATGGATTGAATATTTCAAGTTTGATTTAATGTCGGAGAAGTTCTTCACATAAAGCAACTCAATAATTTTCATTCATATCGTTAATGAGAATGATAATATCTTATTCTTAAGTTAAGTAGGTTTTAAATTATTGATCTTTTGGTTAAAGGAGAAGCTGTGTAGGAAAATAGTTCAAAGAAGAGGTGGATGGGAGCTTTTGATGACAGAAAAGGCAGAGGGCGTTGGTGGCAAGGAAGGGAGTTGGTGGTTCTAGAGGTACTAGACAAGATAGTAATACCGGTTGGGATCAGGGAGGAGGAAAGAAAGATGTAAAAAGTTTTTTTTTTTTAAAGTAAAAAAAACAGAGAATTGATGGGAACTAAGGAGATGGGCAAGCTTGTTGTGGCAGCACTTATTGGTTTAAGGATTGGGTCATGTGTGCATTTTTTTTTTTTCATTTATTGAGTCACTAATATTACAAATAGTGATTGCAATGGAATAGAGGGTATAAGAGATATTTTGGAAAAGAATAGATTTTAGTATTTGAGTCCAGATTGAAAAAAATTTGATAATTGGAACTGCACTATGATGATCTTAGTATTCTAGAACTTGGTGATTGCATGGAAAGAACATTGCAACTTATCTCAACTTGAGCTTGAAGTGTTTGAGTGGTGATTGAATCAAATCATGCTTCAAGCAATTCAGGAACAGAAGTTTTTACTTTTGTTCATCTCAAATTTACCTCATTTTTATTTGATGACCTCCTTGGACTACTTTTCCAATTTGGAAAGGTAGTTATAACTGCTGGAGGCACTAAAATGGACTTCCCAGCTGCCTCATTTCTGTTTTTTTTCTGTGTCAAATGGTGTCTTTGTTAGGAGATCTTTGTTGAACTCCTATTGATGTAAACTTGCTTTTTGAATCTTATTCTGCCTTTAGCATTCTCTGTTTATCATGGGTCCAAGGCCTTTCTTTACTTTTAGAATAGTTGCACAAGTAATAACAGGTTGGAACTTTCTTTTTGTTTTGCTGGTTAAACTATCTTTCAGGCAAGCCTTTACAGAGGGAAATCCAGGAAAGACAAACCCAAAGGCCGATTTCCCAAGTTAAGCCAACAAAAAGAGCAGGAGATAAGAGAGGCTTTTGAGCTATTTGATACTGATAACTCTGGTACTGGAAGATATCTATATTCAAGATGTACCAATGCTCTTCAAACTTAAACCTGAAATCTTATTTGACTGGGTATTTGTCATATGAATTCATAGGTACCATTGATGCTAAAGAGCTAAATGTTGCTATGAGGTACTAGAATGTTTTCTCATCTTTTAAAGATTTTGTGGTTATTAGAGTATACCTTAATCTGATGTGCACTTTTCACAGGGCCCTTGGCTTTGAAGCAACAGAAGAGGTGATGTCTAAATTTTAATGCATAGATTATGCAATTATCTGGTTGTTTTATGTATAAGTTTTATACTTTACTATATGTACTGGGGGATGAAATTAAGAAGTAACTAAACCTTCATGGTTCTGTTAAAGGAAATAGGTGAACATCATGTACTTCTTTTTAAGTTAGTTGCAATTAACATATAAACTAGGTTTTCACTTTTCTTAGAAGTTTTACCAATTCTGTTGCTCCCACAGTTGCAGAAAGAATATGATTCTTTCCTTGGTTGCTATAAAATTTTGAGCTGACCATGAAATTAGTAGTCTTCTCTCTTTTCAAGGCCAACTGAGCTAGTCAGCCAAACTCATACACAGGTTTTGGCATGCATTACATCTTTTATGCTTACTTAATTAACTTTTATCATGTTAACTACAGTTATAGCTGTCTTATTATTTATCCTCAGAATAGGAAACTAACATCCAAAACTCCCAATGAATAATTCAAGATCCTGTCCCCCTCATTTCATTCTTCGGACTTTTGCATCAACAATTGCCTATGATTGCTGATTCTCTCTGCATCTCTATATCTCCTTTCTATATTGATAGCTTCTCCTCTCCTTCCTTCATTGAACATGGGAAGATAAAGATGACAACAATTGTTGTCAATATTTCAACATATGATGGGTTTTTCAATATTTTTGGGTTTGAGTTTGTCAGTTTTAACTTCATGTTTATCTTTTTCCCTTCAATGCTATTTTTATTTATTTATATTCTCTTCTACTTTTTCATATGGATACTGACTGAATTAGAATTTCATCTTTTGAAGGAATAGTTGATTTTATCCATTGGGAAAATATTTACTGATATGCTTTTGGAACATTAATAATTTGGTAATGTATTTTTGTCAGTTGAAGTGGTGCTCATGTTATTTTTTGAATTTCAAAATTGAGTTTGATTTGATTATTACAAACCAATCAACGGATCCAATTTCCAATAATGAATTTTGACAATTAAGTCAAGTTTGAATTTCGTAATAGGAATTTGGAGATGTTGAACTTTGGTATAGTTTGTTTATTTGGAGTTGACTCAATTTAAACATTTGGGTGTTTGGTCTTTGTTTGCATGGAGCCCTCATCTATTTCACAGTGCTGATAAATGGAATGCTTCCTAAACCAAAATAATATTCTCTCCGTCTAGAATTGAATGTCCACATTTGGCTTAGTCTAAAAATTAATAATAGATTTTGACACTAAGTTACTGCATTATCGTTGTTATTAATTAAATTTGTATTGGGAACCATTAGCTAGTGGGATTTAAATTCTTTAAATTAAGGAGGTTGTTATTGGAATTTTAGATGAAAAATATACTTATTTTAAGAGAGTTGACATTTAATTTCAGACATCTCAAAATAAAAATGTTAACATTCAATTCCGGACGAGGGAGTACAAGATATGAAAGGAAGGGACATGAAGAATTCAATATACATCCTAGATTCAGGGAAAATCTTCAGCACAAAACCATTATGATGTCCTTTTATAAGTTATAACCCTTGCATACTCTCCCGAAGTTTCATCAGCATATTTGTCTTTTTCATCAGATCAAATGGATATTATGAACTTGAAATGTTGAATCCCAAACTTTAACCCACTATAATCGTGTCGGGTCTAATATTGACATCCCTAGAAAGGAGACACAACAATAATTGCATGTGATAGTTTCCATTTGTTTAGATGCCACATTTTTTTCAAATCTTTCTTAGGCTTATTTGTTGGCATGCTAAATACTAATTTGAACTACAGGTTAGCAACCATAACTTCAACATGTCAATGATCTATTTCCTGATTTCTTTTACATTTGTTGATCCAGGACATTATTCGAATGATCGCAGAAGTAGATAAGGATGGCAGTGGTGCTATTGATTTTGATGAATTTAAGCACATGATGACTGCCAAGATTGGAGAAAGGGACACCAAAGAGGAGCTCATGAAGGCATTCCATATTATCGACCAAGATAAAAATGTGCACTATCATTATTGTTTTCTTGGGTGTATCATTTTTCAAATTACTGCTGCTTGTTAATAACTGATCTTTTGAAACTTGGAAAATTACTATCATTATTGTTTTATAGGGGAAAATATCTGCTTCAGACATTCAGCAAATCTCCAGGGAATTGGGAGAACATTTTACTGATACAGAAATTCAGGAGATGGTAGATGAGGCAGACCGTGATCGTAAGTTTTAATGTTTATTGTTAATATTTGTGTTGCTACTTTAGGTCATGCCTTATTATATGATACTTATATGCTTCCTGTTTTATCAACTCACCAAACTTATATAGCAAAAATGTACTTGATTCAATTTGTTGGGATTTTCATTCCTGTGACAAGCAATGCTGTGCTGGACAATAGGCAAACATTTTTGTGGCATGTGTTGGGGGAACACCTGGTGATGTGTTAGCTAGGAACAACTGAATTAGATGCATAGAAGTGGTGATGAAGGTGCTGAGGTATAAGTGGCAATAGGGTTAAAGATGAAAAGGCGTGTGAGGTATTAGAAGCTTAAGCACTGAGGGAAACTTTGAAGTAATGACAATCCTCTTCTCCATGATAAGAGAATGAGGATCTTTGTTTGGGGTATGAGAGCTTCTTTCTAGGCATTTTATTTATGCCATGTTGATTTCTGAAGTGAAACTTGTACGTCTTGTGAGGATTTCATTATCTACTTGGGATGGCACCAACCTATTTGTGATCAAATAACACAGTGACTGACTTAGACAGGTCAATTAGCAAGGAACAAGACCATATAAGAATAAGTAAATGGCAAGTGTACATTGGTTTTTCTCATGATATGGACTTGTTAATGATCAATACGGTTGGAGTACGGTTTTCACTAAACCTTTGTCTTATCCTGATATTCACTTTGGGATTCCTTTGTGGTGGGAACCACATACAAAACTTCATCTTTATTTCTCTAAATAAAATTTAAAGGGCAATTACTCGTACACCTGGAGTCCATCCATATTCTAAGCCATGCACAGAGATCTTGGCTAGAACATAGATCTCTTATCAAGGTGGTTCACTGGTGCAGAAGGCAAGATTAGCTTTTGCTGGCTTCTCAAGCAGTTGCCATACAATGCCTTGTGGCAGATGATGGAGGGACCCATTTCTAGAACTTCATCTATAAGCTCTCTTGAGCTTCCTTTGTGCTTCTTGAAGGGCCACCCTGTAGGTTGTTCGTGGACTTTTTTGCTTACAGAATTCTAGAGAACTGAGTACTTGTCCTTTATTTCTTGTCTGCTGCTCAGTCGCTCCTTTTCCATTTGTTAAAATGTACCAGCAGTTATATTCTTTAAGTAGTGGATCATATCCAACGAACTGCACTGCTTTGAAATGTTCAGGTGATGGTGAAGTTAATGCTGATGAGTTCATGCGGATGATGAGAAGAACCTCCTACGGCTACTGAAATTCTGCACCTCTTCAGGACCAAGTGTTATTTGTGTCCTGGTATATGTATTTCGACAGATAGAAGTCTAATTTAGAGTAAATTTCCGTGCTATGGGTGCGTGATGTCTTGTCTATAAAGGTTTCATAATTCCGTAAATTTCATTTTGTAATTTGGATATCTTTTATTCCAAGCTATTATTTATTCGAGTGCTTGTATATGATGTACTCCAAAGTATGAAGCTTTCGATGACAGAGCATGCTTGATAAAATTGGATCAGAATCAATTGCTCAAAAGATTTTAGTGTTGCTTGTATTGTAGACAATAGGATGCTTTAATCTAACAGAATTAATGTCGAAGCACAGACAGATATATCTAATTAGTAATACTCTTTCCAGCTAAAAATATAGTATGTTCGAGTGTCCCTTTACAGAGGTGGTTAAATTTTATAGTATAAAAAAATAAAATGTTTAGAATATTTATCTTTCCAAGTTCTCGCATTGTAGTATTACTATGAATTCTTTACGCTGTTTTCTTTTTCTTTAGAAAAGTGTCAAACTCAAACATGGATTAATGAAATTTATGATAGGTATTAAGGATTGTGAAGAAGATAATTTACTAATGCTAGAAGATATTAAGGATGATGCCATTCAAAAAATTATATATACTTTCTTTACTTGAGAAGAAAAGAAAGAATTAAAAAAATATATAAAACTTATTCCTTTCAGTCATTTTTTATAATATGCAACATGTAAATTAATTTGTTTCTAAATATAAGATTTTTTTATATAATTCTTTTAATTATTTTACTCATATTTATTTTTATCATTGTTTCAAATAGAGAGAAAAAAAATACTTCTTATTTCAAGTATATAATAAATAAAGTACACACAAAATAATTCATTAGTCTATATGAAATTACTAAAAACATCTTATAAAAATGGACAATAGAATATTTTTTATTGGAGAAAATTGTATATGGTTAAAAGTGATACTGGCAAGGAGAGATTTCTGTACATATATTATAGAGCTTATCTCACATCATTCCATATTAATTAATCCACCAAATATTGTCTAGATACTTAATTACTTCACACAAAAAGTAACACAATTACATCAATTGATTCGGCGACAATTAGCCCTAACTTCACCTGCATTACCCTCTTTAACATCAAGCAAACTCATCTTGACCATAGCTTGTTGGAAGTCGAAGAAAAACATGGCTTGATTCATGGAATAGCCATTGACAATTCCTTTAGTTCTTGGAGTGGCAAATAGGGTTTGATCAGAGAAAAGCACACCAGCTTTCCTCTGCAATTGATTGAAGTAATCATTATCAAAAATGTTTCTTGTTGAATCAAAGGGCTGCTCAGTATTGTCACCAGCACTGCATGTTTTTGATAGCGTCTTCAAGAATCGTGTGTCTATGGTTGGATCCACATCATGAGTGGAGTCGAAGTTACTCAATCTGTGCTTAAATGATGCACACCTTGCCACTCCTAATGTGTGTGCTCCTACAAAACAATCCAACAATCATAGATGTAACATGGATACATAGCATATGATAATGGTGAATTATGATGAGTTTGTGTCATGCTCATGGGACACTTAGGGCGATCAAATGTTGTGAATAATCAAGTTGCTTTTAGTGATATGAAATCAACCTAATTTTCTTGTCAATTTTAGAATAAATTACAATTAAGTCTCACATTATACACATTCAATATTTTAATTTAAAATTTACACTTTTTTTAAATTTAATAACTACAATTTAACTACTTTATAATCTCCATTTGGAAAAAAAAAAAACTTCTTTTAAATCTATTCACGCATGTGACCTATTTAATTCCTTTAAATTTGAAATCACATTTAATTCATATCGTCCAAGAATGAAGGAGGTACCTATTCTATTGATTTATAAGATTGATAAGTAAATGAAAACAACAAAAATAAGATTTTTAGATTGAAGGGAGGCATTTGATCAAGTTTTATGTACATACCAAGATTTAATAGTTAAATTTTATTCTCTTAGAAAAATAAAAGAAATTAATATTTTAGTATAATAATTTGTACCCATTGGTGAATGTCAAAAGAATCCATAGGTGAGTTTCTTGAGTGGAAAAAATTAATTAATTACCAGACAAAGCCACCATTTCTTGAGCAGTAAAACCATGCTGACCAAACATTCTGATGAGTTCTGAAGCGTTTAAAGTGGGTGCTGGCAGATTGATTGTGTCCTCTATTTTTGATCTGCTTCCATCTTTTCTTCCTTTGGGGATGTCATAAACTGGACCTCCAGCCTGTGTATATATAGCTTATGGAAATTAGTTCATATATATGAAACTGGACCTCAAGCAACAAACTACATGGGTCAAACACTTAAATTTCCCACATATATATAGTGGAAGATATATAGAGGTGTTAGTGCATGCATTATATTTCTTATCTATCTTGTTTGTCCTTAATTTGCTGCCAACTAAAGAAGCACTAAAGTCATCCATCCACCAAAGGGGGGAAAAAAGGAAGAGAAGGGTAAAATAAAGAGTCTTACAAAGAAGACAGCATCTCTGGCAGCCATTGCAACAATATCAGCACAAGAGACAACTCCCGGACACTGCTCTTCCAATTGTTCCTTTGCATCATCTATAATCTCATAGCCTCTCAAGCTTAGATTTGCTGGGGAATCTTTTTCTGCTGTGTTGCCCTTTGTTGAATCAAGCAGAATGGATGCATCACATCCCTGCAATGCATATGTATATATATATATATATATATATATATATATATATATTGGTTGCTAAAATTAATCAGATCAAGAAACAATTATAATATATATATATATATATAAAAATGTATGGAAATGGAAACATATATAATGAATATATATAGACCTGAATGAAGCAATCATGGAAATGCATCCTAATAAGACCAGCAGCAAGAGTAGGATCATCTTGCAAAGCCCTATTGACAGTATCCTTCACAATTCCCTCAGCAAATGGGCAATTCATCATGTAGTAGTAGTTCATACTCACACCATCTGCTCCAAATCTCCATCCACTTACTATTATATTCATAAGAATTATCACAAGGAACAAGTTCAATGTGGCCATATGTGATGATAGTCCTTTAGGAGAGTGCAGCACCATCAATAATAATACAAAAACCCCTCAAAAACCATGCAAAGAATATGTATATTCCTTCGCAGCAAGTGATTGACCATAGAACGAATGAGCAGGAAAAGATGTATTTATAGCTGCAAATCATTGAATTATTACTACAACATGGTGGGGGGGGGGGGGGAAGCAGATAATGAAACAAAAAAAGGGTGATTGTGATTAATTAGTGGAAATTAATCAAAAAGTCAAAATATGATAGTCTTAGTTTAATGCATGGAAATGAATATGATAAAAGTTGACACGCAACAAAAATGGATTAGTGGCCATGCACTAATTAATTATCAGGTGTTTTGTGGAGATTAAAGTAGAGCACACTCGACAAACCATGATTCTGGTAAAATAGGTTTAATATTAATTAATCAGCCCACTTTTATGCATTTTTGACTTTTTAATTCTTCAATTTCCCTGATTAAAGTTTATTTGATTTTGGATATTTTTTATTGTCCTTTTTATTTTTTGGAAAGGATTAATATTAGGGTTCTCCTTTGATTGTTGATCAAATATAATAATAAAAAAATTATAGTATAAACATTTTAGTAAATTTATACATAAATACAATGATTCTCTGGTAATTAACAAAATAAAAAGAATGAATGAAAACTATCGAGGAAGAAGCATAAAATGAGGCAACCAAATAATGTGAGAAAAATTAATGAAAACTATGAAATGATCAATGTTATAGGATTTTTTTTTTCTTTTATTAAAAAAGAAAATCCCACTGGGGTATGGGACAATTTTTTTTCCCTTCTTCTAGAGTATTGCATGGACAACTATTTTCCACTGACACTTAAGAGGGGAAGAAAAGAAGAAGAAAATTCCACTCATGACCAGCTGATCAATAAAATTGGAGCATGTAGCATTGAATCCGCTGGACTTTGTACTTTCTGGGTTCATATTCAAATAATTTTCTTCACCATATAAAATGGTTCTGTACAAGATTTGACCATTTTTCTCCTTATCTATTTTTAATAAATTGGAATGCAGAGATGGTTAATCTCTTAAGATAGTACTGCTTGGTATCTTTCTCTATTTCTCAATCTATGTAGTATTATTTACCAAAAATGAATTTCCCTCAATCTATGTATTCGAAGGAAAATGAGTACTGTGTGGCAGTTCATTTGTAAGATATACCGATAAAATCTACATTACCTTTTGATGTTTTATATATATATATTCACTTTTAGCACTTTAATTTCTAGCTCCTGCGAACTATGAGCATTAGCATAGAGGGACAGAAAACTTGTTGAGATTCTAGCTAAGGGTAATTGATGAAGAGAAACATCAAATGCATGGCTGAAATCTTTTCTAACATTCCACAAAAAGAAAAATAGCTAATCATGGCTACCATTGATTATTGGCCACCAAGTGTAACCACCAATAAGCTAGACATGCGTGCTTCGATATTCAATTCAAGTGGTGAAATTGAATATTTATATTTTTTGTTTGAATGTCTTGAAATTATCTTAGAATTAAATGTACATTTTACTAAAATAAACATATTTTTTATTTAAAATTTTACTAATAAGTAATAAATTCCTTCAAATTAAAAGATTTATATCCTATTAACTAATGATCTTCACCACTAATCTAATTAATAATAAGGATAATTAATTAACGTTATTAACATTAAATGTTATTATTAATATTTAAATTAAATCAAATGTAAATATTCAATTTTGAACTAAATGAGTATTTGACACTTTTAGATTCTTCTCAACTACATTAATATATACACCATATATACTCAAACTTAAAACACACAAGAAGAAAAGACAATTTCTACTTCTAACCAACAAAGAATTCTAGTTTTCTTTGTTGTCATAATATGAAAAGGAAAAGAAAAAAAAAAAAAGAGAGAGAGAGAGGAAGGCATATAATGAAATAATTTAGTGGAACAATAATTGTAAAAGTCAAAATTGGAAGTGGAAAAGTATGATGCAAGTACTCTATACCAAGAGCAGAGCTGGTTCCCATATTAGAAAGAATAAGTTGGTGTGACCACTTTTCTTTGTCTTTCTATATAATCTTTGAGAAGTGGAAGAAACTCTGTGTTTTCCTTCGTTAAAAATGGATGGTTCATTGCTTCTGCACGCCTACACTCACATGCGCTCCTCCCCCATTCAAGTGCTATGCACACGGTTTTAGCCTTTTTGGCTCCTTACCATTGGCTATATGTATCATCTTTCTCTCCAGTCCCCAGTCTTCACAATATTTACTTGCCCTCTTTAAATAAGTTAATTTAAATTTGACACTAATATACAAGTTAGGCAATTCTGGTCGGATGAAGCAATATATAAGTCGGGTTTTTATTTTCGAATAAAAATAAGATTTTCAACGTGTATTTTTAAACTATTGAACTCTAGATTAGTTGGACTCCAATGATTTCAGATACTGAAGAATTACGATCAATACATATATGTATCCACATCCCAACTCAGGACAGGAGCATCGGTTTTCATAATTTTGGAGAGATTAAATTTTGATAGTAAATTTGTTTTTTTAAAGGGATTGGGATACTCCATACTCCAAAAACAATATCTAGACAAACTTATACCTACTGATCACATAAAACAATATTTAGACAAACTTAAAAAAAAAAAAAAAAAAAAACGTCACATACTTATGATTTAATAAGTCTGAGAAAACTGAGCCCAAATTCCCCTCCATTCCTGAACTGCAAAAAGAGATTAAATTAAAGAAATAAAAGTTAAAACAAAAGACCTTAAAAAAAATAAATAAATAACGTCAAGATTCTGAAATTATTCAACTTTGTGTGAGATCTCAACATGATTCGTCAGAAAACTCCGAAACAAAAAAGCCAACCTCGAACTTGTAGTTTTTGGATGAAGGTTTTTTATTATTTATAATAGCTTTTGAAGACTCATGCATTTTTCTTTCCAGAATGGTTGATTTGATTCTTCCCTACGCATGACTTTGTAGAGGAAAGTGTTTTTTTACATCTAAGATTGCAAAGAAGTTCCGCATTTTTTTTTGGATAGAAAAGATGATTACATTTATCCAAACTTAACTTTGCTTTACTTTCTTCTTCGCCAATAGGTATTTTTTAACTACATAATTATCATAAATAATTACTTTAGCACCAATGAAGTATATATGGTCTGAAAAACATGGCCAAGAGCTACTTTCTTCGTTGTAGTTGCCTAATTAATTTGTGTAGGATTTAATGTGAGGCTAGCATATATAGTAACATTGGCAAAGCACAATTGGACAAGCTTTGGCTGCTGGGAGTGTTGATTCAAGGTTGTTTGTGGGAATAAAACCATTTAAGTCTAAATGGGGGACGAGCCTTAATTAATTTGTAAAGGAAGTTAATTGTGTGTGAAAACCCTAATTGGACTTGGAAAGAGCAGGCCTCTTGTAAAATTTTTTATTTTTTTACTCAGAGTTTGATAAATCTTTGGATAAAAGTATGGCCAAATTGTGTAATACTGAGGCTTTTTAAGAATAAATAAACTATCACATTCATTGGTGTATAATTTTTCCTTACATATTAACTTAATAGGTTTAGAATCTTTTACTTGCATAAATGACTTGCTTGATTTCACAAAAAAATATTTTAATATTTTATTATTAAAACTTTCTATAAATTTAAATTTTTTTTCTTAATTCTATGCAAAATTTCGAAATGAGACAAGTAATTTGAAAGAAAGGGAGATATACCAAGTGAAAATCTCACAATTACCCTAAAAATTTAATGAGTTAGGTTTGGTGTTGATCATTTGAAAGATCTTCATCTCTACGAGTCTTTGGCTCCAATTCACATGACAAGATTTCAAATTGATGTAATTAATTAAGAGGCTGACATTTTAAGCTTAATTAAATCAAAGGATGAAGAAAAGTCAATAAAAAATTCTTCTTACCAAATTTCATTTTTCTTTCCAGATCCTTGGTAAGTATAAAACTAAAAATGAAAAAGAATTGCCAAAGTTATGTGATTATGACAAGCTTCGACAATTTTCAAAGAAAATCTTGGGGATGTAAGCATTTTCATTAATTTCTAGATATATTGTCAAACTCTTTTTTCTTCCCTTTCCTCACTTTTTCAAACGGGTAGATAATCATAAGTCCAATTATCAAAAAGAAAAAGAAAAAAAAGAAAGGAAGATAAGACATATAGTCCACTAAGGCAAACTTTCAAAACCTTTGAATTATTTGTTTCGCAAGTACTATTGTTTTCTTATGGTTGGTTAGTCGAGTTGAGCCTTTGATCGAGTTTAAAATTTGAGCTCGAGTTCGATTCGTCAAATTTTTTATGAACTTGAACTCAAATAAAATATAATTTTTGAATGGAGCTACAATTTGAATTTTTTTTAAAAAAGTAAATATATATATATATATATATTTATATGACTCACGACCGGCTCGACGAGGCATGAGCCAATTAATTTTGAAATTCGAGTTTGACTTAATTTTTTAACGAGCTGGCTCAACCTCGAATCGAACTTTGATCTAGTAACTCGCAAACGGCTTGACTCGTTTTCCGTTCTAACTAGAAGACATTCAATTATCACATCTTAGTTATATTACTTCTCTTAATTTGTCAAATAATTCAATAAATTACTACATAAATTTGTTTCCTTTGGGATGCAATTGAATATGTTTCCTCTAGTCATCGCGATTAATGCAATAATAATGCAAACTGTGGTTCCAAGATGAAAGTGATATTCATAACATGAAATGAAAATTACACATTTTAATTTGAAATTACAAAGAAATTATAAACAATGGGAAGCCAATTCAACATAATTGGCAAGTCATTGACTTCATCCAGAAGTTGATGTCTCAACATAAACATTTTAAACAACTGCTAGTTTTATATATAATTGTTTTGCCATATCGAACAAAGTTGCAATGTTTATATCTAAAACAAAACAAAAAAATGAAAATGATCCATCAAAGTACCAACTCAAAAGTTCTTTGGTCATCAACATTGATTTATTTGCTACTATATCTAATACTGCTAATCAATTTGGCAGCTTCATCAGCTGCAAGAAGTTCTGGAAATGAGACGGATCGCCTGGCGCTGCTGAGCATCAAGAATCAGATTTCTGATCCAGGTGGAATTCTGAATTCCTCCTGGAATGCCTCAAAACATCACTGCCAGTGGCCAGGAGTCACCTGCAACAGGCGACATTGGAGGGTGACACGGTTGAATCTTAATGGGCTAAGCTTGTTTGGATTGATATCTCCTTATGTAGGAAATCTCTCCTTCCTGAATTTCATAAACCTCAGTAACAATGCATTTTCTGGTGAAATTCCACAAGAAATCGGACGATTGAGATGGCTCAGATATCTTTATCTCTCTAATAGCACATTGGGAGGACAAATTCCAGTCGCTATATCCAATTGCACACAACTGAGGGTTGTGGATCTCCTTCGAAACATGCTGGTGGGATGCATTCCTTTGGAGCTTGGAATTCTAAGCAATCTTGAAATGCTTTCTCTTGGAAATAATAATTTGACAGGACAGCTTCCTTCCTCCATTGGAAACCTTACAACCCTCACAAGAATGAATGTCCAGTTCAATAATTTAGAGGGGAAATTGCCATAGGAATTATGGAGGCTTATGAACTTATCTGTCATCAGAGTTGAACCAAATAATTTTGTCTCAGGCGCTTTTCCTCGAGCTCTTTATAACGTCTCTTCTCTGACTGGAATTACAGCTCCACTTAGTTCACTTCAAGGGAAAATTCCGACCAGCATAGGCCTCACGCTGCCAAATCTTCGGGGTCTTCAGATCGGGGGAAACCAGTTTGGTAGAACTATTCCAGATTCATTAGCCAATGCTTCTAAGCTGGAAGATCTTGAGTTAGGTTCAAACCATTTTGAAGGACAAGTTCCAACTAGTCTTGGAAAGTTAAAAAAAAATGGTTTGGTTAAATGTTCAATGGAATTATCTGAGCAATAATTCTATGGCCGACTTAGATTATATCAACTCTTTATCAAATTGCAGTAATTTGCGCTCTCTTATATTTGGTACTAATAGTTTTGGAGTTGAGTTACCATATTCAATAGGAAATCTCTCTGGCCAGCTCAGGCAGCTTGATCTAGGAGTCAATCAGATATCCGGTGAAGTTCCAGCATCTCTTGAAAATCTAGATAAGTTGTACCTGTTGGGATTAGATAACAATTTTTTCTCTGGTTCTATACTAGGTTTTCTTGGTAAATTTCAAATGTTGCAGAGACTTTTCCTAAGAAATAACTCATTCTCTGTCCAGATACCACCTGCCCAGTTCAACAGCAGTTCTCTGTTTGCGCTACGGTTAGAGTACAATAGTTTGGAAGACCGTATACCAGCCGTCATTGGGAATTGTCGATCATTGTAGCAAGTGTTCATTTCTCTAAATAATCTCAATGGGAATATTCCCTCCGAGATCTTCAAACTCTATTCCTTGACACACCTGATTTTATCAAATAACTATCTCTCTGGTTCCCTAGCTCCTGAAATAGGGAGGTTAGATAACCTTTATGCCCTAGAAATTTCAGATAACCGATTATCCGGAGAAATTCCAAGATCAATTGGCAATTGCTTGAAACTAGAGTACACTAGTATGCAATGAAATCTTTTCCAGGGGATAATTCCCAAAGGCATTACTTTGGTCAAAGGAATTCGAATTTTAGACCTTTCACGAAACAACATGACATGACCAATACCTAAAGAGTTGGAACAACTTCCTTTTATACAGCTTATGAACTTGTCTTTCAACAACCTTGAGGGTGAGGTACAGATTGGGGGATTTTGGTCCAACGAAAGCGCGATATCATTGGTCGGAAATCAAAATCTCTGTGGTGGGATTCCCCAACTGCAGTTTCCATCATGTCCCAAAGGCATTGCTTTGGTCAAAGGAAAAAGAATCTAGTAATCCGGATAATAGTACCTATATTGGGTGCTCTGGGATTTATTCTTATGGCATTGTTAGCTTTTTACATATTCTACCATACAAGAAGGACAAGAAATAGCTCGGATTTCACGGCTATAGAATGCTTGTCAAGAATTTCTTATCACGAACTCCATAAAGCAACAGATGGATTTTCGTAATCAAATCTGATAGGGTCAGGAAGTTTTGGAACTGTCTACAAAGGGACACTTCATGAAGGAGGACATGAAAAAGTTGTAGCAGTAAAGGTCCTAGACCTGGAGAAGAATAGATCAGCTTCAAGAAGTTTTCTGTCTGACCGCAGAGCATTAAGAAACATTCGACATCGGAATTTGGTTAGAGTGTTAACTTGCTGTTCAAGCAATGATTTTCAAAGAAGAGAATTCAAAGCTACAGTTTACGATTACATGCCAAACGGGGACTTGGATGTGTGGCTGCACAACAATTCAGATGATGAAACGAATCTACTGACTATGATTCAGAGGCTAAATATTACGATTGATGTAGCTCTAGCATTGGATTATCTTCACAACCATTCCCAAATTCCGATTGTTCACTGTGATTTGAAGCCATCAAACATTCTAATCGATGATGAATTCACAGCACATTTGGGTGATTTTGGGTTGGCTAAGCTTCTCTACGTTAACACGAGCAATCTTTCTCAACATTTGAGCTCTTCCACTGGGATGAAGGGGGATCGCTTGGCTATGCAACTCCAGGTATATATTAATTGACCAAAATAAATTTACTTCTTCGATTGGGAATAATTAGAAAGATTTGATCAAATGTTTTTTTTTTCTTTTTGTGAATGGGAATTAAAAATTAAAAAAAAAAGGAAAAACTTAATCAGAGTCAAGTATTTACATGTTAAACATAATTGTACTTTTGACCATCTCTAATTTAGTCATATTTCTCCTACGAAATTAATAGTACAAAATTTTCCTTGTTCTGTATGAAGAGATGAAACACTGAAACATTCAATGAATGGAGATGTTTATGTATGTTGATTTATCGTCAAGAGAGGATTGAAAATTTTGCATAATATATAAATTATTTATTCTGTATTGTCATTAGTCAGTGAAAAGTAAATCTCTTATTAATTTAAAGAGATTGTTAGTGAAATTTTAAATGAAAAATATGTTTCTTGGAGAAAACAAATTTGAACATTCAATTTCTAGACATGAAAATATGAACATTTAAATTCGAATGGAAAGATAATTAATTTTCTAGTCTCGATAAATATAAATATACATGTTAACTATCACACTCCCCACACAATATGGAATTAATTATCATTATTGTAACTTTATTCAACATCGTTGTAGAGTATGGAATGGGAGGTGAAACATCAACTCCAGGGGATGTATATAGTTTTGGGATTCTCTTGTTAGAAACGTTCACAGGACGAAGACCAACGGATGAATATTTCAAAGACGGCCTTAATCTTCATGACTGTGTGAACAAAACACTGCCAACAAATCTGCTAAATATTGTTGATCCTCGGCTTCTTCCAGAAATATATATGTACTGAAGAAGTAATGCAAAAGTGTATGGTTTCAGTATTCAATATTGGAATTTCTTGCTCTTCAGAAACACCAAGAGAACCAAAAAAACATGAAAGAAGTTGTTTCTGAATTGATTGTAACAAAGAGAGACGTCCCATGCGGATATAAAAGATATTTTTTATTACTTAATGTTTGGCAACTGAGGCTGCTTTTCCTTTTTTTTTTTTTCTTTTTTAATAACATTTTTATTTGAAATTTAATTTTACCCTAGAGAAAATATTGAAGAAAAATAAAGATTCAAGAGTTTACTCACTAAGTTGGGGAATTCCTTTTTTTTTTCTTTTTTCTTTTCTTTTTTTTTTTTGGGGGGGGGGGGGGGTTTGATTGCTGTATCATATTTCAAGCCTTGGTGAACAAATCTACCAGTTAGTTAATTCAGGACTTAATGAAGGTTTTGGAGCTTTTAATGGAAATCATCCCATTTTACCAAAATAATTCAAAATAACCCCTTGTGCTAAGGTCAAATCAGAAGGACAAAAGCTACCACGCCTAGTGGTAACTATTTAAATACTGCAATTTAGTAGCTTTTTAAATAGTAGTAAAAAAATATACATTTTTTGTTCTGTTTATCTTTTAGAGTAACTATTTAAAAAATTATTACTCTAAAACAATAAATACATTAAAAAAATGGTTGCTCTAAAAATAGATTGAACGTTTTTATTAAATGCATTGAATATGTTTTGGCCATATGTTAAAACGGTTCATATTATCTATTGAGGTAACAAATTTAATTATGTAAGTTGTACCATGAGGCAATAAGTAGTGCAATTTAATTAGTTTAGCAACCTCATGATTAAATGTTACGAGTTTGATTACAAATGTCATATATATTTAAATTAAAAAAAACTTGCACAATGTAGTGTATCGTGTAAGGTATTTAATCTAATCTTGATGTTCTAAATAATTTAAGATAATAAATTAAAACAATAATATTTAAATAATATCTAGTTATTGTATTTCTTATCGTGGTGGCTATTTTTACTATGTGTGCCAAGAAATAAAAAATACTCTATCTATTTAAAATTAAATATTCACCTTCAACTTAATATAAAAAAATCAAGTATTTGATCTTAATAAAGTTACTCCATTATTACATTATTAGTATTATTATTAATTATTAGTATTATTATTAATGTGAGTAGTGATAAAATCATATAAATTAGTGAACATAATCTCTTAAATTTAAATTGTTAATAAAAATTTTAATAAAAATATATTTCTTTAATGAAAATACACATTTAATTTTAAATATTTTAAAATAAAAAAATAATATTTAAATTTGGGATAGATGGTATAAATAAAAATCAATTTGGGATATTTTATTATTATTACAATGGCAGAGGAGGATTTGAATGGACTCGAACAATCGCCACTAAACCACTTCAGTTGTCCAAAGAAGAAGAAAACATCAATGGCAAAGTTAAACTTGAACTGTTAAATTGACTATATATTTAAGAAAACATCAATGGCAAAGTTAAACTTGAAATGTATATATATATATATATATATATATAACCACCAACTGAAAATGATTGTCGGTAAGAAACAGAGAGGCAAAGGAATATTGATTGACATTTGACAAGGCAAGGGAAGAGAGAGAAAATCATGGGAGCCATAAAGGAGACTTTCTTTATATCACATGGATCGCCAACGCTTAGTGTAGACGATTCTTTGCCTGCACATGGGTTCTTGAAGAAATTCACAGAAAATGTGTTTTCTCAGAGACCCAAAGCTATTCTGGTCATATCTGCCCATTGGGATACCTCAGAACCTGCCGTTAATGTCATCCATGGCCGCAACGATACAATTCATGATTTCTATGGCTTCCCCAGTTCCATGTATAAGGTTATGCCCATTTTTATTATTTTTTGGTGTCTTTCTCTATCTTTCTGAGTTTTTCTTGTATTTAACTGTTCAAATTGAATGTTTTGGCTTTTCTTGTTCGAATGACCATCTTATGCTAGTATTTGCTTTTGTATGTCAATTGGTTTCTCGTAGGGGAAAGAATAAAACATATCTTTAAAATTGGTTGAAATTGGAAATATTTCAGAACAAATGAAAATGGGTATTCAATTATTTGATGATGGATCAAGAGTTAGTGATACTAGCTCTTCGGATTGTTTGCCTTTAGATTAACCGTTGGGAGATCTGTTATATTTCCGGAAAGCACCAAACTTTATGAACATTGATACTCCCAATTGTGCAAGTTGATAAAATCTGGTTTCCGATCCCAAGATGTCAGATGTTAATTGGAAAATAAGGAGTCGGGAGTTAATTGGATATTCTCTGTTCTTGATCGAAAGCCATGTTCGTATCTTTTGATATCTGGTATTGGATTATTATGCAATCTTCAACTGCTAATGACCTCAGGCTGTGTGCATATGGGATATGACTGCTATGTTGGGAATTTGAAATGCATTTCGGAACCATATTTTTTTTTTAATAAGGAAACCAACTTCTTGTAAAATCAAAGAGCCCAACCCTGATATTTCTAGTGAACATGCTGGGTCGTTTGTTATGTGAATCAATAGCACTTCTCCTAGATAAAAGTCATCTAAATGGATATTAAATGACAAATAGCTACAGTTCCTTGTTTTTGTTATTCTTTCTCTAATTAGGAGGGCAGGGCAGGGTTGAGTTGAAAGTTGCAGGGAAATGAAAAGTATCCACAATATTGTACTAGTCTGGTTTATTAACAAAGGCTTATCGAAAAGACTGTTAAACTTAGAAATCTGCACTGAAGGGTTTTTAACTTTTTATTTATTTTTCTTCTTTTTTATTAAATTCCAGCTCAAGTATCCTGCACCAGGAGCCCCAGAATTGGCAACAAGGGTGAAACAACTGCTGACTGCCTCTGGTTTCAACCATGTACGTGAGGATAAGAAACGTGGTTTGGATCATGGAGCATGGATACCACTCATGCTTATGTATCCTGAGGCTGATGTACCTGTGTGCCAACTCTCTGTCCAGTCAGAGAGAGATGGAACTTACCATTATAATTTGGGTAGAGCATTGGCCCCCCTTAAGGACGAAGGTGTGCTGATAATTGGTTCAGGATCTGCCACTCACAACTTAAGGGCTCTCCGCAAAAGAAGTGATGATTCAGTAGTTCCTTGGGCTTTGCAATTTGATACTTGGCTAAAAGAATCCCTTCTTGGTGAAAGGTAAATCATTTCCAATGTCTGTAATACTTGGCATAAATTTCTTATATTCTTTAAAGTATCACGTGAACAAGACTTGAAAATCTTTAGCTGGTAATTATTGAACAACAGAATATGCATGCTGCTTTTTATTTCTAGATTTTTGCATGTTTACCTATTGTGAAGTTGTTACTACTGTAGCTATTGGTAAAGTGGAATACTTGTTGGCATGTTCTTGCTAATGTTACCCTATGGCTATGGATGAAAAAAAAGTTTAAATATCTTGAATGGACACAGGCATATATATCATTTTTCTTTGGACACCATTTCCCTGCTTCTCTCCTTTGTACAACTGCAATGATATTTTCCTCACTTGGATATTTTGTTTGGATTTAATAGTTTGTTGATGGTAGTTTCAATTTGGGATCAAAAGATATTCCATTTCTGGTTGAAAGTTTGGAATTAACAATAAGTTGCGACAATACTACCCCTTCTTTTGCTTTTGTTTTTTCCCCTAGTTTTATCGACCCCGAAGCAAGGTATGGTGGGTGCCAGCAACTTTCACTTGTTAGGAGTAGGGGCTGAAAAGAGCTCTTTGTATAGGTTGGGTTTTCTGGCTTGCCAAAAATCCTACTTCTACAATTGGTAGGTCACGGGGTTATTCAAATAAGTCGTGCTAGAAGGCCATCTCGGTCTCTTCATGGTACAGCTATTTTACCATCATAAGAATTAATAGATGCTTTCGGATACTAGAAAATTACTCACCATAATTGCATCCTCAGCACCTGGTTCAAATTTTCTGGCCTTTTTCAGATATCTAAGCTTTCAAGCGATATATGAGATGTTGAACAAACAGTATAAACTGAACATATCCTTCACGTTGTCTATTAGGCTTCTGAATTTTCCATTTCATGTTGAATGACATTTATCTACTTGAGACTTATGTTTTCTCTCCGTTTTTATCATCTTGATGAGTCTTCTGGTTGTTTCTTATCTGTCTTCAACATTTCAGCTAGAGTTGTCTAGCTTCTATTTTGCATTAAAATTGTATAGTCCTCTTTATCTTTGAAGAGTGAAATTTTGTATAATCTCTACTCTCTACATATATACACACACACACGCACTTTTCCATGCTATGTTGCCATTAGATATATCAATTACTTCTTGCAGGTATGAAGATATCATGCATTTTGAAGAGAAGGCACCCCATTCAAAAACTGCACACCCTTCGACTGAGCACTTCTATCCTTTACATGTAGCAATGGGCGCTGCAGGTGAAAAATCAAAAGCTGAACTAATCCATCATAGCTGGAGTCTCTCTGCTCTGTCGTATGCTTCATACAAGTTCATCTGAACTGAATAAGCATCTCAAATGATTGATTTCCTGCAAATCTTTTCCATTAGCTATAGAAGTTTGAATAAAAGATGTTTCATAGACAAAATCACATACATGCACAAACAAACACACAAATGATTGCAGATTGTATAATCTCTTGCCTTGTTGTCATGAAAAGACAAAGAATGAAGTGAATTTCTTTTTTATTTGTTTTATACAGGTTTTAAGGATCCCCCTAATGTATATTTTGACTAAAATTTTTGAATTCACCAAAAAAAAGAGAGTAAAAGTTTTTAACTCTCACTGTCATCCTTCAGTCTTTTTAAAAAAAGACTTCTAAAAACAAGGGAAAATAGACAATTTGGTCCTTAAACTATTGTTTAATAGTCATTTACAGGCTTAAATTATTGTTAAAAAGTAATTTATATCCTTCAAAGGTTTTTTTCTTTTCCTATTTACATCTTTGAAGTATTGTCTAAAGTTTATTTGCATCCTCAAAAAAAAAAAAAATTTCTACCATTTACATCTTCAATACTTTTGTTACCAAAATACTTTAGGGATGTAATTATGTAGAAGGTAGAAAAACAAAACTTTGATGAATGCTTTAAGGATGTAAGTAGCTGAAAAGAAAAAACCTTCAAGGATTGCAAATAAGCCTTTGAGTAATAGCTAAATTGCCTTTATTTTTCCTAAAATCAAACTACTATAATTAAAAGGAATAAATACTTTTAAATCTTTTTTAAAATAATCCACCAAACTGGATTGAATTTAGACATTTGACTTAATTCAAAAATGAAAAAGAGCATTTGACATTAATCTTATTATTTTTGTTATTAATTTGATTAGTGTAGGATTATTAATTAATCATATTCAAATACTAAGTAAAATAGCGAATATATTTTTGGAATAATTCTAATTTTCTCATATTAATGTAATGGTGCATGTGAGTGTAAGGGGACAAAAAAAAATTAGATGGGGAGAATATTTGTACCATGTCAAAGGAGTCCACAGCTGCCTAAATGGATAAACTTGGTCTTTTGTCTTGCCTTTTATTCTTCATGTTATTTCAAAGAGAAATATGAGCAAACAAGAAAAGTTGGCATTACTAGTACCATAAGAATTGAAGGTGCCAATGGCTTGAGGTTATATTATTCTTCGATTCATGCATAAAAATTTGACTTATAGTACATTAGTACTGCCAATATTCAAAGGTTTTTAGATTCATATACACAATCATTCCTAATGGAATTCAATTCATTTACAACATCTTTGATCTCTTTTCTTTCTCCGGGTGATTGTGAAGAACATGAAAGTCCAATAATGAACAGTTGCAAGAGAAATTTTTCCATTTCTCCTGCTTGCCAGCGTTTTGTCTTTACATCATCAGCTTCATTTTCTTCTGCAAGAATTTGAGGATCTACAATCTCCAATACTTGATCTGGAAGTGCTTTCTTGACATATTCGTGGAGATTAAGACCATCTTTGAACAAGTCATCGGTTGGGCGTCGCCCCGTGAACATCTCTAGCAAAAGAATTCCAAAACTATATACATCTCCAAGAGTTGATGCCTGACCTCCCATCCCATACTCTGAAACATATGAATATGAATAGTATTTCACTTGCAATCAAGATTTCATTATAGAAAGAGAATATCCACCAGAAGTCATGAATAAATTGTTGATACCTGGAGCTGCATAACCAAGAGTTCCTTTTAATCCAATGGAAGTAGTCAGTTGTTGAGAAGGATTCTGAGTGTTTTCTTGTAGAAGCCTTGCCAATCCAAAATCTCCAACGTGTGCAGTGAAATCTTGATCAAGAAGTACATTTGATGGCTTCAGATCACGGTGAACAATTGGAGTCTCACATTGATTGTGAAGATATTCCAAAGCAAAAGCTACATCAGTAGCAATGTTCATCCTCAGCAACAAATTCAAAGTCCTGGAGTCGTTAACTTCACCTGATTTCTTGTGCAAAAACATATCCAGATCGCCATTCGACATGTACTGGTAAACTAGAGCTTTGAATTCTTGTCCTTGAAAATCACTGCTGGAACAGCAAGTAATTACTTTGACCAAATTCCGGTGTCGAACATTTCTTAATGCTATACACTCAGCCACAAAGCTCTTCGAAGCCCCATTCCTTTGGAGATCAAGAACCTTCACTGCTACTAAATTTTCCTGTGTCAAACTTAGTCTACCTTTATAGATAGTTCCAAAAGCCCCCGAACCAATCCAATTTGTTTGGGAAAATCCATCTGTTGCTCTGTGGAGTTCTTGGTAAGAAATCCCTGAAAAGCTCTCTCTTGGAATCAAAGGTGAGCTCCTTCTTCTTCTTCTAATAATCAAAAAGAGTGCTAATACCACAAGAATCAAGCCCAGACCCACAATTGGAATTGTTATCCAGAGCACCAGGTGCTTTTTGCTGCTCTTGTTCTCTACCGGACAACGAGGCAGCAGCAGTTGAGGAATACCACCACAAAGTTTAGGATTTCCAACCAAAGAAACTGAGCTTGCATTAAGGAAAAATCCATTGCTGGGTACCTCCCCATCAAGGTCATTGTAAGATAGGTTCACTAATTGCACAAAAGGGAGTGTCTCTAGATCTTTGGGTATTGATCCAGTAAAGTTGTTTTGTGAAAGATCTAAAACTCGAATGCCTCTCAATGAAGAAAGTTCTGGTGGAATCTTGCCCTGGAAAAAATTCCCCTGCATATTAACATACTCTAAGTTTATACACTGGCTGATTGTTCCAGGAATTTCTCCTGACAATTTGTTATTGGAAATGTTCAGCCTGTAGATACTTTTCAAATTCCCCAATTCAAGAGGAACCGAACCAGAAATGGAGTTGCTTGATAGTTCCAAGATTGCTAAGGTAGGGAGGCTAAAAGTCTCGAGAGGTATAGTGCCATTGAGGTTGTTTTGAGAAATGTACAGTTCAGTTAAGGACCGGCAATTTCCTATGGCAGCTGGAATACTGCCTTCCAATCTGTTCTCAGACAGGTAGAGGCCATAGAGAGGGGTGTTGTTGAACAAGGTGGCAGGTATCAGGTCTGAGAATTTGTTGTTGTTCAGAAACATTTTCTGAACCTTAAACATACCGAAATAGCTCGGTATAGCACCAGAAAAAAGGTTGTGATCCATGCCTAACAGGTATAAGTTAGCCAGATTTTGAAGCCCTGCTGGTACTGCTCCAGATATCTGATTCAGAGCTAGATCTAATTGTTGGAGGGTGGCTGACAGATTCCCAATGGAATTGGGTAACTTACCTCCAAAATTGTTTTCACTGAGTAGAAGAGATTGTAGCTTAGTGCAGTTTGATAAAGAGGCAATGAAATCCAAGTCTCCAGTAGAATTGCTACCAAAAGAGTTCCCTGCAACATTTAACCGCTGCAGATTTGGCTGGTTCCCTAGATCGTTCGGGACCTGTCCCGTGAAATTGTTGGCAACAATGTCAATTATTGTAATCTGCGAAGCATTTGCCAAAGAAACTGGAATACTTCCCTTGAATTTATTTTCACCAATCATAAGTTCTTGAAGATTTGATAGAGTGAAACCTATGTCAGCTGGGAGACTTCCCTCAAGCGAATTATCGGATGCTGAAATTCCAGCAAGAGAAGAAATGTTGTAAAGAGATGAAGGGAAAACACCTGAGAAACTGTTTGATCCAACTCCTATGGAGAACAATCTCGTCAATTTGCCCAACTCCTGTGGCAATTGTCCCTCCAAATTATTATATTCAACGTAGATTTTCGTGAGGGATGTAAGGTTCCCAATGGATCGAGGTATCTCACCTGTCAAATTGTTGTTACCAATAAAAAGTCCTTGAAGCTTGGTTAGAGAGCCAAGCTCAGAGGGAATTTTTCCGACAAGTCTATTCCAGAGAAGGCTTATGCTCCTCAGTTGTAAGCAGTTGCTTAGACTAACTGGAATTTCTCCCTCCAAAGAATTATTCCAGAGAGTGAGATACCTTAGCCTCCTCAGGCGGCCAACTTCTCGTGGGATTTCACCGTGAAATCTGTTGCTTGCGAAGCTGATTGTCTTCAGGAAGGAGAGATTTCCTATGTAAGGAGATATAGTCCCGTACAAACTTTGTCCATAGAGATTCAATTGCACAACTCTGTGATGTTGGCTATCACAGACCACTCCTGGCCATTGACAGTGGTTTTGAGAATCATTCCAAGACTTGAGAATCCCATTTGGGCCATCTGAAATCTGATTCTTGAAACTTAGCAGTGCAAGGTGATCAGTCTCATTTCCAGAATCTGTTGCAGCTGAATTTCCTTCCAACAAGTTCAGTACAAGTAGGAATAACAGAGAAATTTTTGAGTTGATACTTCCAATAGTCATCTTTAGATATTGAAGTTTGCAAATATTGAATAACAGATATTGAAGTTTGCAAATATAAAATTAGGCTTTCTTACGACAGATTATATGTGGGAGTTGATTTCTTTATCTTCTCATAGAATTCAACAAGTGTTCTTGATTGCCGTAGAGATTGTCAACAAAAGAGTTCCCATCATGTCGTGAGACCTTTTTGGATGACGACCTTGACTTGGAATTTTAAACTGAAATATCTCAAGTGTGTCATGTAAAGAGGACACCATCCTAAAACTCACCCCTCCAACCCCAATCACAATTTAACTTCTACTTAAACAAGAGTTAGATCTCATGCAATTGTACAAACAAATTATGAATTATCTCTCCAGGAATAAAATTGAAAAAAACAATTAATTATTGATGTTAGAAAGTCTATTAGGCTGAGGACTAACAAAAGACAAGCATATATGAGTATTTTCTAGGTCAATTCGTCATAGTTTTCCAATATTCCAATACTCTTTAAGCCAAGAAAAAAACCCATCGTTGAAACAATATTTGTGGAAATTATGTGAAGGTCTCTTTCTCAAGTGCGGCTTTCATTATTCTGCGTGATGACACAGATTACCTAATGTGAATCCATAGATTTAGAAAGTGTTTTTCGAGGCTTAAAAATAAAATAAAGGAATTGCTGATCTGCAAAGCTACAAAAGCCTTTTTGTATTTTTCTCTTTTTATACATGGGGTAAAGGCTGATAATCAAACTGACTATCATTTGATCATGGTAAGGATGTCTTTATCCCTGGACGAACACATTGTTCCAAAAGCCCCTTTGTTGAATACAAATAAATATGCAAAGAATAATTCGGTTCATACTCGTTATTTACATAAGACAATATTCATATTTGTTTTCTTTAACCTTATATATGAGACAAGTTTTTTACATTTTTGCTATTTGTTGTACATTGACAGGATAACAATCAGAAGTTGAACCATTATAGGCTCTTCTAGCAAGAAGTTGGTGTATAGTTTCTGTTGGGTGGAAGGCATCCCAAAATACATATTGGCTCCTATTGGTGCATGGGATTGAAAATGGAAGGCAAGTAATCTGACCCTGATTTCTCCCAATGCCACAGCAGCCTCTATCAGTCACAGCAAGTCCTACAAGAATAACACATGCAGTTCTTAATTAAGTTTCTAACAGAATATAAAAGAATTAGTATAAATTTTAATTCTTCATTCCATTCTCATGATATTAATTATGGTTTGTTTTGGGTTTATTCTTTATTGCACGATTGATCTTTTATTGTCTTTTATACTTTACTACTTTTTCATTGGGTCCTCATACTAAATTATTAGTACTTCATTTGTTCTTTTTTATAAGATTAATTAAGCAAATTTTCTTATTTATAATTACTAGATATTTTGTTACTTTTTAGAGTATTATGTATGTTATTTTCAAATGCACCAAAAAAATATTAAAATAAACAAAAGTATAATGGGACGTAAAGTAAATTTTTTTCTTGTGAAATTACCTAAAATATCTTATAAAAAGGGATGGAGGGAGTATAAGGTTTAGGGATTAATTCATTAGATCAAGAACACATGTAATCCGACCAAGATAATTAGATTTTGTTGCTGTAATTAAATTGGAACTTGAATTACACATAATTCTATGAATTTTACATGTCTAAATAAATACTAGCTTGCTTCCTCTATGTGTTTAACTCTCCTAAAATCCTCACATCTGCAAATGAAGTACATGTAGTAGCTTACATCAGGAAACCAACAAACAGAACTCAAAGCTAAACACCAGCAACTACCAACAAACATATGTGCTACAGTATGGTATCAAATTCATTTTTTAAAAGTAGTATAGTTCAGTAAAGAAGCAATGAAATGGTAATCTTTGTCGACTTGGTGATAAAAAACGATATCTTGTCAAACAAAAAAAGAGAAAAGAAAAAGGTATAGGTATAAAAAATAAAAAATAAAAAGATGTTTAATTTTTAACATAACAGTACTGATGTTTGTAAGTCTTACCATATGCGGGAGCATTGTGAATTATGTCCATGAAAGCAGCAAAGGTGTTGCCATATGCAAATACAGATCCTTGATGCTCTGAGTTTAGCTGATCAACTAGTTGTATGAGCCTCTTGTTAAACATTCCAACTATGTCATTCACAGAGGTCACACACTTTCCTGTTGGAGCAAATGCAGCTGCCAACTGATTGGGAATGCAACCAAGGGGTCCAATCCCACCTAACAAGAACTTCCTCACTCCTAAACTATGAAGAGCCTGCAGATCAAAAGCAATTCATAGAAGAAATTCAGTACTCTTGTGCTCCATGCATCTAGTTTATTTCCTGAGAATTGATGTGGCATTAATTAATTGATAATTTTGATTAGGAAAAGAACAATATTACCATTATTTGTCTAGTATAGCGGCCAATGAGTAGATCAGCAAAGTCTTTAGGGTTGTAAATGAAGCTGGTTGTGTAAAATGTTGGCTGCAAATAGTTGTTGATATAGTCATTGCTACCTAAGGTCATTATGACTAAAGCCTTTGCCAAATGATCACTCAGCTCCTCTTCTTTCAACAGAGCACTCATTTGATTCACTGTGTTCTCAAAGTTTTCGATTTGGTGACTCATGCTAAAACGTTCTCCCTGAAAAGATAATATATTCACATTTTTTCACAATTTTAGGAAAAATAAAAGAGAGACAACATAAAATATAAATGATGTAAATGAATCCTTTAAAAATAAGATCATACGATATAACTAATTAAGTGTGATTTTTAGAATTTAAAAGAAGTAATTAAAAAGGAATTTACAAGATTGTTCCCAGTCTCTTCAAGAATTCCCCCTGCTGCAGATGCATAATTCACACCTTTAAGAAGGTTTCTTCCGGTGGCTGATGGGCTTGTGTATGGGGGAAGAAGTGGAAGTCCTGTCCACTCTCCTACAGAAATTTTAAGTAGAACAATAATGATCAAACACTCGTTTAATTTCATAGAAAAATCAATATTTTCCTACATATAATTAATGATTTGGTTCCATAAAAATACAAAAAAAAAAAGAAAAAAAAAAGATTACTTACCTAGGTAGTCTATGCAGGTTTTTCCATTAGAGATTCAAGCTCATAATATATGAAATGTATTATACTCATAGTCATATGAAAGAGATCGGGGTAGCATAAAGATTAATCCATCTTTCATATGTAACTCATGAAAACCATGAAAAAAGGCCTCAAATTATTGCTTTTTGATAAGCTTTCTGCCCTTGTTTTCTACCACATTTTTTTTTTTGGGTGAGGCTTTATCAGTTGCTACATTTTTTATGTGATCTTTTCCATTTCTTTACGTTTCCAAGGCATAGGTGCTTGCAAAAAAATCATCCAATATATCAAGTCTCTATAAACGTGGAATTAATCGGGAAAAGAAAGTCCTCTCCCCGAATATCTTCCATAAATGTAGTAACAAAAATGGTACCTATTGAAAAACTCAAGAGTACCAATGTCTAATAGAATTAATGTTACTTGGTGTATACAAACACTTACTTTGACCAGGATTAAATGACAAGTGTCTTGAACATTGATAATTCTGGACTTTTATGAATCTTTTAAGGGTATATTTGGATTGGTTTTTAAAAGGTTTTTTTTTTGTTTTGAAATTAAATTATATTTGGATAAGAATTTCTTTTATTGAAAATTGATTAATATGTTTTGTATTTCACATCATTGATAATAATGTAAAATGTATATAATATAGTTAAAAAATTATTTGAAATTGAAATTTTAATTAAAATGTAATAAAAATTTATTATTTATGTGATTTAATAAGACATATATATTGAGTTTTAAAAAAAAATACTTTGAAAAATGTTTTTATATGAAATGAAAAAACTATTTAGAAATCTAGGCCAAATTTAGAAATCCATGACAAATTCTCAACACAGGCTTCACATTGAGCCCAAAACCATGATCTGGATTTAAGCCCAAAAAGTGGCCCATCGCCCTTAATAAAGGATGTGAGGAACAAAAGAATCCCACATCGATCGTTGGATTAGGATTTAGAGTGATAATTCTTTTTAGCTTTAAAAAAGTAAAGAAAATGGGTTTGAATTAAATTTTGAATTTTTGCACAAAATGTTTGATTTGATGATTTTTTGTTGGTCCTACGTATCTGAATCTTGTTAATTATTATTAATTGATTGTGTTAGACTTGTCTTGAATTAAAAATGTTTTTTAAAAAATTAAATATTACTTGGTCTGAAATTAAATATTAACTTTTTATTTTTGTTAAATATTAAAGGTTGTCTTTGATTTTAATTAATTTATCAAATTATCTTTGATATTAATATAATTTATTGTCAAACTCATAAGTTAATAATATATAAATCCTTTAAATTAATATGATAAGCGATATGAATTATGAATTAGTGAAAATGTAGAATATGAATTCTTTAAATTAAAAAATATTATTATTAAAGCTTTGAATAAAAGTATATTTATTTAAAATAAAATAGATATTCAATTTTAAATAAACAAACAAAAATAGAAATTTAAAATTCATTTACCGACTCAAAGAGTATAAAGAATTATAGACACTGATATAAATCCAATACAACTCTTAAATGTAGAAAGTGCATACTCCTAAGAGGGACTTTTCATTTCCTTAATAAAAAAAAAAAGGGGGAGTTTTCAGCAAATCTCAATTACCTGTGCCTCTTAGAGGAAAAAATTATTTTGTTAAACAATTCTTAACTTTAGATAATGCAAATCTCAATTTTTACTGAAGCTTTGTTTTAGGTTATAAATCCTTTTGACTTTTTCCCGTGTCTATCATTCGCCACATCTATCAATTTAAAACACAACTAATTAAGGACCCTATAATACTACAGGTGAAAAAGTTGTCGAAGTACGAGGAGAGTACCAAAAATACAAAAGCATTGTAACCTCAAATGAAGTCCATAACCAAATTAGAGAACAATTTGGAATCCGTAGCTTTGCAGTGACGGAACTACAATTGGTTTTTTTTACCATTAAATTATAATCCACCTTTTGACTGACAATTCCAAAGCTTCTCCTTCACGCCATACTCACTCTTCACCCTTCACTCTAAGTCTACGGCGGTCTCCAGCGAGTCTCTCCGGTGGTCTCTTCTTTCTTCTCGCACAGTCTCATTCTTGTCCTCTCCTAAGGTATCATCTATTTGTTTTGATTTTCTTTTAATTTGTTTTAGTTTTATGTCATGAATTAATTTTTAGAAACCCTTTGAAGTGTTATTTTTCTCTAAAATCTGTTCTTCCTTGTTTTGTATTGATAGTCTATGAATATTTTGTTTATTTTTCTCTGTTTGTTTCATGTACATTTGCGCCGCGCCCAAATCTCTTTGTAATGTTACTCTGTCCGTACATGTACATCGCTGCAAATACACACTGATCAGATGAACTTCCCTCTCTGATGATTATCACTTCTAAAGGATCTTAACGTTTGCCCTTGTTTTCGAGTATTATTTTTTTTCCGTTCAGAATCATTTTGTTGATTTTTGTGTTTCTACTCTGATTTTGTTGATTCATTGAAGTGATTAGTACACTTTTGACTGTTGTAGATATCTCCTTACCCTGGAATAAATTTAGTTCGAATTGTATCAACGGCTTATTCTTCTATTTGCTATTTTTTAAACAATTTGCCATTATGTCGAGTATGATCCTTCTATTTTTCTATCAGTTTGTTTTGCTCTCTTTTAAACCATGTAGCCTTTCTTTCTTATATTTTTGTCTTTCGTTTTTTTAATATTTGCTATCGTAATGTGTTCTGTATTCTGATGTTTCATTTCTTTTCCTGTGATTCTAATTAGAGATGAGTTCGTCCAAAGGGGGTGTAAAGTCTTCCAATACATCACTGAAGGGTAAAAATGCGCTTGAGACTTCAAGCCCTGACATGGACCATGCGAGCCATGGTCAAGAAGAGGGCTGGGAGGTTTATTCCAGGAAGTCCAAGAGTAGGGCAGCTGGAAGTAGTGCAGGCAAGCAATGGGTTCCACAGAACAACAATCCAAAAGCATGGTCCAATTCAGATGTCCACAAGGGTACCCCAGGGAGGGGTACTGCCAACGCATGGCCCACTTTAGCCACAGATGCCAGGAGATCAGCTGGTAGAGGAAATGCTAAACCTCAAGCTTTTAGTCAATTTGCAGATGGTAACAATTCAACATCAGCACCTGTTGTTCCTCCTCCTCTGAAGCATGGTTGGAACTGGACTGGTAGAGCTGGATCTACGCAGTCCACAGAAGAACAGAATCCTGAACCTATTGCCACTGAAAGTGCTAGAACTCCTGATGAGGATGGTGATCATGATGATTCTGATTCAGGCATCGATGACTATGATTATGATGATGATATTGTGAGTGATGAATTTGACTCTGACTCTAGTGAAAAGAGTCATGAGACTCGGAAGAAGAATCGCTGGTTCAAGGAACTGTTCACATGCATGGACAGTCTAAGTGTTCACGAAATTAATGATCCTGAAAGGCAGTGGCATTGCCCTGCTTGTAAGGGTGGTCCAGGTGCTATAGACTGGTATCGAGGCTTGCTGCCACTTATTACTCATGCCAAAACAAAAGGTTCAAAACGGGTGAAGCTCCATAGAGAGCTTGCAAAACTTTTGGAGGAGGAGCTCTTGAAAAGGGGCACTTCAGCAATCCCAGCCGGTGAAGCGATTGGTATGTGGCAAGGCTTGGATAACTTGAAAGAGAAAGATATTGTTTGGCCACCAATGGTAGTGGTCATGAACACACAACATGAAAAAGATGAAAATGATAAGGTACTGTCATACTTCAACATTTACTTTTGGTGAGTGTATTATTGTAGTACCAAGCAGTAATAACATTAAACATTGAAATGCATTATGCAGTGGATAGGCATGGGGAATCAGGAGCTGCTTGACTATTTCTGTACGTATGCAGCCCTTAAAGCTCGGCATTCATATGGGCCACAAGGGCACCGAGGGATGAGTGTGCTGATCTTTGAAGCATCAGCAGTAGGCTACCTAGAAGCAGAGCGCCTAAGCAAGAATTTCCAGGACCTTGGAAAAGACAGGAATGCTTGGGAGCGGAACCGAGTACCATTTTATCCAGGTGGCAAGCGACAGCTGTATGGTTACATGGCTGAGGAGTGGGACCTGGATTACTTCAATCAGCATACTCAAGGTACTCTCGTTCATGATTAAAATCTTGAAATGCAAAATGCAATTCCTTTTTCTTTTTTATGTCATCTTAGTATCTGATCTGTCTTCAATTGCCTAGGTAAATCGAAATTGAAATTTGAGATCAAGTCCTACGTGGAGATGGTTGTGAAGCAGTTGAAGCAGATGAGCGAGGATAATCAACTACTAATATGGTTCAAGAACAAAGTTGCCAAAGAACAGAGGCACTCAAAAGCTGTTGAAGAATCTTATGAGATTTTGACTGAAAAGCTGAGGAAGATGTCAGCAGACTCCCAGGTTGTAAGGATTAGAACAAAAAAGCACCATGAACAGAACAAAGAAGAGGTAAGAAGAACTTTGTACACAGTTAATTCTTGGTACATTGGCATTAGTTAATATTTTCAAAATGTAGCCCTGTTCTCGTTTGTTCAATTTTACACCCCTGGGGCATTATTATTAATCTTTCCTCATCAGAAGGGGGAGAAATAGATTTGGGTGGTCTTAAATTCGTTTTTACCTTGTGATTAATTTTTTATTAAATATTTACTATGGTTGCTTTTGTCTTCATAGGTTCCCTGATAAGCTAATGTTGATGCACCTACCTCACTTGTTTTTCCCCCCACTGACATATCTTTCACTTGTTTTTTCCTCCACCTACATGTCCCTCGTATATTTCATTTCCTTGGGAGTCACGAGCTGGTTCTCTTAGCTTGTTACTATTTTGTTGAAATTGAAATTGTATCCAGAAAGCCAAGATGTGCATTAGCTGTTATTTCCAGAATTCCAGAAATATGTTAAAACTGGTTCTTTCAGTTTATGATTTCATGATTGCACCTGATACCCTTTGCTGTTCTTAATTTTGTATTTTCCTTCTTTGTATATGATAAAAAAATTTTGTCTCTGCTACACATAAATAGGACTTAATTTCTTACTGGCGTGATTATTTTGGACTTGTAACAGTAGTTATAAGTGTTGGTTGTTTAGAAGAAATAAATTCTTTATGGCTCTTGATTGTGCTATACAGCAAATTTCTATTGATTTGACCTTTTTCTCCATTTTATTATAAATGAAATATGGAACTAACAGGAACACAAAGTGCTATAGGTTTTCAAGTTCATAAAAGATGTATTTCACTTTCTTTTCTGAATTAGTTGAAATCCAGAAAGCTAAGTCTCACCTGGAAAAAGTAGTTGATTTATAGAATCTTATCATCCTTTATTTTTTTGGTTAAATTCTACGCATGAGTCAGTTAGTCAACATGAAATGTGAAGTAATTACACAGAGATAATGTTGGTAGTTGCTGTCATGGAATAGCCTAGTTTGCATCGGAACTCTTGACATGATTAGTAGCTGTTATTTGCGAAGTAGCTAGTGTTGTTTATTTCTTTTCTTTCTTATGTGGACAGAGAGTGCATGGCTACTTTATATGTGAATAATTTGGATTATCTTGACATTGATACACAGATCAGATGTTTAACTCTGTATTTGCAGCTTCATATTTTTTACAGAATTCATATGGCATGATTTAAGGGTGGTTGTCCACCTACTTTACTGGTTGCTTATTTTAGCAAATCCTTTTGCCATGTTCCTTTTAAGGCTGATGTTGTACTTTTTGTTTTTTCAGATGGATCATCAAGAGCAATTTTTTAACGAGCAGCTCAGCATCATGTATGAAGCTAGGAATGCAAAAGAGGAGAATTTTGAGAAGATCCAGCAGGAGCAGCGTGAAAAATTTGTTCACTCTCAGTCAGATCTTTCTTCCATTGAGGATCCTGGACACAGGTAATATACTTTTCTTCTACCTCGGCGTAATAATTTTTCCCTTTCCTTATCGCTGAAACAATCTCATTTTTCTCAATTGCAATTGTTGTCTATCAGCATGAATGCATGAACTTCATGCTTTACTGCTTTCCCTGGTTTTGCTTCAAGAATATTGAGTGCATGCTGAGCCTAATCCCCCCCCCCCCTTTTCTCTCTCTCTGTCTCACATCTGCTAAATTTAGGGCGGGGGAAATTCAGAAGTTCATCAAGTGCCAAGACAAGGAAATGGATGAATTTGTTGCCGAGAGGGAGAAATTGATGAAAATACATGAAGAACGGATGGTGGCCTTGAAGCGCAGGCACGGGGAGGAAGTGGTTGCCCTAGAGAGGGAACTAAATGATGAACTCAGTAATCTGATGGCTAAATACACACCTAACCAGTGAACTAGACGTGAATAGTAGTAATTCAGAAATTCATGACTGCTTGTTGCTAATATCAACTGCTCAGAATCTGGGATGCTGCTATGATATTGTGCATTTTTGGGTTTGCCATATCTAACAGGCGTCGTTCGTATGCAAGTTACTGATGGAAATAGAAGTTGACCTTTTTGTGGGAACTTGGCTCTTCAGGTTACTAATGTGATTTTATAGTGAAAATGAATCTGTGGTTATTTGTCATTATAAAATTCTAAGGTACTGTAGTTATCTCCAGAGTGGTCTGTTTTGATTGCACCTTTGAAATTCAGCTGCTTTTGTGCAATTCCGACATGAGAGTAGTTGAGCTTTTTAATCCAGAGCTCTTTTTATCGGTAATTCAAGAGTTTATATACCCATATATGCCTTGTAAGAAATAAAAAGTAATAGATATGGCAAACGATGTGAATATAGCCGCCGTGATTAATTTGTATGTAGGGTTCTTTCCGGGACAAGGAAACTTTTCTCTAGATAGTTTTGTAACAATGATAAAGAATTACGCCATTGATAGTTGATTCTACTTATCAAAAAAAAGAAAAGAAACTAAGAAAATTTTGTCGTCGCATTAAGATCGAGAATGAGAAATAAATAAATAAAATTCTAGGCGTGCAGAGCTCGTGCTTGATTGAACTGAGTTCGGGCTATTTAAACTCGGTCAGTGTATACTCAACTGATTCTTGTCAAATGAATTCCCAGAACTAATATGAAAGTAGCACCCAGTTTTTTTGAGTCTGTTGCCAAACATAGCTAGTGGAAGAATTTATCTTCCACCTTTAGTTTTGATACGAAGGAGAAGAAGAGGAGAGGAGAGGAGAGGTATTTATTTTCCCCTCATTTTCTATCTTATCAAATTATTAATTTTAAAAGTAGGGTTAATTTTGTCATTACAACCATAACTTTCTTTCTCCTAATACATTTAATTTAATTTGTGAGGGAAGGAAATGTTGATATGAAAAAAAATGGGATGACAAAAAACCTAACAAAAGTATAAATATATTGAAATAGTTATTTATTAACTGTGTACCTATATGTGAAAAATAAACTTTGTAAATATGAGTTATATTATTAATTATATTGATTTAAATGAGTTTATGTTATTAATTATTTAATTAACTATGAGTTATATTATTAACTATGTAAATTAAAATGTATTTATATATTAAGTATATAGATTAACATGAATCATATTATTATTAAGTAACTATGCATCATAATATTATTAACTTTATAAATTAAAATAATTTTAGATTAAATCAATTGTAAAACCCCTAAAAGAAAAGGAAAGAGTAAAAATTAAAAAATATTATTTATAATAAATGTTACTAACTAAAAATATATATACATGTAAAATATAATAAAAGTTTCTCGAAATTGATACATAATTTTTATTTATTTTTTAAGAGTAAAGAAAGAAAACCTAACCCTTTCCTACCTAATTCCATTTCCATTCCCCCCCCCCCTCCTCTCTCTTCTTCTCTTCGTTCGGTCTTCTCAGTGTTCACTGCCACCTCCACAGTCTCCCTTCCCCAGCCCCTGCAGCCACACGATCGCTCAGTCTTGGCCATTTATTTGTTCTTGGCCCAGAACAGCTTCGATCAGCTTGTCCAACGTTCGAAATTCGAAATTCGAAGAGATAATTAGCATAACGAGTCGCTGGTGTTTCTCCTCATGGATATGGAGGTTGCAAGAACAACGAAGGATTCACTGGAATTAGTGTTTCAAATATCCAAAATTCTTGACTCTGGGTTGGATCTCCGCACTCTTTCAGTTCTCGTTGCCCTTTGCGATGCTGGGTTCAACCCTGAATCTCTTGCTGTTCTTGTTAAGGAGCTTCGAAGAGCAGACCTGCATAATACTACAACGATTGGAATAGATTCAACTGCTTCCCCTGCTTAATCGGAAGATTTTTTTTTTTTCTTTTTTTCCTGCTTTATTTCTCTCCCTGGAATTTGCTTTTGTATTACGGTTGTTGGATGATGTCTATTTTTCATCTCGATTAATTTCAGGGTACTCTTGAGTTTTAATCACTGTGAACTATTTCTCTGAAACTAGTATTTTTTTTTTCGCTGTAATTTAATTTGATTTTTGTTTATTAATTTCACGGTGTGTTTGACTTCTGATTTCTGGAAATTGTTTCCTTGAAATGAATTTTTTTACAAAGAAAAAAAAATTATATATATATATATGGCTTGTTTGTTGATTTTGTGAGGAAGAATGAATGCCTATTCCAAGCATGTAATTTAATTTGATTTTGTTTTTCAGAAGCCACTCTTTGAAAGTTTTTTAGGCAAGAATAGATTACACCAACCTGCAAAACTGAAAGATATGGGAATTTTGGTTTGAGCAAGTAAAAATTTATTTTTAAATTTTTATTTCAAAATTTATATATTAAACAAAAGTTATTAATTTATTTTTAAGTGCCTAATTTTACTAACTATTTTATTTTAAAAAAATATTGAAAGATCAAGATGCAATAATGATGGACGCGAATGACGTTTATATTTAATAGTGTAAAGATAATATTTTTAATATTAGTGCAAAATTTTAGTTTATATTTTTTTATATATTAATGTAAAAATATTTTTTAAAAATTTATATAATAAATAAAATTATTAATTTATTTTTAGATATCTAATTTTTTTAAAAGAAATTTATTAACTATTTCATTAAAAAAGAAAAAAGACATGATTCACAAATATAAAGACTTTCTATGTAAAGCACGTGGCAGGAGTAAAAGACACTGATTGGAAAAATAATTTTTATAGCTCAAGACCACAGAATAAACAATTCTGTGAAAAAATTTAACTTGAATACTACCAAAAAAACAAACGGATTTATGCATTTATCATCTATAAACTCACAAATAAAGAACCTAAATTGAAGAGTCAAAATGATTCTTTCTCTAAGAATCTGTAGTTCCTGATGCAGTAAAATACTGTATCAAAATATAAAACTAGATTTAATTAGTTTTCTTCTCTTCTTCATTCTGCGCTGTCACAGCTGTGCTGCTGGAGCTCTCTTCTTCTTCCTCCCCACCAAAACCGAATTCATTTACCCGTTTCTTATCCACTGGATATATCCATCTCTGGTACACGTATATCAGGAATATGACATCTGCAAGGCAGAAGAAATAAAGGTTGAATAAATAACCAGGCTAAGTAAATAATAATTTTGGCTCCCAGTGGAAACGAAAATTAACGAGTCTTAGCCACAGCAAGACAATAATTTCCATATCTCAGGTGGTCAAATTTAATGTGTTTATGGAATACTCAACTCATAATTTCCAAAGCCCTGAAAACTTTTAGCAGGAAGAACACATTACACACAACCTATGCTGATAAAGTATTCAAGAGATATGTCAGACTAATTCCAAATGCTCAGTGGACCTACTTGCTATTTTATGATGTCAAGCATTGCCACCTCCAAAAAATAAAGGAAAGCTTTTGACATGACAAAATTAATGCACCCATTGTATCATACTTTTATCCCTGTAGATTAAGGTAAGTATTTATGGCCCCCTAAAATATTTCCAACATTTTATGACATTACATTAGTACCATATTACATTTTCAACATTGTCATATCGATGTGCTCGCTCAACTTCATTAGGCTGCAGTTGGTGTGTCAAGTAATGACAAACAGGCAATACAATTATCAGAAATAAGAACAACTCACCATCTCGGAAGACAGAAAGACGATGTAGCATTGGCATTTTTATCACAAATGCAAATAGATCATCAATAATGGTATTCAAAAACTTGTAAGTCATCTGCCTCCAAGGTAAATGGGCAACTGATTTCAGCTTATAGTTGATGAACAACTGTGGGCACATCATTATAAACCCTGCATAGAAGAAAATAGTTTTAGCAATGGGATTTTCCATGATAAGGCAGATTATTTGATTCATCATACAGCAGGCTTTGGTACATAAAAATATCAAGAACTCAATGTATTTCACCATTTCAAATAAAAACAGACAAAGCCAAACCAAAATATACAATTATCCTATCATGTAAGGCAAGTAGCAAGTTCAAAGGAAAGGTGCACAAGGTAAGAAGTCGCTGAAGGATTCTGGAGGATCTAGTAAAATTAGAGAAGCAGTAAGGACTAGAGAGAAGATCCTTCAGAATTTTTATCTGGATCAGTTTTCACATCTACTTTTTAACAAAATATGATGAAGGATTCTTGCTATGTAGGTGAAGCTCAAAACTCTAAAAGCAGCAGCAATCATTTTCTGGCCTGCGAGGGATAAGGGTCTTACACTATAGGGTAGAAAAGTTATATGCTACTAAATTATGTGTCAAACAACAAGGCACTATTGAATTTTGAGAAGGCCAATTATTTCCATTGTTTAGATATGCAAGGTCAATGATAATATAACATTTGCAAGGAAGTAAATCTTCAAATCAAAGGGATACATTCATGAGCAAGAAGAAAGAACAGGTTTCCATTTCCATATTCAGATGTACGTTAGTAATTCCCTCTCAGCTGATATATATTGGCGAACATTTCCATCAATCGCAGCAATAGGTTCATTTTGAGAATAATTTTCACTTAATACCATTCCTAATATTGAATAACAGGACATTCATCAACACAGGTATTCCCCGTTAAACCAAAAGGTGAAAAGGAAGAAAATGAAAAGCATTAAAGCAGGAGACAAAAAAAGGGGGGGGGGGGGAATTAACCAGATATAAGAAGCAGCACTTACCAAACATATATACACAGCTTGTAAGGGAAGAGAGAATCCAAGAATACCAGCTCTTGTGTCGCTCATACATTAAAGAGTATATAGCAAAGCAAGCAACAAGAAGGAAGAGGACATAAGACAAATACTTCATGGCAAGATCATCATATTCCTTCGTCTTGTTTTTAGCATAGGACTCCCGGTCTTTGAACCTCAACATAGGTATTTTACCAGATCTGTCAACCTGAACAATGGCATAAGAAGAATCAAAGTGATGCAACTACTCAGGTAGCCCATAGTCCCCCCCCCCCCTCTTTTTCTTTGGGTTGAAAGTTGGATGGCCCAGAATTCATATTTACTCATTAAAATATCTGTACAAGGAAACAGTGATAGCAATGGCAAGAAAGTACGAAGACAGTTAAAATCATATCTCATTCCGTTACTTCTTTGGTGGCATCATAATCAGTTGAGCATTATTATTACCATTCCAAACAATTGACTTCAATAAAATGTCCTGATATCATGAATAAATCAAGTAGCATACCTCAATATGCATTGCTTTGCCAATTTTCCAGAACTCAATGCAGCAACCAATACCAGAACTGGCAAGTATCATCCAGGAAGTGTCATTATCCAGCAAGTATAGGAACACAATCAACTGGCAAATAAAGTTCACGACAACGGACTTTGCTGATAGTCCCTCCATGGATTTATTTTTATTCCAAAACTGAATATCTGGAGAACAATTAACAGATTTTTATTAAAAATAAACTTTAACCAACTAATAGATTCCGAAACATGCAAAAATCCTTGTCCTTACCATTCTTGAACGCCAAGAAGTCAAAGACAGAATGCAACAATGAGACAACCATGGTAACCGCAAGAAGGTAAGGATTTCCTTCCAAAAATACTCTCTGCCAAAACAACTAAATCAATGAGTCTGTCCAAGGAGAATTCAGTAACATCAAATCCTACTATTGCTCTATAACATATGTCAATATCTTTAGAAAGACTCTTGAGGCTTTGGAACTCCCTTTTCAATTTTCATGTCTTAGAAACATGTTTTTAGCACTTCATTTTTTTTTTTAAAACCCCCTCAAACAATCCTCTCTCTAATTGGTTGTCAACTTGTCATGTGTTTGCATTTCTTATTAAAAGGGAAGTCATGTCAAGTCAAAGCACGATAAAACTTTAAAATCACACACAAAAACCTTTTTAACCAGTTTTTTCAGTTAAAGCATACCTTAAGTTCATCAGCCTCGCCTTCAAGCATGCTTCCATAATTACGATGAATCTGGAATGATTGATCAATCTGCAAGAATAGTTGCCATTTGGTCATGCTTATGGGACCCACCTCCAGATGTAATGGCAACTCCGTTACGGTCTCATTGATCTGTATTAATTTGTCTTTGAGCAACCAAAATTCATTGAAGAAGACAGTAGGGTAGTAATTTCCCATACTGGATTCAATATTCAAGTCTGTGAAATCAAGTTAAGGATCGCAGATTTTCTTCCAATACCATATACAGTACCAAGTTGCATGGAAAAGAACAATAAGAAAAAATATACATAAAAAACTAGCAAAGAAACTTGTGGAGAAAATAGTGACCTAAGCGATATGAACATTCCTCCCAATGGCATCTGAAAAGACATTTTCTGATGTATTGCAGGGTTAACACAAAATGGTCTTTCTAAACCAGTATTGAATGTCAAGAGAATGCTACATCTCCTGGATCAAGCCTTACAGATCGTTGCATGGAGGACTTTAGAGAGATAGGAAGAAACAAGAAGAAACCTTTACATAACATGAAGATTAGTGATTTTTGTTCTTTTAACTTCATTATTCTGTTTTTTACTTAAGGGAGAATAGCTCACCCCTTCTCTTTAGATAGTTATGGATTTCAGCAATCTAGCCTCACTGGTCATTAAGTCTGTGTATTATGTGTATGACGTAATATTTTGTTCTATTTCATACATTTAAGATATTTACTCTTTGCAAAAATGCTGCTCCATGACCTATTGACCGAATAAAGGAGACCTAACATTTTGATAGATCTTCTACATTAAGTAACAGAGTTATTATCTACGAATACTCTCCCCTTAGATGCTTTACTAGATAAAATTGACTAAAGCAATATAATTTATCTTTGCTATTCAAATGAACTTTTCTTAACCATTATTTATCATTTCCTCTAGCAATCTCGCTCACACTCCAAGATCTAGTGGCCAAACTAAGGAGACCTAAAATTTTTTGTAATAGATCTTTTATATTAAGAAACAGAGTTATTCTCTACAAATACTCTCCCCTCAGATGCTTTACCAGACAAAATTCACTAACACGCATTATTTCTTTTCACTATGCGGATGAAGTTTTCTTAGCCTTACCTGCTACTGCCGCAAAAAAGTAAAAAAAAAAAACAGTTTGATCAAATCAGAAAATCCAGATATCTTGATTCTTCTAGAACACCGTTTCAAAAGGGAAAATTAAGAAAACAAAAATTGAAGGTTACACATTAAAAGCAACAACCTCAGAAAGGACCAACCAACAAAACAAACTTATGTAGGATGAAAACAAGAGCTTAAAGGATACAGGGAACAATATTAGGAGGAATAGCATTCTGCTGATACCTGCAAATGACATTAAAAAGTTAGGATACCATCATTTAAGTAACTAACAACAGAGAAGTTCAATGAAAGAAAAATAAGCATACTAGTTATTAGTTAAGTTTTACCACCAGAAGAAAATGAATTGCAAATCAAATCAAAGAACTCTCTCAATAATATTCCAGCACCCTAAGAATTTAATAGGAATTTCATTGGTGTAGCATTACACACACAGAATATTCCAGGCAGGACAGTTATAAAAATTACTACACACGAGAACCTATAGATCCAAGAGAAGCACTGCAAAATAAGCTAAAACCCCATTATCCTATATCACTAGAATAATGGGTTTTAACACAACTATTCCCAAGCAGGGATAATGGAACCATGATGAACGCCAGCTCCTATAGCTTGTAACTCTCGCCCAAAATTCTTCTGCCCCTGGATCTACTGAGGATCTTAGTTTGCTTATTGAATAGTGGGTTTTATTTAGTTGTCTTTAATCATGATCATTTATTTGGCACAACTATCATCCAATTTCCTCCACTTGTTCAGCATTCTTTCCTTTTGAGAATTATGTCCTCTTGAATCTCATTTTAAGTCTATTTCATAATAGGTCATTTAGGGAGACATGGAAATACTTGAAAACAAAGTTGTTTGCGCTACACTGCCACCCAATGGTGCAACAGCAACAACTCATTTCTCCCTCCAGCACAAGTAGAATTTATTAGCTTGGTTTTTAAGTACAGACACAGACATAGAATTAGTGGATCAAACTTCTTCAATACAATATGAAATATATGTCAGATACTTCATTGTTTATAAAGGAATACATTTTATAATTGCGAAATAAAAGGAATTACCCAAACTTGCATGATACCCAAAAGAATGGAAGAAGACTCTGACTCAGTCACAAATTTACAAAATTAAAATTGCAAAAACTTATGGACAAGCATACCTTGTGAAATCATCAACCAAATTGATTGTGATATTTGATTTCCAATATGAAACCCATTCAACTGGTTCCTCATCTTTACCATCAGATTCATCTTCTTCAACAGCCTAAATCAATTCAATGTCAGTTCATGCAACACACTCCTTTCAAGAGAACATGGAGAATAAAGAAGCACATGATTTCTTATGACAGGAAACAGGTTTGCATAATAAATATTGAGAATGAAGCCCATGTAAGACATAACAGATTACATTCCACCTCAAATAGATCAGAGATTTTATGGGATATAGGCAGCTTTCAAAATGTCCCTAAATGAAACCATGACTTTCCAATGGTCCTAGTCACTGTTTAATATCATATACAGACATAATGAGATCAACAGGAGATTTTCAAACAACAATCTTTTACCAAAGCCAAAACTCGAGTAATTGAATAATATTTTGTTAAAGACAAAATTTAAGATAGAAATAATAGCTAAGGGCATGCAACATCATGAAGGAAAACCTACCTGTGGCTCTGCTTCGGCCATGTTTGAGTCTTTAGTGTTCCCCAGCAAACTCTTTCTCTTGTCTCGTTTTGACTTTGGCATATACGTCACAATGGCTAAATAGCAGTAAAGATCACAGTTAGATGTCAATTCATCCAATTGGATTCTCATACACTACTATTGAAAATGACAGAAAACAGATCAAAGAGAACTTACAATGTGTCCGCCCAAAGGCAGACAACGGCTGGAACTCAGGATCGCTAGGATCTGGGGGGAAGCCAGACCGTGCAAAGAAAACATGAGCATAAAGAGTGCCGTTGTGCTTTAAAGCCTGAAGAGAAGAAAGGTTAACACCCCATGGAAGTAATTTTGTGCAAGTACAAAAATCACTAAATATTTTTAAATTGCTCAAACACACTGGCAGAGTCAGACCATCCTTACGGCCCTACCCTACACCAATCTATTATTAAACTGCAAGAATAACCAGCATATGTATATGTATAGAAAAGTACCTCTGATGGCTGATACTTCAAAGAAAGAAGCCTAGTACTCTGTGGTCCCCAAACAGCATATGGTATGTTTGACTCGTGCCAAACAAGTGCACCTTCATTACTAAAGTCACTGAAATGCTCTTGCTCAGAAAGATAAACCCACATGTCCTGTTATAAAATAATAAAAATTTCAAACGGTAGAAAAAAGGAAGGAAAATGAAGTGAATATCATGTTTGCAAAACCCAGCCAAAGATCCAACAGAAGATGGCCTTTTTTGTCCAGATGAATAGTTTCATATCTGAAATCTGCTTTTTGTCCAAAAACTTTATAATTTCCCGAAATGGAAAAGGGTGTCATAAGATAATGATACCATTTAGAGCATTGAGTAAGAAAAGGCAGGAGAATCATGCAATTACAATCACCTATGCACAAAATATGTTAGCAATTATCTGACCAAAATTCTTCCTTAAATGAGATTCTCTGCCAGCTGCATTTATCGTCATCTGTGAAACTGGTAACATTCCTAATGGATAAAGGCATGTAACAGCCAATAGTCTGTTTCAAATGCCATCTGGGGTAGAAAGATTATAGGCTCAATCCTGTCTGGCAGGTGGCGCAAGAGAATGCTTCACATTGCAAGTGCAAAAATTGACCTACATCTGCTTACTCTTCTCAATTACATTCATCCCTTTCTTGCGTATAATCTGAGGTTATCTATCTACTAAATGGGGTCTGCTTATCCTGACAACTTCATATGAATAATTTATATAAAAACTTCAACACAGTAGGGCTTGAAAAACGAACACCAGGACTTTGCTAATTCATGAAGAGCACACCCGTTTCATGAGATTATTGAATAGGGAACAGTTCCATAGTTACTGGAAGGGCAAGCCAAAGTTCCGGAAAAGATGGAAAACATGGAAGTTTAAAAATCCAGAAAAGGATGGTTATTGCGACCTTTCTAGTAATTCATGAAATTAGTGTTCTTGTGAAATAATGTTCAAACTTCTTTCCTGGTGTAATAATAATCTCACTTAAACCAGTTAGCTTAGACTGCGGGGAGGCATGCATATGATAACTAAAAAATATGTTGAACAAATCTTTTACTACTTATTTGAACAATAGAAACATTTTCATGAAATTAGTAGCATATTTTTTCCCACCACTTCTCAAAAAGGCAATATCTTTTACACTGCCGATTTAATCACACACTCATATTCTATGTACAACAAAAGAACCAGAAAGAGAAAAAAGAAATCCAGCATGGATGCTCAGTTGCTATACTGTAGGCAGAAAATTTAAACAAGATTTATCATGCATACCACCAAAATAGATTAAAAAAAAAAAAAATTATGCCCAATTGAGCTATCCACAAACTTCCCCGATTCTTCATAAAAGGAACAACTCGTAGCAAAAGTATCTTTAATCTGTTTTCTGCTAAACTACTTGATTAAGTACAAAATCATTATCGCAAAAATAAGTCCAAAGAAAAATATATACTTTGTGTAAACAAAACTAAAAAGTAAGTATAAGGAGGAGAGAAACGGACCAAGAGTTCGCCTTTATGGAAGAGATTAGAGATCTGAGTAGAAGGCTGATCGGGAGAGAGAGGACGTTTCGAACCAAAAAACTTGGATGCAAAGTACCAGAACACCGCCAGTCTTATTATTCCAGTTAGCATCTGCCCCATGCCCGGCGGCTGCTGCTGTTGCTGCCTCTGACCTCCATCTCCATCTCCACCTCCACCACCATCACCATTCGCCGGCGGCGGCATTATTCGCCTCTTCTGCTAAATCAATCTCCAGCGAACACAAACACCGGGTCGCCAAGCGAAGACGGGTATGAGAATGAGATCGATGAAAACGTAAAGAGAGTCTCCACTCACAGAGATATTTCTATTATTAAAGAGAGATAAAAGTGAGGTTTTAGTGAAGAGTCACCACGCAAGATGGCAAATTGGACAGTAGAGTAGGATTCTAGGATTTTGATTAGCAAATTGGTCGATTTCGTCCCTTATATTTGTAAATTTAGCCACTTCGATTCTTTTTATTTATTTTTAGTCATTTTAGGCTCTCATCTATGTATTTCTACCAATTAGATCCTTTTAACAGCCGAACAAATTACTAGAAACACACACATATATATATATATATGTAATTTTTCAATTATATCTTTTTAATCAATTTTTGACAAAATCCAAATGAAACTCGCACTTCGATGTCATGTGGCCAAATTAGCCAAGACAAAAATTTATTTTCCAACAAGTAACTAACTTGATTTTAAGAGGAAATTTTGCATATATATATACACACTTCATTCTTCAACCCTCTTTCTTTCTCAATTCTCATTCAATACCCAAAACACGCCTTAAGTAACAAGTCAACTACGTACATATACTAAAGATTATATATAGAAACAAGAAATCTATTCTAAAACGAATGCAAATCTTGAAAATCATTTTCTCAAATACTTGATTTATACTATACTTTAAACCCAATAAACCCTATAAAGAAATTTCAAAATCTCTTTGGAGAAAGCGTTCTTGATGTGCATAGGGCTTTTCCGAACACTTTTGTCATCTATTTCGATTGTGGAAACCAGATGTATCACTCTCACAATTTATCTTTGTTTAACAATTTCAACAATTTTAAGTCATATAAAGACAAAACAATGATGTTCAACGCTACGTTTACCAGGACCATAGACCATATGGGAATGGATATTGATGACACCAATTTGATACGAGAAGGATCCAATTCACGTACGACTTGTTGAATCATCAAAGGTGTGGAGGATGAGCCTATAATTTCTAAAAATGGCAAGGGCAATACTAGCAGAGCCTCCAAAAAATGCAACAACAGATGTGCCAGCACTAGCTCCAACATTGCTTATGAGATCTGTAACATTCTTCTTCTCGCATAGCTTGATTTGGTGGTTGGGTGGCCTTTCGACTAAGCAATTTCGAGGGTGGGGGAGCTTAGTCTTTTGGGGAGACTGAAGCTAGAATAAGTTTGAGATTGAGGGTGAGGGAGAATAAGAAAAGATGAATTGCCAACTTTGCCCTGTCTTATTTGGTCACATGAGATGCACGTGTGAGTTTCGGTAAGAAGGAGAGATTTGGTGGTGGAGAATTAAAATTAAAAATGAATTGCCAACTCGGCTCGTCTGATTTGGCCATATAAGATGCACGTGTGAGTTTTTCGTCGAAAATCGGTTAAAAAGACTTAGTTGACAGAAAATACATAGATAGATGACCAACATGATAAAAATTACATAGATAATGGACTAAAATGACAAAAATTGCATAGATATGTGCACATTCTAGCGAGTTTTTTGTTAGAAATTAGTTAAAATGATATAGTTATTAGAAATTACATATACATATATATATATATATATATATAAAAGATGTCAAAAGGACAAAAAATACATAGATCAGGGACTAAAATGACTAAAAAAGTATAAAGGATCGAAGTGATCAAAGTTACAAACATAAGAGATTGAATTGACCAATTTTTCATTTTTTATTTGATTTAATTTGGACTAAAAGAAAGTGCTAATGAGTGGATTTATCTAAGTGGAAATTTGTAAATACTTCTTAAACTTTAACTTCTTCTTTTTTTCATACTCCCCCGTCACAAAATATTGATGTTGGTAACAAACTTTCTTATCTCAAAATATAAGATGTTTTGCTACTTTTATGAATTATTTTATATGTTATTTCTAATATTGATCATGCTTATTTTATCTCTCATAAATGAGAGTATTTTAGCTTCAAAAAATAATAGGCATAATTAATGAGGGTAGAAATTAAAATACATTCGTAATATGCGTGCAATTTCTTTTAACATATTATATTTTAAAATGAAGATAATATCATTTTTAGCAAAATGTATACAAAATTTAGCATAGTGGAAATGATTTCCATGTTGAAGAATATCCAATGAGCTCCAAACCAACAATATGAAATTTATTTCCAATGATTGCAGAAATTAATCCCTCATTTTGCTTCAATTACTTGTGTCTTGTGAAAGTATTTTTCAAGACACGCTTTGATGCAATATCATGTGTGAGTTTTTTTTAATTATAATTCTTATACAAACAATTTAATGATTGAATCGAAAGGATATAATGACAATTTGTTTTTATAAATATAAAAAATTATAAATTGTGACAAGTATTTTTTATTAAAAAAAAAAGAAAAAAGAAAAGAGGAGTGACTCTTAGCATGTCCAAGATTCTTTTTTTTTCTTCCCTTTCTCATTGATGGTGGCCTAATCAACATTGTTTCGGTCGGCTCAGAAGTTGCGTACTTTTCAATGTTGAAGTTGAAAGCAAGAATGCAAGTGTGTCGTCAGGGCATAGTCGAGTTAGTAAATGTGGTGATGAGAGAAATTTTCCAGCAACGCAGGTTCAAATCCTGTGTGGAGCAAATTTTCACTGAAATATTGTAAAGATTTGTCCTGGAGTTTGTCATGTTGGCTTTATCCCGCCTGTTTCTGTAACTCGTGCAAATCCCTTTGAATTCTCTCAAGAGAAAATGGATTATGATTTACTACCCACCTCTTATACCGTTGGGAGTACTCTCTCCCTCATCAAAAGAATGCCAACTGCATCCAAAGACAGACCAGTCCGCACTGTCCGGCGATGGCTATGGTGTCCTGTGGCCGCCCCATTAATGCCTTCTTATTGCTCACCTTTATCGCAGTAGCGGATAATATATATAGTTGCTTCTTCATAAAATATTCTATTAAACTCTTCCTATATCCCAATATACTTGAGAAAAAAATTAACGAAAACCTTTTTGATTTTTGGGATTCGAGTGTAATTCTTGAAAGATTTGTAAGGTAATATCCATAGATGAGTGCTTTGGTTACGTTTATTATTATCAGCTCTAGTGACGGTTATTATGGTCCATACTGAAGAGTTTAGCTTTCCAACAATTAGAACAAATTCAGCTCAATTAGTAGATATAACGTCACTTTGGAGAATTTCATCTAGAGTGAAAGCCAGTTTGGATGAGTTTGATGGCAATGGAAGAAGAAGAAGAAGAAGTTTCTGTGACTGTTGTTTCGAGAGTAAGAAGGGGGAAATGTTGACTGAAGAATATGAGTCCATGGACTTGTTATGGGAGAATTTTAATGAAATTGAAGAATGCTGTGATGAAAGCAAGTCTTGTTGCAGTGGAGCAGAGTGTGAATTCATTGAAGGAATTTCTTTGGAAAATGGTGGACAAATTTGCAGCATTCACAAAGTTTCCGAGACAAAGAAACAAAAAGTGGAGATGGTATTAAAGGCGATAAAGAAATTTCTACTACCTGGGAACATGGCAAGCCTCAAGAAAAGGCAAGACCTTAGGAAGGCATGGGGTCGTTGTAAGAGTACATATATATAGTATAAATATGTTTCCAATATGAATTATAGTTCATAGATTCATAGAATTCAAACTCTCCATACATAAAATTCAGAATTTTGCTGCTTTAGTATATATATATATATATATATATATATATAGAACAAGGATATTGATAATCATATAGAAATTTACCAATTTTGGATTTTTAAAATGAGGAAAATGAGCTCATAGTTCCTTACCTACCACTTCTTAAATTAATCAAACTTACTTTAAAAAAAGAAAACGAATTAAATTTAACACTTCTTGCAACTACATCTAAAAGAGATTAGTAAGCAGTAGTCTAGCATACTTTTCCAAATTTTATCGTAAAAATAAATAGTAAACTAAGTTATTATTGGGTTATTTAGTCTACCCTTTCTATTATCAAACAAAGATTTTATTAAAGAAATGAGAAATCAAAAGGCAGTAACTGCAATCTTGACATGAAAATCAAAGTAAAAGCACATATATCATGAAACATACATCACTAACCACATTAATAATGAGCTAAGATAGCAAATGCAAAGTATCCACTTCAGGCAGCAACATTCTTCATTACATTAACCTAGTTACTAAATCATTCTTTGGCAATGTCCCCATTTTCTTTCACTTCTTTGGTAGATGTTTTAGTGATATCTCCATTTTCTTTAACTTCCTCGGATGCAGGTGAAGCTTCTGCATTTGCTTCTTCAGTTTATGTCTTGTCTTCTTCTTTCTTTCTTTCTTTCTCAGCTATTTCCTTTTCCTCTTTCTCAGCATTTAGTCTTTCTTCTTCCTCAGCCTTCAACCTTGCTTCTTCCTTTGTAACTTCAATCGCCTTGATCAATCTCTCCAGGCAAATGTCTGCATCATCATTAGATGATTTCGACATCAAATTATCTGCAACATCTGCTGGTGTGATCTTAGTTTCCTCCAATAACCGGCCAACCATAGGAAACAGATCGTGTGATTCGATATCCAAGTAATTCTTGGCAAGCACCTTGAATGCTTCAAATTCACAGTATGACAATTCGATGTGCTTATCCATCCTCCCCCTTCGAATCAGGGCCGGATCAAGCTTTTCGACATAATTGGTTGTGAAAACTATCAGCCTTTCTCCTCCACAGGATGACCAAAGCCCATCAATGAAGTTCAAAAGCCCAAAAAGAGTGACTTTGCTGTCTTTATTGCTTTCCTCCATTTTCTTCTTTATCTCCTTTTCAGATGCAGTCTTTTCATCTTTCTCTTTTTCCTCTTCATTTTTCTCCTCTTTCTTCTTCCTCTGCCCCGTGAGATCAAGGGAGCAATCAATATCCTCAATCACTATAATACACTTGCTTGATGTGTCTATTGACAATTTTCTTAGCTCTGTATTGTCTTTAACAGAAGTCAATTCAACATCATAGATGTCGTAGTTCAAGAAATTAGCCATTGCAGCAATCAAGGAAGACTTCCCGGTTCCTGGAGGACCATAAAGAAGATAACCGCGCTTCCATGCCTTGCCAATCTTAGCATAATAATCTTTAGACTTGCTAAATGTCATCAAATCATCAAGAATTTCTTGCTTCTTTATTGGATCCTGTAACATCCCTAATTTCCCAAAAAAATATCCAAAATAGAAAATATAATAAAATAGGCAAGTCAAAGAGTAACCCTAATTTTAAAACAGTCAAAATTCCCAAATAATGAGTCAAAATCCCAAAAGTAACAAATTATAAATTTGAATCCAAAAACAATCATTGCCAACATAAAATTATTTATACCAAATGAAACTAAAACCATAAACATAAATATTCTCAGTTCTAAAACATGAACATAATTTAAATCAAATTCGAAATTTATTTAAATAGTTGGTCATTCATTCCCACATCGCAATCCATTAGTGTAAAAGATTTTAGGAAAATGAAAACATGGGTTAAGTACAAAGTACTTAGTGGGAGCAATGTGTGACATATTATAATGATATACATATTTAAAATATCATGTAAACATCAATGGTCATTGCATGTCATCGAGTCAAAGACTCCTGTTGAATTGGGCTAAGGTCCCTGTTTTATCGGACATAAGTCCCTGTTTTATCGGACATAAGTCCCTGTTTTATCGGACCTAAGCCCCTGTTGTTTGATGACATATGCAATAGACATTTATATGTTCAATTATAAAATCATTGCACAAGTATATCATAAAAGAATTTAAAAGTGCACAATTAATCATAGAATAAAATATCACATATAACATGTAAATATAAATGATTAAATAATTAAAATAAGGTTAGAACTCCCACCTCAAAAGCAGATATAAACGTGTGCTAAGTTGCGTGGAAAATCTAGCTCCCTAAGTCCTTATTTCCTACATTGAATGTATTCAATGAATTAGACCTCGAAAGGACAAAACTAAATATTCTATATAAAAGAAAAAGAATAACTTTTTGAAAGGTTAAAGGAAATATTTGGCATTTTGAAAAGGTTTGGGAACACTTTTGGAATATGAAAAAGGTAATTTTCGAGTTTGGAAAAGTTTTGAGGTTAAACTGTAATTTTAGAAAAGTTCAGGGGTCAAATCGTAATTTTCTAAAGTTCGGGGACTAAAAACGAAATTTTTGAAAATATGGGTTGAAACAGAATTTCAATAAGGATTTGTGGTATAAAAAGGGAATTTCTAAAAGAATTGGGTAAAAATATATTTTTAAAAAGTTTGGGGTCAAATTGGAAATTCTAGAAAGATTTGGGGACTAATTTGAAAATTCTAAACATTTGTGGGTAAATATGTAAATTTCGTATCTGAATTGGGGTAATCTTAGGGTTTGTAAACTCTAGAGACCACTTTACAATAACTGGATAAGTTTTTGAAAGAATTACGAAAATACCCCTCTATCCCCAAAAATCCTAATTTTTTTTTTCTCTTCTTCTTCCCCTCTTCCTAACCCTAGCCGCCACCCCCCCCTTCCCTTCTGCAAGCCGCCGCTGCTGCTGTTTCCCCTCCTCCTTCTTTCTTCTTCTCCCTTCTTCTTCTCTTCTCTTTCTTTCTTCTTCTCCCTTCTTCTTCTCCCCCCCTCTCTCTGAAACCCCTCTGCCCGCCCCCTTTCTGTTTCTCCCTTCCCTTCTCTTGGCTCCCCCTTTTCCCTCTCCCTCCCTCTCTCGGTTTTCCCTCTTCCCGCCACCCCCCCTTCTTCGTTTGTTTTTTTCCTCCTCCTCTGCCGCCCCCTTCCACTTCCCAAAATAAAAAAAAAAACACTGAAATATGGGAGACTATGGTGGGAAAATAAGAAAAATAAAATTTTTGGCTTATCGCCGCCGCCGCCGGCCAGCCATGTGGCGGCGCCGGTGGTGGCTGCCAATCGGAAAATTAGAGAGAACTTACCTCAGGATTTGTGATTATGAGGGGAAAAAAATGATTATTAAGTTAATCCCTATCTATTTATAGGTGTAAGATAATAAATATTTAATGGGTCAGGTTAATTAATTAATTAAGCCCATTAGATAAATTTTTGGGTATTACAGATCCATTGCTAAAGTACCAAATGTTGATGGATGCTCAAACGCCACATGGCTCCACGTGCTCCTCCTGTATCCATACCAATGCTCACTCTTGTTGTTGGTGTAGAGCTTCCTAAGCCTTTCCTTCACAGTGATAGCCTTGCCCTCATCGAAAACATGTTTGAAATATGTCTTGGTGATGAGTTCACGATGTCTTTGATGAAAACTGAGAGTGAAACATTTCTTCTCATCTTCTCTTGGATAGAACGAAATCGATTGCTTCAGGGGAATATCCTGGCTAGAAGCCCACTAGAGCTTAACTCCCTGAAATTCATCAGTGACCTCTTCATGATCCTGCATACTCAGAACAATTGATTCGCAATCTTGAACAATATTTGCCTTGAGACACTTGGCCTGCTTGGAAGAAGTCTTATCGAGGTATCTTTCAATGATCATATAGGCCTTGCTACACTCAAATCTATCTCCTTGATACTCTGGAAATGTGATTTGGATGTATGGATAGATGATGTTTTTCAGTTTCTGGCCATATTTCTTGAGCGGAGCACGGAGTTCGTAGGGAAAATGGTTCTGATACATGGCCCAAACAAGCATTAATCCGGCCATGGAAGAACCTAAACTTGCCCACAATTCCCCCATGGTCATCATGAGACCTTTTTCAAAATTTTTGGTATAAACTGAAAGACTTTTGTTTTGGATTTCCGGGCTGAATCGTATGGAAATTTATAGGCACATAAGGAGAACTAGCAGGCTAAGAAGTAGAATATCATGTTCTACAAAACTTCAAAAAAGTTGAAGAATTTATCCATATAAGTACAAATGAATCAATTTCACCCCAGATTGACTATTGCTATTTTCTTGACAATGTCGTGTAACTTACTTCAAAACTATAAAATACTTAACTTTGCAACTCAATAAGTTCTAATTCTTTATTATTATTAGAAAACAAAGTGGAAATACGCACTAAAGGCTATCAACTAAATAAAGGACACATAATGTGTGTGCAACTTGAAGCTTAACAAATTATACTTAGAGCAAGCTCGTTGGCAACGCTGTGTAAAGACTCAAGAGTGACTTTCATCCTTATTATAGTATTGGTTCAAAAGAGAAAAGGAGAGAGGAGGTGAAATAATTTTCCTTATCTGCTTTAGATAGGACTCCTAGTTTGGTTTGCAAGAGTAGGAGATGACAAATAGTAATAAACGGATTATTATGCCCCATGAAACTAGTATTTTTTTATAAAAAGAAACGAGTTATGTACAAAAACAATATATTATTATCTTTTTATTCTCATATAAAGTACTATACTTTTATATATATAATTACTTCCTATTATTTTATTTCATAAAAAAAAATATTCATTTTCCATCAAAGTGAATAAGAGCAATTTAGTAAATGTACAAGTCATATATTCGTCTCCCTTCAAAACCAGAACTCTTTTCCCCTATACAAAGTTTTTGAGTCGGAGATGGCTTATGGGCTTCTCTTTCAACTCAACCCCGACCAGTATGAGCAATAGATTAGGGAAAATATTAGACTTACTTACCTCATCTGTTCATCTTTATATATAGTCTTTTCTTAATAAGCTCATGTTTTGTTAGGAATATTGTTTTTCTATTTGGTTCACCCCATCAGCTTTTTATTTTTATAGGAATTATGTATTTATTATTGTAAAATTTTATTCTTTTTCATTTTTACGACAACGCCCCCCAAACGTGCTAATTTACCCATGACTAGATTTTCTTAATTTTCATAGCAATTCAATTTTATATAGAAAAAATGATTATTCTAATAGTTTAAATACAAAAATCTAATGATGTCACTTAGCAAATAATATCCTCAAGTTTTACTTTCTTCGTTTGGAATTGTATATCCATATTTCTATTTTAGAATGCCTATAATTAAATGTCAAGTATCCTAAAAAAAAAAAAACTTCATCTAAAATTAGGTTAACAACCTCTTTAATTTAAGGTATTTTCATTTCGCTAATTAATGATCTCTATTACTAACCTAATTAATAATAAGGATAATGAAGTAAATTCATTAAGATAAAATGATATTCTTAATTTTAAACTAAGTAAAATATGAACATTCAATTCCAAATGTAATGAGTATTAAAATGTGCATAGTTATAAAAAAGTTTTATTAAAATGTTACATTTGTCTAAAAATATAGTCTGGTTGAAATATCATTTGCACAAAATTTAAGACAGTTTAATTATATACATCTTTTGTTTGTTGTTTTAAGAAAATACTTTTTCCGTCCCTTTTTATAAGATGCAACAAAAAAATTCAATTGTTCATAAATAAGATATTTTATTATTTTTTATGATTATTTTGTCTATTATTGACAATTTTACCCTTATTTTATCTTTGTTTCAAGTACAATAAATACTCATTGAGATAGAAAAACAAATACTTCTTGTTTCAAGTACAATAAATAAGGATACAGTAGAAAGTAAAATAATTTATTCGTTTGTGTGAAATTACTTGTAACATCTTATAAAAAAGGACGGAATGAGTAAAATTATTTTTTTCTAGTTTTACTAATTGAAGAGTTTGTAGTAGATTTTAAGGAGAAAAAAAGAAAAAGAAAAAGGAAAGAGAGAGAGGAAAAGAAAAGTTTTCTCCAATATTTTTTTTTGAAAGGCAATTTATTTCAAGTAGTAGCAGGAGAAAAATCTCAAGCTAAGGAGTACAACCAACAAGTTACATCAAACTCACTAAACCAGCAATAAACATAATACAACTAACAAGGGAAATCAGCCACAGAGAAATAAACCAATCTTGAATCTATAACTGTGAAACTATCATATTAAACCTTCACTCATCCAAAAAATACCAACAACATAGTGAAGTAATCAAATTCTTCAACCAACAAGAAACAACAACTTGAATGTATGACCTTTGAAGACAGTTCACACACCTCCAAAGGTCCAAGCAAATTACAGAGAAACCAATCCTGAACAAATACCAAGCAACCACAACAAAAAACACAAACGAAAGTGAATAAAGAAAGAAAAAGACAGCTACACAACCTACCCCAAATAGTCCATCCTTGGAAAGGACAAGTTTGTCATTATCTTGGTCCACATCAAAGCACCAACATGTGCTATACTTCAGTCCTAAGCTGATAAAAGAACTTCTGCAACCTTTGAACGATCTTTTGCCAAAGTGACTGCTTCAGAGTTTTCTTCCTTTGGTATTTTTATTATCTCCCAACTTAACACTTTATTTTTCAGATTTTCAAGAGCTAATACCTTGTTCCTCATCATCCATGAGACAAAATCTAGGTTATTGGCCCATTTACAAATATGGGAAGAATCGGATTCAATAATTAGCTCATGAGTAAGAGCCCAAAGAGAAGTAGCATATAGCATGAATGCTTCATTGACCGCTAGTAATTCCACTTTGTTAGAATCTGCAAACCTAATTGGTTTAGAAAAAGATGTCATAGTTCTTCCCATGTGGTCTCGCAAGATCCCCAATGTTAGCTAGCCCCGAATTGCCTTTTGATGACCTATCAACCTTGAATTTCAACTTGCCACAAGTTGGAGGAGACCAAACACATATTGGCCAGTTACTTTCAGAAGACTTGGACTGAGCAATGATGAAAGTGGGTAATCTGAACAAGTTCATAAAGCTATGAGTTTGTTTGGATCACTTAGAAGGGCTCCACATGATGAATATGAATTTCATAAGGTCAATACTTTTGTGCATCCAAAGAACTAGGGGTGTCTATCGTGTCGTGTCATGCCGTGTCGTGTCGAGTTGGCGGGTTGACGGGTTATTAACACACTAATCCGAACACGACACAATTAATAATCGTGTACAATCTGTGAACTCGGACACGACACATTAAAAAATCGTGTCAACACGACACGACACGCGAACCCACCAACCCGCTCAACCCGCCAACACGATAACCCTATTTAGTAACCTGCCAACATGATAACCCTATTTAGTAACCCACCAACCCGCCAACACGATAACCCTATTTAGCAACCCGCCAACCCATCAACACAATAACACCTATTTTAGTGAGAAAATCATATTATGTTTAATATGAAATACAATAAATTAAATTGAAAATCAAGAGAGCCAATGTACAAGAAAGACTGAGACAAAAATATGTTCAATCCAAGGAAAAAATTGTATAAACCATGTAAAATAGCAAAATGTTAATGTAAAATTGTACAAACCATGTAGATATTTGTTTGTTAATGCTATACGTGAATGCATCTCAACAAAATAGATTATCATCATCACAATAAAAGTTTTTTGTTGAAAACAAATCATCGTAACATTCATTGAAACAAACAAATATCGCAGGAGAAAAGTATAAAATATATTAAGACTAAATTATTTATTAAATTCCCGCAACTCAATGGAAGAATAACCATTCTCGTGACATCTTGCGTTAATTTTTATTTTATTTTTTTAAAATCATCATAATTACCATTTATGTAGTGATAAATGGTGATTAGATAGAATATGCCAAAAAAACTCACGAATCCCCCCAACAAAATCATAATTTATAAATTGCCCAAAAAAACTCATGAATTAAAAAAATTACAAAATAAAAATGATCCAAAATACACTACTCATTAGCTCACTATATTAGAATAAAAAAAATGTGGTTAGAGATTAGATAAAAGAAGTTAACTTAAATTTAAGAATATAAATGATTTTTAAAAAAAATTAAAAAATTAAAAATAAACGGGTTGACGGATTATCCACGGGTTATGCGGGTTCAACCCGTTTACTCGCGAACCCGTTTAACGTTAAACGGGTTGACTATGCGAACCCGCCAATCCGTGAAACCTCAACCCTAATCCGCTAATATCGTATCGTGTTCATGTCGTGTTTGCGTGTGTGTCCAATATTGCCATCCCTACGAAGAACCACCACGAAGCACAATATCATTTCTAAGAAGCCACAAAGACCCAATAACTACAAATAAAATGAGGCATCAAACCATCAATTGATTCTTTAGCAAACAGGATCACCTGTTAGTATAGACTGAATACCCCATAGATCAAGCTAAAAAGACTAGCATTTCCATGAAAAAATAAAGCCAAAGAACAAGTGGGAAGCAGATTCCACTTGTAAATCTCAAACTATAATTTTTCTATTACTAGAATAAATTAATAGAACTTACCATGAACAAAAGACATAAAGTAAAGCATTCAATTTTAAGTATTATTGAAATTAAATATAAAATTAAAAAATTCTTTGTTTTTTTGTATGGCGTAAGTCACAAGGCATGCATTTTGTGGAATATATAAGTATAAATAGACAACAATCGTTAGGTCTCTACAAAATCCACACTTCATAGGCCAAAGATTCAAAAGAGTCTACTAGCTCCCATCTTATTTCTAACCGTGGGAAGATAAAAACAAAACTAGCTATGATCCATCCATATGGAATGAAAATAATCCATAAAAAGTACCAGGAATTGGTATAAATTAACTTTTGGGTCAAGCAAAGACTATGAAAGTACATATGAACCCGTTAGTTAAGTTTGTCCTAATTATATCTTACACTTTTCTTTTCTAGTTAGTTATTGTAAATATGGGTGTGCATACCATATAAAGTATTGTATACAATTTTAAAATTCAATATTTTGATATTTCGATTTGAGAATATTGAAAATTATATTGTATCGTATTTTTTTAAAAATCGTACGATATTCTATCAAAATATTTCGGTACGGTATGTACTGAATTTTTTTATCTTTTATTTAAAATATTTTTTATCATTAAAATACTTGCTAATTTATTGCAAAAAAAAACACAAAGGAATGACATGCAAAAACAAAACAATATGCCTACAAAAATTCATTTTTTGCCTTTAAAATATCTATAAAAAAATAACATTTCACACTAAAAATTACAAAATTAAGATAGTTAAACTTCAATTAGACATTATATTGTAAACAATTTTTATTAAATATACAAAACAAAATACAACTTCATTAAGTAAATAAATCCATCCATCAAATCTTAAACTCTTAAAAATACAATATTCAAATTTTATTAATTTATAAAAAAATTATATATTTTTATTTATAAAACTAATATTTCAATATTACGGTACGATACAATTTTAAATTTTGAAAAATTGAATACCGTACCGTAATTTTTTTTCATTTTCAAAACCGTACCATAATTGTATCGTAAAACCAAATCGAATTTTAAAATATAATTCGGTACAATACGGCATTTCAGTTTGTATCGTATAATGCACACACCTAATTGTAAATTAACTTTGAGTCAAGCAAAGACTATGAACGCATAAGTTAAGTTTGTGTGTCTATCTTACCCCCTTTTCGGGTTGGTTAATTCTTGGACACTTATTATTATATATGTACAACCATTGGAAATGGAAAAGAATATGACTTATCTCCCTTTGAGTTGAAGATTTTCTTATGCCTTTTTAAAATGAGAGCAGTAAAGGTATATATATTTGGATAATTAATCTTTTACTCGTCTAAATCTGTTTAATTTTAACTATTGAATTCAATAAATCATTAGGAAAACTTCCAAATTTTATCCCCAAACTATTATTTTTCCCCATTATTCATCATTTTTCTTTTTCTTTTTCTTTTTACCCGATTTTGTCCTCAAACAATATATCGGTCACAATTTTCATCACTTACGGCTAAAATCTTGCTTGAATCTAGAAAATTCACTTTTTTTTATTAAGAAAAGGTTAAAAAAGGCATTTCAGTCAACTCCCTCCATCCAACAAATCCCCACTTATTCATCCCCATTGGCATTTCTTTCTTTCCCAATTTGAGTACTGAAATGGCCTGAATAAAATACCTATTAAAAATGCATTAGAAGTCCAATGCTCCTCAAATATGAAATAGTAGGACAAAATTGAGTAAGAGAAAAAAGTAAAAGAATGAATCATGGGAAAAATTACAGTTTGGAAATGAAATCTGACAATTTTCCTAAATCATTATTAGACAAAAATATTTAGTACCTTAATAAAATACGGATGTGATAACGCGCCTTCAAGACATGACATATAATCATGTTAAGCACATGATTAAGGGCAAACAAACGGTGTTATTACTTTTCAAGCCATGAAAGATCATCTTTTTAAGCCTATTACAAAGATAATATAAATAAAAAGTATCTCATATAGAAAGTTGAAGGGGAAAAAAATAATAAAGAAAAAAAGAAATAGAATGAACTTGAGTTGTTTCATTTAAGGTAAATATTCATTGCCTTATTAATCCCATTGTTGAATTATATTCCATACCCTACTTTTGAATCAAATTAAAGCATTGGAATGTTTGGTTATGTAAATCATATACCCTACTTTGAATTAGATTATATTTCATACCCTACTTTTAATGAGGACTCTTCACCTCCTCTACAAACTTTGGTTATGTTTTGCAGATTTGAAGGTGTTAGATTGGAGAACAATGAACAACCAACCATATGAATTAGTAGACCTCTATAAATAGTTGCCACAAAAAGAAGAAAGAAAGGAAAGGAAAACACACACACACACACACACTAAGTTCAATATCCAATTGAGTTTTAGACCATCTTAGGGCAGATAAATCGTATACTTGAATTTATGGATGATATGACACGATTGTAACATTGAATTCCAAGTAAAATTGATTATTTGTATTAGTAGTATTTAAAGTTTACTTTCTTTTTTTCATTTTAGCTTTGAAATCCACATGCTAACTATTCTCATTATTATAGAGTTGGTAATTGTGTCATATATATTGTAAAATTTGTAAATATGCCAACATAAATATAAATAGGCATCTTTTTTAATTTGACAAAAAACATTCTACAAAGAACAGTTAGACAAAAACAAAATAAAAAACTCTACCCAAAAAAAAAAAAAACTTTGCGACATTTGATATCGAACTGAAAGTTAATCAAATAGCTAGAAAGAAAAACATCAAAAGTATTTTTTTTATTCGAGAGGAAAGATTTCTCATTGACTCCATAAGAATGAAAAATATGTATTATTAATAGGCCTACTTCTATAGTATTTATGTTCAAATATATTTAAAAGAAAGTTGTAAAGTATTCTTCAAAATAGCACAAGAAAACTTAGAATATTTAAAAGCCAAACGTCCTTGCTGATACTGCATTTAAAGATATAGATGTTGTGAATCACTCAGAACACTTAAAGATTTGAAATGAATACTTTTGGTTACATAGAAAATCATCAGAAAATAGAAGGCGGGATAGAAAGCCTCCGAAAGAAAGTAACATTTTGAAAACCTACAATGTTGTTGATTCTCTAATAATACATTATAAATTCATCTTAATACAATAAATGCATATTTATATTATTGGAGATTAATATTTAAAATCTCTTTATTTTTATATGATACTTAATTAAAAATTCAATGTGATTTTAAAATTTGAAAACAATGAAAAATGTAGAAAACTGAGTTCATAGTTCGTTAGCTTGCCACTTCTTAAATTAATCAAATTTACTTTAAAAAAAGAAAACGAATTAAATTTAACACTTCTTACAAACTACATCTAAAAGGGATTAGTAAGCAGTAGTCTAGCATACTTTTCCAAATTTTATCGTAAAAATAAATAGTAAACTAAGTAATTATGGGTTATTTACTCTACCCTTTCTATTATCAAACAAAGATTTTATTAAAGAAATGAGAAATCAAAAGGTAGTAACTGCAATCTTGACATGAAAATCAAAGTAAAAGCACATATATCATGAAACATACATCACTAACCACATTAATAATGAGCTAAGATAGCAAATGCAAAGTATCCACTTCAGGCAGCAACATTCTTCATTACATTAACCTAGTTACTAAATCATTCTTTGGCAATGTCCACATTTTCTTTCACTTCTTTGGTAGATGTTTTAGTGATATCTCCATTTTCTTTTACTACCTTGGATGAAGGTGAAGCTTCTGCATTTGCTTCGTCAGTTTCCTTCTTGTCTTCTTCTTTCTTTCTTTCTTTCTCAGCTCTTTCCTTTTCCTCTTTCTCAGCCTTTAGTCTTTCTTCTTCCTCAGCCTTCAATCTCGCTTCTTCCTTCGCAACTTCAATCGCTTTGATCAATCTCCCCAGACAAATGTCTGCATCATCATTATTTGATTTCGGCATCAAATTCTCTGCAACATCTGCTGGTGTGAACTTAGTTTCCTCCAATAACCGACCAACCATGGGAAACAGATCGTGTGATTCGATATCCAAGTAATTCTTGGCAAGCACCTTGAATGCTTCAAATTCACAGTATGACAATTCGATGTGCTTATCCATCCTCCCCCTTCGAATCAGGGCCGGATCAAGCTTTTCGACATAATTGGTTGTGAACACTATCAGCTTTTCACCTCCACATGATGACCATAGCCCATCAATGAAGTTCAAAAGCCCAGAAAGAGTGACTTTGCTGTCCTTATTGCTTTCCTCCATTTTCTTCTTTATCTCCTTTTCAGCTGCAGTCTTTTCATCTTTCTCTTTTTCCTCCTCTTTTTTCTCCTCTTTCTTCTTCCTCTGCCCCGTGAGATCAAGGGAGCAATCAATATCCTCAATCACTATAATAGACTTGCTTGATGTGTCTATTAACAACTTCCTCAGCTCTGTATTGTCTTTGACAGAAGTCAATTCAACATCATAGATGTCGTAGTTCAAGAAATTAGCCATTGCAGCAATCATGGAAGACTTCCCGGTTCCAGGAGGACCATAAAGAAGATAGCCGCGCTTCCATGCCTTGCCAATCTTAGCATAATAATCTTTAGACTTGATAAATGTCATCAAATCATCAAGAATTTCTTGTTTCTTTATTGGATCCATTGCTAAAGTACCAAATGTTGATGGATGCTCAAACGCCACATGGCTCCACATGCTCCTCCTGTATCCCTCACCCTTGTTGTTGGTGTAGAGCTTCCTCTGCCTTTCCTTCATAGTAATAGCCTTGCCCTCATCCAAAACATGTTTCAAATATGTCTTGGTGATCAGTTCACGATGTCTTTGATGAAAACTGAGAGTGAAAAATCTCTTATCATCTTCTCTTGGATAGAGCGAAATCGATTGCTTCAGGGGAATATCTTGGCTAGAAGACCAGCAGAGCTTAATTCCCTGAAATTCATCAGTGACCTCTTCATGATCCTCCATACTCAGGACAATCGCTTCGCAATCTTGAACAATATTTGCCTTGAGACGCTTGGCCTGCTTGGAAGAAGTCTTATCGAGGTATCTTTGAATGGCCACATAGGCCTTGCTACGCTCAAATCTATCTCCTTGATACTCTGGAAATGTGATTTGGATGTATGGATAGATGATGTTTTTCAGTTTCTGGCCATATTTCTTGAGCGGACCACGGAGTTCGTAGGGGAAATAGTTCTGATACATGGCCCAAACAAACATTAATCCGGCCGTGGCAGAACCTAAATTTGCCCACATTTCCCCCATGGTCATCATCATTTTCCTTCTCTCAGACCTTTTTCAAATTTTTTTGGTAAATGAAAGACTTTTTGACTTGGATTTGCGGACAGAGTAGAATGGAAACTTACAGGTACATAAGGAGAAACAGCAGCCTCTCACTTGCAGGCTAAGAAGTAGAAACAAGAGCCTCCACTTGACAAACGAGTCAATTTCACCCTAGGATAGCCAAGTCAATTATTGATACGTGTTGCTATTTTCTTCAAATGATGATGCCATGACAATATGTTCGTGTTACTTATTTCAAAAATTATAAAATAAGACTTTGTGACTCTATAATTTCTACATCTTTATTATTATTATTATTATTATTATTATAAAGCAAAATGGAAATATGTACTATAAAGGAATCAACGAAAAAGGGCACAAGTGAAATGTGTGGGTATAACTTGAAGTTAACAAATTATACTTCTCGTATTTTTTTACCTCAATTTGTCGTTCCCCTCTCTCCTTTAACATTTTTAACCAAAAGCCCAAGATAAAAAATTTTAACCCTCAAGTAAAATTTCTTATATTTTTTTATACATATTTTATGTCTAGCCCGAGTGATTAAAGATTGCTGTCTATATATGCCTGGGATGGTTCTTCCTTTCTTTCTTGATTATCTTGAAGCAATTTCGTGATATTTTATTGTGATAGGGAAGCAGCCAGAAAGAACTCGAAAGGACTAAGAAAAGCCAATAATCATGCATATAGGCAATTTAAAAACAAGGGAAAAACGTTAAACTTTGTCTATGGCAAGTCATCCAAGACGTCATTGGAATTGCATCATGGTTACTTACTTATTCAGATCATCCTTTATATACAAAGTCTTTTTCTAATCATGGCTAATGGTTCGGTAGGAATATTGTTTTTCTATTTGTTGCGACTCATCGGCCATTAATGGGTTTAAGATACTATCCATTGGACAGCAAGTCAAAATTTGTATATATGCTCGAACTAAATTCTTTACTCATAAATATCCATTTTGTGTATGTTCATACATAAAAAAAATTGGCTTGGTTTCTAACTGTTGATTCCACTAGATTCTCATTCCTACAATTGGAGTAATTCGACATAAGAGGGAGTCTCTGGAGTAATGGCAGCCACGGTTTATTTTATTTGGGCAGCCAGAAACGAAGCTGTTTTTGTAAAATTAAAGCACATGATATGCAAAGCTATTTTGTCTTTGTATAATTTATGTAATGATCAAAAGATGATCTTAATTTTCATAGTAAATTCAGTTTTATATAGAACAATACACAAACGAATGATGAAATCACTTAGCAAATGATCGCATCCTCAAGTTCTATTAAAATATAGTTTGGTTGAAATATTAGTGGCATATAATTAAATTTAGGAGTGTTTAATTATATACATCTATTTCTTTTTCTTTTGAGAAGATATAAGTTTTTTTTTATACTAGTTTAATTTACTAATTGAAGTACTTGTAGTAGATTATTTATTAAAAAAATGGGGAAAAAAAAAGAAAAAGGAAAGGGAGATAGGAAAAGAAAAGTTTTCTCCAATATGAAACTCAACTACAATATTTCTATATTATTTCTATAGGTCAAAGATTCAAAAAGAGTCTGCCAGCTCCCATATTATTTCTGACCGTAGGAGGACAAAAACAAAACTAGCTGTGAAATAATCCATAGAAAGTAGAAGGAAATAAAGCAAAGACTCTGAAAGTGCATATGAACCCGTAAATTATTTGTCCTTCTAATTCTATCTTACCCTTTTCTTTTCTATTTGATTTGAAATTGCTGGGGGGGGGGGGGGGGGCGGGAAGGGGGTTGGCTAACTCTTGTACCTACACTTAATATTATTGTATTTGCACAGCCATCGGAAATGGAAAAGAATATGACTTCTCTCAATTTGAGTTGCAGATTTTTTTTTTCCTCTCATTTTAAAAATAAGAGCAGTGAGGGTATATTTGGATAAATCAGTCTTTTACCCGTCTAAATCTGTCCAGTTTTAACTATCGAATTATAATTGTCAAGGAATTATTATTAGACAGAAATATTTATAGTACCTTAATAAAACACAGGTGTGATAGGCTTCAAGAAATGGAATATAATCATGTTAAAACACATGATTAAGGGAAAACAAAGCCATGAAAGATAATCTTTTTATCATTAAAAAGTATCTTATATTGACAGTTGAAAGGAAAAAAAAGAAAAAGAATGACTTATTTAACCTTAAATTGTTTCATTTAAGGTAACAACTATTCACTGTCTTTCTAATCCCATTGTTGAATTATCTTTCATACCCTACTTTTGAATTCAGATTGAAGCATTGGAATGTTAACATGGACTCTTCACCTCCTCTACAAACTTAGGTTATGTTTTGAAGAACAATGAACAAGAACAACCAACCATATGAATAACTAGAGCTCCATTATAGTGACCTTTTACTTCTCAAAGTAATTACATATTTGTATTGTAAATATTTGACACAAAATGAAGAAAGAAAAGGAAAAAAAAAAAAAACACACACACACACACACACACACAAGTTCAATATCCAATTGAGTTGTAGACCAACTTAGGGAATATGAACTTTTTTTAAAAAAAATAAATTTGAAAGTTGAGATATTTAAATTGAGACCAAATGATTTTTTTTTTGATAGAACAAAAAAAACTAATTAAGTAGGAAAATCGGTCAAAGTGCATGAGGAAGAGAAGGCTTCACCCGAAATTTCCCCTTTCCTTCCCCTGTCTCTCTCTCTCTCTCTCTCTCTCACTGTCACACATGAGGATTGTATTCTCTCGAGGGTCCACAAGGTGAGAGCAGGTACTGAAGGTTGTTGGATTATCATGTAGAACTCACTCCCAGCCCTCTATAATAAAGGCTCAATTTCAACTTCAACTTCAACTTCTTCCCACTATCAAAGCCATAGAACTCCAATTTAGAAAATTAATTGAGTTTGTGAGAGAGAGAAATTGAAATTGTTCAAAAGGATGATGAGCAAGACTGAGATGTGGTCAAGTCTTGGTTCTGCCATGGCCGCAATCATGTTTGTTTCGGCCATGTATCAGAACTATTTCCCCCAAGAACTGAGGGGTCCAATCAAGAGGTTCTTCAAGAAACTCCGAAAGATCATGTACCCTTACATGAGTATCACTTTCCCTGAGTACCAAGGCGATGGATTTCAGCGCAGCAAGGCCTTCATCGCCATTGAAAGGTACCTTGAAAAGCATTCTTCTAATCAAGCCAAACGCCTCAAGGCCAATGTTGTCAGAGATTGTGATTCAGTTGTTCTCAGCATGCAAGATTACGAAGAGGTCATTGATGAATTTGAAGGCATCAAGATATGGTGGGCTTCTAGACAACATACTCCCAACAGGCAGTCCATTTCTTTCTATCCCAGAGAAGAAGAGAAGAGATATTTTACTCTCAGTTTTCATGAGAGATACAGAGAAACCATCATCGACGCATATTTGAAACATGTCCTGAAGGAGGGGAAGGAGATCACTGCAAGGCAGAGGCAGAGGAAGCTCTACACTAACAACAAGAATGACAGTGGGTACAGGAGGAGCATGTGGAGCCATGTAGTCTTTGAGCATCCAGCAACATTTGACACTTTGGCAATGGATCCAAACAAGAAGCAAGAAATCATTGATGATTTGATTACATTTAGCAAAGCCAAAGATTATTATGCTAAGATTGGCAAGGCATGGAAGAGGGGTTATCTTCTTTATGGTCCTCCCGGTACGGGAAAGTCCACCATGATTGCAGCAATGGCTAATTTCCTGAACTACGACATCTATGATGTAGAATTGACTTCTGTCAAAGACAACACAGAGCTGAGGAAATTGTTAATAGACACATCAAACAAGTCTATTATAGTGATTGAGGATATTGATTGCTCCCTTGATCTCACGGGGCAGAGGGAGAAGAAAGCAGAGGAAAAGGATAAGGAGAAAGAAAAAGGTGATAAGGCTTCAGCTGAGAAGGAGATAAAGAATAAAATGGAGGAAAGCAACAAGGACAGCAAAGTTACACTTTCAGGGCTTTTGAATTTCATTGACGGGCTATGGTCATCCTGTGGAGGAGAAAGGCTAATTGTCTTCACAACCAATTATGTTGAAAAGCTTGATCCGGCTTTGATTCGAAAGGGGAGGATGGATAAGCACATTGAATTGTCATACTGTGGATATGAAGCATTCAAACTACTTGCCAAGAACTACTTGAATATCGAATCAAATGATCTGTTTCCAACAATTGGCCGGTTGTTGGAGGAAACAAATATGGCACCAGCTGATGTTGCTGAGAATTTGATGCCCAAGTCTTCAGCTGATCTTGCTGAAACTTGTTTGGAGAGATTAATTAAGGCAATTGAGGAAGCTAAAGAAGAGGCCAGACTAAAAGCTGAGAAAGAGGAAAAAGACAGAGCTGAGAAAGAAAAGAAGAAAGAAGATGAAGACAACAACAGAACTGATGAAGCAAATGCAGAAGCACCAGCCAAAGAGGGGAAAGAAAATGGAGACATCACCAAAACATCAGAAAGAGAAGTGAAGCAAAATGGGAACATTAGTAAAGAATAATTAAGACTAAAATTAAATAGTTTGCAGCTTGAAATGGAAAAAAATTGTTGTCTCTAGTATCTACATTATCAAGTTATTAAATATAGTTAAGTTTAAGAATTCTAATGTAGCTTTAATGTTGAATTAAGAGAACATTGAAGGTCAGTGTCTGTCTTCAGTTCACTCAAGGGCCTAAAACTTGCAGAAATGATTTGCATAAACATTGTGTTCATTTGGCTTCAATGTCCCAAAATTTCCCCTTAGGAAATGAATCTTGAGAGGGGTTGATTAAAAGATTTAGACATACAAAAGACCAGAATTAAAGTTCCCATAGATGTGAGCAAAATGATGCCACAGCTTTTCTTGAACTCTGTAAGATTTTAAATCAATACTTCGTGAATATAAGTATTTAAAAAGATATTCAAAACTTGATCTTGATTTACTTCTTTGATATTCTATTATAAGCAATAAGACTTATTTAGAGTAAAATTTGATCCGGGGCTAAGAAGATTAAACAATCTTCCATATGAACAGAAGGAAACAACATTATTTCCATGAATCAGAATGATACTCCAGAGCATCTGATTCAATGAGAAAATACAAGATAAGTGAATCATATGAAATTTTTTTTTTAACCTTATTTTACCACCATGATTACAGTTACGGACAATTACGTGACATATGCAGATTACTTAATCCATGTTAATATATGTAGTTTTTTTCTTTTCCAGTCATCTTCACCAAGTCAATGAAATTTCTTTTTTTATTTTTTTTTTATTCTAAACTGTCCCTAGTGTTCTTAAAAATGTTGAAACCTTTGTCTATTAAACCCACGACTGTCATTAAAATAATGAGTTTATTCGTCAAGATAGGTAGTAATAGAAAAACATACTCCCTCCATCTCTGTCCGTATAATATGTTACAAATTTTCTTTCTTATCCATTCTAATTACTATAAGATAAGATTGTGTTTATACATTTTTAGTCATATTTAATTTTTTAAAATATTATTTTTTTTATTATTATGTCTTCTTTTTTTTTTCAAGAAGTGACTTTAAATTTATTTTTTATTCCTAACATAAATTTTTTGTTTTCTTTTCTTATATTTATTATGTTTCTTGTTTCCAAAATAAATAAAAAAATTCTATTCTCTTTCTTATTTTTAAGATAAAATAAATAAAAATATTATTGAAACTAAAATACTTTATTAGTTTGTGTAAATTTACTTTATTTTTACTAGAGACGGGTAGAAGTATTTTACCCTTTTCTAATGTGAGTGAAAAGAGCAAATTTTATTAGCTCACTTGAAAAATTACATGAATAGTAGTAGTAAAGTTTAGCATCTTGCAAATTAAAGCACCAGACTCTTCCTGTAGCTCTGACCAAGTTCGTTCTTCAACAAAAAAAAAAAAAAAATTTATGAGATTTTATTAAATAAATTTTAGTGTCAAAAAATTAAATTAAAAAAAAACGGATAGAATCCAGGGATACCAAACTTACAAATGTTATCATATTTCCAACAATTTCATCGAGAATATATCATATTTCCAAAGCTCTAACTTCCCTTTGTATTGCCATACCCTCAATTCTACATAAACTATTGCTTCTTTTAGGGCAAAAAGAGTTAGATGCCCTTGAACTTTCAAATTATCTGATTTATGCCCTTTAATATTGGATTATCAAATTTATGTTCTCCAACTTTCCAAACGTACCGATATATGCTCTGCTCTTCTGTTAATTTCAACTGTTAAATCCCAACAAGTGCCCTCATGTGACTCACACATGGGTATTATTAGGATTATTTTGATCTATCAAGGATGTTGTTAACTAAGCACTAAAACTTTCCTTCATTTTTATGCTAATGTGGTACAATAACCAACTAAATTTACCAAAAATATAAATTAATCTTTTTGTGTAAAATATCTATTTTATCTTCATATTCTCTAGAGAAGGACCAAGCCTTCCAACCAACATGAGACAGCCAAGCTCATCATCAAGAGCAGTCAATCAATAAAATTGGAGCCAATTTGTCTTGCCTAAATGCTTTTGTGGTGGATCTGCAACAATAAGAACCTCATGGACAAACAAATATTCAACTCGAAGGTTCACATCTTGCTCAAAGTACTCGGTAAATAAATCTCTTTGTACCTAAACTGCAACTAATTTGAAACCATTTATGTCACCATATTCTCTAAATGTAACATTACTATGCATTTTATTGTCTTCCACAATTATACTATCCCAATCAATGTCATTGCACACAAATTCTATTCCACTAATTGGATATTTTTACCTTGGCTCATAGGTACTTCAACAAACTCAATATATGTGAGGTCAAATGTTTGTTGACTCTCTAGTTGGTTATGCGCAACCCCTAATACAACATCATTGACTTGTTCACTACACAACATCTGATGTATTGGTTGTACCATCTACACCAAATTTTACAGATTCTTCAACTTTTTTTGTTTGTGTTATGTGTCTCTGGATGTATATCAACATTTGGACTTAACACAATCAATTCAATTTCAACTTCTAGACCTCTTTCCACCAATAAACTTGATTTCTCATCAAAATCATTAACTATAACATCTACATTATCAACTGGATTGGATACTTCCTCATTTCCATGATTAGGATCTCACTCAAGCAATAGTTTTTCCTCTGGAATTTTCTTAATAGCCACACAATGTTCTATCTTAGGTTTAGGTGTTGTCTTGTAGAATTCTATGACTTCATCATAATTACTATCATGACAAAATAACTTAATCAACTTAACTTTTTCAATGAGCTTACACATCTTCTTAATATCATCATCACTATAAATAGGTATTAACATGTTCTTGAAATCACTTGATGGATCTAGATAGCATAATATGATACATTCATCATCATCAAAGTGACCCAAAAATTTGAGCATCATACATATAGATTCTATGGATATTACCCTGGTCCAACAATAGTCAACATAATCTATAACACCACTATCTGCCCTCACCCATACATATTTTCCCATAGTGATATAACTTAAGGATAAAGTATTCATCACCAATGTCTGCAACATAAAATTATATTACATGAAGAGCTAGAATTTAGTTAAGATTCAATTATTGAAGTTAAAATGACATTAACAGTATATATTATAAAATATCCCCCTTAATTTGTAGATATCAAGTGTATCTTTTACACAAATGAAACAAAATTACTATAAGATTCCAACTTACCTTGACATTATGTTAATATCCCCACAAATAGTATCAGACAAAACAATGAAAGGAAAAACAACACAAAAGCTTTAGTCTTTTTCGTATAATATTATCAATACCAATTATCCATGCATATTGGGGCCCTTAACCCACACACCCTACATTGAAATAAAAATGCATTTGTGGTCCAATAGTATCCAAACAAAAACATCACTTCAATCATATATTGCAAATAATTGGTTGAAGTTGGGGTTTTCATACCATATATTATGTATGATAGATCAACATATTATTCTTCATCCTTCTGCATTTTCTAATTTTGGAATTTGAATATATTAGTTTCAGGTTGGGGATCTGCATTATTGCCTTGTTGCAAAAGATTTGCCTCATTCTCACCATTGTATTGTTTGTTCTTACCCTTCCCTCTCTCGATACCATTATCCTTTGCTCTGCTACCTTATGTGTTTCCTTTCTCTTTCACTTTATTGCCATGAGTTTGTCTCATTATACCAAATGTCCATAGCAATATTGTGGATTTTTCAAGTGTGGATTTTGATGGCTTAGTTGAAATATATGGATGATTTTAATTTACAGAACTTTGAGGATGATAAGCATTAATAGGACCATTCAACTATTTGCATCCTTAAGAGACCAAAATAACCCTGATAATAATCATATGTGAGTCAAGTGAAAGGCAACAGTTGGGACTTAACAATTAAAATTGAAAGAAGGGCATATATCGATACATTTGGAAAGTTGGAGGGTATAAATTTGACAATTCAAAGTTCAAGGGCATATGACCTTTTTTTGAGAAATTCCTTTATAATGCTTGTACTTATTTACTATGGTAGCAAAATAAATAGGTTTAGTGTTCAAGGGTCAAATTGTAATATTGGTAACATCAGGGATCTTCCCATGATCTTTTTTTTTGGAGGGGAAGGGATCTTCCTATGATTAGCCACTCACAAACGAAATGGCTCAGAGATACTTCTTGTTTGAGTGAGAGCAAATGGATTTGGAATCTGTGAAAAGATACTTGGAGAAACAAGGAGGCCCTTATGAATCATCAGTGGATTCTTTGCCTCAGAGATTCTTTGAGCCCTTTGTTGTTCAAGGACTCAAAGTTGATCTCATCGAACCCGGTCGGGTGTTATGCTCGCTCACTGTCCCTCCTCGATTACTGGTAAATTCTTCGTTGAGAAATTCTCTCTGTGAATTCAATTCTTGAAAGCTAATATTTGGGCTTGGTACTTTTGTCAAGAATATGGGGAATTCATTACATGGTGGAGCAACGGCTGCACTGGTGGATATTGTGGGTTCAGCTGTTATCTTCACTGCGGGAGCCCCCACTTCTGGAGTATCCGTTGAGATCAATGTTTCCTACCTGGATGGTGCCTATGTTGGTGTACGTATATCCGAACGAACTTGTCCTTAATTTTTGTTTAGTTAAATTCTTTTCTTTTGAAATGGTTTATTGCTTCTTGATGTTTGAGTTGTATTAGCAATTAGGCTTTGTTTATATGGCTTATTAATCAGAGATATTGTAATAATGAAACGGTAAGAAGTTTCGTAATCTGAACTAATTTGATTACGTCAATTGCTTATTTACTATGATTTTTCTTTTCCTCATTTTTACTTTTTGTTGGTACCTGGATAGTTCATTCTCTAGCATAAATGGAATCTCCAAGGCAAGCATGGCTGCATAGCACTTTGATATTAATAGATACTTAACTAATATAGTTAACCTTCTTCCTGCCCTGATCAAATTATTCCTTCTCACTTAATAAATAGACAGCGATCCAGTTACTTGAATTTGTGTTGGAAGCGAACTGAAGTGTTTTAGATATTAATTAATAAGCACCATATAATTAATAGTTACCGAGTACTGTAGGACAACAGGATTCCTCTTTGCTCTATTCCAAAAACTCTTGACATGGATTGGCTGACCGCAGCAGGAATATTGTATTCATCATATGTGTAATATATTGATGAATATTTTTTTCCTCAGACAAAAATGCATTCGGTAGTCTGAACATATTTTTATTAGTTTTTCAAAAATCAGAAATCTCCTGTCTTTTTCTATGATCTTGAAAGTTGTTTCCCAATACATTGGTATTAAATTTCCGTTTTGCAAGAAAAAAAGGACCTGCCTCGTGGTGGTTTGTACACGGGATATAGAAGATATCAGAAATCTGCTGTTTGTGTCTATGATCTTGAAAGTTTTTTATCAATACATTGGTACATGGAAAATAGAAGAGGCCTTGAGAAGGTTCATATCTTTGGGAGTTGGAGAGGTAATTGAAGGTAGACTATGTCTTGATTGAAAATATTGGATTGTTATCAATTTGATTGGCAGCAAGGGGTAAATTTGAATAAGAAAAGAGGTACTTGGAATAATATTCTGATAAGGGTTCCAGACCAAAATGAAGTTATTTCTGAAATTTTAGAGTATGGTTTTGATGCACAATTTTGACCCACTAGCTGGAAGGAGTCGCTCAGTAATTTTCTCAAAAAAAAAGAGTGGCAATGAGTCCTTGTATACAGTTTTGATCAACTCTGCTGTGAAGAAGATTATGTTCTCTGGCTGAATTCTTCGTTCATCACCAAAATGGTAGGAAGTTACCATCCTTTGCAATTGATCTTAGAGATTTCTGTAATAAAATCTTTAGTCTGCTGTACCTTGGGGCTCAATACATAATAACTGCTCCTTTGCTGTTACAAAGACACGAGTGAGAATTCTGTTTCTGTGAATGCATTTGAAGTTGTTTAACTATAGTTTTTCATAATTAACTTCATTTAAACGTTGCTAGTTCAGTTAGTTGAAACAAGAAAAGCTTCATTGAAACTAAAAGGACTAATGTAATGTGTTTGTTCTTGTAAAAGGACTTGTGTTTGTTCTTGATTCTTTTAGCTAGTTCTGAAATAGTATTTTTAAATGAAAATTTGACCACATTGATCGAAGATCAAATATAATGCCCAATTGGTTCTTCAGAATCAATTTCTTCCTTAGAAGTATCATCAGAAAATTTTCCTATTATTTGAAGATTTTGGTCTTCTTATTCATTTTCTGAGTGGGGAGAAGAATGTTGTGTATCTTCATAGTAATGGCCTAGTATGTCTAAAATTTTAATCTGTAGTTGAATCTTCAATGAAAATTAGAAAGTCTTTCATTCTAGGTGTCCAAATATTTTCAATACCCGAAGGAGTTTTTTATTAAGAAAACTTTGATGATTTTGAGAAAATGTCATAACAATCATCTTCACTTTTGTTGGTTGAATTGGCAGTATCTTCTTCGTCCAACTTAGATCCAATCTGTGGCATAGCATCTTTCAATTGTTTTTGGAGTTCAGATTTGAAGCGGTTGAATGAATCACACTCTATGTTTTACATTTTTTTTTGTAAGGGATTCTGACTGAGTGGGGGGAGCTTCTTTATCTTTAGGTCTGGGCCCTCCATTCAACTCTATATTACCTTACAATGTGGTCTAGAATTCATTTGTTCTCTGGAGAAATTCTACTTACAATATCCAACGAACATCTTCCAATAAACAGAGCAGGTTAACTGAACCCATTGATCTCGTGGTCAGATTCATGTTCTATTGCTATGATTTAGTTATTTCATCTGCTAAAAGCGACTATTACTCGCATGCAGGAGGAAATCGAGATAGAGGCAAAGGCATTACGTATTGGGAAGGCAATTGCTGTTGTTACTGTTGAGCTGCGGAAGAAGAAGACAGGAAAGATCATAGCTCAGGGCAGACATACAAAGTATTTAGCTGTGTCAAGTAAACTGTAAAGAATTTGTTGTTTGGTAATATTCAACATTATGTATGGATACAGAAACACCTGTTAAAAATTTGTCCGATAAAAGTGAATCTGACCAAAGCCCCATATACATACATGGTACCAGCGCGGTCATCTTCTAAAAATTTCCTTCTTCACTTGTATTTCTCTAAAGCAATGAATGAAGCTGCGGTTTGGTACCTAATAGAGGAAATGGTTACTACTACCTGCTTCACCTAGTCCAGATAGCTGGAGTTATCAAGAACTCAACTTGTAAAACATCATCTAGTCTACGTACCTAATTTCAGGTCTCATGAACAACATCATTCCCAATCAACCATGCAATAAGAAATCCCTGGCTGATGGATGGTGAGTTCTTAAAGCATGGGTCTCCAAGCTAGGCCAAGTAGTAAAAGAGCACTTTGCAGGGAAACAGTATTTAATTTGAAGGCCACCTTCAAATTGAATTATAAAATGAAACAACAAAAGTATTAAATCCCCCTGGAGGAAATATTTTGGCATCCAGCACCCCTCCCCCCTAAAAAGGATCTTATTAGATAACGTCTATTTTGATACCACGCACAGATTAAGGGTATGTTTTCGTTAGCATAAAACATTGTGAATAGCATTTGATGCTGAACCAAACATGGAAAAATATGTTTTAATTCTCTTTTCGTCCTGTACATAAAGAGGTGCACTATTTCCATTTTTGTTAGATAAATAATTACCTTGTTACATTCACATAATAGTTTTATATAATAAACAATACACTTGACAATTGTTGATCTGACAAAAACTCAACAATCATCAATTTATCATCCAAAACACTGGAAATTGGAACATTAGGAAATGATATCTTTTATGGGTGATAACTAGCCAAAAAGCACCACAGTGAACTGAGAAATTGAAAGCAGATCTAGATTTAATGCCATGAAGACTAGATAGCACAGCAGTATTGGATAGGTGACACTAGGAATTGAGCTTCATAATTGTCAACATCTGCGAATGGTTAAAGAATTTCAAACTTATGATTCTAGTAAAGATGAACCTATTAAATTACATTAGTATGTAAAATTGCCACTTGGATAAGACCAATTGTTAACAGAAAGAAAGAAGACCAAACTAGTAACATTCTCACTTTTTCTGATAATTCAACAAAGATCTTAAAAAAGTGTGAAAAGAAAATACAAATATTGAAATTAACAAAACTCAAAAGTAAACAGATTTTGGATTTCGCATCCTCTGGTAGCATTTAACCAATAGCCAGGTTCTGTCTGATAATACTACCACATAGATGACAGCAGACTATAACTTGATGCAAGACCTCAAGCATGACGTGTCCTGAACGAGAGACTACCCTCAGTAACTGGAAGACATTCTGCATTTGCATAAAACAACCTCTAACCATCTGTCATCAGCGAACTCTTTTTGCCAGTAGCTTGTTTGTTAGCTTTGTAACTGCCACAAGAATGCCAGATAACGGCCAAGTTTGAATTCTAAATTAAACAAGTAGCAACTGCCTGAGAAAACCAATGTCTTCATACTGAAATGAACCATAAAATAAATACTGTAAGGATTATCAAACTTTTTTGAACTGTAGAAATGCTTTTCAGGATTAGCAATCGGGCTGATTACATTGATCTCTTTGGGTACATGTAGTTCACTCTGGAGTCATCTACATTACATGTAGAACATTTCTGGTTGAACTACCCATTTTTTTAAGCAATAATATACTTCATATTCAAAGGCTTCTCTACAATACTAAGGCACTGCCCATAATTTTCATGTGTCAGACGCTGGTCCTAAGATAAATTATTTTGCTTGAAAGGAAGAGAAAAAAGCTATAACAAAAATCAAAGACACTCGATGCTGTCCATGTATGAAGGAAGGAAGTCACTAAAATAACAAAAATGATATAGTTAAACCAAGCAGCGGTTGCTGTAGAAATAGAATATATAATTCCGCCTCTATCCAGCTAAATTTTTAAGCATAAAAAATGCCCCATCTCCACCGCAAATTCAGATAACCACATACAATTTTGCAAATGACAGCAAAAGTTCCAGAGACAAACACATTAAAAGAATTTGGGGGGTAAAAGAAACAAGTAGAAGATGCAAGCTAGTTTTAGACGACAATTGTGTTCGAAACTCTAGCAATGTGTAAGGTAAAAAAAACCAAAAAGGGTCAAACTACATGAAAATTTTGAGAAAGAATATGAATTTGAGACAATAGATTATAGAACAGCTCACCTAAAATTGTGTTTTATCAAATAAAAGATCACCTGCTATATCTAAATGCCTCAAGTTCCCAGTGCACTGGCCTGAATAATGGCTAGAGGTAGCGATCCCCAAAAATCAACCATATTCTTTTCTTTTTTAATTACCACATTCCTTTGTGCTCTCTTCAGATTCAAGAATTAATTCCACTTCATGATTCTTACATCAACTCTGACATACATCTAAAGAACTTCTCTCCCTATCGCCAAGTAATCTTGCTCAGATTCCCTTGATTATTTAAAGAAATATGACTGTAAATCTTTCTCTTTCTATAAGGATTCTTTCACCACATCAATCCTAAAATTCTAATTTGCAATGCACACTTTCTGCCACATGAAGGATAGGATATTATTCAAAAATTCTCTTAAAAATAACAATTATATAAATGTTCTTTCTTTTTAATATATATATTTTAAAAAATGGCATGAAATGGTACCTTAACTATCCAGATTGTGAGAAGACACTGTCCTCTTCAGTGGGACACCCAGGCTTGCCAAATGAGAAAATACATAGTAGAGCCATTTACCAATACCTATTCTAACAATTCTACCTATATTATACCTGTAATTAACTGGTTAATACATGACAAAAATCAATAGACATAATGAACAAGTACAAAAATTCCAAAAGCACAACAAATTGGTCATATTGATAGAACGGTAAAGTAGGCAATAGATTAGAATCTACCTGTCCAACCATTTTCCGAAACCTCTAATGTAAGCTAAAAAATTTTCTTGATTTTGATGAAATTTGATGCAGAGAGCAGTATTTTTTTCCAGCAGCCAGGTGAGCTGAAAAGAGAGAAGGTAACTTCATATGCTTCATTTGATATCCTACTAAAAGACAACTAGAGAATAAGAGGGGTGTCTAAACCCACTCAAAGGTCATTTTTTCCTTCATATTTAATACATCTACAAATAGAATCCTTTTTTATTATCTCAACTAGAACTAAATTTTCTTTTTTTTCTAAAAAAATAAAAAATCTTTGAACTTCAAGTCCTGCCTCTATCTATGCCCGAGCCCAAGTTTGAGAAAGTAGTCTCCAATAAGGAAGCATGGGAAATCACAGTAATTTTCCATTTTTAATTTCATTAAGTGGAAATAATTTGCCACATTTTATATACTAAAAAAGCTACATGGAGATGGACAACCATATGGTTATGGTGAATAATTATGATGGAAGTGAACTGAACCAGAATAGAGAACTCTGGATCAAGTCCTTGTCAATGAAAATTAAAGATCATTTTACCATAGTTTTGTAAATTAAATTGACAAGGAAAAAGTAATAAATCAGTATTTCTTTTCCTTTCTTGTTTTTTTGTTTGCAAGATTTTTTTCCCCCTTGTGTTTAGTTAGAAATATACTTCTCTCGTTGTCTAAACAATTGAAAAATGCATTAACTTATTAGAAAATTTTATTCAATGCAAAGAAATGTGTTATCTATTATAAATCAAGACACAATGTGTATAAGGTATGATACAATCTTCACGCAGTTTGTACTTCCTCTCAGCTTATGAAGGTTGTGATAGCTAAATATAATACTAATAACAGCATGTACTACTACTTGCATTCAACATAGCCTTTGACAAGTTTATAGTTCTGTCAGTAAATTGTCTTCCAAATAATGAATTATCTTCACATCCTAATTCTAAATAAAAAGCATTATCATATGAAAACAAAAATAGAAAGCTGATTTCAAAATAAAATCGCATACATGGACAAGCCATATAAAACGATTTAAATTATTATTGTATTATACATTAACTCTTTTTCCCCAATATAATCAAAGACTGCATCTCTGCTGACATTGACGAAGTTAGAGGAGGCTGCCATAGACTAAACATTAGAACAAAGTTCATTCTAAAAGCTTTTTCACTAAATCTTTACCAGGAGATGTTCAAGTAACTAGTACTGACCAACATTTTGACAAGAGAAGGTCACAAATAACTTCTGAATTTTTTGAAATTCAATAGAAAATTAAGAATAATTTTAGTAAATAAAAATCAAAAAGCGAATATAATTGTTTAAAAAGTTAAACAAAGACTGATCACATACCTACTCCATGGATTTGAAATTATCCAGCAACATTGCACTTGATATCAATAATGTTTTCCCCATGAGGCATGCATCAGCATATATAAGTTTCAAAGAGAAACGGTTGAACAAGATAACATCGTTCTTTTCAGAAACTGGCATCAGCTGATATCTGGCTTGCTTAAGTGAAAATGCCAGTATTTCCTAATCTTCCATTAATACTTCCAAGATCTTTGTCATGATCACAGTTTGCATGTGCCTAGAAACTGCTGACAGACTAAAACATTTAACCTGAATCATCTAGAGAGGAACAGAAAGATCAGTAAAATACAGGGAAAGCTCCACTGCTATCTCTCCTTCCAGTCATCTCCATCTTCCTCTATAAAGGTGTGGCTGATTCCACCATTGATGAAGATAATGGCAGAATTTTGTGTGAGAGTTTGTTTGTCTGCGACTCCTTATGAAGACTTTAATCGCACTTCGCCTAACAACTTTTCAAGCCTTTCCTTCAGAAAAGGAGAAAGCATATCACATTGAGTGAAAATGTCTAGGGACTGAATCACTCCTTTTCTTACAAGCACATTAAAAGCTGTTAGAACCCCTTTGAGAATTATGTCCTTCCTCTCAATGTCATAGTTTTCCACTAATATAAAAAGAAATTCGAGAAGAGAATGAGTCACATCAATGTATGTAGGAATAGAATGTGCCATCAACAAAATTGCGGGCTCTATATTCATTATATTATTTACTTTTTCATCAAAGAAAAGCCAATCATAAAGCAGGGCAAGTTTAACATTTGCTTCAACATAATTTCTCCTGCAAGATTTAAGTAGCCATCCGATGACAGCCCATCTCGGGATGATGTCTGATTGGATTATCTTATTAGATGGATGATGTGCACAACATATAAACCTTACAATGTCAATTAGAAGTGTCTCCCTCTCTGGTAAGCTCAGAAACTTTCTCATAAACCAGACCTGGTACCGCTTCTGATCACCTAACTTTACATGCTCTAGCAAAAACCTCAATTGGTTTTCCATTTCAGGGGTCATCCGAAGTAAAAAGTACCTAATTGGAGTCTCCAAATTGTAAAGCTGAGAGATATCTAGAAACCCGCTCATCTTAAACTCTCTTGGATTCAGTAGCGAACTCCTTCCATATGGCTTGAAATTCTGGTATGTGAAACACATCTTGTAAAAGCCTAAGAAGATCTCTGCCAATATTATAGCACAAATCAAATTTCTCCCTCAACATTCTGACACAAAACTGAATTTCCATCTGCTTCAGGGCTACAACCTTTGAATCATTTCGTAGCCTATAATGATCTGATAATAACCGAAGAAACACATATAAAGCACTAGTCAAAACCACCGGTTCATCTTCCAGTAAGCAATCCCATTTTGACAAAAAAAGACTCACCATCTCAAAGCACAACCACAAATTTCCTTCAGAATAATCACCACCAACAATTTGCCTCAAAAGGGCCACCAGCAAGCCATCAAATCCTACTGCTAAGACATTTACCATCTCATGAGTAACCCAAATCAACTGCCTTTTTGCCGAATCAACAAGCTTCATATACATCCCATTAACAATTTTGATAAGCACGGACGTAAAATAACTATAACCATCAGATATTATACCATGCAAGTGTTTAATGTGGACTTTGGCCAAATGGGGTTCACACAATATCCCATAAAGAATTGCTCTGTTCAGCATTAAGTATTCCTCTTGAGTTGGAATTGTTAGAGGAAACGGAGGTCGAAGTTGGGACTCAAGAACCTCAAAAGCCTCTTTTAGAGAGACTTCAATTAAGTCCTCCACTTCATAACTGAGCTTGTTAATCAACTTCAAGGCCATTTTTTGTCGGTCAATAATTGCTTAAATAAGTTTTTTTTTTTTTAAAAACCTTGCTCCTTCAGCATGCAAACCTCATCAACAGCAACCAGAGGCAGCATTATGTACCACCCAGCCAAAAGCTTGCTTCTTGATGCGCACAGCATCAGTACGTTGCTGAAAAGAAGGAAAGGGGACCTAAGCGAAGAATTTGCAACTCCCTAGAGCACCAAAATTTTTCAACTAGAGATTGCACATAGTCGTGTGCGCCCTCTATCAAGTTGATTTCCCTCACAAACACGAGAGGTAACGGAGAAGATTGGAAAGATAATCATCACGATCCATCCATAACAGTGAAAGCCCTAAGGAAGGAGAGGAAACCTATAGAGACGAGAGAGAGAGAGAGAGAAAAGCTCAAAGCAGAGGGTTTTTCAAAATGTCTTTTTTCTTTTGAAATAAAAGAAATGACATATTTCGTTCCATTTGAATTCTTTCCTCTCTTTTTTTTTTTCAATTATTCATAATTAGATTGGATATAAGTTCATAACTATATGATTTGAAGCAGTAATCTTACTTCCTCATAAATTAATCTTGTTTTAAATCATGAAATAGCAAATAACTATTATCCCATTTAATAAGATTTGAACGTTCACTTTAAAATTCAATAAGACTTTTATTATTAATTATATCAACTGCTTTATAATTAAAATTTTAATTTTAATAGTCACTTTTATAATTTTACTTTTATTTATAATTTTTAAATTAATTAGTTATTTTTTAAAAAAAAATACATTTTTTATAACACATTAACTAATTTAAAAAATTTAATTACATTTTATTTATCTCAATAATTTTCTTAATTATAGTACAAATTCAAATTTTACACTTTGAAATGAAATCCGTGAAGTACTTAATTTTTAACAATAAATTCATCATCTTCCCCTGTAGAGGCTATAAAGAAAAAGGCCCTCAAACATGTATTTCTGTAAACTATAGTATATTACGAGTTCTTGTCAAAGGACCACGATTATGATATCCTCAAAAATTAAAGTTTCATTTCCTATTAATAAAAAAAGCCTATCAATTGATGAAATACTTTTTTTTTTTTTTTTTAGGAGAGTTAGCTACTACTTATTTCATGTTTATTTTTCTAGCACTTTTTAAAAATTTAAAAATTTATTTTAAAATATTGAATGCTTATTTTTTAAAAATAAATAAATAATTTTAAAATTTCATAATTTAATTAAGAAATCACATCTCAATAATATATGTGATCCTATTATTAATTATTTTAATAATAAAAATAATATAACAACTTGATCTTAATTAAAACTCTCTTTTAAGTCTTAACATATAGATTAAATAAAAAAAATAGATATTTAATTACCAATGAAAGTAATATATATTCCTTCCTAAAATTACTTTTGTTTCAACTCACCAAACACCTCCATCCGTAAACAAAAGCAAGAAAAACGCAGAAAGACTTGTGTGATATTTTTTTAAAATGTGGGACCAAAAAGAGCATGAACGAGTAAGGAAATAAATATTAAGAAACTAGTTTAAGTGTAAAGATTTCCATCCATAATAATAAATTAGATACTTGCTTATCCACTTTTACTCTTGTAATGACAAATTCACATATCATATATTTTTTTTCTCCTTCTCCTTTTATTTTATTTTATAGATAATCAAATATTTTCTTCTTGAAAAATATATATTTCTTCTATCTTATTACAATTGTTTCTATTTTTTTAATGTCTTATTTCAATTATTTAATTTTTTATTTTAATATGTACTTTTATAATTATATCTTTATTATTAATAAATGATTTGAATGAAATATTAATTATTTATTAAAGAATATATTTTTTGAGTAGAATTAATACATATATATTAAGCATTAAATGAAAGTAATTTAAGAAGTTTAATTATATAATTATCTATTTTTAATATTTGATTTAATATTTACATAAATTCAAAGTGAATAATTGCAATGTAATAAAAAGAATATAGAAAGAGAAATAAGGTACTTGGATTGGAAACTATTAAGAGATAAAAAAAAATAAAAAACACCTGGGAGGAAATCTAGGGAATGGAAAGAAATTCAAGGGGGAAAAAAAAGAAGAAGGAAAAGAAAAGAAAAAAGAGAGAAAATTCTTTGTTTACTTTTTCTTCCATTCTCAGTAGTAACCTCTCCCAGCAGTTCTTGTCTCATCCATATGACTGTTTGTCATCTTCCAATTCTAAGATTCAGAAATTTGATCAGCTCCTCCTCCTCCTCCTCTTCCACCACCTCTACCACCGGCAGCAGGACCACCATCATCTAGCATCAGAAATGTCCTCAGAACCTCCACCAGAACCCACAAAATCGACAGAAACCACTGCTAAGAAACCACCATCAACCCCCGCAACAGCATCAGCATCAGCAGCCACATCATCAAAGCCAAGTTGGGTATTGCCTTACAAAACCCAAACCCTCCAAAGCCTTTACTTCATAGGCAAAAAGCTGGGTCAGGGTCAATTTGGGACCACCCACTTGTGCACAGAAAAATCCACCGGCACACACTATGCTTGCAAGTCTATTCCCAAGAAAAAACTGATCTGTAAAGAGGACTATGATGATGTTTGGAGGGAGATTCAAATAATGCATCATCTGTCTGAACACCCTAATGTGGTGAGAATAAAGGGCACTTATGAAGACTACCTTTATGTCCATATAGTGATGGAGCTCTGTGCTGGTGGAGAGCTTTTTGACAGGATTGTACAAAAGGGGCATTATAGTGAAAGGGAGGCTGCAAAGTTGATCAAGACTATTGTAGGAGTTGTCGAGGCATGCCATTCATTGGGGGTCATGCATAGGGACCTTAAACCTGAGAATTTCTTGTTCACAAGTGCAGAGGAAGATGCTCCTCTTAAGGCCACGGATTTTGGCCTCTCTGTCTTCTACAAGCCAGGTACAGTCTAAAATGTTGCTTCTTGGATGCACTCTGTCTGAAGGTTTGTTAGTTCCTCTTTCAATGTTGCTTCTGGATTTACATGTAGCCTATTTTTTATTTTCTTTTTCCCGGTTGACTGCTGTCATCATGAATTTGTGATTGGATGGGGATTTGATTGGTTTAAGATGCTGTTTGTTCTCCATCTTCTGGCTTTCAACTTCTCTCTCTCTCTGGCTTACTTTTTAATCTGTACTCGGGTTCTGATTGGAGCAACTCATTCCCGTGGTTCGGGTGCTCCTGTAATTTATTTACTTTTCAGCTGTTCCTAAATTTGAAGACTCATGAATAGAAAATGGCCGTACAAATTGTAATCTTTATACAAGAAAACAGCTTATGAGTTCCCAATGTGACTGGCATATGTTTTCCTCAGGAAATATTAATTGGGCTGAAGAAGGGGATCCTCTCTAGGCTTGACACTTGTTCTTTCTGTTGTTTTCATTGAGACACATTGGAAAATTTATTAAAGAAGGAAAAGGGAGAAACAATACACAAGCCTCTAGGAGTTAAAGACCTTTGCCGTTAGATGTGAGACACATTATATGTGAACAGGTAACATAAAGAGGGGGAAGAAGAAGAGGTAATTAGTGCTGATGTCTGCTATGGGAGGTTGTGGAGAATAATAACTCTTTCAGTACTCCATGAGAAAGGTGAGAAAATTAAGTAAAAGGAAAAGGAAAAGGAGAAGCTGAAAGGTTTACATGGATTATGATCTCTTCGTTGCATGTTGATATTCTATAACGGATAAATTAAGTATTTGCATGGCTTTATAGTATGGAATCCATGGGAAAGAGGAGAAAATTTAAATTCTTGGTATAGTTGGTTAAGCTTGATAACTTACTCAGAATAAGGGGAAATCATATGTCATGGACAAGTTTATGGTGTTTAAAGAAAAATAGGCTCTAGTGGTATAGCTGCAATTCACTGTTATGCTTGAGCTGTCATCGGTGCAATTGACCTGCAAGACATGAAGACTAGATACATGTTAATGCTTAAGTTAGAATGAAGGGTGCAATGAATAAGAAAAATTAGGGCAGTAGCTAGGCTCTCCAAAAGTTTCTTTTCTAGTAAAGAAGATTGATTTGGCTGTTTTTGGAAGGGACAACTTCTAGGAGGAATTCTTGGTTGCTGTGCCTTTATTGGTTCCCACTTGTGTCAGTCAGACTATTCCATAGTCTGGATATAAAACTACTTGTCTGTCTATCTTGATTGGTTGTATTTTCTTATAGTTCCCCATACATGGAGGGTTCTTACTGGTACAATTCATTAATATAAAACTACATGAGAACTTTTAATTGTTTCAAGTTCCTTTTGCAACATGGAAAAGAAAATATAAAGAATAAAAAGATAGATGTAAAGACAATGAAAGGAGATACAATGTAGCTTCAGAATAACTTCTGGAAGTCTACATAATGTACATTAAAAAGCTAAAAGAACTCACACATTATAGATGTATGACTAATATAAGTGATATTTTAGTAAAACAACCCTTTGATTTGCTTTATTTCATATCAAATTCAATTATTTGTTTCTTTTCTTGCTTCTTGTCTTTTATCTCTTCATTTCTTCTTCTAGAGTTAGCCTGCTATCTCTCTCCTTCTCAATTAACTTTTTCAGCATCTTCAAAACCTAAAACTAATGGATCTTCTTAGAGAATTTCGAGTTACAATGCTACATGTCTTTCAAAATTAGCCTCAAATTACTTTTTTTCCATCTTTTATTCTAAAACAACACACAAAATTCAAGACCATCTTATTCTCTTACATATCTTTTAGAAAGCATCATTCATCTTCTGTTCATAGTGGCAAATCTATCTTGGGGTTATTCTCGTGTCACTCTTGTTCTCTCTCTGAGTTAGGCTTCCCATTTGTATATTGGAAAGATTTTACTAAAAGGTGCTATTTTTAATAAAATTCCACTTATATTAGTCATATGTTTATCACATCCTTTTAGCAAACAAAACGAATAGAAGGACAAGTTTTTATAATTTGTGTGAGTTGGAGGGCAAAAAATGATGTAAAAAAAAGCTAGAAGGCAAAAACCAATTTCAAAAAATTCTAAGAGCAACTTACACATTTTACTCTTGTAACCATAACCATTTATTTCTGTGTAACAATGTCATTAGGAGGTGGTATGAATTGTCTTATCTTGAATTTGTTTTATGAAGATCTCCATTGCTTGCTTAAGGAAGTAGCTGTAGATAGTTGGCTATCTAAGGTTGCTAAATCATGAATAAGATTATCTTTTCTTTTCAGGAGGCTGCACTCAGTGCCCTGAAATTTGGAAGACTGGACATGCGTCTGAAATTTCGTTTTTTTAATTTCAGTAAATTGATTTGATGAAGTTGTTTTCATTAATCAAATAGGTACACTTGGTCAGCTATATAATCTGATAACTGGATTCTCTTTCTCTGCTGTATCTTTCTTTTCAATAATTATAATAATTTCACAATTATATTAATACAAATATAGTTATCCTCATGTATATGTTTAAAAAGAATTAAAGATGTCTATCCTCACATTAACAAATATTTATCTACAGCTGATGTGATATTTTTGGCACTCTTTATTTCACATTGTCGTCATAGTCAATGTCCGTCTTCTTAAATATTCAGTTTTCTTCTTACGTTATTTATTTCAAACTTTTGGAATTAACTATTGCCTTTCTTTGCTGTTGTTCCTTTAGGTGAGACCTTCGGTGATGTAGTTGGTAGTCCTTATTATGTTGCCCCAGAAGTTCTTCGTAAGCACTATGGACCTGAAGCAGATGTGTGGAGTGCTGGAGTTATTTTGTACATTTTACTTAGTGGGGTTCCACCTTTCTGGGCAGGTAAATGGCCTGCTTTCCTGAGGGAAAATTATATCTTTTGGAATGTCGCCTGTCTTCTAATGCATTAGGCCTCCACTCTATCTATACTGCTTTTGATTGCAGAAACTGAGATGGGGATCTTCCGTGAGATACTACTAGGGAAATTGGATTTTGAATCGGAACCATGGCCTGGCATTACTGATAGTGCCAAGGATTTGATACGAAAAATGCTGGAGAGAAATCCAAAGAAAAGGCTAACAGCCCATGAAGTTCTGTGTAAGTCACTTTCCCCCTGTGTGTATCTGTTTCTGTGTGCATACAAGTTACTTCTAGTATGGAGCATAGAACATTGACATGTATTGTTTTCATCTGAAAAGTGCAAGTTAAAATAATTGGTTTCTCATGGCACTAATCTTGAAGAAACTTTCTTTGCTTCCAGGCCATCCCTGGATTGTTGATGACAAAATGGCCCCTGATAAGCCTCTTGATTCTGCTGTTCTCTCACGCCTGAAGCAGTTCTCTGCTATGAACAAGCTTAAGAAGATGGCTTTGCGTGTAAGTGTTACCATCTGAAACATTAATTTATGTATGTAAAATCTCTGTTAGATATTGATGCTTATTGTAGAGGGTATTTTTTAACAGTTGCTTATTGTAGAGTTAATTTGAAATTCTGCTCTTGTAGAAGTGTGTGTTTGAACCTGTGACCATTTTGGCATTTCGAGAATTGTTATTAGGGAATTGGTATGTCATATCCAGAAAGAATTGTTTTAACTTTTTTAAACTCACCTGGGAAAATACAAGCAAGAAAGATTTTTGCTTTTAGGTTTATCCTTCTTCTTTTTTTTCAATAATTAAAAACACCGGTATCTAAGATAACAACCAGAACTTTGCATTTTAAGTATCTTCTATTTGGGGGAATTGATGCTTCCGGTAAAGAAATAGACTTATCCTTATCTTCCAAATTATCTGAACCAGAGTTATGTTAGGAATTGGAGATGGATGCCCATTCCAAACACATGATGCCTGTCATATGAATGCTTGTAGGCTGAAAATGTGGTATTTATAAGTAGGATGCCAATGGATGAATTGTAGGATCTTTTATGTCATGTAGCAAAACACTAAAGCAACTCTTGGGAAAATGATAAAGTGGTTGTAGGCTTGATCTGTCTGAGTTGGAATAGCTTCATGGTTGATGGAGACTTAAAAATACTACCTGTTTGTTGAATTTGAAGCTGTGGGAAAGGAAGTAGTGGTGTATTAAGATGTAATGAGAAAAGTCTACGGTCTACTTCAGGTGGTGTTCAGGCAGTAGGCAAAGAAACATTAGCAACCTGGAATAATTTTTCCTTTGCCCTTTGTCCCTCATTGTTTTTCTCTTTTTGAATATAAAATGATGTTATAACTATTTCTACTCTTCTATGGTAAATTAGTTTGAACTTTAAAACCTTGACCATCATTTCACATGATTGGAGGTCCAAGGATTTCACTAACAAGATTATCTTTCACATTTAAAGTCAAAATCCTGCTTGTAATTCCGAAATTAATTAACTGCTATGTTGTATGTGCTCTAATCCTGTCAGTTGCTTTTTCGTTAAAAGAAGAATTTTACTAATGAAACTGAGAGGCACAAGAAACAGAATAAGGAATGGATGGCACAACAAACCAAAATTACATATGAGCTTCTCTGCAATCCCTTTCTAAATCTGTCTTTGAAATGTCTTTGAGAAAACCAAAAGTTGATGGCCAAAGTGAAGAAAAGAAAATGATGTCCCAAAGGACTGATGCATGCCTTTTAGTGTCACGATCATGTACAGTTATTCCCCTTTTTCATTGTTACTTTTCATATACGGTTTAAAATTTTTGTGCACTATCTGCTCATTGTCTTATTGTCACTTGTACCTGTGTTCACAGGTAATTGCTGAGAGGCTATCAGAAGAAGAAATTGGTGGTCTCAAGGAGTTATTCAAAATGATAGATACAGACAATAGTGGAACAATCACTTTTGATGAACTAAAAGAGGGTTTAAGGCGAGTAGGTTCTGAGCTCATGGAGTCTGAGATCAAGGATCTTATGGATGCCGTAAGGATTTCCTTTATGAATTCTTTGATTTTTTGGGCGATTCTCTCAAGTTTACAATATTATCTTCATACAGAGAGCTTATAAATTTTTCTTTAACCCTATGAAGTTGTCTTGCCTAATGCATCCTATATTAACTTTTGATAGGCTGATATTGACAACAGCGGAACAATAGATTATGGTGAGTTTCTTGCTGCTACTGTACACTTAAACAAGCTGGAGAGAGAGGAAAATCTAGTATCAGCCTTTGCATTCTTTGACAAAGATAGCAGTGGTTATATCACCATTGATGAGCTTCAACAAGCCTGTCAGGAATTCGGTTTAAGTGAGCTTCACCTCGATGAGATGATCAAAGAAATTGACCAAGATAATGTAAGTTTTCCAAGTCTAACACCTTTTTACTGTAATTTTCACGTCAAGTAATTAAAACTAATGGTGAAATTGCTAAATTATATCTAGTGTTGGACTAGTAATTCTTAGTATGTATCAATACAAGGCAATCACTTTGTGGAAAGTCATTAAAATAACTAATCCCTTTTCTCTGCAGCCTTAATTGTCCTACTTTGGCAACCACTTCTAGTACAGTAGTCCATGGAAAAATGTTGAGATGGAAAAGAAAGTAGTCATTCATTGTGTTTGCTCTTCTCCATGATGATCATCTTAAAGCTGATTTTTGTGCTAGCTTTAATTGTCCATACATTTTACCCAACAAAAGAAACCTATTTTCTCTCATTTTTCTTCATCATTCAAGCTGAATGTTGTTTCTGTAGTGAGAGACTCGTTCATCGACATCATTCTATTTCTAAGCTTACAGTTTTCATCCTTTGTTTACAAAAAATATAGAATTCAACACTTGTAATTGCACAATAGCTCTATTTAGGCTTCCCTTAAGGCCATTTTAAGTTGTTTCAATCTGTTTGTGTAGCTACATGTAAATATTACCTGCAGATTTTTATTAGGGGAATTCATTTTCTGTTTGCAGGATGGACAGATAGATTATGGAGAATTTGCTGCTATGATGAGGAAGGGTAACGGAGGAGTTGGGAGGCGAACCATGAGAAATACATTGAACTTGGGCGAAGCCCTAGGAGTTTTGGATAATAAGAAAATAGTCTGATGGCAACATAGGTAGTGTGTAAGTTAATTTTTGCATGTGTTTCCAATATGCAGGGACAATCTTGTGATTCTCATAACTAAACAAATAGGCTTATTTATCCTTCCATTTCCTCACCTTCCTATTTCTTGATGTCTCTTGTTGAATAGGCCTAGCATTTTGAAACTTATTTGTTGCTGGACACAATGACATTTTTCATCTAGTGGAAAATACTAACCCCCCGTCCCATATCTGTGCAAGGTTCTTCTCCACTTCTCATGCTACTTGCTCATTTGGACATTACCTTTTTGAAGCTTGTGATTTTCTTTTTGCTATCTTCTTTTTGGTTCTACCTGGGGTATCGATCATGAACCCTATTAGCCAAGTCCTCAAGTCAGATGAACTTTTGAGACTGAATAAATTAGTAGTCGGAGAGGTAGGCTAATAAACTTGTCGTTAGTAATCCCCTGAATGTTGTTTAATATGGAAGAAAATCTTGTTCAGAGGCTTACTAAGATTCTTGTACCCTGAAACCTTAGATAACCAAATTAATCATTTTTAAACAGGAAATGCAGTAACATCTACATATACATGTTGCAGTGCAATTGCTGGCTTTGATATGCGTATAAACTGCTCCTAGTGATCCTTAGAGTGCATTATGAAGATATAAGTTATAACCCATCTCAAATGTATAGTTTTTGTAATGTTTAGTACAGTAATGCATTTCAGTTTCACACTCCCACTGTACGCACCAGCTCTTGATCCCTGGTTACCAAAGCAGCCACGAAGGAGTATCTGGCCCTACTTCCCGCTTTAACCAAAAGCTGTTATTAAGTTGTTTTAAATTACTTTTTACTTGTGATTTTAGGGCTTACAAAAAGTTAAGAATTTGGGATAATTATTCTAGGATTTTTTTTAAAATAACATTGTTTATTGAAGTACTTGAAATACAAATAGTGATCAGGAGGCTCTCAGATATCAATGCCAAGGAAATTTCATTAACTCTGGCCAATACTGAGTAATGACACCGAGAGATAACTTACAAGCTAGAAGCTGGGGAATGAGTGTTGGAGGGGAATGAGAGGATGTCTGATAATGTTTGACATTTGGAGTTTTGAATATATGCTTATGTAATAGGCAGCCTGTTTCCTTTTCTTTCAAGAAATCCATGCACACAAATTTCAAACTCATTACTCCTTTTTACCTTAGTAACAAGTTTCACAATCACCTCGCCCGCAGTACGAGTATAATACAGTGTAATAAACTCGATTTCAATGAACATGAAGAAATCAGCTTGATGTTCTAGAATCATCAGATGAAGAAAGAAAAATTGATAATAAATCACAACAGGCCACAGCAGAGCAGCATTTTTGGATCCCACTTCTTCCACTGTATTCCAATGAACAAAAAGGATTCACATCTTACTAGCAACAGCCATGTACATTGTGTGTCGGCCATGAGCGATTAATTTCTGTGTCTTTTTCTTCCTCAAATCAACAGTAACAACAGCAATTACCTTTCCAACTTGTAATGCTTTTGCTTCTATTTCAATCTCCTCCTGATGCAAAAACACAATATTGCATCAGTGATCTCAATATACAGAAAACTGACTTCAGGAGAAGCTGGAAGGATTCTTTTGGCACTTCTTTCACAGCTCTTTGAAACAAAGGAAACAGAAAGCAATTATAACCTGAGTGACGAGAAAAAAGGTTCTAGTTAAGAAAAAAACATTATAGGTTATGCAGGAGGTCAAATTTCAAGTTATTTTGTTTAAGTTTGAATACTGAACTCTTGCTAGCTTTCTAATACACCTTATGAACACCGTCGTCACTTAAGATATTGTTGGAGACACATGTTCTTTGATAATGGTTGCCAGTGCCACTACAAGAGAAATTGCCATTCTCAGTGCATTATAGGTCACGAGTGAAAGAGCAGAAGAGAAAAAATGAAGTATGAATTTTCATGACAACCAACCACCCTTTGCTTGAACAACAAGTTCAACAATTCTGATACAAAAAAGTAGAAAAATCTATTCTGTGAAGTTGCAAGAACAACTAACCTTATAATATGATAAACGGCTGAGTGCAAGCAAAAGATAGCACGAGGCTGTAACAAAATCTCATTTCCTTTTTTCACTATCCTGCAATTAAAAGCTTTTACTTGTTTGGAATTTTATTCCAGCTGAAGGATAAGGAGCATTGATTAGATAGAAGTCCTCTTTGATTGTATTTTCTGTTTTTCCAGTCTGTTGTTATGTTGCAGTAATAGATATAGATAAATTTATAGGGCTAAGAAAACTCTTAACTATGGGATTTTTGGTGGAGAAAATTACATAAAGAAAAAGCAGACTCTGTTATCACCAGTTGCAATCATCAGCATCCCACATATACAAAGAAATATTTTTTAAACTCAAATATGTAATTAGTCAGTTGATTAGATTGCTATCCTTATAAGAAGAATCTAAAACATGCAAAATAGAATCTGCTTATTAGCTTGCAGAAAAGGAAAGTTTCTCATTACAAAAGAACATCACAAGTTTATGGGAGCCAGTGACAATCTACTTCATAACCTTAACAGGACAATTTAAAGTCAAATAATAAACATTAATCACAGAAATTTGGAATATCAAAAGGCTGAATTTAAATCTGGATCCATATATAGAGGCATAACATATATAGTATGCAATCTACTGCACTGTGCCAGCAAGCTACTATCTCTATGCCTAAGTTTAAAATCAGCAGAAATCTCCAGTAAAACTGGGGAGGTTACATCTCATTGGGAGTTGAGGCGAGAAAGGAAAAGAAAAGAAAATGTAAGTTAAGAAGGGGAGAAAAAGGAAGAAGAGGATGTAGAAGGATAATTGGCATTTTCAGAAAATTTCCAAGCTACCCATCCTTTTCTCTCAAAGAATGGAGAGGAGGGATTTAGGAAGGACACAAAATTCCCCCTTTTCTATTCTATTCTTTCCTGCAATAACAACTCCCAAATCTACTTCCCTCTACTCAAATCTTTTTTTTTTTCTCTCTCCTCTGAAAATCTTCCCATCCAGAGTCCAGAACATGGAAATGCTCAGCATAGAACTATATGGAGTATCACTAATTTACAAAACCTGATTTTTTTTTCATCTAGGATATTCTGCCAGAACAAAATATAGACTTTCAAATATCTCAAGAAGGAATCTCTGAGGAGCAGTTTAACAATCATTTTCAGAAGATTTTTCATGAACAAGTCGTTGCCCTTTATGCTAAACATCAAAAATCAAAAGACTGAGGACAAGATATATGAGAAAACAAATCAAACTACATAAAGAGGCACCAAGTACAAATATAATTTTTTTTTTTTTTAAAAAAGAATTGGAACTCACACCAAGATAAGCATGATCAAAGTAGGAAACATTTATCTCCACAGAGACCCCAGTTGTTTCTGCTCCTAAAGTAAACACAACAGAAGCTCCCACCCAGTCAACCAGGGTTGTAATGGCTCCTCCATGCATTGATTTCCCATCATTATTCTGATATAGAGATATAACAAAAACAAACGGCAAACTATCATATCAACCACTTAAAAAATTCAAATTTGGTTAATCTTTCAGTTCTTGTTCTTTGAAATATTGTTTAATTCACACCGTAGCCCCAATGAAATTCCACGCAGATACCCATCAACCCATCCCACAGGCAATTCAATTTTGCTCAAAAAGCAGAGAGTTGGAGAAATTCAGCTAATAATAGAGAGAGCAGACCACAAGGCGAGCAGGGACAGTGAAGGAGCAAACAAGTCGACCCGGTAGAACAAGTTGAAGTTTGATGCCGTGCATAATGTAGGGCTCAAAGAACCTGTGAGGCAAAGATTGAAGAGTTGACTCAAAATCTTTATCTTTCTGCTTATTCAAGGAACTCTTTATGCTTTCCAAATCCATCAAGATCTTCCTTCCAATCACAGGTAAACTGCTTCAATGGAGTATTATTTTGTTCAAAGAACAATACCAATCGCGAAAGCAGCCATGACCTTTAGCTGTTTCAAGGAAAGAGAAAGGGGAAAAAAAATCAAAATACTTCTAATTTAATATTATTATCTATATTTTAATCATCTTTCTAGGTTTGTCCAACATATTCAAATAAATCTTACTTAACAACATCAAATTATACTTTCTAACTTTCAATCCAAAGCCAAATAATTTCTCCTTCTCATTTAATATAAATAATAATTTTAAAATTAAAATTTTTAAATTGATCTAATTTAATAGTTCCTTCTAAAAATATATATTATAATAAATAATTGACAAGTCATTTAATATTTTATTAATATAATTACAAAAATACATACTAAATTAAAAATTAAATAATTGAGATAAAACATATTAAAAAAGAAAATGAGAACAATTAAAATGAAACGAAAAAAATAAAAATTAAGAAAAACTAGTTATATTATTTCATAATTTTTCTTATTAACTTGTTTAGCAACAAAATTAGTATATTAATGAGAGTAGATTTTTCAAATAAAAAAGATTATTTGTGGTAATTTATGTAAATTTTTTTTACCATAATCATCAGGTTGTTCATATCTTCAGCTAATCAGGTAGCTTGACACTTGACTAATTTAAATGTAATATATATCATATTCTACCATTTTCTCGTCCTCTGCGATGTGCCTAAATATGTTAAAGTTTTGTGTGGTTAGGATATTATTTATTTTCTTACTTTATGCGGTGAATGGTAGATCTGTTTCTATTGCTCATATCCTATGGAGTGCATACCTAACACAATGGTAATATTTACTCATGGCCATCCCTTTTAATGAATTTTAAAATTTATTAAGTAAATTATTTTATATTTAATTATAATATTTATTTATTTATTTTTATGATTATTGAGTATATTATTTCTAAATTTATTATTATTTTATTGAGTGAGAAAAAGAGAAACAAATATATTCTTTTTTTTAAAGAAAAAGTAAAATAAATAAAAATATATAAGAAGTAAAAAATAATTATTAATATATACAAATTTACTTTTAACAATGTTATAATAAGGGACCATGAAAGTATTTTATTATGAATAAAAAAGTAAAAAAAAATGATAATATTATAAAAAATGTAAGTACCGAAGTTGGAGATGGGCCTCAGTAAGAAAATATGTACAGTATATTTTGGGTGAAACCGTTACATTCTAAGCATTGTTCTTATATTGAAGAGGTTGGGCTTTCATTCTAAACATATTTGGGAAGAAATAAAAGCATTCTTGGAGTATTTCTTGTGAATTTAAAAATTGAGGAAGAATTTTAGGTCTTCAATTGTATGTTTACACTTCATTGGTGAAGTGTTCTAATATCTATTATTCAATACTTTTCTTGATTTGTATTTTAAAGTTGTCAAAATTACATAAACCATATTCGAATTGAGTGAACTTTAATTTATTAAAAGGTTGTATTATGTACAATTAGTACCCACGCCCTGGCAAGACAACCAAAACAAAAGTCAGAAGCCACGACAAGGCAAACAATGTTTTATTATCTTTATAATATACCGAAACTTGTTTTATTTTATATATATATATATAAATATTTTAATTAATATTAACAAAAATAAATGCAACTACAACAATGTTTTGTTTTAATGACCGAAGACCTCCCCTCGCTAGAGATAAAAGATAACCGTTCGTAAATAAAACTCATTTGTTCGTTGTTTATTAATAATTCATATATTTAATAATTGATTTAAATTCAAATAAAATTTTAACTCAATTTAATATTCAAACGAACACTAATATATTCACGAATAATATAATTGGTATAATATATATATATATATATAATACTTTTATTGATATTTATATTATAAATATAATATAAAATATTTTAATATTTATTCGATATAATTGAAGTACTGTTCAAACTTAGTAAAGTTGAATGAATTAAATACAAATGAAATTTGGACATCTCGATAACTGGGGAAATTAGAACAAAAATTTTATATCAAATTATTAATTAATTGAACAAATTCAAACGCATTATTTAAATGATAAACAAATGAGCTCAAATTTTAAAATTTTGTTTCAATCTTATTAGATTAGGGCCCTAGTTTAAGGGCCTTCACTTCGCCCATCATAAAAATGAGAACCGATAAATTCAAATCGCCCAAATAGATAATGGTCAAATGACACTATCTACGAACAAATTTATTTTCATTATTCTTAATTTTACTTTCATTATTCTTAATTTTACTTAATTAAGTGACAATTTTTTTATCTCAAAACCATTCTTATATTTCCTATAATATCAAGGTCCAATCCTACAAAAATCTTTTTTTTTTAAATGCAAATATTATTAGGCAAAAAGTCAAAACAGATGTAGAACCTCTAGAAACCAAGAAAACAAAAATCTTAAAAGTGAATATCAGTGCTAGTCTATACTATACAATAGATGCAACCCTGAACCCTAGCTAGATTGATACAAAATTAAAGCAGCAGTGACGCTTTCAAATTACTTTTGTACTGGTGGTGAACAACATCCTTTGACCCCTCTCTTCCTTTCTCTCTCACACATATAACACACAATCATATCTATATATATATATATATATATATATATATATTATACTTTTATTGATATTTATATTATAAATATAATATAAAATATTTTAATATTTATTCGATATAATTGAAGTACTGTTCAAACTTAGTAAAGTTGAATGAATTAAATACAAATGAAATTCGGACATCTCGATAACTGGGGGAATTAGAACAAAAATTTTATGTCAAATTATTAATTAATTGAACAAATTCAAACGCATTATTTAAATGATAAACAAATGAGCTCAAATTTTAAAATTTTGTTTCAATCTTATTAGATTAGGGCCCTAGTTTAAGGGCCTTCACTTCGCCCTTTTGAGAACCGATAAATTCAGATCGCCCAAATAAATACAGATGATGGTCAAATGACACTATTTGCGAACAAATTTATTTTCATTATTTTCAATTTGACAATTCTTTTATCTCAAAACCATTCTTATATTTCCTATAATATCAAGATCCAATCCTACAAAAATATTTTTTTTTTAAATGAAAATATTATTAGGCAAAAAGTCAAAACAGATGTAGAACCTCTAGAAACCAAGAAAACAAAAATCTTAAAAGTGAATATCAGTGCTAGTCTATACTATACAATAGATGCAACCCTGAACCCTAGCTAGATTGATACAAAATTAAAGCAGCAGTGACGCTTTCAAATTACTTTTGTACTGGTGGTGAACAACATCCTTTGACCCCTCTCTTCCTTTCTCTCTCACACATATAACACACAATCATATATATATATATATATAAAAATTGTAGTAGCAAGTAAGTAGTAGTAATGAGTTACTGTAATTGCGTGAATGCATAGAAAGATTTCAACTGTGCAGAATCAGATGTAAACAACGACAAGAAGGAATGAAAGCAAGAATGGACAGATATTTGCCTCGGAAAAGAGCAAACTATCACTGCTTTCTCATATACAATTCAGTGTTTTGAGTCAATCCTACGAACCAAAAAGATCAATTAAAATATTTCTCTCTTTTTAAACTTAATGGAGTAGAAAAAACAAAAGAATTAAAAAAGAAATTTTTTGTCAACTCCCTTGTCTTGATAGAAGAAACTTTCTTGACTCTTCAAGTGTGTGTGTATATATATAATTAAGCTACTACTTGAGGGAGGAAAGCCCATTTGTCCTCCTACCTTATAAGCAAATAGCTAGAGAAACTCATGAACTCTTCATCTAAGAAGACAGAGAAAGAGTTAGAAACAGCTGCAGAAATACCATCAAATGCAATGAAGAATGTGGATTTGCTAGAGCTGACATTAGGGTTTGGTTCTGCTTCTTCAAATGCAGCAATGCATGGACTGAGGAGCTTTCGTCTAGATTCTGATCAACCATCACATCCTTCAAAACAAAGCCAAGAAATACCATTAGGCCTAAAGCATCACCAGGTGGATCCCTCAGGAAACATCCATGGATTATGGTGGGGACATCACCAATCTTTGTCAAACTATCTTCCATTTTCATCATCATTAATATCACTTCCAAGCAATTTTCCTAATGCAAGCCATCATTGCTCAGAAAGACCAAATCCTGGTTTGTGGTTTTCCCTTCGCTCCATAATTAACAGGTACGTTCCTGCTTTCATTTAAGCTATTATATAAGTCATTGAGTAGAAATAAATTGTGCACAGATAAAAACTTATTATTAAATTAGTACTTCCAAGTTTATTACTAAAATTTATCGTTTTGCATCATAGTAGACTATATTAGTATTGGGATTTACGTATAATGTTGACCACGATATATTACTGAAAATAACAGGGATGGGGAAGTTCTTCCTCAAATACCAAAGGCGTACATAAGAGTGAAGTAAGATTCTTACTGCACCTTCTTTTCATAATGCCTTTAAAAAAAAGAAAAAAGAAAAACTCTCTTCATAATGCATGATCATGCCAATGTGAAATATTCTTTGTGATCAACGTTACATCATGTAAAGTATCTGACATCAATTGGAGGATAAGGCCACAAAATAATTGTAATGATGGAGATGGTAGTCCATTAGGCGAGATGATGCCTCTTAAGAGGAGAGTAAAATAGAGAACATAAACTACCTATACTCAGATTATCTAATTAGTCATTTCTAGAAATAGTCAAATGCAATTTTGGACAATTATTTAATATATACTATATCGCTTGTATCGGAAATAGCAATGAGAAAGAGAGAGAGAGAGAGAGAAAAAACTGTTCACAATTGCATGGTTTTTCTCCTTGCTTATGATGATATATTGATATTCAGTGAAATGAGTAAAAAGCTGAAGTTGCTTTTTCTTTTGGTTCTGGGGTCTTCCTTTTGCCTAAAAGAAACCAGAATGTGACAGTTTTCATGGTCAAGACTTACCTTGTGAGGAAACTTGGACTCTCCAACGAAGCTCAGGTACGTAACAACTCCAAAACCCTCTACTTCCCACCCACCCACCCCTGGTTCCCCAACATAGACCCAATCTTTTCTTATGAATCCATTACAAATAAGTGTTTTTAACTAAAATGTGTAAAATGATGTGAACGGCAGCAAAGATCCACAAGAATATGTACAGAAGAATATAAAATGACATGTGCCATATCAATCTAAAGAACAAAAATCTTTTTGTTTTTCTGTCCAAAACTGACAGGATTTGAAGCGTAGTTTCATCTATTGTGGGCTATAGCCCTAGGTCTTATGATTGCCCTCATTCCAGTGAATGGTAATTTCATTGTGGCAAACGTTCGAATCGATAGCAATAATAAATCTCTCACAATTTTCCATTTGATTTTTTTAAAAAAATCCTTTCCCTAATGGGGAATTATTAGTCATTATAGTTCTTCAACTATTTCCAAAAGATATCGTCAACTTCTTTCAAGTCTGTAACATTAATTTTACGTTCATCGATGGTGGTAGGTGGATATTTCATGCATGGGGCAGAAGTTGTTGCATTCACATAATTTGAAGAATGTTCGTGATGAAATCTGGCTCCCAAAAGTCATAGAATTCTTCAACTCAAACCAACGTTAGTCCAAGATTCACATAGTATCACAACCCTGCATCATCTAATGTCTTTGGACTATGGAAAGTGCTGTTTATTTAACTGAGATTTTAATTGGAGCTATTTAGTTCTCCATTTCTTTTTCTGAATTAATTCTGATCTTTATAGAACTGTATATTATACGGAATTAATTTAAGCTACGTATTTAATCCAGATTTGAATATTGACTACAGTCTACATGTATGAAGCTAATTAAGCAGTACTATAATTGTACTTCTTTCATTTATTTTAAAATTTTGTTTTTTTAATGAAAAAAATCAAAATTAATAAAAAAATAATGAGGATAGTTGTAAATTTAGCTCGTTATACATTGGTTTGTTACATTGAAATCCACATTGTACATTTACATAAAGAATTAGAAGTTTTTTGTCCATATCTCTGCATCATTATTCTTAACCAGGGTTGGTAATACTCTTATTTTCTTTTGCTTTTGGGGCCCCAAGGGATCATCCTCAAAGGTAGGCTAATCTGAATGTATTGTTATTGATTTAAGTTGACAAAAAAGAATTTCCAGCAATCCCTGAACAACAATACTTCAATTCTAGACAACATGCCTAAAAAAAAAGAAAAAAGAAACTCAAATTACCCAACTCATGCTGCCCAAATATATTTGTAGTACTTTATTTTGTAATGCATTCCTGACATGAATATATATATATATATATATATATGTGTGTGTGTGTGTGTGTGTGTGTGTGTGTGTCATTGAAAATTAGTTATCAATCTGACAAATCATGAGTTTGTACTATTAATTTGGTGCATATATCAAACTTGAATATCTATTAATCAAAGAAAGTATATATATAAATGCAATTCTTATCAAGTATAATAGTACTGCAAATTATAATGATGAGTTAAAGTCGTTACAGCGTAGACTAATGGTTAATTATAAAAAAATATTATTAAAGCTCAATTTAGACAGACAAAATTAAAACATGTAATAATAACTTTCTAATCTTTTTTCTTTCTAATATATATATTTTTTTTAAAAAACTACTTATTCCTAAAAATTCATTTCCAACACACAAAGGTTTAATATCACACATTTAATATTTTCTATAACATTTACTAATTTAATAACTATATATATTATCACCTTTTTTTGTATACCTAACACATTAGACCAATCACTTATCAAATCATTCAATCAATCTATAAAAATAAAAGTTCTTATTCAAATAAACATTTCACTTCTTTTTTTTTTTTTTAAACTGTAAATGGTTGCTTGTACTTTAAGTGGTTGGTACCAGATCTATTCCAGGTAACAAGCAATCTTTTCCAAGAAGAGAATAAGAGATCTGATTTTATGTCAATCAATGAACTTTAGATCGAGTCAAAAACCACCAAATGAGAAGTTTTCGTGTTTTGTAGCAAAAATAAAGTGTGGAACCAAAATATATATATATATATATATAAAAGACAAGCATATCTCTGATGAAGAGCAAGATCTAGCCAGAGCTAGATGTGCTTTATGGCTGAAAAAATGGTGGAAAAGATCAAATTAAAGAGAGTTGCAGCGGCAAGAGTTGTGGAGAGGAGAAAGAGAACGAAATTTGGTCAGCCTGAACATGTAACGTTAAAAGAAATAGATTCAGATAACATTGAATCCAATTGAAACAAGTAAAATGGGTCGACTAAACATTAAACCAAATTGGATATCAGTAATTTATTTTATCATACTCCACTTGTCTTAGCTAGTTTTTTCTTAGAAAAAGCAAAGTTATTAAGCAAATTCGGACAAGATCTTTGCCATATCTTCTGCAGAAATGTTCACATCCTTGTCAAGCCCATCATTTGAAGTGAATGAAGAAGGCTCGCCATAAGGATTAATCATTGAGGCAGATGCTACAACTGGGGCAAATGGAACATCAAACCCAAAAGGATTATAAGCAACATTTGGGTTGGATGTTGAGACGTTGGTGCCAAGAACAGCATCAACAGAGGGTTTTGCTTGCACCAACAACCATTCAATTGTCTGGCCTATCGTGCGATGACCAAGCCTCTTGGAAACCTCATATAAAACTTGGCTACTTGAAGATGGTAGTTTGACTCTTCGATCTTTACCATCAACCTTAAGGTGACGATCGGAAGATTTCTTACTCGGGGTGGATGATGAAGACATTATAGCAATTTTCTTGAAGAATGTTTGTGAACATATATATGTCAATGGTAGTATAAAGCAAACAATGGGTGTATATTTATACATATTCTGGGACCTTACTTTCTAAACTTAAGGAAGTACCCAATTCTTATTTTTTCTTCAATTAATTATTTAATTTCCTTCTACAAATTATAGAATGGAAAGTAATTAATTCTTTTCTATCTGATTTGGACTCTTTGACCTGTGGTCCCTGTAATTATTGCGCTGCCTAATCAGCATTAGCAACATATAGCTTACACCACTCAACATAAGTTACCTAATTTTCTTGTTAATTTTGAAAGTGAAATTTTGCATTATTCTATATATTAGATCTATATATATATAGCACTATTTTTATTTTATATATTTATTCTTGTTACGTCTAAAGAAAGTGGTTATTATATATGTCCTCCAGAAAAATGTTTTAGCTAGTGAGAAACTAGATACTGTAAGGAAATAAGTGATATGTATTCAAAATGGTAAAATAACTTAAATATGACAAGAAATAATATGCATACAAATTGAAGAGAAAGTAGGAGATAACAATCGGAGGCTTGTGTTTTACACAATCTCCATAAAATAGATTCTCCTCCTCATATATGCATGCTTGAGGTTGAAATGAACGTCTACCTCCCAAAATATAATATGGATTCGTTGAAGAAGCTAACTCGATGCTCTCCACCTAGCAAACTTGAACAAAACCACCAAGAACACTATCTAAAATATGAGTACATAAAGAGAGAAAAAGAGAGTAAGTTTTTTCTTTGTTCCTTCAAAAGAATGGGAGTCTCCTATCTTTAGGCTAGGTGATTGGTAGCATCATCACAAATGACTCTAAATGAATTAAAGCTATACAATGAAATGCATTATTGGTTTTCACAATACATTTTTCAAATACAAAGAATGTATTTGATTAATAATAAGTACTTTTGAATGTCTTTGGAACTTCTGCAATGAGTTTGAAATCTATGTTCATTGATCCAATCAATGAAACATATTAACAGATACATTATCCACTTTAAGGTGATGTATAGAGAGACAATTTCTCTCATTCATTCCTTCATATTCAATGCCATTTTCCAACATATACATCAACTCCTTCATAAGTTGTGTCAATTGGTTGAAGCATTTTTCAAAAATATTGTTCTCGAACTTAATATTAAGTAATTGAGAAACAATCGACAACTGAGAATGGTTGGAACATCCTTAAAAAATTGGTGTATGTGCAGCTCTGAGCATATCATAAAACTTTTGAGCCTCATGATTAGGATTTTCAGCCCGAAATTGAGATAACGGTGGCTTCAAGTTAAAGTTAGGCCCGATAGCATCTAAGATCACATCTCGTATTCTACTGTCTGAGATGGATCCCGAAAGGGTTCTTAGTTGGTTCGATGATGTCATTGTAGGCTGAGAAGTAGAAGTTTCATCGCGACAAGTCCATTGATGATAATTTGTCACAAATCCCTATCTATACAGGTGTACCTCAACTTCATCCAGAGATAAATATTTCAAATTCTTATATTTACAACAGGGACATCGAATGTTTGCTGGAAATCGTGCATTTGATGTTGCGAATTTAATGAATCCTTCAACTCCCTGTTCAAACTCCATTGTAATTCTTCACACCTTGTACATGTCTCTTATACATCCAACTACGATCATCCATCTATCAATAATTAGAAGAAATGTCAATATTTTTTAAAATAAGGCGATACTATAATTTTCTTAATGAGATTTAATTAATCTCTGTATAATTTAACCCTTTAATATAAAATAAATTGAACAACAAATTTCGATAATGGGATTTAATTTATCTCTATTTAATTAATAATCATTAATTTTGTGATATAGGTGATCATATAATTTCAATAATGAGGCCATATGGTTTATAATTCATATAATAATCATATAATTCATTAATTCTTTAATGAGGCCATATGGTTTATAAAGTGATGATATAATTCTTTAATAATGATTATATAATTCATTAATTCTTTATTAAAGTGATCATATTATTCAATTAATCCCTTAGTTGAATAGGTCTGAAATGGTTTATAACGTAGACTAAAACTATTAAATTAAGCACTATAATAAGTAAAATAATAATATAATGTATTCATAATTAAAGTCACCTAATTAGTAAATTGTTAATTAAATATTACTAAACCTAAGTCAATTATAATATACTATAATAAGTAAATTAATACTATAATGTAAGATTATTATAATAATTATCATAATCTAAGTCAACTATAATGATAATAAGTAAATTAATATTTATTCCATTTTGTTGCTAAGGCTTGTTTCATATTTTGTTTTCTCCTCCTATTTTGACACATATTTTAAAGAGGTCATAAGGCGTGGTCAAATCAATGTGGAAAATAAGGTAAGTCTTTAACCATTTTCCCTTCTAAGTTTGAAATGTGCACATCATCTAAGATTCATCATTTCAATCAAAACTTATGGATTATAATTGTATAACATGTAAAGCATGACATAGACCTGATGTGACATAGATCAAATTTGAAGTAACAATTTCCCAACCTCTTGGACATAAAAGCAATGCATGGTCAATTATGTAAAGGGCAACATAATATTGAAATGTAATTCGATGAACAAAACTATGTAATTTAGTTTTCATTATGTTGTTTATGTTTTCAAGCATCTGCAATAATATGGCAATAATTAGCAGTTGGACTAGACTTTTTTTTTGGTATTCCTCTATTAGAGCTTAGATAGTGAAATTTTTGCTGACGACCATGAAGCACAAAATCTTTCCACAGAACTCTATTCCAAACACTAGCATCCTAAACACATTTATATTGCTCTTTTAACAATGTAAATAGTTGAAGAGATTGAAGTAAAACTCCAGACATAAACACACTCAACAAACAAGTATGACACTTATCAATTTCATGTGTAGCACACATAAGTGTCAAGTAGCAACATTCTAAATGCATTTTTACTGTTTCTTTAACAATGTAAATACTTGAAGAGTTTAAAGTGAGAACTCTAGACATAGACACAATCAGCAAAACAAATATAACGCTTATCAAATTCATGTATAAGACACAATATATCATTATGTAATTGAAATCAAATATGCATATGATCGAGGAAGTCATGAACAAATGTGTAGAAAGAAGGAATACATTCAAAAGAAATTTGTGAAACTTAAATTAATAAATTATTACGCACTGTGGGAAACTATATCTTTTGAACTGAGGACACTTTTAGATTATAAATTTGATTAAAATTATATTTACAGGTTATACACATTATATTTTATCAATATCTTGTTATTCAATGTATTTATTACATTTATCATTATTAATTGAGGTTAAAATATGCACATAAATAGAAATGTTTACTAACTTGATACCGAAATGTTAACATAATAAAAACATTAAGCTAAAGTAGTTAATATAATCGTAAGAGATTTATGATCAATTATTTCGCAAGATAAATATCTACTAAATGAATAATTTATTTTCACAAAAATAATCGTTGTCTTCAAATTATACGAAAAATCCAAATGGATAATGCTATTACACTCCATTTTGAAATTTCTATATATAATCGAATTTGTAATTTTTTCAATTTAATAGAATATAAGTCAAATAAATGAGGATTACAAATCGGGAAAATGAACAATGTAAAGAGCATAATTACTTTAGTTATCATACTCAGCTGAATTCTTAATCATTTAATGAATTAAAATTTCAATTTATACAACATCAAGTTTAATCTTATGGTATAAATTATAAATACTTTTTACAATAGTCATGTTGTCACACACAATTATCTATAGATATAAATAAATGAGGATTTCAAATCAATCATCAAAGATTTTGGAGAGCATAATTACGTTAGGTATGATTTATGATGCTCATTTGAATTCTTTATCATTTGGCGAATTAAAATTTCATATTCTATAACGTCAATTTCAATTTTATGTATATGTTATAAATATTTTTTATAAGAGTCATGTTGTCACACACGGGCATATATACATATTGTATATACCAAATTAATTAATAAACTTTGAAACTTATATTTTTAGCTGGGATTTGTTTTTAAATCTTATAAGCCTAAATTGAGGTATTCATAAACTAACTCTATAGGAAATAGTAAAGAATTACATATGGATTAGAGGGAAAAGCTAAGGAAAAAAATATTTGTATTGGAGACAGATTACATACGATTTGATATTGAATATTTTTCATTTTTCACAATTTTTTTTTAAAAAATGCAACGTCCGTCGGCAATTGATCTATGATTATCAACTAATTATAAATGGAAATTGGACGAACATGACAAAAATAATTAAAATTTTGTTAATTAATTTCCGTAGGAATCAATCGCTAAATTGTGAGAATTACCTATGGATATTTTTAATTTTTTTCCTAACTAATATATATTATATTTTAAATTTCAGTTGGAAATGCGTGGAAAATCTATCGACTAATTATCAATTAACATATTTTAGTCGTAAAGTGATCGAAATATAACAACTGATTTTAGACGTCCGATCAAACATACTTTTTGTCGGTATTCTGTCTAAAATCCATCTCAAATTTCAGATGAAAATATTCGTAGGCAAATTGAATTGAAAAAATATGATTTTTCTGTAATGTGTCATCTAATATATGCAAGGCACAATTGATCTCAGATTATTTGTTTAAAGTAAGTTCAACATAATGTTACTTGGATATGCAAATGTTGATTACTTGTTTAATCTACAAGTGCATTTTTCCATATTAGTTAGTTATTATTCATTTACGATGATTTAGCATTATTGTGGTGTTCTACAAAACAGTTTATTGTAGCTATTTCTTCAAATCATTCTGAAATAATAGGCATTCATGAGGAAAATCAAGAACGTGTATAGTTAAGATAATTTATTTATTATATCCTAGACCGTTATGGCATATTCTCAGAAGATGGAATTCTAATTACATCGGATGAGGACAATAACACTTGCATAATACAAGTAAAGTGAGGATATATAAAAGGAGATAAAACAAAATATATTTCATACAAATTTTCTTTACTCTATGATCTCCAAAAGAGATATGAAATTGATGTGTAACAAATTTGATCACGTGACAACTTAATTTAATTGATTTATTCACTAAGACATTATCGAGTGCACATTTGAAAAGATAAGATACAAAATTGGTATATGCATTTTTTCAACATGGGGAGCATGAGACATGAAGCACAGTGTACTCTTGGACCAATAATAAATTTGGTCTATGTAATTATTGTGTTGCGCCTAATTAGTATTAGCAAGCATATTAAAATATATAGCTTACACCAATATAGATAAGTCACCAAATTTGCTTGTTAATTTTGAAAGTGAATTTTTGCATTATTCTATATATTAGAGTGCTACATAAGATCCAACTAAAAATAGTACTATATAACTCAATATAATCACAACCCACCTAGAAATCTTCCTATTGTGTTTTTTTCATCTATTTCTAAATGTATCTTCATGCTTGGCTATTGATCTTTTTAGATCTATGCTTGTTTCTCTTTTATCTTGGAGATTCTCGTTTACTCAGAGATTTGGGCATTTTTCCAACTTTTCTGCTCCCTCAGGCAATTTATGAAGTCACTGAAGCTCAGGCTTCAGAGTTTCTCAAATTGTTGCTTAGGAATTGAGTGAAGCTTGAGACTTCATGAAAAATGTTGTGATGCTGAGAAAAATATTTGTTGCTGTTTGAGAAAAATATGCTTAACTTTTAGGCCAATTGTCTTCTGACCTATCTAGAGCTAGAGTTCTTGTTTGGCATGTCAAGCCATCCATGGCCTGTTTAGGTAACCACCCTCGTGTGTGTCCATCCATCAAGTCAGTTTGCCTGATTCATTGCGTTTGGCCCATTAAATTGCGCCACCTTCCTATGCTTCTGGAGAACAATTCAAACACTGTTGGTCCAGCAGCCATTTAGCCACTTGGTTTGGCTATCTTAGTGTCAACAATGCTGTAATTCTACTCTCCAAATTTTTTAAAAATAAATTATCATATCCTTTAATACCCTTCCGTGATATGTTCGATGTTAGTTTTTATAATGAAAGGATATAGATGATAATTTTGAGTCTGTTGCAGTTTGAAATAAATAGCTATTAGAAAAAGAAGAAATTATAAATCAAGAAAACTGTCTCACATTTTTTCCCCATTGAAATAGGAATGAGCACAAATTTTAACATGAAGATCATTGAACCAAATATTTGAGGATCAGTAAGTAATTTACTTTGTTGAGGGCTGTGTTTTAATTTTTTCAAAACGAAGAAGTTTCCTCAAAAGTGGGCACAAACTTGGAAAGTAGCGATTATGAAATAGGAAGGAAAGTGCACTTTAACCAAGGACAAATTGATTTAGCAAAAGGCAAAATTTGGAGATCAATGAAATAATCGGTAGGACAATGTTCATAGTCCCTTCAAATCAGGATTCCTCATTGCATTTTTCCAACGATCAATGAACATAAGAAAACAAAACAAAGTGAAAAATTCAATTAATACTCTATTGTTCTACAACCAAAAAAGGCCAAAAAAAAAAAGGCGCTGCACAGTTATAACCATAAAAATCTTTCATACAGCATAATACAGTAATATATCCATAGAAATATTTCATCACCTCCTTTACTGTAGGGATCTTCCTCCCCAAGTCTTAATCAAGGAAATGCTGCTCTTTTCAGATATACAAACAGAGATTATTGTCAAAGAATTTTACTCTCTTCAGCTGGAAATTCCTGCTTCAATTGCAAATTAACTACAAGGATTTGAATTGATATATTGCATTACCTGAAACTCAATTCAAACTACTCTTTTTGGATCACGAGCTGCAGCTAGATGATCCTGTAATACCAACAAACAAATAGCAAGTCACATTAATAACATATTCTTCAGACAATAGCAATTTCCATCCAAAAGAAACTGGAAAAAGTTGCTTGATTCAAGTTTTTCCTCAACATAACAACAAATATAATCAAGTCACAATTTAGCAACAAAAAGCACAATTAACACACACAGTCATGATGACCCTAAGTACAACAGAAGAGTGCTCAAATGAATCTGAAGACGTACATAAAAATGGAGCTGCTCATGAAAGTTAGCATCCGCCTTAGTTCATTTAGTGAAAATCAAAATACAGAAACATATAGGATCTATTGCAGGATGTGCTTTAAATCAAGTCCTGTCATGGTCAATTTATCTACTCAATTCATATTCTTGAGAGGCATCTTTTCAGTCTTATTCTGAAAATGGATTTTGCGTCTAGAAATATTAAAATCCCATTTAGATTTGCTCATCCAGCTAAAATCTAAAAATAACTATTCATTTGGATATGACTTCCCTGAACGGGACCTTGAATTTTTACCATTGAGAATCTGTTATGCCTTTAAATTGCATTACATATCAGTACTAACCTGCTGATTGAAAACTCAACCTTTACTATTGTTATGCCATACAGCCACACTGCTGCAATAGAAGGGACGTGGATGCCATATCAAAAGTCAAACCATTATCTCTTCGAATTGAACATATTCCTCAACTAAATTGATAATCTAAGTTGTTCCCCTGCATATCTTTGCAAGTTCTAGACCATCACATGTTCATACCTACCATACCTTACCCCAACATTGAAGCAAGAGCCAAGGTTTGGGCCTAAGAAGAAGTTTGCAAGGGCATGAAAAGAATGTCCAAGTGAAGGATCCATAATCCAGATTCTGTTTCCATTTTAGCACTTTTTGGGGGCAATTCTTTAAGAAATTATTTGGGCCCATTATGATCAAACAGGTTTTGATTGGTTTTAAATGAAGTGTTTCTGACGTTAGTCCTAGTCTCGTAACAGGCCAACATTCCAAGAGAAGTCTTGTACATCTGTGGCTCATTGGAGATTCTTTTTCTATAGAATTCATTTATGCTATTGATTTTCATTTCATTTTCTTAGCAAAATCTGAAACAATTACTTCAAACACTCTCTCCTTCATGGGCGCATGTTGAAGTAGTGATAATGGGCATCCCAGAATTCCAAGTAGGTTTAAGTACAACATTAAGCGTGAAAACATTCAAGTCTACGTGGCCTGAGATATGTAAACAAAGCCAGGCATACCAGACATCCTATCAACAGCAATTAATTTTGTAACCCCTCTGAAATTGAGGATAAAACTGTTTGGTTAATATGGACAAGCAGTCCACTGAATATGCGGGTAACCTGGCCTTTACACAAATCAAGCATCCCCTAGTTTCATATTGAGTGAATGACAAAGTAACTTCCACCAACTTAACTTCCATAAAAAAATCGGGCAGCCAGCAGAAACTATTTACCTTTAACTGTTTGTTGTCAGAAACTAACCAGTACGAATTCATTTCCTCTGAGGGTTTATATTATCTCGAAAGAGGTTTGTAACATTGGATAAGTAAATTTTGCTAGGATGAGGATAATACCATATATTGGCTTTTCCCTTTCCCTGGGCGAAAGACGGTTAACTTAGAAAGTAAAACAGAACAAGTTATCAAAATTTGAGGACCGGCAAAGTGTTTAGATAGAGCACACAAATTTAAGCTCTAATATATAACATGGTAATTATATACACATTTTCATATGACGTACTCCGTCCCTCCCTCCAAAATTAAATGCCCATTTTTTACTCAATTATTATCCTTTGACCATAAGGAAGCTATAGTTCTATCTTTATACTCCTTTCGTCCGAAAATGAATGCTTTAAAAATTAAGGAAGGATTTTGATATATGTTGAGACCCACCACCGTGAATTACCATGAGATATAAATCTATGAGATATAAATCTTTAAATTAAGATGGTGAGTTATGAACTTATGAGTTAGTGGAGTATAAATTCTTAAAATAAGGAAGTCATTAATGGAACTTTGAATAAAAAATATGTTTATTTGAGAAAAGTGAGCATTCAATTCCAAACAAATTAAAATAAAAATGTAAACATTCAATTTCGAATACAAAGAGTATATAATTAATGGTGGGACCATAAGAGTGAGTTAGTAAGATGTAAATCTTCAAATGAAAGAGGTTGCCATGAAAGAGTTAGTATAAATTCTTTAAATGAAACGTATTTTAGGTTGTCATTAGAACTTTAAATGAAACCTATTTTAATTTAGGAAAGTAAACTTTCAATTCTGGACATCCCAAAATAGAAATGTTTGACATTCAATTTTTAGATAGCTAATTTTTAGAGAGGAAAGGTTTTCTGAAAGCATAAATGTAAACCTCAACAGTCAACACCCTTGTCAGCCACACTCTTCGATAGTTGCAAACCATTTTCCAAACGCTAATTGCTGCACTCAAATGCTTCCACTTCCCCATTTTTACCTAATAGCAACTCTAGTCCTCTCCTACACCCCCTCAAAATTTGATATCACATGCCAACTTTCCGTCACCTCTAAAAGGGTCTGTTATTAGATTGTATTGGCAGGTCACATATAACTGCATTTACTCTTTACAATGGCATTAACACCAAAGAAATGTCAGTCAACTAGATGGTACTGATCGTTCTGCTTGAGTACAGGTAGGCTCGACTACTATATGAGCTCCTCCAGCCAAACTAGATTGTCTACACTTGTCTTCAGATGAGGTCGAGCATGGAAAATTCTACAAGCTCAACTAAATGAGGCAAAATCTTGGCTCACCTCATCCTGCTCATATCCCTAAGTAAGTAGCCTTTAGAACAGCCCAAAAAAAATTTTACATTAAATATATAAAGGACAAGTATACATTAAAAAAGCACTTTATCTAGGGTGTCACATGGAATGGACGGGTAGAAGCACATTAAAGCAGGAAAAACAAAAACAGGTCAAGATTCCAACATACCGAGATAAAGTCAAACGCACTCGTTTCCTCTTTCTTTGCAGTACTTATCATTGAAGTGGAAGTCTGATTAGGGAGGCTGGGATTAAAAATGTCAGGGAGAGCTGAAGAATACCCTCCTCTAGATCCAGTAGCAGAATCAGGCTGCAGCTGTCCTAGCTGTTGGAAGCTGGTCATTGCTGCTAGGAGCTGCTGTTGGCCAAGCAGAGTCCCCAAATCATTATAATTCATCTGTTGCGGACCAAATGAAGGATTAAATATGAACCCTGGCGGTACAGTATATGGCATAGCACCATAAGGAAAAATAGGATTTGCATTCATCCCAGCTGATTGGGAAGCTAGTATACTGTTCAAGACATTGGTAGGAGCCTGATTTCCCATGTTCACAGCGGACTCAGAAAATAAATTAGCAGATAAATCCCCCCCAGAGTTTCCATTCTGCTTTCCCATAGAACCATTTCCAGTCACAGACAAACTAGCCATCATGTCATTTACATCTCTTTTAGAATTCTCCACCCCTTGTGAAACTTCAGAATCGGAACCAAAAATATCAAAGAGTTCAGATCCACCCTGTTTACTGGCCAGTGGATTTTCTATAGCTCCTGATTTATCAGCAGTCATCCCAGAAAATATATCAGCTTCATGTTCTTTGTTACTATTGTTGTGGAATGATACATCAGCAAAAGGATCATCATCATTTGTTTGTTCAATGGTATTCACATCAGTGTTCAGGCTTCCACTAAATAAATCATCAACAAAAGGAGCAGCAGATGTTGATGGATATGATGAGCTCTGGTGATTGCTTGACTTTACAGTCTCCTCTGCTCCAAAAAGTTGATCTGCATCACCAGTGTCAATCAAGTCCGGCATCTGAAGATTCGCTGTTTCAACTTTTGTTACATTCTCTTGAAAGCCCAGTCCACCAGCTTGATTGCCATTCAAAAGGCTTAAGACCTGTTAATAGAAAGTTGCAAATGCTTTTTCAAGAAAGCGCCCTATACTCAAGCAAACAACAACTAAATAAAAAAGTACCTTTGACCCATTGTAAGATAATATAATCTTGTAAGAGCATTGCAGTAAACACAATCCTGGATCTATAATACAATAGACGAGACATTAAGGACAAGAGGTCTTCTGGCAGACCCCCTTATATATCCCTAGCACAATTTGGATGGATCCAAATTGTTCCTTTCCATAGAAACAAATAGACTTGTACAGTGCTTATTTTCTCTCTTCAGAAAGCAAGAAAATGTAAAGAATGAAGAAAATTCTTGTGCCCATCTCCAAGGTGGCACCCCTTAATCTCATGTGGACTCAACTCCAAGGGGGGGAAAAAATCATCATGCATACAAACTTACCTTATGTGCTTTCTCTCTCAAAGAAGCCTGAGGAGATTCAGAACATTTAATGACTAAATCCATGTTTTCGCTAAAATACTGTGCCACAATAGAAAAATGCTCGTCATTGGTTTTCCTCAACATGGCCTCAAGGATGCAGATGGCTTTCATTCGAACCTAAAATGATTAGAACATTTCAGAAATTTTTCATTGAAAAGATAAAACTATCCAGTCAGAATACAATCAGCAACCAAATTTAGTGAAAGAAAGGAAAGGGTTTTGCAGAGAAGAATCTTATTCTAAAAGCTCATATCAGAATCCAGTAATGCAGTATATTTCATTTCTTTTGTTAATTTTAACCCTAATGCAATCCATAATCAACAGAATAAAGGAAGCACAAACCTGCCACAAGGGAGACTGCAGCTTTGATTCAAGCACATGACTTATGGTCAAAACATCCAATTTTGAAGCTTCAGCAAGGAAAACATGAAGAGCTTCACGTGTAGGTTGTAAACGTACTCCTCCAGAAGTTACAATAGAGTCCAATAGCCTCTCCTCACGAGTCTTTCCAATATAACTTGAAGTGCAATCGCCATTAGTGGCTTCTAGGTGAGATGTTCTAAGATCCTGGCCCCAATTTCCAGAACCAGCAGTTTTCTGAAACCTGGAGTTGTTCTGGGTTTCACCATGAGAACCAACTCCTTCGTACTGATCAGCAAAATCAGATTCATTTGTTAAAGATCTCCGAAGATTTGGACCCCGGTATGCTCCAGTTTCGTTCCTACTAAGAGATGGAGAGTTTGTTAAATTACTCAGTCCCTGCTTTATCGTATTGCTTCCAATGTTAACCACCTCACTAAGAAAGGACTTCTTATCATCTGATGGCTCAAAGTTTGTATTCCCAAATCCTTCAATTCGACCACCAAGACTTTCAGTCGCTGAAGGTTTACTTTCTTCAGATGCAAATAAAGCAGACAAAGCTTCCTGAGCTATTTCACGCACTGCCTTATTTAGGGCATCACCTTTTAAAGGATCTGGCTGGCCTTTATAATGAATCAACTGCCTTACAGCCACAGAATTCCTTTGCATCTCCCTCCTAAACTCAGTACCAGACTTACCGACTGCATACTTAATAACTCTAAGAGCCTACAAAACAAAGTCAGAGGGTTTAAAAACCACAATTAGCTCATAAATATCAAAGCAAAAAGGGATTTTCCCGCTTGACTATGTTCTTTGCAGAAGAAGTCATGCAAAAGAATTTTGCAAATAACAATCCTCATTATATTACTTCCACGTAATGACTGCAAAGTTATAACTGGAAAGTATGGCCCTTTGTTTCGGAGAATGATTAACTCTAGCAGAAACCCAAACGTTTCTTTATATAGAAAAATCAGAATCATGTCATTTTATCTTGATTCTTCTCTATTACCACTTGAATGCTGTGAAGGAGTAGGATGACATGCAAGCTAATATTCAAAGATAAATCCCATCAATTACTCAAAAAGATTTCAACTTCAAGCAAACAAATTCAAGTATTAGATCCGCTCAACATGCAAAAATCACTCAATTCAAAGAAATGAAATTAAGCTCCAAAACTATTGTAATAATATTATTTCATAAAAACCCAAAAAGAATTTTTAAAAAAAGCAATAAGATTAAATGCCTTTTGTTTAACGACTGGGGATTTGTGTTGGAGCCGTTTGAGGATAAATTCGGACACTTCTTTAACGATGCTGACATGAGAAGACCGAAGCAGCTCACAAATCTCTTCCAATTTGTAGACCGGTGTCACCTTGTCCTCGTCCGACGTCGCTCCGTCGATCATTCGAGACCTCCAATACGACTCCACCGCTCTCCTGCTCTGATCCATCTCTCTCTCTCTCTCTCCCTCTCTGCCAAGCTACGATCAGGTCAGGTCAAACAATCCACCAATCTTCTGCCAGAGATGATTGAAATTCGATGAATCCTTCAATTGGGATCCCTTTTCCTCCCTTGCAATTTACGAATTCCTTCTCAGAACCTGATGTAAACGCAGATGAAATTGAACACAAATTTTTATTTTATTTTATTTTAGGGTTTTCTGAGTTTTTATACTATTTTATTATATCCCCATAAGTTTTTTGTAAATTATTTTGATTTTTTTATTCGGGAAATGGGCACATGGAAAACACGTGGAAGCCTCAATGGCACAAGTAGAAGCAGTGATTGTTTACATTTATCCCGTGATTTTGATACTTCCAAATTTTCATTTATTAAAATAAAATATACTTCTTATATACACCATTTTACTTTTTGACTAAAAATTAATAAATTTGATTAATTTTAATTCATTTATTAAATTATTTTTATATTAATATAAAAATACAAATTAAGATAGTAAGTGATATATATAATAAGTTAGTTGTATATAAATATATTAAATTAAAGAGATTATTAATGAAATTTTAAATAAAAAAGATGTTTATTTTAAAAAAGTGAATATTCAATTCAGACAAATTAAAATAAAAATGAATAAAAAAAAGTTTAAGTAATCTACCTTAAGTTATCAGTAGTATATCACATTACATCTGTGGTAGCATAAGCATTACTGACATAGATTTCTAGTTTCTTAATTGGTTCTCCAATGTCTGCTTTACTAGCTATCCAATAACACCATCTACTAAAGTCTCCAAATTAATAGCTAGCTAGTGAGTGATGGAACAAGTTCAATGATCCATCAAGTTTCAAAGCCAGCACTACTGTCTGTAATGGAGGAAAGCTTACGATTCTTCCACTTCCAACGTCCCCAAACCATCCCGCAGAAAGTTGATGTACAAGCCAATTGCAACAATATGTTTGTTTACCATCTGCACATTCTCTGTACTGTGTAGTTGCCTGCTTGCAGCATTCGTTTCCTGTTGCAAAACAAGGAGACTGAGTGCCTACATTAATAAGAAGCAGTTGTAATTTGCAAAAGACCATTTTATTGACATAATCAACTTTATGCAGTACCATTTACCTGTAGTGCGCACAGTATTATTTGACTAACTAAAAGAAAGAGTCAATTTTGGAAGAATCACTGCCTTAGCAGACCATCCAAACAACTGCGTTCCAAAACGCCCAAAACCCATGCAATGCAATGCATGCGAAGTTGGTTTTTTTTTTTTAATGAATATTGAAATATAATTTGCTGGTTTTGGAATAAAAATTCACATGGCAATAAGTTTTTCATTTTGAACAATAAGAAGCAATCTCAATTCCTGAATCTTTTTGAAAATGAAATTTAATGTACAAATGTAATAACTAATTTTTAGATAGTTATTCACATTTATTTTTAAGGAATTTGGCATATAAGTAAAATCTTTGAGTTATAATTAACATACAACTAAAATTATATAATTGTCATAATTAAAAGTTATATATATATATATATATTAATTACAAGTAGTTAAAAAATGCTTCCACATATATATACATTGCAAACTATTAAGAAAATTACAAATTATTACTTTAATAATAAATTCTTTTAAGGAAAATACTAAAGAATTAAAGGAAAAAATATGGAGAACGTGCTTGTATTAAATTTTAAAAAAATAAATATGTCAATCAAATTTTTATTTTTAATGCAAATATAATGAGATAATGTATTTTTTAAAATATTCTTTGACATGCTGATTAAATATATTAAAATAAGTAATAATATTTGTTAATATAAAAAATGATATTAATTATTGTCATTATGCGCTTCAATACGATTTGTAAAGTTGAGTCGAGGCTACATTTTTGTTTAACATCGACATGGATGAACTGTTAATGCTCTTACCGAATTGTGCAGCTCCAAATCTTTGACAAAATGGTTTCGGCACTTCCCTGACACATTTCAAGAATCTCCCCCTGTATTCTTGGAATTCTTTTTAAAATTGAACCTATTTTCCCATTGGTATATAATATATATTCTTTCTCCCCCAAACTGCACAAAGAAAGCCCGATTAGTATATTCAAGAAAGGGGTTTAGGAGGAAGAAGATGAATCACAAATTTTGAGGGAAGCTGGTGAAGGGATGAAACAAGAACGGGACGAATGGAGCGAAGAAGAGGAAGAGGAGAGGAGAAAGAAAAAAAGAGGTCGGAAGAGGAAGAATAGTGCTGGTGACTCAATGATGGAGGCTGATAGAGGCCGAGAAGGAAGAAAAAAGAGGAGACGGAAGGCAGCAGAGAATGCTGAGGAAGAAGAAAAGGTTTCTTGAACTGATGTTGAATCTATGATGGATGAAGAAATTCCATAAAAAGACTTGTATTTTGAAACCCCTTTTCAGCTCGGCTTTGGAAAGAAGATAGTAAAAAGTTGTCTTCAAGCATCTGAAGGTTTATTTAACATCCATTTCGGAGCAATCTAACATAATATTTATTCATAATACAATTCAAGTTATATCTTGATATACTGTCTCTTTGCAGGCTCATCACTTCAGAGATTAATGTTCTAAGAGCGAAATGTCAGTGGGATGAGCGAATTTATTGGTATGTTTCCTGGCACTATATCACCTTTTGATTACTTATGTTTACGCTCAGTTGCTTCAAAATTAATTGTTTATTTATCATTATGCAGTGGCAACTGCAAGACTTCCATTTTTTATCATCACAGAAGTTGATCACATTCATTATGTTAGCATGCTCTACTGCATTAACTTTCTTCGAAGTAGTATGTTTTCTTTTAATCTTTACTACTACTGTAATATCCAGAAAATTTAAATAAACATTCTGACTTGCTAGTTCTGTTTTTGTCTCTTAAAGCTTGCTGATCTGGGTTGCTTGATGAGCTTTTGCAGCGTGAATCAACTAGTATTGTGTTCTAAGATTTAATACCATATTGTAATTATATGAAACTTGTTTGGTAGGAGAAAGATTTTCCATGGTTCGTGACTCTCCTCTCTTTTATAAAATTCAATTCGTATATCGATTAAGGACAAGCGATCGGTAGTATTTTATTATATTACTTATTTACAAATATCAGAGTATATATTAGACATTAGATATATTTTTTATTTTCCCAACCGTTATTAATGTTCACCAATTCTTTAAAGCTTATTCATATGATCACTATGACGAACATGGTTGGCCGGAGATTTTGAAGTTGAAGGACTGGCTTCCGTCTAGTTTATTTGGGGAGAGGTTACCTCGCCATAATGTTGAGTTTATTAATTGCTTGCCCTTCAAGGTGTATACACATCCTTAAAATGCGTATTGACATCTTGCTACTAAACTGCCACCAAAATCTTTGATGCCAGACATGGGCCCAGAGACATATATTGCTTATGGGTTTGCTGAAGAACTGAGTCGTGGAGACTCTGTAACCAAGCTTCACTGTGATACGTCTGATGCGGTATGGAATGTCACTTAGAGTTGTAATTCTTTCTGAAATGATTACTCTGTTTCTCCACAGCACTCCATTTGTTCCAATAAGTATAACCTCATTGGACTTTTGAATGGAACTTGAAAGGCGGGGATCCTAAGTGTTTTATATACCATCATTAAATGAACATTTTAAGCTGGAACCCGATTTCTTCTTAAATGTTCTTGGACTCAATTGCATAGTGTTTTATATACCATTGTGGAGCGTTAAATGAACATTTTAAAGTGGAAGACTGTATCATTGTGTATAGTAGGAACAAGATTTCTTCTTAAATGTTATGGTCCTGGCAGAGGCATGCAACTTAAGAATAAAACTGCCTAGCATAGGACGTGCCAAGTTATACAAAATTGCGAGATCTAGTATTGTGGGGGAAAAGAGGGTGGAACTGCAGTTGTGAAATAATGTTGCAGGTGAATGTTTTGACTCATACAGAAGCTGCTGCTCTGTTTCCGGGAGATCTTTTTGCCATAGAAAGGTTAAAAAAGTGCCATGTTGCCCAGGATGAAAGAGAACTGTGTAGAAAATCGGAGATATCCAGTGACAAGGTGAAGATATTGCAACAAGGTGAAAAAGGAATTTCTAGAGTGGATGGAAGATCTTGACAGATGGTGGAGTTTGATGATTTTGTTTCCAAGCCTGATGATGGTGCTCTCTGGGACATATTTAGGAAGGAAGAATATCTCATGAAGCACTTCAAAGAATTTAGGCATATTTTCTGCCGTCCACTGCAACAGGTAGTAGTGACCAATCTTATAAATTGTTTTTCTTTAGGTTCTACTTAGGAATTATATCTTCATTGGAATTTGCACTATTAGGTTGGCAGTCGAATTATATTTATTCATACGGTTTCAGATTTCTAATCAAGGACGCCACCTTAAAAAAAAAATTTGGACGGGCCTCCGGTTTCTTTTCTTTTATCTCTTTTTTGTTGAGGAACTCCGGTTTCAATTTTGATAATTGGATTGGACAGAAAAATTAAAATTTCTAATATTTAATAAAAAGTTAATAATACTCTTTTTGTCTCTAAATATATATCGTTAGAATCATTTCTAGATTTCTAGATATCCATAATTAGGACCATTTATGATTGTCTTTTTTCTTTCCATCAAGAGTTGTTATCTCATCTACACGTACACGCAAGGGAATCAAATAAAAAAGGAGTAATTAGTACCTTAAATCATAGACAATTTCACAAGTTAAGCATGGTTGATGCATTGAAGAAATTCTCAGGGATTGTAATCACCAGTAATTGAATATACAGTAAACTAAAATCATTCAATAGTTATAACTTGCTCGCATAAGAGGAAACCGATCGGAAATGTTTCTGATGATCAAAAACGTCCCAGCATGTTGAAAGGTTGTCTGCGGATCCAACCTTCTTCATCAATGAACGACATGTTTATATATTGGCTCAGCATTAGAGGGGTCAACTTATGTACCCATTTTACCCTTTTTGAGGTCCTTGATCCCACCCCATGACAACCAACCTCTGCAAACACTAGTTGGTGCCTGTTCAATTAGAGGGAAAAAAAACAAAGAAGAAAGATATATCAATGTAGATTCTTCAGTAAGTATCCTTACTATTTTATTGTTTATTCCTTCATAATTTGTCCAGTAATTAAAAGTTGTTTTAGGAAAAGATATATAACTTACTCATGTCCGCCAGCGTTTGGCCCAGGATCCCATCCCTTAGGAACAACGACATGAGACATTGAAGAGTTATAAAAGATGACTCTGGCATAATCTCTCCATGGTCTTCCCAAGAATGCCTTCCCATTGCCCGCCAATTTACAGTCTTTGAACACAAATCCATTTGCATCAGAAGCCTTTGTTCTTCCTTGTGCTGTGATGTATCCTGTTCCTCCATGCAGTGCTGATCCAGCAAGCACTGATATAGTGCATCTCTGCATATATATTAATATCACCCATAATTTCTTTATCTTGATTTTTATATATACATATACATAGTGGTTCATTTTAATCTTTCCATAATATCCAATCCACGTTTTTACCTCATATATGGATTGACCAGCACCAAATATGAAATCAATGGCACCCTGGATACTACAAAGCTTAAAGTAGTGTCGACCTTGAACATCCCAAATAGTATCTTGGACACCCAAGAATCCACATCTATAAAAGGCGGACTTGTCTCCGGCAATCGTCGCAGCTACGGCGACACCTATCGGATTACGGTTACTCTCCGGGGGATGGTTGTATGAGTTCTGTTCATTAATTAAGAAACAACAAGTAATTAAACCATCACTATATTTACATATATAAATAACAATAATACTATGCATAAGAAAATTAAGCCAGCCAGAATGCAGTGAGAAAGAAAAAATTAATGAAACTTACTACGAAGGTTATGCTTTTGGCCACAATATTGTCAGCTTGAGAGGAGAAAGTGGCACTTGTTGCAATGGAACCATGGTCTCCCCATATTACTCTAGTTTTCCATTTCCCTTCCCCTTGAATATAGATGTAAGGTTTATGATAAGGGATCTCAATCTTTTCCCTGCAACAAATTAAGGGTTACATAAATATAAACTATATGCAGGACAATTTCATTTTCCTTTCTCACTTCTTTTTTTTTTTAAAGATAAAATTTGTAACCATATTTAGATGCTTTGAAAATTAAACTTGGCTAATGCTACTTGGAACTTGGAGGATAATCGACCAAACATTTGTAAGAAATATTTTCTCAATCTACCTAACAACAGATACGGACGGAATTCGATCCAATTAATGACTTAGTGCATATCGATTTATCTTAAAGAAATTCATACATTTTTCTTTTAATGTGGGAAAAGAAGAAATGGGTTTTTGAACACCACAAGAAAAAATACTATAGCTGACCATATATAATGGACTGAGATTGGAACAGCTGTGCATACCTATATCGACCAGCCTTGACGTATATGCGAATCCATTTCCGATTATTTGGTGGAACAAAATCAATAGCACATTGAATTGTTGAACAATTTCCATGGCTGCCGGAAGGATCAACAAAAATTGTAGGAAGATTTAACGTTTTCCTACGGAACATTCCATGTAGTTCACGAGCAGTTGCTGTTGAAAAACATGAGATTAGTAGCAATAGGGCAAGAAAAACAGAGAAGAAATATAACTTATCAGAACAACTCATCATCTTCATCGTTAGAGTAAACACACATGAGACAATGAATTAAAAAGGACCTTCTTGCTGGGGCTGAAAATTCTTAACAAGGAACAATTAAAGAGCTTTTTAATCTCTTATGCAATTAATTAGGATATATAATTAGCTGAAAAGGGTCTAATTTGGTCTTAGAAAGGAAATGGAAATCGCTTAGCAGATTGGAAAAGATTTCCTTCCTAGCAATAGTGGGCATCACTTGCTATATAGAATATTTCTTCTCTTTTTCCTTTCTTTATTTCTTATTCAGAATAATAATAACAATAAAAATTAGAATATATAGACAAGGTAATTGCAATAAATTATATCATGTGATTTTTTTTTTTTTTTTGTTAACGTACGTGGGGGAGCTCATCAAGGAATATTAGATGATTGGAAAGCAGATTTGAAGGGAATAGAAAATAAAAGGTAATGGGACAAGAAAATCATCAATTTCCTCTTCTGCATTAATTCTTTCCTTTCTTTGTTGGTAAAATTTTATATAAAAGAAAATTATTTTTTTATTATTCTTGTTATCAGGAAAATGGAATAAAAAGAGAGTTATTCCCAAAAAATTAATTGGCAGGCTTCTAGTAATAATGACTCAGTAGTTTTATTTGCAATGTTTGTTTTTCATTAGTAGGCTTTTGCAAAAGGATAAAAGTAAATTGGCCAATTTAGTCCTTAAATTTGTACTGTTATTATTTCAAAACTTTTTTAATCATCTAACACTTTTCATTAATAATTTCAGTCCTTCCAATAATAATAATAAAAAGAACTGCCAAAATCTGGCCGAATCAGGCAAATGACATTCACTCATGTGGAGGTTAAAGTAGTCAAATTACAATGATGAGATACTAAGAAAGTTTTAAAAATTTCTGAAACATCAAAATAGTTAAAACTACAAAATTAATGGATTCAATTGGAAAATTCACCAAGGAAGAAAGACTAGTAGTCTTTTTAATCACCACCCCTCTATTTGATTAATTCCCTATATAAGATCTGATTTTCTTTTCTTTCTTAAAAAACTTTACTAATATAAAATTTTGCACCAAAATGCATTAGAGTTTGTGGTACCTTGAAACTCTCTCCATCCCAAATTGATATATGCTTATTTAGTTTTACAGAAAACATAATAATATTGTTAAAACTGTATATTTTTAATATAAAATAGATAATTGTTTGATTTAGTAAATTGTATTTATACTTTTGATCAAATTAGTCTCTTATTTTTAATCGACATTTTTAATTCATTATATTTACATTTTTTTCCAAAGTGATCCATTATAATTTTTGGTTAATTTTATTAAACTCCTTAAACTTTTTATAGAAAACAATCTCTCCTCAATATGTCAATTGTCTCTGCCTTCTTCATCTTTTTCAATTATTTAGTTAAGTTCCTAGTTAAAACAAAATTTGTTTCCTTTTCTCCACTATTTTTAATTTTCTCATGCGTTAAATCAATTATTTTTTTCTTCACATGTTCAAGAAAATAAAAAATTTCATAAAATTTTCTCTCTTTTAATAATATTATTTTAATTTATGAGATTTAATTAAGAAAACAAAAAATTAATTGACAAAAAAAAAAGAGATAAAGTTATGAATTAATAGGGTTTGCAAGACCGGCCCTTAGCCGAGCCCAAACATTTACATTGGGTCACCCATTCTTCAAAATTAAATTGGCTATATCCAAAATGGGTTTTCATTAATATTTTCTCTTCCAAAATGACCACCCTAGCTAAATTGTTTTGAGAAAAATAAACTAGAAAATCAATTCTCTAGAATTTTCTCAAAATTAATGTTTGTCGTACTTATTTATTTTCATTTCTTTATAGTATTTTTTTATTATACGAGATATGTTATTATATATAGAAACTATGTATAGTAAAAATAAAATTATACATATTGTAAAAAAAAGAATGATAGAGCACAAAATTTTTCTTCCCTATTGATCAATTCTCAAGGTTGGCCCTGAGGGTTGGGTACACATTAGTACATATAATCGAAGAGAATAATGTTATCATCTTCTTATCTCAATAGGAATTAATTTTTTCCGATCGTCTTGTTCTCTCAAAAGGGAATTAATTTTTGTTTCAATCTTTTCAAACCTTTACAGTGTCAAATAATGACCCATTGATTACAATAAACTATGCATGTACTTCAAGCTTTAAGATCTCAAGTCCAAATCCTTCTCTCCTAATTATATTGAGCAAGAATTTGACAATGAATGATATATATATATATATTAGGCAAATTAGTCAAATTAGTCCCTTATCTTTGGTGTTTGGTTAGGTTTAAATATTATAATATAGAATATAAATCGTCATCCTATGATCAAAAGTAGTAAGTAACCTAAAGCCAAAAAAAAAAAAAAAGCTCCATTAATTTTAAAGAAATAAATGCGACTAAAGAAATAAACTCCATTAGACCTAGGGCTTTAACAAATCATGGTAAACCCGATGGGGTTTGCATACTAATTACATAGTTTCTCGTTTCAAATATAAATAATTGGATTTGTCCTAAATATAAATAGTTTTATGGCATTTCAAGGCTTTTTATTGCTTATTTTTAATATTATCTCTATAAGTTATAATTGAAGATGGAAGGCTAAAAAATAGAATTTCAAAAAAATAAAAAAGTAATAAATATTATTATTTTTAAATATTTTATTTATTCAAAAATAATTTAATAAATAAAATTTATATAATAACTTATATTTTAAAATAAAAGGATAGTGATTTAGTTATATTTTTAATTTCAAAGGGAGTAAGAAAAAAATTTCGGTGTAAGTATCAATTTTCGTCAACTTTGAGAATGTAGAAGTGAGTTTCCCCATAGATTCCAGTGAGGCCAAGACAATCTAATGCTGCAAAGAACATATAAGAGACAAAGAAGCAGGCATGCCAAACAAAAGCAAACAAACAATAACCGCACAAATAAATAAATAACCAACAATACTCTAATGACCCCTGCCCGTGGGAAGCACCATCAACATCATCTTCCCCCAAGTACTCATTCATCCCATTTTTCTTTTGTTCCAGCAGCTTCAAGATGACTTCTCCCATGCCCTTTTTCTAGCCAAACATTTTTTCTGATGTTATCTTATCCTATTGTGCTTCATATTTGCTGCATTTTTCGATAGTTGCTAGGATTTGTAAGAGTTGTGTTTGAAGAATATGCTAAGCAAAGATTCACCAAATATTTCCCACTTTGGTTTTTCAAATCTTACCGATTTTACTTGCTGCACGTCTCCATTGGACAGCCTTTGAAGATGAGATTAGGTCAGTTTTTGTTTGCAATCTCACTGTTATAAACATTACCATACAAAGTGTTCATTTTGGTTGTTGCAATAACGGGTTTTGTTATGTAAAATTCATGTTTGTGTCTAAAGATTGATTTGATTTGGTTGGTCATTGGAAAAGGAACAAGAAGAAGAAAAACAGGGAGAGGATATACTGACAGTGCTAGATTGAGAGTAATATTGCTTAGCTCAAGTAGACAATCTGTTACCGAGTGAGTAGTACTTTATGCTTCTAATGGTTGTACTTTTCTCCAGCAAAGTCCATGGTTGTTGGGGGAAAAAGAAAAGTGGGTTCTTTGTCCTTGTCACCACTAAATATATTGACTGCTAAATTTCGAGCAGAAAAGAAAACATGGGACAAAGACTTAATTAACCTCACATTGGTGTACTTCTGTGCAAATAAACAGAGTAAAAAAAAGAAGTCAAATACTTGTGTATATTTACTGCAAAGATTTTGTATTAATATGGGTAAGTACAGTAATCTTTTGTCGCGTTTTACTCCAATAGATTGCTTTATCTTCTCCCTTTTGCTCCAATTTCAATCCAGTTGGAGTTTGTACTTTGGTACATAAATGTGATAGAAAAGCACTAACTGATAATGCTTGGAAACCATGAAGCTCAATGTTTGTTCACATCTCCAGAACTAGGACTGGGGCAGGACAATCGCATTAGACTTCCGTTTCTTGTACTAATCTTTGCCAATCAATTCATTTGTCAGACTCATAAAATTTCCATGATATGTTTAGACCTTAGTTTATTATTGCAACAGAAAACTGAAACAATGCCTCCTTTAACTGTCTGGAGTTTCTGTACCGTTTTGTTTTGCTCTTTCTTTTCTTACATTTCTTTCTTTTCTGTTGGAATGAGTCACTAGTAATGGATAGACAAGGCTATGTTTGCTCATAAATTCTATATTTATGAACTCAAACTGATCATTGTTATTTGTTACACCACTGTTATCTATGGCTGCATATCATTGTATCTGGTAAGTAAGACAATGATCATATATTTATCTAACTAAATGATGCCTGCATAATATGTTGTTGTTTTCTGTTCCCAAGGATTAAGATCATCTTTTATTTGCTCTTTTTCCTCAATTGTTTTTTCGTCGGTTATGATGTTTTTTAACTTCTCTGAATACATATGCAAATCTTAAGTAGCTTGTATATTTTTCTTTTGTTTGTTTCTCCAGATTTTCAGTCAAATAATTTGGATTCATCCTCTGAACAAAGTCTAGGCGGAAGCTTTCGAGAGGCTAAATCTGGTGTGTAGTTTTTGTGGCCTTCATTATCTTCATGAATATGTTTTTGTTCATGGCAAAGAGAGAATGGTTTATTATTTTATGATTAATACCAATAATTTTTAGTTTTCATATATGTGATTTTGTGTCTGATCAGAACATAGAGGGAATGTTCTACTTACTTATGGATGATTCTGACACAGTGTCTTCATAACATTTACTGAATTTAGTTATCTGCAGAGACAAGTGTGACATCTAAGCTCAAGAATAGAAGCTTAGCTACTTCATGGAGTCTTTTGTGCACATTATGATATCGGGAGAAAAAATGTAAAAAGTTATAAACGAAATGCATTCTAAATGTTTAACATACAGTGGAATGTAATAGCTGGTTACAGTGCGTATTAGCATTTCTTGTACTCTAGTGGTGCTTACAGATTTAGATATTCCACTGAAAATTTATTCATTGAATTTTACAAAAGCATACTATCTGTAACATTGAGGGCTAAGGTCTAGAGACAGGCCAAGAAAGATAGTATAGCTTTACTTCTTTCTTCGGGCTATCAAGTAAATTTTGATGACTCTGAATTAAATTTTATATCATTTTCAGAAATGAAGAAAGAAAGGCCTTAATTTGGTGTGAGAAATAAAGTTGACCAAACTGAAGGTTATACATTTCTATATGTTTGTGATCTTTTACTAAGTATAGTATGGTAAATTTTTGAATTGATTGATCTCTTATTTTTTTTCCTCTTCTGATCTGCTATTTTAGATTTTCTATGCCGAGGTCAATTTTATTAGACTATTTTGAAGTAGTCCACTCAAAATGGATATTCAAGATAGTTATCCTGCTTTTACTGAACTGCTAATGATAGTTTTAAACTTTTGTCATTTTGTTCATTCCTTATCCTTGCTTTTCAATGGTTGGGTCCATGAACTATGAGAAATTTTTTGAATGCAGTTGCCTCATTGCATAGTGCATCCAGCTCTTCAAGCAAGTTTGTTCCAACTTCGAAAAGGGTTTATAAAGTGCTCAAAGAATATGTTACAAAACTTGTTGACCTGGATTTATTTACACAATGTCTTGAAGATTGGATCCCAGAGATTCTGAATCCTATTAGTGCAAATGGCAACCTGTCTTCCAAATCTCCCTTTGAGATTGATGAGCTTTGCACCCTTGATTTTGCTTTGGAAGGGGTATTATTTCAGCAGCTATTTCGGATGCCTTGCTCACCTTATAGTTCTGAAAATCTAAAAGAAGATCAATATCTGGCACTGGAAGATTTTCTACATACCATTGCAGATAGATTGTGGCGCACATTTTGGCACAAGAGTAATCCTTTACCATTTTTTGTATCTTGTCCCCGCTATGCAGGATCCAAGTTTTATACTATTGAGAAAGCTGCATCAAGGGGAAGGCTTGAACAGCTCAGTGGTGCAGCTTTAATGTCAAAGACAAGTGGGAATCTTCATGTTCACTGGGATGATGTGGTAGAATTTGCTTTATTTAAACCAGATATTATGATGGAAAATGAATTTGATATTCCTTCCGGTGTTGTTTGTGAAGCTCTTATGTATGGCGTTCACATACTTCTTGCCAGAAGTTTGAGTAAAAACAATTGTGTTAGCAGTGACTCTGTTTTCATTTTGGTGGCTAACTCTAAATGTGGAGGTGTTGTAAAGCTGGCTGGTGATCTTGGCAATCTTGAAGTTGACTTAAATGACCCGTACAAGTCTATGGCAGAATGGATCAAGTTCCATGCAGAAGTTTGTTTTTCCCCTATTCAGCAAGTATGGAACAAACTAGGAAATGCGAATTGGCGAGACTTGGGGACTTTGCAACTAATTTTGGCAACCTTTTATTCAATTGCTCAATGGAATGGACCACCGAGAAGATCAATAGCTTCTCTTGCAGCTGGCCATAGCCTCCGTCTTCAAAAGCGAAGAATTGAATGTCGCCTTATTGGGAATGAAAATGCTCTTCCTTTTCAACAAATAGAACATCATGACAGGGAAATAATAGAATTTGACAATCAAAATAACCAGAATATCAGGAAACGAGGATCACGCTTGGAGCTTAAGCAGGGTGAAGTGTTGGTTGTTGAAGACCAGAACCTGCAACAGAAAAGTTATCAGATACAAGAATCTTTGCTTGAAGGGAACTGCTGCTCATACATTGCCGTTGCTTCAGACTGCCCAACAGAGTTCTTCACGTTACATGTTGGTGCTCACACATCTCGTCTGGAGCCATCGTTGGAGGACATGAGTGTATGGTACCAAGTACAGAGGCAAACTAAAGTGTTGAACATCTTAAAAGAGCAAGGTATTTCAAGCAAGTTTTTGCCAGAGATAATTGCATCAGGCAGAATTTTGCACCCTGGTCCTTGTGAGAAGCAAAGCCCCAAAGGATGTTGTGATCATCCTTGGTGTGGAACACCGGTACTTGTTACATATCCAGTTGGTGAAACACTCTCATCTATTGTTACTTGTGATGGTCCATTTTCAACTGAAGAAGTTATACGTTGCTGCCGTGACTGCCTAGCAGCCCTGAAAAATGCAAAAATTGCAAACATTCAGCATGGTGATATCTGTCCTGAAAACATTATTCGCATTGTTGATGAACAAGGTGCATCAAAAAATTGTTCATATATTCTAGTATCATGGGGCCGTGCTGTTTTAGAAGACAGAGACAGCCCTGCAATAAATTTACAATTTTCATCAACACATGCACTTCAGAACGGGAAACTATGCCCATCATCTGATGCTGAAAGTCTTGTTTACCTTATTTATTTCATATCTGGTGGAGCTATGCAACAGCAAGATTCTATTGAATCAGCGCTGAAATGGAGGCAGAGAAGCTGGGCAAAGCGCCTAATTCAGCAGCAGCTCGGGGAGGTTTCAGCACTCTTGAAAGCTTTTGCTGATTATATAGACAGCCTCTGTGGCACAACATATCCGGTTGATTATGATACTTGGCTGAAGAGACTGAGTAAGGCCATAGATAACTCGTTAGAAAGAGGGAAAATGATTGATGAAGAAGTACTAAGAATAAAGGACATTGCTCAGTCTTCAGGAACTTCAGGTGGTGGAAATTCCTCATCATGCTGAAAGAGAAAGTACAGTGGTGTCTAATTCTACCTGCTTTGTTTTTAATTTGAGTTCTATGCTGAGCATTTGGTTTGGTAGCATACGGCTTTTACTTGAGATCTTGCCAATTTTTTGTGCATTTTGTTGACTTGGCTAGAGTTCATTTTGAAGATCACTAATTATTGTACTCCAACATTAATATCTCACTTGCTTACACTTGATATTTGATGTGCATTATGCATATCTATACTTCCTCCATCCTCCTATATGAAAGTTATCATTTTCTTTACATTTTCTAAAATCCTGAGATTCAATTAGGTAGTCTTAGGCTGCTAGGATAGAATATATTCGACAGAAAAAAGAGAACAATTGTTGATAATGACTTCAGGGCAACATAGAAACTCTGCCTAATCTTTCAACATTTTCTTCCTAAAATAAGTTATACTGTGTCTATTATCAAGTTTGCTTAGGCTATATACGAAGGAAGTATTCCATTTCTGATCTTTGATGCCATTCATCAATACAAGGGATGAAGACCACACATGAGGCAACCCGACCCCTGGGTGTTCAAATGGTTTTCTATTTGGTGTATAGTTTACAACTTTGGTTTTTAATACAATTTTGAATTTTTATTTTATAAATCGAACTGTTTAGATTAAAATAATTATTGTTTGATACAATTTGGTTTAGTTTTGGACCGATCTTTTTACCATAATAAATTCATCCTATTTACTTTGCAATTATTAGCTTAGCCCATATAATAATTGGGCAAAAAAAAAATAGTATTTAAAAATTTTAAAAATAAAGATAAACCTAAATTACTTTTTCATTTATTTATAAGGAAACCTAAATTATTAAACTAAAAAAATAAAGAAATTTGTTAAATTATTCTAAATATGATAAATAAGTGCAACTTGATTGATAATTGATTTTACTTGCATTTTTTAAATTGATTTTACTTGAGTTTTTTAAAATTATTGTGTATTTAAAAATAAAATGTCTGTAAAAATAGAAATTAGAAACGTGAAAAAAAGGGCTAGCGAGTTAGAACATTTAACCGATGGATTATTTTTAATAGTGGAGTATCGAAATACCCTCCGAGCAAATCATGAACTCTCATCCGCAACTGCAGCCAACCGCAGCACAGGCGCCGCCGTACCATCAGCCGGCAACCCTGGATGAAGTCAGAACTCTGTGGATAGGTGACTTGCCATATTGGGCTGACGAGACTTATCTCCACAGCTGGTTTTCTCACACTGGCGAGGTCTGCACTTTCCCCCCATTCTTTGTTTATCCAGCAGAACCTGGAAGCAACTTTGAAATAGGAGTTTATAATGTGGAATCTACCATATTTGAAATTTATTTTATTTGGTTTTGGTAGAAGTATTATTCCCTGCTTTTCTATCCCTTTGAGATGAATTAATTTTACAGCTTAAGAAAGATGGGACAGATTCATTACATTTATTTGTCGGAATATGCTGATATAAAACTATGCAGTGAAAATTTCAAGACTGTCCAAATATTAATGAATTTAGATTCTATTTTATCCTGTACAAATTTTGATGTACTGCAAATACAGGTGCTTTCGATAAAAGTAATTCGTAACAAAATTACCGGTCAACCGGAGGGTTATGGTTTTGTTGAGTTCACTTCGCATGCTGTCGCTGAAAGGATTTTGCAATCATATAATGGAACACAAATACCGGGAACTGAACTAAATTTCAGGCTAAATTGGGCATCTTTTGGGATTGGCGAAAGACGACCTGATGCGGGGCCTGAGCATTCCATTTTTGTAGGGGATTTAGCTCCTGATGTAACAGACTATTTGTTGCAAGAGACATTTAGAGCTAATTATCCTTCAGTTAGAGGGGCGAAGGTTGTGACTGATCCAAGTACTGGACGCTCCAAAGGTTACGGTTTTGTTAAATTTGCTGATGAGACTGAAAGGAATCGTGCAATGACCGAAATGAATGGAGTTTATTGTTCAACTAGGCCAATGCGTATTAGTGCTGCTACACCTAAGAAAAGCTCTGCCACTGCTCTTCAACAGCAGTATGCTGTAGCTAAAGGTAAACTACACTGCCAGTGCTGATTCAAGTAACAGCAGCAAAGTCCTCTTCTTTTGGTTTCTTTTTAGGGATAGGGGCAATAATACTCTCCCCACAAGCATGCTTCTCTGCTGCCAGCTAAGGTTGTAGCTGGGGAAGTGGTTGTGGAATTGGAGTAGGGAGGGCATATAATTCATTGGAATATACATTTTTTTAGTACTTGCATCTTTTTTTTCCATTTCTTGTTATGGTGTTTGATTTTGATAAGGGTCCTTTCAATAATGTAAAATTTAAGCATGCTGATCTCTTAAAAAGGATTGAGAATGAACTGAGGTGAAGATGTACATTTTCTTAACTGAAATTAAGAAAAAGATCTACCAGTTTGAAGGTGATGCTGTTAAGCTATTAGACAGTCTCTAGAGGAGGCAATCAGTTTGTTTAACCTTGTTCTGAAGATTTTGATACCGCATGTTGTTTGAAACATCCAGCACCAATCAGAGTATACTTCTTTTGGCTTGTATGAGCAGGTGCTCTTGGCCCAATCTTAGCTCTAGGCACAATCTTAGTGTTAGGCAATTTGAATAATCAAAAACCAAATCTTGATTACCCAGGCTGCATATGTAAATGTCTATTATCAATTTGTATTGTTTCTAATTGCAGTTTTTTGTTTTGCATGATTGATTTAGTCTTGAAAGAAGTTATTTAAAGAGGAGAGGTTAGAGAGTAGTGAATGTTGTGCTTCATATATATTTGGAAAACTTGCTTTCTGTTGATTAAGGAGTTTTATTGTCAGGTTTGGATACTCTTTTTGAATTTCTCATGATCTTTTCCTGAAAGTATATAATAAATTGATTTGTGCATTGTGAAGTTGCCTAATACTTGTAAATATTTAGAAAATGAAATTTAAAGATAGGCTAGCTTGCTTTATAAGGCCTTCAAAGAATGTTATCAAATAAAGAAATTGGAGAAAGTCATAATAATTTCTTGGGAATAACTACTAATTTTTGGAATTGATTACCTTCTACCATTATTTTGGATAACTGCCTGAGTTCCCGAGTATATCTTAGCTATGTGTAATTATTACCTTTATCAATATTTAACTGTTATATATTTTATGCATCATTTGACTTTTTATGAATTAAAATGGCCAAGGTGTTTATATTCCGCATTGAATTTTATTAGCTTAATCGACCTCCTCATATGTAAAGCACCATCTTGAAGTATATTAGAGTTATGAGAATTATGTGGTTCAGAGTCAAGAAAGGCAGAGGCTAGTGAGTCATTTCAAAAAGCATTAGAACTCCAAAGTTTGTAGTTACAGTGGTAAATATCACTTCTTGGGACATCTATGTATCTGTAATCTAAATTAGGATATCAGTTTTTTCTTTTTTGTTTTCTTTTTGCAAATTGCTTGTGACACCGCATTCTTTTCTGCCTTGATTTTATTTATTTAATTGAAACCATAAACAAAGTTGGATTGTTTGGCAGCATTATATCCAGCTACAGTTTACTCTCCTCAAGTGCAGGCGGTCCCAGTTGATAATGATATAAACAACACTACAGTAAGTCAGCAACCTTGCTACTGGTTCCATCATGTCTATTTATTTCTGAAAAACCTAAGAGAGGGGGTGAATTAGGTTTTTATTCGATTTTTCAACCTAATTCAATAAAATATTATTTTGACAAGAAATATCAAGCACTTGGTGTGCTAGTTGTATGAATAATAATGTGTTCAAATAAAATGCAGAAAGTAAAGTAATGAACGCAATGATTTATAGTGGTTCGATTTATTCAATAAAACCTAATCCACTACCTTCAGTTACTTACTCAAGGATGTGCTAAATCCCTTCACTAATTAAATAAATGAGATTACAAAAGAAGCTCACCTGATTCACCTTAGGATTTTATAAATAATCTTTCAACCAATCAATGCTCACTTAACCCTTAGTTTTACAACACAACCTTGATTATATAATAATTTCATAACTATCCTTATTCAATCCTCACAATACAATTCAATTTAAAGTTCATCCAAAAGTTTTACAAACAAACCTTGAATACAAAACAATCTACATAAGGCTCGCCATAACACTTACGCTTTATGCTACTTACAACATTGATACAATTACAATCAATGATAAAAGATAAAGAGTTTGATAGATATGAACTTAATGTGAAGATATATCAATTTGAAACACAATCACCTCTTTAAGTAATAGCTTGTTAAGATTACTCAAAATTCATCTTTGAATGTAAAAGTCATACTTGAATGATTTTAACAAGATTGATATTTAGAAAGAGTTTTGAAATGTTTCTAAAATATTATACGATCAAGATATATAATATTTTTACGCAAAAATTGTTTTAGAAAGAATTCCAAAGGTTTTGGTATTTATATGTTTGTTTCCAATGGTAAAAAATAAAACTGTTTAAAATTCAATAATAATTTGCGGTCGACCGATGCATCGTCCGCAACATCATCCATAAGTTTACTGATCAACCTTCGGATAATGGTTTTCATCTTGTGGTCACCTTACCTTACTTACGGTCGATTGCATAGTCGTCCATAAGTTGATAGATGAACAAATTTGTCAGTCCATATAATCACAAGATAAACTAACATCTGGATGATCTGGACTATTTTAGGTCAATCGAAATATATTTATTTGTGCATCCACAATACTTTAAAATACAAATAATGATTTCAATTAACCATATAAGTTACACTATCAATCCAACAAGAATTTATGAAACATTTAAGTTTTGAAATCACAATGTACGGTTTTTGAAATACCAAAACACATTTTAATATATTAAAAATATTTTGAAGTAACGTTTTAAGTTCATGAAACAACCTTTATAAATCATTACTCAAGTTTTTGGTAAAATTAGAGATATCAAAATATATTAAACTCTAAAACTATACCATTAGTTCCTATCAAATTCAACATTTACTTGTCTTTAAATCTTGATAGTCTTGATTTGCATATTTCCTTGAAGACTTGAAATCTTGTCATTGCATAGATTAAATTATGAATTCAAAAACTCTATCACTTGTACAATCAATACATTAGTCCTCATCAATGTTTGATATTAATCAAAATTAAGACATTAAAAGCTCTAGGACTCTCAATTTCTCTAACCATGTTTCTCACTTGCAGGTGTTTATTGGTAATCTGGACCCTAACATCGCTGAGGAGGAATTGAGGCAAATATTTTTGCAGTTTGGAGAAATCAGTAATGTCAAGATTCCTGCTGCTAGGGGATGTGGTTTTGTGCAGTTTTCTCTTAGGTTTGATTCAACTTACATCCTGCATTGTGCGTTTCAGTTATTCTTCAGCATGAATAACCAATTTCTGTTTTTTAATATTCACCATGCAGGACATCTGCTGAAGAAGCAATCCAGAGGATGCAGGGTGCCATGATTGGTCAACAAGTAGTCCGTCTTTCATGGGGCAGGAGTCCCACAGCAAAGCAGGTATCTTTGTTTTTGGATTTCTTTTAGCCAAGGATAACTCCATGATAAAAATACATGATATAGATAACAAGTATTGAAACTTGTAGCAGCTTTTGTGTTTAATGAGCATGCAGTGCAAAGAATAAAAGAAGAAAAGCAAATGAATATTGTATGGGTAATTGCAAGTCAACAATCCAAAGTTCAGATGAACTAAAGTCATTGACAAATGAGTTGTCTATCTACTTGTTCTGCAGTAGTAGTACACATCCCATGCCTACTTGTTCTTTTTTCTTCTCTCGATCACGTAAACAAATTATTTTTATAATAATGTAGCAATTAGAATAAACTTTTTATTTATCCCCTGCTGTATCCTGGAATTTTCAAGTGTTCTCTTTGCAAGAAAATATTTACTTTGACTTTCATCAAATTCATGGAAATTTATACCATTTCATAGGATTTATCTGGTATGTGGGGACAACCGACAGATCCTAGCCAAGCTGGTGCTTATTATGGTTATGGGCAAAGTTATGATGCCTATGCCTATGGAGCTACCCAAGATCCTTCCTTATATGCATATGGTGCATATGCTGGTTACATGCAATATCCACAACAGGTATAATAACATTTCCTTGTGCTTTATGAGTATTTTTGTTTTAAGAATTAATCGAGTTTTAGGAATGGTGAATTTAATTGAGTTTTTTTATTGTCCTTTTAGTGGTAAATGATATTTCAGTAATTTCTCTTTTTTTTGATAATGTTCAGAGTTCTTGTTATTGTGTCTTAGTTGCAGTTCATCTATTTACCCTCATTATTATTGATTTGGAATCTTTAAAGAGTTTCTCCCTAGTAAGTTTAGTAGTTGCTCTATCTTTGAATGTATAGGTAGAGGATTTCTCTATATGTATGCACGTTTTATTCAATTGTTATTTTGTGATGCCTTAAGGTCCCTGGTGTGAGTTGTAGAGTATAGTCTTCCCTATTGGTGTGATGATAAAGAATTCTCTCCCTTATTTTCTTCATTTGATTTTCTTCCTGTCTATTCAATTATTTGTTTTTCTCTAATAGGCAGGCCTTCCTGCCATCTAATCACCATTTTCAGCCTAGTTTTACTACTAGACATACTAGAATCTAATGTAGAATTGTGGGATGCATCACTTTCCTTGTTCTATTGTTTATGCAACTTGGATTATAATGGAATGCCTTTCTCTTAGAAGAAGATTTTGTTTCACGCATACTTTTTGATATCCAGTGCAAATATTTTTGCATTTTCTTTTGTCTTGCATCAATAAGGCTAAGGATAATAAGAAAACAAATGGAAATAGTCCTAAAACTGAGATTTGAAAATCACAGTTCGGAATGAAGGAATCCTTTCCTCATGAAATTGGCACCTTAGTAGTGTGAGTACCAATTGTTTTGGTCACCCAAGATATTTGCTATTAATGGAAATACCTGATTCCTGTTATATTGAATTACTGAACTAAATTATTGGGAAAATAGCATGTAATGGTTGCCCCGGTTGTCCTACAAGTCATCCTTGGTTTGTCCACAGTTTTCAGCCTTCTAGGGGGTTTTATCTTGGCTATGTCTTGTTGTTGCTTTAGTTTGGGACCTATTTTGTGGATATGGATCATAACATGATGGCCAGGACTTCATTCTGTTTTAGATCTCAGTCTAACCCTCTAGTTGATGACACATTAAATCCTCACTTTTGGCCCTAGGTCATGAAAGAAAATTATTGCACCATGAGTTGCTGTGTTTTTCATGAAGAAGAGCTCAGCATTGATGAAATTATGTTGATTGCTAGATTTATGCTTAAGGGGAAAAAAAGGGAAAACGATTTTACAATGCTATCACATGCTTTTGTTTTTTGCATCTTTGAAGTGAATGGTAGGAAAGAACTATCTTTGAGATGGGCCATTTAACATAGAGTAAATAAATTACTCTATTGTCCTTGTTATTAATCTAATCTAGTTAGAAGTGGGATTTTAATTTGAGGATATTTTATTTATATTATGAAAGGGCCATTTAACTCTGGAGTCCTGGACATCTAAAAAATAAAATATGGACATTCAATTTTGGACAAAGAGAGTATTAATCTTGAAGTGGTTTTTCTTAGGGAAAAATAAATGCCAAAAGATCTTTAAATAAAACATGCTTTCATGGAAGAACACAGGATGGCAAGTTGAAGAGCAGCGAGATTTATTGTATTATTGGAGTTTATTACTTTATTTACAAATGTTATTTGTAGGCATTTCTCTTCTATTGTTTGGTTCAAGATGTATTTACTTGCACTGTATATTTGATTTATTCATTGATAAGTTCATTGGTATTTATTCATTTACAGGTTGAAGGAACTCAAGATCCACTGGCCATGCCCGGTGCTGCCCCTGCTTTGGAACAAAGAGAGGAAGCATACGATCCATTGGCTACACCAGATGTTGACAAGTATATCTCTTGTGGACTTTTATGTTAAAATTTTTTTTATTATTCTAGTAGGTTCCTCAAGTATATAGATGCCAAGCATGATAGCTTCCTATATCTTTTCACTAAGGCATATTTTTATGTTATTAGGTTGAACGCTGCTTACCTTTCTGTCCACGGAAGTGCCATTTTGGGTTGGCCATTGTGGCAAAGGACATCCTCTGTTTCTCAAGCTTAACCCTTTTGTGCTCGGATTAGCGATCAGCAGGATATATGATGGCATCTTCGTTTCTCATATTATGCCTTGTAGTAGTTTCGTTTCCTAAGAACTTCACCCTCTGCATTACCTGATTTTTCTTTCTCCTTATTGTCTTATTCTGTAGTCTTTTCTAGTTCATGTTCTTGAAATCTGTGTCTCCGTCTCTCTCTCTCTCTCTGTACATCCTGTGAGAAATGCATTCCACAAGCTAGCCTCTCATGGCCATTTGATTATTCTGTCGTTTGCTAATATCAACCATCTAAAATTGGTTGTTGTTGGCTTTTGAACTGCAATTGACTAGAACGTAAAAAAAAAAAAAAAAAAAAATTTGCCTGCAAGTGGCCTTACATGAGTGGTAATTCTCTTTTGTCCAGAAAGGCTTAATATATTTGAGAGAAATATAATATATATGCAAAATCTCCAAGCCCCCTTTTGCATAATCACATATTCAGATGTGCTTGTTCTGCTCTTCTTCAACAACGCTGAAGTGCATTGCTCTTATTAAGGCTCAGCTCCAATTCTACCCAGTTCTATTTAATTAGACCTTCTTGTAACAATTGTAACACTTATAAATGTTACAGAGTTTTGCAAAGAAAATGGCAACTTTAGTAGTTGGGTAAAGTAACCCTAAACGATATCAATTAAATATTGGTACTACAAAGGTGATAATTAAGAAAGAAGTTAAGTTTCTTAAGCTGGTTTGTGTTATTCGAACATATTTTTCAATTTACAATCACAATGTGCTTAATTAAGAGAGTGGAGAGTTATCATCTCGATTTGAATTTAATTGGCTTTTCAAATGTGTTCAGAACACATTTTTCAATTTACACTGGGCTTAGATTAAGTTATTATACCAACGCCAAAAAGGAAAAAATAATACTGTAATTGCATGAAGGTGAGGCACATTTAACCAAACACATGCACGGCTGACTCTTTGTCGAGGATAAAGACGAATGCCATGCACGTGAATCACAAAGCACAAAGCATTCTTAGCAGACAGTGAGCACCGATCAATACTCCCATTTCAAATAAGCCTTTTTTTTTTTATTTGGAATCATTTCATGTAATTAAATAATCAATAAATTAAAACATAAAAATTATATCTATTCAAGCCGTCGACTATATATACAGCAGTAGAGTAGTAGTAGTAGCCACTGCTTCGTATCACTTTGTCAAGAGCTTATCTTTTCTAAAGTGTCTTTGTTCTAATTAATTTAGATTCAGAGTACAAGCATGTCGAGGAACGCATTTGGGCTCCTCCTCTTGCTTCTGCTGGCCTTTATCTCGCGTAAGTCTCTTTCTCATTTCAAGAATGACTTCCAAAAGTAAATTTTTCCTTCATCTCCTTGTTGTACATGCATTAATATTTATTAATTAATGAATCACTTGGATTAATATTAATTAATATTTTTCTTTTTTTAAAATTTTTTTTTTTTAGAGGAATCAACGCCAATGGTGGAGGCGAGAATGTGCCAGTCACAGAGCCATGGATTTAGGGGTCCATGCGTGGTGAACCACAACTGTGCTCTGGTTTGCAGAAATGAAGGGTTTTCAGGTGGCAGATGCCGTGGTTTCCATCGCCGTTGCTTCTGCACCAAACTTTGTTAATCAGTCATTTGACAAATTGAACTGTTGTTACTTTTGCTACTTTTCATGTTAGTAGGATTGTTAATAAGTCTGTGTTAAGGGACATCAATAACCTCCGATTTGAGTCCAATACTAATGTGGAATTCCTACGGTAGCATTTGTTTTGTTTAGAAATGATTTGGTTGATAAAATAAAGACATTATCTTCCCGATCGATCTTCTCCGGTAACTCTCTCAGGTAAAACATTTGTGATTTGTGTTGTTTTGAAAAGTTGTATAGTTGGGAGCAAAGAACGCTCGGTCGCAGCTCGCAAATGCGATGTTTAAAAGGGAAATTACCGTACTAAAAAAAGTCCCAATCGCAAATGCGTTCATTATTATTATTATTATTTTTGACTTTGTAAATCTTCGTGGGCTTTTGTAAATTTAGCATAATTTTATTAAATAAATAAATAAGCCTCAAAATGGCCATGTGTTCCACCAAATCAACTAATATTCGTTGTCATACGAAGATATCACTTTCATTGTTCAGATGACGAACATCTCTTTTAGAATTTTCATCATCCAATTTTAATTTAATCATATGAGGTAATTGACAAAATGACATAGGCAAGATTGAAATCAAAACCGCCATAAACAACATGCTTCGGATATTCAAGAAAAGCTGGAATTTTAAAGTACCACTTTAGTCCACAGACTGAGATACGCAGGCAAACGAAAGTGGGTTACCAAACAAGAGATATCATTTTTTTTTATAAAAAAAGAGCTTTTTTATCACTATTTTATAAAAAATTTTAGGTAAATTTTACGCATTTTTAAAAGATAAAAGTTCTTTTAATAAAGTCAAGATAAATTTAAAAATAACATATAATAATTATAAAAAGTGATAAAATAAAGAGAATTTGTTGAATGGATTTTGAAAGGGCACCAAGTTTATTATTATATACCTCAGTCATTCAAGGTGTTCTAGAAACAACTCTAATAACTATAATTAATAGGGGATGGCGGTCATCTACCAAACTTGAAGATGAAATTACAGCACTCTTTGGCTATTGAATTGGCAGAATTAGGTAACGTTCTGATGGAATTTGGAGTCAACATTATGTCTATGGGGTGAAATTAATTTGGTATCCCACTGTTTGGATTCATTCAAATGAACCCTATTATAAACCACAAATCAAAAGATTAAATCCCAAGTAGCATCAACTCCAATAGATAAATTTTAAGATTTGTAATTAAAATTTGTTTTTTCATATTAACTACAAAAAAGCAGAACTACTTTTCTATTTCCCAAAAAAAAAAAGAAAAAGAAAAATAGATTTCTACTATTTTTTGTTCTTTACCATTTTATTCTCTTGCCCACTGAGAAGTGAAAAATGAGTCCCTTATTGCATCTCAAATTTATACTTGCTACTGTATATGGCAAAAGGAAGCTCGTTGTAATTATTTATTTATATAAAAAAATTTATAAATAAAAGATAATTTGTATTTATTTATAGCTGATTTGGGGTCATTTTAAATGAGGATCAAAGAATAAAAGATCAAAGAGTAAAGAACAAAATGGTACTATATATAAATGAGGAGAAGTTGGATTAGTAAAAAAAAGAAAAAAGAAAAAAGAAGATGATGGGAAAAAAGGACAAGAAAATTAGGTGCATCAAATGCGGATTTTAAAGTATTAAAAACATAGAACATCAAATATATAACTCCAACTACATGAAAAGTAGAGCTACCTACCAAATCCAGCACTAACTTAAATTGCAACCACTCATCTTTCTTACCAACTCAGTCAAATTCCTTTGCAAAATTTGTCTGATTGATGCCCGAGTCAATTGCCCTTTTACTCTCAAACCCTACCATAACCAAAGGAAGGACCATTTTTCCTTTCCATCCTCTTTCTTTCTTTAACCACCTTTGTGTCCTCAACAAAAAGTACCATTCATTCATTAATTGTCCTAAACTAAGCATATATATATATATATATTCCCCATCTTTCTTCTCCTCTTCCCCCCCAACATCGACATGGGTAGATCTCCATGCTGTGAGAAAGAACACACAAACAAAGGGGCATGGACCAAAGAAGAAGATGAAAGATTGATCAGCTATATCAAACACCATGGCGAGGGCTGTTGGAGGTCTCTTCCTAAAGCTGCTGGTACCTAGCTAGCTAATTATATCTTGCTTTTTCTTCTTCTTCTTCTTCTTCTTCTTAATTTCTTGTGAACAAATGAGTTTTTTTTTTTTGTTTTTTTTTTATTTCTTGTTCATGCGTTTTCTTGATTTAGGATTACAAAGATGTGGGAAGAGCTGCAGACTGAGGTGGATAAATTACCTCCGCCCTGATTTGAAAAGAGGAAATTTCACTGAAGAAGAAGATGACCTCATCATCAACCTCCACAGTTTACTCGGAAACAAGTAGGCATCTCTTCCACCTTATATTAATTATCTAACTCAGAATTAATGTTTCTTGTACAAAGCTTGCCAATTTTTTGTCCTCCCCCTCCCATTTTTTTTGGGACCCAATCATGTCATTATCATTATGATGAGCATTTTTATTCATATTTAATTAGTGCTTAAATATTTTTATCATTTTTTATTAATATAATTATATTCTCTCTTCCACAGACACGTACGGTAATAGTAAAAGATGAGCATTTTCTTCTTTCATGAAAAATACTTATCAAATAATAATAATAATAATAATAATACTCCCTTATATTCAAAATTTTGGAATGTTCAATAATATTCATTTTTTAAAAATAAAGATATTTTTTATTTAAATTCTCGCTAATATTCTTATTAATTTACAAGACTAATAGTCGTTTATTAATTAAATTAATTACTTTCCACCTGCATGTGGGGCGAATCTCACATACATTTTGTCCTTTTACAAGATTCTTTACTTTATACCTGCATTCCATATTTTCTCCCTCTTCTTTGGAATAATATATAAATGTATATATATAGATATTCAAGATTTTGGTCTCTTGTTCTTGTTGATAATTAATTGATGATGCTTGTCAGATGGTCTCTTATTGCTGCTCGTTTACCCGGAAGAACAGACAATGAAATCAAGAACTATTGGAACACTCACATCAAGAGAAAGCTCCTCAGCCGCGGCATTGATCCACAAACCCACCGTCCTAACAACATCATTACTAGCAAAACTCTCCAATTCCAGCCACATAATTATTCCCTTCAAATGGCCATTGAATCATCCAACGATGATGATAAGCTGCTGACGATCAATAACATTAATCCAAACTTAAAGAACTCAGCAGGAGATTCTGATAGCAGTACTGTTTTGAGTGATCAAGAATTGCAGCCTGCAGCAGGAATCAATCTTGAGCTCACTATTTGTCAACCCCAACATCCACCACCTGTGAAGAAGTCGATTCCTAGTACTACTGTTGATCAAAGTCAAACTGCTGTGTGTTTGTGTTACACTTTAGGGTTTCAAAGCAACAGTACTGTTTGTCACTGCTCAAGAATTACACATAATGAGAATATGCATGGATACCACAGACCTCTAAGTTTATAATTAATGCTTTGGAAAAGTTCTTCTCTGACTCCTTCAATTTTCTTTGGAGTTCATGATTGCATCGTTTACGAGTCAATATTGTTTAGCTTCTTGATCTAACTGGGATGGATCAACGTTCACAAGCGTGCAATTTCATTTTTCTCGTGGGATAACTATACCAAACACAATCAACATGCACAGACAAATTTCAATCCCTTTTTTTAAAATTATTATTATTATTTTAATTTAAGGGCAAATAATATATACAAACGCCCTACTTTGAGCCTAAATCGGTCTTGGCAAAAGATTGATCTTGTTAGTGATAATCACATACGTAATTTATGGATTTTTTATCTATTCAAATACTTAAAATATAGAGATAATTCTCCATCATAAAAAATGGAAGTTCAAATGAGAATTCACTATGATTATATATTAAAAAAGAAAAAGAAAATTGCCATAGCCTGAATCGAGAACTCAGTGAAATATTTAAAATATATAAATAAAATATTTATTTAGATTTAAAAATATAAAAAATGGAAATTCTCATAGGATAAATGAGAACTCACTGGCATTTGTTTAAAAAAAAATTGAAGTTCTTATAAATCGAAGAGAACTCACTCTTGTCATAAAAAAATTAATAAAATATCACTTTAAAAATTTTAAAAGTCATTTATTCTCTTTACTAACGCCTTACTTTACTCCATATAAGGAGGCTCAGATGTCTGTGGAAATGACGGACTTCATATATTCTCTTTAGTTAGGTCCTTAATTACCTCGTACTAAGTCTAACAGAAGGCTCGGTTGGGGAGCCTTCCATCGTGGATCGAGAGACAAAAGACAAGAGTAGAGGCACAAAGAACAAAGCCCTAAGCCAAGGATGAAAATGAGATAATAGAAGGACAAGGAATGATTTTGGATAAGCGAGGCTGGTGAGAATGTTGTGAAAGGTTATTCTCTTTAGTTACTTCATTACCCCCTACTAAGTCTAACAGAAGACTCGATTGGACCCTTACACCATGGATCTAGAGATAAGACAAGAGCAGAAGCAAAAGGAACAAAGTCCTAAGCCAAAGACGAGAAGGATACAAGAAAAAGATGATGAATGAATTCGAGTAGGCAAAGGATAGGTAAGAATATATTATGGAATGGGCGGACTTCATGTATTCTGTTTACTCAGTTCTTATAAAGAAAACTGAGTGGCATCTTTAAAATATATGAATAAAATATCACACACCCAATAAGCGTCGTCTGTGTGAGTTCAAGATATCTCAGGCAAAGGGCTGAGAGCACTCACATCCCTCAACTCCTTCAGACACTTTAATTGGTTCTCTTTCTCCCATAATATGTTGTTGTCAAGCGTCGGTGTGGATTGAAACTGAGGAAATACTCATGCGACTCTTGTTTGATTTATCAAGTTTGAAACATAATGCCTTTTATTTTTACATCTGTCGCTTGAACACAAGATCTCGTGTTCAAGCATCGGGTATGAAACAATGGCCCCTTGAAAAATGTTACACCCTCCTTCATTCCAATTTTTCTTTTTTATTTGTATCAAATATAGATCACCTTTTTTATTAAAAATATAAATATATCAAAATATTCCTATTTAAAGTATCATTATTTGTATCTAATATAACCCACGACTCAACGAAAATATTTTCTATTTCTAAATTCAATTCACCAATGTATTGGAACAAGATTTCTTATTTAATATGTTTGCAAAGTGTGCTCGGGTTAGTTATTGACTATACTAGAAGTAATGACTGCTGAGAGATAGCAATAGGATTAGTGCTAGCTCTTAATATCAAGAATTTGTTTTGCAAAATAAATCATCACATATGACTACCCCTTGTTGGACGACAAACATGATTTCTTTTTCGGGCATGTTCTTCATTGTGATGTTGTGTTCTGCATGCATATCCATACCAGCAGTCCTCCCTTTGAGATGCTTCTCGAGAGAGATACTAGTAAGAAAAATGATAAAAAAATACAAAATAAATAAATAAACTGGCACAAGAGGGAATATAAACAAGAATACACAAGCAGGAAAATAATGAAAGAAAATAATATAATTGTAGAACATAGAAGTAACTCACATTTTCTGGTAGTGTAACACGGAACCAATACAAGAGGAATGATACCAATTTTCCATAACAATCACTGTATATGAATAAAACAATGTCAGCTCAAGAACAAAAGTTCATGGCCCTCTAAAGGGAAAAAAAGCCATTTTGCATCATAGGAAACTAAGAAATGAAAGACGGCTCACTTGCAAGTATATGTTCGATCAGTTACAATCTCAGCATGATTTAGCGGCATCCTTGTTCGATCTGTAGCGAAGTAAAAGAATTTCAAAGCGAATCAGATTGGTCCTAAAAGAAGAAATTTGTATTTCTACATTGGGATGAATTCAATCTGTCTCAACCTGAAGAGCCAAAAATATCTCTCCTTAAATGGAAAATTTCAAGTGTCTTTCATTTTATGCATTTTTTTAGGTAAAAAACTTGTAGAAGTCTGAGAATCCCTTCAATCTAAAACAAACAGGTTCATTCAATTCCAGATTGTTCCAAAACAATGTCTGCTATTCTAAATTAAGCATTCTTACTAATGAAAATTATATTCGTTATGATCCTCATCTTTAGTTAGTCGATCACACATGTGATATAGCCCTGCAAAGCCCACAAAAATGCCAACATTTTCATGTACACTAGTTTTGCCACTTGCCAATACGAGTGTCGTACCAATTGTGTTCATAAAACTAAGTGATAGCTGCTTACACTATGACAGATGACAACTGTATTCGTTTTATTTTTATGACACGATACATAGGTTCATTTTAGATCAACAGTCTTGCAACATACACTATCTACCTCTAAAGAGGGTTCGAAAATGCTATACGATCAAACTTTCTTCCAGAAATTTCATGCCAAAGTGAAATCAATCTATTAATTTTGAACAGGTGTAAATGTTCAACTGTAAAAGGGAGTAAATGTTCTGCTCCTGATTTTGAACAGGAGCAGAAGGGAGTACATGTTCTGCACCACATCAACTGTAAAAGATATTAACTAAGATGATTTAGACAATTAAAAATGTTTGCACGCTACCTATTTCTCGATTGTTTAGCTTCATAATCCACTCAGTGATGACATCCTGCAGTGTTCTTCCCATCCTCCTGATACAATTTTCGGTGATCTGATAAAGGAAATAGAAAGAAATTTGAGGACTATATCAAAAACTAGTGAACTAATAAATAAATCCAGAGATATCATAACAAAAAAGCAATTAAATAAAAAAATTAAAATAGAATCTCGTACGTCTTGCTCGTGACGATTTTTCTCATGTACCCAAAATGGGATTCTAGTGATCGTACGATCAGCAATCTGCAAGAGGAAAATAATTTAAGAATTCATAAGCCTCACCTTGTAGGAATCTTTGCATTATCATGACAACCAATTTAGTTGAATTTAGGACACACAATAAATCACATTTGACAATATTCTCCACAGCCATGAGATAAGTTTAACTTGGACGAGGAAAGTTTAAGGAAACCCATAGAAATTCACATTTACATCAGCAGCCAGTGCTCTAACTGAGAGGAATGATGTCATTTTCAAAAGAATTTGAAGAAAGCACATGATAATTAATGTGTTACATGGTTTAAAAATATATTGAATATAAGAGCATATTGGAAATTGTAGCCTTCTTTAAATTAAGAAATCCAAATCTGAAGTTGGATTGCAAGGCAAAAGAAAAAATGCATATAATTTTCTACCCAAAAAACAACCAAGAGAGCTAAAGCTCATGGCAGCTGAAAAGATATTCAAATGTCCAACAAAGCACTCTATAAATGGGAAAGTCTTTGTTAGGAACTTTTGACTGCCAAGTAAAATTATGTGCAATTCATAATGGACAAAAATTGAGACAACATAACTTTGTCCTAGAACTATTTGATATCGGAATTAACAGCATTGCCATTCCCCATCAACAACATGTTGTAAGAGAAGTATTGCAATAGGTTTCAGTAGAAATCTAACTGAAAGCAGCATGACACATTACATTGTTTATTCACTTTCTTCTGCAGCAGGATAAATGTACAGCAGTCATACCTATAATGTGGGATTTTCAATCTGTTGAGTATTAAATTAAGTTAGGCTGAGGCAGCCTAAAATGGCTGCTATGTTTGGCAGCCAAACATGGCTGCTATGAGGGTTGTTTTTTTTCAACATTTGTGTGCTTGTGTAAACCTATATATATAGGCACTTCTTGTAATCTATAGTACCAAGTCATTAAATACAATCAACATGGTATCAGAGCCTCTTTTCTTGTGGCCTGAACCTTTCTGATAATCTGAAAGGTTCATTTGAAGTATTAGAACATTTATGAAATTTGTTTCAAGAAGTGTTTCAATTAGAATTTTTAGTCTTTTGCTTCAAGAAGTTTTTTTTTCAATCTCAAGCCTCCTCTATATATCCAGCAATACACTTCAGAAATAGATCTCTAACCCTATGATAAAATCTTCAAATTCCAGCTTATTGAAGTTTCAAGTTCTCAGTTTCTTCAAGCTTCAAGTTCTCAGCTTCTTCAAACTTCAAGTTCCAGCTTCTTCAATCTAAATTCAATTTCTATTCTCCATTCTATTTTTGTCTGTCTTACATCATCATTAGGCGCGCCTCAACCTCTCAAATCATCACCCGAAGTCCGGCGGTCAGAAGCTGCCGCCATGCGCCACCTCACTCTCCGGCATGTGAGGCTCACGCACCACCTGCAGCTGTCAAAACGCTGCACCGCTTCTTCCCCGAGCTTCTCCAGGTTCTGCTTGATCCATTTCAGGTGTTATTTGTCAGTTTCACCTTTGATTTTTGAAATGGGTCACATTTGTTCTCTTGGGTATTAAGAACTTTTTGCTGCAATTGTTTCTTATCTCCAATTGGTCTCGATAAGCAATATACAACCTTAGTATTAGGAACAAAATACAAGTCATGGCTGAAGAAGAAATATTGAACCCCATTTCCCAATCTCAATCTATTCAACCAAAAGTTTATGTGCCAAATTTATCTGGTAATGTTGTTATCACTCATGATAAGTTGATAGGGTCCCAAAATTATCAAGAGTGGTCTTCTGCTGTGAAACTGTGGTTTATGGGACAAGGGGTAGTTGATCATTTGACTATAAATTCTGAGAAAATTCACTATGAAAGAGATGTGTGGGAAAGAATTGATGCCCAATTATGCAGTCTTCTATGGCAGTCTCTTTCACCTGAGTTAGTTCCTATGTTCCGTCCCTTCATGACTTGTGCATCCGTATGGGAACACGCACAATCACTATATACAAATGACATCTCTCGTTTTTATTCCATTATTAGTGAAATGGTGAATATCAAGAAGTCAGATATGTCAATGGAAAAATTTTTAGGCAAAATTCAAGGGCTCATGTCAGAATTCAACAAACTCTTGCCCATTGGAGGATCACCGGCAGACCAACTTGCTCAACGTGACAAGTTTTTTGTTGTCTTCACTCTTGCAAAGCTTGAGTCAGATTATAAACAAGTTTGTAATGGAATTCTCGGCGAAGGAACTGTACCGAGTACTAAAGACATGTTTAAAAGACTTCTACAAGTTTCTTCTGTTTCCAAAGAAATTACACCCTCCTCCACAATCGAGCACTCTGCTCTTACCTTTCAAACTCAACATTACCGAGACAATAACAGAGGAAGAGGTCGAGGAAGTTATCGAGGAGGTCGAGATGGTCGTGGTAATGATTGAGGTGGTCATGGTAATGGTCGGGGTGGCCGTGGTCCATTCCGATTTTGTGATCATTGTAACAAACCGGGGCTCACAAAGGAAGAATGTTGGGCACTTCATGGCAAGCCAATAGTGGCTAATGTGGTCCAAGTCAATTCAGATGCCCCTAATACACACACTACTATCTCAAACACCGAGTATCAAGAGTTTCTACGACTCAAGGCTGCTAGGACCTCTGTCACTCCTGAAGCATCGCATACCGCTCTTGCTTCCCAGTCTAAATCTATGTGGATTTTTTATTCCGGAGCCACTGATCATCTTTCTGGTAATCCTGATCTTTTCTCTCACATTACCTATTCTAATTCCCTTCCATCAGTTACCTTTGGCGATGGATCAATAGGTGCTGCAAAAGGCATTGGGAATGTTACTCTTCTTCCTTCTTTATCCTTATCTAATGTGTTGTATATTCCTGGATGTCCCTTCAATTTAATTTCCGTTTACCAACTTACTCAGTCTCTTAACTGTTGTGTCACTTTCTCTTCTAATTCGGTACTTGTGCAGGACCGACACACGAAGGAGACCATTGGTATGGGATATGAATCAAAAGGACTTTACCTCTTCTTATGTTCCAAAGCTGCGCTCACCGCTACTGTTTCTCCTCTTCTTGCCCATTACCGTTTGGGGCACCCGAGTCTTAATAAAATGCGTCAAATCCTTCCCGATCTGTCAAATTTAAAATCTCTTGAATGTGAGTCATGCCAACTTGGGAAACATTCCAGAGCTTCATATCCCGGTAGGGTTGATAGGCGAACTACTACCCCATTTTCTTTAGTTCACTCTGATGTTTGGGGGCCATGTCGTATTCCTTCTATTCTTGGCTATCGGTATTTTATTACCTTTATAGATGATTTTTCTCGTTGCACTTGGGTCTTTTTGATGAAAAAATCGTTTTGAGCTTTTTGATGTATTCCAAACATTCTATAATGAAATAAAAACTCAGTTTGGAGTTTCTATAAAAATCATGCGTAGTGATAATGCAAAAGAGTACTTTTCTGATCCATTCACTACTTTCTTCTCCTCACATGGCATTCTTCATGAATCTTCATGTGCTAGAACTCCACAACAAAATGGAATTGCTGAGAGGAAGAATCGACATCTTGTCAAAACAGCCCGCACTTTAATTATCCATCAAAAGATTCCTAAAAGATTTTGGGGAGATGCTATACTTCACTCTTGCTATCTCATAAACCGAATGCCCTCTTCTGTCTTGCAAGGAAAAATTCCACTTAGTGTTTTACTCCCACAAGAACCTCTTCATAAGCTTCCGCTAAGGGTCTTTGGGTATACCAGTTTTGTTCATGACACTACTCCTGGACGAGATAAACTCGATCCCAAAGCAATAAAATGTGTTTTTATTGGATATTCTCGTCTTCAAAAGGGCTTTCGGTGTTATTGTCCTAAGACTCATCGTTTTTACACATCATTTGATGTTACCTTTTTTGAATCATCACCCTTCTTTTCTTTAACTACTATTGCCGAGTCCGACTTCACTGGGGCACCCACTGGGACTGCAGAAATACTTCCTGTTCCTACCTTCTCTAAGTCATCATCTCATATAGTACCTGAAGAAGCACTCACTTCACTTCCTCCCGAGTCTTTGCCCCAAATCCAAGAGGAACAACTTATGTCACCTTTCCCACACATATATCAGCGTCGCAATCGTCAGTTACGTAGTTCACAAGAAGATCATGAACGTCCAGTTGATTCATGTCCTATGCCGTCGGATCCTTCCGACTCGGTCCAAGATTCACCTATTGCCAACCGCATAGGTACCAGGTCTACTCGAAATCCTTATCCCATCTATAATTTTCTCTCACAAAAGCGTCTTTCTCCATCCTATTGTGCTTTTATTTCCCATTTGTCTTATGTTTATGTCCTTAAAAATGTTTAGGATGCCTTATCTCAACCAAATTGAAAACAGGCTATGGTTGATGAAATTGAAGCTCTTGATTTTTCAGGAACTTGAGAGTTAGTACCTCTACCTCGTGATAAAATAGTAGTTGGCTGCAAATGGATGTACAATGTAAAAGTTGACCCAGATGGACAAATGGACAAGCTTAAAGCTCAACTTGTTGCTAAAGGTTATACACAGGTATTTGGTGTTGACTACATTGATACTTTTTCACCCATGGTCAAAATTGCCTCTGTGCGTAGTTTCCTGTCAATGGCAACCACTCGTCAATGGTCATTTTATCAATTGAATATCAAGAATGCCTTCCTACATGGTGACCTGAACGAAGAAGTATACATGGAACAACCTCCAGGTTTCGTAGCTAAAACAGGAAGGAACTTAGTATGTCGCCTTAAGCGTTCCCTCTATGGTTTGAAACAATCCCTCCGTGCTTGGTTTGGCAGGTTCAGTGGAGTTGTTCAACAGTTCGGTATGACTCGAAGCAAGGTTGATCATTCTGTATTTTTCAGACATTTATCAGGAAAAAGCATCTATTTGGTAGTTTATGTTGATGACATTGTTATCACTGGAGATGACAGGGTATAAGTCAACTTAAGGAACATTTATTTCAATACTTTGAGACTAAAGACCTTGGAAATTTAAAGTATTTTCTTGGTATAGAAGTTGTTCAATCACAACAAGGGATTTATGTTTCTCAAAGAAAGTATGCCTTGGATATACTTGAAGAAACAGGTATGACAGATTGCAAACCTGTTGACACACCCATGGATCCCAATGTCAAACTTCTTCCAGGACAGGGGGAGCCTTTATCTGATCCAGGAAGATACCGAAGGTTAGTTGGCAAGTTACTTTATCTGACAGTCACTCGTCCTGATATCTCATTTGCAGTTAGTGTGGTTAGTCAGTTTTTGCAAGCACCATGTGAAAGTCATTGGGAAGCTACAACCAGAATTTTAAAGTATGTTAAAAGGTCTCCAGGTACAGGATTACTTTATAAGAATCATGGAAATACAGAAATTGTTGCCTATACAGATGCAGACTGGGCTGGCTGTCCTTGGGATAGAAGATCAACATCTGGTTATTGTATCTTGTTTGGTGGAAATCTTGTGTCATGGAAAAGTAAAAAACAAGATGTGGTAGCTCGTTCAAGTGCAGAAGCTGAATACCGAGCAATGGCTCTTAGGACGTGCGAACTTATTTGGGTGAAGCATCTTCTCACGGAGATCAAGTTCTGTAAACTCAACTCTATGAAATTAGTTTGTGATAATCAAGCTGCTTTGCACATTGCATATAATCCTGTCTTTCATGAGAGGACTAAACATATTAAAGTTGATTGTCACTTCATACGTGAAAGGTTGCTTCTGGAGACATTGTTACTACTTTCATTGGATCAAATGACCAACTTGCTGATGTCTTTACTAAATCTTTGAGAGGACCTAGGATTGAATACATTTGTAGCAAGCTTAGAGCATTTGATCTATATGCTCCAGCTTGAGGAGGAGTGTTGAGTATTAAATTAAGTTAGGCAGCCTAAAATGGCTGCTATGTTTGGCAGCCAAACATGGCTGCTATGAGGGTTGTTTTTTATCTACATTTGTGTGCTTGTGTAAGCCTATATATATAGGCACTTCTTGTAATCTATAGTACCAAGTCATTAAATACAATCAACACAATCAATTCAGAATACCTCATAAAAGTTTTTGAAACCTTCAGGCTCTACCAGATTTTAAATGATTGAGCTGAAAAATAAATGTTATAAAACCATCCTAGACTGAGGCCATACTACTCTCTACTAATAAAAAGTTATCCTGATATCATCCTTATGGCCTTAGTTTTTACTTTCAACCACTTTATCCCAACTGCACCAGAAAACTACATCAAAGTGAGCCAGTATAGGTAAGCTACATAAATATTATCTTTATCTTTGTGTTGTTTAGCCCTTCTCTCTGTTGACACTCAGTTGAACCAATGTAATCTGATACAATATTGACAGTGCCCTCTTTGGAACTCCCTAACCACAGAAAATCACTCAAAATTATCTATCCACCAGTGTAAATTTTCCATAATGTAACTTCTACCCCTGACATCTTCACTAGATAAAGCAAGTATGTAAGAGAGAAACATTGCAGTCACAGATTTTATTTTATTTTATTTTTTAACCTTTTACATGAGAAGAAGTTATTGATCGTTTGAAGATAGAATTCCATAGCAGTGAAACATTTTAAACTAATAAGAGAGGAACTTTGAAGTTGCAACAATTTTATATTGCAGTTTGTTGATCAGCAACTTCAAAAGACACTTAATGCAAAGAAGAGTTAATGAAGCATGACAGTTTTATTTGAAACAATCTGATGAACAAACAGATATAGAAAGAGTTACTAGCATAAACCTAAAGAATGTCTAGTATAGCATTCTATTTTATATTAGTAAACTGAAATAGTCATTTTCCAAGAGCCCGACAAAAGAAAAAAGGGGAATGGGGAAAAAAACAAAAGCACTTACTGGTTTGAGAGTTTCAGGGTCACAAATTGGATGAGAATCAATACCGGTAACACCTTGAGCATGCCAATAAGCACCACAAAATGCTTTATCACATCCTAAGCCTGCAAAAGAGAAACCTAAAAAAGTTGGCATAGGAAGAAGTACCCAGAATCCAGTGATACTATTAAAAAAAAACCATTTAATAGAAAAGGCAGGTAGGTGGTAATACAGGAAAAGAATGATTCTCTGAACAGCATAGACATCAAAAAGTTCTAGTTCTTTTACTTCATACAATGTGACTAGTTATATACTGTACTAGGAAATTGTATACAGTAAGATTTATTAAACATGCAGTATATTAAAATTAAGCAAATAGCACATTAGGATGTATCAATAGGCTTAATTATGTCTTATATTAGGGAATTGAAATTTTGATGCTGAATTGCGAGGACAAGGACCTAAAAAACTGAGAGCAGAAAGCATTAGACAATTCACTGAATCAGAAAAAACACTCCCTGATTCTCCTACTTCATACAACCACCACACCTTTTACATGATTTTACAAAGCAAGAACAGTATAACATATATAACTTCTCAGCTAAAACAGATTCGGTTTTTAATAAATAAGTAATTGAACAAACAGTAAGAATAAGGAGACTGATTTTACAGTGTTGTGGAACAGCTAGATTCATTCTTGAAGGCATCATTCCACCACATGCATGGCATTGCAGATGAATTGTACTTTGGTTACACTGATACCCAGCAAATTCAGCACCTGATTGTTCAAAAGATCAAAAACAAAGTGGAAGAACTGTTTGCACTATTCAAGAACGAAAGCACAAATGCATAATTGTATGTACTTTGAAGTCCAAGTCCAACTGGATATCACAAAACATAAAAAATACTAGGCATTTGTACCATATGTTGGGAATATCATACTCTTTTATTATAGATAATCTAGATGATAGAATTTTCAAACTAAAACTGCAAGACACGAGAATATGAACATATCAGAGTACCACATTGAGGACATGCTAGCTCCCCACTGTTTCCCTCGTCTGTTGAAGACCGCATCCTCTTTCGCCGAGTTTTATTCCCACAGGTAATTACCTGAAAATGGATATTAGCAAATGGCCAGAAGATATTGTAAGACATGAGTAAAAGAATGAAAAAGTTGCTAAAGAAGAATTATGTAAAGCTTGACAAAGATTTAGATCTTTCCCCATCCCTCATTGTATTTGCAGATCCCCCTAGATCACCCATGCAAAAGGAAAGAAAATGTACCTCACTCGTAACACTTTTACAATTAGGGGAAGAGAAAGTCCAGAAAAGCAGGTAGCACATTAATTGTAAAAGAACAGTCCATATAGAGAAGTTTCCTAATGAATAGAGTATACTCAATAGGCTCCACAGAAATTTTAGGAAACCGGTCACTGAATTTTATACATTTTCTAAGGAAACCAAAAGGCCGTTCCTAGCTCTCTAAGCCCATTAAAAGAAGTCAAAATTCGCTTGTGCTTGACAGATTCAAAAGGAAGGTAACCTGCAAGATTGTTCTAGAAATTAAAGGGTTAATTATATGGACTATTCAAAGAACCAAAAAAACAAAAAAGAAAAAGAAGAAAAGAAAAATAAGTAGTACATAAGAAAGTTGTTTCATAAGCTCAACAGCAGAACTCTTCAGTGGTTGAAAATGATCCTCAAGAAAATGGAAAGAGTATCATCTGGAATATTTCCACTTTGAGCACACATTGTTTTGAGATAGTGCTTCTGATGTGTTCACATATTATGCATATTCAATGTAGCTTAGCAATAAAGGTCTATAAGTATGTACATACCCTGCCAATGAATTCTCATCTGAAGTTCCTTTACTTTTCTCTTTCCTGTCCCAGTTTATTTACAAGTCCAATATCAGATTTAACTCTGGACCAAAACTGGGGCGATTAACTTGATACCCATTCTTTAAAGATTTTCAAAACATTCACATTAAGTTGATCCTCGTCAACATGTCATTAGTACCCATTCATAATTACCAGGTCCATATGTCTTTGTTAATTGTCTTAACCCAAATAAACATCCAGATTATATCATCATAGATTGCTCAGGCCAAAATACGGAATAATAGTAGAATTAACCACAGATGAAAATGACCATAAGCCAATTCAAATTTGAGTGAAACAACTAAGTTGAGCAGATATCATACAAGAGGAGACTTAATTGTTGCACAGGAATCTAAGGCTTCAATTTCTTCAATTGAACGTCTCATTGATGTATCAGCTTGCAATAAATCCTGAAAATTAAAAGAATGTAATCTGAAGCAAGATAAATAGCAACCAAGTTAAATTACAAATAACAACCTCTATTGAGTGCCTATAACATGCCATAAGTAAATATGCTCATGTAAAGAAAAGTCTACCTCATGCAACTGAGACAATTCTTTTGCTAGAAAGAATCAGAAGAAAATCCAGGATTAGTACACATCTTAATTGACTAATTGACAGTTATTAGTATAAGACTTAGGCTTTGGATTTAGGGAAAGGAGAGGAGAGGAAAGATGAGTAGTCAGAGAGAAGAGGAAAAAGTAGAGGGAAAGAGAAGATTATAAATCATGTTTGACTAGCTAGAAGGAAAATAAAAGAAAGGGAGAGATAAAACAATTTTTCTTCTAACGTGTTTATAAAGTTTAAATAAAGACCTTGCAATCACCAAAAAATGTTCACTGAAGTTGATCTCACTTCCTATGCTTTCATCCATGATTGACTAAAGTCAAGTGAGACCTTTTCTACTAATCTCAATCCTCTCCATGTCCTTCCCTTTCACTCTCATTCCCTCTGCGAAAACAATACTCCCTCCTTTTCTTTGTTTTACTTGTCATAAAAAACACTTTCATAATTTCAGGACCCTTAAGAAAATACAAAGACTCATGTCATTTTTGTATGGATAGACCAAAAAAAGCGCCTTCATAAATCTTCTCAATTATTAATTTTCTCTCTTTCCTAAAAAGCCAAAAAGTAGTATTAGAAAGTTTAACTAAGCATCCTTGATATTTATATTCTTTGTACAGAAACGATAAGAGTCTTTTGATGATTAATTAAAATGGGAGGTAAAATGAGGGGAAAAAAAAAGAGAGTAGTAAATGCTACCTTGATTTCAAAACGTGAAAAGTAAAAAGACATAGGAATCTCCAATTAGCAACAAGTAAAAAAAATTATTTATTAAAAAAAAGCAGAGTATACAAATGCAATTCCTACAATCCTTGCCTTTCTTTTACTTCCAATCATAGTGTTGGGCTTTAGTTTAGTTCTGTCCAATTTAGTTTAATAAAAATTGGTCACTACTTTCACCGGATTTTGATCATCTTACTTTTCTTGTACCAAAAAAAGTCACCATACTTTGAATCATTTAAGTCACTCAATCATCTTAGTCCCTTAGGTCTCCGTTAGATGCATATTCTTAATTAAACATTCAGTCCCTCAACTTTAAATTTTCAGCCAAAAAATAAAATAACTTTAAATCACTTTATTCTTTCTTCATCTACTCTCCAAATTTTTATTTTCTTCATCTTCTTCTCAATTCCATCTTTTCTGACAAAGAAATAAAAATTAAACTTTTGATTTGTATTTAAACTTTAGATAAATATGTTGTGTCTGTCTTCCCAATTTCCTTCTTCAATTTTTTCTTTCTTCATCATCCTTATCTAAAATAAGCCCATAAATTTGAATGAGGATGGGAAAAGATGAGGGAAATTGGGAAGAACAAAATTACATTTTGATTTCTTCATCAAAAGAGAATGAAATTGGGGAGAAGATGAAGAAAGAAAAAAAATGATTTAGAGTTTTTTTTTGGCTGAAATTCAAATTTTAATTGAAGAAATGTATCTAACCGAGGCAGAAAGGACTGCTGCGATGACAAAGCGACCTAAATGACACTTTTTAAAAGTATGGTGACTTTTTTTGCTAAAAATAAAAGTAAAAATTAGATGACCAAAAGTGAGGCTCGGCGAAAGTATGGTGACCAAGTTTGACATTCACTCTAATAATAATATTAACAATAATAAAACACGAAACAAGGTACAAAGATATGCTACCTCCTCAATACAATGAAGGAAATGGTTTCTTCCAACAAATTGTACAACTGCTCTACATTGAGGGCATAGAACATTTGAACGTTTTTCTTGTAATCTTTTTAGCCACTCTGAGAAGCATCCATTGCTGATAAGGACAAAACCAACAAAACAAATCAAATCAAAAGATTTGCCTTGACTCAAAATTTATCAACACCTTACCAGAAGTTATGAAGACATGGAGCTACTGTGACAACATCATGCCAAACATTAAGACAAATAGAGCATTTTGCATGTTCAGCATCCAGAGAAATCTACAACAGATGTCATTTGACATTTAGCAATAAACAAGCCAGCAAATGTGACAACATTCACTTTGAAGATTCTTCTTTGAACGTGGGAAAATGTTATTCACCTTCAATTGTTTCTTGTCTGGTTCCTGAGCAGGCATTAGTTTAAATCTGTAGCTCAAAAGTCCTGAAGATAAGAAAAAATTGATAAGATGGAATGGGAACCTTCAGAACATGAAATGCAAAAATCTACTATTGGAAACAAAATTAAAATCCACACTATGAAGTACCCAAGTTCGAGAAGTAGAGACTAAAAAACATGACTTTCTCCAGTTAGGAGAAATAAAAACAATATCAGCAATAAACTGGCATACTTAAAATGTGCATCACTAGGTCAGAAGTCTTCAACAAGAGACATCTAGAAGAATTAGAAAAACAAGCAAGCAACTACAAAATATGAAGATACTGGCAGACAAAAAGAAAAAGCATAAAAAGTAGTTATTGCTTTGCTTTGAAATTATTTAGTCATTTCATTTGTGTAGAGTGACCCATGATGTAATCTTAATTTCATAATGCAGTATATCCATTAAAAACCTAGGATAGAATTAATCACATACTACAAACATGTCATTGCACATAGGCATAAAATTCTTCTTTTTATCTCATGCTTGCTTTTTTAAGATGTAAACCCTCAAGAACGCATTGAAGCAGGGATAATAAGTTCTAAGTCACTTTTTTCATACTATTATGATGTATAAGTGACATTGTATTTCATTTCACATTCTTATCTGACCATGCCATGTTAGCTTCATTCGTCTAAAAAGAACACCCATTTTACATATCAGAAACCTCCACTGCTATCCTTTCGAATCTTTCTATACTTCAATGTCAGGTTCCAAACTTTTTAACCCTTTTAAAAGCAGCCAAATATTCAGGTGCTGAACTCTTTCAGCAAACAGAGAGTGCAAAATCCAAATGTTAAAAGTTTGTCCACCATTCCTACATTTCTGATCCAAAACATTTAGCAAAAACAAAATCCTCATCCTCAGTAATAATCACCAATCAAATTTTTATTTACATACAGGTGGAACATTATATGTCTTGGGTTAGATATTTGTGAATAGGTTTATCTTTTGCACTTTGATAGTATGAAGTGTCATCATTCAAAAATTGTAGAAACTGACTTAAAACAAAGACAGAACTCTACCCCTGACCTTTGCCCTGAGAACCTGGAATAATTTCACTGCCACAAACCAGAACAGCAGTATCTCCTTCATGAAGAACCACGTCATCCATAAGTATTGCTGTTTGACTAGCCCATCAGCAAGACAGAAAAACCATAAAATTTGTTACTTGCTCGGTAATCTTAAATTCAAGTGATCTAATATAAAATTTTCCAAAGATACATTCATGTAGACTAAAGAATGGTACAAATAAGAAACTAATTATAGCGGCATGAGCTAAATATTCACGAAGATCTTGTACTTAATTTAATTAGTCTTAATTGATGAGCTTCTTTTATATGACATAAAAAATATCTCTCAGTTACTTCTGATTGAACAGAAAATGAATTCCAAGAGAGTGACAAAACTCATAAGAAAACTGATGCAGAAATTTTAGTCAGGTTGAATGTTTCAGAAACTAAGGAAAGGTAGTAATTAAGAGTTATCCTTTGCAAATTTTAAAATATGATAATCGAACTGAAGAAAGAGAAGAACACTTAAGCTTATTCCTTCTCTAAATGCCAAAATCCAACTTGTGTCTTAATCTACAATGTCTATGTGCATACTTAACTAGAAAGAGATACTGAGAAACTTCAAAGAAATGAAAAATAGAAACTCTATTAACTAAAGAACCACAACTCTTGCACCAAGCCATTTGACAAGAACACGCCTGTACAAGATATCCCTTCGAGAACTGACCTCTTTGACGTCAATGAACTCTTTGATGACATCCTCCTCATTCTTAGATTGTTGAACTGTTCATTAATGTCTATGGAAGATTCAAATTCTTCATCAATAAAACATAAAAACAAAGATTCTAAATATGGGTCTGACAGGAATATCTGGTATTATACAATATGACGATTGTTACTTCTTTTCTTTGGGATGCTACTACATTCAATAGACAAAAGCATCAGACACCATTCCTCGATATATTATTTCAGTTCAAAAAGGACTATGGCATCCTCAATCTTCAGTTTCTTCATCTTTAGAGTAGTCATAAGCTGTCAAATAAACCAGGTTCTCAACCTCTACAAGCATCAAATCAATGATTTTCTTGCTTTCATCATCATAGTGAACGTACTAAAAAATCCATAATATTTTTTTTCTCAACTTAATCATTTTCTACAGCTTCTGCCAGCTAAACTAGCTGTGTGGATAAGGGTAATAATTGTGCCCTAATTTATTACAGCCAAAGCAAAGCATACTCTACACTTTTTTTGGGCAAGGAGGGATGTTACCAGAATCAAAATCCTACCCAATTAAGCTGTTTCTTTCCCTCATTCAACCTAATTGTCCCCACTAAAACTCTTCATAGTAGCCCCATCAGAACAAACCAACTTTCATATAACAACACTGTGTATAATGCTGATAATGCATAGGATTATCAAGGCTAAAAGAAAGGACGAATTCCTACAAAATGCTATCAATTATAAGACAATAGTGAAAAAAATAGACCCATTCTTATTGACGAAAAAGAAACTCATCCTGAGCTATTAGGTCAAATTCACTTCATAAATGGAAGTGATTTATAATAGACAGCAAATTCCTTCACCATTTTCTCTAAAATCCAATTTTAGAATCATTCCAATTAGCCAAGCAATGCTAGTAGCTAACCAGCTAGGTGACCTGTTAATGCAGGCAAAATTAAGCAAAAGTCCTACAAGAATTCTTAGTTCCTAAAGAGTTTTTAATAGTTTAGGAACATTTTATTTAGTATTCTATTTCCTTAATAGGTTAGGATTATAATTTATAATCCTAATTTGTTTTAATAAGTTTAGTCTTGAAAGATAAATCATTATTAGTTTAGAATTAGCTAATATTTTTATTATTATAAATAGACTAGAAGACTAATATTAGTAGTTGTATTCTTCTTATTATTTTTCAGATTTATACCAGAGGATTTTATCCTTAAATTTTATTATTGTTCTAACTACAATCAACCCTAATTGTTAGGTTCTATTGCCCTAACACCCTTTCCACTACGTCGCCTGCAGTCTCTTGTCTTAGCCTTGAAGTGGTGGAGCCTCAATAGAAGACTTCCTCCAAGGACAAAGCTCCTCAACAATTAAAACTCCTCCATGCTTAAAGCCTAAATGGTAAGCTATTTGTTCTCTCTCTCTCTCTCTGAACAATTTTAAGTACGAATTGGAGCAGCACCAAACCAAGAACAAGAATAAGCTTGCTCAAAAGAATTTAAACAACTTGGTTTATATAAATATGTAATAAAGCTCTAAAACCTTCATTTTCAAATGTGTGGCATCACTGATCTAATCGGTTTCAATGGCATTGATGACAGTACTATGCGGTTGATTGGAAGAATAGAACCAGAAGAAGTTAAATTAGTATGATGATTCTTTGACACAAAATGATGTTGCTAAAGCAAAGAAGATGGAGAAAGAAGCTTAAATAAGATCAACTTCAAAAAGTTCAAAGTTGGCTGCTACAAAATAGAGAATTTAACTTCAAGTTTATCTAAACATATTCATGAGGAAGGAGATGATTTAGAATATGTTAGAATGTTTGACGCTGATTTATGACTTTATGCTTGGGTTTTTTCAGATTTTATCATGTGTATGTTGTGCATTTTGATTCTATGCTTCTGCAATTCTATTTTGAATGTTGAAGCCTGCACTCTATTTATATGCTTATTATTTCATGCTCGTGTTCTTAAGATGTAGGAACTCCAATTTCAATTCTGTTAACAAATTTGGTGTTCAGGTAATTAACTATATCTTCGCTTTAAAAAAAGGAAAAACATAAAACAGTGTTTTTACTGTATTAGATAGCCTAACATTAATTAGACATTTCTCAACATACGATTAGGCATTTCTCAACATACTTACGCATATATATATATATATGTAACCATATTGTTCATAGGAATACACAAGATTCATTTCTCTCTAAGTAATCACATGGTATTAGAGCAAGCAAAAATTTCTCTTTGAAAATAAAATAAAATAAATTGTGTTTAGACAATCAGCAGCTTTGCTTTGTTTTTCTAGCTTTGGAAGCTATTTTATCGACACCACCAACTCAGGGAGGTGCGCCAAGTGCCGATCAGCAAAACCCCGAAAACCCATCACCGAAAGGTACGCACATGAGACCACGCGCCGCCTAAACAACGCGTTTCTCCCACACTCGCCTTTCGTGATCGGAATTTGCTCGGATTTGTTTCAGTTTGCTCGCCTCGATATATACGATATGTTTTGTACCTGTTTTGGATCGGCATCAATGAAATGTCGGATCTTATTCATTACATGTTTGATTTTTCTTTGGAAATTCTCTGAACAGCCTTTTGATTTCTTATTTTAAGGGTATTATTGATAAGATATGAAAGAGAAAAATTTTGTTGTTTCTGATATGATTTTAGTAATGTCTAAGATATCATATCACAAACTTAATTCATAAAATTATCTTAATTGGAATCGAATTATTGAATTGTATCTGCTAAGCATTTGTATGGATGGTCATTTTACTTATGACCCTCCTAAAGATGAGTCTAGGCTACCTTGGATGAGAGAAGATGCTCATTTGTTCTTACAAATTCGTAATTCTATGGATAGTGATGTTGTTGGTTTAATTACTCACTATCAAACAATTAAAGAACTAATAAACTATCTAGAATTTATGTATTTCGAAAAGGGGAATATTTCTAAAATGTATGATGTTTGTAAAGCTTTTTATAGGGCAGACAAGGGTGATAAGTCTATTACCTAATATTTCATGAACTTTAAGAAAACCTATGAATAACTCAACATGTTAATGCCTTTTAGTGCTGATGTGACTATACAACAAACTCAACGAGAGAAAATGATTGTTATGAGCTTTTTTGCCGAGCTTCCAGCGGAATTTGAAACTGCAAAATCACAAATTTTTTATGGATCATAGTTGTCTTCTCTAAAAGATGCTTATTGTAGAATTATTCATACAGAGAATTCGTAATCTGTCCAATCTTCTCAGCCTAATAGTGTTCTTATCAGTCATAATAACACATCTCAATTAGGAAAGTAACCATACAAGAATGATAGTGGCATGAAATTCAACAATTATGATAAGAATACTAGTATTTGTGGAAAAGAATCCAGAGAAATAATGTCACTATTGTCATAAATTAGGACATATGAAGCGAGACTATCAAAAATTACAGAATAAGAGAGCCCAGTTTGCCCATATTATATCTACTCTTAACATTCCTAAGTATTGTAATATCTACAAAAGAATATGCCAGATTAACTCAATTTCACGGAAGTCAATCTAGTTCCGTTACTACCATTGTTGAGTCAGGTAAACCTAATAAATGTCTTGTTTCCTCCTCTTCGAAATGGATCATTGATTCAGGTGCTACAAATCACATGACGGGTAATTCTAACTTATTCTCTACCTTTCAATCATATAAATCTATCCATCATGTTACTTTAGCTGATGGTTCAACTTTTTATATTACTGGTTCTGACACTATTAATCTCACACCATCTTTCTCGTTGTCATCAGTTCTTTAATTTGATTTCTATCAGTAAACTCACTCATACTCTCAATTGTTGTGTCTTATTTTTTCCTGATCATTGCTTATTTCAGAATATCGTGACAAAGAAGATTATTGGTAAAGGATATGAGTCTGAATGCCTCTACATTCTTGATACATCAATACCAAAATCTCTAGCCTGTAGTGAAAGTGTCACTCCATTTGAAGCGCATTGTCGGTTGGGTCATCCTTCTTTTCCTGTGCTCAAGAAACTATCCATAATTTTCTAGTTGATCTTCTTTTGATTGTGAGTATTGTCAATTTGTCAAACACCATCATATAAATTCTAGTCCAAAAATTAATAAACGAGCATCTGCTCCTTTTGAGTTAGTACATTCTGATGTTTGGGATCCTTATCTAGTTCTATATAAAACTAGGCATTGCCTACTCAGTGAGTGTTGTAAGTCAGTATATGTCATCTCCAATTGTTGATCATTGGAAGGCAGTGGAATAAATTTTGTGCTATTTAAAAGGAGCACCTGAACGTGAAATTTTGTATGATGATCATGGTCATACTAGGATTGAATGTTTTTCAGATGCTGATTGGGCAGAGTCCAAGGAAGATCGAAGATCCACTATTGGATATTGTGTCTTCTTAATAAAGTAGGTTTTAAAGTCTCAATGCCAACGAAGTTATGGTGTGACAACCAAGTTGCACTTTATATTGCCTCTAATCTAATTTTTCATAAATGAATCAAATATATCAAGATTGATTGTCATTTTGTTCATGAGAATGTTCAACGAGGCTTGATTTCTACAGGTTATGTGAAAATTGGAGAACAATTATGAGTCATCTTCACAAAGGCTCTCAATGGAGTTATGATTGATTATCTTTATAACAAGTTGAGTATGATTAACATCTATACTCCAACTTGAGGGGATTGTTAGATAGTCTAACATAGATTAGGTAGATAGTCTAACATTAATTAGACATTTCTCAACATTCTTATATGGATATATATGTAACCATATTGTTCATAGGAATACACAAGATTCATTTCTCTCTGAGTAATCACATGCTGCATCAAAGACCAAAATTACCAAACAATATATGAAACTAGGGTTCAAGAAGAATTTAACAAAACTAACTAGGGTTTTGCATGAAGAGAAATTTTCTGAGAAGATTCTTTACTTATTAATCTCCTCTACTATCCACCTAAGAGAAGCAAATCATTTTATTTTTACAAAATCCAAAATTAAATTTAGATATGTTTACATTCTTCTGAAATTAATCCTTCTTAATTGTACTCAAATTTGAATAGAAGGATTATAACGTGTCCAATTTTCACATAGATATATAATTGGTGGATGGTAGAGTAACTAAAATAAGTGGAAGAATTAAATTGAATTAAATTGACTATACAGTTCAATGGAAAAATTTTACAAAGTAACTTCAAATTAAAGGAATTTATTCACAAAATTGTACAGGATGCAAAAAAGCAAAAGAACCTCATATTTTGCAATGTGGCAGTGATGAGATCCATATTCCTAGAAATTTTGCACCACTGTGTCTTTTCAGATGATGAGATGCAGATTTCAGAGCATATTACCGTCTCATTCAATCCCAAATCAATATCTGAATATTGTGAATCTGAAGGTACTACAAGAGAAAAAGGACAATTTTGTCTAAGCAACCGAATTCTTCAAATGAATTTACTCTTGTAAGATGAACATTAATACTTTTAATCAACAAATTCAAGTAAAGATATGAAGAAGGAACTAAAGATGGAGGAACTCCATGCATGCAGGAGAAAACGTCCACAAAGGAAATCAACATGAGTAGATATAGAGCTCTGAAGCAGAAATTAAATTCTGGGGGGCCCCAAAATGACAGTTATAACTATAAAATCATAATTTTTTCTAAGGACAAAGTTCTAAGATAAATTATCCAAGGAGACGTGACTCAGATAAAAATATATTGATCACATAAGCACTGCGCAGTCTCAAATTCGCATTCCGGTAACATCACTTTCAAAATAATTCACCAATAAAGTTCAGTTTCTTTTTTCCTTGTCTAAAATTAATCCGGGAAAAGACTAGATAATCTTGAAATTTTTTCGAGAAAATGAAGAAAGGGATACAATCCTGTAATCTATTGTTGTTGAAAATACAACCCAGCAGAGGAAAACTGACAACACAGGATACGGAATGCAATTGAGAATTTGAAGAAACCACTATGAAGCATTTTCAAAAATTCAAGAATGCATCTTTCAATATACAGGAAATAACAAAAGAATTAAGTAACAGGAAGAAGAAAATCACAAAGAAATGCTGAGGATTCCTACCAAGCTTGGCCCAGACACCATCATTGAAGGGTTTAGAACTTTCTCCTCTTTCCATTTACGATCAAGATTACTACTGGGTCTTGTGCAATGGAGTATGCAGGAAGCTTCTTTAGCAGAAATTGAAGCCGAAGATTACACCGGAAGATGGTAGAACGATAAGCAGCTGCGGTTGTGGCACGGTCTTAAATTCCATCTTTATTAACCATGGAAGACTTCCTTTTTTTTATGTATATAATTTCATCTTTATGTAATTCATCTTTTTCCCTATTAAAAACTTTAAAATAAAATAAAAATTCCTATTGGACTACTTGGAGTAAATGGTGAATTTAGTCCCTAACCTTTTAATATTTGATAAATTTGATCCTTAATTTTCATTTTCAAATTTTTTAGTTTTTAATCTTTTTCTTTTTGGTAGTTTTGATTCATACTTTTTTTGAAACATTCTTTAAAATAGGGATGTCCACTATTTGGTACGAATTGAAATTTAGTATTGTACTTCAATTTGGTTTGCTTTTCAATTTGGTTAAATTCTTGAGAGTGGCAAAAATGGTTTGATATTCGATTTTCAAATTCTAAATTTGTACCAAATCAAAATACTGAATTATTATTTTCATAAATAAAATTTTTATTATTTTTAGAAATAAAAAAAAATCAACACATAACTACGCTACATTCTAATTTAGCCTCTCATAACGCATGAAGTGAAACATGTAATAGATATATTTGCAATGGCTTTGGATGAAGTTGAACTCTTCACTAAAAGTTGATCCCTTTTAAATTTCTAATAATGGTAATGGAATGTTGTTTTTTTAGCATGTGTTTTAGTGGTCCAAATACCTTTTTATGTGTATATTATTTTATTTTTATGTGACATTATATTTTTTCTTCTTTTTATTTGATACATTGGCATGTATTCAAATTCTAAAAAGTTCAAAATTATAAGTTGACATGATTCGGTTTTGTCCCAAACCGAATCAAACTGAATTTTTTTCGATATTTTGATTTTCAACATAAATTTGGTATTATTCATTTTTTATAATTCACAAACCAAAATATAGAACTTTTAGAATCCAATATTGAAAGAACACCCTAGTTGAAAAATGTGAACTAGTTTTGTTGGTTTTAGATTTTCCCCTCAACTCCAAAGGATGACTTCCAAATTGACTCATATCTCTAAAATTAAATTATGAATTGAGCGTCAATGTTCATCAACCATGTCTGATTATGTTCACTTTATTTTTTTGTTGTTTGTATTGCCCTATCTCTTGAATTATGCCAATATGTAATTGCTCATTTTTTTTGCTCTCATGAAATTTATTTTGGTCTTCAACCAACTTTAAAAATAATAATAATAAAAAACATTTTCTCTTAGGTAGTGTATGGTTCAAAAGTGGAGAGGGGAAGAGAGGGATTTAAATGGATGGAAGGGAATGGGAGGAAGAGGGAGGTAAAATAATTTTACCTTGTGTGGTTTGGATATATAGGAAGAGAGTGGAGAGAAAATAAAATAAATTATTATATCCACAATGCTCATTCTTTCTTTGTTTAATTTTTTTGATAAACTTTATTTTCCCCCCATGGATATAACATTTTTTAGTAGGTGAGAAGACTTACTAGATATTAGAAGAAGAGAAAATAAGTGAAAAAGGAAATTGAATAAGAAAAATGATAGTAAAAAGAAGTGAAATTATTAAAATGTATATTTTTGTAAATATAAAACTTATATTTTTCCTCCCCTCCAAATCTCCAACCAAATGGTTTGTAAGAGTTTAAAAAAATCCCATGTTTGGTTCATTTTTTTGAGGGATGTGAAAGAAAATAAAATCCTTCCCTCCCCTTATTTTTTTTCTCACTAAAAGTGAGGGGATTTGGAAGGAAAAGAAAAAATATAAATATATAATTATTAAATTATTCTTATTATAATTAATGTCACAAGAATTTAATACTCAATTTAACTCCATTTCCCCTCCCCTCACCTTACAAACCAAAGAATAATATTTGATCTCTTCCCTTCCCTTCCCTCCCCACTTTTGAACCAAGCATACCTCGGGATAATGGACTCATTTGATTGAGTGACCTACACTTTTTAAAATATGATGATTTTTTGTGCTATTTTTAAAATTAAGATGATACGGTCACTATTTCTGTAATTCAAAATCAGAAAATTTAGTCAAAGTAGAAATGAGAGAGAGAGAGAGAGGGGGGACAGAATTTAGTACAAAATTATTTGGGATAGTTATTATCTATTTAATATAATGGCAAATCCAAAGCAAGCTTTAAAGAAAGTAAATACTTTTTTTTTCTAAGTACATGGGGGAAGTAAATACATATTTTAAAAATGAAAGGAGAGCATCAAGGTGCATTTTACAAGTGAAATTCACCACTTTCATGGACCACTCTAACTTGTTTTTCATACTCGTCTTCTTCTTCTTCTTCTACCTCTTCTTCCAGTCCTTCAATGTCTTCCTTACTCAGGTCATCATCTTCCTCTGTTCCCCACCCAAATCCACCAATAGGCCTCGAAACTGGAGGTGGTGTTCTGGCTTCCCCAACAATTCTCATGATTTCGTCAATGCTTTGAAGGGAAAAGCCTGGGTTATAATCTTTTTGATAGTAAATGGCTTGTGTAGATTCTGAGAGCTCTCTTGGTAGGTTCTTTAGGAACCATGGATGGCTCTTAATTTCCTTTATCGTTATCCTCTGCAAATCATGGAATTAGAAATGAGTATCATATTATGCCACTTAATTACTTCCTTCTTCTTTATCTTATTATATCCTTTATCTTCCGTTCATTTATTTGTACCCTTCAATTACTTCCTAAAATCATTTCCAACAAAGACAATTACACCCAGTACACGATCGAGATTTAACTTTAAAAAGAGACAAAAATGACCATATCAAAATACTTGGTAAATATACATTTGAAGGGAAAGACTTTGCATGACCATTTTAGCCATTTTTTAAGTTCATCCCGTCTACTTTCTTCATTCATGTGATGTGACTCTCTATTTGACAAAAAATGCTGCTTTGAGTGGTGGAAAGGCATAAATAATTGAGGGAAAATTGATAGTAAATGACATAATACGATAAAAGAAAAGTTGGCATAATGAGACTAACAAAAATAGTAACTTGCATACTTTTCCAAATAAAAGAACAAATTTAAAAATTCTAGAAAGCAATCACTACCCTTACTATCCAGATATATACATGTCATTGTTTGATTGAATTAAAATTACGCGTGGACTTGATTTATATTAGAACTTGTCCAATCAATATACCAATGATGTGTAAATATTATCCATTTGAATATTCTTTCTTCTAGTTAGCTCGTTTATAATACTACTAATAATAAAAAAGTAGGCTCATAAAATTATCTAGCAGACATACCCTCATAGAATTGGCAACGAATATACGGGAAAGTAAGTGTTTGCAATCTTGAGATATATGGACATAATCTGGAATTCTATATTGCCCAGCCATTATTTTCTGCATGTAAACAAAAGAGTCATCAATTGATATAATTAGTATATTCATATTTGTAATAGAAAACTGAGAACAAAGTGGTGATGATGGGAGAAACTTACACTAATTGTTTTCCTGAAATTCTTGGGGTCATCTGGATCTTCAAAAGGGTAAGCTCCCACCAACATAACATAAAGAGTCACTCCACATGACCATACATCTGCCAACTATATATTTTACACCAACTTCAACACAATAATTAAGAAAAAAGCAGACAATTGATAGTACTTTCTTTTTTCTCTAAATAATTCATATATAGTGTATTTTGATGGGACATTATTTACTGTTGGAAGGACCTTTGATGTTAAGAAAACCTGAGATACTAATAGGATCAATTTTAAATATTCGAAGTGAATCCTTTCAAAAAAAAAATAGAATGCATTACCACATGCATGATTACGTACTACAATATCGTGCGTGAGGGAAGGCTATAGTACATGCTTCGATCGACAACTAATTGCATTTAATCTAACCAAACATTTTAATTATATTACTTCATCCGTCCGCTCCGCCTCAAAATATATAATATACTTACGTATATTTATAACGTATGTTAATGTCATTATTTATTATATTATACTTTTTTTTAGAAATTTAAAATTAAATCATTTATTTTTTTCTTATTCATTTAAGAGCATTAGTAATATTAAAAAAAATATCCAAAATAACTCTTAAAATACTCAAAATATCTTATATTTTGGAACAAATAATTTATCCAAATTATCTAATAGAGCGGAGGGAAGGAGTATACATTTGTATAAATATTGAGAAATTAATAATCACATGATCATGATCATGTGGACTAATAATTATGACATGCGTACCTTTCCATCGTATTCTCGACGAGACAGTACTTCCGGTGCAATATATGCCGGTGTTCCAACTGTAGATTTTGGCCTTGAGTGTAACACAGATGACTGTACTATCATTCATCCAAATTAATTTGATCCGTTAATAACCCAATCACTCATCAAAGAACAAAAAATAAGTTGATATTCAATTATATTTGTCAAAAAAAAAAAGATAGAAATTGGATAAACCAAATTTATGGTTATTTACAAAAAGTTCCTGCAATTGAGATATTATTAAATTTTTTGAAGATTTAATTCTTTAACTAATTTAATTATAATTAAGAAAGTTAAGCACCTTGGAGTAGCCGAAATCACAAATCTTCAGGCGAGGTGCTGGACTTCCATCTAACAGTGTGTTCTCCAGCTTCAAATCCCTATGGCATATTTGCTGCCAATTTTTTTTTTTTATTTTAAAAAAAGGTTTAGGCAAATGAAAATTATTTAACTCTATACATATTAGTAAATTGCTTTATGCATGGATTGAAGGGGAAAAAAAGAAAAGAAAATTACCATTGCATGACAGTAGCACACACCTGATATCAACTGTTGGAAGAAGTACCTTGCCTGCATAATTAATATATACTCAGTATTTCAGTTTTTTCATATATTAAATAAAATGATTTATATGAAAATAAATAAAATGATTTATATAAAGATGAAAAGTAGAGTAGAGTAATTACCTCATCTTCGCTAAATCTACCGGCAGTGCAGATTCGATCAAAGACCTCACCACCGGCTGCATACTCCATCACGATTCCCAAATGCGTTGGAGTCAAAACTACTTCTTTAAATCGAATTATGTTGGGATGCCGAAGAGACCTGTGGTTAATGATTTCTCTTGCAACGTTTTCATCAATCTGCAAATATATATATACTATTGATCAAACAATTAATTCACTAGAGAAAAGAAATTAATTAATCTCATGACAAAATTTATAATTAACCAAATAATGATACTACAAATAATTTTCATGGATGGAAATTATATAAGCAAACATGCCTTACGACCACGTTCTATAAATTTCATTGCAACGAGCTCTTTGGTCTCCTTGTGCCTCAGAAGCCTCGCCACGCCAAAATTTCCTGATCCAAGATCTTTCACCACCTCGTACTTTTCCATTTATTTCCAGTAGCTAGATCTGATCTCCTCTTGGGTTTTGATGTGAATGAATTCTGGCAATTTCCCTCAGCTATTTATAAATGAATCAGAAAGGAAGGATGCAGTACATATATATAGTACTGATGATGAGAGCTGTATAGTTATGGTCACACTGATCAGATCATTATTAGAAGACCTTATTATAAATACCTGCGAATGAGATTCATTGGACCATGAGTTATGTATGAGTTGTTATAGTACATTACACTCAAAGAGAAGATGAGTGTGAACAAAGAGCATGTGAAAGATGTGGGCACAGGTATGGTTGGCTTTCCCATCTCTGCCAAAATCAAGAAACGGATTTTTTTTTAATTATTATTATTTGTTTGTTTCTCCTCCAGTAGTAGTGCTACATCAGTTTCTTCTTGAATTGTTTCGATCATTTATTGCAATTTGTTGAAGTATTTTAATTAGTGAGTGGACAGCTTTTCATCATAGTTTTGCTTTGGATCTCAAAAAACGCCGCCCTCTCAGGAGAGAGCACAACGCTAGTAGTAGTAGTAGTACCGACTTTGGCTTGCACTTCTCAAATGGGCAGTATTAGTTTTGATCCCACAAAATTTTCCATGGAATTTTAAACTAAAAGGTAGTAATTATACTCTTTTGTATCTAATTCTCTCTCTCTCTCTCTCTCCAAAATATAAATAATCTCATTAAAGAACTAAAATAACTATTATTATATGTATATGTATAAAATATTTTGAATATTTTATATTTTAAAACAAAGTAAAATATTAAAATCGATCCATACCATTATATATATATATATATATTTTATATTTTAAAACAAAGTAAAATATTAAAATCGATCCATACCATTATATATATATATATATATATATAAAGAGGACAGGCCAAGCAAGATCACAAATTGCCCTCTTCAGAGATCTTATTTTTAACTATAAGTTAATTTAAGTTGTTTTTTAAGGAGCACAAGGGACTATTATAAAAATCTTTATGATATTTTTCAAACCTAGATATTTTTTCTTTCTATTTGTTTAACCATTTCCTCAAATATCACTATAATCTCTAGCAAGGGCCACATGTCATCCTTTATTCTAGAGTAGACTTTTCTCTTCTCTCTCATCGAGTCAGAACTCTTGCATTCCGGTGGAGAAAGATATAGGGGAGAGAAGCGCAGGGTCAGCAAGAGGAAAAATAAGGTAAAGAGAGATTCAAATTTCACTCCAAAATGTTGGGCAACATCCAGCTCAAACCCCGTTTATAAGATTTTAGGTCAAGCTATGGATGGAGATGAACCGTTGGGAGTTGTATGTAGTATTAAATTTCATTGATAACAAGAAACGTCAAATTGATTTTTAAGTATCAATAATTCGGTTGCTTATACTTGGGAGTGAGAAAGAACCAGTGGCAAGCTTTCTTTACCTGTGATTGTTTGATGCAGGATTGAACCTCATTCCCCTCCTCCTATCCCCATCCCTTCCAACTATGTAAGAAATAAATAAAAAATAGATGAACCAGAGTAATAATCACATAAACTAAACCCAGAGAACTGAAGTAAAAAATAAGACACAACTTAGTTAGAACATAAGCTTCTAAAACATGTGCTCATGTTCTCTTTCCATACATGGAAGATTAGCATGAATATTGGTGTGCCCCGAAATCTGCAACAAATGTACAAAAAAGGAGTGCGTGTATAAACTAGGACTTTCAATCTATCCAACAAAGTTCTGAAAAGGGAAAAATTTACAGGTATAAAATGGAGGCTAACAATTTCTTGGAAGATGCAACCAAGGCCATAAAGCTCCACAAGTAACAATAAAAATCAGAAAAAACCAATAGCATTATAATGATAACTTGACTTCTTTCTCGCTAGTTTTATCATTGCCTAATCCAACCCTCTCCCATCTCCCACTACTTTCTTAGATACCATCTCAAGCGCACCTCCAACGACCCCCAAGCATAAAAAATAAAAACAAGTATGATATTTCGTTCCACTTACCACTCCATATCATTTCAGAAGGGTTGTAGGATCAGAAAGGTGCAAGACCCTTGTCATAATGTAGCACAACCCATCCAACATAACGCTAAGTTATGTGGTTGTAAATGTCAATGTTCAGACTTCAGAGTGATTAATGGAGATTTTCACTTTCTTCCTTTACCACAGAGAAATAGAATGACATTTTGTCAACGGAACAATGGCAATATACCCCATTGGTGCAGAAACCCTTCCCCTGTGGTTACTTCTAGAACTAGAAGAACAAGCACAGCCAACATAGCCGCTCTTCCATTCCAAGTTTCAGCACTTCTTGTCCAACCCCATTCCCAAACTGTTACAGGTGGTGGCAGCTCCCTCCGCTGTGAATCATAGGTTGCCAATAGTTCTTCTACACTGCCAAGTGGTACCAATGACTGCGCAAGTTTAATAATCAATATCTTCCATCAGACTTCAAAAAATTTATAAAAAAAGAATGACTCCATCAATATAAAAGACAGAAGGGCTTGGCATGGTAAACAAGTTTTAAGAAGTGCCTACCATATTTTAGTTTGTATTTTGGGAACCCTTTCAAGGTATTTCGGATTGCAACTGGCCAAATGAGTAAGTTGTTAAAGTAATTGAACTTTTCTCTTAGCTAATGCTTTCCCTAGGATTTTTGTTGGAGGTGGTCATATTTCTTTCTATATATGGAAGGGTTCCCTTGTTTTATAGTATAACTCCTGTAGGATCTAGTTGAAGGGCTAAGGCAAGTTTCCTTTCAGTTCGTATATACCATCTTAGGACCTTCTTTTCTATCAACAATGAGTTCCAGTCAGCAAGGGAATTCTGCTCCTCTTTCCAGGTTGTATCAGAAGCTACAGAATTTCCTTTCTCAGTTTATGTGTCCACTTCACCATGACAAATGCTTCACACATGCTGTCCAGGCCATTAATTCTCCCTCAATACTAGTAAAAAATAACCACAAGAAAGAAAAGCCACAAGAGTAGCTGTCCCTTTTTCAATCAGGTAACAAGTTATCAAGCTACTATAGACAGGGGTATGCATTTGGTTCTCAATGAAATTCCAGTGTTAATTTTGTTTCCACAAATTTTGAATTAAACCTAACCGAACTAAATTTTTTATCAACTGAACCAAATTCTTCTCATTTTAAGTACTAATGGTCAATTACGGAGCAAATAGAATTAATTTTGAAAAAGAAGCAATAGATCTTCTTGTTTTTTTTTTCTTTGTTTCTTCACAGAAGCTACTGAAAGCTAATGAGTCATTAGTTGATTAAAGATATAAAGAGAGTTGAAGTTCAGAGAGAGTCTAATTTTTTTTTTTTTTAATTATCCATCTTCCCTTGGTAGTTATTCTACTCTTCAGCCTTCATACTAGGACATCTCGCAGCAGACTCCTTGAAAATTTGCATGCAGGCCAATTTACCTGCCGAGCTTCAAGGTTTGAGACAGCCATAGCTCCAACATATGGGAGACTTTCAATTACAGCATCTGCCAAATCTGCAATGAAAGTAGGTTCACAACCTAAGGCAGGAACTCGTCCCCATTTCTCTATTCCAGATTTTAGTGCCAACTCCTTGTATTCAACATCAATTTCCTCTAGAGTCTCTATATGTTCGCTGACAAAACTGTGATGAGTATTTAAAGGATAAAGTGTAAGTACTGAAAATATCTCCTAAGAAATGGAACATTCAAATGGAAAGTGATATGCTGAGCAGAACAAATATATGACAATACAGTATAACCCAAAGAGTATGGATGCAAACAGAACTGCATAAATGCAATCAGTCATACCTGATGGGAACAGCAAGAAGACTCTTAACTCCTTTCTGACCAAGTTCAGTTATTGTCTCATCTGTATATGGTTTTAACCACTCGACAGGACCAACCCTACTCTGCAACAAAACAGGACAACACAACAAGTTACAGCAATAATACCATGAAAAGTCTATACAAACAATGTAAAACCAGGACAGATACATCATAGCAAAGAAATTCATGTGTACAATAGAAAAGGACTAACACATATTCCACACTAGCCCAGGCTGAAAAAAGCCTTATACCAATACAATTCACAATCAACCTTCATAAGTTTCAAAAACAATACCAAAGGCATAGGATATGGTATTCAAAGTTATTCATCATAACCTTCATTAAGGAAAAGGAGGAAACAAATCTTCAAGGTCAAGCCTGGACTTCCAAAATGTTGTGGCTAATTTCTAATGCATTAAAGCGTGCAATTGACAGAAGAAACGCGATGCAACACAGAGAGAGTAAAAAGCACAGAATGTAGTCAATAAAATCATGCACCTGATAGGCAAGTGTGTATGCATTGTTTATTTGCTGCTTCTCCAATTCTTCCATTATTAGGTCCACACATTCCTCCATCTCAGCCTTGTAAGGATCACCAGCTTCCTCAACATAGGCAAGTGGCACACCGTGAGCACTAAAAAAAATCATCACCTGTAATTGGTAATAGTAATAGTAATAGAAAAATTCAATAGTGAGAGAAAATTTACCCAAGGTAAAATTACCCGTCAAAATATGATCTGAGGGTGTAAAGCAAAAATATAAGGAGAATATCATCCACAATATATGGCGAGGAGAGGGAAAATAGAGTCAATTTGATTATTAAATTCTTCTTGCATTTATTGTAGTCATGAGTTATCTTGTTTATTTGATGAGGATGATTTCGCAATTGTATATTCACATTTTTCTTCCTTTCTAAATTTTTTCAATTTCAAAGAAGTATAGGTTGGTGGGAATGACGAATATATTATTATTCATCTAAAGAAATATGAAATGTGGAATATCACAAGTATGCTCTTGCCCGTAATTTTTATACAAGGTGCTGCCTGTAACATATACAGACATCACAGAGAAAACTTAGCACTACAACAAATTAATATCTCACTCGCAACACTAGATTACCTCCTCAGGGCAGTCAAATTTCTGTAGCTCCTTTTCAATCAAATTTGCCATTGCTTTGATATATCCTTCACGCTGGTACCAGGAGGGAATTACAGTGTGTTGCATATTAATTAGATACTCATCCTCCCTAGAGATTGAGAGACATTGTCATAGCCATTGACATCTTTCCAATAGGATGAAATAATACCTCCAAAAAAAACATTAGTATGTTCTTACCTGAATAAACTCTCCAATAGCCGAAGGCTTGAACCACTTGTTGAAATAGAAAATTGCGGATAAAGTGGAAGCACAACAAGCTTCGTAATGTTATCCCCTTTGATCTGAAAAATGTTAAGTAATGGAAACTTGATGCCATTAGCAATTCAAATTTACACCAGGCTCAAGAGTTTTACAAATGAAAAATCCAGGGTTTTTGACATTTCTAGACCAATTTTCTTAATCAACTTCAGATACAGTTGTTTCATATTTAGACTCAATGCATTCACTAAATATATTATTATTCTTTAATAAGGCATTGAATGAATAGGTTGCAATTGTTCTACACTGTAGGTTATAAAACCAGAAAACCAATAAGATATCAAACAAAAGACAAACAGCGGCCTCCTATCTGACTCCTTCCAGCTTTAGCAAGCCCATTTGGACTGCACTCAATGCTTTTTATTCTAACATTGATTCGACTATGTGTTTCTGGAAAAAAAAGGATGCGGGTCTTAAAAGCAGATATCTATGCCCTGACCATTACCAGTGAAGATAAAATAATAAACTTATTTTTCATAAAGTCCAGAATTGTTTCTCATCACCACGTTTGATGCATATCATCACCCCTGCCTGCCACCAATACAAAAAGAATCTCCTCACAATCAAACCACCATTCCTTTCTGAAATTGTATGCATCACTACTCAACCATTTTGTATAGTTTATCAGACTAGAACTGATTAAAGACCTTTTTGAGTCTTTTAGGACTGAGCCCACTTTATTAACATACTATCTAACAGAAACAGCCTTGTTCCTTTCATCTGAGCCACCTTCAAGCTAAAGCCTTTGTCAGATGTGGGAGTTTCTGCCTTTCATGCAAGAACGGCTTACTAAACCAAATATGTGGATGTTCCATTACCATTACTTTCATCACTAACAGCTATAGGGATTGTGCTGTGTAAAAAAAGCATTTTGAGAGTCATCAAATGGTTCGCATCAATCTAGGTATATGCCTCTGTACAGGCACAAAAAGTGCTACAATGCCGGTTGGTCATGGATAAGATCATTTAATTGCATGATAAGGTCTCCTATTTACCACTAAAACATATCTCGGAAGGCTGCTAATGGGAAGAGTTCCGGTCTTTCTTCTGATCCTTCAAATTTAACCCCTCCCCTGCATTTTTTCACAAGTTTTAGATTATTCAAAATTTAGGGCTTATAGACCAAATTTTAAATTCACCTACCAAATCCAACCAAGAAAAGGGGTCTCACCAAATAAGTTTGTAAACTGAAAAAGAAAGAGGAGTCACTAAAGCCAAGAAATCTGTTAAATCCAGATTCTATATTTTCTGCCACCAAAATCCCCATATGAATCTGTTGAAATTACCCACTCCACCAAAGCTTAGGGTAAATTTCCATTGGGTTTTGAAAGTGTTTTTTGTTTTATTTTTGAAATGTAGTTATGTTTGGATAAAAAAATTTTTATTGGGAATTGAAAATCGAATGATATGTTTTGGGTCTCACATCATTAATAATAATATAAAATGTATAGAATCTAGTTAATAAATTGTTTGAGATTATAATTTTAATTAACAGAAGAAAAAAAAATGTATTGTTTATGATGATTGAGTAGGACCTATCTGTGGGTAAAAAAAATATTTTGACAAATGTTTTTATGGAGAATTGAAAAAATAATTTTGAAGTCCAAGACAATATAGCCTTAAGCTTTCAAAGAGTGGTACAATTTATATATTTAATACGCCCCCTCATGTGTGGTTTGAACACAAAATTTTAATAAAAACCTCCACACATGGAGGACAACTAGTGACAACAAAAATTGAACACATGAATTCCCTACCAAGTTGAAATTACCACCCATCTAAAAGCTTAATCTTGTAAAGAAATGTATAATTTATATATTTAACAGAATCATTGCAAAATCCTGCAATCATATTGTCTAGAAGCCCACGGTTGGTTCCTGATGACGGCAAGCAGAAGGGGTGAAGAAAAGAGAAAAGAAGGGAAAAGCATTAAGGGAGGAAACAAGATGCGAGAGTCACAAACAATGGAGAGGCGTGTAGAAATAGAGAGGAAGAGAATTCTTTTGGGCCCAGAATCCATTGGGGCAGTCAAAGCCAACATTTTTGTTTTCTTAAAATGCTCTTCCATTTCACACCCCCCCCCCCCCAAAAAAAAGCATGATGAAACATAAACAAACTGCAAAGATAGCCATTGACCACCATCATTATTCCCCCAAACAAAACCAGTATCATTCTCATCACCATCATGAGAACACCTTCCTCCACACACTCCTCATTCCTTTACCTATCTCTCTCCTCCATCAGTTCCCAACCACATCCCCTCTCCACCTTATCCCAACACCATGTTAATCAATGCCTATCTCTCTCTCCCCTCCCCCCCCCCCCCCCCCCCCCCCGCCAACAAGGGCCGGAACCTTATCCATAAGTTTGGGAACTTCTCTTTACAACCAACCACAACAACAGCACCATCTCTACCTCCTTACTTATCTTGTCCTCCTCATCTTCAACAAGTTGCCTCTCTAGGCTGCACTTTCCCCTTTCATTTCATCTAGCCTATACATCTGACACCGACCAGCCACCTCTGCTTCCTACTTTCTCTCTGGTCCCATCACCAACCCCATGCCCTCTTCTATTTTTTATTCCTCTTCCCTTCCAATTGATTGCTGGTTTTGACATAACTTGATTGCTCCAATTTCATATTTAAATTGAATGGTAGGTAATTGGAATTGAGAATTTTGAAAATTACTTTCTCCATCTAAATGGAATATTTAATTCGGAGAAGTCCTTAGAAAACTCCAATGTAAAACCGTTTTCTAAATGATAAAATCACCTCCAGGCAATCCAAATAGAGCATGTATGTTTTTAGTCTTTTCTGTTTCTGATAACCGAAAACAGCTTTTAAAACCAGTTCTAGTGGACCCATTTTCTAAGCAAGGCTTCTACAGGCCATTCTTGTCTTCAATCCACTCGAATATTCATTGAAACTTATTTTCTCATCTTGTAAGTCTATATTTTTCCACATTGTCCTTATTGTGGACATGTCTTACTAAAAAGTCAACTCACATAAACCATATCTGATGTTTTCTTAGGCAACAGATCAAATTAAGTTAGATTGTCTACTTGATTTGTACCATCAGAAACGAAATGGAGGACAAGAAAGACAGCCAACATATGCACTCATCTATTTCTATGAAAGAATCATCAAAAACAAATATTGTTGGATGCTACCTGCTCAATAGCTTCTTCTGTGAATGGGTGCCAATATCGCATACCAACATACACCTTTGCAGGAACATTTTTTGCACAAAGTGCTTTTCTTAATTCTTCAGCCTACAATGCAAGCAATGTCCCAATTAAACAGCTGATTCAGTGTTTATGAAAATACAAGGGAACTATGCATCATTTCACCAAATAGATAACCATAATGAAGGAAGCAATCTATGATCTATCTAATTCATCAACAAAAACATAGTTGATTATTTTAAAGTCAAAGATATTAATGATAGCTACCTATGGAATCATGTTATGTATTTCCATAGTATATTACAAGAGCATAGCTTTAATCTTTGTATTGCAACACCTGGAAGACTAGTCAATGCAAGAGTATAATGATGAGAAGGCAACTTATGGTTCCTAACATCATCCAGTCAAGCTTCCAGCAGCACATAAACGTGCATGGCCAGCCAGCCAACTGGAACATAAAATGTCAGAGATGGGATTCCTGACCAAGGAAAAATAAGGTTCCAGCTGTGAAATCAAATATGGTGCAGTAATTGCTCGCTCCACCCAATAACTTGAACAAGATAAATATAATTACTGTTTCTTCTTTTGCTCTATAACAAACTGGTAGTTACAAATTACTGGCTCTAAAATAAACTACTGATCATGGAGTTGATTAGCAGTACTGCCTAATCATATGGGCTGTCTGTATTTTGTGAATTGGGATAGCATCCATGAACAATCTCTACATGGAAAGAAAAAAGAAAAAACAAAGATCATGAAGGGTCATAAAGAAAATATTACGGAATGAGAATTGGCTTTAGCTTCTAGAGAATGAATGGAACACTGATTTATTTTTTCCCCTTTTCCTTTCTCGATGGAGAATGCATCCCCACTTGAGTAGATTCTAAACTGGCATTTATCTTTGTGAATCTGTAGAGCTTAAAGACACTCCTTTTGGTAAACAGAATCTCCAGTATTCCAAAATATATAGATGGTAAATATCCAAGATCACATAGAAATAAGATTGAAACATGAAGCATCAAGTTCCCTCTCTCAATGTTTCACCCAAAAATCATGGATTGCTAGCTTTAACAAGCAAGCAAATGATGCATCTACTTATTATCTGTTTTGTTTGTGCGATTAAAAGGATGGCCTTTATTTTCTTGGCACAAGGCAACACTAGAAGAATGTTTAAATACCCAGTGCTGAAATCATGCAGGTTGAAAATTTTCAAAGAAGAGAAACACACTGCAGACAGGGAAACCCTTCATTCTTAGGAACAGATTATGCAATATATTTGACAACATAGATGATTAGATGTAGTATGGGTTTGAATTACAGGAATTATAAGTAATAGTTGCTTTCTGTTGACGGGTGTTACTTTAAAAAAAAAAAAATCTGAGTTTCTCTAAACAATTTACAAAAATTTATTCTTAGATGAATAAGTTTGACATTAGTTATCATGCCTGAGCATCAGTTATGTGTCGAAGAGGAGAACCACCACCAATTGAAGCATAGCCTTCTTTACTCTTGGGTGCTCTTGCGACAGAGATGAATTGTGCTAAGGGCTTCTGGAGAAAACGAAAGAGTCTTGGCAGTCGAATAATATCCTACCAATAGCAAACAATAAGAAATCATTTCAAATTCCAACAATTGTAACATAAGGCCATCATGATGAGGCTAATGCATTTCTGATGCATTATTTACAGTTTAAACTTTTAAACATACTGGGTCTGCAAAGAGGTTGAACAAAAATGGCTGCACGTCATCAAGTGTCTCTGGCCCACCAAGGTTCAAGAGCAATACTCCTATCTTTTCCTCACCAAGTATTGGTATATCAGGTGCTTCTGGACTTCTAGAGGTAACCAATGCTCCCATCTGTGAAGCACAATTGCTCAGTTGCTGCTCAGATGAAAAGGATTGCTTCTTCGACCATCCAAGGAAATATTTTGTGACTAGAGATGCTTTTGATAAGTTAGTGGTAAAGCTACCCTCCATTTGAACTCTGAAGCAAGGACATGTCTTCTGAAATGAGCAACAAACCCGAGGCAATAACCTGTAATTTGAACCACTGAGCAAATAATATCATCCAATACTCTTCATCATTTCATGCTGATAACATCAATGGAAATCTGATCCAGATAAAGGTAGAATACAGAAACCTTAAGTGACCTAAACTGCCCAGAGGTTGGTTTTTGAGTTCAAAGAATGAGTTTTGCTATAAAATTTGCACTAGGTGCTCGAATCATTAATATGTATCTGATGCTGAGCTATGTAAGATCTAGCAATCATGTGGCGGAGATGGAAAAGGATAAAATGAAGGCTGGCATATACAAACATTTTCATTGTTTACACATTATTTTGGTATCAACTCCATGCCCTCAAATTTCTTTTTGGTTGTCAACTTGGGGAAGGGATAAGGCAAAACTAATTATCACTGGTACCTGCTTATCTTTCCACTCAACCTTTTATTTCCTTGTATTAGGTACGTGACACCCACTAAAGAACACTTTTTTTTCACAAGAGAGAGACATGAAAATGTAGCAAATTGGTTCTGAATTCTGAGGATACAAAGACTTCCATTAAGACAAATCATTGTAAGAACAAAAGGTAAACATTTTAGATAAAATGCTACCAAAAGGAAAGTAGTTCTTTTCAGTGTATGCATACTTCAGATATATAACATAATAACATCTTTCAGTTCATAATTTGTTTTAATTACTTAGCTCTCATTTTACAGTGTATCTACAAAAACCCAAGAAATACCTCATACACAGATTATCTAAATGAAAGTATCATCCACATTGCATATAGAGTCTGAATATGTCAGCAGTTGCTTGAGGCAGCACTTATTATTCGTTGCAGAACAATGTACACATTTGTTCTAAAACACAACATGCACACTGCTAAAAGAAAAGTAAAGTAGATAACAGTAGAGAAGAATTCTTGGCAGAGATGAAGCTCGTAGCTCATTGGAATCAGTTGAACTCATTGAAATCAGCAGATAACTAAATATGAATAGTTAAGAACTAAAATACATCTTAAAAATTCAGTTGAACTCAACAGAGCTCCTTTTTTCCTCATCGAGCTTGGTTGAGAGCTATTCTCTTCTTATTATTTCTACAGGCAGAAATATCCTTTGGAATTTACTTCCTTACGGCTGATTCTTATGAGCCTATCCCTTGACCCTGCCAAATTTCGAGGACCAAATTCCAAAATTCCCACCATCAAACTCCATTTCATCTCAAATTACCACCGAATTGTCATCAAAACTTGAAAACTAGTCCACTGTGTCACCATGAAAATTTTCACAGAATCTCCTTCAAGTTTACTGAAGCGGAAACAAACAAAATATTTTTCAAAATTCATAAATCGGAAAAAGAATTTAGCCCAAACAATGCACAATGTCAGAAGTTAGATATCAGAGTTTCGGAAAACGAAAATGATAAAAGTCCACGATGCATCCTATACGTACACATCGATTAAAAAAAATCCTAAATACATGGAAAAAGAAAATGAAATTGAGAAATTGAATAAAATTAAAGAGCTTACAGAGACGGGGAAGATGCTTGAATCCGGATATTCATGGATTAATTCAGTACAAAAACTAGCTGATTCCGAAGCGGAAGTGACTCGGTCAGTGACTGAGCAACTAGCGGTGTTCGTGCGAAATTCAACTGAAGAGACTCTGGCAGTCACTGGTTAAAGAATGTGTCTGTTCTTCCACATCACATGTACAGTGCCCCGGTGTTTGGGTTTCTAAACCGAACACGTATTCTTAAATTATCTTCTTTATATGTATTTTTCTTTTTCTTTTGCTCTTTTCTTTCCCTGTAATACTCTGAGAATTTACCCAAAAAATACATGGCATTGTACAAATGTGGCAGATTTAATTCCTCAACTATTTTCGACTGCTGAATTGAGTCTTTATTCTTTAATTTCATTTTTTTTAAACTCTTGAACTATTTTAGATTACTATAATGAGTTACTTTTATTTGAATTTATTTTTTATGGAGTATAATAATTTGATTCAAATCTTTAGAAGCAAATTTGTTCATTAATTTTTTAACTCATTTTGGAGTGATAGTCTTTTTTTTTTTATATTCTACATATTAGTCGCAGATGATGGCAGTGATTTAGTGGGCAGCTTATTTCGTTGCGTGATTAATAAACGCAGATTCCATATATATCATTTCATTCTTCTATATCTTTTGTATAAAATAAAAAAAGTGTTTAACATTAATCTTTTGATGAGGGAGAGATATTCTTACTCAGGTTGTTGGTTATAAATCGAGTGATGTGTTCGACTAACAGACACGTGTGAGAAATAGCCAACATGACAAACACATAATAAACCTCCGTAATATTTAAATGAAAATTTGCTCCACCTGCGTTGCCGGGAATTTCTCCAACCTTAATATTGTAAATATTATTTTCTTCCCCCCTTAAATATATTTTTTCCTCATCCAAGATAAAATTGAACTAAGTAGTTTTGTGCCTATGTTAATACATACTATATAATATGTTAAGGAGTTTCTCTATAAATAATCTCCATATTTTATCCGATTGAAAGGAGTAGTATTATTGCAGAGAACTTTATAGTGGCCATAGCTTTTTTACATATTCCCTCCAGCTTTGATGTCTTTTATATATGTCCCCCATGTTGTAGGCAGTAGTTCTGCCTTTCTGATGGCATTCTTAATACAAAAATGAATCTGGCCTTCCAAAAAATGGAGACTCAAGTATTATGACACTAATGTACGTTTAAAATCCTCTTTTGAGTTAAATGATGATGATGATAATTTTTCATCTTCTTTTGGAAAGGGATATAATTTATTTGTTCAAGAATGCAAACTGTTACTAGCAATTATTGATCTTTGTCTTCTTCTTTTTTATGCTTCATTGTTGTTTAATCATGATTTATTTATATACCTATGTTACGCGGTAAACGCCCACTTAGTGACTGGAAGTTGCTGTCAACGATCAAGTTTAAAAACTATTTCTTCCACCCAATGGTTTATTTTGTTTTTTCAACTTCCAGAAATTACAAATCAAAGAAACACATAAGAACATGAATTTAATCATCCTAATTTTTAAGGGGTGGTGATAAATTTCTTCTTGGCGTGCACAAGTTATATAATCAAACTATTCAAAACAAAATTTTGCATTCAATACAAAAATTCATAATCAAACTATTCAAATTTCACATCATAATTGCATTTAGTTCATTACTAATTAAGATAATCAAACTATTCAAATTTCACATCATAATTGCATTTAGTTCATTACTAATTAAGATAATCACTCTGTATCAGTCTTCTGTTTTTCCTTGGGCATTTGGCAACCAATGTTTGGAAAGAGTAAATCCCAAGCACATCGACATTCAATCTTAAGCAATATTCCTTCCCCAAAATATTGCAACAAGAAAGATCCTGTCTAACCTCATGCCTTTGATTTCTTTCCTTTTACTTCTTTAGCAGGATTCACCTGAAAAGGTATAAATGTATTACCACCCATGTATGGTTGTAGGACTTCTGGAATTTCAACACCATCCTCCCTCTGGTAGTTTTCCAGGATGCAGCACATCGTCCTCTCAGTTGCTGTGAGCGTAGAGTTCAACAGATGCACATATTGCTTAACTTGTTCATTGCTCTGCAAGCACCAGGAACAGTTCATCATTTCAAGTATCAAAATGTAGCCAACCCTATATGTTCATCTTTTACAAGGTTTGTTCTACAAATCCTTTTTATTGTACAACTAGGCAAAATATACAGACAAAAGATGATACAAAAAGATAGTTTTAGGCAAATCTTTTTTTAAGATAAATGAGACACCTACCTTTTTCTGCCCAAAGCGGATTTCTAATCTTCTTGATTGATAATCTGTGCAATTTGAGCAGGATACGAGCTCCCTATAGGTACTGGAGGCCGGAAACCATGCTTCCAAATCATACTTTTTGGCAGCTGCGTCATTGAGAGCACCAGAAACAATAGCTACAATTTGATAAGGAAGTTTTAGCTGCCAAAGGGGAAGGAAATGTCAGATTCACAAGAAACAAAGGCCATATAAAGAGCAAATCACTGTGACAGCAACCAGAACAACATCTTGATCTTGATAGAAAAAGTAATTAATTAATCATCATGAGAGAACCATTTCTTTGAAAAACTGATTAAGGAAACAGTTGGCAAGCCTTACAAAACACAATATCTCATATTTCTACAAGAAATAACAGGAAACTGCATTCAGATACATTCCTCTTGCTGAGGAAGAAATATATACCATCTGGTAGAACTCCTCAGAGTTCTTGAGCATCTCTTCATGCATATCCCAGGAATCATTGCCATTTGGACTGGTAATACAGAATTGCTCTACTTTCTCAAATTGATGGACTCTGAAAATTCCAAGGGTGTCCCGTCCATGTGAACCAGCTTCCTTACGGAAGCAAGATGAATATCCAGCATATCTGGAAGTTCACAAAACATTAGTTCAGGTACACAAACAACCATCTTGTCAAGAATTTTAAAAAAAAGATGCAACAAATTAAGCAATATCTATCCGTAGAATTAATTTATCAAGGATTAATAAATAGTTATAGTACCTAATTGGAAGCTGTGATGGATGAATCCAGTCATCTAGATGATAAGCACAGAGTGGCTGCTCAGCTGTGGCAATCAGATACTTATCGTCTCCCTCACCAGTTACCTATTAAATAAACAACAGATTATACTTGCAACAATAACAGAAATCCCAGAAAAGAACTTGTAATATTATCACTATTCAAGCAATAAAATATTCTTCCATGAACTTTCTGACAAATAAACACCATAATTCACATTGATACTGAGAACAGCAGTGGTAGAAACATAAACAAAAAAGAAGACAACAACCATAACAGTCTTGATTCCTCTTGGGTGTGGGTGTGGTTCTTCCTGTACTTTCTGTACATCACAGATTTAGATGTCTTTTAGCCTCTCTTTTTTTGGGGGGGTGCGGGGAGAGGGGTGAGGGTGAAACTCCTTCATGTGTTAGGAAAAAAAAAAGGGATTTTAGTACATATCAGACAAAACCACAGGCACATAGTATCATTCTAGTCAAAAGTTTGGTTGAGGCCATCATTTAGTCAAAGATTGCCCTAGCTGATTTCAGCAACTATCATCAGAATAACCTCAACCTACTTAACACTAGAAATTTTTAACATTTTTCACATTAAATAGAGAAGGAATAGTCAACATGAAAACAGAAATAACACGTCATCCTGCCAACGATCCCATTCCTTCCCCAGAATTGCTCTCTTTTCCATATGTATAAGTCACAACCCCTCCCCACCCCTGGGGAGACTGAATATGTATAGTGGTTCATGATACTTTTATTCTGTCATGCTTTTCACTGCATCAGATATTCTTTTTAGCATCAAAATTGGAGCGTAATAAAGACAGCTAGTTCCTTGCTAAAATGCAAAATTTACATCATATCATCAGCAGATAAATTACTGTGCAAAGAACATATAAATATAAGAGAGCAAGCTCCCCCCCCCCCGGGTAAAGTTGCAAATACTACAGCACCTGAAGCTGGATTAAACAAATGGCAAATCTAATCAACTCCACTCGCTTCATGGATCAACATTATGAAGAATAGAATAAATTTGATTCACATTTTGAACCAATTTGATATGTTAATTCATTTGCAAAAATACATCTTCAATTGAAAATATACAACTATAGAAGGATACTGTGTAGTTAGTTAAGTGAAAGCAAATTGCAACTACAATGTAACCCTCAGTCTCTTATCATTCCTAATGTGGGATACCACACTCAATTGTCGTAGTTTGAATGGAAGGATAGCAATCAAAATAGCAGAGCAAGTTGCACTGAACTATGTAAGTCAACAGTTGCATGCTTTCATTAATCATCCATGGAAGGCAAATAGTAGAAAACAGAACCACAAGTTCCTGAAAGTTATGGCCAATCAGTATCCCTATCACAATAACTTAAGAATTTAAATTTTATTTAGTTTTCCAAACTACTAAAAAAGAGTAGCAGTTGTAGGAAACAGGAAGTTTTTTAGTTGTTTTCAGGTGGTATGTCATAATCCTTGTCACGAAAATCCAGCAGAGAGAGTAAATGCAAAATGCTCAGAGAGATGCGCTGTGCTATGAGACAAGCAAATATAGCTTTCTAATTTCACATTATTTCCGTTAACCATGAGTTAATTAATAAGAAGTGTGAGTTTGTCTTTTCCCATATACATATATCTTTTGTAATATCTCATTTGCAGACCACCAAGAAGCTAAAAATACTTCAAAGCGAAAATCAGTAGAGAAAGGACCAGATTCCAGATAGTTGAAATAGCCCAAAAAGAAGATTATATCAAGCAAGCAGCTAAACTTAACATTAATACCAGCCTACTTAAAATGATGACAAGGAGAAAGAAAAATAAAAAGTTGAAAGGTGACAAAAAAGGTGCTGCAAGGTTATTCCAAACAAATATTAAGATTGAAAGCATATATTCAGAAAAGTTCGACTGGAAGACCATAGTCACTCGATAATTCCATAACTTGGAGCCAATCGTGTTTAGTAAGTTTTGACTATTCATGGATCTCTATTGACCAACTACATAAAGCTCAAAGCAGATTCAGTTGCAAGTTACCAGATAAAATGTGCATGGTAACCTACAATAGAAACTGAATGTCAAAAGAGACAACATAATTAATGAATAATACAGACACTAAACAACAAATATCAAGAAGGATGCCTCTTTGAGAGAATTCAAATAGAACAGCTGTCCTGTTTTCGTTCTTCCTATTAAGAGGTGGGTATGAACACCAGATTTAGATAGAATCACATCACTTGCCAGCTCCTGTTTTCTTTCTCACACACATTAACAGAGGCACACAATATTTATTGACACAGAAGTCATATCCAACACATGTAAGCACTAACGAGTATAAACCATTAAAGTAAGAGAAACTATAATGGTGACATAAAGTTCTATGAAAGGCCATAGGAAAAACACAGCTATCACCTTGTAGAGTTCCTCATCAAATTGTGCTAGCTGAGCACACTTTGCCATAATATCTTTTCTCATAAAAAATGGGGTCTGCAATGCTGTGTATCCCCTTTTCTCCAAAAAATCAAGACCAAAGTTAATAAGTGCTTGATTGAGACGCACGCCAGCCCCTTTAAGATAGAATCCTCTGCCACCAGCCGTATTTGCACCTAAATAGTTGGGTGTACAATTCCAATGGAAGATTAGTAAATAAGATATAAAGGAAATTCTATTTACAGTATAATCTTCAATGTCACTTTCTTATGAAGTTATATGATATGTTAATGAACTAATAAATGAGGGACTCGTCAACTTTGTTAACAATCATCCTTGAAAGAAGCTATTAGTTTCAAGAAAAAATATAGGCCAATTTCTTGACTTTGATAATCTTTCCATTAGATATTTACATCCAAGGCATGTGCATCACTCCATTTTGTACAGTCTCTGGAATCTTTGAGAACAGTAGAAGAAATCAAGTTACATAAAATTATTTTGTGTTTAACATGAGTTATTTCAAGACAAGCATTTTTTTAGCCTGGCATGTAGCATTAGCTGATATACATGTGATAAATGGACCCTAGAAGGCAAGATACTTCTGTAAGTAGCAGCAATACCTTTCTTTATATCTGCAATTCCAAGAAGCTCAACAAGGTCAACATGATTTTTTAGCTTTGGCTCGCTTCTCTTTTCTCCCCAAGTTCGGATAACAACATTATTTGCCTACAGAAATATCACATTTTTCAAAGGACTCATTAAAGTGCCAAGGAAAATTTGATCTGAAATTCAAAAACCCTTTGAAAAAATGTAATAGACACCTCATCATCACTGATAGGAACTGAATCATGCACCAGGTTCCCAATAATTTCCAGTTTTGCATATAGTGCTGATCGAGCCTCCTGAACTGCTGCTTCTTTTTTTGCAGTCAATTGTTTATTCTCATCTGTATTTTTAATCATTTCACTAGCATCTTCACCTGCCTAATCACAGATTGTGAAACCAGTTCATACAACCAAATGCAAAACACATGCAAAATATTTCTCTCACATTCTTTTAACAAACTTTATACAGTAAATTCACTATCTTGAGCCTTTTTGATGCATCATATCCCCACTCTGTACAAAACTATTTTATGGCATGATATAAGTCCAAAGATTATCCTTCGCTTCAGAGTCTTAGATATTTTTCAATTATTTTTTCAAGGGTACGTCCTGGTTGCGATCATCAGAAAGGAAGGAAAGAAAAACAAAGAAAGAGACAGGAAGGAAACTTTTACAGTTCCTCTAATAGTTAAATACAAATCGTCCATTATTTAGACAGAGTATTTCAGGCCAGGAAATTATTGCAGCAAAAATGGAACACATTAATAAACATTCTATGGTACCCGGAAAACAATTTGTCAATAGATGCAACAGGTGATAATGCTGCAGAATGATGGTCTAGAATGACAAAATACTAGAGTTACGAAACTAAAACATACATAGAAATAGCTTTACGAAACATGAGACTCACATTATCAGTGGACTGCAAGTGAGAGGCAAGTTAGAAGGAACAAAAAGTATAAATAAGCATGACAAGTGATGTTTTTATGTGGGTATCAATGAATGAACAAAAAAATCAAAAATAAAATCAATTAAGTAAATCATTTACCAGTTGGGTCTTAGACCTAATCAAAAAATCAATGAATGAACAGTTATCCTAGAGTTCTTTGCATATTAAAGTAAACACTTGAGGTTCCTTTAAACAATTACAACAATAGGAAGTTCAATAGGGTTCTTTCTGCTTGTGGGCATTGTTCAACAAAAAGCAATTACATCCGGCCAAAGGGAGCCTAAAGTCATACCAAAACTTTCTCAAGTATAATTAGAAACTTTAGAATGAAGAAGAAGCAAAAGAAAGAAAAGAAAAGAAAAAACATAGAACAAACAAAAAATATGTGCATTGTTTTTGCTCAAATTCCAATTCTTACTTTTCCCCTTGAGGATGCAAATCAAATTAACAATTTTCCTACTAAGTATCATTTCCTTTGCTCCTTACTCTCCCTTCTCCCAAATTCAACCAGAGATTGATAGTAGCTAATACATGCCACCACTAAATGAATATTAATTATGGTGGCGAAAGTGATACAAAAGAAAATTCAGGAATGATACTTACAATCTTGAGCCGAGCCACTTCTTTATTAATCTTGTTAAAATCTTTCCGTAGATTGTCAAGCTCATATTGCCCTAGTACAACACCCAATAACATTTACATAAGAAATAACTAAATGAGTTTAAAGAATCAAAAGAAAAGAGTAGTTCAATGAATAGATAAAATTACGTTGCCGCCATTCTTTGTCAAGTTGAATGACCTCATCAACAACATCGACATTTGCAAAACGACGCCGTTGTGACTCCCTTATGATTTCTGGATTGTGACCCTTGTCTTCTCTGAACAAAGTTATATCCAACATTTTTCTCCTAAAGGGATTTTTACCGAAAGAGCGTTTTCTTCAAGTAGCTTTGTAAAGTTGAGCAGAGAGAAATCTACAACGGTGGTGCAGCAGAGTGCAGAGCTCTTCCAAGAAGTAAGGCCCCAAATCAGAGATGTTAAGAAATGTAGACATCAAAAGAAGTTTTAATTCAAAATGGATAATGGAAAAGTTACTGGTTCACAATATAACGGTCCAACTGCAATTGAGCCATACCAAGTATTTAGTTAAACTGGTGATACCATAAATTAAAAATTAAAAATTAAAAATTAAATTGATTATAAATAACAAAATTTACTAATAGTCAAATCCTAAGTGAAGAACATTCAAGTCCACAACTAAACAATGTATCAAAATTCACAAGTAGAAGTATACTTCATTATGTTTGTTCAAGTATAAACCATTATATGCAGATATTAGTAATAAAATGTTTGTACCCTATAATTGTAGAATATAGTGTGCTCCGGATGCTCATATTCCATTTGAGTACACCATATTTCAGTTTTAGTTATCTCCCAAGGAGCTCTACTCATCAGATGAACTTTTTCCCATGAAGATGGACTACTTAAGCGGGAAAAGTGCTACAAAGCAGAACTTTTTATTTCGTATGAAACAATCATTTCATTGCAGGTCAAGGGAATCACATTCCTAGAGAAGAAAGGTCCAATTCCAAAGCACCATAGATAGACAATGTAGAAATTACCAAGCATAATATATATATATATATATATATATATATATATATATATATTCAAGGATGCCCACGAGATCAAACAAAAAAATGACAAATTCAAGAGCATTAATAAACAAGAAAGGACCAAAATTGACTGCAGAACCATAGCCCAGAAACGTTGCAAAACTAATGAGAAAGGAACGAACATTAGAAGAGCAATAAAGTACAACAGTGCATACACTAACCGATAATATTAAAAGGGGGAAAAAAAGAAAAAGAAAAAGAGAGTTAAAACGCGAACTCGAAATGAAGATCCCAGATTCCCTAAGCTAATCTTTGAATTATGATGATGTTTGTCAAATTTCTAGCATCATCTGAATAAAGAGGAATACCAGAAGAAGTCAAGAGCTCGCTGTTGAACTAGCAGTCACCAGTTATTCAAGACAACCTCAAATGCTACAAGAAAAGGAATTGGAGCGGCGGTGGATAAAAATTAGGGATTTCTCAAATTTGGTTCAGAGAGCAGACTTGGGAATTTTGGCAGCCTTGCCTTTTGAATATTTTTTGGTTCTAAAAATTGCCCATAAAACATGCTAATTTTATAATAAAAACAATTGCTGAGCTATTTGATAATATTAGATATTTAAGCCATTAATCAACTAATAAATTTGGCTTAATGGAAAGAAAAGGAGAAGAGATGGGTTAGGGAGACAGAAACCGAGAGAACTAATTATTATTTATTAATCATTTTGTCAAGTTTTATAACTTCATTTTGAAATTTTTAAAATTGAATATTTATCTTAAAATATACCTATTTATTAGATTGAATGACAAAATTAGTTACTATATGACAATGATAAGTAAATACAATTTAATTAGTAAAATAATATTATTTATTATTACAAAAATCATACTTTTAAAAAATACTTTTAACGATTATTATGTATTTCAAAAAATTCTTTCAACCAATATCATTTTTTATCTTCACAGTCCATTTCCATAAAAAAAAATGTCATTATATTTCAAAAATGAATTTTTGAAACCATTCATATTCTTAAACTTAGTATGAATGTAAACACGTTAAGTGCAAGTAATTCATTTAAGAATGGGTCTCTTTTTTTTTATTCAAGCAGTTCATCAAATTCGAACTAACTCGTCAAGTTTTCATCGCTAAATTCAAGTTTGCGCTCTTTGGTTCAAGCAAACTACATTTATTTTTATTTTTATTTTTTTCAAATTTTAAATTAAAATATTAAAGAAAAATATATTTGACTATAACACAAACAGCCATGAACTTAAGAGACTAGGACATTCTGTGTGGGCTTTGAGCCAAGATGGACACTTAGGTTTTCATGAATATTTTGGCAACCGTAAACAGATAATGGTCATTGCATGAGAATACCTTTTCTGTAAAACCACTTTAAATTAATGAGTTTCAAAATGCAATTATTACAAGTGGACACTGGACATTACTTGAATTCCTTTTTTGAAGGTATAAGTATAGCACAGCAATAAACTCCATCTACAAGGTTTTGGCCACTTGTAACTAATGAAACATTCTCATATTGAGAAGGTTGGCTGAAGTCGACTCTAAAGCAGGACTTGAAGCTGCATGAGAATATAGGCATATCTTTGTTAAATGCATGAAGAATTTTGCTTTTTCATGATTCAGAAAATTTTGCTGAAGCACCAAAAATTTAGCTACTCCATACTCGATGCCTCCACTACTAATCCAGGATATGAGATCATAACACGCAAGTCATACGCTTAGGTGGGCAGTCTAACATACAAATATATTAGACTACTCCTCTACTGTCTCCGCAACTTGAACCTTGAAACTGGCTTTGAACTATATGCAGAAGACTGTTCCATTTGATTTGACTCAAGATTGTGGGTATGCTCCACAATGGAACCAGTAAAAGCCTGTACAAAGATAAAAGATATTAACATGGGTCATTAGAGCACATCGATCTCCTACTTGTAAAACAAGACAGACAGTAATGATCTCAAGGAAGCATACCTTCCTACTATTAGTGTCTGGCTTCACTGGTTCCACTGGAAGAGCAATGACCTGAAGAGGGAGGAAGAAAAACACAGGTTACATCCATTCTCAGGGCATCTCCTTTGCCATATGAAAGGTGAAAACAACTTAAACATGCACCAGATCACAAGACACTTTTTTCATTTTCTTGTTCTTTATCTTTCATAAACAACTTAAACATGTTCTTTATCTTTAACATGCCATATTCTTCTTATCTTTTCTTGACCCCCCAACCCCCCCCCACTTCTCTTTTTCTTCCCCAAAACAGGAAAAGAAGAAAAGGGGAAGAGATGGGGGGGAGAGAGAGATTGGCAAAGTGAGGAAGAGGTGAAGATATCAATTGCAACAGCTGCATTCACAAGGGTTAATCAAATAGATATAATGACCACAAGTAGAACAAATGAGAAAGATACCTCATTTTCAGCCATATCACGAGCCTGTACAGTTTCCTCAATTCTAGGGAGATCCCAAGCCTTCTCAGTCAATTTAGGTTTATTTGATGCTGGAGCTGCACCATGGAAAGATTCATCTGAATCAAGAAAAATGACATAAGACTGATGGTAAAAGAATGTAAACTAATGACCACAAAGCAAGACCAACATCACAGATTCAAAATTGAACCAAGGTTTTATTTTGATGCAAGTCAAAGAAACCCGGCATTCTTATCGCAGTCATTGGTTATGCTTCACATTGCCATTTTTTCTACTTTTATCTTATTGAAACAAGACCAAGAATAGATATTTCAGTTTTATTCAAAGCAAAAATACAATCTGTACCAAGAAAGCATCATATATGTGCAAAACGTTATAACAATGAGTAACATGAGAAAGAAACCTACAAACAGAAGAGAATAAAAAAAATTATGTACAACACCTAGAAGTATTAAAAAGTACAGGTGATGGTAGAAAGCTGACTCATGACAAGCACAAAAAGAATAACATCCCATAAGTACTTGTATCAATTCCTCTTACATTACATATTGATGTGTTTATGCAGATATAGATATAGTACAAGTTAGACTTATTCTGTCACAATTGCTAGAAATTCAACACATGATCCAAACTCGCTGTATTATAATTTTCATTCAAATTTACTCATACCATTAAATTCCTTATATTATAGCATGCATGGTGTCACATACATAACCTGGAAGTCTGAAATGCAAGGAGACTAAATGAATTTCTGTTTAAAAAAAACATCAAACTCATATGTCCTCAAATATTATTTGATCGAAATAAATATTTGGATTTTGGATCCATTTAGTTTTCCAACTTTCAAAATTGAACTAGAATTCTGGCTTTTGTCAATCCACAAAGAGCAAGGGTTGCAGAACCATTTTTAAGACAGGATTGCTTAATCTCATATTACTATAGAACTCCTAAGATGCAGGCCATGCCAGGTGCTATGTAGTTTCTACCTGAAGTTCTTGTACAAGACTCGCCTTTGAGTACAGATAGCAGATTTGAACTGTCAACCTGCATTTCAGAGTAAAATATTACTCAGGTGAAAGAAGAGAAGGGTGTACCTGTACAGTAAAGTTCATTTCACCAAGAAGAACGATCCTCACAAGAAAAGGAAACTCAATCAGTAGGTATATGCAACTTGGCATTTTTCAGGAGTTATTATGCATAGATAACCTCTCAATATGGGTTTGAAAGACAGAAGCATAGCACGTGCAATACCTCTGAATTTTTTACTTCTTCAGAAAGTTGATTTTTCGTGAAGCTAAAATCATCTTCATTCTGCTCATCTTCTTCACCTTCAATAGAATTTTCAGCTTCTTCTTCTTTCTCAAGTTCATCCATTCGGGAAAATATGCGCTCAAATTCCTCATCTTCCACTGTAGTTCCTGAGGTTTCAGCCTTGAAAGCTCCAGAAGAATCAGTTTTCGACTTATCTAAAAAGGTTATACATCGTTATAAACCTGTCAATATCACAATCACAAAGGTACACAACTATGTCTTTGAAGATAATTGCTGGCCATGGCCTTTTTTATGAAAAGGGAAATTCAGTTTATGGTTCTGTAAGACGTCCATCACCAAGCTAATAGCCTTCCAGGAAAACAGGAGTACTTCATAATGTGTGCGCCAAGAGGATGCAAAAAACATAATCCACCAGAGGGACCAGCCAAATGTGCAAAATAACTATTAATCAGAAATAGAACTGGAAGTTGCATGTATTTTCTCCTCATAACCGTATTCCTCTTTAGCAAATGTTAGCAAAAAGATAAAGATAACTTCACTTCACTATAAACATTGGGGACTGCTCATTTGGCTCCTATAGAACCCTGGCCTACATAAATAAAAAAGGTTTTGAAGAGACCGGATCATCCTGTGAATCTTTCCATGTCAGGAAACCAGCCATACGCTCAGTCAGATACCAAGAAATTCTTGCATCAGCTCAAGATCCCATCAAGTGTAGAGGCAAGATATTCCAGTACAATAAAATCATATACATCATGATATCAATATAGACAATTGTATTTTCCAAATAATAAAGCAGATGCATACAGTTTATTATATGACCAAAGAACACGAGAGCAATCTCCCTTAATGACATCACACTTTTCTGATACCCAAAAATCTTTAAACCCTGGAGTTGAAACTTCCATAGATTGAAATTTTATTGTTTATAACAGGACAAATCCAAAATTGTTAACAGCAACCATAAAATTGAAGCCCTAAAATTAATATAAGGCAGAAGATATTTTTAACACTCAGATAGAAAGGTAACAAAAGCAAATTCCTAACATCTATGTCTACAATAATGTCCACCAATTAATCAATATCTGCTGTACCTATTGAAAAATAATCTGAAACCAAGGCACCCTGAAAAACAAAAAGAAAAGGGAAAGTGAACCTGCCTTGTTCAGAGACATCATGTGTAGAAGTTTCCTCAACATAGTCTTCCACTATTTGAACAAGACCATCCTGTCAATAACATGAATCTGTTAGAGTTAAAAAAATTTTAAAAAAAAAATCACCACAAGCAAGAACATGAATGAAATAAAATAAGATTAAATAGGTTTCTCATTTATCAGTTATAATTCTAGCATGCACATTAAAACAAGAAATGATATTTATAATAGTCAATTGGAGCCTATTCTCCATGATTGAAGCTTTTCTTCAACTGCTTTAGAAAAGAAAGATAAAACTTTCTGAAAAATTTCAGAACCATTATTCGCACTGCTACATAGGCCTCCAATGTCTTTGATCAGTGTCACTTACAAAGCTCTAACATAGACATGTGGTTAACAGACCATGAGACATTTTTTCTATTGATAGAATAATGAGCATGATTCATTATCTACATGATTTTACAAGTGATAATGTATTTGCCTTTTGAGTGACTAGTATAAGTTCTCTGTCCTTCAAGCTGAACTGCTTTACCATTGCTTTCCTCTCATCAAATTATTTTTCTCATTTTCTATCCATTATTCTAGTCTCTGTGAAAAAATTAGTGCTCAATAAGGAACGGAGTGTCTTCTTAATACATCACTCAAAGTAATTCAGAATATTCTGAAAGAATGATGTGTTGGATAAACTATAGCATTGATCAGTAGCCATATACAACTATTTTCCCAACCAGATAAGATAAACAAGATAAGAATCGTACCTTTGCCTCAGCAGCTGTAGCATCAAAGAAAGAGACTTCAACTTTAAGGTCCTCAATTTCAGCTTTGAGGGCTTCAACTTGAGAATCCAGCGTCTTTCCTCTTCTTTTCAAAATCTCAACTGTTTGTCTGGATGTTCTTTCAGCATAGTAACCTTCTCCCAGAAGAACCTGCAGATAACTAGAACAACATTAATCAATTAAATACATTTAAACTGAAGAATCCATGGAGGTAGCAACATATCTCATGACTAAGCTCGGAGTATTTTCATAGCATTGAACAAGAATTAAATAACTCTCTAAAGCCATTATGAAGGACAAAATAACTATATAATTAAAAATGAATTACCGAATTGTCAGTATGTTGCAAATTTACTACAGAGACTAGTTTTTCAATTTAAGACTTCATAATATGACCAACCATTCATCCATTTTAAGCCAATTAAAATGTAAACTTTTAGCAACCAAACCATCCATACAGAATAAATTTACAGTATTCTCAACCTTCTACTTAAATAATTCCAAAAAGAAAAAAAAAACCCCACATCGAGTTTTTTCATGAACTGAGAATGTTGACTAGTGTATTACCATAAATTCATTTGTATGAATCAACTGCCCTGGAAAAAATGCCGCCTTTCCAAAGGGCACCTGAAACAAATATCGCAAAACTTCCAAAATAAGCACATCAACAAACAAAAATAAATAAATCCAAAAGTGCCTTAGCAGTAACCATGATATCATGATGAAGTTCATTAGGGAGTGTTTGAACAAGGTTGATAAGACTGGAATTGTCGGCAATGAACTCTCTGAGTTGGTCAAGGTTCTTCCGGCGGTCGAGTATAGCGTTTTGAACACGCTCCAACGCTTTCTGAGTTTCCTCCGGCGGAAACAAGGACGAAAGTGACGTCACCGTCCCCTTCTTTTCCATTTTTTCGCAATTTGGAGACGAGAAAGATTTCCGAAGAGCAGTGACAGAGTAGTTCTAGAAAGAGGTGAGAGGCCAATTAACGTTTTCCTTTTAATAGGAAAAAAAAATGGAAATAGATTAATGAAATTAATGAGCAAACTCTAATATCTCATTATAATAGAAAATAAATTAGGCTCTAAAACTAGAAATGCAGCTATAATAAGCTAAATACAAAATAAACAAATGCATCTCAATAATTTCATTGACATTTTTGTTATCCTTTTCAAATATCATTAGCGTAAAACAGTTTACAAAATCATAATTCATTAGCGGCAAGAAAGTCCGACCTTATGCATAGGCGATAGAGGCATCCATCTAGGGCTCTTAATTTTTATACTCTATCCTTTTATATATATATAATGCATCTAATTTTTATGCCAGTTTTAAACAATTTTTTTATGAGCTTTTAGCTAAAAAAATGAAAGGAATTTACATTTTTATTTATGAGAGATTTAATTGTAATCTCAAAAAGGGAAAGTAGTGTGTATTCCCTTGCTCTACTTTTGTTTTTTTTTTATTTATTTTTTATCTTGGTGATGCCTGTTTTTTGTCTTATTAATATTATTCATTTTGTCTAGAATTCTAAACAATTGTTGAGTTCACTAAACATATTTCACATTCCCAAGTATTACAAATATATATATATATATATATATATCTTTGGCATTCTAAAATAATATGATTTTTCTCTCACTTCTAACTCCAATTGAGATATAGAAAATTGATAAGATTATTTTGTTTTTTGTAAGGTTAATTTGTTTTTTGTCACAATAAGTTGTGAAAAGGGAAATTTGATATTTAGTCCCCAACCCGATTTTTATTTACAAGTTTGGTATCTTGTTCTTTTTCTTTTTCTTTTTTATCAATGTAGCAATATATTCAGATTGATTATTGCAAAAATAGTATTTCACTTAAACATATAACAAATTTAGTCTGATCAGCTTACAATTATATCTATTGAAAAAGATTTAGTGTTAACCCTTGATTTGCAATATTTAACCAATGAATTTGCATTTCTTTAAATAAAACTTTTCTTGTTTTATTTATTAAATAGTTTATTTTTATTTTTATTTTTTGTATCTAGGACTTCATTTTAACTAAGGACCACCGTGGCGACCACCTCGAAGATACTACACGTATTAGACGAAATTGACTACCCTATAAAAATGAAGTAACTGAAGATTGAATTATGATGCCATATTCCTTTTTAAACTAAACTAAGTTTAAAAAGGAGTGGCATTTGATGCTTTTGTCCATTGAATGTGGTAGCATCCAAACGAAAAGTAGTACCATAGTCATATTTATTTGATTCGTATGAATGATTTTATTGATAAAGAATTTGAATCATCTATAAACGCTAATGAACAAATTAACAATATAAGAAGGAGAAGGATATCATGGAAGAAGAGGTTATTGATCTTCAGAAGGTCTGTTCTTCAAGGGATATCTAATCTTATTAAAATATATCCCTATACTTTTTTAAAAAAATATTTAAAATAAATGGACATTCATTTTTCTATATTCAAAATAAAATATAAAAAAAAATCGCGATTTTTTAAATTTTTTTTAAGAATGAGGAGGAAAAATAATAATCATTATTAAATTTTAAAGGTGAAATAATAAGAAAAATACATGCTCGTTATTTTCATGTGTCCTCCTATTCTTCCCTTTGGCGATTTGGTCGATAATGTAGTGCTCTTTATCCATCAAGAAAAGAGTAATGCCATCCAATTACCAAATCTCTTCCCTGGTTTTCTAGCTAATGGTTCTTTCCTTACAGATAAATTAATCTATTTATTTAAAAGATATTAATCACCAGTAAACATTTCTTACTGAAAGAGAATACAAACCCAATTACTTGAAGGGATACCACGAAATCCTTCTGGTTGATATTGATGATGCTCCATTAATGTCTTCAAGACCATTAATCCCCAGAATGGCCATTTTCATACAAGCTGCTTCACTTTGCCTTCTTTCGTGAAATACCTTACTAAACTTTAAACCAAATTCTCATTTTCCATATGGCTTGGAACTGGGTATAAAACGAAGGCCAACAAAGGTCCAGCCAAGCCAACCAAAGAGCTTAACTTACTTTAATATCTCAACTAATTTTAAAGACAATGAAATCAGATCAATATTTTCATTGCAAGACAATGATATTTCTCTTATCATATATTCATATTCTCTCCCTTCTCAATCGTTCCAAATTGAGAGATTGCAAATATCTATACTTCTGCACCGTAGCCAATTTGCTCCCAAAAATGCCTTTCTGACAATTACTCTTAACTTCTCGGCCATTCAGGAAATATCATCAACTTTATTTCTTCCTTCGAATCTTTCTTTTTTCCTATTTCACTCTTGTTTGCCATAATTTTTTCCATTTCCTATTTGTTCAGCCACTCGCTCCAACCAATACCTTTCTGCACCTTTAGTCACTGCATACACCACAACTTACCACCATTCCTGGAGCCATATCAAATCCAGCTAAACAAAGCAACCGATAAAAATTTGACTAGAGAGTATCAACAAATATAAATCCTTCCCTATCTTTCTCTGTTGCAACTACCGTGCCTCTATTTTACTTAGAATCCCAATCATTTTGACACCCTAAAAACGAACAATGATAGGCACTCTGGTCAAAGTGAAGCCCTCAAAGTCAGAGATCTCTTACCTATAACTGCCACATACAAGGACTACATGCACACCCACGCTATAACACCAAATTCACATGATAACAAACAAGCACAAGTGCGATAAAAAAGAAAGGATTAGGTCTCCTAATTCCTTCCAAGGGCACTACCATTATAAGAAACTATTCCAGGACCCTCCAAGAGAAGGATTTTGTTGCCAAGGCATTCGAAACAGTAACATATTCTTTCAACCAAAATTTCATTAGGCAATAAAACACTGAGAAATAACCATTCCAAAAGTCATAAACGCTGAAAAATAACAAGGTATACTTGAAATCAAACAATACACATTAAAGAAGTAGCCACATTTAAGTGTTAGTAGCCCTTGTGTATATCTGTTGACTTGCATGAGCAGAGACCATTCGAATGAGACCTCTGGCCATCAACTCTCTTATGGCCTTCCGTGCGAGTGATCCATTAACCTGCAAGATATTTTTAAAAAGATAAATCAATAATAAAAAACCTATTACAAAGCAAATAACGTTGATCCATAAGGTCAGTCAAAAGTCAAATGTAAATACACCAATTTATAACTAAATGTATTAAAATTACTATTAGAAGTAGAATCCAAACAGTCATTCTTCTTATTCGAGATCTCAAAAGTATGTTTCTAACTACTAATCCGTCCAAAATTGAACTTTAAATTCAAGACTCAGTAGCCATTTTCCAAAAAAAAAAACTAATTTTCACATAAATTACCACAAATAATCTTAATTTAAGAAATTCAACTGGGTAACTTAGCTAGTCCACAGTTTTGTAAGTGGAACTTGAGTTCTAGTCTGGGGGCTAATTCAGAGAGCTACAGCTGCGGCTAATCCATAGAATGTTAAAATTACAATGAAAACAATAAAAGCTGGCATTAATCCAGCCTAGCAATACATGCTCAGTGCTAATATAACAAAAATGTAAAAGTAACCAGTGGCATCCAATATGATGTGAAATCCATCCAATGATTGTAATAATCGAGAATTTACACAATATAGCAAAATCAATAGCCTTTCAACTGAAAAAAAGGGGAAACAAGTTTAAAATATTTTTTAAAAAATATAAATAAAAAATAAAAGATTACCCTGAGACGGTCTGAGATGTGCGAGGGAGTAATGAGCTTGCTCTTTGGAATTTCGGTTAAGAGCTTGTCATAGGTAGCCTTGTCGAACAAAACCATGTTGTTGACCTTCTCCTTTTGCTTTCCCTTGCTCCACTTCTGCAATTTTTTGATAAGTATTTGTTAATAATATGCATAACAATAGTTTTTTTAACAAAAAATCAAACTGTAAAACATCAATCCAAGACCTTCTTCTTTTGCTTTCCACCACCGGACTTTGCAGGCTTGGAAGACGGAGGAGGAGCCTTATCCTTTTTCGGTGCCTGCAAATTACAAAACCGAAAAAAGATATCAACATCAACATCTCGATCTTTCACTTTAGAAAGAGTGGAGTAGCAGTAGGATTGAAAAACGAACCATTCCGGTGGATCAGGATGTCTGCGATTTGAGTTCACAGGAGTAGAGAGTAGTAGCGGCGGATGGAGTCTGTGTGTCTCCTGAAGGAGTCGAAATAGGTTTTCTTAAAGTATATTGGCCGGCCCAGATGATGGTAGGCTGGGCTCCGTACTTTACCCAAAAAAATTTACGATTTTGGGTTGGGCTTGTTCTGTCCAATTACCTTTTTTGAATTCCTTAAATAACAATTTAATTATTATAGTATTTTTTCTTTTTTAAATGGAGATAGAACCTCAAAAGTCAAAATAAAAAAAGACGAATCTGAGAAAGTGAAGCTTGAAACGTGGTATCAGTGCATGTGATAGAACATAATATGGTATGACGTGTCCAATCTCTCCTGCATGGTAATGACAAATTGCAATTCAATGCAAGTATATCCTGATATGGTTCATTTGGAAAAAAAGAAGAAAAAAAATCCAAATGTGATCTTATATCTAATTTGCCAAATTTTTTAACAAAAATTTGTTCTTATAATTATATAAATAGAAAATAGAAAATAGAAAATAGAAAAATTGTAAGAGCAGTAACTACTTGAAATATTTTCCCTCAATTTTGTTTTTTTTTAAACTCATTTTGGATTAGATTTCATTTTTTAATTCTCCAATTGAGAATATTTTCAGCACACGTTTTAATTTTATTTCTAAAACTTTTTATCAATTTTAAATTTAGGTCTTCTACAATTCCATGTATCAACCCCTACCTATCTATTAATGTTAAGTATATCTTTTTAATATTTAAAGTAAATTGTATCTTTTAATTATATCCTTCAAATTTTTTTTTATCATTACACTATTTTCAATTATGCAAGAGTATCCTCAACATTTGTTATGAGGAAATATGCTTAAACTTTGTTTTAGCTTTTTAAATCCCTTTACTAATTTTATCATTTATTTTCATGCACTACTTCCCTAAACAAAAAATTTAGGATAAGAAAGTATGTGAGATCATGTTTTAGAAAATAAAATGTACAAAAAATATAATTTCTAAAAGGTTATAGGTACAAAACAATAGCTTAAGGGGTTTTTATGACACAATGTATTACTTATCAAAAGGGAAAAAAAAAGATGATGCAATGTATTGGGGGAAAAATGATAAAAAAAGATTGTTGTGCTATGAATGAATGGGAAAAGGAAAAAAAATCAAGTTATTTGGAAAAAATTAATAGAATTTAATAACTTAGTCAGTTTTAATCAGAAAATAACAATTTATAGTTAAAAGAAAAAACAAAATTCATAAGTTGAAAATAGTTTTAGATCAAAGAGTTAAAAAATAAAGATAAAGGACCATTATGAAAATAAAAATAGTCCGGGGACTAAATTTTCGAATTACTCCAAATACATCCTTGAATTTTCCTATATTTATCACTATAAAAGGCATGTTCGAGAATTTGGGGGGAGAGAGAGAGAGAGAGAGTCTCCCGTCTCTGCTCCTACACGTTAGTGTACCACCGCTTTCCACACCTCTCCTCTCAACTCCGCCCACCCCCAAATCTCTCCTCCTCCCTTCTTTACTTCTCAACTCCGCTCATTCTCTGCATCTCTACCTCAATTTCTTTGAACTTTCAAGTTTTTCCACGGTAATCAATCCTCCTTGGCTGTAGAAAATGGCAAAACGAATCATATTTCTGGCGGGAAATTATTTTGCATGTATTAATCGGAAGAATTTGGTGATTGCAATGCTGTTTCGTCTCTTACTTCATCGCCATTTGTCAATGGCGTGATCGCCTTTTTTTTTGTGTGTGTGTTTGCTGGTGTTGGGTTTTTGTTTTCTAATTACATTAAGATGCATGTATTAAATGTTGGGTTTCTATTTATGGATGTGTTTTGGTCTAGGGTTACTATTTTCTCAATTTTCTAGGGTTTTTCAGAACTGGAGTGGGACTAAGAAGAAATGCCTTTGTACAAAAGGAAGCCATTTCCATTGACCGAAAAGCCCAAGGATTTGAAGCCTCAGGAGCGAGTTTTTCAAGTTCGTTTCACCAAAGAAATCTTCAGGGACTATAGGTAAAAACTTTCCTTTACATCCGTCATTTGATTAATTCAAAAGGATTTTCGTGATTGACATTTTAGAATTTGCTCATTTTTTCCTTCATACTGTGCAGTGATTATTTGAATCGCATCAATCTATACCGTAAACGGGTTTGGACATGCAAAGTTACTGGGAAGACTAACCTGACTTATGAGGAAGCTTTGGTCTCTGAGAAAAAATCAACTCAAATTAAACAATTCCCTAAAGAGTTCATTGTCCCTGTGCTCCAAGAAGTCCAATTCAGTAACTTCACTAATTCATTCCTCTATTTATTTGCTTATTTATGCATTATGATACATGTTAACTAATGTGATGTTAGAGTAGTTCCCATTGTGCTGTTGGCATAACTTGCATGGTCTTGTTAATACATTTTAAAGTTTTGTGTCTGACTTTTGAGGACTTGTGTCTTTTTGTTTTTAATTTCTTAGTTTAGTAACAATCCGCTAGTACAAGCGATCAACAGATCATATTCTTGCTACATGTATGATATTGTTTACCTTCTGTTCCTAAAGTCCTTTGGGTGTGATATTGTTTTTTTAATCACTAGGTCGTACTTTGCTACATGCATGTTGATGGGGATTCAACATAATTCAATTTTGGATGTGTGTTCTTAATGTTTGTTGGAATTTACTCGGTGTAGGTTAATGTTCTTCTGTTTCCCTTTTTTGCTTCCACCCTCAACAAACCATGTTCTACTACCATTATGGGAGCACCATTTAATGCCTCACATGGTTTCCTCTAAGGAATATGCAATTTACGTGAAACCATAGACTATTTGTATAACAGGAAAATTAATTTAAATGCTTGAAAGTCAGTTATTTTCTTTTGTGTAGCTTTTGTTTTGAAGAAAAACAATACGAAAAATTTTCCCATTGGAAATACGTCGCTATCTTGCAAAATTTGTGCCATTCTGCTGGAAAGCTTGTTCTCTTATGACATTTAATAAGACTAACTACAGTCCTTTCATTTTTAGTCAAGCAAAATGCATACAGGAATGTGGTTTTTGCTTCACTTTAACCTCACTTTTCATTTTCTTTCATTCCCTCTCATTCAAGCAAATGGTAAAGCTAGCACCATTGCTCCCTCTTGGTGAGAAATAACTAAGGGTTTACTTATTTTCAAATTTGAATGGCTTATGATAACAGGCTTCATTTCAAATCTGTATATTTTATTTTATTTCATATATGTGCACTGAATCAAAGGAACGAAAATAAGGTCATTCATCGAGTGTTATATGGTCTGAGAATGTAAAGTGAGAGAGTTAGGGAAAGGTAACTGCTTTTCTATCCTTTTTGTTTCCTCAAAAGGAATATAGAAGAATCCTTTAAGAAGCTCATGAAAGATTCAGGCTTACCTTAGTTTTTGAAAATGATGGAAAAGTTAGTTGCCTTGAATATGAGGAAGCGGCAAGGAGGTTTGAGTTGGGTTGGCTTTGGAACTGAAAATTGATCCTTTAGCTTCCTACCTTCCGGAATTGTTATTGACAGCTGCTTATATGATATCTTATCTGATTCCTGGCATCTGATAGTATCATCTATTTTTGCATTTGTCTTCATTATTTGTGTCTAGATTACTTAATGTCTTCACATTTATTATAGCAGATTGTGTTGTTACATTGGTAATTTCAATATCTTTGCTTGTTTTGTGATTCAAGTTGGTGGAAATTGTACTATGTATTTCACCTTTTTTTAATTGTTGTCAGCTTTTTTTATCTCTGCATTTACTTTTATATCAGATACTGTACACATATCGCTACATATTCTGATGAAGCACTTTTCTGCATTCATACAAATCGAGATGCGTGCAATGCTTTTGAATACATCATGGTTTGAAAGGGGTCATCCCTGCTTGCATCAGTTAGATGTGGATCTTTTGCATTTTTCCCTATTCATGTACTTACCTTAGAATCTCAAACTTTTGGAACCTAATTTGCTTGTCCTACTTGTGTATTTCCATATATGGCCTCATCATCTTTAGTCAAACCAACATTTCCAAGCTCTTTGGATCAGTGTTGTCAAAGGCAATAGGTGGACTCCAGGCGCTAAGGACCCTCATATAGTCTAGGTGCAAAAACAGCTGGCCCAAGTATAGTAAAGTGCACCATGTATATATATACTTCTATATGTTATATATAACCTTAAGAGGTTTGTATTAAATAAACTTAAATTAAGCTCAGAGGTTAATAAGATAGATCAATAAAAGGAATAGATGTCTGAAGTTTGAATAATCTTCTTATTTTAACCTTACCCAATGTTTGCTGGTAATGAACCTTGAAATGATTGAATATCCCATTGAAAATGCTAGCAGGTGGCACCTTTGAAAGTTCTTCGAGAGAATTTTTGTTTTCTATTTTCAAGATTATTAAATCAGTTTGAGTTTTAATAACAAATTATTTGGCCTTGGACTGGCTTATCTTTGCTATTCTCAAGGCATTATTTAAGATTTAGACTTTTAATGAGCTTTTAGACTTTTCCAGGAGAAACATAGAAGCTGAAGGGACAAATTTTACTCAGGTGCAGTGAGGTACAAAAAAGTGCACGCCTGACTAAATAAGCCTCGCCTTAAAGGTTCTGAGGCACTCTTCTCAAAAATAGTTGTGCCTATCTACCTGGGCACGCGCTTTGACATCATTGTTCTAGCTTACCTATTCTTCTCCATTTCCACCAATTTTCTGGTACCCATTCGACTGTTGAAGCGTCTCTTGTGTCTTCCTTTCCTGCTCTTACCGTTATCTTCTCTTAGCCTAGTATACTGCTCTTCTAATAGATTTTTTCCAACAAACTCTGCTTCCTCTCTCTCTTTTTGGGATACTGAATACTGCAGGTTCCATATGACGTGTGGTTATTTATTTATCCTATGTTCTTTTTTTCCCCCTTTTTAGTTGGCTTGTCCCTTTTGCTAATCTATGCCATGGGTCCTCGCTATAATTTGACAGCTGTTTTTTGTTGGCAGGCATGCTTACATTACGGGAGCTGATAAAAGCAATTGTTGAGAAGCTGCAGGAACCCTTGGTAGAAGGCAGTGAACTGTATGGGAGGAAGAACAGCCGCGTCTATCCATGCAAAATCATGAAAGTTCTAGAGGATGATGATGAGACTAAATATGAAGTTGCATGGCTTGACAAAGATAAAAAAGTAACTAGAAATTCCTTAGTAAATGGAGATGATTTGATAAAAAGGCTGCCTTTTACTAGACAAGTTCTGAAATCTTTTATTAAAGAGTCTACATATCGTAACGCTCCTTGGGTGTTGCATGCCAAGCTGGCAAAAAAGTACAGAATCTCAACTGACCCTCCACAGGAGCTAAAAGGACAGATATCCATATCTAATGGACTTGTTGTTTGTTCTAGGAAGAGAAAGAAGGATGAGGATGATGAGGTAACTGATAAGCCTGATCATTGTATGCTCCAAAGCATGCCTTCTCTGACTTCTTTTAGTTTTATTCTTTTTATTATTTTTTTTTGGTATTTTTGTTGTCGTTGTGCTTTTTTGGCCCTTTACATTCCTTTGAAACTGAACTTTCTTGCTGACCTTATTGTTTTTTTTTTTTAATTTTAACTTTTGGTGTTTTTTTCTAAAGGTTAGGAACAAATCTGAGGCACTTGAGTCTGGGCAAAGTGCAGGCAAGTTTCTATGAGTAGTATACTTCTAGCAGATGGCTGTCTACCCGTAACTTATAGTTTTGTGGTGCTTAACATGTGGAAAAACTATGTGCACAAGACCCATGGGCAACCGTTTGTTTTCTAATCAACATTTAAGTATCTGCCTTTTGATTGTTGCATTACTATGTGCAATTTGTAGCATGCGGCGATGTTTCATATCTAGCATGTTCAACTAATATCATCAATTTCTGTAAATGGCTTTGTGCACATGGCATAAATTTCTAATACTCTTTTAAGCTCTAGATTTCTGTTCATTGATATTCTCCCAAAACTTATTTGGATTGAACATCTTTGGGTGACCTTTTTCTTTGTTTTGTAAATGAGAGTTTATTTATTATCTTTGGCTAGGAAATTTTTCTTTTGTAAATAGTAGTTTGATATGATATTTTTTTTGGTCCCATATTATTGATAAGTTATAAAATGTATAAAATATGGTTAATAAATTATTTGAGAGTGTGATTTTAATTAAAAAGTATCGAAAAAAATTTCAATTTATGTGAACAGGTGCAATGGATGTATTGGCTTGGGAGAGAATTTAAAATTTAGACATGATAAAACTTTTGGAGGTAAAAAGATAAAGTTTTGGTGGGAGAATATAATTTTTTTTTGGAAACAGTGTATCGAAATATAGCATTAGGTGTATTTGGTTTGGATTTCTATTAAGTGTTTTTTATTTTGTTTTAGAAATGGCTGTGTTTGGATAATAATTTTTTGAGAGAGAATTTTGAATTTGATATGATACTTTTGGTTTCCAAGATAATATTATAAAATGTATAAAATATAAATAATTGATAATATTATAAAATGTATAAAATATAATTAATAAATTATTTATGAGTGTGATTTCAATTAAAAAGTATTATTCATGTGAATAAGTGGGACTAATATAGAGGGTTGGTAGAGAATTTAAAATTTGGATGTGGTAGAAATTTTGGAGGTAAGAAAGTGTTTTGAGAAATGTTTTTAAAGGGAATGAAAAAATTGTTTTCTAAATGGTGTATAAATTGAGCTGAGAGTACTACTATATGCTTCCTGTTGAGTTAGGCCCCTCCCTCCTCTTTTGCACACGTGTGCATATTATTAACTACACATACAGAAACACCCCATCGAGTGAGCTCAATGATGATGAAAGAGGGATGCTGTGTTGTTTTTTCTTTTGTTTGTATGGCTGTTAACTTCATCGATATTTGTTTCTCTTTCCTGCTGAAAACGAAGAGATTCCTGTGGAAAATACAAATTTATGATTTAAAAGTTCCATTATCTTGCTCGGCTTTCCAAACATGTCATGTTAGCTTAAGGGGAGGTATTAATGATTGGTAGGTTTCTTGAAGTGAAACCTCAACTCCTTAAGGCCTATGTGAAATAAATTGAAATATAAGAAATAATCTAAATTAAATTAAAATTTATAGAAAGGTTAAGCTCAAAACTGCTTCCTCTATGATTTCTATCTCTTATTTGCTTTAATTGCAAACTTTGATCATGTGTGTCAGTAGATTGGGGAGTTGTATAATCTACTGTCTACATCAGCTTGATATTTTGATGTTGATATCTACCGGAACATAACCGTGTGTGCTCCAATGGTCATGAGGAGAGGATTTCACCATGTTTGGTTGGAGTGAAAGGAGGGACGAAGAGGGGAATGAATGTAAGTGGGTAATTTACCATTTCTGGTTGGGGTATGATAGACAAATGGATGTAAATTAGGGGGATCCATCTGTCCAAAATTTGGTGGATTGAGCAGTAAATGAAGTATGAATTCCCAAATCACCCTTACTGACTTTTGTATATTGCGTCACTATATACACTTACCAAAATAGAGAACTCTCGAGGCCATATTTTGCCTTTTTTTCCTCCGCCCTTTCTTCGCTCCCTCTTTCTACATTTCGCAGCACCAGTGACTCTCAAGCACAACCCGGGATGTGAGGGTTTGTTTATTATTGATTCATCTTCTTGTGTTCATCTGGTTCTAATGGGTGAGGATTTGGATTTCTCAGAAGTGGATTTGAGAGTTGCCTGATAATTTTGATTGAAATACTTTGTCATGCCCTAATTTTCTTATGGCCATAGGGTGGGTGGTGTTTTCATTAATTGAGTTGTGCCCTTTGATGCTGTGTTTAGTTTTTTTTTTGAATCTTGGTTGTGAAGTTAAATGTGATCATGAGTTTTTTATTTTATTTTAATGGGAACTTGTGGCATTGATCTTGTTAAAAATAATTTCAATATTCGACTTGTATAACTGAGGCTCCTAGTTAATGCTATGGATGGTGAACTTTATTTTAGATTTTTGAGATCTTTTTTTTGGTATGAATAATCAACTCAACCTACTGGGTAGTTTTTTTTCCTCATATGCAGATTGAAGTTACTAAAATTCAGAATTTGATTTCAAAACAGTGCATGATTTTTTTTCTATTATTCACATTCGAGTATTCCAGAAATCAATGCTGAGTTATTCACAGTCGAGTATTCCAGAAATCAGTGATAAGATCTAATTATCATTTGTGTGAGAATGTGTTCTTTTGATTAATACTCTCTAACCGCTTTCCATTTAACACAAAAGTTAAGGAAAGTGAGTAAGATATTTTATTATTTTTATATTAATGTTGATAGTAGTGTGACTCATATGTTGGTGGGAATGGATCCTAAATTAAGCTGTTTTTTTTTTTTTTGTGGTAATTTGAGGGAAAAATATGTTCATTTTAGGAAAATGAACATTCAATTCTAAACATCTAAAAATTGTATACATTTAATTTTTGGACAGACCAAGTATTTGATTGGTTTAATAATAAATTGATGTAATGGAAATTAACCTCCTCATCTCCTTCACTTCTCAGTAGAATGCTACCAGGAAAGTATTTCTAATTTGTTCCCCTTCCACTAAACTAAATGGAAGTAAATGTGACACTTCCCTCTCCTTTCCCTTTTGTGAACCAAACAAAGCATTTAGTTTCCATTCTGTGTAGTTTGTGTTGGATTTATTTATCTTTGCCATGTTCTGCACTTTCCATGATCTAGAGGCTTATGCGTTTATTTTAACCACTGATATTGGCAGAAAAAATGCGAAAAGCACAGCTAATCAAATATCCAATTGATGATCTGCTGCTAGACCAAGATGAGGATCAGCATCTGACCAAGCGACCTTTCCCATGCAGAGATTTTAATGTTCCAATGGATTGTGTGGGGGATCTGTTGATGGTGTGGGATTTTTGTACATCGTTTGGCAGGTTATTGAACTTATTTCCTTTTCCTCTTGAAGATTTTGAAAGTGCTCTCTGTTCCAAGGAAGGCAACGTGGCTCTTGTTGTGGAATCTCACTCAGCTCTTCTTCGCTTCCTTCTAAAAGATAATAGTGCGTTTTCAGCTTCTATACAAAGCAAAAAACGAAAGCCAAAGGTTAGTTTTCAACAGTATAATTTTTTTACGATCTCAACACAATAGTTTTGAATGGCTATTTCATCTTGCAGCAATGTCAGTTGTACCTGTCATGAACTGTTATGACATCCTTTTTCTGAGTGAATAGTGCTCTCTTATTGTGTTGGCATCCCCTCTTTTCCTTCGTATTGCAGATTACACTGGTCACCTGGGCAGACTATTTGTGTGATTTTCTGGAAATGATTGGTATTACTGAATTATCGAGTCACATATCAACAATAAAACGGGGTCACTATGGGCTTCTGGACATTCATATTAAACTGGGAATATTAAGGGAACTGATTGCTCAATCCATTGAAACCGATTTGTTCAGGGAGAAATTGGATGAGTGTATCGAGGAGCGGCAGGCACTGGCTGCCACAAAGAGGGGTGAAGCTATAGAGGAAGGAAGAAAGAGGAGAGAAGAGAAGGAACGTTTGAAAACAGAGTCCAATGGTAAGGAAACTGAAAGAATTACCATCGACACTGTTGGAAAGGATTCTACTGATACCAAGAACTACGATCCTGGTAGACAGAATGGAAATGTTTTGGAAAAATTGAATGACAGAACTTCCATACCTCAACAAAATCAATCATCAGATAACAGGTTTGGTTCTGAATGGATTATATATATACTGAAGTTGGTTCACAGCATTGTACGTTTCTTATATAAAATATTCACATATGTTCACTTCATCTAAATATCCAACAGTGAGGCTGAGCAATCGGAAGGCACATTGAAGAAAAATATTAAGAAGCAAAGAGAAGATTCAAAAGATACTTTTGAGATTGATTTATCGAGGAAGAAGAACCAGAAATTGATGATGGATGAGAAAAAGGGAACAAATGAAAAGAAGAGTAAAGAACAGAGGGTGAACTTTTCTCTGCCCACATTTTTCATATATATATTGATAGTAACTATTGCATGCATAATGTGTCCTCCCCTTTCTTTGTCCATTTTTCTCATTCTGGAAGATACACTTTTTTCACACTTTCTTTTCTCTAATTTTTACAATAAGATATTGTAAATATCTCCATACCATGTTTTATGATACTTTTTCTGGCAGAAAGAATATCTAGAGCGGGAGATAGAGAAAAGGTTTATACGCACAAATTCTTTGGGGAAAGATAGAAATTACAACAGATATTGGTTTTTCCGACGCAATGGAAGAATCTTTGTTGAGAATTCTGACTTCAAAGAGTGGGGCTACTACAGCACCAAGGAAGAGGTATTGCTGCTGCATTAGTTTCTTAGTGCATTAGTTTCCGACGTTGCTTTATTTTTCTTATTATCTCCGTTTATGGCAGCTTGATGCTTTCCTGGGCTCACTGAATACAAAGGGTGAAAGAGAGAGGGATCTCAAGAAACAATTTGAGAAGTTTTATGACAAGATCTGGTGAGTGTCAGTGAGCTTTTATCATCTTATCTGTTCAACTTTCTGGACATGCATGTATAGCTATCTGTTGCCCTATGTAGTTTCTCTCTCATCTTACGCTGGCTCATAACATCGTGGAAGAAAGGTTAAAAGTTATTTTCTTTTGAACTGTTCCTGAGAGTTTTCCTCTTGAAACACAGAGATGTTTATGTTCATAAATACCCTTTCATTTGCTGTAGTTTCAAATCTTCATGTTGCATACTTCTTTAACTTCATTTACGCAGATTCTTCCCTTCTCCCTCATTTTCTTTTCGGGATATAATATGCGACACTTGGTTCTTATGATTGCAGTGCTGAACTTCAAAAGAGGTCAAAGGAACTGGCTCAAAGGATTGCAGTTCAAGAAGCCGTGCATCGGAGGTCTACTCGGGTTCGTGCTCCTCCAAGGGACAACCCTGCTCTAGCCTTCCTCAAATATGAAAACAAGTGGAAGGAGGACTGATCTGCAGTTGAGTCAGCTTAAATTTGGTTTTTAAGACATCTTAGTACAGCTCCGGCAAACCGACATAGATAGTTCCAAGAGTTTATAGCTCTTTTGAACTCATTCAATTCTTTCATTAGCGGGACCAATTTTGGGGGAAAGCGGGCTTGATGGGATGGAGTTTTTTTCTCTACCCCGTGCTGATGGCCCATATTTGATTGCTGGTCTCAATTTCTGATTGTAAACAACATTATTCAGCCCGGTCTACTTAAAATTTCTTCAAATTAAGGGAATGTTACTTGGTATGGCTCTTTATTTGCTAAGATTTTCACTTCAGTATGTTGTATTTACATGAAGATATACGGTGCTGAAAACATGAAGGGTGAAACTCATTCTACATCCCTACGTTGTCCAACTGCAGAAAGCAACGATGGTATTCTAAGTAGTATGCAAGATACATAAATTGGGTCCTAAGAGTCCTGTCCCTTGTTGACCCCTTAACCTTCCTTGTTGCTTGTCGTTCCCTCCTTCAGGGTATTGGTTGGGATTATTGTTCACAGCACCTTGAAATCATTTCTGTTCCCAAACAAGGAAATCCATTTTAGCTACTAAATGACTTGCTTCGGTGGTGGTTTTCTGGTCCCATCCCACGGGATGAAACCATACCTGCTCTTGCCCCTTATCCCTGTTTTTTCTCATACCATGCCCGTAATTCCCGGCGGGGCGGGTGGGAACCGGCTAACACAAGGGATTCTGCAATCCCTATTCCTAGCAGATTTCAGCCAAAAAATAGTAGTAGCTGTGGCATATCAGATTTCGTTCTTGCCCACAAAATAGTGGCTATTAACTACTTTTGGAAAATGCCACACTGAGCTACTACTAAAACACTAATTTCTTCCTTCATTCGAGACCAATTAAAACATTCCTTTGGCCCTTTGATAATTTGTTTCAAGCAATCTTGGACTCATATTTGGATGGATTTTATAGAAAGATTGCCTAAATCTTCAGGGATGGACATTTGTGTTTGTGATGGTGGATAGATTTGCAAAATATGCACACTTTTGTGTGACTCTTTTCTGTCCCTGCACAAAAAATTGTTAAATATTTTTTTAAAATTATTAATTAAATTTACAAATTATATATGGACACTCTGAAACGGACAATTAATACATTTTACAAATCAAGATAAATATATATTCTCTCAAGAAAAATACATATGTTAAGAGTTTAAATTATATTCTTAGACATTGCAAAGTAGCTAATAGCAGGAGCTATTCAAAAGCATTGGGTACTTAACTCAGCTCCAGAACACACCATCCACAAACTGACGACACCGTTTTGGGTTTGGAGTTGAAGTTTTCCTGTGTACGGCTGAGATGATTTCATGAACATCTCTTTCAATGGCTCAGATTGTGTAGCTTTAGTATGAATGCTTAGATGAAATTAGTGAGGGTCAGAGTAACAACATTTGCTGAAAGTTGTTTCAGAGTCAAACGCCTTTTTTGAGTTTCCCTTTGATCCCTGTGAGTTTCTCTGCTTTCTTCTCATTTCTTCCTCTCTACCATTGCTGCTCTGTCTCGGATTCCCTCCTACTTGAGGATATTTTTGATGGGTTGAATGGAATTGCTAAATTTGGCTCTAAATTTCTGTCTTTGTTGAATATTTGTGACTTGTGTTTGGATAATCATAACAATCTTGTTGTGGAGCTAAGTGAAAAGCCTATTATAGTTAAGCTACCGGATAATGATTGAGAATTGATTGTTCTAATTGTTCTCTTCTTTTTATCTTTTATGCCTTTGATCGTTCGAATTGAAGCAATTGTCTGACTCTACTGAAGGTCAACAATAGCATGAGAACGTGATGTTCAAAACTTCTGATTCTTTGCATATCCAGGTGATGAGCTTACTAAAGAACAATGATTTATGGTAGTTCTAATTTGTAGTAATTTCTTGATATATCATGTGAATCTGATAATGTCCCACCTCCTCTCTTAAGTTTTCGGCAATGCAAGGGGGGTCGGCAAATAGTTTGAAGGGCCTCATTGATGGTTGCTGGCTGTCTAGTTGATGCCATGGCTTATTAGTCGATGTCTTTCCAAGCCTGCTTATTTGAAGTGCCACTATGTGCTTCATATGTACGATTGTTTAATTAATATGTGATGCTTATATGAGATATATTGTATTTTGAACAGCAATGTAACTCAATTTTACGATGGTGAAGTATCTTGTTTGTTAATAATTGATTTGGTATACTCATTGTTTTGTCGTTCTATTATGAATTAAAGGTTTAACAAATTCTTCTTTTGTTTTCCAGTTCGAAGGCGCCCTGCAGATGACTTTGTTCCTAGTAGGACTTAGGCACTTATGAGTGTTAGAAACACAATCAATTTTGAGAAGAAGAGTAAGAAAGAGATGGCGAAATGTTCATCCACCTCCTCCCTTAGTTTTATCACTACAGCTATTATTTTCAGTTCACTGCTTGTATCTCTCTCTTCAACAAAATTAACACCACCATTGCCGACTGTCTGCATAGTAGGCAGTGGCATTGGTGGCTCTTCTGTGGCCCACTTCTTGCGCAAGTATGCAAATTCATACTCCTATGATGCACAAGTCGGTCAAATTAGAGTCTTTGAGCGGCATGGTGTTGTTGGTGGTCGGATGGCTACTGTTACAGTTGCTGGAGAAACTTTTGAAGCTGGGGCATCTATTCTCCATCCCAAGAATTATCATGCTTTGGACTATGCTAGATTGCTTAATCTCACTATTAATAAGCCTTCCTCTGGTTTGTCTTTGGGAATTTGGACTGGTCATGAATTTGTTTTTAAAACTTGCACTTCTGATTCAGAGCTTTGGATAATTCAAAGCCTTGCTTCCTTTGCAAATTCAATAAAAATGTTCTTCAGATATGGCCTCTCTCTCTTTCGCATGAGTAGCTTTGTGGAGGTATCTAGTTTCTCCCCTTTTTAGCTCTAAGATTATATCAATTACAAACACCGTACAAATGATTTTCATGCTGATATCCTTAATCAGTGACAATGAGTACTATAATATGCCTGAAACAAAAAAATTCAGAGGATGTGATGTTTTTCTTTTTTTTTGACCTGTTCAAGTTTACGAAAAGATACAAGTCTTTAATGAGTTGTGTCATTGATGAATTTTTGGTAGGCCTTCTAGCATAAATAATAATGAAACATTTTCTACACCTGACATGAAACTATTTCAAACCCAAATGACGGACTTGGAACTTGGGAATGCAAATTAGTTTCTTGTATAGATGTGCTGCAATACCATTTCTATAATTTATGAAGAAAGCACAAATATTAACATTGGTTTAACATACTCCCTCTTATTGCTGTAGGAAGTTTATGAATCTAGAGAACTGAAGTAGACAGTGATACTTAACTCTGGAACAGGAATGTAACATGTTCTCCTCTCATGGTACTTGTATCTGTAGGGCACTGTTGATAATTTCCTGAAGTACTATAAGCGATTTGAGTCTCGGCCAGCCTTTGAGACAGTGGAAGAGATGCTAAAATGGGCAGGGCTATACAATTTGACACAACGTACGCTGGCAGAGGAATTGGCAGATACTGGATTGTCTTCTAAGCTTATCCAAGAGCTTGTAACTGTTAGAAATTTCTTCATTCCCTATATTAGCTTTATTAACTTTCATAATGTTTTGCTCTGTTGTGTTTTATATTTACATCCATTACTAGCAAAGCCTTCATTTATCTGAACCTGGGTATTTATGCTGCTTCCTCCTGAAAATGTTGAGTCCCACCCCCTCCCCCGGGGGTTGTTTGCCAATTGACTGGTGTGATGTGTTCTTTAATTTGTTTCTTATCATTTATTTAATCTGGAAACCGGTATTAATTTCTGACTGTCAAAAAACAAAGATTTTCATGAGAGAATTCTGAGCCTTTCGGTTTAGGTACCAGAAATTGCAGGCCATAATCCTCTGGTTAACATTAAAATTAATTTTCTCCTGTTAAATTCATCTTGTAGATCATTCTAATGTATAATAGTGGATCATAGTGCCCACCGGTCCTCTGCAATTCTTTAATGCATATAAAGCTCTGTTTATGCCATTTTCTCACATAGTGAATTGGAAAAGAGCAAACCTATTGCTATAGTTGTATGTAGTAGCATCTATATTCTAGTTGCTTTTTTCCCATTTTCAGATGTTTTAGTTCAGATATATAATTCTATTAGTAAGTTGCCCAGAAAAGAAGTAACCTTAGTCTTGTGTTTGGTGGGCTGATTGTTGCTTATTATTCAAACTTCCATAACACACTCTCTCACCCCCAAAGCATAAATTCTTGAAAGTTTGGACCTGTATGCCCATATTTGCTTTTGAACCATTGTTTCTGTTGTTTTTATTGTTTCTTTCTGTGGTCTGTTTGCTTGGATTCCATTACATGCTGTAGTATTATCCCTCTTCTATGCTTGTACAGGTGATCACAAGAGTCAATTATGGACAAAGTGTTAGCATCAGTGGACTAGCTGGAACAGTTTCATTGGCGGGATCTGGGGGAGGCTTATGGTCAATTAAAGAAGGGAATTGGCAGATGGCTGCTGGGCTGATCAATCATTCAAATGTTTTGTTGCACCTCAATGAAGAAATAAAGTCTATCTCCCACTTTGATGGTTTTTATGAGCTAAATTCAACAAAAGGAGAGAGTTACACCTGTCAAGTCACAGTGATTGCCACACCTTTAGATGAGCTGAATATTTATTTTAGACCTGGCATTTCCATTCCTAAAAGGGCATTACAGCACACCCACACAACATTTGTTAGGGGCCTTCTGAACCCTGTGAGTGATATGACCCCATTTCATGTTTTTCACATTTTTGTATTTGCCCTGGTATGCTTCTATGTTTTGATCTTTATCTTTGTGGTTTTTGTGGCAGAAATATTTTGGTCTCAACATAGTATCAGATATACCAGAATTGATTGGCACCATAGAGACTCCAGATGTGCCATTCTCAAGCATATCTATTATTAAGCGACATAGTAAAGAAGATATGACTTGCAAGATTTTCTCACGTGAACCTATGCAAGAAGCATTACTAGATGACATATTTAGGTATGCTATAAGATTGAGTGATATATTAATTTTGTTAAGTAACATTCGTGTCCAACATAAAACCATTTGGCAAATTTTATATGTTTTTGTGAAGTCTCTGGTCTGGAACTATATTGGACATTGTTAGTATGCATATATGACTTCGGATTTAGGCAACGTCACTTTTGGATTTAGGCAACAAATCTACTATAATCAGGTAAATAGCAGCCATAAAAAGAAGCTGAGACCACTTAGACCACTCGTGACATAATGTTAGAGCACCAAAATTCAATTCAAAACCAATTGGCAGTAGGTAGAGGAGCCTCCAGACTTCACATGTACTTAATGATTTCCACAGATTAAGAAATTTATCACCAATTGATTTTGAGCTGGATTCTGATGTCCTTGTACATGATTTCAAAAGCTTTTAGCCTTGGGCTTTACTCCTTCCATGTGGCCTTGATCCTTGTTTGCCTGTCTGCGGTGGGCTGCTTTTTGCTGGCTTTAGTGGTTCATTTTGCTTTTGATCCATTTGTTAATTCTAGGCCATTTTTAAGAGGGAGATGGTAAGGGGCAGAAGTCATATAGATTAGTTAACCAATGTTATACCACAATTTGTGTAAAGCTCATGGGTTTTCAATTTCTGTCTGTTGATTTGGAATTGGATGACCCTGTTCTTCAATGAATTTCTCATTGTTTTTTACTTGCACTACTGATTATGAATGCACAATTATTTTACTTATCAAGAGAGAAATTGGGGAAAACTGCAGTATTGTGTACCTAACTTCATATCCTGAGGCTTATCTCTTTAGGTATGTCTTGGATACCGCTTTTCCTCAAGTATCTTGAGCGTCTAATAAATGAATTATGCTACATGTTAGTAGTTTTTTCGGATCAATATTTCTGTTTTTTTCTCGGGTTGTTTTTTATTTTTATTTTTATTATTTATTTAAAGAAAAAATGAGTCACCACATGTTGAGAATTAAAATCATGTCTAATGCAGAGCCATTTGTAATCTTTGATATGTAACTGAGCTATGAAAGTTCAATTGTTTCTTATCTTGCTATTAATCTTGTTGATTATTAATTATTATTTATGGTTTCTTTTGTTGTCTGGTAATGCATGGGACTGTTATACAATATCACATGATTATGTTCTCTCTCACTTTTTTGTTTTGGGGGCTGTCTTCCATGTTAGTTGGAGGAATGAGACCATCAGAATAGATTGGGGTGCATACCCTCATTACCATGCTCCTGAGAGATTCGCGCCAATAGTATTGGATAATCGGAATCTGTACTATTTGAATGCTTTCGAGAATGCAGCAAGCACCATGGAAACTAGTGCTGTTGCAGCAGAGAATATTGCTCGGCTGATCCTTTTAAGACTTTCTGGTGAAGAACTCCTGAGTGCCTCAAACGTGAAGAATTCTGCAGACGATTCACATGTAAACCATTCGGATTTATAGTGTAGTTTGGAAGGTTGAATGCAATTTATATACTATGAAGGTGCTTTAATAAATGTATAGGAACACAAATTTTGGTCTTCTTCTGTTCCTGAAATGAATCGAGTGTTTGGTCTTTTCTTGAATTCTCACTTTCAAGATTTTATTGACATTTTGAGTCGTTCAACTTCGATCCTATTACTTGCGGGTAGTTTCCACAATTGTTATGTAATTTTTTGGGAAAATTAGCAAATTCAGTACTTTTTCAAATTTGTTAAGTGACAATTCACATTTTTACGAAAGTATATACGCTATTTTCATCATCAAATTTTATCATTTGTTAATTTCATATCAAATTTGAAAAAATAATCATGAATTTGCTAATTTTCCAAAAATTTGAGATCATATTACTTTTTCTAGTTTCCACCTTTATTATGCAATCTTTGAAAGTTTTACATCTATTTCAAATTTTCATTTAGAGCTTTTGATTCAATTTTGTAATTTAATTCATTGTGAAGTTTTGGATATAACAAGTGTAGTGAGAGTTAGAAATAAAAAACCCATCAAAGCCAGATATGCATTATAATTTTTTTATGAATTTTTACTATAATGTTTATTTCCTTTTATATAATAATCTATTGATAGATATGGAAAACAATCTTAGTGTGTGCTTATGAAGTATTTTTAAATTCTTAAGGCATTTCAAAATAAAGTAATTTAAATAATTTTTCTTGTTTGCTATACGAAGAGTAATGAATATAAGTATGAATAATTATAATTATTTTTGTGTCAGAAAATGCATTCATGAGGTACTAAATAAAATTATGTTATCTTAATTCTTTTATTATCTCATTTTTATTTGTAAAAACAATGTATAGTAAAAACAATATTTAAATACCACAATAAATATAAAAATTAAAATAAAATTATAACCGAAGAGGCTTTTACAGATTTAATTGGTAAAATATAAAGGAATGTTAAGCATTAAAAAAAAAAATCATTGAATGTACAAAAATAACCAATAAAATGAATATTAATTATGTTAAACTCAAATTGACTAACCATTTCAGTCTCAATTGAAATAATAATCTATAATAACACAAAATAATCACAACTCTCATGTTTTAATACAATACACATAAACAAAGATTGCTCAAAGACTTGACCAAAAAGTCATCTGCTTTCACACTATTTCAATTTTCAGTGATTGATGATAAAAATGCCCATCTTTACTCCTCACACTCCCAAAGTTCCAATTCTCGACAGAAACAAAATTTTCCCAAGTTCATCCAAGTATATACTCTTTAAGTATTTAGTGTTTTCAGTTCATTGTTTACAGATACTCATAATCATATCCGAGATCTTGTTGAATAACTGGAATCGGCTTGGATTTTCACTGTTTTGCATCTCTGATCAGACCCACTTTGGTACGCAGGAATCTTTTGGTGAGTGAGTCCCCTCTGCTGCAACTAATACGCAAACAAACACAGAGAGAGTAATGCATGCATGCATTTCTTTAACATAGACTATTATTTTATTTTATTTATTGTTACTTCTGTGAATTTTTAGTGTTTGGTTAACTTAGAAGAAAATACAACTTTTTTAGGCATTAAGTTGATCTTAATATTTTTTAAGATTTTAGATTTGAGAATGCATCCACTTGTGATTTTTTAAGTGTGCATAATGTTTTCATGGTATGTTGTGTGTCTATGATCATGTCATCTTGTATGAATCTTATCTTGCTTTCATCTGATCTTGTTAATTTACTAAAATAATTTTGAAATTTGATCAAGATTTTTGTTTTGGGATTTGGAGAATTGTTTGGCTATATTAAGATCCTGAACACATTAGGAGTGCCTTACTAAACTTATGGTAAATGACTCTTCTTTGTTGATTGGAAAACTACCGGCTAGAATTCGGTCCTTGGCTCATAAGAAACTTTCTTTTGGAGGTAGGTCACAATTGACAAAATCTGTTTTGATTGAGGCAAAGTTATTAGTGAGGTATCTTTTTCTTGCCTAAAGCTGTAATCAATAAACTGGTAGCTATTGTGATGTCCTTTCTATTGAACGGTGTGGAACCTGAGTATTTTGTTAGAAATGCTAATGAAGTTTGTTTGCCTAATATGTGTGAGGGTTGAAGTGGTGGAATAGAGCTGTTATAAGGAAAAATGTGGATGGCTGTTTTTTTATTTAAAGGAATTTTTGTAGATTAAGTGCATGCTTCTGGTCTGTTGGAATCTTTGTGGACTAAGTTTTCTTTGAAAGGAGTTTCTGGTTTGTTGCTGTGTCTGTGGATGCTTCTTGTAATTGGAAGCACATCTCTCAGTTAAGGGAGAAATGAGAAACTATATCTGAGTTAAAGATTGAGATCTGCTTGAGCCATCTTTCTGGCATCCAATGAGGCCTTGGTACAGTTATCTTTCTGGTGGTTTTGTCAGTGGCAATTTTCATCATCTAGCAAGAGAGAAATGCAAGGAGATTCAGTGTGTGGTGCAAGTCTTTAGATGTAACAACAAACTTTGAAGGAGATTTTAGCTTGCGGAGAGATGTGTCTAAAACATAATGGTTGGTTCCTTCTTAGTTGCAGGTTGTCTTCCAGTGTGCTGCCTCATTAGTGTAATGTTAAAGTTTGTCTGTGTTGTTTGTAGTATTTTGATCAAATGCACCTTGTAAAAAGGATGTTGAATATATTTTTTGGGAGCATATTATGCTTTCGGGCATGTTACATGGATGCCGATGCACGAGCATATTATAAGTATATTTCATTTGTGAGTTCTTCTCAACTGGTTAATCTTAATTGCCTTTTCTTTAATCTTGTTACTGACGTACTCAAAATTTGAAGTTCAAGCAGGACTCGTGGGATTTGGCAAAGATGTCTTGGCTTATTAAGTTCTTGAAGTTTATTCTTTGTATTGAAGATGAAGAAAGGGAAGTAAGTAGAGATGGGAGGCAATATGAATATCAGAGAATTTCTAGTGCTGACTCATACTCAAGGACCTCCCTCGCTCACAGTGCTTTGAGAAGCCAATCTAACTTTGCAAAAACCAGCACCAGCTCTGAAATTCCAAACAAATGGCATGACAATTCAGTGAATTCACGATCTACTCAGGAGAGGGAATCCATCCAAAGTAATTCATGTCCAAGTAAACATGTGGTTAATAAGTCTTGTACTACGGCTCGGGATTCTTGTAATAAGGTTCCAGTTGTTTTATCCCAGTTTAATCAATCATCTTCTGTGAAACCACCAACAGCTATGACAAGGGCTAAATTGTCTGAAAGTTCTCTAAAATCAAATCATATGATTTCTTCATCATTTGCAGATGCTCTTCAGACAACTAAAGTAAATCAGGTACTCAATGAAGTATCCAAACAGAGCTCACTCAATAATGTAATCTCAGCTTCTTCCCAGAGATCTCCGCCTTCTTCTGACTTGCCTTCTTATGTGCATTCTTTTAAACCATCTTCAGTAACTACCAAGACAACTCCATCTTCAGTTTCAGAGAACTCAAGCCAATATTCTTACAAAACAAAGGGTTTGTCGTTATCGCCTTCCAATTGTAGTGATCGAAACAAAGGGATGGATCATGATCGCCGTGATGTATGTTCAGCTGTGTCTAAACAGTTGCAGTCTTCTCCCAAGTTGCCTCTCCTTGTGGGTTCCTCCAAACCATTGTCACCTGTATCTGATAATGAAAATCGATCTTCCACCATCAAAAAGGATCTACCACTTTCTACTTCACAGCAGGCTCAATCACCAAAACCACCTCCCCTTTCGTCTAAACCAACATTGTCTCCTTCCTTGTCAAGTTCCACCAGTCAACAGAAAAAGAATAATTACATTTGGGTAAAGAAGTCTGCATCAACTACCTATGTAGTTCCCATGGATATTAAAGCTTTGATTGAGAAAGACATTGTCCCTGGAGTTCTCAAGATGCCTTTGTCTCCCACAACTTACAAGGATTACTTTCATGCTCTGCTATATGCTGAAGACTGTCACCTAAAGGTAATGAATATTTTTTGATTAGTCATTTCATGATACTTGTTGATATTATGCTTCCCCTTAACTATATTTGCACACTTGCGTCTGTATAATTGTTAACTAGATTACAAGTAGAGGCATTATCTCCTACTTGTTTTCCTATTTTTTTCTCAGAAGGACAAATAACCCTCTATACTGTATGGAAATAGTTGACTCACTCCTTTTGTTATGAAATGTATCTTTCACTCATATTGTTCAAACTGAAGTTAATTATAGCTGTTCATTGAGCTGGTTTTCTCTACCCAGAGGGGGTTTGCTGAAATTTTTCAATAATTCAAATGACTTTAGATTTGTATTCCAAAAAGGGGATAATGAACCACTTTCACATAGCATGTTGGTTTGCACTTTCTAACCATAGCTCCTAGAGTTAAAAATTTGAAAAGTTTGGAATTTTTGTGCTGAAATGTTGTTAATCTGGTACAATATCCTCACCCAGGAGAAAAGAAAAATGAAAAGCACATGGTGTTGCTGTGTTTTGCATTTTCTCTCGTTTTATTTTTATTTATGTTTTATTTTTCTAACCAGAAAATTACATATTCTGATTTATCTCAATGCCCTCCTTTTAAGTTTCAAAATCCTTACGTAGTGTTTCACATCCAAAAAAATCAACCATTTGTTAGTAACCAAACATAAAATTGACCCCTGCCCCCAGGGGGGGGGGCATAGTAGCTCTGTCTTCAAAGGTTATTTCTTTTAATATTTCATGATATGTAGCAGTTTGTGAAAGTTAGTACTTTATCTTGACTGGGAGAACTAATAGAGGAAAGGTGACATGGGAGGAAATGTCTGCTTTGATCTGTCCACTGTATAGATTGAGTGCTTTAGTTTTTCCTTTTCATTTTGATCCAATCATAGGTTCTGTCATGATGATATAGACGAGCATATGCATTATTCAGCTGCAGAATATAGTTTACTACTGGCTTGGAATCTATATCCAACTTTATTTCCTTTCCCGTTTCCTTCAATGCCAGATACTTCAGTAGTTTATTTAATTGAGCATCCCTTGGATGATTAGCCTTCAACTTAGAGGATCAGAGAAGGTTCCAACCATTCTGTGCTTCAAAGAGTTTTTGCATTCTCTCTCTCTAATGTAATGTATTGTTAATATTTCTTAAATGTATTAAAGTGACGGGGATAATAATTTGCGTTAATCTGTAGATTTTTCTGATGTTCAACTCTGATCAAACTTCACGTTCTCTGAGAAGTTATAGAAAAGAAGGGAGATATTTTGGGCATGTTCTTTCATCATGAATCTCGTATTTTCTGGTTTCCCCAACATGCGGATTTCTAATATTGAATTTTCAGGCTTTTATATGGAGTTCTATGTAAAGGCTGAATAAGTTTATCCTCTATTGTGTTTCATTTGCATCTTTATACAGAACTGGGAAGGTTTTGAAATGAAGAATGTGACTCTGGAGTTGCATGACGCAACAATTTATGCAAGAAAAAGAAACTATAAAAGCTACAATGCTGCAGTAGACAAAGATGAAAAAATCTTTCTAGCATTTGATATTGACAAAATACTTGAAAAGCAGTCACCATGCAACAAAAAGTGTGAAAGACGGCTATTCTTGTTATCTAGAGATTTTGTCTACGTAAAGCCTACAGGCAGTAAGATCAAGCCATTTCAGGTTTGCCTTTGGAACTTTATGAAGTTACAACTTGATAATCTATTCAGCTGCAGGAAAACCTTTCGACATTTTCTGAATCAAGTGCTTTGATTAGCTTTTTCTGTTACTTAAGTCTAATATCATTTTAATCTTATTGGCATCGATTATGCATGCAATCTGTTCATTTAATGAAGGAATTGGTCTCAGTGATATCCTCAGAATTTATTGATTGAAAGAACATCCTATTCTGTCCACAGGAAAGTATGAGAAACTGACCTATATAATGTGTGGTTGTGTACATTTTAGACTTTTCCTTGTCCTTCAGGAAACTCCGTGCAAAAGTTAAGAATGATGAAAGATCTCAGCAATAGTATGATATCTGTGAATTTTTAATTTGTCAGAGGGAGTGTTGGGATTCATTTAGTTCATAGTGATATTCTTCTACGCATTAATGCCATAATGTATTTTGTATCATCATCTTGTAAGTACAGCTTTCATCCTGTTTATTGTCATCTAGCACAAATTAATGGGCTTTTTGTGCATCATGTAATGTTTACATCATTTAAGTTGCAAAAGAGGACAACAATAATGGAATTTAGAGAAGTTAATTCTATCAGTATATTCTTGCTTGCATTCCTTGCATTCGTTGCAAATATTAAGATATACATAAGCAGGGAGCATGAGTAATAATTCTCTTTTTCTTGCATGATTGAATGCTGATGCACTTAAGCTAAGAGTAGGAAATTATCAATATCATAGGCATCTTCTAGATAGCTAGTGATCCAAGAGAAAGTAAATTCCATGTTCCTCATTCTTTCAAATCAGACAGTTACTAGGAAAGTAAGATTTCAAAATCTTGGATTGCTTCAATTCTATATTTGCAGTTTTGATACTGATACCTCTTTGTATACATTTTTCTAATTCAAGTTCTGGATGGCTTGGACAGGGTGTCATATATCGTGTAGTGAAGAGTAGTCTTGTATTAGCCGAATTTGGAGAAAATTTCCACTCTCAGCATGACACTGACTGTGAATATGATGTCAAATTCTCATTTAACAGAGTTTGTCTGCAGCGAGCTCACTATGCCATTACAGCTGCATCAGAGACTTTATACAGGAACTTCCTCTTCCCCGACTTTGCACCAAAGCAAGAACTACCTTCCACAGATCTCTTTGTCAACTATATCTACCGAAAAGAGGCCTATGTGGTTCGCCAGATCTTAAGGCTTCAGAGTGCACCTCCTTATCTTGTTCAAGGCCCAATATCTGTGGTTGAAAGGAAGAAGTTATCTAGGACAGCAGTGGTAATTGTAGAAGCAATACTTGGGATTTGTCAAAACTCCCCTTCAAATAGAGTTCTTTTATGTGCTCCCCTAAACAATACATGCGATGTTCTCATGATGGCCCTCAAGAAGCAGATGGATGAGTCCGACATGTTTAGAGCAAATGCTGCATTTCGGGAGCTTGATGGTGTACCTGTGGACATACTCCCGTCTTGTCTTTATGAGGAAAAAATGGACTGTTTTGCATGTCCTTCACTCGAAGAACTGAAGAAATATAAGGTAATTTCATCCACTTTCATGAGCAGTTTTCGCCTGCGTGATGAAGGAATGGTGGCAGGACACTTCAGTCACATATTTCTGGTAGATGCCTCATCTGTCACTGAACCAGAGGCAATGGTTGCTCTAGCAAACTTTGCAAACTCAAATACCATTGTTGTTGTAACTGGTGCACCAGCAAATCGTTCTGGTTGGATCCGTTCCAAGATTGCAAGGGAGAATGGACTGAGAATTTCTTACTTTGAGAGACTCCGGTTTTCGGAGCTTTATAAGAATCTTGATACAAGGGTTATAAGTCAGCTGGAAGACAAACCACGAAACCTGAATGAAAGCTCCAAGTCACTCTCATAATTTGTGGATCATTTCTCACTTTCTTGAAGAACTCTAATATATGTATGATCAACTCTAATATTGAAGTTCTATATATGTATGGTATATCTGTGTATTTTTTTTTTTTTTTAAAAAATTTTAAAAATCTTCTTGTGCATTTTGATTGTTAAGGTTGCATGGTGACTTTTCGATGCAAGAAATTTAGCTTTTATTTGAGATCTATATTTTCTTATTTAGGGTTAATTCAACACAGGGTTGGTATAGGTGATTATATAATAATTGGATTATATCAATTGTTCTTTTAGTAATTATGATTAAACATTATCAACCGAATGTGATAATTTTATGTAGTTGAAAATTTTGTAATCTAAACACACATAAACTGTCCAAAATCAGCGTTATATTTATTTACGTTATGACTAAAATTTTAGTAATACTGTTACACTATATATATATATATATATTTATTTATTGCACTAATATTAAAAATAATTGAATAAGTATTTATCTATATATAGAGTAAAACACAAATATTTAAAATAATGATTTTACTTTGTAATAAAGAGATTAGTATTTAATATTATTTTTATAAAGAATTAGAAAATATTAATAAATTACAAATATATTTAATACTCAATGTCCATTACTAAAGATAATTAATTAAAAATTAGTTATTAGTGGAGGGGTGAATATTCAGATAATGGTTTGATTTTTTATTTGAAAATTTGGTCTATTCGATCTTTAATTTTTTTAATGATGGAAAATGAATCAAATCGAAATATTTTAATTTGCTCCAATTTAGTTTGGTCAAGACCGAAATTTCACTTTATATATATTTAAAATGAAATACTAATTTTTTCTAAATATTTTATAATGTCTACACGTATCATTTGTAAACATAAAAATAAAAATAATTTTTTTATTATATAAAGTTCTTGTATCATTAGCAAGATTTTTGTGAAGAGAAAAAAAAATTATGAAATTAAAAATAAAAATGATTAATTATTATTGTTATAAAAATAGAAATTCGATTTTCGATATTTAAAATTGAAAATTAAAGATTTGAATCGAAATAATTTTCTCCCTCAAATATCGAATTAAATTAAATTATTAAATAAAAAAATCAAACAAAATTTCAAAATCCATTTCTGTTTAAACAATCAAGGATCAAATAATGCTCCGCTCCAAATTAGAGCTGTATAAGAATTAAGTGCTATCTCTAGACTCTCGTACTACCCGCCCCAATGAGGCCTTCAACCCGCTCGTCTTGTATGAATTGGGCCCCAATGAGGCCTTCAAGTGCCAAGTTTCATAAAGTTGAGAATTAAAAAAAAAAAAAAAAACTCAAATATGTAATCAATATATCAATTCATTTAGACTAGAAGTAGGGGGGAAAAAATTAAAAATTTCACTTTAGTTAGAGAAGCAAAAACTGGATGGTCCTTTGATATTGGAAGGTTTAAAGAAAGACATTAAAATATGGTTTGATGAAATTTTAGAGTATCTTTGAAGAATTATAAGTCAAAGCCGGTTGGTATAAGCAGTCCAAACTTATTTGCCAACAAAATTCCATGCCACATCTAAGTCTTAATAAGTTCACTACAGTTTTCCATAGCAAGATTCTTTTTCTTGTCGGTGGTTTGATTAATTTATTCTAACTATTAGGCACAATACCATTCTAATATTGATTTTATACTAATAGTTTGGTAACTCACTATTAATCCCCATTTGGAATTATTATCATTATATAGGAGAGATAGCAATTTTTTTTTGCTGTCGATTCTTTTATTTTTAATTATCGTGACACATAATTTACGCAAAAAATAAACTTTTAGAATGAAAAGAGTGGTCAATGAATGAAAATATTCATTCGGTTTAAAATTTGAAAAAGGAAAAAAATACGAATCAATATCGTATTTAACTGGGTTACTTTTAACTTTTAAGTTAAAGAAAAGAAAATTAACTGATTAAGTAATTATTAATAGTTGTATTAAAGCAGCTTTTTTATTTATTACTCCTAATTTAACTAACAATTAAGTAAGTAGTTTAAAAAGTAAATTATATAAATAAATAAGTAACACATTGAACAAAGAATAAATGTGGTAATATTTATTTAAAATATCAATAACTTTATTGAATAAGTTTACCTGAGAATTTAAAATTGTATAAAAATATAAAATTTTATTTGATAACATGGATATTAAAAGAAAAAACACAATCAGATTGAAGACCCAAAATATATAATCTTTATGCAAAAAATATTAAGGGTCAAAACTTTCAAATGGTTAATTTTTTTAAGCCAATTTTTAAAAATTATGAAAGAAACCTTCCAAAGTTGCAAATGTGGGTTGTTTTTAGAAAAATACATGTATGTAAGTTGTTCAAAGAATTTGTAGCTGTTTTTTTTTTCCTTTTGAGAATATATACTTCATCAATTAGAATTGAATGTTTATTTTTGATTTGAGATAATAAATGATGGGATTATGAGTTAATTACATATAAATATCTTAAATTAAAAATATTATTAATGAATTTTTTTAAAAAATATATATTTATTTAATAAAAATTAACATTCAATTTTGTATAATTAAAATAGAAAGAAAAATTTCCTAAAAAGGAAAATAAAAAAGAAAATACGATTGACGCTTCATACTGGTTTAAATTTTTTTTTTTTGGGAACAAAAGTTTTAAATATTTTAATAATATAAAATAATTATCCTTTTTCTTATGATAATTATTAAAATTTGATTTTGGCGCCGCTGCTGAGGTAGTTGTACCTTCACTTAGCCGAAGACTTGATCAAACTCTGACGGTTCCCTACCCCAATACCAGCTTCCATCCGAGAAACATTTTCACCATTATTCTTCTCTCCACAGTGAGTTTCTCTCCGTTTCTTCAACTCGAAATCGTTCTTTTTAAGTCATAAGCTCAAGCAAGAAGTGATCTGTTCGTGGTAAATTTTCTGGGTTTGATTCAAATAAGGTTGTGAATAGAAATTAAAAACTTGGACGACTGCTACTATTTTGGATTTAGTTCATATTTCCCATATGCAAATGATCATTTTGTTTCTAAATTATTTTGGGTTTCTGTAGATTTTGAAGGTCCTGAGCAGAATTTCAAAAAAATGGGTGCGCTGTGTTCGAAGAAGTCGAACGCTAGAAGCAGTAATAAGTACTCAAATCCCTATGCAAATATGAATTCAAGCAGCAGCTTGCAAAACAAGTATGATCTGCAGAAGACTAATAGAACCGAGGCTAGGAAGCTGTCGGTGGCAACTCAAGTGCCCCAAAATGTAGAGAAGATACAGCCCATAGAAGAAGTAGTATTAGCAGAAGCATCTGCTAATTCGGTTGGGGGTTATGCCAGCAGCGAAGATGAATTTTACGACGGAATTCCAAGGTTCAGAAGGAGCTTATCACAGAAATCGAGATCTCGGAGGGCTAAGGTATTATCCACATTTCCTAAAAATAATAGCTTTTCAGCTAAGTGATCAAGGCATTTGGTAGTTCAGGATATGACATGTAAATAAGGAAAGTCAGTCACAAGCAGTTTTCTAATTGTTACAGTTGATAATTCTGGGCATTTGAAGGTTGTCTAAGTTTATTTGAGAAGATTATGTTTGCGAAATATTACTCTTCTAAGTTGCTTCCTTTCTTTTGTGATAATTAAGATACATTGGTAATTTGAACGAGATAGATAATAAGAAAAAGTTAGGGACTTGACTCCTTAACCCTTGAGCACAAAGGAAACATGCTGGATGAATATCCATGTAGAAATGAGTTATATGATTTTAAATGTTAGTTTTATGATGTCTCATGTGCCTGGTTTAGCATTCTGTGGTGACCTTTTAACAAAACGGTCTTATTTCTTAATTTCTTTTCCTTTCATATTTGGTCTATATTTCAAATTTCAATTGATCTTAGACTTCAAGTATATGTAAGCTATACTTCTTGTTGCAAGTAAGTGCTCATGAGGTGAAAATTTATGGAGGTTGCTCCTTTTACTTGCCTATCGCTGTTTTTACAAACTTTATGTTTCAAATTCATGGAGAATAACAAAAATTATAGGTAAGCCAAGTTCAAGTTCCTGTAGCAACTTAAATGAGAATAGATCTAGCGTCAATCATTGGATGTTTATTTCCAATGATACTTACATAATATCCTATGATGCTTAAATAGTATGTCCAGGAATATACTCTTTCTACCTTTCTGATCTCCGCATGTAACAGGATGGACTTTTAAATTTCACAAAGGAGGGTTGGATGCTTTTTTTCTCTGGTTAGATTTTAAATTCAGATGTGAACACTTTACAGGTATCAGAAGTAAGTTCACTTTTGGGAAGAGCTGGCTCAGCTGGACTTGAAAGGGCTGTTGAAGTATTAGACACACTTGGAAGTACCATGACCAGTTTGAATCCCAGCAATGGATTTATTTCTGGAGTGACAGCCAAGAACAATGAACTCTCGATTTTGTCTTTTGAGGTTGCCAACACTATTGTCAAAGGTTCAAGCATCATGCAGTCTCTCTCAAAAAGGAGCATTAGAATACTAAAAGAGGTGGTGCTTCCTTCTGAGGGTGTGCAACAATTAGTTTCAGCAGACATGGAAGAACTTCTGAAGATTGTTGCTATAGACAAGAGGTTGATGACAAGAGTAGAAAAGTTTTGCACCCTTATCGGAGGTGCCTTGATTTCAATAATTTTTGTCAAAAATAAAGCTCACAGTTTACTTAATGTACAGGGAGGAGCTTGGGATTTTTGTAGGAGAAATTATTCGTTTTGGAAATCGATGTAAAGACCCTCAGTGGCACAACTTGGACCGGTTCTTTGAGAAGTAGTTTCTTTTTGTTTTCTTTGTCCTTCGCTTGAATTTTTTCATATTGTTTTGGTGCTTATGGTCTCTATTCTTTTTTACTTGTCACAATTTGGATATACACATCCTTTAAGAAATTTCTAAATTCTATGGAGCTTTAAAGGAAAAAGAATGACTTAACTCCTTGGAAATAAAAATAATAAATGTGTTTGTTTGACAGGATTACAAAAACAATAAAGAGATAAGGGTGAAATAGGTATAATAAATACTTCATTGATTTCATAAGGTAACAAGTATTTGTGGATAAAAAAAATACAAGTTGTGACCAGTAAGAAAGAATAGAGGAAGTATTTTTTTCATTTCTATTTTCATTTCATATTGGTAATTTGTTTTTCAAGTTGTTTTGTATCTTGAAAATTTCAGGCATGGTAGAGAACGTACCCCTCAGAAGCAGTTTCAGGATGAAGCTGAATTAATGATGGAGCAGCTAATGATCTTGGTTCAACATACAGCTGTTAGTACCTTTTACTGGTTATAAAATGTTGGAAATAATCAATTGGCAACAGAACCAGAAATTTGGACTTGTTGGGGCAACTTATATACTTTGTATATTCAAACTAGGTGTGGGACAATGATAATGAGGAGAACCATTGACTATATGTGGAGCATTATTAAACATACTATAAAATACGTGAGAGAAAAATTTCTTTCTGGTGCAACTGCCTCCTTGTGCAATAACATTGGTACATACCTGCTTGGCATAGTAGTTTTACATCTATGTTTTGGGATTAACTTTAATTTTTTTTTTCAATATGGAAGGAAAAATGGGAGCTGAAACATATGTTTAGAATGTGGAATCATTGTTCTTTACTGTTTTCTGAATGTGGAAAAGTTGCATGCCATACTCTGGATTTGAAGAACTAAACCATGATGTTTTATTTAATGTGAAGTTTTTTTTTGAGGGTATGACAGTGTGTGGAGAGTTAATTTGGGAATGACATACTTCTTTTAGAAAATTAGAAATACTTAAAAATAGTACGAAATTGTATGAATTGGAGGATAGACTGGAAATGAAGTATATTTGAAGGGAGTGTTGATGAATGCATTTAGATCAAGCTTTTTTCAGTTTTTTTTTTTTTTTTCAAATGAAGAGGAATGATGTTGTTAATGAAAATGTAACAGAAAGCGCAGTTTGACAACATAGGTTTTGAGACAAGATCATGATCTAGTTTGCTATTGTTTTTTTTTTCTTTTTCTTTTCTTTGGATAAGCTTAGCTGAAGTTTGATAGAATTAAAGAACCCTAGGTTCAAGGCTCTATTTGGATCATTATGGATGGTGCCTGTTGCAAATTTGTAAACTGGACAAAGACAATGTCATGCAAGTTGATTTGCCGGATGCTGACTTCCCTAAAACACGATGAGCTCTTACTTGAGGAAAAGAACAAGGTCCAAAAGGACAAAGTTGTCTCTGGTAGGCCTAGTTTCTCACCTTTGTAATTACAAAAGACCTTAGAATTGTGGAAATCGGTAAGTCTTATTACAATATCTAGCATTAAATCTTTTATGAAATAAAGAGGGAATAAGCTTCATATATATACAAGTTTGCAGCTGACTTTAGCCTACATTAGCCATCATAATAGCTGATAGATAGCTGTCTTAGTAGTTAATAATTAGATGATAATCAACATACCTATATTTACTATTAGCAGACCTATGTAATTAAATAAAAATAAAGGAACTATACACACTATTGACAAACTTATGGAACCTCTCCCTGCTACTGTGGCTAATGAACCATCAACAATCTTTACTTTCAAGTTTCCAACACATGGAGTATAAGAAAAGAAGAGTGAGAAACAACTTGTCATATGATCTTAGGCATTAGAATCTATGACCCATGGAGTCTTGTCCTCAGTTAGCACACTAAAGGATTGAGAAAAATTACCTTTTTGTGCGATAGAGGCAAATGGAAGGGATGTTGAATTCAGGAGTTTCATAAGGTTTTCCAGTTGCTCCTTATTGAGGGAAATTGCAGTACTTTCTAGTGTTGATTTTTCACAGGATATTTGAAGAGCTTTGTTGCCCCTTGGTTTGATTAGCACGAAGGTCTATTTCCCTTTTTACTACAAGTGTCATTTCCATCATTAGAGAAAGTAGAGAACCTGTTATTTCTGGCTGCAAAAGCTGATGATTCTGATTCAGTGATAGAAGCCTCTTGGGTTTCCTTTCCTAGCATAACATTTCTCCTGCTCTCCTCTTTATGAACTTTAGAAAATACTTCACGAGTGAGTGACAGAACTTCACGTCCAAGAATTCTCCCATGATCTTCATCAAGTTCATTGTTCAAGCCAACCAGGAATGCAAAAACAAGTTCCTTCTCAATCATCTTTTTGAATATGACAGTCTTGTGAACAATGCCATTCAAAGTCATAAAACATGTCAAACTCCTTTTTTGTGTTTCAGATTTGTGTAGCAATTTCATAGACCTGGGCAGAATTTCCTAAATCTGAAAAAGTCTCATTTGTAAACTCCTAATAATTAGATGACAATAAGCATACCTATATTTACTATTAGCAGATCTATGTAATTAAATAAGAATAAATGAATAATACACACTATTCCAACAAGGATAATAAGGTGACTTTAATTGGTTAAGTAACTAACGCATAGATCTATCTTATGAATTTTAGTCCTTAAGGCCTTAATGCATCTCAAAACCACTCTAAATGGTTTATGACTAAAGGTAACAAGACTCAAGCCTGAAAAAATAAATGATTGGAGTATACTTGATAAATGCAGGCTGTATGCTAAATTTTGTTTGTCTTTCATATGTATGTCCCATGATAATTATTTTTCATGATTATCTCAAAATCTTATTGCGTGAAACAGAATTTGGTGTTGTAGAAACAAGGATGTGCAGATGATATGCCTTAAAATTGGAAATCCAATTACATTAAGAAATGCTCAAATCCTAATGTAGCAGTAATTCAGCTTAGGTTCTAGCTGATATGATATAACTTTAAGTAGGGAAGTTTGGTGGATTTCATAAAGCAAAGGCTTAAGATTCAGAACTGAGAGATTCTTAGAAGAAAGAGAATAAGGAGAGGAGGCAAAACCTCATCAGAAGCAACTCTTATGTCATCAAGTTCAGAAATCTATCCCCTTAGCTAGGGTTGTTACAATGATAAATTTAAACAAGAACCGTGAAACCAAAAGTACCTAAGAGTTAAGGAAGCTTCACGCTATGTAAACCTAAATTCTATGAAACTTAAGGGGCAGAAATCTGTAGCAGAAAAAGCCTGGTAGTCCACTGCTGTTAACCCCTGCCTTCATTTAACCTATCATGACCTAGAGAGTATCTGAAAATTAATTTTACTGAAAAAAAAGAAAAATAACCTCGTCAATAAATCCATACCAACATGAACACACTACTATTACAAGAGATACATCATGATTTCATTTGATAACTCATTCTATTGTGTAGTTAATTACTTCATCTTTCATTGCCGTATTTCTATAAAATAACTGTTTTATGCTTCAAAAGTTTTAAACTTCTTTCCACTCAAATTAATGAAATATTGATATGTTGTGTGTAATAAAACATATTGATTTTTGTTCAGGATGTAACTAAATATAAATGCTTTAACTTATACTAATTTATATGGTTTTCAATGGTAACTGATTCTAGCTAGGGTAACATTTTTAATCAATCTGAATTCTTTCTAGAGTTATTAAATGCTATGAAAAGGAAGTGAATAATTATTTTAATTGAGGGCTTCTGTCTTGTCCACCTAACTTTCCCTTGCACTCTTACTCAACAGTACTTTGGAACTTTAGAATCCCCAAAAGATCATGGTTAGATACATAGGTCCTTTGTGTTTGAACAATATCCATTAAAGAGTGAACACTCATTCTAGTTTAGAAAATTAGCAACAGTAGTATGATAAACTATGAGCTATATCAAGGTTGTTATCTTATTTCATTCATATCCAGTTACATCCATTCCATGTGGTGATTTTTCCACAACAGATGCTCATTGCTCAAAACATTGTCTGTAATGAGGTCTGAACACGTATCATTGTTGTATTATCTGAACTTCATAAAGATGTATAAGACCTTGATTAACGGTTTTCAGTTAAAATTTGCAATGATTTCTTTCTAGATGAACATAATTCTTTTTAATCTCATTCCATTCTAAGATGAATTGTGGTTATTTTAGAGTATGGAATGTATTTTAGAGTTCTAAAGTGTTAATTTGAACAAAAAAATTATCTGACTTTTTTCTCTACAGGAGTTGTACCGGGAATTGCATAGATTGGATAAATATGAGCAAGAATATCAACGTAAACGTTCAGAAGAGAGAATATCAAATGCCAATCAAAGAGGTAACCTCTTTATACATATGAGTAAGCTTTTTGAAAAGTTAACATGAAATGTTAATCAAAGACATATGTCAATTTATTCTGTAAGTTCAGCCTAAAGATCTTAATCCAAGAAGAAATCATGAGGAGATGATTTCTCTTTAGAATCTATTCCAGCGTTTAGTTAATTTGTAATAATACATGTACTTGTGACCTGCCAAAGAGAGAGACATGTCCTCGTTGGCCTGCAAAATGAAAATTACAAGTCTAACTATCATAGGCTATTAGAAGTTTCATTATTTTGGCTAGTTTACAGATTATAAACTTTTTCATCTAGGGAACAAAAGAAATATAACCCATCGGGATGCTAATTTAATTTTTTAAATTGAGAAAATTGATTGGCAGATCCGAGATGTCATTAGAAAAGAACTGAAAGGCACAGCTACCACCCATTCTGTTCCTGACGAAGGGATCCAATCATTTCCTTTGTTCCACAGCATCAGGGTTCTTAGATTTTATCATTAATTGTACACTAGCACTGTTGGATTGACCATATATGCCTGGGAAATTAAAAATAAAAGACAAACACCAGTATCATTTTGTTTTTTGATAAGTAAGATTTATGGTTGATTCATGCCTCAGATATTCATAAAAAACTACCTTTGTTCTTGTTTTGTGAGAGTATCTATGATTGTATGACAAGGCTAGCCTCCCAAGTGATAAGCCTCTATTGCCCACATGGATTCACGAAATCTGGATTATGGAGTGTTATTCTTATATGTTACTTGCATCTCATGCTTTTAAGCTTTCATAATAATGAAACCTAACTACATTACCATTAATTTTGGCTCAAGACTCATCTAAATTATTAATTAAAAAATGTTTATTTTGATCAATTCAAAAAATTCAACTCCTTAGAGACCCTCCTGAGCTCCTTGGTCAAGAGCTTGGAGGTTCCCTTCCAAGGCCAACATTTGGTCAAGACACTTGGGGACAGGGTTTGGTTTATATTTTGTTTTGATTATGATAAAATCTAGAACAAAAATACCATTGGTTTAATTATTTAACTCATATTGAACCTACACACTAGATTGCATAACCAAATCCATCAGAATACTAGACTATACAATTTGATTAATACATGAAACTCTTCTCAATTAGTCAAACTTCGTTGAACAAGAACTTTCTTAGTCAAGATTGATGGATCGTAGAGAATATTCCTCCAATTATGAGAGAATTGTGTCATCTTAGGTCCAAGGACCACATGCACTATCACATTTAATGAATCATCAACAGTGTCATAAATTACCAAGTGATTAATTATCAAAGTGCATCAATGTTCAGGCCAACTTATCATGTAAGTTCCCCTCATGTTTTCCCTAGCTATGAGATGAAAAGAATGAAATGATGAAAATGAGATGATAATAGGGAATCTAAGCTAAATCTAAGATAAGATATAATGAATGATAATAGGGAAAGCCATTTAACATACATTAAGATTATCACTATGCAATATCAATCCAATGCTCCAGAGTATACTGCTAACAAGGACCAAGAGAGCTGTATGATTTTTGATATGTACAGTTCTTTGTCATTTTCTATGTTGGTAATTATTATAATCCAAATTTCTTTCAGGCTTCTTTTTTGTATAATTACTAAAGATAAGACTAATGCTGAATTTACAGAGAGGTATTTAACAGGATCTCTTCAAGGCCGTTGCCTTGCAGTAAAAACAAAAAGGACTGTATAGGGTTGTCTTAAATGTTTTTGTTCCAGTTATTGTCTGATGATCTTTGACCTTTTAATTGATAATTCGTGATGCTCAAAACAGGTATTTGCATCACCTATCACATAGCTCTTTTCATGTATGTATGATCGTGTGGTAAAAAGCTTGAAAGAATAGTCAAACAGTGGCTTCATTTTTTGATTTGATGGTCCTATTTGCTGCTGCAGGTAACAACCTTACAATTCTGGCAGCAGATATAAAGACCCAAAGAAAGCTTGTGCGAAGTTTAAAGAAAAAGTCGCTATGGTCTCGAAGTTTGGAAGAGGTACTTGTTTTTCTCTTTTACTTCCCAATTTTTTTGATAAGTATTTCACATGGTGAAGTAGAAATGGAGTTTAGCGCCTACTGATTTGGGATTTTTTGTTGATGCCTTTGAGATTCCACTACCAGCCTTCAAGAAGACTAGTTATAGTTCCACCTTCTGAACCACTTTTAAAGTATACTGGTTCGGTTGTAAATTGGGGGAACATTTTAAACTAATTAGTTTTGAATTCTCCAATTAAATATATTCTGTGTTAGATCATCTTTTTCAATTTCATATAATGACAGAAATAATCAGAGTTAAAATTCTATTGAAAAATGAGTTCAAATCTCTTTCTATAGAAAATTAGAAATGAAGGCTATGGAAAAATTTAAAAAGTAAATTAGGAAATCTTCTTAATGTCTTATATACAAACGGATCAACAATTGTTTGTCCATTCTTATGAGTTCTCAAAAAGAAAGATATAACTTAAATTAAAAGATACCATAGTGTTTCAACAATTCCAGGTTCTGCTTCCATTACTATTGTAACTAGGAAGGATAGATCTCTGAAGGTGAACGATTTCAGACCCGTAACTTTGGTTACTAGTTTGCACAAAATCTTTACTGTTATTCTAAATCTAAATTCTCTCTCCCCAAATTTCCATCACTGCTTCATAAATTAAGCAACACTACATCAACCACACTCCTTTTGAAATAGTGCTGCATCTGTTTGGTATCATAGCCAAGGATCTTCCTCTCTTCTTGCCCATTCCTATTTTTCCCAATCATCATGACTGCAAGAACTAAACTTGCATAATAGTTAGAAGCTTTTCCAAAAGATTTTGAAGCTCATAAGCAGAAAATAAATTGCAGAACAAGTTCTTCCCAAGCAGCAGTTTCATTTTATTGAGCTTCAGTTGATACATTTCTTTCATGGTTTGAATGCCAAATTGTAAGGCTGCAATATCAAGCTTATACATCTTTGGCTCTTGTTGATTGTTTAATATATTATGATTGATCATAATCACTGATTGATTTTATTGAGGATGCAACTTGGGCTGAATTACTTATCCTCTTTCTTGTATTTCTTCTTTACATTTCTACTTTTACCTCTCAAAAATAATAATAATAAAAAAAAAATCTCACTGTGTATGTCTTACTCATCCTGGTTTAAAGGCTTTCCATCAAAGCTTTTCTTTACCTACTGTACTGCATGATGCTAATAAGAGTTAAAGGATTCAAGTGAACTGACTCCAGTGTGTATGCATGGATGCTGCAAAACCTCATTTGTGCACCAGAAGATTCAATCATAAACCTATGTTCGGAAAAAAAGATAGATGGTGAATAAATGACAAAATACAAACATAAAGCTAGGCATAGTGCTGTTCTGCAAATATCAGTTGTTCTGCTCTTATCCAAGCAGTGGGGAAAGTTTCCTAACAATTCTATTAAAACTGGAATACAGGTGATGGAGAAGCTTGTGGACATTGTCCTCTTTCTGAATCGAGAGATAAGTAATTCCTTTGGCAATAAAGGTACAAGCTCAATCTTTAGTGCAATATAATTTTTTCCCCAATTGAACACAGAACCCCCTCCCTCCTTCACCCACAAAAAGAAAAAAAAAATCAATGGGAAATAGGAGAAAGCAACAAAAATGAAGTAAAGAAGGGTGACCTCTTTATTACATCATAAAAACCATGCACAGATAGCAACTCCCTTGCACCTTAAACTTCCAATCTTCCTTCCCATCTCTTTCATCTTACTTATGTTTTTAAGCATTATTTCTTTCCCTATTCGAGCACCATAATAATTTTGATTCATCAGAATTCGTTGCAAGAATCTAACCAACAGGTCTTCAAGGAGCTAGTTTGTCTTTCCTTTAGGGACACTGTTTACATATGACCTTTGAGACCATTGTGGAAAAATACTAAGACTGCTTTATTCCTCCTTTAACTATTTCAAGATTTCAATGTACAAAGTTTTCAAATTGATAACATCCTGATGATCATCAGGCTAAGAATAAAATATTGTTGGGAAACACATATCTATCTCCTTATTTTCCTATTGATCAACATACAAAGGCACTGGAAACAGGCCTTCTCCATGACTACCTTCTGGTGTGTCTAAATTATGGCTATTTCTCGATTACCTCTTGATTAATGAGTTTATCAATAAGAACATGACATGTCCAATTATACCTCAATTTTTGTTAGAGATGTCCATTGGGTGTTTTGGATTTCATGATCCATTTTTTTGTGGGCCTTATAGAATTGGTTATGTGCACTGTGATTCTTCTGAGTAGAGTATTCCTTGATTTTTGGTAACGATGTATTTTCCTGTTGATGACCGACAGATGACGATGCAACTGAGGAAAAATCATTGAGCAAGCCACAAAGATTGGGACCTTCTGGGCTTGCATTACATTATGCTAATATCATTCTCCTGATCGATTCAATTGTAAGTGCGGATATTTTTGCTTGCTGATACAGTTGACACCTCATTGCTGTCTTCTAGATATTGCCACATACATGATTTTGAGTTTTTAGAAGTACTTATTTAAAATCTGGGAATGATAATGTTTCAAGGCAGTGTAACTTGATACTTAAATCCCACTTGTCACACATGAAGGTGGGTAGGACTTTCATTTATTTTTAAGGAATTGGTACTTTCTACTTGAATAATTATACATTCTTATGTATGTATATTCAAGAACCTTGATCTTCCTAAGTTGCTGTATGCCATGCATACTAGGAACCTTGATAAGCATGTACTTCAGCTAGGGTCCAGGAATTTTAATATGTGCCAAAATAGCATTCTTTTTGATGATTCTGTCAAGTTCTTTGTTGTGCATCCATGTTTATGGATATGTGCAATTCAACTATAAATCTTTATTAAGATTTCTGAATAAAATTATCTTGATTATTTTCCTTGAGTGTTTATGAATGAAAATGGAATTTGGGTTTGCAAAGGAATATCTTTTAAATGCTTCATCATAGAAAAGTAACATACAACCAAAATCTCTGTATTTCATATATATATATATATATATATATATATATATATGCATTTCCTATCTGAGAAAAAAAAAAGGTGGGGGAGGGGGGGGGTGTAAATAACTCAGTACTTCCTGTTCTTGATCTCAAACTTTGGCATTCATACAAGATACAAACATCTGTTCTCATGCTCTCTCTCACTCTCTCTATATCTCACACACACACACTCACAGTTCCATATGTTATCTACTTGGTCCTCTTGGGATATCTATATTTATGTGCAAATAATTTAAATTTTGAAGTGTTTTTTTCAGTTTTATACTTTATGTGACTGTTCTGAAAAGGAAATTTTATTGACTATACTTCCTGTGTGAGCAGGTAGCGCGAGCAAGTTCTATACCACCAAATGCAAGAGATACTTTGTACCAAAACTTGCCACCTAACATAAAATCTTCTTTGCGATCCAAACTCCATTCTTTTCATGTCAAGGAAGAGGTAATGTAACATCAAGTACTGCTTTTTATGTCTGATGTTTGTGCAAAATTTTGATCCTCTCAGCATATGAGAGTCGAGTTTCTTTGTACCTCTTACACACATTTCTTTTCTTATTGCAATAAGTAACAATACTTTATGCAACTAATTTATTGATAACCCTTTCTTATGTATTTTTTGCTTCAGTAGCTAAGATACTTTTTTGCTTTTTCTTCATTTTTTTTTTTCAGTTTAGTATTACAGAAATAAAAGCTGAAATGGAGAAAACCTTACATTGGCTTGTTCCTATAGCCACAAATACAGCTAAGTAAGGGTTTATATTTTGTTAAATACAGAATTCCATTTTTCTAGTCTTTTCTCATTGTATTTTGAAGAATTCTTAAATTTTTTTACCTTCCTCGACCATTGATTGAGTTGTGAATGCTTTGAAACAGAGTTCATCATGGTTTTGGCTGGGTTGGGGAGTGGGCAAACCTAGGGTAAGTGATTAGACCAATATAACTTTGTCAAAATAGTTATATTATGTATATTTTTAAAAGTAACACAAGTAATCTCCTATACTGACTGGTGGAAACTATGCTCCTCATTTTTGCAGATCTGAATCAAACCGTCAGTCTGCTGGACCTATTGTTGTTATGCAAATTGAGACACTCCATCACGCAGAGAGGCATAAGACAGAGGCTTATATCCATGAACTACTGTTGTGGCTTAATTGTTTGGTAAGTCGCTCCCAGGTTGGTGTCAAAGGTGGAAATGCAAAGCCATCAATCAGAACCCCACATCATTCGCCCCTTGATGGAACTGATCAGCAATCAATCCAGAATGTTGCTAATTGTCCGTCACCAACTTTAACTAACAAGGATCAGAAGATGCAGCAGGACGTGAGCAACAAAATACAGATTCAAGGAATGAGCACGAGTCAAGATTCAGAGGAGGGGTCAAAAAAACTTGATAAGTTAAGCAAAAGCAACAGCTATTCCACAAGTAGTGAATGTACTGAACAAAAAATACCTTTAGAGAAGCCTCAATCTAGTCTTTCAACTACTGATTTTGGACTTAGCAATGAGAAGAAACTGGACATGATTGACTGAGGAGAGATAAACCAATCGACTACATGGTGATGGAGGAACTTTGCTGGAGTTTGGGGCTCCATGGGATGAGAAGGTCAAAAGATTTACCATTCTGTATATAATCTATACTTCATGTTGTAAAGAAATAGAATTATTTTTCTCTTCTGTTTGATGTATTTGTCAGGCTGCATGCATTTCTGGGCATAGTTGTTGTATTACAGGGGATATGCAGATGTTTTCTTCAATAAAAGATGCATTCCCAGCGACAAGGATTTTATGTTGTTCTCTGGTTCCAGTTATTGTATATTAGAAATAGCCAAAGCATGTTTTATGTGTTCGGTAGATGTCATGTATCATTTTAGAAGACCTCTAGAATAGCCAAGTTAATGCCTAAGTTGGAGCAACAGTGAAAATAGTATTGCAATATTTTCATTTATATTTTTACCTTTATATTTTCCCTCTAGTTTCAAACTTTCTCAAATCCACTCCTCAACCATCATATTCAAGTCGTTTTCAACAAAATAAATATTAAAACTAGTTTATTAAGGTCGATAAACATTTATTCAATTATTTATTTAAACTTGAGTTTTTTTTTTTGAAAATTACGGTGGTATTATACGTTTAGAATGAATTAAAATTTAAAATTTGACATAAAAGAAAATGTTATTAAGATAATATATGTTAGGATATGTTCGCATTATGTTTAATTATATTTTAATTAGTTGAATTTGTTGTGAAAATTGCTGAAAGAAAAAAAAAAAATTGGAGCATTAGAGCCTTGGTCGGTTGGTTGACTGGGAGAGTGGATCGCACGACTAGAACCATGGAACTTTTGTTCACCGTGCAGTGCAGCTCGATGAGTCAACTTCCATTTGATCTATCGAATTGTGCGATGAACAATGATTCCACCATTTGGATTCAGTTTGTCGATTTAGAATAGTTAACATTGGATATCCAATTTGCATCATTGTAACCTTCAAGAAAAGTAGGATATCTAGTGTAATGTAATATGTAATCATGAGTATAGCATAAGTATCTCAATACTCAGTGCTCATCCTACTTTTACAATGCCTTATCATCAAGTACTAACTCTGTATGCTAACATTTTCAGAGTACTTGTATACCTACTCAGTGTACTAACTGTGTATGCTATGTCTGGTCTTGTTCAACTCATCAAGTACATGAGACTTCCAATCACCTTATAATACTCTACTTGAGATATACTATATCCTCTATTTTTGGAAAAATGAAGATTTATATCTAAAGGAGTTCTAGCTATACCAATATCATCTTTACTGAATTTTTAAAGAATTTTGTCCACATAATATGATTGAATAAGAGTAAGACTATTCAAAGTCCTTGAGATTTTCACTCCTAAAATCATATCAACTAGACCCATATATTTCATGTCAAACTTTGAGTTTAACATGTTCTTTGTAAATTTGATAATTTTGTCATTACTACTAACAATGAGTATATTATCAACATACAGACATAAAATGACATAGTCATTTTTTGTATCTTTGACATAAATACATTTATTACACTTATTGATTTTGAATACATTAGCCTACACAATATTATTAAACTTTGATGCCATTGTTTTGGTGCTCATTTCATGCCATATAAAGATTTCACTAACTTGCAAACTTAATTTTCTTGTCCTGGAGCAGAAAAACCCTCAAGTTTCTCCATATAGATCTATTCATCCAAATCTTCATTAAGAAATGTTGTCTTTACATTCATTTGGACATCGAGATTTCTCAAAATAATAATTTCAAGTACCATTCTTTTGGAATTTATTCTCGTAACAAGACAATATGTATCAAAGTAATCAAGGCCTTCCTTTTGTTTATATTATTTAATTACAAGACTAGCCTTATACTTATCAATTGTTCCATCTATTTTCATTTTTCTTTTGAAAATCCATTTATATCCTAATGGTTTACAACTCGGAGGAAGATCCACTAGTTCCAAAGTATGATTTTGCAATATGCAATCAATCTCACTCTTGATGGCTTCTTTCCATAAAGGACTCTTATGAGAGTTTACAGCTTCCTTGAAGCTTTGAGGTTCACCTTATAACAAATAAGTCAAAAAATATGGACCAAATGAATTTTCTTTTCTTAACCTTTTGTTGTGTCTAGGTCCATCCTCAATGTCATGTTCTTTGTCTTGGAACTAACTATCTTCATTTATAGCCTCATAAGTTTGTTTAGAAGAACTTGGTCTTTCACTGGACTTATATAGAAATACATGTTAAAAAAATGTTGCATTTCTCGATTCCATTATCGTATTCTTGTGTATATCAAGAATTTCATACTTATACACAACAAATCGATAAGCATTACTATTATGTGCATAACTAATGAAGATGCATGCAATCAACAATTTTTGGACATATTTTCACCTTCTTAGGTGTAGGTACCATTACTTTTGCAAGACACCCCCACATTCGTAGATATTTATAGGAAGGTTGTATTCCTTTCCAAAGCTTATAAGGTGTTTTATCTTTTTTCTTGCGGGACATCTTATTTAAAGGTAATTAGCTATCAAAACAACTTCCCCCACATATTATGAGATAATCCAGAACTTAATAACATTGCATTCATTATTTCCTTTAACATACGATTTTTCCGTTCAACCACACAATTGGATTGAGGTGAATATGGAGAAATGACTTCATGTCTAATTCCATTTTGTGCATAATAATCACCAATTGGTGTTATATATTTACCACATCTATCGTTCCTTATCATTTTGATTTTCCTATTCAATTGATTCTCAACTTCAGTTTTATAAAAAATAAACTTCTAATGTTTCACCCTTACCTTTTAGTAAGTACACATAGAAATATTATGTGCTATCATCGACAAAATAATAAAATACTTATTGCTACACCTTGTTAGCATGATTTTCAAATCACAAATATCGCTATGGATCATGTCCAAAAGTTTAGTATTTCTTTGAATCATTTGAAGTGATAACCTCATCATTTTTGCCTCAACACAAGTTTCACACTTGTGTTTGGGATGAATTTGAAATTTAGGAATATAATTTAAGTTAATTAATCTCCGTAGAGAATTATAATTAGCATATCCTAGTCTACCATGCCACAAATTGGAAGACTCAAGCAAGTAAATAGAAGAAGTACTAACTTTATTCATATTCTTATGCTTTATAGTCATTACATTCAATTTGAATAAACAATTAACTAGATAGTCTTTCTCAACAAATATCCTAGATTTGGACAAAACAACCTTATTAGGTTCGAACACCAAGCAAAATCCGTGCATGTTTAAAAGTGATCCAAATACAAGATTCCTCCGAATATCTGGCACATACAATATATTGTTCAAAGTCAAATATTTCCTAGAGGTCATTTTCAAAACTATTTTTCCTTTTCCTTGGACTTCAGTTGTTGCAGAGTTACCCATATTTAACTTCTCTCCATTCTCAATAGCTTCGAAAGTGAACATTCCTTTATCAGAGCACATGTGGCGAGTTGCACCGGTATCAATCCACCATTCTTTTGGATTTGACCCAACCAAGTTAACTTCTGAGACAACTGCACAAAGATCTAAATAATCAATTTCTTGTGAAAAATCTTCCACCATATTTGCCTCTTTATTCTTGTTTTTCTTTGGTAGTCTGTAATATGCCACTTTGTGACTCATTTTTCTATAGTTGAAGTATTTCCCTTAGAATTTATGCTTCTTGATTATTCCTCCCTTTGGTCCTAGGTTGGAGCTCTTAATAGTATTTTTCTTTAACTTCTGACTATGCTCCAAAATGTTTGCCTTAGAATCGTCCTCAATTTGAGATGTAAGTCTATTTTCATATTGTCTGTTGTTTTCTTCAATTTTAAACCTAACAATCATATCTTCAACATTCATATCCTTACACTTGTGCTTAAAGTAGTTTTTAAGGTTGTTCTATGAAGGAGAGCTTTTCAATTATAGCAGTTACTTGGAAGGCTACTAAGAGTCATCCCTTCAATATGAATTTCTTGCAAGATGACTTGAATTTCTTGCACTTGACTATCAACATTTTTGGAGTCCACCATTTTAAAATCCAAGAATCGACCAACTACAAATTTCTTGGTACTCGTGACCTCAACTTTATATTTTCGGTCAAAAAACTCTCATAGTTATTTTGCTAACTTCTTAGAATTGTAAACATTATACAGTGGATCATTAAGACCGTTAAGTATATAATTCCAACACAAATATTCAGAATTTTTCCATGCATCCACAACAATAAGCGTTTGTGCATCATTGTCCTCCTTACTTTTAGGATGATCTTCAGTCAAAAATCTCTCAAGATTCAAAGTAATCAAATAAAATAACATTTTTTGTTGACATCTCTTGAAATGGTTCAAAGAAACCGTGACCGGCACAACAGGGTTAAGCACAATCATAGGGACGGTAGCCTCATTGGCAATAGAATCATTGGGTTTATTTCACTTGCCTTGCTAATTCTGTTCAATAAAGACCAAATTGAATATTATTATTCCAAATAAAATTCCAAAATATTTGTATAATCAAATATACAATATTTTTCACAAGCTCAAACAATGCCTAATTGTCAAAGCCATTTTATTGATTATATCTTCTGCTAAGAGAGTTTCAAACTCAATTGTATATCTGATTGAATCTCACATTTTTTTATAAAGCTTTAATTAATTTTTTTTGTCATATCCAACTTAATTTTGGGCAAGGTTAATATAACTATAAATAGATATACCATTTACCTCATGCCTTTGAGGAATAAACCTATGTTTCAAAAGTTGTGTACAAACTCAAGTAAATAATTAAAAACATTAGCTAAGTAATGGCTTTCTAGTGCAAAAGAAACAAGATCAGGAAGGGAGAAAAAAAATATTAATGAAATCAAATTATTTGATTAGAAGTAATACATACATATATATATATATATATATACTGCAGAAAGAAAATCAATAAAACCAAGAATAGTCTAACACAATTCTCAAGGTACTACTATAAACGGAACCTTTTAGATCATGTAAATGACTAATAATAAATCACAAAAACAAACAGAATTTTTTAAAAAACAAAATTAATATTGTATCCAAAAGATAATTGCAGAAAATAAGTCTATTGTTAAGAAACGTAGGCTGCAAATCACAATTATGCACCTAACAATATAATTTTTTTTATTTAAATAGAAAAACAGAACATATTCCATCATGTAAAAAACAAAATGAGGCCCAAATATAACGCATATTGTTAACAAATATTACATGATGGAATAATATCATGCATCTAGCATATTGATAACACTTTATAAACTATATTCAAATTCACTATATTTATTATACTAAAAAATACCTCCATTAGAATGCTATAGAATTGCAGGTTTAGTAATAAAGTAAATCTTATGAGGAAAATAACTTCAAAAAATGCATCAAAGTCTCATTTATGAAAACTCCGAAAGACATGCAATCAGTGTACTAGTAAAATGCTACAAGCATGAAAAATTATATTCATAATAATATTAAATGGATATTTCCTCTATTGAACCAAGTCACCTAAACATTCTCAAATAAAGTTTTGTCTTAAGATTGTTAGTAAATAATAATAGAGAAGCAATACAATAGCTTGGAAATTACAAATAAAAGTAGAGAAATATACCGACTCCTTGAACAAAGTGAAAATAGAATTAGATCTGAGACTTGTGATACACATAATGTCCTTAAAACAAATTCGCCTCACTTGGTACATGCATCTCTTTGACGTCTCTCTCTCAGTATGCAACGGATTAACAAAATTTTGAACTAAAAACCTTCAAAACTTTCTTTACGAACTTGAATTATACCATTTTATCATACATAGTTTTGTCAAGAAGAAGAAAAGAGAATTTTTCCTATTTTTTCACTACAAAGAACCTTCAACCTATTTAGGTAAGGTTAGAGCTAAGATACTAAATGAAAATGAGGAGTTACACAATTAAAGATATGGAAGTTACAAAGGTTACATTACATAGGTTACAAAAAGAAATGATAAAAGAGGAGATCACGAGAATTAACTCATGAGCTACAAAAAAAAATTAATGCATTCAAGATATATTCCAACAATATGATCCTACGATCACATGATTGGGAAACCTCTTTGGCAGCCTCCCCCGCTTGGTGTCCTCAAATGATCCACTTCCTGTAGCTTCCAAGGATTGTGAGAAAAATAAGTGATAAACACTGCTCATAGTAAATTGATCATCACCGATATATGCCCAAAATCAATTTGTCTTTGGCTATGTTGGGCATAAAGGGATTTTCAAGATTTCATCCACCTTATAGATACTAAAAAAGGCTTGCAGTACATTGATATTCCAGCAACCATTAGCATAATCAATGAGTTGATTAACCTTTGCCTCCATGGCTAAAGTAAATAGGTCGTGGGCATAATCTAAAGAAAAGGTGGTGTAAGAATCACTAAGAATACTTTCAGAAATTCCATTACCAAAACCCTTACTGAGCTTAACAAGCTGCTCCATTCATAAGAATGACGCCTTCCACCTTGTGTTTTCAAAAGATCTCATGTTGGGGAAATTAAAGTAATATTTATCATTTTTTTTCTCATTAATACCTTTTTTATTACAATATTCTATTTGTAATTTATACTACAAAATATCAACATCGATTCTTAATTAAACTTTCCTGCTATTACTTCCTTAATTTGACTTTTAGAATTAGTCTTTTTTTAAGAATGACAAACTTCAAGATTTTTTTTTTTAACTTAGACTTGAACCTTAATGTTACGACAAATAAAATAAATATATAAATAAGAGGGATTAATAAAGAATATCCAGTACTAACGTCCAATTTCACAGTAGAACGTCCCAATAACCAATGTATTCCTGAGGATTTAGCTGCCAAACTCTTACGTGCCACAACCATGCAACCTAATACCGTAAAAACAACGTTTACTTCATAACTGAGAAAACAAACATCCATTTCCAAAGATAAACAGTTCTTTTGAAGGGAGGGAATGGGCTGTGCGAAGGCATCAATGGCAGATCTCAGTCACTGAAATCAATGCTGCTGCTGCGAGAGCGGCTGGCATTTCGACTATGCAAAGAAAGGCCCCTCATATCACCAGCAAGCGAAGAACCATCTACCACCTTGTTCTCCTTGAAATACCTCTCCCTCTCAGAATGTTTTGCAGGCGGTGGCGGAATTGCAACAGTAGGTCTACCTACATCAGAATCTGGCTTTGTTTCCGAAGTCACTGGCCGTATGAGGGGGCGATTAAGCATTTCCCCTCGAGCAGAAGAGGCAAGCAGTCCCAGAGATAGATCATTTTTGGGGCTCTCATCCTGAGGTTGAATACAAGCTTTTCCTTTCCTAATCCTGCAGATTTCAGTAATACTCAGATTAACCCAATTCAAAAAACCGAAATAATACAACAAAAGAAATACTCCACTTTTCAATTTTAGATTGACCTACCTATCCTTCCATTTTTCTAAAACAAACATATTTGATAACCATGAGTTCCACTACCTCTTAGAACTAAATTAACTGGGTAAGGGATTAACTCGTATGTGCCCAAAATGTTTGAATCAAGTCAAAGATATTCAATTTAGGACAGGAAATGGACAGACAGAGTACCCATTTCAATATAATACTTCTGATCCCCATTAATGGGAATATCTAGGTGATCTGGTAATTGAAATATTGGTGCTTGCAAGAAATATTAAACAACAAGAATCTCATTTCCCCCTTCTCTTTCAAAAATGGTAGCACTCAGGTAATTTTTAGCGGCAATTCTAATCTATCCAGATACAAGATATGATGCATCTGTACCTTCTGAAAAGTTGCTCAGGTTCCTCTTCTTCCTCTGCCTCCTGATAAACATGATTTGATGTGGATGTTGGCCTTCCTAAAATAAGTGCATCATGCTTTTTGAGAACCCTCTCAAGTTGTTCATTCAGCTCAATTGCTTCAGAAATCACCTTTTCATCCCTGGAATTATCAAAGGAAATCATCTTCCATATACAATGCTCAAACCCCCAAAGCTTTCGTTTTTTCCTTTGGCGGGTTCAGAATGTAAAAAAGCAAAATATGAATAATAGGTAACACAAGAGGGATATGCTAATTTAGTGTATCAGTGTTAGCTAATAAAAGCATATACTAAAGAAGACACCTAGATCTATGGCATGCGAAACTCATTTCTCATTTAATAAAAAAGAAATAGAAGCTTCATGCTCCTTTGGTTGTCAATTCGAGCACATAACACTTTCAGATCTTTGGCATACTTTTTCATATGCATATGCTCCCAAATCATTATATGCAACAGATGATTAAAAAAACAAAGGATTGGAAATAAGGCACCTTGAGCAATCAACATGATGCAAGCCAATGGAAGAATATCAAAAGCCAATTGAGTCCTACCTTGAAGTGATTGCAAGATGCATTACTCGTTGCTTTTGAAATGAACACTGTTCAACAAGATCGAGAGTGAACTCATCCTTTGCTACCTGAAAGAACAAAAAATAGGGGGAAAATCACAAAAGAAAGATTGGGGGTGGAGGGAAAAAAAGACTGCAGTTGTTGAGTAATAGAACAAACAAAAGAAAAAATTATAAAGCTTGGAGCTGGCAAGAATATACAAAAGCACAGGCTGAATAAATGTGTATAGTGTGATCTTCAAAATGAGAGGACACGCCAAATCACAAAAGCAAGCTAATATGAATCTTCAGAATACATATTATTCAAGCGATTACTTTTTGTTATTCTCAAGAAAAACAAATGTGCTACTAAAATCCAAGTACTCAAGATGGCTTCTAAGATTAGCAAGTTAACACAATAATACAACCAAGTGCTATTTCATGAACTGTGGTCTTAAATGGAAATTGGTAAATTGCAAGACAAGAATTCCAAAATTGTTCACAAAATCTTCAATCCCTAAAATTCCAAAACCTCTGTTTTGCCCAGTGGATAGCAAATCCTGAACTTAACCTTCCATAAACTAGCAACTCAAGAGAGTAATCAACAAACCATGAAGAAAGGAGATCATTTGGCACTAAACTTCTATTCATGAAATGTCACAGCAACGATAGCAACAACTCTTGTTTGGAAAAACAAAGAACCAGATAAACTAAATTCCCACTCTGTTTAGAACCTCATCATGCTAATATTTAACCCAGAAGTTTGCTCTTTAAAATTTGACAGCTAAGCTAGGCCATGAAAATCGAGAATACAAGTAAAATACCTCAGGATGCCGAGTATCAATAGCATCAAGAACTTCTTTTAACACCTCCAATGCAGCTCCAGCCTTCTGAAGAACACTGCAAATGGCTTTAAAGGTTGTTTTAGAATAAGAAAATTAACCTTGACATTCCATATGTAAAAGTGGAAAAGAGGTAAAAAATAAACAGAATTAATTTCTTTTCTTATCAAGTAGACAAAAGTTTTCAACTACTCTTCCTGTAACCAAATACTGCAAATGGCTTTAAAGGTTTGTTTTAGAATAAGAAAATTAACCTTGACATGCCATAAGTAAAAGTGAAAAAGAGATAATCTGAAGACTACAATTACACAAATGTATCAAAGAAGAATGGAAAGGAGAAGAAAGGAAGCAAAAATGTTCCACTACGGAAAATCAACTCCTTATTTCTGCATAACCAAACCACATATGTCAAATCAAGGGAAATAGATCAATGATTGCTCATCCCCTTATTGAGGTAAAAGAAGGTAATAGGTGTCTAATTTCTTTTCATTGCTTCTGCATAGAAGATTTTTCTAGTTTCCTTATCACGTGCTTTTAACCTGGATACTTTGCATATTTGTTTCAAATAAAGTATAATGTGCTCTTCATTTCCCTATTTTAGACACTTCTAACTTTCTCGACATAGCCTCAATCTGACAACTTTTTTAGTTCTAATTAATCAAGATGCCCATGTTTTCCCTGTATACATGACTAGCAGCTTCTTGCACATAGAAGTTAGCCATTGTTAGCAATAATGGAGGCAGATGGAAGAATATTTCAAGGAAAATGAATAATGATACAACTTTGAGTGCATTAGTTCACCAAACTGAATAATGAAGTAACAGACAACTTTGAACTCCTTGCGTAAGTAATGAATGGTAGTGAGGCATATTTAATTATATATGTTGCCATGATGTCTCAAAGACTAAGAAGAATCATGTCTCTTTTTATTTTTTGGTTTAAGGTGTCATATTTCTAGGATTAGATATTATTTCTTTTCATATTTTCCTGAGAGCAGATGATAAGTTACATAAGGAGCGTAGAGCTTATCAGCCTTGCCTGTCTTAAAAAGCCTTCAAATTAGATATGATCTTGCTGTGATGATGCTTTATACTAATGAAAAACTTATTGCATGCAATTTTTAAAAAGAAATTTCCACTTTAGTCTCTATACTCTTTTTTATTATTTTTATATCAATTTATTTAAGCCAATTAGTCCCTTAAGTAAGTTTTGATTGCTAAACAGACAATTAGTGAAAAGCAGAATGGTCATTTCAACTTCATCTTTTGTAGGGAAAGTTGGTTTTGGGGCAACCAAACTATTTAGAATGTTTTTAGATTCTCAAATCCTTGTACAGCTAATGTAGATCCTAACAAAGCTTTGCATTGTAATTGGTCCTTCAGCCACATGCAGCCACACATTTTGCCAAAATTTGCATGCAATGATCCAGGCTGTTTCCCACGTGACGATGAAGCATACACCCCAAAATCCCCTCACTAGCAGTCTTTACCTCAAGGGAAACTCATAGCAAAATCATCAGTAGTTTCTCCCAGGGCATGGTATGGCTGTGTTCCTCATCTGGTTTAATAGATGTCAAAGAACAACTAATCTCACCTCATTCTTTTAGATAGTCTTAATTAGTGATTTTCCTTTATTTTCTTCTTGTTCTTTGTTATTATCTTAATCCTAATCCAAATTTTAACCCCTAGTCATCACCATGACTAATTCCATCCCACACCCCTATTTTGCAACCTTCAATTCAATGCAAAAAGCTGCCACTACCAATTCTCTCACTACCACAGCTATGCCACCTTAATTTCCAATTATGTAATGCACAGAAAACAAAATAGCCATATCGATAACATTTCTTGCAAGATGATATAATATGAATGCTGTTAAGTTTATGCCTACCAAACCAAATTCGCAAACCATCTCTTGATTTAGGAAGATTGCCTGAAAAAAGGGTATAAATTGGTCTAAAACTTAAAAATAAAAATTACCTGGAATCAGGAATCTTTTGAGGCTCTACTTCTGCACTCCTTCCACTTTGAGCAGCAGGATGCTCCAAATCAGATGGATTATTGTTATTTATGTTTGATATGGATTGAGGTTTTGGAACAACATTGGGCCTCTCAGGAAACTGCACCCCTGCACTCTGGAAATTTATCTCTTTTCAGTGTTTAATATGTAATTCAAAGTTGTCAACCCAAAACAGCAGTAAGAAATAGCAAAACAAGCTCAGCGAAGCTACTAAACATAGCTTCGATACCCAGATATTCTTTTGCTCCATTCAATTCACAGTTCCGTATGCAATTGAAATATTAAAAAAAAAAATCCCTGAGTTCAAAAGCATGATGATGTACACCAAAATTTTTATTTTCAACAATCCTAGATGGCATTGAACTAAGCCCATTAGAGGCTTTATTAATAGATGATGAATAAAAATGTAAAGTTCTCTCTGTAACACCATTCAGCTTGCTGGGAGAAACAACACAAATTAGAGCATCAACAATTTCAAAGACAAAATTAATTTATTAATGGTCATATAGATTGAATTATTGAATTTGCTTCACAATTTTACCTTTAAAAACAATATTTTTGCAGCCAATGCTAAATTTCTAATACAACATATTAGTAATATTTTGTGGCTTATTCAGTATGTGTACAAATAAATGAGTATATAGTCATTGTTCACTAGGGATTACGGGTCAAGCTTAAAGATCTTCTACTCGCCCCTATTTTAAGTATCGACTGGAGCTTGGTTCAGAAAAATCCAACATTAGGCTAGGCCCAAAGATAATTGGGCTGGGCAGCGGTGACCTAATTCACAGCCCTACGAAAAAGCAACTTGCTGGCAAAAATTTTCCACAAACTTATGGACTCCTCCATCTCCAATCCATGAGTTTGTCCTCAGCAGTTCAGAGAACCACAGGACAAACTTATCAGCACCTTCCCTCCTATGTACTTTCCATCTCTAACCATTCAGTTTATCTGTAGCAAGTCCAGCTGACAAACTTATCAGAAGCCTTCCCTGTGATCTTCTCCAAGTGTGGCTATTTTGAAATTCATAATCTTGCTCTTCCCAGTTCCCAGTTATCATGTAGCATTGAAGCTTTTCAGAAGACAGAATTGCAGCTTGTCCATGGTTATTCATACCATATACAAAGTTCACTCGTTGAACGCCCCACTTGAAATAACACAAAGATAAAATAGAAATATTTAAAGAAAAAGTACTTGGCACTAAACAATCAATTTTTCTGTTCTCTTTTATGATTTTTTTTTCTTTTGACTAAAGAAGAACGGAAAATATGCACCTTATCAAAGCATCTTGCTATCCAATATGATTGTTACAGAAAAAGAATCCATGAAGACCAAAATAGAATATCATGCAACACATCAAAGTTGGTCTAGTTATAGCAAGACGATCTTGTCCAAAATGGAGAATGAAATGTTAATGCATCATTGAGCACTTGACAGGACAAATTTTGCATTTATGATGTCCTTGCGTATGGATCTTTAATGTATTTCCCATGAAGAATTAGCAGTGAGATAATATTGCGAAAGACAGAACACCAAGGAAGACCAAATCGTACAAACAGGAAGAAGGTTGAATACAACAACTCAAACCCTAGAATCGATGGTATTTAAAACATCTGTCCCAACCAAGTTGTTGCAACTAAGAAAAAAATAACCGAATGGAATAAATTATACATCAATTTGATGCGTACCACCAATTCATAATATGCGGAATAATATTGAGGAAACCGCCCCGAAGCTCCACCAACAGATGTCTGTGCAGCATCTAACAGAAGAAATATCTTCTCTCGTACAGGTAGATCAGACTGTAGGGAAAATACACAAAATTAGTCAAACAAAAAAGATAGAAAAGAGGACTTCAAAAAAAAATGCAAGAACAATTGAGAATCATAATTTGGAGAGATATGCACCTTTTTCTTTACTATCTTTACAAGTATAGGGAGGATTCCTGTATCAATAACCTGCTTATGAACTGGATCGCCAATGTTGTTCATCAACATCTCCAACAACTGAGAATTTGAGTGATTGTTCAATCATTTTGTCCCCAAAGAAAGACCATAATTGTGTTAATAATATGCTTCTAAAAAGGCTGGTTATGAACAAAACATGCATCACGACAGATATACAAAAAGTGCTACACGTAACAAACACAGTATAATTTCAATTGCTTCCATTTATTACATCATAAAGAAAAGTAGCAAACAATCACTCCAGAGTTGCAAACAATCTTCTAATACAGCATTCTCATTTTTAACAGAAAGTACAAGAAAAACAGTTTGCAACTCAAGAGTTGCTTCTGCAAAACAGAGTTTTTAGACTAAATTAGAATTGAAAAAGTTATAAAAGTATGCCAAACAGCTTTCGGCTTCAAAATGCTGCAGCTTATTTTAAACAGTTGAGAGAAGGCTCTTATTGACCAACATTACATATTTTATTAGGAGAGAACATTATGAGCTGTAATCAAAATGGAGCAAGAAAATGTAATTCTAGCATATTGTAGTCTTTATACTTTTTCTTCGTATTATTTCTTTTAGTTGATTAGAGCAGTGGCAAAATATTAGCAGCATAGGCATCCACTGGAACTATACCAATCTAATTTGTAAAATCATTATATTGACATTGTTTATCACCATTTTTCATTTTTCTCTTTATTATGGAATTCATGGCAAGACCGAACCATTTTTGGTCATCGGTACAGTATCCATCAACCACAATTGTGCATCACTAGACATATGTTCTTCTAACAAGTTGCAAAAATAGAAAGCCGTAAGCTATTGACCAAGAGCTAATTTCTGACCATTTATCACCAAATATCACCTTATTCTATATATATATATATATATAGAGAGAGAGAGAGAGAATATTTATGATTTATCCAATGTTATTTGAATGCTCATAGCGCTCACCGTTACCGAAAATAGTTGGCTGTTTGCATTTTTACTTCCCAGGCGTTTCTTAATAGCTTTAGTAACATCTCTAGCTTGCCTGTAAAATCAGCACAACCAAAAAATAATGAATCAGTATTTGAGATGTAAATCTCTATGGTATGTGCAAATCACATTGTGATAGGTGTTTAATTGGTTACATCATGAAATGGAAGAGCATTTTTTCTTTGAAGAGTTAACAAGCTGAAGCTCATAAGATACTGACAGCAGGTGCCAATTCTTTTGAAAAAGGACTACAAGAAATTGAGTTACAAGCCCTCCACGTGCATCATTAGTTAATCAGCAAAGTTATGATGTGTGAATTATGATCTAAAGACCACACAAGTCACTAAAAGCAATGCAAAGTGCATGATGCTCGCTTTAACAGAAGAAGTCACTAGGTCAAATCTGGAGACCAAACAGAATTAAGACCTGTACCAAGCTTTCGACCTTAACCCCCCTCCCTATTCTTTTTTCTTTTTTGCAAACCAAATAAAAGGTAGAAGAGAACAAAAGGATTAAAAGGGTGGAAAAAAAAACACAAGGAAAATCCCACTCCACCCAAAAGACAGCTAGAAAGCAAGGGAAAGAAATGGAGGAAAAACATGATCTGGAGTAAGGAAAAAGAGAGAAGGCATCTATGAGGATTTTGATATGCTGCCTCATGAACACATCATCTAAAATTCCAGTCCATATAAAAAATACCATGCCATTACTGGTGATACCTCAGGTGATCCAGACATCATACCTCATATGAAAAGAATAATGCAGATACAGAATATGAAAAGCATTTATTTCTTCTGTTTCTAAACCACTCAAAGCCAAAAGAAAAATGGAAGGCCAATTTAGCACTATGAATTAATGGGACTTCTGGATCTGTACGTCTATCTGGCAGCCATTGAATTGGCTACCTTGCTCTGAAAATGGATTCAAGTTCTTTGTTGACTTTAATTTTTACAACACTGACCAAATTAATCCCAAGCCTCCAAACCCCGCTAAATACACCATCAGAGATGTAGAAAGATGTCCAGGCATGGCATAACTAAAAAAACCCAGGATAGTGTTATTAAGTTCAAAACATTTGAACTCTCAAAACATATCCAGCCAAATCAATGATTAAATTATCCTAACCCATCTTTTGGCTCTTAATTGGACATTATTTTGTTATTTCTCTAAAGATTTTCTCATCCACATTTTGCTACAAGTATTTTTGCACTCTTCTATTTTCTAATAGCTAAGAGATACACTACCAATAGCAATAAAACCCGTTAAGCCCACAAAAGAACTTACACATTAATCTGCTTTTTAGATTAAGCTATTACTACAATAGAAGAAAGAAAAGGTAATAACAATAACAAAATATTCCAATCCAAGATTAGCAAGCAATTAGCTCTCAGCAAAAGAAAGAAGGATAAAAAGAACTTCATTCTTGTCATACCCAAAGTTTTTAGTCAAATACTCAGTTTCCTTTTTCTTTTTTCTTTTTTTTTGGGGGGGGGGAGGGGGGGTAGGACATCACCCAACAATGAAATTTCACATTCAGATAAAAATAGTGTTTTTCTCTTCTTTTTTTTCTTATTTTTAAAAAACGACATTAGTATTTGCACTCATTTGCTCCAACTACTACACCAGAGAAGAGTGGCTTATTTATAGTTTTAACCTGTTATTGATATCATTTTTATCGTCATTGATAACCTAATATCTTTATTGTTGGAGCTTTTCTAGAAAAAAACTAAAGGGGAAACCAGATCTATAAGCAAGGTCCATAAGTTTTATTGTTATAGATATTGAAATCTTCTGAATTATTCAAACATGGAATGGAGTGCAAGGAGCTAAAAGAGGAATACGGAAATCACTGTCCTTTACATATATGCTTTGCCTTTTCATTCTCTATTCATATTCTCTTGCCAAAATATTTCCTAAACATTTATTAGATACAATTAACCAATTTTTCTGAGCTGTAGAGCTACTCGTGCATAGTAATTTCTCAGTTGGAGCATATTTCTACAAACAAGAGTATTTCCTTGACCATGACATTGGAAAAAATACCAGAATAACTTAAAAATACAATCTAATGCAGTTAATGGTTTTACCTGTGGTCCCTTGCAACTAGCTCACAAATTTCAATGTTTTTCATCCAATCCATTTCAGAAAGTTTCTCAGATGTTGCAGCATTGACAAGTTCGGCTGCCATTTTCCTTGAAAAGTGGTCCAGCAAGGCGCAAAAAGTAGTAAGAACTAGATTCAGTTCTAGAGCATATCATGATTAATAAATAAGCTCTCAAGTTTCTTGTATGAGCAATATCATGTAAAATTATAAAAGTATTCAACTTCATTTCTGAAATAAATTTGAAGGCCATCATATCTAACAAGAAGTTATATTATATTATTGTTTCAGCTACCTGGAAATAGTAATTGCCTCAATTAGTTAATGTCAGTAACCAAATGTACATATTGTGACCAACATCATACAAGCACAAGTACCCATATACTCATATATATACAGGCAATTGAACTATCATTTCCGGAATTCATTTCAAATTGAACTTAATTGCATAACACATCTTCTAAGAGAAGTGGTAAACTGGAAACCCACATGTAGAATGTAACGACAAGACTAAGAAGATACAGAAGATTGTATATGATGTTGGAGACGGACTTTAGTTGTTTTCTAATGAATACTACAATGTCATCTTGCAGTCACATGATTGTGACTTTAGGGCTCTAGGGCTTGTTCAACTGTTGAAGCTTCTTTTTATTGTTTTTTTTCAGCTACTTAAATGCGGTTGGAAAACTTTGTAGTAAACTCAATTTTAAGATATTCTCCAGGGATGATAGATACGTCTAGGGTAGGGATGAACAAAAGTCAGTATAAGCCTTTTATGGTCAAAGATTTTAGCATTTACATTTCTGTAGTCATTTGACATAAGTCTTGAATGTTAAAGTCCTCTACCTCTTAAGTAGTTTTTGGCTCTTGGTTTTGTCATGTATATATGTCATTGTAACAACTTTAGATGAGGAGGTAGATTTATGGAATAGAGTTGTTTTTGAAATCCAAAACTATAGAAAGTTGTTGGAATAGTGTGTGTTGTTCCTTTCTTCTTATTTAATTACATAGGTCTGCTGATTGTCATCTAATTATTAGCTACTAAGGAATGTCATCTAATTATTAGCTACTAAGAAAGCTATCTATCAACTACTAGAATGACTAATGCAGACTAGATTCAGTTATAAATTTGTATATATATGAGGCTCATTTTTTCTTTATTTTATAAGAGATTTACCGCTGGGTATTGTAATAAGACCTACCAGTTTCCACATGGTATCAGAGCAGACCTCTTATCACCCGCAAAATTGAAAAAAAAAAATCTTATGCTTCCAACTTTGGTGATCAATCTGATTCTGAACCAGCAAAATCACCTTCCAAATCTACTCTTCTATCAAATACTCATGACAATTTTTCTTCACAACCAATCACCTCTCATAAACTCAATGGAGAAAATTATCTCCAATGGTCCCAATCAGTTAAGTTGTCCATCCAAGGTTGTGGAAAAATTGGGTTTTTGAGAGGGGCTACACAAAAATCAGAAAGTGGTCTTGATTCTATTGAGACCTGGGAATCTAAAAATGCCTTGATCATGCCATGGCTAATTAACTCAATGACACCATCAATCAGCCAAATTTATATGTTTTTTGCCACTACTCAAGAAATTTGGAAGGCTACAAATGAGACTTTTTCAGATTTAGAAAATTCTACCCAAGTCTATGAAATTGTTACACAAATCCGCAACACAAAACAAGGTAATCTGAGTGTATTGCAATACTACAATACGCTCAAAGCCTTATAGCAGTAGTTTGACCTGTTTTATGACTTTGAATAGTATTGTTCACAAGACATTGTCATATTCAAAAAGATGATTGAGAAGGAACGTGTTTTTACATTCCTGGTTGGCTTGAACAATGAACTTGATGAAGTTCGTGGAAGAATTCTTGGACGTGAAGTTCTGCCATCCACTCGTGAAGTATTTTCTGAAGTTTATAGGGAGGAGAGAATGAGGAATGTTATGCTAGGAAAGGAAATCCGAAGGGCAATTATAACTGAATTAGAATCATCAACTTTTGCAGCCAGAAATAATAGGTTCTCTACTTTCTCTAATGTTGGAAATGACACTCGTAGTAAAAAAGAAAATAGACCTTAGTGCGATCATTGTAAAAAACCTAGTCATACTAATAAAAATTGCTAGAAATTAGACAGAAAACCCTCTCATTTGAAGAACGGACAATCAGGCCAAGGGATTAACAAAGCTCTTCAAATATCCTGTGAGAAATCAACACCAGAAAGTACTGTAGTTTCCCTCAATAAAGAGCAACTAGAAAGCCTTATGAAACTCTTGAATTCAATATCCCTTTCATTTGCCTCTATTGCACAGAAAGGTAATTTTACTCAGTCCTTTAGCGTGCTAACTGAGGACAAGACTCCATGGGTCATAGATTCTGGTGCCTCAGACCATATGACAGGCTGGAAACTTGAAAGTAAAGATTGTTGATGGTTCATTAGCTATAGTAGTAGGGAAATGTTCTATAAGTTTGTCAAAAAACCTAGTTCTACAGTATGTACTTCATGTTCCGTCTATCTCTTGCAACCTTTTATTCATTAACTCACTCATGACCAAAATTGTGTTGCTAAGTTTAGGTCTTCTTCATGTCAATTTCAGGATCTGGTTTCGGGGAAGATGATTGGCAGTGCTAAAGAGTGTGGAGGACTTTACCACCTTAATAAGGAAGACTTAAATAGACAAAATCTAGTTTGTAAATCCTTTTCCACCTCCCTATGTAACAATGATATCATGTTGTGGCACTATAGACTTAGTCACCCCAGCTTTCAATATCTGAAAAATTTATTTTCATCTTTTTTCAAAAATAAAGATCCCTCTTTTTTTCAGTGTGAAATTTGTCAATTCTTCAAGCATTACTGTGTATCTTTTCCACCTCAATTATATAAACATTCAACACTTTTCTCAATCATACATAGTGACATATGAGCTCCCTCAAGAATTAAATATTTTTCAGGAGCTACATGGTTTATTACCTTCATTGATGACGATACTAGACTTTGTTAGATATATCTCTTGAAAGCAAAATCTGAAACTATAGCAAACATTTAAAAAATTTCATTCCATGGTCAAAACTCAATTTCAAATCCAAATTCAAATTCTTAGAACTGATAATGGTAGTGAGTACTTTAAAGTTGTTCCTGGGAAATTTCTTCACAATGAGGGGATTGTTCATCAAAGTAGTTGTGTGAATACCCCTCAACAAAATGGGATAGCTGAAAGAAACCTACTTGATGTTGCTAGGTCTTTGATGTTCACCACTAATGTGGTTAAAAATTTCTAGGGTGAAGCTATCCTCACTGCATCATTCCTCATCAATAGAATGCCCACTAGAGTTTTAGAGTACAAGACTCCCCTAGAAGTGTTTCAAAATATCTATCCCACAAATCGTCTAGTTTCTAATATACCTCTTCGGATATGTGGATGCATCTCCTTTGTCCATATTCAGCCCCATAGCTGCAGTAAATTTGATCCAAAAGCTGTTAAATATGTTTTCTTAGGCTACTCATCAACACAAAAAGGATATAAATGCTTTGATCAAACAACTAGGAAACTATTTGTTAGTATAGATGTGTCTTTCGTTGAAAATAAGCCCTATTTTACCAAAACCTCACTTCAGGGGGAGAGTTTGACATTAATAGAAGCAGAAGAGAATTTTTGAAATTTTTGGGATATACTTCCTACTCCTTCATCAGCTCCTATTTCTTCTCTCATTTCTTCATTTGATCATCATATCTTCTCAGCTCCTCAAGAATCACCAATTTTTGTGACACCCGAGTCTACTCCACTCACTAAAAGACCCTACCAAGGTCCAAAATTACTTGTCTATGAAAGACGGAAAAGAAAGGAAAATGAAGAAATTCACACACTTGAACATAACCAATCATTGGATCCACCAGTTCTTGATAATTCAAATCAGAATCTACCTACAGATCATGCCTCCTCTGAGAGTCTATGTATTTCTACATCAATTCAAGACTTAGATATTCCTATTGCCCTAAGAAGTGGAAAAAGGACATGTACTTCTCATCCTATCTCAAACTATATGTGTTATAACAATTTGTTTTCATCTTATCGAGCCTTTGCTACTAATTTGTCCAATGGTCTAATAGAGATCAGCAATATGGAGGAAATCAAAGCTCTGGAGAAAAATAGAACTTGGAATTATGTAACAATACCAAAGGGAAAGAAAGCATTTGGATGCAAGTGGGTATTTACTATAAAGTATAATTCAAATGGTTCTATCGAAAGGTTCAAGGCTTGCTTGGTTGCAAAAGGATTCACACAATCCTATGGAGTAGACTATCAAGAAACCTTTGCTCTAGTAGCAAAACTCAATACTATTCAAGTTCTTCATTACTTCAAATTTAGACTGGAAAATTTCACAGTTTGACATTAAAAATGCATTTCTAAATGGGAAAGATAAAAGGCCTAAAGGTTCAAAAATTTTATCACATAGTTCCACCATATTTCGAGATGAGATTTATTAATTAGCAGATGGAACATTTGTATCTATTTGTTGAAGACTTCTTAGAACAACCTTATCCTCAAGAAAAATTTTATAATCATATGACATATATGAACAAAATGTTGAGTAGAATTTAAGCATAATAGCAAGAAAAAACTAAAATAATTGGGTGGCAAAAAAAATTTTAAAAAATAAAAATAAAAATCATTGGAGCCTAGTCTTCTGCAAAGAATGTGAGCGCTAAACCAGTAATACCTTTTTCCCAAACTTCTTAAATACTCAAAATTCTCATAGCTTTCAACACTTTGATGAGAAAACAGTTACATATTCTTTCCAACGAAAACTTGTCATAGGGAGTCCCTTCACACTCAAGTGCAGGTTTGCTGTTTCCTTTTGAATCATGGAATTGGATTACCGGAGATTCATAAAATTTACTTCTCAAATTATACATTAGCAAAAAAATACTGTTTTTAAATAATTTTAAATCAGAAATCAGAATGCCAAGTAATCATTCATGAACTAAATTTTCAATTTTAAAAAAACAATAAACAACATAAATCATAAATTATTTAACCTGCCAAGAACAAAATTAGAAACGGAAAACTTTAACTGCGATCTTACATGCATAAGAAACTTATAATACAAAAATCAAAAGCAAACGCAAATCACAAAATTAGCAAATACACACCTGCGGATAGCAGCAAGAAAAGCTATTCAAACTGCCTCTCTCTTCAAAAGCTACCAACCAATATATATATATATATATATATATGTATACAAATATTGATAAATTAGCAATTAATCGGAGTGAAGATGAGAATCTCTTTGTGATGTATACAATTTCCTTTACTTTGAGTGGGGCTTCTTCCCATGCTTTTATTCTTTGCTTTCTCAAACTTTTTTCTTCATACAACAAAACAAAATAAGAAATAATAATAATAAAAGAATCTTCCAGGTAGGAGTATACTAAGATAAAGAATAAAAATACAAAAGCATTGAGATTTTTCTTTTTAATTTATATATTTTATATAGTTCACAGAAAGTGATAGTTGGAAGCACTTGCGGCACCGCCACGAGAGCTGTCTACAAATAAATATGAAGGAAATGATATCGTGACCTGTTAGTCACCCAACTCCTCTACACAGCAGCAAGTAATTCTTTTTTTATTTTTTTGATAAAAAAACAGCAAGTAATTCAGAGATCATCTAATTTGGATAAAAAAAGAAGAAGTTATAATTCAATTAATGAATTAATCAATTTTTTATTTCTTTAAAACGTAAGCGTAAGTGATTTATTTGCACTATAAGAGTAATTAGTTATTAGTGTAAATTTTATGGGTTTTCATGAGACTTGCTTTTAGTATTAATCATGTTATTAGATTTAGTTTAATAACATGATTTCTAAAGAAAATAAATTATTTAAGATATATTTATCTAAACTAATGAGAAAATGAATATCCCTATAACTTCTAGTAATAAATATTACATATAGATGATATTTCTTAAGTTCAATACTTTTTAATGTGTATAAAAATAAAATTATACTATTTTCGTCTGAAATTGAATGTCAATATTTATATTTTAGTTTCTTTGAAATTGAATATCTATTTTTCTTAAATAAATATAATTTTTATCCAAAATTCCATTAACTCATATCCGTCCTTATTCACTTGATTGATTTAAAATATTTATATATTCTTGATTTAAGATATTTATATATTCTTGATTTATGAGTCTCATAATCCATTATATTAATATAAAGAGTAAATTTATAAGTTAATTAAAGTCTATAATTTTTAAAAAAAGTAAATGAGTAAATTTATAAGTTAATTAAAGTCAATAATATTTTATAATTTTTAACAAAAGTAAAAAAGTGAACATTAAATTTCGAAAGGAAAAAATAATAATTATAAGTGAATTGTATTCATGTTGTGATTTGTGTGCATTTAATTGTTTTGAAATAACTGATTGAAGAAATCAAAACTGGTAGAAACAGATTGAAGTAGATTAATATGTAAATAGTTTTAACTCTTTTTAGATCAGCCATCAATCTAGAAAAAAGAGATTATATGTGATTGCTACTGAATCATGTATCAAGACATTTAGTTTAACTAAATTAGCTGAACTTTTGATGATTTTGTATATTGTGAGCTAAAAAGCAGGTAATGTCAAATATTGTTATCTTAATGAACAAATTCCATTTCTGGCTTTTGGCATGAAATTTCTAATAATTGAAATAGAATTATCCACAAGAAGTGTATCTAATATGTTAAGCACACATGATAATATATTTGCAACCTTGTATTGACAAACTAGTAGCCTTGCATACAGGTGCATTAGTTGTTTATATTCAGCTTTCTAAATTTATCTGCAATCTGAATTGCAGAATAGATATTATGGTGCATTTTGGACCATGCGAAAGACAAAGATGGTGGTGTGGCATAATTTTTCCACACTTTGATTGTAAAAAGCAGAAGTGGATATGTGTTTTCTGCTCTATTGTTTGGATTTCTCTAAGTTTGATATAGGAAAATAGTATGTGTACCATAGGAATGTTGATTGATTCTCCCATTTGTACTTGGTAACAATGCAACTTGATGATGTTCTGGCAATAAGCATCTTGTATGGAAAATGATGTTTTATGCTTGTATGTTCAAGAGAGAAGCATGTGGCCATTAGCTTTACGAGGATTTAGCAGATCATACTCCATATATTTGACTGTTTAAGTTGTTTGAAACTCCAGAATATTATGTGCCTGTTTTCTGGTGTTTCTGTAGACTGCTAAAAAAAAGCCACTTTAAAAATATTTGTTTTAAAAATGAATATCACATTTTTATTTTTATTTACATCAATAAGTAAAAACTACACAACCTGTTTCAGAAAGCATCTCTACTCTAGCTTTTCTGAATTTTTCTTAGCTTTTTTTAAAGCAAAAGGCAGACCTACAAAACAACAGAGAATGGTTCAAAATAGGTTTTAGTTGAAAAAAATAGTAAAATCTGTTCTTTTTTTTTTTTTTCAAGAACCATGAGGACAGGGCCTAACTTGCAGTTAACGAAACATTTTAAAATGGCAAGAGTTCTATTTGTCATATGCAATTTGATAATTTAGTTAATTTTTTTGGTTACTACTATTAATGTAATATTTGTATCTATGTGCTTTTGGCATGTTCTATCCTGTTAAATGGGAACTATATACATTTTAAAAGGCTAATAGATCTTCCTCCTAAGAAAGGAAGCTCTATCTTAAATTTTAGTTGAGTTCATGGGGAAAGATTGCCTGTACCTTAATAGTAATAACTTAAACTTATTTTAGATAGAGTTTTTAATTTGGTTTAAGCAAAAGACACCATGAAGATTGCATTGGTAGCCTGATGTGCACCTATTCATTTTATTAATATAATATAAGATTCCTTTCCAATAAACCAACCAAAAAACAAAAAGAGATAGATTTGATAAAATTTGAGCTGCCATTAGGGGTAAATGTGGGTTTGAGATGTTTGGAAATTTTGAAATCTTTAATGTAATAGTATTACATTTCAGTTGTGTGAGACACATGTTTTGTCTTTTGATTTTCTTTTAGTTTGGAATAATTTAAGAAAACTATATGTTCTTGATTTCTTTGTCCTTGTCACTGTTTTAGCAGCTGAGGTTTTCTTCTATTAGTGAAACTTCTTAATTTTGTGCTAAGCATAATGTTACAAAATTCATGAGGAAAAGAACATGTTGGACTTTGGTACCTATCTTACTTTAATCCCTTATACATTTGTTTTGGTTAGTGACTGTATACTTGTTATTATTTAGAGCTATATCACTTTAAACTGTGAAGAAAAGTTAGATTCCTAGTCATGTTTGATTTTCCTCTGTTTCTTTATTATTATTATTATTATTATTATTTATTTTCTGATTGTTTGATTTTTGTATTTGCAGAATTCCCATCTTTCTTTATTCTGTTCTTTGTTTTGTTCATTAAGGCTGCCATTTTGAATTCCTTTATTGGGGATTCATTCAATCTTTTTAGTCACTTCAGTTTCCCTTTCTTTTACTGTTTTTAATTCAACTTCTTTTCTTTTTTCTTTTTTTTTGCTAAAAGGTACAATGTTATATGACTTCTGTTTAACAGTTGCATTTCCTTTGAGTTCTAACTTCTAAGTATGTTCTAATAATATATTTGTATTTCTTTCATGGCATATTCCCATTGGCATTATTATGACATTTTTTTAATAGTCTTGATGTTCCAATAGCATCATCATTATCTATTTCTATGCATGTGTTTTTGATGAGAATGACATATGTAGTGTATTTTTGAATGATCCTTTTTAATGATATTGTTATATTTTTTTCTTAGTGTGTATTTGATTTTTAGATGGTTAAATATTTTACACAATTAATGCTTTTGTTGATATAGAGAATTGATATAATATGTTGAGTATTATTTAATTCGAAGTGGTCTACAATCATTTCACATGAAATTATGTAATTTTTTTAATTTACTTTTATTATTTTTTAAGTCCTCTAATAGTCAAAATCAATTTATAGTATCTAACATTAATATTAGGTGCAATAAATTTATTTATGCATTGAATTATAAATAAGATATTTTTAATTATCGAGTATTCGTTCATTTATTAGGTGCAGAATATATATATATATTTTTTGTGTTAACATTTTTCAAAGCATTACCTCATCGAATTTGATCAGTTTTATTCTACATCATTGCTTGGCCGAAATTTCATTAAATTCTAATTAATTACAAAATCTGTGAATCATAAAACTATAGGACAAATTTTTTTAAAAAAAAAAATTAAGGGGAAGAAAGCAAATCAAACGTAAGGTAAGGAATATATATACAACAATACAACTAATAATTTATTGGAAAATCCATCACTCCCCCATAAAATACACCCCAGGTTTTTATTTTTATTTTATTTTTGGATAACTATAAACCCTATTCTTTATCTTCTCTTGAACGCTTGGAGAACTGCAGCTTCCCCATCTCCTCCCCTGATACGAACGCAGCCAACCCTGCTTTTGTAATCGAAGGAATTCTTGAGGCCGAACCAAGGAGATGACGACGCTTACGGAAGAGGAAATCACGAGGCTTTTCAGAATCCGGAGGACTGTGCTGGAGATGCTTAAAGATAGGGGTTATTTTGTGGCAGATAGAGAGATTGAGATGACAAAAAGAGAGTTTCAGCAGAAATATGGAGAGAACATGAAGCGCGAAGACCTAGTCATCAACAAAACCTTGCGTAATGATACTTCTGATCAGGTTCTAATTTCCACTTCATGGATCTTTTAGCAAAGTAGTGTGTTTCGCTTATTTGGGTTTCGGGAATTGAAGAGAAAAGCGCCCTTTTTTTTGTGAAAAAGGTTCTAACTTCAGCTTCAATTTGTCAGGGTAGGTGACAATTTTGTGAGACACCATTGACAGCTCTGTTTTTATGTTCTTTTTTGCTTTCAGTTGTTCTAGTTTTTCACTTCTTGCTTTATCATTAGCTGTGTTGTTTATATATGTGAATGATGCTTTAGTATTACTCAATGGGCTCGATAATTTTTTCTTTTTTGAAAATTTATTTCTTTTGGCTGTCTTTGAGGAAATATGTAGCTTTTCTATTCTAGAGTTTTGACCAGATCATGTGCATAACCTGGTGGAGTTTCTGTCTACTATGTTTACCAATTTCACCGACTGATGAAATTGTGGTGAGCAGATGGATGCGTTTTTCTGAGTATGTGAAAGCAGAATATTGACAGGATTTGTGGTTGAGCAATTGGCTTATTGAGAAAGATGCATATTGAATCATTGATCATTTAAATTGAAATGTGAAAAAGGAGGAATATAGAATGCTTATTCAGGAATGGTAAATGAGAAGGGATGAAAAACAGAAAAAGTGAGCTTGCATACAAAAGGTTGTCTTTTTATGTTTATTTTCTCTCTGCACTTTAAGCAGTTACATTGCATTTTCCATTTCGAGTCTATGTGTCTTTTATCATCCACCAAGAATATCTTTTTCATATTGAGTCAGCTCAAGCTTGGCTGGAGTTCGGTCAATGTCAAGTTCGAGTCGAGATTTGACTGAACGGCTCGCAAGCAGTTGGTCCATTTGCACCCGTAGTTATCTGTAGAACTTTAAATGAATTATATCCTCATTTTAGGACCATGAATATTTAATTTTTTTTAATTATTTTTTAAGAAGCTATGCTCATTGCATTCATAAACTTTATTCTCATGATTTCAGTGTTAAACACTGAGGAGGATTAGAACAAGCTATTGATAATAGGACAAACAGCTTTTTAGAGAAATTTATCCACTCATAAACATAAGTATTAGAAAGAAAATTTAAATTTGATGCTACTTGCATTTAATGAAAATTTTAGTAAGAGCAATGGTGAATGTTTCATGTAGAACTTGCCCATTCCTGCTGGTTTCTTACTATGCTTTATACTTATTTTCCATTTAGCTTCTTACTGGTATGATGATTTACCTTTCTGATTTTGTTTACTTGATGTATTTTTTAAGGTGCATTTCTTGCTGGAAATAATTACTGGTGTAGCTTGAATTGAATTTGATATGGACTGAATTGTAGCTGTTTCTTTATTATTCAAGGAAATCAAGATGCTCATCCACTTTGCTCTACATTTCATCTTGGTTTCTTTTCCATTTGATGCTTTTGTGGTCAGATATATATTTTCTTTCCTGAGGATGCAAAGGTTGGCGTTAAGACAATGAAGACATACACTAATCGAATGAAGTCGGAGAATGTTTTCCGAGCAATTTTAGTTGTCCAGCAGAATTTGACTCCCTTTGCCAGAACATGTATCAATGAGATATCTACAAAATTCCACTTGGAGGTTTTCCAGGTCAATTTGATTCCTTTGCGAAGATAAAATTCTGATCTTTTATATTAATGTTAGACTTTATGTTAAGTATTTAGTAGTTTAGTGATAGCTCATGTGTTTACTGGAAGTTTATTGTTTGAAATCGTAGGGTTACTTATTAGGAGCTTTGAGTTCTTGTGTAATCCTTGCAGTTTGGTTTAGATTTAGCATATCCTTTCTCAATAACAGTTTCTGCTGGTCCTTATTAGTGGTTCCAGTTTATTTTCCAACACTTTTAAGTTATAACCATGCTATCATTTGGTGGCTAGATTCCTAATTTCATGGAATCTATCTGCAAAATTCGACTTAGAGGTTTTCTAGTTCGACATGATTCTTTTGCAAAAATAAAATTATGATTGTTTGTGTAAATTTCAGAATTCATGTTAAGTATTTAGTAATTTAGGTTTAGCTGATGTGTTCATTAGAAGTTTATCTGAAGGTTATATAATTGGGAGCTTTGAGTTTCTTGTGTCACCGTTGCGGTTTGTTGTAGGTTTATCATGCTCATTTCTAAACAACGGTTTCTGCTGGGCATAATTGGTGGTCCAATTTAGTTTCCAACACTCGAAATAAGTTATGCTATCATTTGGTGGATATGTTCCTAATTTCATGGGAATTATCTGGTTGAAATCTTATTGGTTGATACTGATCTCTATATCTTGTCACTGGACCCTTTTCTCTGTAATTAATATAATGAGTTACTGACTATATACTGTTTTATCTGTAATTATGCAGGAGGCTGAGTTAATGGTGAATATAAAAAATCATGTTCTTGTTCCTGAGCACCAGCTACTCAGTGCTGATGAAAAGAAGACTCTGCTGGAAAGATACACCGTGAAAGAAACACAGGTTAGTTTCTACTGCCCTCAGGAGTCAATATGAATACAGAGTTTGTATTTGTTCCATAAGGTGCTTGTAGATTCTACATGTCAAGTTTGTCAACATCGTGGGAGTTGATGGAAATAATGTCTCAACTTAAAAAACTGTAAAAGAAGAAGAAACGTGAAGAGTAGTCTAGGTATGTTTGTTTTATTTCATGCAATATATATTATTTAAGCTTCTCAATTAGCTACCATGTAAATTCGGGAAAAAATGTCTTAATACTTCAAGAGAGTTGAATTACATACATTGAGGCTTTTCCTTGAGAAAAAGAGTTTTAGGAACTGTAGGGATGATGAAGGAACCATCAGTGCAACTTTTCATTTTCAAATACCCTATTGATTTATCAGTTCTTCAGCACAAAGATAAGTATCTCAAGTAAAAGCAGATAATGTGTGGCCTGTTTTAGAAGAGGTGTAAAAATTCAGCATTATGAATTTGTCAACTAATATGTTGGAGTTCTATTCCTGGAAGAAAATATGGATAATGTTACAACAGATATTTCCTTTCCATCTTAAGATTTCTAAATTTCTGCCCTTTTAACTTTCCATAAATAGTAAAACTGTAAAGTGACTAATGATAATATAGGGAAAGGAGTTTTCATGTGCAAAGATGGTATTTTGTGTCCCTTTGAAGTGCCTTAATCTTGGCTCTTTTGTTGACTTGCGTGATTATCTTGTTAAACGTTTGTTTTCTTTTTATGCCTGTATTGAATAAATTTTAGCAAAAAAAGCACTTCTACCTATCTAACGTTAGTTTTTATGTCTTCTCTTGCTTTTGATGGCAGCTACCTAGGATTCAGGTCACAGATCCCATTGCCAGATATTATGGGTTAAAACGTGGGCAAGTTGTCAGAATCTCCCGACCAAGTGAGACTGCAGGGCGTTACATCACTTACCGATTTGTTGTTTGAACTTCCCTCTACATCACTTACCAAAAGTTTTCAAAATTTCTTCTCACTTATCAAGTAATGTCATGTCAACTCATCCATGTAATGAATATGATGTCAGGACTCATCTTGAACCTGATTGTTATCTAAATACTAGATTTTTTAAAAATTGGATTGGCTTTAGTTGGAGTGACTGTGAAATGAAGCAGTTCAAGTGATATTTTGTGTGTAAATGATATTCACTATTCAGTATTGCAGTGAAACCAAGGAAATAAGACAATAACTAAGAAAATAAGACAGACTAGCAAAGAAGGCCAGCAATGTCAAAATAAGGTATTGTATGTTGAACAATAATACATTATCAAGGAAAAGATAACAATAATTCATGATGAAATACTCCTTCACCCTCAATCTTTAGATGGATAAGGTACCGTTGTGCGTCAAATATAATTATACATATCTATGAAACAAGTGTTAATGGTTAAGGAATCTAAACCATCAAGTTCTCTAACAAAGAATACATTTTAACAAAATGAGAGCATTGTCCATGTCTCAATTGATAGGGAAAGATATGGAGGGGTAGAGAATAACTTTTCTTTCATTAGGGACTTGGAGATGAAACTTAGAGGGGAGAAATAAGGGATGGTTAGTGAAGCTATTCTTCCCAAAAAAGGGAATTTAAAATTTAAAAGAGACAAAGAAAAGAAAAGGCCAACCTGTTGATTTGCCAATCTAAATCTTGAAATGCTACTTCACTATCTTAGTTCACAAACATAAATAATGGGCATAATTGTAAGCCCATTTGCTCAAACTATTCCCATTTCTGTTCATTAAACTTAATTTTGAAAAACTTCACTCAAATCATCACTGTATAGTAGATTTTAGTGCTTGATGCTACTGATAAATTCCCAGAATCACTTCACTTTTTCTTGAGCTGCCACTACCAATTTATTTACAAGTTGCAACAAAGAGAAGAGGATATTTGTGGACAGGGTAAACGCATATGCATATAATAGGATCTATTCTTGATTGCTGATGCTTTTTCTTTAAGCTTCCAGGAAAAAAAATTGCTTTAAAAAATTGATACGCAGATCAAATAACCTGCAGCACAAGTACAGATACAAGGCATCTTAGCTCTATTAGCTTAAAGGATATAGAACTGATGCCAAATTACTAGCAATTCACAGAACATAACTTGGTTGAATACATTGAGGATGACACAACGGATACAATATTACAAAGCGGGCAACTAACTTGGTTAAAAGATATAGAACAGATTCCAATTTACTAGCAATTCACAGAACATAACTTGGTTGAATATATTGAGGATGATACAACGGATACAATATTACAAAGCAGGCAGTTATAGCCAGATAAGTTCTTTTCTGCTTGAGTCTCTCTTTGATCCTTTAAACCCTGATCATACCTGCTCTCCATAATGATAAGCACAAGGGGAAGCAGATCACCTTTGGGACCTTGATTTTCTTGATGCTTCATTTTAGTTACAACAGGCATCTCTGTGACTTTGCTTAGGCTCAATACAAGCTTCAACTCTGTACAAAAGAAATGAAATATTGTTTTCGCTCTCTCTCTCTCTCTCTCTCTCTCTGCAACCTTGTCCATTTTTCTTCTTGTTCCCAGCCAAGATACAGATCTTGCTATTGGCCGGAAACCATCTCTTTCTTTGTGTTTTTGTTCTTTCATAACCTCTTTTTTTCCATAAACCAGAATAATCTCTCCATTTGGTGTTCTTTATCTTCCTTTAGAGCTCATTGGCAATCTCCTCTCATCTTCTTAGATCAGATTTACTATTCTCTTTGTAAAAAAGATTATTTGGTGTTCATAGTATATTTGAATCCTCTCATTATAATATCTTTATTTGTTTAAGAGGCAAAAAATTTCAATATCACTTTGCCACATACATGCCCTTTAATGGTTCTGATACAAGTCACTCATTATCTACTTCCAAATATAACTGGCTAATGCTATACACAATTCACAAATATCCAGAAGCTAATTTTTTTTTTTAAAATAATCTCCACACTGATGCAGCAAAAGAATTTCACATGCACCTTGGACGCCAAAATCATCAAATCTTTGGACAGAAGAGAGAGGATGAAGTCAAATGCCATTTCATAACTGAAATCAGGTACCCAGGGCTTTGGAATACAAAAATGAATAAACTCCGGATTGTTTTAAGCTGCATTCTACAATTGCAGAAGATCTAGAAATGATTCCACCTGTCAAAACGACATGGTTATTCACCATTAATAGATAATTTTCCAAATAGAAACAGAGGTGGCTAATCTAAAATATGAACAGCAATGAAACCAAACTAACTTGCAAGATAAAATCTAGTTGTGGTTTAGTTAACTAGATGTTAATTACATCAACATATGCTATCTCCTACCTATTTGAGGATTATTAATTGCAATACACATTTGAAAACAAGTTATTTGACATTGCATTGTCATTGTCAAACAAAATGGCCTAAAGATAAATGATAAAAGGATGCTTCACATTTATGTTATCTTATATTATGTACATACACAAATACAAAAGTGCATAAATGCGTACGTTACATCACCTTTTTATATCATCAAAGCCATAAAGGTGTTGTATCATCCCATAATAACAGTCATGTAGAGATCAATAATCATTTGCTATATAACACCCATAAGAGACCAAGAAAATGGACATCACCTTTTTATATCATCAAAGCCATAAAGGTGTTGTTTCATCCCATAATAAAAGTCATGTAGAGATCAAATAATCAATTGCTATGTAACACCCATAAGAGACCAAGAAAATGGAAGAGCACTACGTACACAGGTTTAGAGCACCTTAGAATAACCATAGTGACAGATCATTGCACCTTATGGAGGATACTTTCAGCAAAGGAAAATAGCATATGATAATCAAATGTGCACTTATGTCAGTTTATTGCTAAATCACTGATTAGTATGTAAGCTACAACCAAGGTCAATCTTTAGCCAACCTATTATCAGGGTTTCTACAGTTGGTCTTGCATTATTAAACAAAAAGATTTGGAAATCATAAGTGTCCAAGAGACTATAAATAAAAATACGAAGGTTACAATCCAAAAGTAAATAAGTTCCTCTATGTTCTATCAAAAGCAATTATACACACCATTCTGATAGGGTTGATGCTTACATAATATAACTAGAATTTTGAAGCACTCTCCTTCTCTAATTACCCTTTACTTACAGTAAAGGGAAAAAAAGAAGGGGTTCCTCACTTGGTGTTCTTATAACAACAGAAGACATGGTACATAGCACTATTAGGTAATGCACGAGACTCAAAAATGCAAATCATGGAAATGTTGATACAACCAATAAGTTCCTAGAACAAATACTTTTTCAGCCTCAATAGTCTTCTCAAAGAATAAGTAAAATTTACAGATGAATTTGAATATAACCAGAAACTCATTCTCCATAACACATTTAGGAAAGAACCTAAGGCACTCAGATAAAGTTCAATCAACTAGTACAACCACAACTGATTTTAACAAATTATTTCCATTCTCCCAAAGTTCTGAACATAAGCGGCAGTCAAATGCTCTAAAAGAAATTCCATTCAGTCAAAGATATTTTTTTACTGCCACAAAAATCCATTGAATCCAGAAAGGTAAGTGCACTGACATCAACTTCACATATTCAAGGCTTATTGGCTCAAGTTCAACGAAAAATAACTGAAACAAATGCTAAGCAGGATAACAACTTTTCTATGGGTTAACTGCCTAACTACCGTTTACTTAAACTTTTCCAATTTTTCTATTTAGCTTCAGTTTCTTTCCATCCAAAGATGTATTGGACAATCATGGATAAATCTAATTTTGAACTCTAATGAATCCTGTTGCAATATTTAGATAAATACATACTAAAATGAAGCAACTCATTCAAGGTAGTCAGAATTTTAATAGGAGAGGAAAATGTACTTTCCCTCAATTAATTTTTTATAGATCCTTGTATTTCAGATGCAGAAAATAGATTCCAATAAAACTGAAAACAATGTTGGATTTATTTTCTTCTGGAAATATTTCTGGAAAACTAAAGTTGTTTATGGGATTGCGTATGACCCTCTAGTTGAAAATTCAATGCAAAAATGAGGGTTCATCACCAAAATCAATAGAAGGATACAACATTTCCAACACTAAATTTATTATAGATCTTTGTATTGATTTAGAATCTAGTCTTAACTGGATATGAAATCACATCTTAATTTAAAGATAAACTCTTATCTTGAAAGTAAATAAATAATGTATGGCTGACTTACATTTCCTTCTGTTTTCCTGCTTGAAGACAAATATCTTTAAAGACAAATCTAAAAAGGATGATTACATCATTTGATAAGCTTAGAATCACTTCCTGCTCAAGCATAATTGGGACTAAGTTTTGACAAACTTATGGGCAGTATTAATATCAAATAAGAAATCCAAAACGCACAGACTACCTAAGCAACTAATCTAATGCAACTCTTAAATGAAATGACCAAGCTACAATTACAAAGAAATCATAACTAAAATAGCAAACAAACTGGAAATAATATTCTAGACCAACTATAATTAACCATGCTTGAACTAGCACAACAAACTTTGGTTCTTAACCTCTAACAATTATATTTGAACTACTAATTACTTATACCCCACAAATTTACTTTTTCCCCTGCATTCTTAAATGAAAAAAGCATATTTTCTATGAATTAAACACCACCCAGCAGTTTTCAAAAGTATACAGGACCTTGATTTGAATAATTTTGTGTGTAATAAATCAAATGGGTACTAAATAACAACAAACCTCATACAAAAATTAGTATGCATGAGCATAAGAATCCCTCATTATAAAGATTAAAAAATTCATCATATTTCTTGGAACAATTTGGAGTTTTGTAAGAATTTGAGTCATCAAAAGTTTTCTGAAAATTAGATGGGAAAGCTGTCCATTACATTGCCTTAGTCTATAATTCATTTCAAACCTTGCATTGTTCTCAGGATATTTTTAGTTGAGCCAGATTTTGTTGAAGAAGATAAATTCTAGTCAATCAGCAAACATCTAAAAGTAAATTTCATAAGTTATTCTGCACCACTTCTGAGTCTTCTGCTTAATATATTAAACAAGTCTGGCTCCCTCAGCTACTTCTTGTCATATGTAAGAATTTCATGGCATAGAATCCTTATATGTAACATTTAAGGTTCTTCTCCACATCAACTATAGATGCGGAACAGCAACCATTTGTGAATACTAGAACGTCATTACTGCAGTCTTTCCTTCTGCTTGACTAATTTGTTATTGTTAAAAAAGTATGCATGGGTTCTCAACATTATTTATGGCAAGAAAGTTTTGGTATACACGGTTTTATCAATTAACATGCATAAAATACTGAAGTCATAAGGTACCCTTTCAGAAGAAAAGTTGCATTAAAAAAGTTCACACAAAATGTACTGCTATGCGGATATCATGTAAGCTCTCTGTCTTCTAGGGAAGTTATAGGCAAAGTCAAGACATCAAAAGAAAAGCACAGAAAAGTATAAATAGAGCATGTCAAGAAAAAATTGAAAACACATTAAAGCAAATAAGAACAAATGAGAACGGATCCTCACACTATAACCTTATTGGATATTAATCTCAAGTGAACAATATTTATTAACAGAAGAAGTTTCCATGCAGCTAGCACATATGACAACCAATTCCACAATGAGAACTGAGTACAACTACAACTCTTAGAACACGAAATCCGTACCTCGGTGAAGATAGACCATTTGAGGCATTAGAAAAGCCAGCAAATACATTTGAGTAGGACCTGGTTAGGTATGCAAAATTTGAAACTGGAGATAATGCTGGCACTCGTTCACCTTTCTTCAAAAGCGCCTCCAAGTTAAGTCTTTGCAAGGTCAAAACTGCCCTAGACTCCTTCCATAGAAAAGCAAGCAGGTCATCCTGAATCACATAGAGTGAACCGGGTTTCGAGCCAGGATACCTAAAACCATAGCCATTTGCAATGCCTTCCCCAGCATATGCATGTTTTATTTCAAGAAGATCAGATTCTCCATTGGTTTCCCAAGGGAATGTATCTGTTGAAGGTTCATCAATATTCACTGTGAACATAGCTGAGCCATTTGGGTGAAGAACATAGTGAGTACCTTCTAATATCTTAGTGGCTATGAGTAGATTCTGCCCTTGGGACTTCTCATAAGAGAGCAAAAACAAGAAAAGAGCCTTGCCAGGCTTGTCTTCAGAAGGATTCCCAGGAGGCCAACCAAATGTACCTCCCCACAAACCACAATATTCTTGTCCTGCTGTTGGTTCAATGATAGGCAACTTGTAAAGAGCAAACCGACTATCATGCATACTAGGCCATCCTCTATATGAAGATACTTTTATGGTTGAAGCATGTAAAGCCAGACCGATAGTATCCCCTGAATGCAGAAACTCGTGAAGTTGTATGTGTTTATTTGCATTGCTAGAAGAATTCTTTTTCAAAATTTCATGGCTGCTATTCATTGAATTTGATTTCCCAAGTATGTGCTTAAGGCTTTCTCTAACGTATCCAGCAAAGGACTTCTTTTTAGTGCACTGAGTAGGGTTGTTATTGCCAGATTGAGATGTTTGACAACCATTTGTGCAATGGAGATTTTTTCTGACCTCCCTCAACTCTAATTGGATAGGGTCCGGCAGCAATCCAAAACCAACTTTTGAATCAGTTTGATTCCCACCAACATTATACATCTGTATAAGAAATAACCTCCACTCACGCAAAAGTTCCATATCTTGCAACAGCTCAGTCTCCTCACCCCTTAAACGAGGAAACAGTTGCACACTTCGTGAATCTGGGACATTTTGGCGCACTTGCCTGGTAACAAGGTCGAGTAGCTTCCTCCTATCACCAAATGCCAGTCTACCAAAAGGCACCTTTGGTGCGTTCTGTCCAATTATTCTCTGTGACTTTGAAATGCCACTATCTGATTGACATATCTTACGTGACAGCTCTGTATCCAGATTATGTACCAAGCTTTTACTATGAGCCAATTTACCACCATTTATCCATTGTCTAGGCTCAACCTCCAGCAGAAGTACATTGCAAGACCTATCTATTGCCTTAAGCAAACCAGGATAAACATACTCGCTATCTTTCTCCCTTCCGTGCAGAAAAAATTCAGCAGAGCCCTCAAAATCACAAATAATTTCAAATACAGGCGCCCAAAGAATAGGGCCGTCTTCAATGCCTAGAGGGCCAAGTTCTTGCGGAATAATTCGGCACCCAACAACCGAAACAAAACCAGGCATTACATAGACAACATTTCCAAGCTCTGGATTTTGGTGAACCCAAATCCCAAGCAAAGGCTGAACACCCACAAGAAACCGGCATATCACCTTGTAGGACGAAACTTCTTTCCTCCATTCAATAAGTTCACTATAGGGAACTATCCCAAGCGTTTCACACTGAACGAGCCAGACCTTATCAGAGGCCACCAAAGCATAGAGAGATCGACAGCAAAGACCAAGATTACAGATATCCCTAGTGGAGAGGGACCTGGTGACTATGGCAAAAATGTCATCTGGCAGAGCCACAAGGAAGCTAGATCCACACTGATCAGTCGACATAGTGAACAAGCACTTCGAGACACAAATCTATATTCTTTGGCATAACATATTACTACTGTAAACCTCAAACTAGACGATTCAAGAAAATAATTGACAAAAGCACAGCATTAGCAGTATTAATGTAAAGGGTCATCATCCACAAGTCATACCTTGATTAGCATAGAATTGGTAAGCTCAAACTATTATGCCTCAAATTTTCCTGTACAAAGTTCAAAGACATTAACTTGTCCCAAATGGGTCGATTCTTGAATACTTAGAAACTCTGAACCTTGCGGGTCAAAAGGAAGCATCAACTAGGAGAATTTGGAGAAATTGTGAGAAAAAGTCATCACCAACTGAAGATGAATAAAGAATGATTTCAAAACTGTTTGAGAATGATGACAGAGGGGATGGAGAAGACTGAAGGTACGTAAGGGAGTAAGGGACTTCTATAAAAATAAAAAAAAATTAAAAAAAAGTATGGGAGTAAGGGACAAAAGATGCTTTGGAATCATCGTTGTCATCTTTGAAGTGTTCCTACTCAAACCAACCATGGCCAGTCTGCCAACATTGAATTTTGAGGATTTGGGACACATATTGTGGCCCGCAAATATTTATTTATTTATTTATTTTAGGGGAGCAATTAAAAGAAGTTGGGTCAAAAAGACTGATTATTAATTCACTATTCAAGTGACAATTCTAATTTACATCAACAATACTTTTAAAATATTTTTTTTTGTTAAAATTAGACTATCAAATAATTTATTAATCATATTTTATACAATATATTCAAACTCTCAAATTTCTAAATTATCCCAAAAAGTTTTTATTCAAACACAATAAATTTTTTCAAAAATAAAACAAAAAAAAATTAAATCCAAATAGGCATTTACCTATTATCCTTCAACGAGGGTAGATTATTTATCTATTCTCTGTTGAAAATTAGTCTAGCACATCAAAGGATTGTACTTTAACATCACTTAAATCATCATTTTTGGATCAAATTATGTGTTCACATAGTAAACTTATCTAGCATCTTACTATTTTTTTTAGTATAATTATTCATGGTAAATAGATGAGAAGTAGCTTTCACGTGTATATATGAATGTTCAAAATTCTTCATTCGAATACACATTTTTTTCAATATAAATTGTTTTTTAAAAAATACAATCCTTTGTTAAAAAATACCAAATTTATCTCCATTTTTTCTTTATTTGTACAAATATATCTCTATAAGACATTTTAAAAGTTCTAAATATGATTTTTTATATATAAAAAAAAAAAGACAAAGTGTGGAAAAACAAAAAATGTGAAAAGAGGTGTAGTATTTATAAATAATAAATTTAAGTAATAAAACAAAAGAATTTGCATAATTTTTTAATTTTTATTTTAAAACACTGGGCCAAATTGCCCCGGTGGAGAGCGTAGGGGCTAGGTAAAGGCCATAAAATTTTGATCCGGCCCATAAAGGCCCAACTTTGTCCATTGACCTGGTTGGCCGGGTTGGCCCAACTTTCTCTCACCCTGCCGCCGCTTTTGCTCCCCTCTCTCTCATTCTCTCATCACTAGCCAGTAGGCAGTAGCCATTGCTTTTCGTTCACTCTTCCTCTACTTCTGCCCAGCACAGGTAGGAATTGATTTACCTACTAAACTGCACCAAAAATGAATATCGTCATCTCTCTCAATTAATTAAGGGAAGCCCTTTTTCCTCGGTTTTTGATACTTATTAGTCTAATGAAACTTTTTTTTCTCAATAAAGTTGGAGAATGAGAAAAGAATAGAAGGAGGAAACACAAATTGAAACAAGTGATTAATTAGTTTAATTATTATAATTATTTCTTATTTTTACTACATATTGAAATTAGTTTTTGTGGATCATATTGTTGTACCTTCTAAAAGATATTACATGTAATGCATATGGTACAACTTTTTAATGTTTCTCATTTCCCATTATCAACCTAGTTTAATTTAAAATAAAAAATAAATAGATATCTGTAAAGATTTTGTAGCAGAAATCAAGTTAGTGGTCTTATTCCAATTTCAACAGTGTCATCGAGAAACCCTAACATTCTTTTCTTTGAGCAGATCTTAGAATTAAGAAAAGCATGGATGAAAAGGTGCCTCCTCCTGAGTCCACTGTTTCATCACCACTACAAGCTTCATCCACCGAGAATATGGATACTTCTACCTCAGGGTAATCTCTGTCTTTCAATGTATACTTAGTTTGTATATTTTGTAAATACCAATTCATTTTCCTGTTAATGATATTGGGAAATTACTGCAACTGTAGGATATCCGTAGAGGAGAAGTTCAAGATCATCAAGAGTATAGGGGAGGAGTGTATGCAAGAGGACGAGTTAATGAATCTTTTGACAGAGAAGCCTGTACCCATCTGCTATGTTGGAGTTGAGTTCTCAGGAAGAATGGACATTGCACAGGTCTGTGATGTTGATCCAATTTTTTTTTTTAGCAGATTGAGTTTGGTGCTGTGGGAATTGCCTTCTATAATTACACTCAGTTAATATTATTTAGAACAGTTTTGGTTTGTTAATATTCAATTATTCAAGAAAACTTTTACTTATCTATTTCATCTTAAAGATTTAATGGGCAACTTTAGGAGAGTCTATTATCACACTATCTTTTGCCTAAAATTAAATTATACCAGGTCCTGAGACAATTTAAATTATTGCATGCCTTTTAGCTATATTATTGCTGCATAAATTTTGTTTTACTGCTAAACAGGGCCTTCTGAAGGCAATCAACGTGAACAAACTTACTTCTGCTGGTTGCCATGTGAAAATATGGATTGCGGATTGGTTTGCTCCGCTAAATGACAAGTTCAGTGGTGATTTGAAGAAAACCCGAGTTGTTGGGGAATATATGATTGAGGTATGGAAAGCTGTTGGGATGAAAATGGAAGGGGTAGAGTTTCTGTGGTCTTTTGAAGAGATCAACTCCAGACCTCATGAGTATTTTCCTCTTATGACGGACATAGCAAGAATGAACAATCTTGAGAGGATGAGGAGGTGAAAGGCTTATAAATTGTATATTTTCTGATTTAGTTTTAGCTTACTTAATTTAAAGAGTGCTCTCTATCTCTCTCTCTTTTCTTTACTTTTTTTTGTTGTGCATTTCAATTCATTAGTTGCTATCCACACGCGGATCATAAGGGAGGAGAAAATGAATTGACAGCAGCTCAGATCTTTTACCCATGTATGCAGTGTGCTGATATTCTGTTCTTGAAGGTAACAGGCATACAAGAGCACATAAACATAAGTATCTCTATAGCTTGGATTGACTTGTAAATTTGCTGAACTATTGTTATTGATTTTGAGAATTTGGGAGTTGTAGCTTTTGCATCATGCTAGTTGTTGGCAGTCAGTATGTTTCTTGGACACAACTCATTCATCCTAAAGTTGTAAGCTGCATTCAGTTAATAGGAGTGCAATTCATCCTAACCATGTGATCTGTAAATTCCTGCAGAACATGTAGTCCTAAATGCTAAATCTACTGCTTTTCTTTTCCAATAATCCTTTTATGGTATTATGTGCAGCATCCTATGTTATTTTTCCCATTTCCTATGTTACTTTTCCTCAAACCGCAAGTGATTTATTTTCATGTAATTGCAATGAATTCATAAATTGTAGTCTCAAGGAACATCTAATGCTGATGAGAGGGATGCTACCTGTCGGCACTCTCTCAATCACCCCTTATACCAGCTTAAAGTAATCAGTCAGTCACACATAAAGATGCTCCCCTTATGATTCTTCTTATCTCCTTTTGTTGATCTATTTTAAGCTTTGACTGTGAAAGTGGATTGGTTTATGCACCAGAAGATTAATTGAGTTTGGGTGAGAGAATTGAAAGCTAAAATTCGAAAATTCTTTGTCCCTGCATAATGTACCTTCAAACCTTCATATCCATATATGTTTTCTCAATGAATTGCAAATATGTTATTCCTTTGTTGATAAATACCATGTCAGTACTCTTTCTGTTAATTATTCTATTACATTATCTATATTTACCATGTCTAGGTGGATATTGATTAACTTTACAGAAAATAAAATACCTTGGGGAATGGAATAATGTTGTTTGTATTTAATCTTTCAGGCAGACATTTGCCTAGTGCGCATGGGCCAGGAAAAATTGAATGTTCTTCCAAGAGAGTACTGTGATAAAATCAAGAGGAAAAACAAGCCCATTATCTTGTCTCTTTGTATATTCTCTCTCTCTCTCTTTAGAGCAAAATCCCCAATTATACATTTTCCTTATGGCAATCTAAGCTACTGTCCCATTTTGCCATGCAGATGTGCTTCCTGGTTTGGTGGCTGCTGGGCAAGAGAAGATGTCAAAAAGTGAGCCAGCTTCTGCCATCTTCATGGAGGATGAAGAGGTATGTCCCCTATGTTTTTAGCATCGCATTATTAATTATTTGATGCATTCTTTGCATTTCTTTTGTGTGTGAAATGATTAGTGGAGTATGCCACTTTAACTTGTTATATCTCAGCATGTTATGAACTATAGCTTGATTTTCTAATATAGCTTATTCTTATTATCCCAGGCTGATGTAAATGTCAAAATAAAGAAAGCTTACTGCCCTCCAAAAGTTGTGAAAGATAATCTTTGTATGAAGTACATCAAGTACATTGTTTTGCCTTGGCTGAACGAGTTCAAGGTTGAACGAAGTGCTGAAAATGGTGGTGAAAAGTGAGTTTATTGATTTCAATGAGCTTTTATTTGTGTTTCTTTCCTTTGTCCCTATCTCTTAATACAGTTGTGCCCTTCTTAATATGTCAGAATGTAGTTTTATCTGCTTAGTCACCTATTAGAGACACAGCTATAATTAAATGTTTTCTTGCTCTTTTTATATATCGGTTACCCTGTGTACGTAGGACCTACCACAACTATGATGACGTAGTTACAGATTATGAAAGTGGGCTACTGCATCCAGCTGATCTTAAACCTGCTTTGTCAAAAGCAATCAACCAGATTTTGAAGGTATGCAACTAGTCTGGCCCATGGACTTGTACTGTTGGAAAATTACATAAATGGAAACACAGACATACCTACACTTTGAACCAATCTAATTCTATTGAAAACATTTTTAGCTGGACAAGCATCAGCTGAAACCAAGGAGCTCTTGATTGATGAAGATTTTCTGGTTTTTTTTTTTCTTTCTTTGTTCTCAATCTGATTTACTAATTACCTCAAATGCTTTGCAGCCTGTACGTGACCACTTTAAGGAAGATGCCCGTGCTAAGGATCTCCTGAAAAGAGTAAAGGTATTCAAATTTGAATTTATCAAGGTTTCGTTTTACAATGATACGACCTAGTGTCTTTTTACCAATCTTCACTTCAGTACAAAAACTACCCTTGAATCTGCTGACTGTTGCATCTTGTGTCTATAGATATATAGTTGCTAGTCCTGTTTTTTGCCCATCTTATATTGTCTTTATGTGTTATGTAGCGTTTCAAGTAACCAGCTAAAGTGGAATGGGGAAGAGAGGGGCATTGCCCACCAGGTCTCAGATTCTTTGAAATGGGAACATCAGAAAGCCTTTTGCACTGAGTGTTCTTGTAGAATCCACACTGAGAATCGTATATCTGAACCAAAGAAGTTGCCAACTACACTATGTTTTAGATGATATTAACTTGTTACATATTGACCCACACTGAACTATTAGAATTCCTTCTATTCTTCCCATGAAGAAAATTTTCACCACTCTTCTTTAGTTCTGAATCTTCTTTGGTTCTTGTTCTTTACCACATCTGCAGAATTTTATAACCATTCTTCTCCGACTCTGAACACAATTATTTTCCTTTTCTAAACTCCATATGCAAGTTCTTTGTAAATACCGTTAAATCTCTTTTAAAATTATTTTAATCAAAATTACATCTTTAGTGAATTAAGTAATTATATTTTAACTATGGAGCTCGACAAAAAATAAATCGAATTCTTGTCTTCAAACTCTTTTTTAACTATATTTTTTTAAGATTTTATTTTATATTTTTACATTATTAAACTAATTTTCACTCCTTTATTATATATTTTAATTTTACTTTTATTTAATTATTTTCAATCAATTTTTTATATACATTCGTAACCGATGATGCGATTTTTACCTTTAAAATAAAGAGAGTCCTCCAGCACTTCTTCGGGTGACTCGGATGGATATAAATGCTAATATGAAAATAATTAAAGGTATAAAAAGATGAAAGTATATAATTGAAAAATTGTAAATAATTACCGAATATAAAAGATAAAATAAAATATTATAAGATGTAAAATACTTGTCCAAGGCATGATAGAACTTGTAAAGCTTTCCTTGCTAGTCTTAAGCCTCTTAAGATTAGATATTATAAAACAAAACCTTTACATAAATTAAAATTTGAACAAACAATTCCTCACATTTTTCTATAATTTAGGCATCTCTCAAAATTCATGTTTTATGTTTCTGAATTTTATACAAGTAAATTTGTTTCCTCTTTTAGAAAAGAAGATTTAATCCTCCATTTTTCCATACTATTCTCTTATTTTCGAATAAATAAGTTAGAATTTATCAATTATAAAGTAATGATATTCACTATCACACCTATTAAAATGTTTACGAAAAAGCAAAAAGAGTTTGGAAAATTTCAATATATATAGACACACACACACACACTCACTAATACTTGATCAATTTTAGACACGAACCATCACAGCTCATAAAATCTATCGCATTCAAGTTTTGAATTCTCTCATCGAAATTATAAGTGAGACTACTTTACTAATTAATTTATACACTGACTTCTCAATTTTCTCTACTTTATTGAGGTTACAAAATTTTGGACATAAAGAAAGCTCAATTAAGTTCTCTGATCCTTTCTACATCTTCCTGCAAGGCTGCTTGAATTGAATGGTTCTAATACACAAGAATTACGTACAAGAATTTCAGTAAATAATACAAAGCAGATTGGGCTAGTTTGCTGACATTTTGCACCATATCATACATACTCTTTGCAGGCTCTTTCCTAAGCATTTAAAGGAGGATGTTAGCAGGCCTACTCCAAGACGGATTCAGTTCTCTCTTCCTTGAAATCTATCCAGAGAATGGCTCCTCATCTGGTAGAATCACAGTTAGAAGAGAGTATTTAACACGAAGAGATATCTTACTCCTATCAACCACAAGCCTAGCACCAGAAACAACCCAGTAACCAGGAGGATCCTGTGGACCTCTAGTCATCTCTGTTGTGTCAACAAACTTCAGAAGCTTACGGGCCTGTGCTGGCATCGGAGGTCCCTCAGGATATAGAGCAGAGTTGATCTGTATATCAGCTGGCTGTGGCTGAGGCTTTTGACTAGAAGAAAAACGAGTGCTAATCAAAGTTGAGATAATTCCAGACTTTTGGTTAAGAACAGGAGAACCGTCCCACTCAGGTTTCTTCACAACCATTGCACCAACGACCTTGGAGAAATGCAGCCTCAAAAAGAGAACACTTTTCATCCCAGATTCCGTGACTTCAAATTGAACACCAGTAACTATAGAGAGATCCTCATCAGATTCAACAGGTGCAGTGCATACATGAGAGAAGCTCTTCCACTGGACCTTCTCATAATATCTGTGGTCAAAAGAATCACTAAAGCTGCCATTTGATGCACTCTGAAGCTGGAAGCTCTTAGGTAATGACGAAAGATGCTGCAAATGGATGGCTAAGCAATTACTTTTTTTTCCTTCCAAATAAAGTCGAAGGCCAGTCACAGGTTTATTTCCCACTTCCACCTGTCAAAGAAAATCATCAGACTAATTTGACTAATTGAAAAGATCAACTAACCAACCACTAAAGGGAAGGACCAGTTTTAACCATCCAATATGCAAATTTACTTCTGCCAATAAACTTCTTATGCATCATGGCTGGGCTGGGCTGGGCTTGAATCTTCTACTTCATTAAGGGGTGTTTATTTAGAAGCCTCTCAGATTAAGCCCAAACTATTCCACAAGGATTCTAGGGAATGAAATGGATAGATAACCTAAAGACAAGTGGTCTGGAGAAACTTTATTATGAAAGTAATCTAATTCAAAAGGCAATGTTACGGCATAAACACAAAGCAAAAGATATGTGAAGTCTCTTATAGTGACCTATTTTAGTGAGTAGTTCATAACATTGTGATTCAGAGAACATGCAATCTGCTTAATGATATAAATTGCCAAAAGAATGTTTAAACAAGAAAGCTTAATTTGCAAGACCATTACCGGATTTGTATTAACATAGAGCTTGGGACCCATTAAGCTGAACTGCAAAGAAGCACCACTTGGCTTTCTCTCAGGACCTAGTGGAACGTCACCAAATACTGGTGCCCATTGCCTTGGAAGCTGGAACTCCAAAAACTGAGAAAGTTCTTCAATTGGGGGTTTATCTGCATGTTAAAGCTTCAGATTTAATTTACATTTTGCATAAGATGATCATCTTGAATCTCCTAATAGCATTATTACGTTGTTATAAATTCTAATGACAACAACAACTGCCTCTATACTTAAGGAAACTAAAAAGACTTGGAGGAATAAGCCAAGTACTGAACTCTAGAAACATGGGAAAATAATCAGCAAAAATGATTACTTAATTTTGTATAGTAACAAGATTGAGATAACTCAAGTTAATCCAAGTGTATACACATGCACAGCCTGAAAAACAGAGAAAAATATTGAGGAAAGAAAGCATGAAACTTCATGGCTTGATATCAAGGAATTGATCCATTGTTTTTGGACCCATGATTGTACACTGCCTGGGAAAATTGCGGCATTAAATATTCACATTTGACACTCCTCTAAGATCATAGCTGGGAAATAGCTATAAATAGAACAATAACTATTGCCTGACTCTTTCGTGAGTAAGAAAATATGTCAAATAGACTAGCAATGGACCAAGATGGTTTTCATTTCAAGCATACATGTTCTTCTGACACCACTTGCCTCAGAACATCCATGAGTAAAATAAATTCTTTACCCAGCGAATATTATGTAAATGGATACATTGCTGTAAGAAATGGTAAGTCATTCTTCAAAATATTTATCAACAAACACATTCCTAGGGGCAGTTTATAGTCTTCAGCCATAAGATTCTACCGATATAGCAGCTATGTCATCAATAAATTGATATCAATGTGTGCTCTCTTTCACTGATAAGACAATGTGGCAAATAGAACTAGCACTGAAGCAAGATGCTTCTCATATCTAAGCACACAAAAAATTTAGTGCCCCTGCTACTTACAATAGCCATTTATGGGTGTTTATTTTGGCAGAATCTTAAAGTCTCAATATTACCTTGATTGAAGTTTCTTACGTTTAAAATTGTGTCCTTTGAATAACACAAGAAAATCCAGAAAAGGTTGGTGAGACAATTATCCTAGGCAAGTGCTAAATTCAATGCATGACATAAATTTTGGGAGGTAGATGAAATGGCCTTACATAGCACTATTAGATGGCACTTTGGAGATACATGTCCTTTAGGAACAATATCTGTGCAGGGTGGAAAATTTAAATGGGCAACTGAGAGAGAAGTCCATTTCAAGGAAGCTAGGAGCCTTCTCTAAAAGGACAGTTTCAAATGTAATGGCAACTTGCTTAAACATTGAAGTAAAAGATATAGTTCATCTTTTAATTTCTTTTGAAAACCAACATCATCTCCATATATTATAATACACCCTGTAGTCATTATGATAAATATAGTTAACAAAGTATTCTTCAGGCTCCAAGTTTGACTAAAGTCGGTTTAAATTTATGTAACTTTAAAGTCTGAACTACAATATAATCTTCTCTAAATGATTTACATATATGGCTTAAATGTGTTTCTCCAAAAATTACCTTAACCACAGTAGGAACTGATAAAATGTTCAATGAAAAGTTCTAAAATATTTTGTAAGAATTTTATATTTTTTACATTAAATAAATGTAATAAAGTGTTCCATAGGAGTAATTTCTTGCACCTATGCAACTCAAAAGTTTGTAATTCAGATTATACAATAGATTTTAATTGATTATAACATATTCAACATGTTATACTAGAAACAAAAACTCCATACATTATATATATATATATATATATATTAAGCATAATTTACAAATAGAAATAATTTAGAAGAATTTAAAGACCAAGAAAGTTTTTGGGTAAACAACAACAAACAAATACAATATGTCTAATAATTGATCAACAGTTGGCAATTTGACATTTATAGGCATGGTAACTTTATCAAAATTCTGCATTTCGATCCTCTAGTAAAAATAAAAACAAAACTAAAATTTTACACTGAAAAGGTTTCATTTACAAAAATGTGATTAAATTGATTTAACAAGATACTCATATATCAAGCTACAAAAATACCTATCCAAATAATAAGATAGCAGTAAGGGCTTACAACGTAGGTAGAGGTTGATGGCATGGCTTAAAAATCCACTCCCATCAATTCCACTTAACAATGATGAGATGGGAATAAAAGACATTGAGATCACATCAGGTTCGAGTGGGACAGTTTGACACCATTTACTATGGGGTAGATTCTTGCTATTGTTTCCACCTCTTCTTCTACAAAAGAAATTGATGTCCTGCAGTAAATGTAAAATATGAACATTCAAATCTAGAACCTTCAGGAATTGCCTCACATGTTGATATTGATATTATCTATGGTACTGTCAACAGAAGCCAAACAACCTATACTACAACTCCAGATATATAGAAAACTTGTAGATTGAGCTACTTTCAAGACATGCCCACTGATATAAGAGGTCAGCAAGTTATCATTCAATTGACAACTTGCTCATTTTGCAAGCAGATTACCTCATTCTGTGAAAACATACTCCCTCCAGCAGTTTCCATGAAGTTGTGAGCATTTTCATTGTTGTGAAGCTGGAAAATATTGATAAGGTTCATGTTACTTTCAAAAGAGTACGTATATATGAACACAATCTTTATCAGAAGAATCTAGCTTGATGCTGGAATGCCAAAATAATCACCAATATAACCATAACACAAATGACTTAGAGAATGTAGAGTTCATCTCAATCTGAAACAGAATATAAGAATGGCCTCTACATTCCAATGTCTTCATTTAGCACTTAGGTCCACTTTCGTGTCCTGAAGAGGCAAGTTCCATCACATAATTACATTTGAGGATAGGAGGAATATGAAGGGGTACAATCATGAAGGAGTCCGTTCTTTTAAACTTGCACAGGCTTATAGAACATGGATGCTTATTCATAATATGTTAAGACACATTATAATTATTAAGATGTCAAAATTAATAAATTCCACTAGTCTGCAATAGTTTATATTTTTTGATGAGATGGTAATTTCAGCTATACAACAGTACAGTGGTCTCTAATAGTTTCAAGAAAGAATAAGCTATAAAAAATCTATACTGTAACAACGAAGAAAGCTCCCATAGCCGGCATGAATGAGAACCAGCATCCTTGAGACTACCATTTTGAGAATAATAAGCTATTGCATAAGGAAAAAGTCAACTAAAAGGTTAGAATTATTTCAATAAACAGTAAAGGGATGGAACTATAGTCAACAACTATGAAGGTTAGATCTTTACTCATCATACACTTAGACAAGAAAAAGTACAAAAAAAAGGTACATACTTGTTTAGCTAAACACAGCACGCACACATAAAGGCTATAGCAATTTTGCTAACCATTTCTCTGTCATATTTGTTATCAGGATGAGTGCCGAAGGGTCCACTTGAATCACTAAACCTCTTGTCTGCCATATCCTTTAACTTTTTCTGAACATCAGCTGGCTGAAGAGATGATGAATGTTGCTGCTTGACATAAACAACATCCTTTCCCCCCATCTTGAGTCCAACAATCACATGGGTCCCATATTTCTCAATAAACCTAAAATTCTTCCAAGTTAGTATAGATTTTGAGATACCTTCTTTACATAATTGCAGCTTTATAAAACCGGTAACAGCCTAATCCCAGAAAATCTATGTATGGTTAAATAAACATAAAAGATTAGAATTAAATAAACTTAAGAAACACGTCTCCAACTATGAAAGACACAAGAAAATCAAATTTGTAGTTGTGATGAAGAAAATCAACTTGATAACATAGTTATCTGAGGGAAGATATCTGAAATCCAATCCTGTATCCTTCAATATTTCCCCCAAAAATTTAAATAAACAGAGATACAGGAATCAGGATGCATAAGATATCAGTAATTTCCTTTTCATGAAAGATTTTCTGCGCCCAATTTCACTAATTTCTGATCAATTTTGTTTTTGCACTTAATCCAAGAGCATATTCGGTGTAAGAATATTTTGGTCTTTTAACACATTAAAAATGATCACCCCTCCACTAAATTGTGTGCGAATTCTTACAATGTCAAGAGGACAAATTGCTACTTCCTCTTTTGTTCCCAAACTTTAAGGCATTAACCACCATAATATCTCTTGGACATTGGAAATGTCACCCCATGTTTAATTTACGAGTCTTATATAGTCAAGATTGTACAAGGAAACATTTTGCGTATCAAAGTAGCACATGTAAATAGATAGCCAGATTCTTCTGTTAAATTGGCACTTCTAGGTCTAACCGTCTAACATCTCTCCAAGTGAAAAACGTTATTTCAAATATGTTGTTCCTGACTTTAAACTTTTAGAACAAACGACAATGAAATTGAAAGGCAAATATAGCAATGCCATAAGAATAAATCCCAAATTAGATAAGCATAACCATGGCAACTGAAAATTAGCAAGTCTAATCACCTTGCCAATGCAGCTGGATCCCATGATGATGGGACAGCTCGCCTAACATGTTCAGACAGTGCTATTTGAGATTTTTCTAATGCAACGCTGTAGAGGGTGATTGAGACACCATCAAAAGCAAGAGAATTTGTGTAGGCAGCATCTTTCTGCCAGCAACCAGTAAATTCAAAAGCAGCATTGAAGTAGCCAGTGGGAATCTTTCCAGAAAGGGCTAATTCTTGGTTGAATTGTTCTGACATCTACAAGAAGAAGCAGCAGCAGAGACGAAACGACAATAAGATTGGAGAAGGAAAAAGATCAAACGATGCAATCGAAAAAGGTGAACTCTAATGGTTGACCTTCTGGAAGGACAGAACATCGGAGCTAAAGCGCAAGCGATCGCCTTTATCACAGTTGATAGACTTCGGAACATTTTGAACCAATATGCCGCCCGGAACAGCGATATCTCGAACGTGATCATCCTCAATAGCGATCAGCCGCGAATGCTTCTTGCAGTACTTAAGCCTGAGGTCCTCTGCTACATCATAACCCAAACCTATACATTCAATCGCCGCCTCCGCCGCCGCCCTCAGCCTCAGCGCCACCTCTTTACTACTGCTGCCAGCCATAGATTACTATTACTGCTTCAACTGAATTTGAGCTTCGAATTTCATCGGTTCACAACTACAAAAGTCTCTGTAACACTGCAAACTTGACAGATACCCAATTTCTAGTTTCACCGGAAACGAAATTTCCTTCTGTTCTGCATGTTATATATTCTAAATTTTGGTTCTTTTTGGGGGGTTGTTGCCAGTTGAATTAATTGATGAATAAAAAATTAATCACGTAAATTCTCGTCCGTCCTAAATATGGAATGTATACTTTCAAATTTGATTAGCATTAATATAATAAATTATAAGAAATATAATCTAATAAGATTTAAATTAAATTAATGCATTTTGTGATATATGAATTACATAAACAAAATATATTTATTTTTAAAAAAATTGAAAATTAATTTTAAAAAATAAACATTTAATAAGCTAAAGAAAGAACAATAAATGAAACATAAACAAGAATCAGAAAGAAAAAGTCATAGTTGGGGTTTGGTAAGGAAATTGCCAAGGAGAAAGAATCGACAAAGTTTTGAATATGTTTTGGTTCCCTTCCATTCCATTCCATAGTAGTCAAAGAGTTTGGGCAGGTCATGATTGTCTAACCAAAATTGACTTTGTGACAACGTTAGTTATTCTTGCACCCGTAGGGTGTACTTTGAACTTTTGATTGAATTTTTTTAAAATATTTTTATTTTCTTTTTAAAAAAAAAATAGTATTTCATTCATTATGAAAAATCAAATGTCAAAATTGCTGACGATGTCAAAGCCAAGTCACCCTTTCTTTACAAGGAAGCTTTTGCATCCATGAAACCAAGAATGGTTCACAAATGCAGCACTGTGTACAAATGAAGGGGTCTAGTGAGAAGACTAAGCTTGAGAGAAACCAACTAGGAGGATATCACCTGAAGAATTGTGTACAATAAATTCTCCACCAGAATGTTTATTCAACCAAGAACCATCTGTGTTACATTTCAAGAACTCCGTTGTAGAAGGTTCCCAAATATCTGAAGAATTATTAGTCGTCGAATGAGTGTGGGATGCAACCATAGATTTGGCAGGAAAGAAGGTTCGATGTTCATCAGGTATATGTATATCCTGGTTGACAGATTCAAAGAGCTTTCCTTTTTCCTTAGTTCGAAGGCATTGCAGTAGCTATAAACTCCCGATTATCAAGCAAAAAAAATGCATGATCAATTTGTAAATACTCTTTGGCAAAGTGAGCAGCATTGCGGAGAATGAGGGAGTGATCAAGTTGCTTGTTTTCAAAGACATAACCACAACGATGAAGACAAATATGCCAAAGCAGGTAGCTGAATAAGGCTTGATCAAAAGAATCTAACAAAAGCAATTGCTACATCATTTGCAGAAACGAAAATTTGATTTTAACAATGGGAAAAGATATTAGGAGATGATTTTCATACCTTTAGAAGCTATCTTGCACTCAAATAAGAGATCTGCCTCAAATTTTCATTTGGAAAACCAAGTATGGTGCTTACTTCCTTTGAGCATTTACCTAGATCAAACTTGGTAGGGATAATTTCATGGCCGCAGCACCACTAGATAAAATGAGAAGAGATTATTTTGTTTGGATTATAAAAAAAAAAATTGGGGAGAGAATTTAAAAGATTAATATGAGTTTATTTTTAGGAGAAGGGTTTTTTTTTTGAGGAGTTTTTAAGAGGGGATTAATGTGACTTTTCTTATATTTTCCATTATCGATAATATTATGAAATATATAAAATATATCACGTCAAAAGAAATGAAAAAAAGAAGATTTGAAAAGACAATTTATTGAAAAGAAAAAAGTTGTCTGGTCATGTCCTTTGACAAAAAAAAAAATGTTTGTAGAAAAAAATTACTTACACGTAATGTTATGTCTCATTTTCATTTCTTTATGTTACCACCGTACTTGTCTTATTTAGTATCAATGTCATGTCTATTTTTTTTTAAATTACTAAATGCACATCTAATTTAATAAATTTACACTCTCTCTTTCAATTTTACCCCTTAATATTTATCTATCTAGTTTATTATTCTAAAAACACTCTCTCAATACATTTTAAAAAAATTAAAGATGTAGAAGCTGATTTTGATTTCAATCCATATGTCGATAATAATAAAGTATATTTTATATCTTTTACTTTCAATTTACGTATATTTTTAAAGATTTACGTATTGTTTTACGAACTAAAAAACTGGGTTCGTCCGGATACTCCATCCGGACCAACGCATTTTGTCCAAATGATCAATCCGAACAAACTCATTTCGTCCGAATGGTCAACCGAGACGAAACGGGTCGCACGGGATCAAAATTTTTCATTTTTCATGAATGATTAAAACTAAACTAATTAAAAATAAATTATTCCAAATTAAATAAATTAAATTAATATTTTTATAATTCAAGTTAACTAATTCAAACTAAATAATCAAATTTAACAATTAAACACAAATATTAAAAATGAAAAATCCATTTCATTATTAAACTAAATTATTCTTAATAAAATTCATATTTATTTAAATTAAAGTTAACTAATTAAAAGAAAGTAATATAATATAACATATCACACTAAAATATAAAAATAAAAAATTACTACATTACTAAACTTAATTAAGTTATTCACATTATTTTGTTTTAATTAAAATAAACTAAACTTAAAGAATCTATTAAACTAATAAACTTTCAAGAAATGGAAATTATGATATGTTACTATACTAATTAAAGTAAATTAAACTCATATTTGCTTTCATTAAACTTAAATAATTAAAACAAAATATTCTAAACTTAAATATATTAATTTATAATTTGTTCAACTAAATTATTATTAACTAAATAAAATAAATTAAACTTAACTAATTAACACTAAGTAATTTAATTTAAGAAATCAAATGCAAGTATTAAAAGTGAGAAAATAATTAATTAATTGAATATATATATATACACACATTTATTAAATTAATTAAAGTAAAAAAAACAAAGAAAAAAACAAAAAAAAAACATGTACGACCCATGCGAGCGGCCCGTTCAGACGAATCAAGCCCATCCTAGTGAGTCGACCACATGGATCGAGTCCAGCTGATCAAGCCGGTGGACAGCCTTACCCAGATCCAATTTTTTCTCTTGTTTTTTCAAATTTCATCAATTTTACATTAAAATTTATTCATATAAACATATGAAAGCCCTAAAGCTTTTAATGTCTTAATTTTGATTAATGACAAACATTGTTGAGGATTAATATCTTAATTGTATAAGTGTTATTCTTTTATGATTTAAATGTATAATCCATGCAAGATCGAAGTTTCAAGTTTTCAGAAAAGATCGTACGTTAATAAGAGTTGAAGATAAGTGGTTTTTTAATTAGATAGGATATAGAGGTTTAGTGTTAAATATTGATATCACTTAGATATCTTTAGGTCTATCTCTATGATTAATAAATTATATAGTTTGCTAAATAAAAGTAAAACATTTTTCAAAATGCAATTCATAAAGATAAAACATGACTTGATTATTTGAAATGGTTATCAAAATACATGAATATGCTTAAAAAATTTATAAAATAAATTTCACAATTCTAAGAGTTTATTGAAATTTTGTATTTTATGATTTGGATGCATGTGTGATCTACCCCAAATCATTCTGTCAACCGGACTACTCAACTCATTGCCTGTAAAATGTTCAGAGCTCTCTAGTACACTTGTGGATGATTGTACGGATGATCAACCTGAGACGCGGTCAACCGCAAGTTTCCTGAGTGTGATTCAAACAGTCATTTTTATGACCGTTAGAACATACATGTAAATACTCAAATGCTTGAAAAACTCTAACACACGACTTTTTGAGCAAAAAATCTTATTCATATTAAATATAGAATATCTTAGAAACATTTTCATAATATTTATATTGTGAAAATTATCATAGAATAGTTTTACTAAATCATTGGTGTTCTTGAACAATTTAGAAAAACATATTATTTAAAGAGGTCTTTGTACAAGGATTAATGTATCTTCACAACTAAATGTGATATTTATATTTCACTCTTCTTATTCTCATATTGTAAATTTTATTCAATGTTGCATTGAGCTTAAAACGGTTAGAGTGAGCATTGAATTATAGATAATTGTGATTATCTTAAGTGTATTTATTTCATTAATTGTTGTATTATAGATGAGTGTATAATCAAGGTTGTATCGTACAACTTAAGGAGTTTGGTGAACATTGATTGGGTAAGAGGTTTGTGTTGTAAAACCGTAAGGTGAATTGGGTGAATTCCTTTTGTAATCTCTTGTGCTAAATTAGTAAAAGGTTTTGTAAAATCTTTGAGTAGATAGCTCAATGTAATAGATTAGATTTTGTTGAATAAATCAAACCACTATAAATCTTCGTGTTCTTTGTTTTATTTATACTATCTAATTGAAAATATAATTTCACTCACTGTTTAAGCACCAAATGTTTGATATTTGTTATCTTAGAATGTATTGATTTAATTAGATAAAGAAAATTCGAATGAAACACAATTCACCCCATTTTGAACATAAATACACCATATACAAATAATATACATTCATTAAAATAAACTTTTTAGGCATTTCTTTCATTAAAAGCAACTCTGATTTGATAAGTTTTGATAGAGATTTGAAAGAGTTTAGTGAAGAGAGAGAAAATAAAGAGATAGTGTAGAGGTGTAAAAATGAAATTTTAGGATATGTGTTTAATAATTTTCTTTTATTTTCTTTCCACCTGTCCTTCGTAGGTTATGAATTTTATTATTATTTTTTTAAAAAAGAAAATTCTCTTGTCATAATGACATATCTTCTTTTTTTTTTTTTGCATTGTTAAATAAAAAATTCAAATCTAGAACTTTTTTTATAATTTTTTTATCAAATATTATTCATGTGAATCTCAAAGGGCTGAGCATAAATCATGTTTCAAATTTGTTTTAATAAGGATTAAAAATTGGGACGACTTAAAAAAAACCGAAATCATATTCAAATGAATGCTACATTGTCTTCTTCTTCTTCCATTTATTTTCCTCCAATACTCTTGTCATAATATCATTTTTTAATTAAAATTGAATTTTCAAATTAAAATTCAAGTTAAGTTTTTTTTGTTTGTCATTTTGCATGCATGATACTCATGTATTATCAATTTTTTTAATCAAAATTGTCTTATTAAATTAATTAATAATATTTAAAATAAAAATATACGATTTGAACTGAAGTTTAACGGTTTATAAACTCTCTCGATTTTCAAGACTAGCCTGAGAATTGGGAGAGCCTCTTTAGACAACTTTCATGTGGGTTGGTGTGGATAGGCAATGGAGCTGGAACCTCGGCAACAAAGTTATAAGATGTGAATTAGCATTAAGCATCAAGAGTTTGACTTAGATTTTTTTTAAAATAAAAGTTTGACTTCAATTTAAAAAATCGATAAAATGACAATGAGATGGTTTGACTAGTAAGCAAGGATGGAGTCTTTTTTTTATATAATTAAACTGATGGTCTGAGAGCGAGATAATGAGAATTATGCTTATGAAATGTGGTGACTTTTAGATAATGAAAACTAAGGAGATCTTTTGGAATTATAAGGCATATTTTTCTTTTGGAATTATAAGAGGCCCAATTTAGTTGCTTGGGCAGCATTGGCTAACGGTTGTACATCGGACTTGGCGATTCTAATTCATCAAACTAATAAATAAAAATCAAAAGTGAAATTTTATGATATATTTGGATTGAATTTTGAAATGAAGTTATGTTTGAACGATTAATTTTTTTTCTTTGTGGAATCATTTTCTCACGAGAGGTAATGAAAAGAATTATAGAATTAATTGCTATCTATGCTTAGATTGCGAATAAATAAAATTTTTATTGATAAAACCTTTTTAATTGTAGTCAATATATTATTAAGAATAATTCTGACAACTTCGACAGAAAGGAGGATTGTTATGTTTTGAATCAAATGCGATTGATAATATTATAAAATATAATTAATAAATTATTTAATATTGTAATTTTAATTTTAAAATAATAAAAAATATTATTTTATTTGATTGAGTAGAATCAAAGGGTAAGATTAGAAAAAATGTTTTTAGATATATTTTTATACAAAATTGAAAAATTAATTTTAAGAATTGGTGCAAATATGGCTTAAAAGTTTATGGATTGTTATGTTTTGAATTAAAGGCCATTGATAATATTATAAAATATAATTAATAAATTATTTAATATTGTAATTTTAATTTTAAAATAATAAAAAATATTATTTTATTTGATTGAGTAGAATCAAAGGGTAAGATTAGAAAAAATGTTTTTAGATATATTTTTATACAAAATTGAAAAATTAATTTTAAGAATTGGTGCAAATATGGCTTAAAAGTTTATAAACCCATATTGAATTATAAATTGAGTTAATACTTTTTGAACGGATGATTCGGTTCGATTCGGTAGATTCGGGTCAACCGTGATCATCGGTATATAAGGAAATGAGGAGAAAAAACCGGATAATTGGCATAAAATAAGTCTTTCCCTAAGGGGGGAAAAATATAAAGTCTGGAGAATTGACAGGACAGGACACTCAACACTGTATTTACAGACTGGTGGTGGCGTGGGAAGCAGTAGGGTTCGACTGAGGGAACATAACAGGAGATGGCGAGGGGCAACGAAGAAGATGAAGAATCCCGTCGGATGCAACTCGAAGTTGCCCTTGAAATCAAATCCCTCCGACGCATTATCAGTGCTTATCTCAAGTAGTATATTCAATTTCGTTTGATATATTCTTCTACTATACACAAAACATTCGTTTGTCTGTAGGCTTAATTTTTGTTGATAAAGTTCAGTTTTTCTTATGAATCTTGAAGTTATTTCAATTTTGAATTATTTTCATCTCTACAGCTATCCTGAGGCTGCAGAACAGGATATCAGAAGATATGAGCGCTCATTTCGAAGGCTCCCCCCATCTCACAAGGTTTAATTCTACATTTCAAGATTATGTTCAGATTTTACTGTTTTTGAGTATTTCGGATACTTTTTAGGAAATTAAGAGAATTTCAGTGTATGAAAATTTGAAAATCTGTTTGTGAAATTGCTTTGTTTGATAGAGTTGCCATTGAATGGATTATATAGAATTTATTTGGGCCTAGTTTTATTTGTATCTTAGGTTATTATACAGTTCTTGTTAAGATGCCACTTTAGTAAAAGCTAAAAGGTTAAGGTACCTTCCATTTTTATTCTTTTGGGAAAAGATCCGCATAGACTACCAATCAATGAATCAATGAAACAGGGGAACCTTAGATTTTCTGCAGGTTGAATTTAGAGTATACATACATTGGTATTAGGTGATAAAAATTGAATGAAGTTGTCAGAGAGATGTAGTAGGAATGGGAAACCACACTTAGATACTTTGGTCATAATTTTGGCATGGTGGATGACTGAAGCTTGCCATTTCAGTGTCCTTTCGGAATGTTTAGAAAATAGAATAAGAGCTTATCTAAGTGGTAAGTTGAGGAACTTTGAAGATTTTATAGAAGGGATGCTAGAATCTAGTTGTGACTCCTATTGAACTTCAAATTTTAAGATTTGGTCGAAGTAATATGCAATCTTTGTTTGTTGTTCTACAAGATGGAAGTTTGACATAAACCCATCATTTAAGAATATACTGATTTGGATTTCTCTTATCATCTATTCCTTATTCCCCTACAAAATTGGATATTTGAGTAATTATCAAGAAATTGTAATAGCTCAGAATCTCTTGTATTGAAGTAGTGGACTAGTGATTATTGCCTTTTTGCCTGATTCTTTGCTTTCCAAATTCTTTCAATATTGCTCTTCAAGAAATTATTTCAAAAGTTATGGGACAATGTTGCTACTTCAACAGTTTCTTTCTTTATTCTTCCCTTTTTCACTCTTAGGTGAATTAGTTTGCAATTTAGATATATCCATTCTGGCCCAATGCTTTGCTTTCCAATTCTATCTATATTGCTCTTCAAAAAATTATTTCAAGAGTTATGGGGCAAAGTTGCCACTTCAATAGTTTCTTTCTTTTTCCTTCCCTTTGTCACTCTTAGGTGAATTAGTTTGCATCTCAGATATATCCAATCCTAGAGTGTGAGAGATTCATAGTTATCTTACTGAAATTGAAAGAGGGGTTGCTCTTATCGTTCTTGCACACTTGTTTCTTTTAAATGTACCCAGCCTAGATGGACAAGATTTTCAAGACAATTTTTAAAGACAGAGGGGAGTATATAACAAAAGACATCATATATGCAACCATTATCCTTTCATAGTTGATATTGATAAAACATGATATTTCTAAGATTTTATTCTGTAAAAAAAAATTTTTTTAGTTGGTTCCCAGAATATTTATTGTTTATTAGAGATTATCCGAAGATGTAATACTAGAGAGTCAATTGTAATGGAATGATGATACTTTTTCACATTTAAGTCTAGTTATTAATGTGAGCAATGTTTTCTTTCCAAAATAATTATGAGGCTTTAGAAATATAAATCTCAAGATTTAGCAATTGGTTCTTGAAAAGTATGCCGTGTACTGGAGATTCTAATTGATTGCAAAGTATTGGTATTTTATTGTAATTAAATAATGTACATTAGTAAATGATAATTGAACTTAATAAAATCAGTATGGTATTAGTATAATTGAATTCAAGCTTCTAGTCAACTCCTTAAGGTGTCGTTTGGGTGGCAGGGAAAAGAAAGTGTTGGAGAGTTAGTCATTTTCTTTCCTAAATGTGTATTTGATTTGAAGAGAAATTAAATGTCCTTTATAACTCATTTCTACATTTTGCTTCCTCTTCAAAATTTTCCAGATACTTTAGGATAATTTTGATCCTCTTACAAATTACATTAACCAGTTAACAACTTCTCTGAATTTTTTTCTCACAAAATTTTAAAATTAAAGCATTTTATTAATCCTAAAATTTGAAATTTCTTGAATTTTTTCCCTTGTATTTGAATATCATGGTGTTATTCTCACTCTAGGGAAAAAAATAACGGAAGGATATGAATGAGATGAATAATAATGAGATAAGTTTCATGTTCAAATGAAAACTATGGAAGTTGCAAATTTTATGATAAAGTTAAAATCCTCAAGAATGGATTCTTAAAGAAATTTTTATTTTTTAATTTCTTGTAGGTTAGAAGGAAAACAAATAAGACCTGAATCTATAGGCCTTAGGGAACCCCTGTATAATTTCTAAACGATATAGTCCAAACCAAATGTGAAAAGGATAGCCATTTCCTTCTGGTTTACCTCACTTTTCCTTCACTTGGATCTTTCCCCTTGCTCAAACATAGGCTACGTTCTATAGAGGATAAGTTTATCCTAGATTACTGGATCCTAATATCTCCATGATCATATCCAAAGTTTAAGTGTGTGATAGTTTTTAGGAGGTTCTACATTGTGATTGGTTGATGAGTACAGAGTATTTTCCTCCAAATCTTTTTTTGTGATACTACCTCCATTTCCTTGGGAGGCAGTAATTTGGAAGGGTAAGCTACCCTTTAAGTTCAAAGCTTTCACTTGGACGATGGTTTTTATTAGAATCAATATCAATGATATGTTGCAGGAGTGAGGTCATGTAAAGCTATTGGCCCAGATGTGTGTTTCATGTTCAAGTCCAATAATGAAACTAATAATCACCTTTGCCTATGGGCATTGTAGGGAGATTTGTTTAGTTTGGTTTATACAGAATGGCTGTGTCCTAATATGGTTCGCCAATAACATTATGAAGTTTTCTTAAGGGCAAGCAGGGAGAAGAATTATGCAGGGTTCAAGAATTTGAAAGTTTTTAGATAAATGATTTTACTGTCTAGATTTTAGGTGTTCTAGGAATTGATGCAGAACACGAAAGGGTTCAAGAATTGAAGAGTTCTCCTACCATTGAAGAAGAGATGGCAGTCTCTTGGATGCCACTTAAACCTCCTTGAATTAGGTCTATGTGGGGTCTGCTTAACTACAGACCAATTGTGGAAGAGGTGAAGCATGTCTAATGGAGCAAGAGAAAGGGAGAGGAGGGAGAGATAGAGAGAGCCCCTAGGAATAGAAAAAGAAATTTCAATTGGACAAACACCAAGTTGAAGTGACCATGTGCCTAAAAACCTGAAAGGAGTATACCGGAAAGGAAACTCTCGAGTCTCTTATCTTTTTCTAGCACTCAACTTGCATAATTTTCAACTCTTAAGAGCTGACACATCTAAGATGAATGGGTTTTCTGTATATTTTGTCTTTTTAAAAACAGAAAATGGCTTTTGAAAGGGTTTCCAAATGCATCAGTAATTTCTGATGAAATTCAAGTGTTGTATCCTTACCAATAAAGCACTGGTTCCCCAAAAGGAAGACAGTGAAAGCTTTCTCATTTTTCATATTTCAGTTTCTGAGTAAAAGTTAGCAGCATCTTGGGGGCTCATGAAAACTGTAATATATTTTTCCAAATTTCAGGAAAATATAACAGCACACTACCTTTTTGTTTGGGGAAAAAAAATAGACCATCACTTTAGTGTGTTTTTCTCTATTGACGTGTCTATTGGCTTTAGCATATTTTGTTTCCTAGTTTATCATTTCCGTATTCCACAATAAACAGATGTTTATACATTCTTTGGTTAAACACAAAGGGAGAGAAAGGAGCCTAAATCAATTTGGTCTTCCTTCTTGTATAACAAATTCGGTATAACATACTGTCAGCAATAACTTTATTGCAATATGTCATGCACTAAAGGTACTATGATACAGCTCTCATATTGTTGACAGCAGCTACATGTCAATACTAGATTCTTCTAATTTATTGTTTTGATCTTCGCAGGCATTACTGCCCCATCTTCCTTTGAAATACCAGAAGCTCAGATGGTATGCTAAGCTGTAACATTTCTTTCTGGTTGTGTACTCGGGATCAATTTTGATGTTGTTGTTGCTATTTTTTCCCACCCCTGTGTGTGTGGATGTATAGCAACTTGGCTTTTTATTTTTTGCTACCATACTCCTCTATTTGTGGAACTCTAAATTATACCCTCTAAATGTTGCAATTATAGCCCTCTGTTTTACAAATCATCAATTACACTATTTGAATTGTCAAGATAGTCTCGACAGTTATGCTAAAATAGGATTTGACATTTTGAAGGTACTCTTGATGATTTTAAAAAAATAACGTTATAATCACAACAAAGGTATCATTTTCTAAAGACACTTTTTCCTTTTATAATCATTTTCTATTTGGCATAATGAATTTCAGCATACATTGTTCGATTACATAGTTAATTGAGCCAATCATAATTGCCCTCTTCTTGTAATTTATTTTGGATTTGTGGGGTGCAAAAGTAGAGTGTACTTTTAGCATGGAAAACTATACTACCTCCATTGCAGAATGAATGCCATCATCCGTTATTTGTTTGCTCCAAAATTCGTTTAGTAAATATGCCTTTCATCTAGTGTTTTCAGTAGCTTCCACTTGAAAAGGATGGATGGATGTAAGACTATTGCGGGTGCTATAGTGTTTCAGTAGTAATAAATTGGTGAAAAATTAATGGTTAAATTCTATTACTTTTTGTTGTACTATGATAAATGTGGACTATCAATATATGATGGAGGTGTTTTGATTTTCTAAAGAAAAAAGGATATTAAATGAATTCATATTCATTCTCCTTTCGTTTGGGATTTTTCTTTTGTTATAAAACGTTATCTATGTTGTCGGAGAAACTGTAATTCTACCAAGTTGCAATTTTCTAAGTTGGACTCTTCTTCACATGTGCTGAAAACATCCTCTATCTTCACTCATGAAAAGTGAATGTCGCTCACTCTTTTTTGCTGTACAAGGAGGGTTGACATGCAATTTTTTGGGTTTATCAATTATTCATATTATAGTGTTCCATCCCAGAGAAACATCTTAAACTTATTAGTTCCAACTGGTCTCGCATGCTCTATCATTTTTTTGGTGGTATTTTTAAAATTTATCATTGTTGTGGAAATGAATGACATGCAAGAAAATATTAAGTCTATTTGACCTAATTTTATCTTTTATGATTCTGAATATTATTCCCTTTTAGCAGCAGTGCATCCTTAAAATGATTTTCTTACAACTGAAATGCTTAAAAGATGAGTTTCTCTTTTCTAATTCTAATGATTGTCAACAGGTGTATCTCAGAAAATTCATATTTCATATTTGAAATGCTTAAGGTAATTAGTTGCTGCTTTTGAGTTTCTTCTTAAGTTGAGTGTTTTTATCAATTTTATTACCTATGAGTTTGCTTCTAGGATATTTGGAAATCTATCAGGAGCCACATTATTATCTAAGACACTATTATCATTTTGGCAGGCATTTGAACCCCCACTTGATATAAGCCAGGATATTGATATTGATGAAAATGAAGCTCCGGGCAATTTTTCAGATCATCAACTCTTCTCTGGACGAAGAAATGGTGGCTCTGCTGAACATGCCTCAACTAATGCAATGGTTTCTAAAGCAGAAAGTGATGGACATAACCATGACAGCATGGTTGATAGTTCTTCCTTAATCTGTTTGCTGTTTTTGACTCATTCTATTACTTTCACTTTCGTTTTCTATTTCATTTTCATTATGAGGTTTGACCTCTGTAGATAGCAACAGGAGAAGAGTGTTGAAGGCTTGAATAAGTTCAATGCTGGGAGCTGCCCTGTTGGCTCAGAGTCCCCTGCAGAAGATGCTTGTGTTGACAATCAGGGAACATTGTCCTGTAATGTTGGTTGCAATGGTCATGTAAGGTCTCAATCTGGAAACTTTCTGGAGCACCACACCCTCAAGAACCCTCTGGGTGAGGGTGAGGAGATTTACCTGCGCTGAATAGTCTCTAGATTTTGTTAAAGCTCAAATTCATTTTGGCTGTGCTGATTAGTCAAAAGAGATATAATAAGATCTTCTAGGATTGTAACTAAGCAGTATTTAACCGTAACTTGGAAAGGAATGTTCTTTCTCTGGAAATTATCTTAAATATCTACCTATTCTTTTTTCTTCTTGTCTTTTAATACTATGGAAGTCAAGAAACAAATACAGTTTTTCTGATTACATAGTTTTTTCTCCCTCCTTTCTCTCTCAAATAATGTATACTTTTTTTCATTTTCTTGTTTTAATATATGTTTGACAATATTGCTCCTTTGACTTTCTTCCTGCTTTATAGATGTTTCAGATCAAGATTTATTCAATACATATGCTTCTGCTTAGAATATATAATATCATTTTTGTCTTTGTCTCTTGCAGGTCAATTCATCAGCTCCTGAGTGGTTGGATGCTTCATTGATGTTGCATGTTCCATTAGTTGATGTAGACAAGGTATTTCATTATCTTTTTCTGATAAGAAGATGATGCCATTAAGACTTACATTGCTAACTTTCGGATGCAACCCTAGAGAAAGAAGTTCCTTTCATTCTAATATGGGATATATTACACCCTTGCGCATTTAAAGATAGATTTATATTTTTAAAGAAACTCCAGCATTCTGCAATATTGAGATGTTGATATTGTTGGATTTACTTAAGTTGCTATTCTGTCACTTTGCCGTACAATTATAATGGGAAAACACTTTACTATATGTATAATAATAATATTTAACAGAATTTTGTTTTGTTGAAAGATGTGTCAATTATTCTAGATTCTAAATTTTAGCACATGGCAAGTCACACAATCAATTGAAGGATACTCTAGAACGTATCATAGAGGGACATGCTTCCCTTTTCTTCCTTATGGGCTCTGCACTATGATTCTTGATACAGTGTTTGCACTAAGCATTTTGGTTGTCTGCGATATTGCCAGTTCTCTTTCACCATTGGGGATAATTGTCATACTTCAATCCCATTCAGTGTTACCATAATAATCAGTTCCTTAAAACAGCATGAGTCTTATGTACACTTATCCAGAGTTCTGCTGCATCATAGTATTATATCTAATTCCTCTCTATTTTATGCTGGGTCTATTAGCATGGGTAGGCCTTTCCATGTTTCTTTCTGTGTCTGCTTTGCATCTTTTAAACATTTACCTGTTTAGATATATTTTTATTAACAATCAATTCCTTTTGCAGGTCCGATGTATCATTAGGAATATTGTGAGAGATTGGGCGGCTGAGGTTTTATTAATTTTTTGTCTTTCTTTTTTACTTAATGGAAATCTGAACTTGAGGCTGAGTGTTTACTATTATCTTGAATGTTGGATTAGGGGAGGGGAACCTTGGATAGAGATAAATGAAGGGGGAAAAATTCACATTATATTGTTTCTCTGTCTAAATTATACAGGGGCAAAGTGAACGAGACCATTGCTATAAACCCATTCTTCAAGAACTTAATGGTATATTCCCTGATCGTTGTAAAGAGAGGTTGGCTGCTTTTCCTTCTCATTCTTCTCCATATGTTGCATTCCAGGTTTTGGCATCTAAGGGTGGTTCTTCTTGTTTAAATTTTTTATGCTGAATAAGTTATCTCTTGGTGTCAGTCCCCACCAAACTAAATCCTCTTCTTCTAAGGTTGCATTACCAACACTGATTTTGTTTTGTATTATTATTATTATTATTATATTTTTTTATTTTTTACTAGGCCACCTACTTGTTTAGTTCCTGGTGCTGGACTTGGGAGACTGGCCCTAGAAATTTCATGTATTGGTGTGTTTCTGAAGCCAAAGTTTTCTCTCAACATATTATATGTTTCCTTGATACACTTGCTGATGTTTGTCTTTCTATATACAGGCTTCATATGCCAAGGAAATGAATTTTCATATTACATGATGATCTGTTCAAGTTTTATCCTTAACCAGTAAGGGAATTTCTTTCTAGCTTCTGTTAAAGTTCAATGTTTTTTATTTATTTATTTTTATTCTTATTTTTTTTATAAAAAAAAAATTGTCTGAAAGGTTTATCACTGATATTTGGCTACTCTTGTTCTCACAGATGTCGGACTGCTAATGAGTGGACAATTTATCCTTGGATACACAGCAACTGTAACTCTATTTCAGACAGTGACCAGCTTCGTCCTGTTTCAATTCCGGACATTCATCCTGCTAGGTACTAACTAATATGACAGCACATTTTGCATTAATACTCCATTTGTCCCACATCAATTTACAATGTCTGATCAAACACGAGATTTTATTGAAAAAGTTACAAGTGGGGAGGGAGAGAGTATAATGTAGTGTAGAGAAAAAGAGAGAGCAAATGGAAAATGAATAGAAAAAGATGTCTTGTAGGTTGAGGCTAAATCTTCATTAATTTCAGAAAAAGAGGCTTTGATCTTAAAGAATTAGAAAGGAGGCTTTAGTTTCAAAATTTATGGGCTTGAGCCCAAATGGGCCAAATGGAAGGAATTAGGCCTAGCTTGGGCACTGAGTACTTACGCATTCTTTGTTCATTATGTATGTTCTTTTCTTCTATCAGTAACAAAGTTTGTAAAAATGTTCTTTATAATCATGGTTGTTCTGACGTAATCAAGCTGAAAGTGTGATGCCTAGGGTTTCTCTCTCTTTCTTAGTGCAATTGTAAGTGTTTTCTCCTTATCTTTTTATTTTGCTTTATTGTTTCCTTATCATACTTGTAATGCAAAGTTCTATTCAATTCTCTGTTTTATTTATTTAGATTGAGATTCCAGCAATTTATTTACTATTTTCTGCCTAGTTTGTCGTCAGCCTAGAGGAATGTAAGGTAGTTTTATGGGGCAGTTTTGGTAAGTTTGTCTTGCATTGGCAAATATTGAATATTGTCATTCTCTTCTATGCCTCCGAAACCATGAAGCCATATTTGATTAGCATAGATTATTTTTAGACAAAAGAGTTCTCTTGATTGTCCTTTCATTGACTGGATCTCTAAACTCTAGATTTATCATGTCACTCTTCATAAAGTTCATTTTGGTATTCATGAAGTTACTGAAGTTCCAATACCTACATAAGATTAATTAGCTGAGAAATGGAATAACTATTTATGTAATTTTGTCTATTTTGGAATTGGAATATGCAATACAACAATGTTATATACCTCAATCGTCGTTTTACTACTTTGAATACAGTGCAGGGACTACTGAAGGCTTTTCTATGTGTGGTGGTGATTTTGTTGAAGTATACAGTGATCCAAGCCAAGAAGGTAGGAGAAAAATTCTTTTGATTGTCCAAAAGCATTCTTAGTTGAGAATATACATTCTCACAAATAGTGAGTTCTGCCTAGTCTGAAATAGTAAATAGTGGAGAAGAAGAAAACTGAGTTTTGCCTAGCACCTTATTCACCACTGGAAGATGAGGTTGTGTCAAATGTAGGCACACATCTAAAGAGGAGGATTGAGAGTATGGAAAAAAAATGAAAAGAAGTACTTGACCATTATTATTCATCCACATTCCTCTGCCTGGAAGATAAACATTAAATGAGAACATCCATACATATATCATATTCAGGAAGCCTTCTAAACACTAATATTAACACCACTAAAATAAGGATATCTAAGCTTTACATTATTCTTGAGGTGATGAAATGGCTGTAATGTCACACAGTAAAAGATACTAGACGACACCAAGACTAACTTATTGGAATTCTCAGCAATCAACTATCCAGAATTGATACATTTAAAACCTATAAACAGAGTAGTAATGAATATTTGTAAATAAAGAAGCTAAACAATATGCTCAAGAGTAGACACTGTCTACAAATGATCAAATGCATTTCCATTCACTGCTTGTATTACATCCATCTATCTGCACTTTGCAGTTTTCATCTATTGCGTAATTATACCTGGTACTTATGTTTCTTATTCTCTCGCTATATGTTTAAAAATTCTTGTTTGTGGGAATTTGGTCATTGACTGGGCCATGCCATAAGAATAGAAAAAAGCTAGGAGTTTAATTGCCAGGTCGATTAAGATTGTTGGGATCTTTGATTCTTGGAACTAAGTGGGAGATTACATTACATCTATATCATTTGTATTAAAGTGGGTCAATAAATATGGACTTAGATTGATGTTGTTTCTGGATAGAAGCTGGAAAGAGAGAAGCTGTAGACTTGATATGAAAATTTCTAGACATGACAAAATAATCTACCTTGCAATATGCTCTGCAAAAGGAACAACTTCTGTGTTGTTGAACTTTACTAGGATATGGAAAGGAAGAAGAGTTGCTACATGATAAACTTGCAGCTCCTGGTGGTTGAGGTTGCAAGCCGAGGGCAGTCTTAAGCTTGACCCTTTTATTGCTTTGAGGGCATTTTAAGAGATGATAGTGGTTTATGTAGAATGTAATTTTCAGGAACTTTCTAACATTTATGACTATGGGTACTGAGTTATCGCCTGTCACACAGGGATTTTATGGCATGAGATCCAGGACACAGAAACACCAGTCTGAGACTGATCCAGATGGTGCTTTAGAAATTTCAATGAAGCAGATGCTTTTTGTTATAGACTGCAGAAATTTTACGGGCTGGGAATGAAGCTGAAAATAGTTCATAGCCATGGAGAGAAGAATAATTGGTAATGGTTCACCTAACTTAGGACAATAAAGTTTTAGATATTCTTGTGAAACACCTTTGGCTAGATACATATTCTTAAGGAGTAATCACATGGGTTTCTACATGTTTGGATATTAAGGCTATTTACATTAAAGTAAAAAGCCAAAAAAAGAAAAGAAAAGAAGGAATGCTGATATTGGAGGGGCCTAACTTGTCAAGTGACAGATTTGCTCCCTTATGAGTAATTTACATGTTCTTAATTTCCAATCTAGACTAAGAGGATTTGGATATACACATGGGGTATCGGAGTTGGAGATTCTTTAGTTTGAAGTGAATTTTAGGTCTCGTGGGTAGCAGTTTTTTGCACTTCTAGGTTATTAATTTTTATTTTGCCAAGTTTTTAGTTTCAGTAAATCAATTTTTCAAGTATTTGAAAAGTTATAATTGGTTAATCCCAGATAGTTAAGCAGTGAACGTGCATAATTTTTCATAGTGATGGAGTTTGATGAAAGCCTTTAAGTTTCTTGTATTTGAGTTACTTCATGGAGTTTCTTAGTTTCTTTGCTTGAGATCTATAAATATCACTTTAACTGCTTTTTTTTTTTGGAAATATAAATAATCATAAAAGCTATTCGGGTGTAGATAGTTTTATGATGAAAGTGTTGTTATTGTGAGGTTTGCCTCTTTCCATATATTCTCCTCACTCCTTACACACACAAAAACAGATTAATGTTGCCTTGCTTTTCAATTTGAATATTTCAATGGAAGTGATGGATGTAGAGATGAGAGGAACTAACTTAGATAATGAGAAATCTTCTTAAAGAAACAAAATCTTACACCACCCCTCCCCCCTCCCCCCCAAAAAAAAAAGAAGAAAAAAAAATCATTTTTTGGCCCCCTGGATGTTTATCCATAAAATATGCATAACTAAACCAAAAAATGTCTATTATACTTTCAACCAATCTCGTTTTTAGTTATTATACTTTTTTTGTGTCAAGAAAGGTCACTATACTTGCAAAAATGAGCGATTTTAGTGATTCTGTCAATTCTATTTGTTTGGTCTCAGTTAAATGCACTTTTTTGGGTAAAAATATATTCTTTTGAGGGTATTATAGTCTTTTGAGTTAAACAAACAAAAACCTTAAATATTTAATCCCCTAACTTTAAAATTTAAGTTTGAGTCCCTCAGTTGACTTTCAAATAAAAAATTAAATTTTACATCACTTTTGTTGCTTCTTTCTCCACTTATCAAAAAAAAAAAAAACGTTTCTTCTTTCTCCTTCTTCACCAATTATACTCTCTCTCTCTCTCTCTCTCTCTCTACATCTCTCCATTTTTCTCCTTCTCCAATTACACTTTCTCTATATCTCTCCATTTTTTCCTCTCTCACTGCATATTCCCCAATCTCCTTTTCTCTCTCTCTCTCTATCTCTTCTCTCTCTAGAAGATTTCGAAGAGCAAATTTCACTTGCATGCAACTAAAGGTAAAAATCAGATGATTGTGGGTGCCAAATTAGAAGCCGCTGGCCAAATTTATGAATTGTTGTGAGTTGTCTTCAACCAAAACTTAAGCGGCATTGCAGAGATGCCTTCAATGGTGACCAAATTCCATTTTAGTTTTACTCCTAGTTGGAAAGTGATGATTATGGGGATTTCTTATTGGTCCTTCAATGATATATGCTTCTTGGTTGCCCTTTTTATATGTAATTTAGATCTGAATTTGTTGATGAAATTATAACTTGGAAGATGCTATAGGTTATACAAATAGATGTTGAGGTTTGGATATGAAATCTTGAACTACCATAACTTGTTGGACGGCAGTTGGACCCGTGCTGGCTTCTGGTGGCATGGTTGTGGCGGCGGCGATGGTTGTTGGGCCACTTGCAAACAGAATATATATATATATATATATATTAAAGGAAACAATGCAAACTTTATTTCAAGAAGAACAAGGACCCAAAAAAAAAAAGGAAGAAAAACAGATGGGAGGACTAAAAGTTTCTTTTTTTTTTAATGTTGGGGTTAGAAAAATTCAATTTTTTATTTGTTTTTTTTAAAAGACTAATACCCTCAAAAAAGTACATTTAACAGAGGTCAAACGGACTCAATTGACGAAGTGATTAAATTGGCCCGTTTTGGTAAGTATGATGACCAAAAAGGTATAGTGACCAAAAGCGAAATAGTGTGAAAGTATGGTGATTTTTTTTGCCATTCACTCAAAATTAAAAAACAAGAAAACATCTTCATCTTAAACAAGGCCTTCGGGCATAAACAAATGATAAAGAATTCAGTCAACTTCTGCTCTATGCTGCTAATCTATTAGTTAGGCAAATAAAGAATATTTCTGTAAGAGGTTTCTGCTTTTTATTCCTACCTGTGGGCTGAACCTGTTTTATTTTTTTCTAAAGATTATACAGACTTTCACAGCACTCTTGCTACCAACCATCAAATAAGATTGTTCTATTGTCAACTTTTAGAGATTATATGGCACACGGTAATGTGGAGTACAGCCTTGAATTATCAGATCTAAGTAACCTCTCTCTCTCTCACACACAAGTGAATTAGTAGTTGTAACAGTCTAGCATGATTAATAGGAACTCTGTTGAGAGCTGAATACTAGTGAATAATACTTGAAGGAACTTCTATAAGTTTGAATCGCATTTCTATGATCTATTCTTGATATTGACAGTAGCCTATCTTCTTTTAAATTCTGTGGAATGCCTGTAATGCCTTTGAGGCTTTCCTTTGCTGCCTCTAGTATTATTTTGAGGTTCTGCAATTATGTTTGCAAGTCTTTCTCCAGGAGCTTGGGATTCAGTCGTAACGTGCTTCTTCCTTGATACTGCACATAATATAGTGGAATACATTGAAATCATTTCAAGAATTCTGAAGGAAGGAGGGGTAAGCATTTTCAACTGATTAGTGCAATTATTGTCTTGTTTTTTGTTGGTTCTGATTAGTCACATAATCTAATTGCTGTCCAGGTTTGGATAAATCTTGGGCCCTTACTTTATCATTTTGCTGATATGTATGGTCATGAAGATGTAAGCCTCTTGTTGAGAGTATACTTTGTTTCAGTTGCTATGTCTTTCTGGTGCTTTAATCTTCTAGTTTTGTTCTTTCAGGAAATGTCAATTGAGCTCAGTTTGGAAGATGTGAAAAATGTTGCTCTTCATTACGGATTTGAATTGGAGGTAATCTCATCTTTTCAGATCATGTTCCTTTTTCTACTTATATAAAGTTTGATTATGGTTTCAACACGTTAAACTTGGAAACAGAAATGCTCAATCATTGAGACGACCTATACAACCAATACCAGATCTATGATGCAGGTAAATTACTTTACATCTGACCATCACCAGTTTCTTTTACGAAAACTCATCTTTACTTAGATAGGTTCTTTAAATGAGATTTAAGTTTACAGACTTTCAAAGAGCATGCTGTTAACTTTGCTATATGTGAAGTATTGCCATTTATTTCTCTTTTTCTGTTTTTTATTGTTTTAGGTTGTTGTTTTTGCTTGTTTTCTCTACATTAATTCGTTGTTGTTAGAGTACTTAGGCCTATTATTGATTGTCAAAGCTTCTTCTTTTTTTGGTTGTGAACGTTCATATAACATTTTATTGAACCACATCAATAAACAAAAGCTGTTTTGAAAAGTATCCTTGAGATAGCTTTTCTGAAATAGCTCCTTTTAGCTTTTTAGTTTAAAAAAAATTTGTTTAAAATGTAAAACGGAAGTGAAAAGCAGCCGAGAATAGTTGAAGCAACTTTTAGTTGAAAAAGGCTAGATGGGAAAATTGATAGTAATTACTTTAAGCTACATCTCTCCATTATTTTAAGCTACCGAGAATAGGCACTTTATTTAGTAATTGATAGTAATTACATGGGAAAATTTACCATTTAACCACAAAAGTTTTGAAAATGAATATTTCTGCTTTGCCATAGTAATTATAACTTTAGTCATTGATACTTGCTACAAAATTCTTCTACTTGGATTGTTGCACTTCAATCTTCATTTCATTTGTCTTCACATCCTGATCATGTCATGGTTGTTTCCTTAGGTAAGAAAATTCATTGGACGAGGATTTGGTCCAATTTTTTTTTATTTTCCACTTCAATCTTCCAAAACCTTTTTTCTTAAAAGTTCTCGCCAAAAGGGTCTCACATTCCACATTTAATATAAATGTTATTAATTTAAATTTCTCACATTCTCTACTTTAACTACTATATGTTAACTTTTTTTGACTTTATCCAATGTATGTTACCTACTACTCATCAAATCATTCATCCAATCCATAAAACCAAAATCTTTATCTGAAAGGTTGCATTTGGAAAAAAATGGTAATTTTTTTTAACTCTGAGCAGGAAAATTGCTAGGAAACTAAGCCTCTGTTGCAATTCCCTGATAGGAATGTCTTGTAAAAAGATGAACAGACAGTTATAGGAACATTAATTTGGAATTCTTGTCTCAACTACCTCTAATACTTCCAAGGATCCTATTCCGCATTCAATCCTTATGGATTGCCTATCTCATCCGAGCCTATCTCGTTATCAAATAGAAAAGCTAGCTGAAATGGGACTAAGGTTTCCTTGGTCACCACAAGTGAAAGTGGTTAGAGATCGGCACACAACATTGGGGATTCCAATCACCAAATAATGACCCGGACTGACAATATTGAGGGAAAAACCTATGTGGGTATCCTTCCTTTCAATTTTCTTATTATCCAATACAATAGATTCTTGATCATACCAATACATAATTGATAGATACACTAACACAATGGATTCAGAGCATTGAAAATTGATCCAAGGTTGACATTGCTATCATTATGATTAATGATGGGTCATTCTAGATCAAGAAGTCTTAGTAAACTATCAATTCTCTTGTTTCCTGCTTATAGAACAATCATGCTTGCAGTACCTTTTCTCCATGAAGCACCTTGAAGCTGTCACCTCTAATTCAATAGAAAGTCTAGGAAATTCTTCATCCAAAAGCTTTGTGCATGTATAATAGTGATCTACAATGGCTTGAGTATTTTCCTCAGGTTGGCTTCTTAGAAATTCAACTCATCGTGCTGCTTTCCTCAATGGCGCTCTGCATTCCCTGCTTACTGGAGCAGAACATTTGAGCCTCTCTTTCTTTTCCCTATGTCTCCTTTGAGAACCTGAGGATTGAGTTGCAATATGACATTTACTGAATAGTAGTGGATTCAATGAGTCTGCCTTGCATTTAATTGTTTTGAAATAACTGATTGAAGAAATCAAAACTGGTAGTACCAGATTGAAGTAGATTAATATGTAAATAGTTTTAGCTCTTTTTAGATCAGCCAGCAATCTAGAAAAAAGAGATTATATGTGATTGGAATTGAATCGTGTATCAAGACATTTATTTTAACTAAATTTGCTGAACTTTTGATGATTTTGTACATTGTGAGCTAAAAGAAGGTAATGCCAAATATTGTTATCTTAATGGACAAATTCCACTTCTGGCTTTTGGCATGAAATTTCTGATAATTGAAATAGAATTATCCACAGGAAGTGTATCTAATATGTTAAGCACACATGATAATATATTTGCAACCTTGTTTTGACAAATTAGCAGCCTTGCATACAGGTGCATTAGTTGTTTATATTCAGCTTTCTGAATTTATCTGCAATCTGAATTGCAGAATAGATATTATGGTGCATTTTGGACCATGCGAAAGAAAAAGATGGTGACGATGAAAGAAGGCGGTGGGGCATAATTTTTCTACACTTTGATTGTAAAAAGCAGAAGTGGATATGTTTTTCTGCTCTATTGTTTGGATTTCTCTAAGTTTGATATAGGAAAATAGTATGTGCCATAGGAATGTTGATTGATTCTCCCATTTGTACTTGATAACAATGCAACCTTATGATGTTCTGGCAATAAGCATCTTGTATGGAAAATGATGTTTTATGCTTGTATATTCAAGAGAGAAGTATTTGGCCATTAACTTTACGAGGATTTAGCAGTCCATACTCAATATATTTGACTGTTTAAGTTGTTTGAAACTCAAGAGCATTATGTGCCTATTTTATGTAGACTGCTAAAAAAAAGTGACTTTAAAAATATTTGTTTTAAAAATGAATATTACATTTTTATTTTTTAATTACATCAATAAGAAAAAACTAAAACCTGTTTCGGAAAACATCTCTTCTGAATTTTTCTTAGCTTTTTTTAAAAGCAAAATGCAGACCCACAAACAACAGAGAATGGTTCAAAATAAGTTTTAGTTGAAAAAGAATGGCAAAATCTGTTCTTTTTTTTCAAAAGCCATGAGGACATGGCCTAACTTGCAGTTAACGAAACAATTTAAAATGGAAAAATTGATGGTAAGTCACAAACAAAAGTGGTAAGAATTATAGAAGGATGTGATGGAAGCCATAGGATTGGTGAAAACTTTCATTAAGAAGATGAATGTATCCTCCACTGGCCTGCTTGCTTGCCTTGACAAAAGGGGGCAAGTGTGGGCACCCAAAACTAGCCAATCATAAAGTTTAATTTACATATGGTAAGTTTGCTAAAAATTCGGTGAACAACTGAAACTTTAATTAAGCTAAAGTTTGCGTGATTGGTGGTGTATATGCTACACCATGATTTTTAGGCACATTTCTAATAATCTTTTTACGTACTTTCAAATTGAATATCCACGTCAAATAGAATACTCATTTTTTAAAAAATAAACATATTTTTAATTTAAAATTTAATAACAATATGTCTAATTTAAGGATTTATACCAAACTAACTCATATAATCATATTACTAATCACATAAATAAAGGACAATTTTGTAAATTTATTAAAATTCAAGGATAATTTTTTAATTTTTAACTTAAATAAAAAATGAACATTCAATTCTTAAATAATATTATATATTAAGTACCAATATTTACATAAATTTGTAAAGTTATAAATAAGCATTATTAAAGTCATGTTAATCATTAGACATTAATGAAGCTTAACATTGTTCTATATAATCGTAAAGTAGACTTAAAATAATTCTCCTTTTGAGACACGTGTGAAGAACTTAGAATTTGACATGAAACTTAAAAGTAATCTAAAGGACATTGATTATGTAAATAGGCTTTTTCTATGAGTTATAAAAAAGAAGGGTGATAGCGAATCTCACACTCCTTCACACACTTTGATCATATTTGGGATAATTTTACCCTTTTAATAATTTAAATCATTTTTATAAGTTTTGATTGCCTTTTTTACGTAATAATGAAAATTTTTACAATAAAGGAAAATACTCATCAATATACATAGCATCAAACAATGATATTTTTGAGATAAATATCATCAAAACCTTAAAAATATTGAAATGTTTGTATTTTTACTTTATGAAAGAGTCCATAATTTTTTAAACAAAACTCCTTGAGTTACATAAGTGTGTACACAAATGTCATGAAATAATTCAGTGAAACATTTCATGTAACTCCTATAGGAGTTTCACAACTTGTTATCCAAATCTAATATTTTTTAATTTTTAATTCTTTTATTTTTTATAACATTTTTATGTATTTAAATAATAATTTATTTATTATTACTTATGCATTTATGAATTTTTTGATATCTTAATTTTTAATTCTTTTATTATGAATACATTTTTTATTATTTAAATTTAAGTTTCATCATTAAATAATAATAAAAATAAATTTATATGTAATAAAACAAGAATATAATTAAGAAATTAAGGCACCTCTTTTAATTTGTGACAAAAATATGAGGATGGGTAATCCTTCATGAGTTTTGGGAGTTGTTACAAGGAATGCCTTTTATTTTATGTTGTTCTTATGTATTTAAATATTATTTTTAGTCAATACTTATTTCTGTCAATAATATGTCAAATGAATTATATAAAAATTATATAAAATTTTTAGCTAATCAAATTTTCACTACTTTTCCTTAAAAATATTTTAACTACTCTTTTAACTAAGAAATGTTTACACTTTTATCTTGAGGCATATTTATGTTGAAGTTTTGTCTACATTTGTATGGGTTAGTTGTTTTAGAATCTCAATTTTTTGGCCGCATTATTATTATTTTGGTTTATTGGTTAAGATTTTGTTAATTTCAATTCATTTTAGTCACTTAAATTAAGTAGTTTAACAAAATTAATTGTTATTTGTAGTTTCAAAATCTCAGTCTTGTTAGTGTGATTGTAATTGAGACTTTCGTGGGCTGTGTTTCATGTGAAGAAAGCTGTGGAACATGGATTTGAGATTCGTGAAACATGGGTGAGATTTGGTTGGGTTAGAAGGATAAGGGTATTTTTGTAAGAAAAAATGTGGGATTTAACAATTATGAAAAAATAAATGTGAATTTTGTACTTTCATTACAATTTGAATTTATTCTAGCAATTATCTAACTTAAGTATTATAGTAATTTTAAGGAAAATCCTCAAATATCATTCTAATCTTCCATACTTCAATTAAAATGGAGTGAAATATAATACATGTGACCAAAGTCAAAGGGTTATATAGAAATATGTGAATATTTTTTAAGCCATTGTAGAATTTTAAAACATCTTAAAGAGATTCCACTTACAATTTGATTTCCTTTCTTTTATGCATGAGAGTCATTATTCTCAATTTACATTAGTGTTGTAAACCTAAAAGAGAAGGGATTGAAAGATTTCCTAAAACATTGAAATTACAAAGGATTCTTATTATGATTAAGGTTAGTTTAACTGTCTAATTTATAATTTATAATGTTGTTTGTCTAGAATTAAATAGAGATGCATAACAGTTGTTTTGCATTACCCTTGGTAGGAAATTTTTTGTTTATATATATATATATATATATATACATTTTTTAAAGCATTACTTAAACTAATTTGACCAATTTTATTATTCACTCTTGCGATGCACAACCATTATATTCTTAACATGGTGTGTAATACATAAATAAAATCATATAAATATAATTGATTATATTTGATATATAAAAAGATTATATGATTGTAATAATAGATTTATAATATAGAGTATGTATATAATAATTTCAATAATAAAAATTAATAGAATAAAAATAGATTCTCAATTTTAAGAATTTGACACATATTTTAGATAAACTTTTACATATGAATCAAAAAATATTATGTTAAAAAAGAAAAGTAATTACCCTTGTGCATCTCACGGGATTAGTTATTTTAACATAGTTTAACAAATAAACTATACAAAATAATTATATAATTGTAATAATCAGAATTATAATATATAAGGTGTATATAATTAAAGTTACCAACATGTGATGTTAAAAATACCATGTCAGTATGATATTTTATTGAATTAAAATTAATACATTATCTTTGAATTCTTAAAGTCAGCAAGTATATCTTCAAAAATTTTATAATTTAAAAAAAATATTTTGATTGATTGAATTAATAGGTTTCGATCAATTATAACTTTTTCTTCTAGAGATAAAATCTTACAATATATGGAAATATATCTAAGAAATCTTTGAATTCTATACAATAATTCAAATTATTTTGAATTTAAACTTTACTCTTTTTATCATGGGGTTAAAAAATAAATATAATCTACTTTATTTTATTTTTCTATGGATGCTAAGTTGAACAGTTTTGTTTGCTAGCCTTGTTGGACTAAGAGAAGAAAGTTAAAGAATCATTGGTGTTGAGCTGGTAAAGTTTGTTTACTTTATTTTAAAGAAAAGATATTGCTATTGATTTTCTTTAATATGAAATAAAGATAGATAAGCATATTTAAATGGGAAAAAACAAATGTGGATTATATATATATATATAAATGAAGTTGTTTCTCAAATTGATTCTAATGTTAAAATATATAAAATTTAAAATCATGCAATTTGTTTCAAACAATAACTTAATTGACTATCAATTAATCAAATACTAATTTAGATTAATTAATAGTTACTACTATTAGTTACCAAAAACCAATTATGCATAATCCTAGTTAATCAACTATATAAAACAATTAAGATGGTCAATAATAATTGAAATAACACAATTAATCGAATTAAAATAAGAAATTGTTCGAATACTCAAATAGAAAGATAAATCTATGAAAAGATTGGATTTTTAATAAATGAACATGATCTCATAATCCCAAATAAAATAAACCTAATTATGTCATTACCAACTAAATGAAACTACTCACAATACATAAAAAAAAATATCATAGAAATATTTAAGAAGAGAGAGAAATTCATTAATCGAATGCTAAAACAAGTGTTTCTAGTTTGCTTCACACACAAAAAACTAAACTAATAAACCTTATAAATAATTAGAAAAGTTCCTAAAGATAATTACATAAGAATTCTAATTAGAAACTATTTAAAAACAACTCAAAAATTTCAATCCAAATAATGGACGCTTGTAGGTTAAAAAACGTCCAATGTAAATGTTTGAGGATGCCAAACTACTAAAAATGGATGCCTAACTAGAATGAGACTTGCCCACTTCAACTCATATGCGCCCATTTCAATTTCATACGCGTCCACTTCTAATTTCATGCAAATCATCATTATTCAAGCTTTCAATTTCTTCCAATTCCATCTAAACATCTTCTAAAACCTTCAAAATACTTGATAACGCAAATAAAAATGTAAAGAACCAATTTAAGCACATAAACACATAATTAGCTAGCTTTTATCTAAATAAATAACACATTAAGCCCTTTAAAACTAAGTTAATTATGGTTCAATCACTTCTCAATTAGCTACTGTGTGAATTCATGAAAACATGTCTTAATACTTCAAGAGAGTTAAATTACATGCATTTATGCTTTTCCTTAAGAAAAAGAATTATAGGAACTATAGGGATGTGATGGATGAACCATTAGTGCAACTTTTCATTTTTTTTTTTCATATACCCTATTGATTTATCCATTCTTCAGCTTTTCATTTATTTTTCATATACTTTATTGATTTATCCATTCTTCAGCACAAAAGATAAGTATCTTAAGTGAAAGTAGATAATGTGTGGCCTATATTTAGAAGAGTTGTACAAATTCAGTAGTATAAATTTGTCAACTAATACGTGGGAGTTATATACTTGGAAGAAAATATGGATAATGTGACAACAGATCTTTCCTTTTAAGCTTTCTAATGTTGTTTTCTTTTGCCCTTTTAACTTTTTGTAAACAGTAAAGTGACTAATGATAATATAGGGAAAGGAGTTTTCATGTTCAAAGATAGTATTTTGTCTATTTTGAAGTGTCTTAATCTTGGCTCTTTTGTTTACCTCTGTTATTATCTTGTTAAATGATTTATTTATGTTTGTATTGAATAACTTCTAGCAAGAATAGCTATCATATGTTGGAATATCAATGTAATAATATAGCTTATCTTGTTTCTACTTGTCCTAGTATCCTATTCCTATATGACAGGAGCTTTTGTCTTATCTAGCTTTTGATGGCAATTACCTAGGATTCAGATAAAAAATCCCATTGCTAGATATTATGGGCTAAAACATGGGCAAGTTGTCAGAATTTCTCGACCAAGTGAGACTGCAGGGCTTTACATCACTTACTGTTTTGTTGTTTGAACTTCCCTCTACATCACACCTATCCAAAATTTCTAGAGATACAACAGTGATGCGAAGGGAGAAAGAAATAATAATCTCAATTTACATCACTTAACTAATTTGTTTTTTGTATTTCCCTTTACATGACAACTATCCAAAAGTTTTGGAGATAAAAGGAGCACAAAGAGAGAACGGGATAATGGTGTCATGTCAACTCGCCCATATAATGAATATGATGTCAAGACTATCTTGATCTAGATACTAGATCATGGTTTAAATTGCATTGGCTTTAGTTGGAGTGATTGAAGTGAAGCAGTTCAAGTGATATTTTGTGTGTAAATAATGTTCACTATTCAGTATTGCATTGAATTCAAGGAAATAAGACAATAGCTCAGAAAATAAGACAGACTAGGTAACAAAAAAATGGAAAACTGGACCTTTTATGAATTATCAAAGCCCTCACTAAATTTTTGGAAAATGACAAGTTCTCTCTTTTGAAGGCCAACAATGTCAAAATAAGGCATTATATGCTGAACAATAATACATTATCAAGGAAAAATAACTAAGAAAATAAGATAAATTACCACCAAGTTAAACAAAAGATGGAGATATTTGATAAACTCAAAGCTTTATTGATATAGAAGAGTATCACAACACTTTTCAACATATTCACAAAGTTAAATGCATCAGAATTCATAGACTTTGGTTGATTTTCAAATCTGGACTTCAAAGATGGATTTTAAACATATTAAAATCTAGCCAACACCTAGTACAATAATTCATAGAAATAAAGTAGCACACATGGTTGATAGTGTGTTTAATTGTCATATATCTTTTTTTCTCTTTTGTCTTTTTTGAAATGCAAATAAATTGTATTAAAATAGAAATTTGGTGTATCCATTATATATACTTATGCCCATCCAATATATATACATTACTTCCCCACCTACCCCTCATGACGACTCGATGATGAAAATGGAACAAATTATCTTTAAATTACAAGATTTGGACAAAAAAATACATAAAATATGGTCACGTCACATTTGTTAAAAATCTCAAACAAAAGCCCATCTTAGCTTAGTCATAGACATGACTTGCTAATCATAGCAGTTCTAGAATTTATGGATGAAAATTTGAAAAAAATAAGATTTGAGCATTTTGGAAGTTAATTGAAGTCAATTCCAAGAAGTCTTGGAATATTTTATGAAGTAAGATGACTTTTTTTTCTATTTTTAAAGTTTAGTGATCAAAATGCTATTTATGAAACTATAATACCTTTTTTGCAATTCACTTTAATATTTTTTGTAAAGTAAGAAGCTATTTTACGCGAGACAAAAACTAGTATTAATATAGACTTCAACTTCTTCAAACTTGAGGGGCAAAGGCAGAAGTCCAGGATTTGATTGTTGCGGGTTTCATATCAAAAATCATTTATGGGTTTTTTAATCTGGTTTTCTCTCTGGTCTTGTTATGGCCGAGCATTCTTTGATGGCTTCAGGTTTCCATACTTCATGTATTTCCCCGACAAGGTTTGTAAGGCAATTCATCTTAACAGAGAGAACTTTATATGTTTGCTAGATATGATATATGACCTTCAATCTGTCAATGCTTTTGATGATATATTTGTCTTAGAAAGAGAGAACTTTATCCAACGAATCTTTGCAATATATGGGTTTTAATTGGACAATGGTTTGAAAATCATGTTATGTCGAGTGTCCAAGTTGGGTTTATTCAACCTTTTGTTTCAATATTGTCATTTTTTCCATCCTTTAGTGTAGTTTTGTAAGGTAATTATAGCATACTTGTTTGAATTCATCTAAAAGGAGATAAACTTTATGGCTTGTTCTATCTGAAGACCAAATTTGTTTTGATTGAGTTTTGCAAGTTGTGTTGATTGAAGCTTTTATTTCAGTATTATTGCCTACAATAGTTTGTAGGATTTCTTATTTGTAATTTTATGATGCTATTGAAATTGATACATTGTTAAGATCAATGAAATTCATTAGGACTCTAATTGATATAATTGCATTGTCCACCATGTTCTCTTTGTGATTTTGCCTCCCTTTCTGCTCTTAAGCATCTCTTAATCCAGTTTTGCTGGTCTTTTAGCTTGTTGTAATTCATTCTCCTCGTCGTTTTACCATTTACCCTAATTTTGAAACTTTTCAAAAAAGATGATATGTCAGTATGCTTCGCATTGAGAACTTTGCTATTCAACTTATGGTAGGATATTTGTTTAGGCATTGAGAAATGTTATGAAATGTTCTTTCAATTATTGTAAGAAGTTTGCTATCAATAAAATTTTAGCTTCTATTTAATATTATTCAATTAAGTTAAAGTCTTCATATTAAAAAAAGAATTTTTTTCAATAATAACTCACTTAGTACGAAACAAAAACAATATAGTTCAATGGTAAAAATACCTTTATCCACGAAGTCGTGGGTTCAATCATCTATTTACTTTATATATATTTTTTATGAAAAGAATATAAATATGTATTTTATTTTCTTTGTTCAATGCAATTATTAAAAAAAATTCTTACTTCATGTTTTACTCTATTTATTCAATTCTTACCTTAATTGTTGTTTACCCAACTTACAATCATTGAATCACTTATATAATTATTTTTATATATTAAATATTAATTTTTTTACAACTTCTTAATATATATTTTAATTACATGGAATCAATATTTTATAACATCTTTTTTCATTAATTACATATGTAGTTATGCTTATTTTTATTAATTATATATATATATATATATATATATATATATATATATACACACACATATACATATATGGGGACGGGATAATTTCATAAGGGACAAGCTAGTCAATAAACCAAAGATAGAGCCCAAAATGACTAATTTGTCTTTTCTATGTATGATCTTGAAAAATTGAACATTTTTTTTTTTTTTTTGCGTGTGGCCATGGTAAGAGGTGGCTTTCTGTGTCTGTGAACCCGAAAAGTGTCGCAAACACATGGTGCAGAGGGGGGTTAGGGCTCCCGGGTTTTTTTATTTACGAATTTCGTGAAAATCAAATTGCCCTAACCCCTCTTCTTTTTTTTTTTCTTTTTTTTTCTTTTCAATTTGGCAAATTAGGGTTCTCTGTTTGATGTCTGCCAATCTTGTCATTTCAATTTTATTTCAATAGCAGAAATAGTCTAATAGATAATACGAAGGGCCAAGGAAAATGAGTGGTCAAATGGCTCCCCCTCCACCAGCCCCTCGACGCGGCAGTTTTGCTCAGAAACGTAGTAGTAATCCTGCGGCTGTGAAGAAATCGTCTAGCTTATCGGAAAATGGTTCATCCAATGCCAACAGTGGTTCCCTCGCCAAACCCTCTTCCCCTGCCCACTCGTAAGTCATCTGCCTCGTTTATCATTTTACTTTTCAATTGTGTTCTTGTTTTCGTTATGAAATTTTTGTTTTATTACTTGGGTTGAACAAACTGGAAATGATAAGAGTATCGGTGGAATTATACCAAAGAAATGATGACTTTTAATGAATACTTGGCGGGGAATGTTGATTGTGATTTGTGACATCTTTAGTTACAGTAATGAAGCGAAAGTTTATATAACTGAATTTTGTTCTTGGTGCTTTAATTGCTCTATCTTGCTCAGATATGAACTGGGTCTTGTTGTTTCATTTTATTTACATTTGTAAATTTGCTTGTGTTTATAGGTCCGTGGGAGGGGAAAGGACAGTCAAGAAGCTGAGGTTGTCCAAAGCACTTACCATCCCAGAAGGGACTACAGTTTCTGATGCTTGTCGGAGAATGGCAGCCCGACGTGTTGATGCTGTTTTGTTGACTGATGCTAATGCCTTGCTATCTGGCATTGTTACTGATAAGGTCTTTAACAGAAGTTTTCATATCTAGCATCTACTCTCTGTATTGTTTTTAGTGCTATTGTAGGATCATAAAATTTAGTATCTGATTAGAAAGAGGAATTTTTTGGTTGAAGTTGCAGCTTTTGGGATTACAAACGCACCTCTTTAGTTGAAGCATTTACGATAGTAGGGGAGTAGGGGGTTAGTGATTGACCAAAGGCTCTGATGTATAACCAATTTTTTTATTTTTTATTTTTTGCATAGGATATTGCTACAAGAGTGATAGCTGAGGAATTGCGACCAGAGCAGACAATAGTTTCAAAAGTGATGACTAGAAACCCCATTTTCGTGGCGTCTGATTCACTGGCAATTGAAGCTCTTCAAAAGATGGTTCAAGGTTACTTCATATGCATCACGCTTTCTGTTTTGTTTTATTTATTCTATGCCAGGCTTCTGGATTTAACTTCAAGATGTTATGCTATATTCTAAACATTCTAATCCTAGTGTTATAACAATGCTATGCACTAAAAGTTGTATATACATGAAAGAAGGTAATGTTCAATGATCATGGAAATTTGTCATTCATTCTTTAGTCAAGAGTGTCAGATGACTATAATCTATGGAGTAAGAAGCAACTTAAACTGGTGTGAAGTTAAGGAATTAGATTTTGTACTGAGAATATTATGACTTTATCTCAGATAATTTGTACGTTAAAGGAGCTGTTTGTTTAAGAGTTCTTAAATTGTCAGTTTTATGAGAGGACATTTACCACCAAGGCAACAGTTGACTGGTTACTAGCTGTACTTTTAGTTCCTCAATTGTGTAAATGTAGTTGTCTTTAGCCTTGATATTTGTTTCCCCCATGTATTTGATGCTTGATGTTTTTAAGATATTGATGAATGAGGTACCTTTTGAGCAGTTGAGGAATGCATCTTTCTTGCTAAAGCAGCTGATGATAATTTGTTTGAAATCTTATTGTCGTATTCATCTCTTCTTTTTCATTTTGATATTCGAGAAAGCAGTTCAGCCACTCAGTATTTTGTTAATAAATTAGTAATAATTTAATGTCCTCCTGTTGATTTTCTTAGACATTTTTTTATCTCTGACCCTCCAGAGGTCATCAAGATAGATATGTTGAGGTCTTAGTGTTTTTTTAATATATATATATATATATATATATATATATATTTTACATTTTTTAAACCTTGACAGGAAAATTTCGGCATCTTCCTGTTGTTGAAAATGGAGAAGTTATAGCTTTGATGGACATTACAAAATGCCTTTATGATGCTATATCCAGAATGGAGAAGGCAGCAGAGCAGGGAAGTGCAATTGCCGCTGCTGTGGAAGGGGTTGAACGACAATGGGGAAGCACTTTCTCAGGTTAGATGAAACTTAGGCAACTTTATGTGCAGAAATGCTGATGCATGGAAGACTCAGATTAGAAAGTTAGCTCCCTGCCTTTCTTTTTCTTGAGGAATTATTGGTTCTTGGCGAAATTGTAGCGGGCAGCAATGATATTTGCAGAACTGGGATTTCCTTTCGTTCTTTCTATAGTGTGGATAGATGGAGGTTATCTTATTATCTTTGTTATGGGACAGTAGAAATACCTTTTTCCCTTGCTCAATCAGGCATTACTGAGCTTCGTTCTTTCCCCAAGGTAAAGAAAGGCAGATAGAACACAGATGGACAAATAGTGCTCGAATTTGGATCATTTAACACTTGGAACAACTCTTATGTTGGTTTGGCCAGAAATTGATTTAGTTATGTTCAAAATCATTATCTTATTTATTCTAAGTCTCATATCATTCTGTCTTATTAATTTGACATGACAAGCTTGATTAGCACATTTATTTTGTGAATCAATATTTTTTCAGCTAGAAATTTCATATGAAACAATATTTTGATAATTGAAGCTAAAATAAATTGATTGCTACTATAGCATAACTAAACCATGATAGCACAAAATAGAAATTATGTGTATTACCTAAGTAACTTTTTCAAAGATCATGTACAATGTTTGTATTATAAGAACAAATCTTTCTTGTAGGAGAAAGTTGAAATAAAACAGTACAAGAAGATAATGTATGTCAGTTTCTGATTTGGAAACTAATTTGGAGAATCCTATTTTTCCTAATTCTCACTGGTATACAGTTTTACGAGTCTAGTCCTAGCAGATTTAGGATTTTTTTAAAGATATTGTAAATAGAGGACTTCATCATTCGTTATTTTTTATGCCTATTTTATTCAATCAATAAACAGTCTACATAATGTTTTCTTTAAGGTTGTGTGACACAATCAAATCTAAGGTACGACACATTAAGGTCCTAGGTGTGATGCCTAGAGTTATCTCTCTTTTTCATTTTATTTTTCTTGTTGATTAATCTTAATTACATTTAGCTTTCTATTGAAATCCTCTCAATTCTTTGTTTCTTCCATTATATATACAAATTGCTTGGAATTCAATCACTATTTTCTGCCTAGTTTAACATCACAAGCTTAACTTAATTTAGAGAATTGAGGCTAGCTTTGTGAGACAGCTGTCGATGGTTTGTCCTGCATCAATTATGAGAGACAAATTTACCTGTCAATAAGTAATGAGATGGAAGACATAAGCAATGTTAGACCACCATATTAATTGAAGAATTCAATGTTTTCTAGTTAATGTGCATCTGCACCAGTAGATAATTCTCGATTGCAAAACGTTTTGAAGCCTTGGGTTGGAAAAAAGTAGATGGAGTATTTCCAATCTTGAATTTCGTGATCAAATGAATCTCATAACATATTTTAGTTATTGGCCTAGGAAAGAAAGTAGGAACAGGACCAAACAACCTCCCCTTCCCCCCCCCCCCCAAAAAAAAAAATCTTAAAACTAGACGTTAAAATCTTCTTTCATCTGACTCAAGTAACCATCTTCTAGCCAACCTAGCCTAATAATTGTAGAGTAATATTCAGCTGCTTTCGGTGACTAAGTCTTTTGGCCTGATCTTAGGTCCTAACTCACCCTTCATGGACAAACCTTGCACTTGGATTTTTGGGCACTGGAATCTCACCAATGTTTGCAACTTTGCATTACTCTAGCTGATACTCTTGCTTATGCTTTATCCAGCTTGCGCACAGGCCTCTCTCTGGGAGGAGTGTGCACAAGGGCCTCTGGATATTCTTATTCTGAATTGTTGCAAATGCTTTTGCATGTGTGTGTACTTTTCAGTTTTTGCATCCATTTCTTTGCTTGGCAGTACTCAAGTTACCTTTTTACTTTGATCTCGTCTTTCAGCTCCATCCGCTTTCATAGAAACCCTGAGGGAGCGCATGTTCAAGCCCTCACTATCGAGTATCATTTCTGAGAATAACAAGTATGGTTCATTTTGGTTGCTAAAGATATGGTTCCCTTGAGTCCCATTTTATGCATCTAATCTAGTTTTTGTAATGGCATCAGGGGTGTTGGAATAGTATCCCCATCAGATCCTGTTCAGGTTGCTGCAAAAAAGATGCGTGAGTTGCGGGTTAATTCAGTCATTATCATGACAACAAACAAGATTCAGGGGATATTAACGTATACATTCTTTTTGTCAAGACCTCTTTTTAACCCCTCAACAACCAAAAAAATCTTCACTTTTTTTCTATAATGTTCACTTTGTTATATATATATATATATATATATATATATTATTCCTTGTTCATCTGCAAACTTGTTGTTCATGATTATGTCATTTATGTTTATTTGTTTACTTCTCTACTTACACAGTTCAAAAGATATCCTTATGCGGGTTGTGGCTCAAAATATGTCTCCTGAGCTGACTCTAGTGGAGAAGGTTTTTGTTACTATTAATCTCATACTTTATATCGTTACCTATTTTATTTCTTTTGGCAGTACAAGCTTAGCACCTACTTTTTAAACTTTGTCATCACTTCAGTATTGTATTCACATAAAGATTCCTGTGCCAAACTAAATTTTAGATACAATGTACTGAATTTGGACTAATATTTGTCATTTCTTGATTGAATTCCTATATCATTCCTAATTTTCATCTTCCACAACAGCAGTTTGTGCATCATTGATGGAAATGTCTTTTGAGACAACCCTTGTCAATATTTTCTCTTTTTATTGCAAATGATGGCTTGGTCTGCGTATGGCCCTGAAAAATACTTATTTATTGCCAGTATTAGTTGACCTCCCATCCTACCATTCAATCATTAATGAGTGAGTCTGCCTTGTGACAACAATTTGGTTACACCTCTAAAAGAATGTTCCAGAACCCAATCAATGAAAACTTGCTTATTCTGTCCCAAAATGAGTGCAACATTTCCTCTCTTGGGAGTTCCAAAATGATGTCTACTTTGAAAATAGGTATACTTTGCGTTTACATTTTCATCATTGCCCTTACTTGGAAACCAATATCTGGGGTTAACGTTTTGGGGTCAAAACTCATGAATGGAAATATTAGAAAGCTTTAAATGGCTAAATGTTCTAAATCTTTGAGCCAGTTCAAATGTGGACATTTATTTTCAAAAGGGATAGTAAGTAATTGGGTATTTACCACTTTACGGTAACATGGTTTCTGTATGACCTTTAATATGTGTCCCATATCTTTCTATTAATTCTGTCCTTCAACTTGCAAATGCAATTTAGGATGTAGAGTCTGTAGACCTCTAGTTCTATTTTGTTTCTTTTATGAACTGTCTATTATATTCTATATTCTTAGTTTCATGGAGACCTTGTAAATGTTACTTGTTGACTTTGCATAAATTTATTTTAGTTGAATTATGTGTTATTCTTATTGCATGAAATTGACTTAACGAAACTTTTCTTTCCAGGTGATGACACCAAATCCTGAATGTGCAACATTAGATACAACAATTCTTGAGGCTCTACATATAATGCATGATGGGAAATTTTTGCATCTTCCTGTTGTAGACAGAGGTGAGTTTGATTTTTAAACTGTAAACTTTAATATAAGAGTCACATGCTGAATCTATTTTTTTGGCAGATGGGTATGTGGTTGCTTGTATTGATGTTTTGCAGATAACTCATGCGGCAATTTCCATGGTAAGGTTTGTTGTCAAGGCAAAATTTGCAAACTTTCTACTAGTTGAGGGGAAGGTTGGGGGTGGAGGACATTAAAATTTTCTACTAGTTGAATTATCCTGTAGTTAATCAGTAATCCAGGGAAATTTACAGATGCCTCTTTTCTTCATCCAACATGTTTCTACACCTACAGTAGTACATTTTTTATAATATCTGGCCCTTGTCAATACAAATGTTTTAGCATGTGTAAATACATTTCTTATTCTTGCAGAATTTTTTCAAGGTGAAACATTTTGGGTAGTTGAAGAGCTAAGAAAGAGTAGCATGCCTTGCATTTAAGACTTTAAGTGAAAAATAGGGAAACTATTTAAGGTGAAACACGTCTTCTACATATTAAGTTTGTAGAAGACCATTTAACTGCTTACCAAAGTAAAGAGAAGCTTTTTTAATTGTGGCAGTATATTCTACTCTTTGATTTTGTGGCTTTTTCCTTCCTAAGGTTGACAATGGATCTGGTGCTGCTAATGATGTGGCAAATACAGTAATGCAGAAGTTCTGGGATTCAGCACTTAATCTGGAGCCTCCAGATGACTATGACACACATAGGTTTTCTTTTGTTTCCTGAATCTCTCTTTTTCTTGTTTCCTAAAATTGATTTTCTTGATAACTGGAATGAGCAAGTGCTAAATTTAGTGTGATCTTGAATGCAGTGAAATGTCCATGTCTGTAGTGAATATGTCAGATGGCATAGAACAAGGGAAATCTACATATCCATCTCTTGGTCTTGGGAATTCATTTGCCTTCAAATTTGAGGACTTCAAGGGACGTGTACATAGATTCAATTTTGGTTAGTATTCAGCAGATTATGGGACTCCTAGGTTCCATCATATGTTATATTGTCTGAACTCAATTTTTTTTTTGATGTTTCATATTTGTTCTAAAATTGATTAAATATTTCCTTTGTATCTGTATAATATATAGCTAATTTTTTGTGTCCTCTTTGGCATGAATAAAGCTTTTTCTTAGGTGATGCTAGAGAGAATTTAGGTGGTGGATCATAACTAGGAGACGTAATTACTGTGTTGAAAGATGAGCAGCATCTTAGTGGGTTCATTAGATACTTGATTATCCTTGTAATTAAGGGTTTTATATGATGATTCCACATCACATATTGCTAATGAGATATTGAAATAGAGGTTCTGTTGGTAAAAGATGCAATATGATGATAATCTGTTCACTGAAATCTTGTCAGTTGATCTTCTATCTAGCCTTATAGAAATTCCAAAGATGTCAAGGCATAAGCCTAACTATGGGAGTGCTGAATCTCTCTATGGTGGAGGGTTTTTCTCTTGAACTATGTTTATATGCTTCTATAGTGATGCTTTGTCTGCTGAGCTAAAAACAGAAACTCAATGTTTCTGATGGTCTTTTGGGCTGAGGCCTGAAGTAGTTCAATTGTTGTAAACTTATTATAGAATTCCATAAACTAGAGTTGCTTCCACTCTCTGAACTGGGGCTACAGCAAAATTTCACTCTGTTTTTAATGTGCTTTTTCCTTGTAGGCATTGAAAATTTGGCTGAGCTTGTTGCAGCTGTTATGCAGAGGATTGGTACATCTGATGAGCAAAACCATCCACAACTCTTGGTGAGATGCTTAATGAGAATTTTTCTACTGAGAAATCATTTTCTTGATCTTTTTGCAACTTATGCCCCTATTGCAGTATGAAGATGATGAGGGTGACAAAGTTCTGCTCACAGCTGACGGTGATCTGATTAGTGCTGTTAGCCATGCCAGATCTCTGGGTCTAAAGGTTGGTGACTTTTCTTTGTTTGCATGCACAAGGATACATTTCTTTTTGTATCTATGGACACAGAACTTTAACTAAAGTATTCAAGCTGAAACAATGTTGGCCCAAGGATTGTTCTCTTTGTTAGATTATGGCTTGCATGGATCGTTCAAATAATACATGAAATGCCAATTGCTTTTATTAGGTAGAGTTTGGTTAGCAAAAGGGAAGGGGAGGGCAAACTAATGCTTCGATCAAGGAATGTATTTTGTTTTACTTTGTTCTTGTTTGATTTGAGAGGGAGAAGAAGGGAGGGGAGAGGAGAGAAATTTTTACCTAATACACCATTTTCTATCCCTCTTTATTTCGTAATTAATTTGTCAAGCTAAAGAAATGAGGTCAGTCTTATTATTAATCCCTGTTATTTACCACAAAACATTTTCTTTCTCAATGATTCCATCTTGGGAGGAAAAATGCTTATATGGAGTCAAGTGGTGCTCCTGATTTGCAGAACTCTGCTTCCATCCTAACCAAATTACAAGTTGCTATTCCCACATTTGCTTTCCCTCCCATTTTTCATTTCACCCAGCAAGACCATGTCTTGTTCCAAATTGAACATTACTTAGCACATAAAACTTCTAAGCTTGGGTGCATTTGGACAGCGATTTTGAAGGGGGGAAAATAATCTGTTTTTGGTGGAAGAAACTAGTTTTTTTTTATTATTTTTGAAATTTATGTGATGATTGGTTAAAAATTGAATTTCTGTGATCAATTATGAAGTTGATTACAGTGAGAACGGCTTTTTCATCAATTAAAATGGGTGGGAAAGTAAAAATATTTGAATTTGTGTAATTGATTATGAAGACATATTCAATTATGAAGTTAATTATGCATCTACATGTCAAATTTGCATAAGCGGAAACAGCTTTCTCATCAAATTCCATGGGTGGGAAAATAAAATAAAATTACTGTCCAAATGATCCTTTTGGTAAGTAAACCCAAGAAAAAACTAAGTTTGACCAGAATAAATCACTGTTCAAAATAAACAGCATTTATCAAAAAAATAAAATAAGCATGTTTTATTCCTCAATTTCCTTGGTGATTTGATTAAATGCATTACTTTCTTAATTCTTAATTTAAATGCAAAAGTCTAAAATGATAAATGACTTATTTTGAAATAGAGGTAGTATTTAGGGACAAAGATTTGGTATTAGGACTTCATTGTCTAAAGATGACTCCCTTGCTGTGGTTCGTGGTGTTGAGACTTTGGGACTGATAATGAATTAATATCTTTTTCTTTCTTCTAGATACGGTACTAATTTATCTTGCATCCCTCCGAGATGGCTTTCTAAATCTATTATATGCAACTTAAATGCAGATTGGTAGAATATTCAACTAGGGGTAGTTGCAAAAAAGGATGTATTTTGCACCATGTTAATTTGGTGAACTTTAAATGAGAATATTCATATTCATATCAAAAGTTGTAGACATGTGTTTACAGGTAATTGGTATTGAATTAATTTTTTTTCAGGTTTTGAGATTGCACTTAGATTTCTCTGAATCTCGTGAAGAAAAATCAGAATTGCAATCAGATATGGGCACTGCTCAGAAATCTGGATTCCCCTTTATTCGCACTGGAATTTTTGCAGGTGCAGTTGTTCTGACAGGAATTGGTGTAATGGTCTACTTAAAGAGGGCCAACACATGATTGTTACATAGAAGAATCAAGTATTCCCAATTTGCTACACCAAATCATCTAATTAACTCCATGTAAGATATTTTCTACTGGAGCAGAAGGAAAAGCATTATATTCTTCTCATGGCTGGGTGAATTATTCTACCATCAAACTGCAAACTGGAAGACCGGCAGATCATCATTGAGTATATATAATAGTGATTAGTCAAAAAGGTAAAGGAAAGCTATAGATCTGAGCCAGGGAAGGACTGGTCCGTGCTTCTGGTTGTTGTATGAGATTTTGTTTAAAATGAAAGTCACAGGATTAAAGGTTCAAGTATAACATGCCTGTCCTCACTACATGATTAATATTTATTTACTGGATTCTTCAGGGGAATTGGAGTTATTCCTTTCTCCTAGAATCTTCCTCCCTGGAAGGTTGAGTCTAAGCCCCAGCTAAGTTATAGCAAAAGCCCTCTCTCTCTCTTTTCCCCCCTCCCTTCATTTTCTGTTAGCAAAAAATTAATTCTTCTTAAAGTTCCAGAATAGAGATTTTCAAATTTTTGGGGTATTTCGATATATATATGTATATATATATAGTTTTTTTCCTAGAATTTTCATATAATTATTGTATTTGTGCGCTTATTAAGTGATAACTCATGATTTGGTTCAAGTTGTTTAACCCTACAAGCTGAGAAAGGGCAAGTATTTTCATTCTGGTGTGTCATTTTTGGATTTGTAGACAACGCGGAGCCATGTGTGATTTGGTCAAGTTTCTAAACTGTGTTCTCCATATGAAAAAAACTACTTTTATTGTTGAAGTGATATAAATAAAGCAAATAAGAAAATCAAGGATATAAAAAATAAAATGTTAAAATTATAAAAATGAAAAAGAGTAAAATTTTCACAAACAAAAATAATTAAATGACATTCGCACACACCTTTTTTTTTTTGTTTTGTAATGCTATGAGGCAAACGTTTATTTTATTTTTTTGCTAAAAGTACTGTTTTCTAGATGGTCCATGCCATTTCAAGTCGAACAAAGCCCATATTTTAATAAAAAAATTTATCCAAACACAAAAATATTTCAAAAACAAAATAAAAATACTTTTTTTAATTTTAATCCAAATACACCATAATATCTGCAAAATATTGAGTAAATAAGGCATATGTTGCTTTTGTTAAAAGGTTTTGCCAGTTTGGAAATATTTTCTTAAACCACATAACCAATCATAATGGAGTTGCTATCAAGTCCATTGAATGGAATCACAATTAAGTCAGTCGAATCAAGCTTAAATATTTTGAACTTAGAGATTGATTATTGCTCAAGTTAATTCATTTATTATTAAATTGATACTGTTGCTCCAATTTTTGTTCAATTATTTATTCATAAACTTCGAGATTATTCTTATTCGATTTGTTTAAATTATAATTTAACATTATTCATGTTGAACTTGTTTAATTTATTTAATCATAAAGTTAAAATTTAAATAGTTTGATTATTGTGAGATCAAATTTGAATTTATTTATTTATTCTGAATTTTAATAAAAACATATATTTATTCAGTATATTCGTGAACATGCTTAAGTTTTTTCAAATAATTTACTTAACTCGAATCGATTTATCTTTGATAAATGAATGAGGCTATAATTGACCATTAACATTTTGAATGAGCTTTCTACCCATAAATTAAGTTCTACAGTACTGGGGCTATCAAATTCCTAGTGCCGTACTGTAAGCCTGTTCTTACTACTTTTGGAAGATTTGGGTAACTTGTGATTAAAGTTGGTTAGATTTAAATCCCACAATTCATATAAAGAAGTTGTCATTTTCATTGACAATTCACACGCTATCTTTTTATCATCTGTATCCCTTAAATTTGCTTGAGAAATTCTTAAAATAATTGCCCTTGAATTGTTTGCCTTTATGTAGTAGTCCCGGTCCCAACTCGTTGATCACGTGCCAAAAAATTCTAATAAATTTTCAAGCATCTAAAATCAAACCTTAATAATTCATGATTTTCAGAACAATGAATAAGCGTCTTACTAAATTAATGAGAAATCGTAAATTTGATTTTTTCTAAAAATGTCATGTATGAAACTCTATAAATACAATCAAAGTCAAATTTGAATATCGAATTATTTAAGAAATAAAAAATCCAGACATTAGGCTATCAAAAAAAAATGACAATAGCTTTATTCTCTGTCCCCTACCTGCCCCCACACCAAGCAATCTCTCATACTCCCTCCTTTGTAAATTATTATTCGGGTAAGAATAATACATACAAATCATTGCTGACTTTTTGGGGTTAAATGTGATTCTTTTCATTTAGGTGGCTCCCACTTTCCATAAATCCTTTTTGAAATTTTGCACGTCCCTTCATATTCATAGCCCATGAGCGCCAACTTTGTAAAGACAAACTCTCCAAATAATACTCCAAAATAAGTCTCTGTCTACACTTCACTCCAACCACGCTCCTCCTCCAAGTCCTATTCTCTCTCTCCTCATGTTGCCACCACTATATATATATATATATATGCCTGCCCATCCACACCTAGCATCTCCTTTTGAATGCACCAAAAATAATCTCTTTGCCTTTTTGTTTTTTGTTTTTTAATTTCCCATAAACACATCATTTCATTTGCATTTTTGCTGAGTGAAGGAAGATTTTTCTGATTTTTTTGTTTGTTATTAAGGTAATTTTCTCTTTCATTTTTTTTTTTGCATATATATATATATTTTTCATAGATATGTGAATGAAGAATGTGCATGTGTGGGGATACAAAAAGGGACTCAAGATTGGCAGGCTTTTTGCAGTGTTCTTTATGTGGGTCTTGTGTTTTGCAGATATCTTTGTAGTGGGTCATGCTTTATTTTTTCAGTTTTTTTATCATGACATATATAGCTTTTTGCAATAACCAATTCAATTCCTTTTGGTATGTCCATTTCTCCCTCTCTCTCTCTCTCTTCACCCTTGATGATGGTTAGTGAAGGGTAGCTATCAAATTAGTTGGTTTTGAGTGTTTGCTAAAAGTTTCTGCCATTTGAATCTCGCTCCAGAATGGAACTTATCTTACATTCAACTGTTTCCTTCTTTTAGGGCTTTTCAAGAAGTTAGTTGGGGGAAAGTGAATTCTAAGCGAAGTTTCTGAAAAGTACTACCCGAGATTTCCTCCAGTATTGCTTCACGTTTCCCTCATTTACTCTGTGGAGCAGGGTATCATCAATTTGGGTAGTATTCCCTTTTTCCCTTCAAGAAATCAATCTTTAGGATTGTGGGCTTTCGTCTTTGATCCTCTGTAATCATGTAAAAATCATTGATCTCTTGTTCATTGTCATTTGCAGATTTCTGGTAGCCCCATTTTCGATATTGAATCTCTTGCAAATTTCTTATGATTTGGAACCATTTGGGATGTTTAAGAATGGAGAATTGATACAATTGCTCATCAATCTTATGCAGATCGTTGTTGTTGGTGTAAAATATAGAGGCCCAGTTACAGAATGAATTAAGTAAATTTATGGTTGTCCTCAGATGGACAAGAGGAATTGGCTATGGCGGAGGAGATCATCGGAGAAGAGTCCCAGTGGGGAAACGGACAGTTCTGCAGGATCAGTATCTTCACATTCAGAAAGGTGTTCTGACGATCAGGTTGGTAAAAATTGTTTGTAATCTCATCTTTGCCCATTAAAATGATTAATTCCAATCTCTGCCAATTTCTTGTTCTTGGTATTTTTTGTTTTTTTTTTTGGGACATTTTGCCTTCTATAAATGATTCCAATCAGAGAAAGATTCTCCGATGATCAATGGAATGTTTTTTTTGCAGTTGTTTGATTATTATTTTTAGGTTTTACCTAACATATATGGTACATATGAAATTTATAACCATGTTTGCTGGGAGTCTTCTTTGTTTGTCCCTTTCCATCTAGCCTTGTATTCATGTCCGGGGGGCACTGTTTTAGCCTATAGAAAACAACAATGTTTTGGAGAAAATAGGTTCATAATAATATCACACAATCCCCAATTGTACGGTGGTTGAGGGCTAAATTTTACTGTCACCATTTTGAACATATATGACTTATGAACTACTTATATTATATGATGGATTCAGGTCTTGTGAGGGTTGGAGTTTTCTCATAATGATATGGAAAAAATTAATGTCTTATATATATTTTTTAAAAATCCCTTATTTGGTTTAATTTTTTAAGGGAAATTTGTGATTAAAATTCCTCCTAAAGTTCCTCATTTCCTTTCCACTCCAAAAGCCGAGTGATTCATAGGGGAATGGAAATATAAGCGTTATTATATTTATATAATTGCTCTGATTATATTTTAAGAATTTTAATTATTTTTTATCATTTTTCTTCTTCAATTTCATCTTCTATTTATTTATTTTTTCTAATTTCTACTAACTGTTCTCATTGACTAAACAGTGTTAAATCCATAAAAAAATTACAAAAAAAGTATAAACATTAATAAAGATATAATAATCAATTTATTTCCATTTTCCCTTCCTTTTCCTCGCGAATCAAATAAGAAAATTTTATCTTCCCTTCCTACTCATCCAAATCAAATCAAGAGATAAAATTATTTTCTCTCCATTTTCCTCCCCCGTTCTCTCCACTTTTGAACCAAACATTACCTGAATTTATTGCCCTACGTTATGAGAAAATCTGAATAATGAAAGGAACCCAAAGTAGCAGAGATAAAGAGAATGGAACCGAATATAGGGATCAAAAGTGGGAGAATGAGAAGAGCAAATGACATGGAGGCGAGTATGAAGAGAAGGAGATGAGCCCTCCGCCTTAGCTCCTCCCCGACCAATGCAAACCCAACCTATTCAAGGATTTAAAGGAGGGAAGGACGAAGATGATACAAAATACATTAGCACTTCAGTTTTTTTTTTTTTTTTTTTTTTTAAGTTGAAGGTTATATTTGGATTACTTCTTAAAATCGATTTATTCATTCTCCGTAAAAATATATTACATAAACAATGTTTTTTTATTATTATTTAAATAAAATTATAATTTAAAATAATTTATTAATTATATTTTATAATATTATATTTATTTTTTTAAAAAAAACATTCAAAAATATTTTATGTTTTTTGAAAGTTGAGGAACGCTTTTTACCGTTCATATTTTTGAATTCCATTCAAATCGAACTTTTTACTTTTTCCATTTTTCAATATTAATAATTTAAAGAAAATCCTGGCCACGAACTTCAACTTTGCACTGCTAGTAATTTTTTTTTTTACTCCAATTCGACCGCAAACCACCTCATCGCCACCAATCGCCATCGCATCTCAGACGCTTTTCATACCCTAATTTCAAACTCTGACGCCGTCGCAACTCACTGCATTCCTCCCGTTCATCTCCTCAGCCGCCGGTTTCCACTGGCCAGCTTGGAAGCATTTTCCCTGGAAACCTCCCAATCGCACGTTCGCTGCAGGGGAAGTATCCTCTCCAAAATGATGGCAGTAATTTGATTATGTTGGCCGGAGAAATGTTGGTCAGTTGGGTGGGTCTCTGCGCTTTCGTCTCGAATAAGCTCAACTGCTAATGAACTTCCTAGCCAGATCCATGGTGTTGGCAGATAGCAAGCTAGATCGAGCTAGAGAGCTTGGGCAAATCTTAAACGAACTTAGCTCAATAGCGCCAAAGCTCGATATTGCTGGAGATGCGGAGGTATACGTCTTTGAGGGCTTGCAAAGTTTATATTACTAATTTTAGGTACTTAATCACTAGAGACTTAGATTCTTCTAAGTTGAATATATATATATATATTTGGTTGTAGGCTTTTATCTTGTGGAAATGTCGTTTTGTAGGCTTCCGTTCACTAGTTTGCTTAATTATTTTCTTAATCCCGTTGCAAAACATAGAGAGTTTGACTGAGTTGGAGCACGCTGAAGCCAATGAAACCCTGGAGGGACTTGAAAGAAAAGAGATCCGTTTAATCAAATATTTTTTCATTAATAATTCATAGTGGTTAGCTGTTTTTATTAGTTCAGGAGTTGTCGAGAACCTATCTTTTTAACGTTGTTGACTTTAGTTTTAGTGTGAAACAGTTGCAGAGAACCGATTTTGTCTCTCTTGTTGACTCCTTTCTTTTTTTTCCTAATTTTTTTAAAAAAATTAGCACAAGGGTTTCAAATAAATGGCATAATCTGTTTAAGATCTTCCAATTGGTATTGAAAATAACCTCATTTTTTAACTTTTTCTTCTTGTTATTGTTATTAGTTCCTAGTTGCTTTCTTCTTCTTGGGAACTAGAAAAGTTGGAATGCATTACATCCAGTCTCTTGGATGGAATATGGTTCAACCCAGAGAATTTAGTTCGTTCAAACGCAACCTATCTATTGAATGCATTATTTCGTTTAGTTTCCCCTTTTTGTATCTGTTTTTAGTTTTCTCTATATGAATCCATTATTTTGTTTCATGGAACTTTATGACATGCAGCATAGGTAAATGTTATCTTTTAATTATATGATGCAGATATGGCATGCAGACATGTCCCACCAAACCATAAATCCTTGAAGAGAATTATTCCTTCCCATATAAAAAACATGTCATGTATTTTATATTGAGCAGATATGCCAAAACAATTTATGCAAAAAAATTAATGGAATAGACAAATGATGAAGTAGAATCAGTTAGAATTGTTGTATTGGTAAGAAGAGACTGCACTAGGCGAAACCTTGTATGTGCCTGAATTTCCATTTGATTGTCACATGATTTTTATATGTTATTAAGTGGCCTTGAATTCAATAAAAAGGATATGGTGCAGAGGTGAAGGCATTAGGAGGGAACAAAACCATCCTGTGACAAATCATTTTTAAGATTTAGTCCACTATATGATATTGGGTGAGAAAATATGCAATTTTCATACTTCAGGATTTCAATTTACTTGAGAGCTTGTTTCCTTGTGATGCTAGACTTCTTCCAAACGTCACTTCTACTGAATGAAGAGTAGAAAATATTTAATGCTCAGGTGTACTTGGACTGAATAAAGTGATATTTCGAGAATAAAAATATAGAATGGAATTTTTAGAGTATTGTATTGAGATGTTTGATTTGATTGGGTCCAAATATCAGATATTAGTTAAAACAATATTAATTGTTTAAAATTTAAATGAGAGTTTTTGAGTTAGAAAGTAAATATTTTAAAAAATTTGGTTTGGAAACCCAAACCAAATATACTAGTCTTTTCATAGTTCCTGTAGTTTATTCTCCGAAGTTCCAATTCACATGTTTTATGGGTGCAATTCTGTTTTGACAAGTTGTTCCCATCCTAGATGTAAGAAGGAAACATATCTGGAAATAGAAAATGAAGTTTGATTTTTGGTTCATAGTCTCTGATAGATATTTCTCTTTTTCAAAGGCCCTTTCAAATCCAAATATTCAATCGCCTGAAGTCACGTCTAAAGCTGCTCCTGGCGATGAAGAACTTAGTGATACTGTGAAGACATTATCTGATAAACTCTCAGAAGCTCTTCTTAACATCCGTGCCAAGGAAGACTCGGTCAAGCAGCATGCTAAAGTTGCTGAAGAAGCTGTTTCAGGTATCAATCATTTTCGTTACATAAACTTAAAAACAACCTTGCAGCTTCATTCTAATTTGTTTTTGCAAGATTCAGTTAATGAAAATTATATTTCAGCTACTCTCTGATTTAGTCATTGCTTTTTCATCGCAATAGTACTAAGGTTAATAAGATTAAAGAAAAGGATAGAGGGAAAGTCATGGAATTCCTTTGGCATCCTGGTACATAAAATTGTTTAGCTATTCTTTTATGCATTCTGATTTTTTTTTTCTTTTTTGTTTTGATTCAAGAATGTCAGTTGAATTCTTTTTTTTTTTTATTTTATACATTCTGATTTTTTTCTTTTCTTTTTTTGAGTAAAAAAGAAATTACTTTCACTGTCTTTTGAATGCAGTGGGATTTTCATGTGTTCTAAGAAAACTTGGTGCTCTATAATATATGTATGTATAACTATGGATCGGATTATCTGGTTATATAGGAAATATAGTCTCTAGGCATTTTCTAGAGATTCCTTTTAGTTTATTATTTCTTTTTAGTACTTGTGCTGATAAATTGCTGTGTTTATGCCTCATTTGTTTGCTGCTAAATTAAGGCGCAATATGTTCTTTTGATCTTCAATTTGATAAAACAATTTTTTGGAATTATTAAGCTGGTTTTTGCAATTAAAATTATCATCACCAGCATCATGGTTTAATTGTCCAAGCATACTCCTTTATCCAAAATTAAATGCTCACTTTTGACATAGTATAAGAATTAAGCAGAGCTTTTGATAAGTTAGTTATCACATTGTCCTTGTTATTAATGTGATTAGTTGTCAAACCATATGTTTTTAGTGGGATATTAATCCTTTAGTTTCAGGAGTTTATTGGTGGAATTTTGGATTGATAATATATTCTAGGAAGGTAAACATTCAATTTTCAATGTTCTAAAATATAAATGTAGACATTCAATTATGTATCAAGGGAGTACCATTAACTCAGAAAGATTTCTTGTAGATGTTGAATGACAAGGAGTCTATTATATCTTGTGTTGTTGCTTGACTGGTAAGTATTTTCCATAATGTTTTAGGATGGGAGAAAGCTGAAACTGAAGTCCTTGCACTAAAGAGACAAGTGGAGGTCATAACACAGAAGAATTCATCCCTTGAAGAACGTGTTGGCCACCTTGATGGGGCACTTAAGGAGTGCTTAAGACAGCTTCGGCAAGCAAGAGAAGAACAAGAACAGAAAGTTCTGGAAGCCATCGCCAAGGCAAGCAGTGAATGGGACTCTACAAAATCTGCACTTGAGAATCAGCTGAATGATCTCCACTGTCAGCTTGAAACAGCTGAAACGGAGGCTCTTACCTCTACCTTTCCTGATCTTTGCATAAAGCTTGAAGCTGCTGAAAAAGAGAACTCACTTCTGAGGAATGAGCTAGTTTCTAGAGATGAGGAGCTGAAACTTAGGAGCACCGAGAGGGATCTGAGTACTCGTGCTGCTGAAACAGCTAGCAAGCAAAATCTAGAGAGCATAAAAAAGGTGGCAAAGCTTGAAGCAGAGTGCCGCAGGTTAAAGATGCTGACACGCAGAGCTGCTCCAGTTAATGATCACAGATCTGTTACATCTGTTTACGTTGAATCCTTTGCAGATAGTCAATCTGACAGTGGGGAGCGGCTATCAATAACTGATACTGATACCTGCAAATTGAGTGGCTTGGAGACAAATGATTGTGAGCCAGGTCACTCTAACTCATGGGCTTCAGCTTTAATAGCAGAGCTTGATCAATTTAGGAGCGGGAAAACTCTTGGAAGAAATATCATGAGCCCTTCAGATGAGATTGATCTCATGGATGATTTTCTTGAGATGGAGAGACTTGCTGCTCTTTCTGAAAAAGAAAAGGGAAACTTCCGTGAACCAGGAGCCCATGCTGAGGAGAACTTTTTAAAAGTGGAACTAGAAACCATGACAAATCGGACGGCTGAACTGGAAGAGAAGTTGGAGAAGATAGAAGATGAGAAAGTGAAACTGAAGATGATGCTAACTGAGTGCCAAGATCAACTTAAGGAATCAACAGACAAATTAGAGGAGACCAAAGTGAAATTAATGGAGTTGAAAAATCAATTAGCTATAGCAAATCAAGCAAGGAGAGGAGCTGAGACAGAATGTGATGCTACTAAAATAGTTCTTAAGAATTCAACAGAGAATCTAGAGAAAGCAGAAGTCTGTATAGTGCAGCTCCAAACTCAGTTAGCAATATCAAATGAAGCAAAAAATGTGGCTGAGAATGAGGTCCAGGCTATCAATAGAAAGCTAATGAAATCAGCAGCACATGTAGATGAACTGGAGGTTAAAATAACTGAGCTTCATAATCAACTAGCCATTGCAGATAAAGAAAAGTGCAACAGTGAGGCAGAACTGCAGGCCATAAGCATAAAGAAAGAAGCAGCAGAATCAAGGGTCAAAGTTCTAGAACTTGAGCTTAATAGCCTCCAATCGAAAGTCTGTAACTTAGAAGATGACCTTCTGAAAGAGCAGGATATCTCTGCTGAAGCTGTTTCACACTGTGAGAAACTTGAAAATGAGATCATGAGAATGAAATCGGAGTCTCAACTTCAGAAAGCAGCAATTGTTGGAGATTTTAAGTGCAATCAGGTACAGTTACTAAACCCTTTGTCAAGCAAACACTGATGCATAAGTTAGTTACTAACTGAAAGCTGAACTCAAAAACTTCATGTCCAGTGAACCATGCTTCTTTTTGGGTGCTTTAGTTTAGCTTGTGCACAATACCTTGACCTTACATGTGTAGAGGGTACTTCCATTTGTTAAGGATGTGAACTGTCAGGCCATGACTGTATAGTTGAACTATACTCTTTCCCCCACCCCCAACCAGGAAAAAATAAAAAACGGAAAAACAGTGCAGGTGCCTAATAAGTAATAACCCCCTATTCTAGGCACGTTTGGTAGATGCATTTGGCAGATGATGTGCTGTTATGCAAGGAATTGTATTTTACATGACATGTGATATAACTAGAAAGAGCAAATTACTATGGAAAAATATGTATATGGTTTCTATTTCTTAGGGGAATTGGAGCGGAGTGAAGATCAAAACTATCTTATATGGCCAGTTACTGGTTGATCTTATATGCTAGACAGTTTGCAAGAGTTGGGGACCTCTATGTGTTATGTGATCTAGACGATTTAGATAGACTTCAAAGGCAACTTTCTGTTTTGCAACTTGGTTATCAGTCTTGAAGGAGACTAAAAGGGACATGGAAGTACTGGAAACAGACTGATCTAAACTGGTTGAAATTATAAGTCATGTCCTTACTTCTTCGAGGTTGAAAATTGTAACTCAGAAATCTATAATAGTAAAGGACTAACTATACAGAATATCTAGTTATACATGTATTCACTTCATGGATGTGCTAATTTTTACTGCATATCAAAATGCAGTGTTTTGTAGTCTTTGGTTTAGAAGATTAAAATTCCTGTAATTGTGGAGCCCTGCTTCAATTAGATGTTGAATTACCTTCTTGTTCAATATAGCCATATAGCTAGTGTTCTGCTTTTCCTTGGTCATTGCACACAAATGAACATTTATTACCCTGCTTTTTTAACCTAGTTGAAGGTGCACCTTGTCTCGAAGAGTATTAATATTCTTTTTGCTCTGCTTTGTGTGGTTCTTTGTTCTTTATTTCTTTTTTCCTTTTTTTAAGTCTAGATTCATGGTTTCAATTTTAGAGAGAATGGACGCAACCCAATTTTTTCACCATGGAGACCCGGGATTGTTTGCCAACTTTGAGTAATAGTGCTAGTTTAATGTACTTATATTGAAGTATATCTAGTTAGACAGAAATTGAGAACAAACTGATTTAGAGGTTTCACTCCAATGTTAATTATTTGCTAGACTTATGGTTACTATTTTTTTTTTTTTTTGTCTTTCACAGGATAAGGAGTTGGTAGTGGCTGCTAGCAAATTTGCAGAATGTCAAAAAACAATTGCTTCTCTTGGTCAACAGTTAACTTATCTTGCAACGATGCAGGACTTCCTCATTGACTCAGAACATTCGCTGTAGATCCTTTTAAATTGATTGAGATCTTAAGTTGGAAGAAGGCTCTTGCTGTGGTGATTTCCAAGAGTCTCACATATAAGGGGATTCAGAATTTTCGTTTAAATTAAAGGTTATTATCATCTTCAGAGAAACATTATTTGGTATTATCGGCAGAGAGTATTTATTTCTTTGAAGAGTAAAAATATAGTGAGGGAACCAGGAAAAGTAAAGCAATTCTTTTAAACGATATTCCATGACTGGTTGAAGCTTCATCAGCCAAAGCAAGGGACAGGAAAGTTTGAGAGTTGAAGACAAATAGGTGCTTCGTATTAATCATTAGGACTTGGTTGTTTAGGTTTTCTTTTTTCTTTTTTTTTGTGGTCTCATACTTTTAGTTTTGCAGCAGGACTTAGGCTGAGATAGAGAGAATCAATGTATAAGATTCAAATGGACTGAAGTTCGATGTTTTGGTTAAAATAGTATCATTACTTCACTTCAATCTTTCAGCTATATTTTATTGCGAAGTGCTCTAATTAGAGGCCTTCCTTCTGGATTGCTGAATTTATTTCTTATCATCAATGAAATTATGTGTTTGCATGTATGTGCATTTGTGTATATTAATCGAAAATACTGAGAAGGGTAGGTGATTAGTCAAATCAAATATAGTTACAAATTGGAGGAGGAGGCATCGAAGTCTACATATCTTTATGCAAGTGTCCGTCTGCTAAGCGCTAAACGCTAAACTTGGAAGATGGCTACGAAAGGTGGGGCGGGAGTCCCTGTTTTCTGTCTCTATCGCAATCCCCGTTTATCATTGGCTCCACCCCAATCCCTGCTCCTCACTTTGGTTAATCATAGATCTATAATTAACATGATTAGTTGATAAAAAAAAAAAAATATATATATATATATATATAGAGAGAGAGAGCTATATTTATTATTTACTTAGTAGTTAATAAAAAGATAAATATGTAATATAAGTATGTTAGTTATTTCTTAAAGATAATAAAAATATTGATTAGATATAATTCTATGTTTATATATATACATGTAAAGTAGAGAAAAGCTTGAATGAATGGCTCCCGTAGAGAGGAAAATTAATTCTCATCCTCGTCTCTATCACTATTAATTTTGATTTTCTATCATATTTCCATTTAAATCTGAATGTTTCCGTTCCTGTCTCTATCACTATTAATCTTGAATTTCTATCGCATTCTCATTTAAATCGGGATATCTTCATCCCATCAAAGCAAGGAGCAGGACCCAACTTTGAGTGAAGATTTTGCCATCCATTTATTCTTACCATTCCTTCATCAAACTGTTATATAGGACATACTCATCAATATAATGTTGTAGTTCAGTTGTAGATGTCACTAATAATATTTACATAGCAATAATAATCATAAAATATTTGATTTGTCAAACTACTCCTTCAAGACATGTTTCAAAACTTGATTAGACAAAGTATTTAAATTAAATGACAGAAATTTATATGTCGTTTATTTAATTTTATAAAATTTTCATGCTTATAGTCTTTTTTTTTTCCTTTTCCATTTTTTCTAAACTAATACTATTTGCTTTCTAAAAATAACATTAGATTTTATCCGTTACCCCTCTTATTAAAAAAATTTCAAAAAAAGGCTCATGTTAGATTCATGATGCCTGTAATTAGACTAATTAAAGTAATAATTATTAATTTTAGAGGTCTTGAATATGATAATATCCCCTCCCTCAAGCTATATTCAAAGAATGCATTTAGATATGGAATCTAGATGGATAAAGCATTGGAATGTTCCATGCTGTTTGAGATATCGAGGTCTTGGTCTTGGCATTGGTACAATGTATCGGTTATATGCTGACAAAAAGTCTGCCATTAATCTTAAATTTGTCTTCCCTCACAAAAAAACAAATATTAAATTACTCTAAACTTTCGTATTGTTTATTTCCACGCACATGCCTAATAGTATGCGTTTACATATTAAAATAGTGTCTGCAATATATAATTCATAACATTCAAAATTAAATATGTGTATTTCTATAAATAGACAGATATGAAATTAAATATTCATTTTTATTAATAATATCATTAATTTACGAGATTTATATCACACTAACTCATAATCTTCACCACTTAACACTTTAATTAAAGAAATTACATTCAACTAAATCATAAATCTCACAATTCATTATATTTATATGAAGAACAAAATTTTGTAAATTAATTAAATTTAATAATGACATTCAATTCTGGGTGAATATTATATATTATATGTGTGATGAGATTTGGGGAGTATTGAAAATCTTCTCCATTAGTTTGAGAACAAATAAAAGAGTATGGAGAGACACTATTGAAATTCATCTCTCATTTTTAAATGTCTTCTTACAATTAATAATTCTAAAAAAGATTCACTTTGTGTGTCACATGTGTATTCGTATTCAACTTTATACAAATTTACTTGATTGTAAATACATGAAATATGAAATTTTGATGTAAATATTATCGATCTATGTGATGTTTTTCCTTCATTTGAATTGGAATATTCACTTTTGTACTTAATACGAGAATTTAAAATAAATCATTTACTAAAAAATAACAATAATATGTGTTACTAATGTATTTATTATGAAAAATTTAAATGTAAAAACTATCAACTTTTTAAAAGAACGATAAACACATATCCTTATGAATAAATGCAACACCTCCTATTTCCCTTTTCTACTTTCTCTCTATCTTCAAACTCTCTCAAATTCAATCCTTCAATGGTCAAATCAAAACTATTGTAAACCAAACAAATATTTAAGAAAGTTAGTTTTTTACTATATAACTATATTTATTTAATTATTTTGTAAGATCGATGAGTTTTATTTGTTAAAATTGAAGAAAATTATATTCATATTATATATGATTGAAATTGATAAAATGTTGTAATTGGATGTATACTTTTTTTTTTAAAAAAATGATTGGACAATGTTTAAATTGTATCGAATTTTAATTGCATAATTTTATTATATTGAGTGATTTTTCGTTAAAAAATTAGTATCAAATACATCATAATTCTTAATGTTTAATGTTGTTCGAAATCTAACCTTTTGCTTTCAATTCCAATCAAAGTCTATCTCATCCCCTTAGCCGCCAGAAATTGGTTTTCCAACGTCTTAGCCGTAGGTGTCCAATTATTAGGCACAGAAAAATCTAATAAAATAATTTTAAATTTCCTCTATCCATCCAACGTTATCTAAAGCACTTGACATGAAATATTCTTAAATTGGTAATAATTAGGCAAAGTAAACCAACCCCTTTCTTCCACATTAAAAAAAAAAAAAACCCATAACGAATCCCTTTTAACTAAAAAAAAAAAAACACACATGAAGTCATGTATGTCTGCGCACGTGGGTTTTTATATAAAACCTTTAGTCATATGTTTCCTGGTCCTGCAAGGACCTTTACAGAATCTTCCATTGTTTCTTTCATAATCTAATTTCCTATAACTTTCCTATTTTCCTATCAATTCTTTAAAAAATTTCTTACATCCCCTTCCAAGAAGCAGACCTAAACATCTTCAAAATCCCTACCATCCTTTTGCACACACTTCTGTCCAAAGCCCTTGAGACCTATATATATATATATATAACTCTCTCACTTCTGTCCTAATAATTCAGTTGTTTGGTCATAAGTCATAATATTATAGTACAAACACTACAACTTTTTCTGGCTTGTGAGTTTGCTGTGTGACACAAGCTATATAGTATAGTACAAACTATGGATTTTGTTAGCAAAAAGATGATGAAGAGCAAGAAGAAGAGAGATTCATCACTTAAAGTTGTGTACATTTCCAGCCCTATGAAGGTGAAAACCAGTGCCTCAAAATTCAGAACAATTGTGCAAAAACTCACCGGCCGAGATTCCGATATCTCATGTTACATGGATGGAGGAATTACTACAACTACAGACTTTGAGATTTTGCCAGAAACATTTGGGGTATCGAAGAAGTCTATGGATGACAACATTAATCATCCTTTGTCATCATCAAATTCAAACTCAAAATCATCATCTCTCTCTACTTTGATGGATCATCCGCCACGCGAGTCTCCAACCAGCTCTGATTCTTTCTTGGAGCAATCTTATTTTCCTTTTGGTGATTTTATGAATTCCCAGATGGAAGAACAGTACTGTCAGGGGGCATTTCCATCAAATTTGTTTAGTGACTCATCTCAATTAGATATTGATGTTCTTGGAAGTTATGATGCACTGTAGATACAATTTTTTTGTCTCTTGAAGATTCATTTGGAGTTAATTATATTAGTACTGTATATCTTTAGCTTATCAATCTGCATCAATCTTGGATCATCATCATCATCATCATCATCATCTATACAAAAAGTTTTCTATTGGATGGCAATAGTAAATCAATTACAAGTAGTAGTAGTTGACAAGAATTGATTTCTTATCCATTGGGCATTTCTTTGGCCGTCTTTGTGGACGTGCGTAGCCACCTATCAATAGTTTCCATCTGAGGCAAATGGATGGATTCTTATATTCCATGGTCCCTTCCCTGGCCCCCAACCGCTTGGTACTCTTTTGTTTGGTCGATATACTAATAACAATATACATAAACAATTTATGTGTCCTTTCAATCAAGAAATGCAAGTTTAAACTAGTAAAACGGATACTAAATCATTTCTAGTTATGTATTGTGGTATTTATAGATTATTAGGAGTACTCTATTATTAGGATACATACATCTCTTTATGCACTTGCTCCAAAATCACTATTAAATAAGATATATATATCGCATAATCAGTCAAATAAGATTCTCTATTAACGTCTTATTTACTAACTTAATAATCAAATATGCTATTTGAGTAAATCTCTAATTCATTTCCATTTGCAAAAACTTTCACATCATCACAAGAACAAAAATAAGAGGCTCTATGTTCACTACACAAACTCATGAGTTGATGAATGCTTTAATAAAGAATCCAAATTACGTGAGTATGAAAGGGAGGATGATCAAAGTTTTGGGTAAGCAATAGGAATCCGAAAATGTGTACTGACATGAACTGGAATAATATTAAATTTATCTACAAAAAAAAATTGAAATTAATCTATAAAAATAATGTATTGAAATAGCTTAGGTTAATGATAAATGAGTTATTGTTTGAAATTAAGCTATAAAAATAATGTATTGAAATATGTTAAAGATAATCTTGAATATAAACTTCAATAAGTAATTTTACAGTCGAAAAGTAAGAAATAAATTTTTTTCTTTAAAGTTTTTAAAATATTTTACCCATGTAGGCTGGTTCTATGTTCCTTGGCCATCATACCTCTCCTCTACATGCTGAAATCCATGCTGCTCTCGAAGGTATTCGCATTATTAGCGATCATGGTTTTAAAATCATGCTTCTTGAAGGAGATTGCATTGATATGATCAGTGGAATTAAAGAAGAAAATAATGATCTATACTATCTTGAAACATGTTCTTCAACAGCTAGCAGTACAACTGGAAAGCTCCTTTACAGTTATCTCTTGTATTCTTAGAAGAAATGCAAATAAAGTAGCAGATAGACTGGAAAATCATTCACTGAAGAGTAAATCTTCTCAAGTTTGGATGAACACTTATCCATTTTTTGTATATGAAGGATTCCTTTTTCTCAAAGAAAAAAGAAAAAAGAAAACATTATGTGTGCAACTTGCTACAATGATGACTGTCACTGAAACAAATGGGGTTAAATTCATAAAGATCTGGGCTATCTTCTGGCCCAATTCTTTTTAAAAAAAAACCAAGCCCATTGTAATAGCAAAATTTTGATTAGGAGAAAATGATATTACACAAGAATCAAATATTCGACCCAACTACTAACAAGCTTTGATTTATTGGGCCTTAAAGCCCATAGAGCAAGTTCGGACCCTCTTTGCTATTTCTTAAGCCTTTGAGGACTCATTTGAAATTTAGAAATTTGTAGTCGTCTTTTTTCTTGCTAAATCGAAATTTAGTTTCATTATGTCAAGCAAATCAGTCATAGGACAATAACTGCATTAGTATGATCTAAATATTCTTTGCCTATCCAACACAAAATAGGGTATTATGAATAGGGATCTCTATAAGAAAATTTATGTGTAAATTAAACCTTTATCAAACCCATTTATAAAATAAATATGTGATATATATATATATATATATATATTTATGGGGAAGTCAATTGATAAAGAACTAATCACATGACCAATAACTATTGATTTGAATTCCTTAAAGAAAAATTTGAATATGATATACCAACTTCTCTCTCAACTTAAACATAAAGTTTCTATTATGTTTATCTATAATTGATTGAAATATCAAAAGAAAAGTGAGAGTATGGAATTGATAAAGAATATGGAATATGGAACCGATAGTCTTTTATAGGTAATTTTTAATCATATATTCTAGTATCAAAAATAAGTAAATACTTGTATTATATTATTTGACTGTCATAGAATAACTTAGTTAGTGAATCACAAATAAAATATTAATTTTACACTCTTACTTTAAAAAAAAAAAAACATATTCACAAATTTCTAGTGAGTAATGTGATGAGCAACTCAATTTCTTGTTCTTGAGAAAAATGGCAACTTCCAAAAGCAAGTTATCTCCCTTAATCAATAAGTAGTTTCTCTCTCAATTAGATATCTTCACCATGCTTATAGAGATATCTAATCACGATTAAATGTGTCTTATGCTAACAAAGAGTTATAAGTACTCATTGAATCAAGAAAGAACTCTCACTAAGATATTAGATAGAGAAGCCCTCACCTTATTTAGTGAGAGAATTCTCAAGTTAAGTTGCCATTGTCTTACATATTCCTGAATTTTCAACCATGATTTGATTCCCTACTTACTTGGTTTAACGTTCATGATTGGTCAAGTTAGTTTATGCCCTTATAACATATGCAACTATGGTAAGGGCTCTATCCTTTGTGCATATGTTTCAAAAATTCCCCATTGTGCTCATTGTTGAGGTCGTGGAAGTGTATATATGCTTTGTTGCAAGCAGTCCATTTCGAAGGCATTAATCATTTGAAGGAGACTACTTCAACATGTTTTGCAAGACTAGACCCTCCCAACAAGAATCTTTCTCATATTGGCCACCTCTTAGATGTTATTTATGAAAGTTTTTCACATATAATTATTTGATGTTTCAAAGGAAAAAATAGTGAAATGGTCCAGCCACCTCAAGGAGTATATGAGGTGAAATGGTCAATTTATAACTAGTTGTTGGTTGTTGAATATATGTGGAATTTCATTTTTATTTACTTTTTAATCTTCTTATATATCGAGAATAATCGTGTTTAATAATATCGTATATTCATTTAGTTTTTATTTTGTACAAGTTGAATTAATTGAACATATAATTTGGACATGAGGAAATAAAAGAATAATTAAGAAGAGAGAAAGATTAGAATAAACTAAACAATATTTTTATTAAATAAGTTGGTAATAAAAATTGTATTTATGTTAAGATATAGCAAATTTTAATATGGCAAAGAAGCAAAGCTAATAATTAATCGGATAAATATGGAGGTTAAAGTTGTATTTTAAGAGAAAATTATTAGGACATGGAATGCCTATAACAAAAAAATAAGTGTCTATTCCCTTGAAATTTAGGAAATTATTAATTAAATCTCTCATTTCTTAAAAAACCTCAATTAAATATTGTTTTAAATCAGTATTTTTGAATGAATTTAGATGAAAAAGAAATTAGATATAAAGATTAAATACTGTTTGTATATAAAATAAATTTTTATATAATAATATAATGTGTGTGTGTGTGTCTATATATATATATATATATATAAATTTAGATTGAATTATATAGAATTTACTTAAAAGGAATTAAAAATGGATTTTTTTTGCAAAAAAAAAAACAAAGAGATTAATTAATTTTTTTAAAAAATTTAAAGACTTAATTAAAAACTAATATTTCATGTAACTATTTTATCCTTCAAATGTTATATCTACTCGTACAAAATGTTGTACTAACGACAAGTATTGAGGTTAGGTGGAAATTTGTGGCTTAAAAAGATCCAATTTTTCACTCATAAAAAAAGAATAATTTGTAAATTTATCCACAATATATTGTTGACAAATATAAACTTACTCAAATACTACTATTTATTAACTAATTTTTTATTGAATAGACTAATTAACCACTCAACCCTATATATTTTCTCATAGGATTATTATTTCTTACACATGACCTCAAATTCTTCATACTTCCCATCAAGCTAATTTGAATGCATTAATTGCCTTATGAAAACAACAATAACTCTAAAGATACAATAAAAAATTACTCATAGAAATGAAAATAATTCGATGGGTTTTTTTTTATAAAAATAAATAAATAAATATGGAAACAGAAAGCCAAGAACAAAAAAAGAAAAAAAAGAAAAGAAAGTTTATAAGAGGTAAGTTTATGAGTGAGCTGTGTTTGTACTTTATGTAGTAGTAAGAGTAGACCCCACCACCATGTGCCCTCGTCCTGTCTCCACCAACTCCTGCCCCTCAATCATTGAGTGGCTCTTTGCTCCCGCAAGCCCCTAATCCACCCTCCCTCCTCCCCCCCCACCCCACCTGTTCTTCAGTCTCCTCTGTTTCCCTCTCCCCAAACCCACCAAGAATTTCCCCCAATTCAAACTCTTATCCATTTTGCAGGTTTATTGGAAGCAGCAGGAATTTTATTTATATTTTTAAAAAGAAAAAAGAAAAAGAAAAAGAAAAAGAAAACAGTGTAGAAAGGAGAGGAGGAGGAGGAGGAGGAGGAAGAAAGGAGCAGTGACTAATAATAATATACCTATGTCATCAGCTCCAGCAGACGGTAATGCCAACGGTAACGGAGCAATTATTGACCCTAGTCAAAGGGGTAGCAGTGGCGGTAACAACTCCAATGCTTTAACCGTTAAGAAGCCGCCGGCCAAAGACCGTCACAGCAAAGTTGACGGCCGGGGACGGCGTATTCGTATGCCGATTATTTGTGCAGCTAGGGTTTTCCAGCTCACCCGTGAGCTTGGCCATAAGTCTGATGGCCAAACCATTGAGTGGCTTCTTCGTCAAGCTGAGCCGTCTATAATTGCCGCAACCGGTACTGGTACAACTCCGGCGACTTTCTCGACTGTCTCTGCTGCTGTTACGGGTCGTAATTCTTCTACGCTCTCAGCTCCTCTTGATCACAAACCCTCATCTCAGCAGTCGTTGCTTGCGCCGACGCCCTTTCTTCTCGGTAAACGTCTCCGGTCGTCCAATGACGATGATAATATCAATGACAAGGATGAGAATTCTGCTACTGTGGTCGGGCCCACATCACTTGGAGGAGGATTCTGGGCCCTATCCGCACGGCCTGATTTAGGGCAAGTCTGGAGCTTTGCTGCGGCTGCGGCCGCTGCTCAACCCGAGATGGTCGTGCCGACACTGAGTGCTGCACAGCAACCGAGGTTTCTTCATCCGCCGACACCGATGGGGGAGGCTTCAGCAGCTAGAGTTGGAAATTATCTGCCTATAGCTCACCAAGGTCACCTGAATTTGCTTGCATCACTATCTGGTCCTCCACCACCGCCTTCTTCCGATCAGCGAGAAGGAGATACGCGCTGAAAGAGTAGTAGTCATTCAGTTTGATTGATTGTTCTTGTCGTACGTGATGTTAATATTTGTGTGTTTTTATGGCGGTTGTTGTTTTGCTTGTAACTTAATTTGTGGTTTTTTAGAGCTAATGGGACTTTGATATATAAGTTAGCTTGTGTTAGAACCCAAAAGAGAATGGAAGAAGAAAAAAAGGGTGAAAAACAACTTGCTCCGCCACGCAGCGGTGCGGTGGTTTCAGGAGCTTGATGTTGTTGTTGTTGATTGTATTCCGAGAGTAGTATCGCATATTTGTTGTGTTGTTCAGGGTGTTGTTTTGATGAACAGTGCAAAATGCAGCTGCTTAACAGCACTGTTAGGTTGTGAAATAGGTGAGGGCCTATTTTGTTTAATTAGTAAAATTTCTGCAAGGATTAGTCAAAATAATGAATTGATTCATTTCTCTATTTGTCTTTTATTTCATGTCTTCTAGCTTTTCTTCCCTTAAATTGTATGGTAGTTTCAGTTAAAAGAACTTTTAACACATCACTGTTTAGATTGACTAAATTGAATAACTTTCCTTTGATGTCTCAAAACTGGAGAAAGGTAGGGAAGAGGTATGTGGTTTAAACTTTGAATGCTAAATGGAGTCAAGTATAAAGCTGCCTGAAGTTCAAAAAGTTTCTGTTGAAGTATCTGGTGTTGGTGGGACTTCCATAGATAATGCTTTTCAGAAGAACTAAATTGCAAAAGTATCTGTGGCAGTTGGAGTTCTTATTAAGGAAGGAATTGGTAAAAGTAGAACTACACTGCAGAAGTTGGAAGAGATGTGCAAACTGGAAGAAGGTTAGGTATCCTTATTTCTAGCAGATCAGAAGTTTACTGGTAATGGACTGTAAGAATGTAACTGCAAAGGAAACCTGGTTAGTAAACACTTTTTGCTCTAACTACTTTTTATTAAGATATCATGCAGGGTGGCAGAAAGCTCAGTTGAATTTGATAAATGTCATTCTATGGAGGGCCGTGCTGCTGAAGGCATTTCATGCAGTTGTTGAACAGTTGTCTTTTATTGTTTGAAGAGGATCATTTATGACTGTTTGGGACAGGTGCTCAATGTTCCGGGCTTATGGTAGAAGATCGATCACCTAACAGTAGAAATTTGAAGTACACTAAATGGTGCTTATTTGGTTGGATCAAAGGCTTAAAACAAAGGGAACTTAAGGGACTGTATAAAGTTTGGCTCTTTATATCCATATTCTGCATGTATCGAAACAGGCAATTGGTCTCAGTCCACCAAATTGCTGTGGTATGCCCAATAAACAATGCAGGAACTCAGCATATCAACATCTGCATGGAAGTTGAGGTCAGAGGTTCATCTGCATCACTTGCAAATATTGGATGTTCATTATACCATTCATTCACTGATCCAGATTTTCTTCAAAAGAAGTGTTAAATAAAAGCAGATAGATTAAGGTATACGAAGAATCATTGTGGTGGTTTCACATTGAAATCGCAAGCAAATATGGAGGAAACTACATTAAGATTAGAAGCACTTGCAGCCTTTTTTACAACTGAATAGACACATGCTCAAGGCCCTAACCTTCTTGTAATATATGTGTTAGGCCAGAATAACTAGCACTTTCATTTTTCCTAATTTTGTTGTTTCTTGTAGACTTTGTGTTTAGCCAATGGACATGCAATCCTGTTGTGTGAGTGAAGGAGGGAGGTTGAAAGATTGCTAATTGACACGGGAAACCTGATCATCAGTTGGAATGAGGTTCATTGACTTCTTATTTCTGGTAAGTTTCACTTCTTTAGTTCTTGAAAATTTGAATGTAATCTCTGCAGTTCTTTAGCCTCTTAAAACTATGCAGTTCATTTTAGATGTTGCCAAGAATTATAGTAAATTTTCTGTTTCATTGTAATTCTTCAAGAAAAAAATTGAGTTTCTTCCTGTTATTTCTAAACTCTATATTTTAACGTTCTAGGGTCAGCCATATATTCTTAAAAGAACTGAGTTAAATGGCCCTTTTGCCACTTATTATGATTAATATAACTGCTAAATTTTGCAATTCTGTTAATAGCATGCTGTAATAATGTATGTCAATGACAACTACCATTTGTAACTCGAAAGTCTTGTTGCCAATTTCTTGTGATATTTTTTTTCTAGCATCTTGAATTAACTTCGGCTTTTGTTTGTCTTTGGGAACAGAATATCATATTCCTGACTTTGTATGATTCTACCATATGCCATGCTGGAATTTTGAAGCTCCTCTCCTCTATGGAAGAAATATTAAACTCCTCTATCAAGTATACTCTTGCTTATTGTTCTTAAGTGCTGGATTCTTTTCATAATCATCTCTTTATATGAACTTCTGCCAATTTTTCGGATCTTCTCTCTCTCTCTCTCTTTTAAATTTTTTTTTACTTGCTTACTGCTGAATGTTTGTACTTATGGTAACTGTACACTGGCCATGCCATGTAGAAGGTTTAAAATGTTTTAGTTATTCTATATTTAATATTGATCTAATTATCTCAAGATTTAGTTGGTGTGGGCAATAAATTATATCAAGGAAATAGTTTTAGGAGGAAAATCTTAGGTTCGTAACAATTTTAAGGTGAAGTGAGGAAAGGGAAAAGGAAGGTGGAAGGGAAGAAATTATTCACCATTTGAAGCACAACTTTCTACCTTGTTTCTGTTTGGTATAAGCAGCCGAAGGGATTGGGAGATAAATTTTTACCTCCTTTTTACATGTTGATTTGCATTGTTTTCTAATTGAAAACTAAGACTGACAATCACCAATAGAGCTTTTCCCTCAACCACTTCTCCCATTTGGGAGGGAGAATAAAATGCCAGAAATTCTTCTGTTTACTTCACATCCTTCATCCTTCTCCTTTCTAGATTTTGAAAATTTTGAAATTTACCTCCATCACCTTTTTACCCAACCAAACTTGTGTCAAATGGAAATTTAGGAATTAAAGAAATGAAAAAGAATGAAATGCTAAAGAATGCTTTAGCCCAGATGAATGGGAATTTCCCTGTTGTTAACCTCAAAAGGCTTCTTTTACAAGGCAGATCCAGATGCTTGAGATTTTTTTAGACATATTTGAAGCTGTATAGCTTGATCATTTTTTGCTGGAAACTTGCCTTCCTTTTCGTCAGCATTGCTGAAAGGTACAATATTCAAAAGCCAGTCCTGCTTCTGAATCCATTGTAAGGACGTAATGCTTGATTTCAATTTACCTCTCCTTACCAGGCAACTGATGGAAGTAACTCTATAAATTTAGCATAAGCAGATACCAGATATACTTTTATGAGAGAATTGAGTCGACTTGGTTTATTTATTTCCACACCATAATGGGGGCTCAAATTTCATGTTGAGCATCATGGAGATTTATGGGTTGAAATGGGAATCTTGGCTATTTCCTACTAATAAAAGTCTTAATATAGGAATGGAGAAAGCTCGTTGAGTATTCACTGTGGAGAGAACGAAAAGTGTATTTTTGACGGTGTGGTTGATTCAACTATATTCAAGTTTCATTACATGTTTTGTCTAACTCATTCTTATTTTGTGATGCCTCACATTTGTTCTTTGTTATCCTTTCTCCTCTTTTTACATATCTTCATGGCAAGTTCAAATCCATCTATTCAATAAATAAAATAACATCTGCATTGATGAAGTGGAATAAAATTTCATGAAATGAAGGAGATAATTTATTGGATCTTCTGGTGATATTTACAATTTTATTTCAAATTGAACATGAGAACTAAAATGTGGCCATTGACACTTCTTAAATGACTCTGAGTTGGTTTTCCTTTTGGCCAACGTTTTTTCCCTTCTTTCTATGTGTGGATATTGGCTCTGCTACAGATCATTCTTGTTTTTCCTATACAATTACAAAATGCTTTCTTATTTAACTTCTGTTTTTCTTCTGTTAACAAAGTTTAATGCTATCCAATATGTTTGTTTTCTCTATTCCAGGAATTGGCAGGGAGAGCAATACTCTGTGTTCTCTAATTTATATGTTGAAGGTTTTTTTTTAATTTTTTTTTATATTAATAAAGGGGGATGGGGACTTGTGTTGTGCCCACTAAGGGAGCGCAAAATTCTGAATAAAATTCGACTTTTCCTGCTGCTCCGTTGGGGTCGTTTAATTGGGGGTGGAGAAAAAAAAAATCTATCTAGAGAGGAGAAAATGTTACGATTTTTGTACAAATCAAAAGAAGAGCAAAAGTGAGAGTTGTGTACAATCATCGAAGTCTAAAGCTCCATTCTTTTCCATTTCTTTCTAACTTGTTTATATATATATATATATATATATATATATATTAGCTTTTGCAGTCCTCCAAAAGTAATATTTTTATTACAGTAAAATAGAAGGAAAATTAGCGGATTTGGTCCTTAAATTATTTTATTTTTTATTTTTGGTCCCAATTTTTTTGTTTTGAATCCTTTTGAAACTCAATCTATTTTGGATAAAAAAAAATTTGGTCATTTTGACATCCTTTTCTTTTCTTTTTTTTTTTTAATTCAAAGTCAAAGATGCAAAAGTCTAGTGGGCAAAACAAGACAAACAATGAGCTTTTTTTGTCTTTTGAATTACTTACTCTATTCATTTTTTTTATACGATTGTTAGAAATAATTTTACATAGATCAAGGAAGTATTGTAGTTTAATAATATTTTTATTTATTTTGTCTCATGAATAGGAAAGATAAGAGAAATAAATAAATGAAGAAATAAGAAAGTTTTTGTGTTGGAGGTGAGGAAATAAATAATGATAAATAAGGGTAATATTGAAAATAAATGATTAAATATTTCTAAAAGGATATAAAACATATTACATTTAGAAACAAGAAAGAAAACTTCTAACTTCTTATAAAAAGTATGAAGGAAGTAAAATGAAAATTGGGGGACCAAACTAAGAAAATAAAATAGTTTGGAGATCAAATCCACTGATGTGAGTAATGTCCCAAAATAGAATAAAGTGATTCATTAAAAACTTGAGAAAACAGAAAAAGATGAAAATCTTGTTCACTTTAGAGGGCCTCTTCAATATCTCGAATGACTTGTACTTATAAATAATTTTAATAAAATCAAAAATGAAAATCATATTCACTTTTTTTTTTTTATCATCATTGTCCTTTTTTTAACTTTGGAAGGTTGAAAAGTAGGATTATTATTTCTATTGGTAAGGACTACTTTAACCTAGAGAAGGATTAGATGAATTGAGTTATATGACAGTAAGTTTGAATCATGGTATAAATATAGTAATGAAATCAAGAAGCCAATATCATCAGATAAGGAAAGATATGTTAAAATGACTTGATTTTGGATTAAATCATTCGATTATAGAAAATAGAAAAGTGATATGTGTGGAAACCAAAAGAAGAGCAAGAGAGAGGAACGCATAATAAGAGTCTGACTTTCCATTTTTTCTACGATTAAATCTTCATAAATCAATATACCTTTCTTTTTCTCCATTAACTTCCCTTTTCTCCTTGTTGGTCTGTATGGTTTGGTATCCCTTCCTTTTGCTGAAAAGCATTAAGATGATCACTTGAGGGTTTGATATTATATATCGACTAAATTTAAAATGATAATTTTTCATCAAATCAGTGTTGTAAATATTTTTGAGTTTATGTCGAGTGATCTTTCTTATACTCATATAATGTTTTATATATTTGATTGGTCATGATTAATTTTCGGACATCTTTTAAATGAAAAATCACTGTTAGACATGATTTTAAAGAAGCCATGGTTGCAAAGCTCATGTGAGTTTTCTTCTTTTTTTGATTGTTGATTTATTTAATTTTTCATTTATGTGGTTTTTGGTTTAGCCTTTTTTTTTTGTTTTCCAGATTTGGTGAATAATGGTTAATTGTTAAAAATAGGTGAAGGAATTGTGTTACTCAGTTTTGAATTTTGTGAAAAACATTGAAATATTAGTGGTTATTTTTTAGCTTGTTGCTTAATTGGACAGTCATGGGACTATAGGGACTGCTTAGACAAAAAATAATATTCTCGGAGTGAAGATTATTCAAGATTGAATTGTTATTTGATATTTATAAATGATATTTGTGAGAAGATTGGGATTGAAAGTAGAACAAATCTTGTTCTATTGCGTGTTCAACTTACTACAAAAAAAAAAAAAACTCATTTTATGATGGATAAAAATCATTTGAAAAACCTTCGTTTATTTTTATGTGATGATTATACAACTATCTATATACCTATTTTAATTGATACAAGCATTTAATGTATCTATATAACTATCTATATTATACATATTTACATTTTATGAAACATTTTTAAAAATTCACATAAGAATAATGATAGTTATTTTGCAAAAAAAGAAAAGAAAAGAAAAGAAAGAAGGTAAAGCCAATTTAATTTGATTGATTATAGATTCCTAAGTTTCATATTACTAGTATAAAGTGAAGTATTTGCTACAATTTTGACGCTGTTGTTTAAGCTTTAAGTTTATAAGAGGGTCGTAAGATTATTGTTATGCTTTTCCTTTCATATGATGGGTTAAAGATCGTCATTTATATTTCAAATTTATATTATATTCTTAAAGTTGTCATTTATATTTTTTGTATATGACAATTCCAAAGTATACAATTTATGTTTTCCTTTTTGTACGATGGGTCAACGACTGTCCTTGATACTTTAAATTTGTACGATGGGTTATGACTGTCGTTTATGCCTTAAGTTTATGTCTTAATTTTACATGATTGTTGCAGACATTCGTTTTTGTCTAAAGTTTATACGATGACCCTCCATTGTTGTTTATGCGTTAATTTTATAAGATGGATTTATTATATAAAGACAATGCGTTCTATAAAGCTAGTTATTTTGTGACATTGAGCAGCTATTTATATTTTGTTTTATACGCAATTCATCATAACAATTTAATTATATATAGTAAAATCTGTATAAATTAATACTTGATAAATTAATAAGAAAATTTTAAATTTTTTTTGCTTGGTCTCAATTTGTGCTAGTTAAAAAAATTATTAATTTTAATAAATTAACAAGTTAATATTTTTTAAAAAAACCTTTATATAAATATATAGTCACATCAATATCATAAATTAATAATATGAATCTATTGTTGTTTAATTTTTATAAAATTTAAATGTAGGTGAATTAATGAAATTTATTTATAACTTTTGTCATTGTATCAACAAGATTTGATGTTATGTATCGAATGATAACAAGAAGTTGTAACCGCCATGAGTGCTTCCTTTCACGTGATTGTTTTCAAAAGTATTGAATCAGGATTTTCAATGATACTAGACACAATTTCTTTTACGTTTTGAATTTATGAACATTAATTATTTTTAACCTAATAATCTAACATGTGATTGGCATCTATTTTATTAGAGCAACCTAAGTTTGTTATTAATAATGAGTATTGACAGACACTAAAACAACTTTTTTTAGTGAATTTTGTAAAGAACACTTGTGGATATGTTGGGTTATTTTTGGAAAGTTTTGTGTAATTTCAATGAATTTGTAATTTTGAGTAATTGCTTGAGAATATGCTTTCTTTTCTCATGCTAAAACTTAGTAGAAGTCTTAGAGTCTAGAGGACTAAGAAAGGTAAAATGCTACTAGGAGCTTGCTTGTACTTAGCTTATTAAAACTGATTCAGATTGGTGAGTAAACTAGTCTAATGAGATGCATATCAAGTTTAAGTAGTAAAACAACTACAAAGTTATCAGAATTTAATCTATCAATCTTTGGTCGAATATATGCTGTTATCCAACCTATTTTGTGAAATTTTGTTATTTTGATAATTTATACAATTCTTATTATCTTTGCAAAATATAAAGAGTGAATATAAAAAAATATCACCTTACTTTCACAGTATCTCACAAAATGTAACTTTACTTTTGTTTGTAGCAAGAAAAATGGGCAAAACATTATCACTCCATCAATTTTGACAGTTTATTGGCTCAAAGAAACACTTTTAATATTAATAAAATAATTTTTTTCAAGTAATATATTTTTTACTTTCACCAAATTATATTATATTTGCTACTAAATTAATTGATTTTAAATAAAAATTATCTCCAAGAAACACTTTGAATATTAATGAAATAATTGTTTTCAAGTAATATATTTTGTACTTTCACTAAATTATATTATATTTGCTACTGAGAAAATTAATTTAATTCGGTGAGCCAATTTATTGAGCAAATTAATTTTAATTTGAAATACTACAATATTAAAATACCTTCAATTAAAATGAAAATAATTTTTTTAGTTAATTTTTCTTTAAACACTTTGAATATGAATGAAATAATTGTTTTCAAGTAAATATATTTTTTACTTTCACAAAAATAATATCAGAAAAATCAAATTTGGCTTAAAAAGACAAAAATATCATTAAAAAACTACATTTAACGGAGGTCAAACGGTCAAAATTGACGAACGAAGTAACCATTTTGATATATTTTTTCAATTAAAGTGACATTTCTCGTCACAAAAAAGTAAAGTGATATTTTGTGGGGTGTTAAAATAATGTGACTTTTTTTACCCTTCAGTCAAATATAAGTTAGTTATATAAGATCAATTTTGATTGGCTATCCATATTGACTGACATGATAAAAAAGGTAGGGATTTTTAATCTAGGGTTCGACTATTAATTTGATTAGATATAAAATGACTAGATTGGGAATCTAGCTGATCCTTAATTACCATAGATAACTTGTTTTTCTTTGCTTTTAACATGATGGCCTGTTGTATGCATGCTTGTTTCTCGATAATGAAACCAAACTTATTATGCACTATAGTTCTTGGATAGTGGTAGTGAATAGGTTGATTGGAGAATTAGTTGGGTATCTGGTTTATCAGTGAATAAAATGTTCTAATAATATTCAGAAGTTCTTGAAGTTTACAAATGAAAGAAAATAGATGAGTAATGTGATGTTTAAAGATAACATGGTTTCTAGATGCGACAGCCACAGCTTTCTATGATCAAAATCTAAAGAGCTTGCTCCACATAAAAGTGGACTAACTTTCGTTAATATAATTCCACCTGAAAATGGACAAACCATTCACTAGATACTGATCATTGCATGCTTTGTATTTGATCATTTTCAAGCAGAAGGAAGATAACCTTAGCCATTTGTTTGAAGCATTCATGATAGCTCATTTCTTGGAGAGCAAATCATGATAAACTTTGGGTTTTTTGTACTTTGAGGAGCACAATTCCTGAAAGCCAAGTCACACTCAAAGTTAGCAGGGGATTTACATAATGTGATGCATTAATATTTGGACAAGTATGTGGTAGTAAGATTCAGATTTTATTGCAGAAATATCAGGAAATTGAAAGGTGTGATTCGAAATATTTGGTTAGAAGGAGGCTTACTTGAATTGCATAGGCTATGTGGATCAGCATAGACTCAGACCATGGCCGTCCAATAAATTGAAGACCAATTGGCAATCCAGATATATCATAACCAACCTAATTAAAGTAAAAGAACTCAGATTATGAGCTGACAAAATTCTCAAGGCTGCATGCTAAAATTGTAGGAAACTATGATTAAAGAAAGTGATTAAGGGCAATACTGGAATAGTGATTGCAGGCAATCCAAGAAAGTTCCCTGCTATCTGGTATCGAACTAGTGCAGCTGAAATGGTGAAAACAAAAACTAGATTTTTAGTCTGATAGAAGAATATCATTTCATTTATTTAATTTGATTAAAGAGCAAAGAATGACATAGAAAAGGTTGCTGGCAGTTTTTTTGGTACCTCCATTTATATAGTCTAGTTCTCCAGTCTTCAGGGCATCATCCTGGATGGGATACGCAGTTACACTGCAAGTTTCAAGAAATTTGTAATGATTTGAATCCAAAACATCTTTCTCCCAATAGTTCAACTCTAAATGCATTCAAAAGTTTAGCATCTTTTTTTTGATTATGTTATGTACATAAGGAAGCATGAATCTGTATGTACCCTGTTGTTGGGGTCACAATTACATCTGCCATAGCAAATATCTTTTCGTGAAATTGTAGCTGGCGTTGCCTGGAAATAGAAACACAAGAGAAAGCTGCATTAGAACACCAATGTCCTAAAGATTTACTCAATCCCACAAAATTATAAAGCAGAAACTAAGACGAACAGCACACTGAAAATTTGAATTTCTCGTTGAAGAGAGTCTTTTCCATGAGAGGCTTCAAGCAATTGAGTCAAAATGCTGAAGGGTTGAGCTTTATAATGGCTATTTTTCTTAGAAAATAAGTGTGGCACATATATTAGAAATTAATTCATTTGTTTAAAGGAAAGGAAAGTAAATAGTAGTTCACATCTAAAATAAATGGTGATGATATAATCAATTTTTTTATTTTTAACAAACCATTCAGAAAGTATTCCTAACTGTGATCATAAGCATAAAATGCATACGAAGTGCTTCATGATAAATAATTGATAAAAGATAAATATGAAAATCATGTGAAAATAAGTCTAAATACATAAAAAAAAACCAAAAACTTAAAAAGTATAGGGTACCTAAAATAAAAATGGTTGTTATTATTAGCATGTAAATTATTAAAAGAAAAGAAAGGGGAAATCTCTGGAATTGATGTATCCTGTCTCTTTAAGAAAAATCTTATATACCTGCAGATCCTGGTCATATTATGTTATATATATGATTCCAAGTTGATAAGAGTAAAATCAAGAAAGACTGGAGGTTAGATAATGTTATCAGATTTCTTAGGAGAAGACAACACAGTGAAGTTATTTGATTACTTTTTCCTTCTTACAGGATATTAAATAACAGTAAATAAAATTGGAGTAGGAATATTCTGGTTACCGTATTCTCTGGGCATTTAAGTACTCCCTGCTGCTGAAAGAACCATATACAGCAAGTGCTACCCTAGCATCCCACCCCAACTCTGACTTATCACTGATTGGAATGAAGGTGACATTATCAGCAGAAGGACCTAATCAGTTTTTAATAGAAAGGAAAGAAGCATATCTCTGGTGGAAAATACATACAGCTTTTCTAGATGGCAAGCAATTGAAGTAGTGCATTCCGAGCCAATTGTCAAGTAGTGTGCAAGGCGCATCACCTCAATCTCTGGTATGGTAACCTCTATAGTCTAAGAAGATAAAAGAAGTATCTGATAAGTATACAAAAATCTACAGTTTTAGTGCACTTGACTTTGAATTGAAATGAACTGAAAAGTGAATAACTAACTGTAAGTAATTTGTTCCAGTTTTATGAAACAGATGTAATTGAAGGACAAAAAGGCATAAGGTGCCAGTAGTTTGACAGTACCTTCCATCCATATTGATTGTATAATTTGGCCAAAGCATCAGAACAACAATCTCTGATGTCGTCAGTACAGTCATTGAACCACTGATCACCAAAATAAATCACTGAGATAAGCATGAATTCAAAAACAAGGAAACACAAATTACTTGCCAGAGTTCATACCTTACAGCTTGAAAAGCTTTTAGAACTCATGGCTTACCTCTCCGTATTTTGCCAGTTTGATGTTAGGCATATGGTTTGGTGACTTGAGCATTGGAAAAATGACTCTGGGCTGTAGATTATCCAAAAAGAAAGGAAGAACAAAATATAAGGTTAAAATTCAGTTGATCCCTGAGCACAAATTGTCATTGAAAGGAGATTGATCAAAATTTGATGGAGCCTGAATCATAGAGATTATTTATCAAAATTTGATGACTCTGGTTATCGAATAATTGTACAACCAGGAATAGACACAAAAGAACTAATATTTTTGACAAAGTTATGCAATAGAATAGAAGATACATACAAACAGATTTCAAGATGAATTGGATTAACAGGTCTACCATTCTACTGTAGGGCAGTCGTACTAGTACTGGCATTTGTAAGTAGAGCATCAAATAATTTTCACAGGCCAAAAACAAGTTGCCAGTTTCGTATATATAGATAAATATAAGACAGACTAGACATACCATTACGGGGGACTGATGTGATGATAATGGGCCACTGATTGCTGCATAGCTGTAAATTAAGCAGTTTCTTGAAATTTTATTTTTCATCATTCAGATTTTTGGAGATGAACTCTGAAAAAGGATCAGTAAATCAAGATTACTTACGCGATAAGTGCATCTTCAACTGTACCAGCAAGTATTCCAACCATGCCAACAGTCCAGTTCAGAGGAAGAACACTGGATACACAATTCAAGTAAAAGTTATAAAAGAAAAAAAAAAAGAAGTTTCACCCTAAAAAAGGATTGATGAATAATGAAAGATGGCAAATACCCAGAGTGGGGCACACGGCTAAAAGTTGGCTTGAGACCAACAACACCACAGAGAGCAGCAGGCATCCTCACAGATCCTATGAAGCAGGTGGGGGAAAAAAATCATTGATAAGTGACTCAAAGGGAAAATAAATCAATCAGTTTTCATATCTCAATTGCGAAAGCAAGGTAAAAGGACAATATGATTGGTTGAGTAAGGAGTAACAATCAACTGTCTTAAAGTAAACTTGGTTGTGATATCGTGCTTATATTACTTCCTTCATTGCTTCAGAAATTGAGAGTAGATGCATGAACTCATTCAGTTCTATTAAAAATCATGCTATTTGTTGAACAGCTTGACTTTTAACAAAGAGCATGATTGTAGATAGAACTGAAAGAAAAAATAGGATCTGCTATTCAGCTGAAAAGAAGTATTGCACAAAGGTTATAAAGATAACTGGGGATTTTTATTTCTTGTTTGTATTATGTTTCTTTTATAATTACTGAAGTTAGACAACATTTGAGGGAAACAATGAGTGCTAGAGTGGCAAAGGTTGTAGCATTTGTTTGACACTGAAACTTATCCTTTAAACTTAAAAATTTAGAGGATATTGTCAAAGAGCTAGCCTGGCTTGGCTTTTTGAATCAATATCTTAGGACTAAGTAGTTTTTCCGTGTTGAGAAAAGTGTCCATGTAAATATGCTTTTACCTGAGGTGCATTTTCTGTATCGGATTGCTGTTTCAAGCTATAAATACGACAGCTTGACTTAGAAAAATTCCAAGAATTTACAGAGATAAATAGATGCAGTTAGTTCATTTTGAGTGATATCTAATTGTGGAAACTGGAAAGAGTCAGCTGACAGCAGAATTCGTCAAATGACAGATCACTCACTTTGTAATATAAAAGATCATGTTTTTACCTCCTCCATCAACACCCAGAGCAACAGGGCATAGTCCTGCACACACAACAGCAGCAGATCCACTAGAAGAGCCTCCAGCAATTCTGCTAGTGTCGTGTGGATTTCGAGTTGTCCTAAAACCGAAATAATAAATTCAGCATCCTTTCATATTCCAATAGTCGTTTTAAGCTATAATAGGCATTCTGTTGAACTTATGGAATGAATTTCTTACCCATAATGAGGATTTATTCCGCTGGTTCCAGCCCCAAGCTCATGCATATTTGTTTTACCTACCAGTATGGCACCACATAATCTCAGTCGTTCAACACAGCAGGCATCATCAGTACAGGATCTTACTTTGTGCAGCCACTTTGTACCACCTACAAGATCCCTTATTTATTGAGGTAACTGAATAGAAATACTGAGTTGATCAATCCTGAACTGATACAATATGCTTCAAATTGAATAAAATAAGAACATTTTGGAGGTCACACCTGTGGTTGGATAGGGCAGACAATCTATTTCATCTTTAATGGCAATTGGAACTCCATCTAGAACAGATATTGGTTCCCCTGAAGCAGCACATTGCATGAACAGAATCCATAATCAGAGATTTTTCTTTTTGTTAGATTATTATGTTTAGAGAATTCAAAAGTGAAAACTAATAATAGTTGCGTTAATGAGTTCATGAAGATTCACATTCTCAAAACCTCCATCAACTGAACATATTACTCCGATGTTCAGTCACAGCCCCAAAACAAGTTACAAATGAATGCCCAAATTTTTGACTTCTAACTATTGTAGAGAGTAATGCCTGGATTAAAATAAAATGGATCATTGAGCTGCCCAGAATCTGTACCTCGTTTATATCGAACGGTTGATTCATTAGCTTGTCTTAAAATATCTTCAGAATAGGCATTAATGAAAAATGACATCTGCAGGGAAGCCCTTGATGATTCCTGTACAGCTGCTATAAGTCTCTCTGCAACCTGTGGCAAAGAAGTTATTAATTTCCAAGAAATGCACCAGTCAAAAAATTCAATTAGAAGGAGAATGAAGTAAAATTATAATATTATATGAAGAAAATGAGAAGGGCCTAAAAGATAACTTAAAATGTTGTTTATCAGAGAGATTTTAATCATGTTTATGCTTGATGTCATACCATGCTAGGAGTTATTTCTCCTGAGGTATATGCTCTTGAATAATCCATTATCGTCCAACGATGGAAGTTGAATTTTGAATCCATAAGCTTGTTTGCAGAAGATTGAAGACAATCCATAGCCTGTTGAACTTGTTCCACTGGTGACATATTAGTGTCTGCTAGATTTCCTTCAGGGCCTGCCAAAACAAACTGAAATTACAAGCAGAAACTAGAGACCTTGTAAAACGAATACATCAAGAACTCGTACATATTCTTCTGGATAGCCTATAAATAAAAAAACTTATCTCAAGAAAAATTTCAAATTGTTCAAAGCAAATGAAAGGGACAGTAAGTGATGAGAAGATATATTAACCTTCATAATGGTGCAAAGGCACATAGAGAGGTGGTTCTTGCAAGTCACTGAATGAAACAAGCTGCAAATTATGGTTTCTGTTAGCAGCTTAACTCATTCTGTGAACACAATTCCCATAATTTGGTCATTATCTGAGTGTTCTAAGTGTCCAAAAACTCTGGGCCAACACATTTTAAAGCAGAAATAAAAATCTGAAATAGAATATATCAGCAAATATGACATTGTGGGAGTTCTTTAGGTGATTCAAGCTTCATTCTGTTTCCTACTAGGATATGGTAATGGATAGAGTATTTTTTCTGTTCAATTTCAATCGATTTTTAGCATGTCTTAAACCAAACCAAAAGTTTCAACTTTAAGAAATTTAAAACCAAAACCCAGAACATTCAAAACTTCTAACCTTTTATTTGATCACGTTTCTAACCACAATCTTTATAAATTTGTAGAATCCATAAAAATAAAAAGTTATTACATAAGTTGAGGCAAATTCATAAAATTTATGCAAAAATAAACATAAAATAAGAGATAAATTTTCTATTTTGTCCGTTTGGCTGATGATGATTATTTTGAATTTTTATAGTCTCACATATTTTTTCTACAAATCAAATTAAGGTATTTATAGTCTCATTAGTTTAGGTTTAATTTTAAAATTTTGAGCCGGATTAAGCTAATCAAATTGTCACATTTGAAATTTCTACAAATCTCACTTGACTATATGAGATTTGGATGAAACATTTTTTTTCTTCATATTTACTTGTAATATTATGAAAAATCCTGCATAATTCATTAAAAATCATTTTCACATTGAATGTTTCATGATTTATATAGAATTTTAAAATTTATTAATTGAATACTTCAAGACTTTTAAAATTCTTAATTGAATACACCAAAACTTTTAAAATATTAAAAAGTCATTAAAAATCTCAATAGAATACACCCATTAAATTCTTCCATTACAACTCATGGCTTATCCGTTCAATTTTTTTTTCCCTAAAAACTATTGACCTTTAGAATATTTTATTTAACTTATTTTTTGAGGATAATATTTTATTTAACTTGGATACATCAAATATGTAAGCAAACCACATATGTAATTCTCACTCTACTCCTTTTTATATTGATATTTTGGGTAATTTCACACAAATTAAGAAATTATTTTACTTTTCATTATACATTTATTTATTTTAATCTTATTGAAAAATAAAGTATTTATTATCTCTTTCTTTCTCTTAATAAAGTAGAGATAAATTTGAAAATAATATACATAATAATTATAGAAAGTAGAAAAATATATTATAACTTTGTTTTCTCAATAAAATATGAGTAAATTTGAAAATAATATACACAACAATCATAAAAAATAATAATTATAATTAGAGATAAAAAATATTATTAGTTCCTAAACAAGTTAAAACATGATATAAATATTACATAAACAAAGAATTTTTTGAGTTACTCCTCAACATTTAGAAAATGGATATATTTGGTCCTTTGTCCGAGTTGACTAATTTGCCCTTCTTAAATTTGGTTAAAGAAGATGAGTCAGCCATAGGGACTTATCTGGGAACAATTATGACGGATTTCTCAAATGCCTTTCTTGTACTTGATTGAACTTAAGTTCAAGAAAAAGTTGGGCTTTTTTTTCTGGTTCACTGTGCCTCTGCTGATGTAATTTCTCTGTGTTTCTTTTCACAATTTTGTTCTTTGTCTTTGAATCTATATGGGAATAGTAATAATTATTTGTATATTTGGATTGACTTTGTTGTTTTATTTTTTAATATAATACTATAAATTTTTTTTTTGTGTTTGAATAATAATTTTATTATTGAAAGTTGAAAATAATTTTTACTCTAGTTACATAATTGAAAGGAATATTGTTGGAGTGAGGAAAATTGAAAGTTTAATAATAATATAAAATATAATTAATAAATTATTTGTAATTTTGTTTTTAATTTAAAAGTACTGAAAAAATATTATTTATTGAATTAGTAGAAAATTTAAATTTTTTATGTGACAAAAAATTGACGAGAAAAAATTGTTTGTTGGTTTTTTTTTTTTACGGGAATTGATAAAATTTGAAAAAATTCTAATTTAAATATAGGTATTTTTTATTTTTTTTATTGTGAAGGGTTAAATATCTTATTTCATGTTTACTCCTCCATACTATAATATTGAACAATTTTTAGTTTATCTCGTTGACTTGGATGGGCTTTTACAGGATTTCGACAAGAAAGGACAAATTGGTCCACTCGAACAAAAGTTGGAGACAAAAATATGAACGATGAGGACCGCGCAGTTAAATGGCGAGAAGGACCAATTAGGATAAGACCGAAAACGATGTGGACCAAAACAACCTTAGGGACTAAAAATGGCTATAACTCAAAAAATTAAATTTAATATTTTTCTGTCCAGAAATATAATTCAATAGATTCATTTTTACACAAATCAATTAACCTTTTTTTTATTAATAAAATTCCCTTAATGATTATGTCTTGGAAATAAGTAAAATTTATTTTGAAAAGAAGAAAATATTAAAAAAATGTCTTGAAAATAAAAAATAGATAGAGAGAAAAATTGAAAATAAATAAGGATAATATTAAAGTTAGTGATAAAATATTCATAAATTTTTTTAAAATAATTCATATTTTTTTACAATAATAAAGTCACCCAAACGACTTATAATTATGTAACAATAACTTTAAAAATAGTTTTAAATTAATCACAATAATAAAATACTCATTAGAATAAAATATAAATTAATATTATTAACTCTTAATTACAAGATTTATATAGACCTAATTTAATTTATGCTAAAATCTTACCATAAAATAAAATTATAGAGACTGTTTACAATTAACAATAATAATAATAAAAGTCTTCCAAACCTATTGCTATTAGCTACGGGAAATATAAAACAGAAAGGGAAGCCATACCTTGTGTATTAGATTGTTCCTCTTGAGAAAGTATAATAATATTCCTCCCAATACCCTGGACTCCAACAACCACACGAAAACCTTAACGAGAAAGCCAGCCATACGAGGTGCTGTGCAACATACACAAATTCATGCATGAGAAAATACTTTATTTATTTATTTATAATTATCACACCATAACAACAATAATAATTAATATACATATACTTTAAGCAAAACTATTCTTATATTTTTATATAACTATATTTTAGATGCTACATTTAAAAAATTTAGGAGCATGCCAAATGTAATGGGTCAATTTTTTGAGACTAATCTATTTTCCTGAGAAAATTATTTATACATATATTTTGATTACTTTTTACTTTCAAAGTTTATTTTTTAAAATACACAACTTAATACAATTCAGAATTAGAATTATAAATGAAGTCGCTTAACCAATTAAATCGTTAATAATTTGTTAAAGTTTAATTTGATTTTTCAAATTACATAAACATTACATGTTTGGAAGGTTAAAACATAAATATATTATTGAAAAACTATTTGAAAAAAACTTGAAAATTGGCATTAATTGATTCACTCCAGCTCGAATTTCTATCTTGTTGCCACCCTAGTTGTTTTCCATTTCTTTCGTCTCCCTTATTTTTTCACCATTTCCTTCCTCTTCTTGTCCCAAGTAGAAACTTGAAACCTTAAGGTTGGGAGCCATGGCTGCCATGTAATTTTTTTTTCCCCCATGTATTCAGCAGAGCCCATAGTTCCAAGTCCAAAAATGAATACCATAGAGCCCTCTTCAACTTCTATTCCATCCACTCCACACATTTATCTTCCACCACACCTCCCTTGTTTACCCGTTGTTGCAATTAACATTTAGGCTTTTCCGACCGTTCTCCTTGATATGGACATGGGCAACACCAAAGTGGGGGAGTTCAAATCCAAGTTTGACATGCGGCCAACACAGAGGAAATGCGTCACGACAGAACTTCAATGCGAAGTGGGATTTTGAAATGGGTTTGGAAGGTGAATTTTTGTTGTGGCTGAGTTTGAATTTTAGTTTGGTGTTTGTTTTCATGTTCTGGTGGAATTGGAATTTGAGAGGAACTACCGCCGCAGAACATAAATCATATATGGGTTTGAATTTTAATTTGGGGGGTTTCTGATTTTTTTCCCTGTAGAGAATTGATGAATATGTTGGGGCTATAGGGAAGATTAGAATATGTGGAAAGGCTTGGGATGCCAAACTGTGTCGGGTTAATTAATGTGAGGACATTGCTATGAAGAAAATGAAGGAATGAAGATGACAAAAAAGGAAAACAAAAGATAAAGAAAACTTTTCAAAAAATCCCTCTATTCTTTTGTTTATCAGGATTTACTCTAAAGATGTGATTGAACAATAATAATACCCCTTGACTAGTAATATTAAAAAAAAACACACACACCAGATTAACACATTAATCAGGAGAACAAAACGGTTAATTTTAAACTTTTTAAAATAAAATTTCAAATATTCAGATTATACGTTTTAAAAGTTTAATGTTATTTCAAAACTTTTGAAAATTGAAGGGATATTGACACTTTTTTCCTTTTAATTTTTGTCCCATCATCACCGTCGACTACTGTCCCAGAACTTAAAGTTGAGTCAAATAAAAAAAAAAAAAAAAAAAACAGTTTCCTGCACCTAATTCTTGGTCCCAGATACAGATACAGCATATAGATCCTCTTTGTTTTTGCGAAAAAAAAAAGATACAGCTCATGTGCACGTGAATAACAAATATCTGTCGATCCATCCATCGAAAATCCATTTTCTTTAAATTTGGAAAGCATGAATGGAATCACAAGAATGCAACCGACAACTCTTCCAGATATTTTTAGGTACCGAATTTATACCTCAAATTCGTGAAAATACATATATATATATATATATAAAGAAAAAGAAACAGAGACAATTAAAGATGAATATATATTAAAGATGAAGGGCGCAGAGAAGAAAAGTTGGAAAGGGTTCATGCAGACCTTTAACATTTGCTCGCAGATAAACTTCGGGACTTTGAGGGCCCAAATCAACATCGTCCACACCTTTGTAAACTACACCTTCAGCTTTCAAAATTCCCATCCTAAAACTTGGTTAAGCCTGAAACAGAGAAGAAGGTAGATATATATATATATATATATATATATGTATGTATAGAGAGAGAAAGAGGCGGAGATGGCTAGAAAATGATATATAGTAAACAAATAAACAGATGAGAAAAAAAAGAAAGGGACTGAAAGATATATTTTGCTTGTTGCTCTTACGTAATATTGTGCAGCTAACCGATCAAATATAAATGAGGCTGGTGAGAAAAATACAGATGAAATAAGAGTCCTTTTCAAAACAAACTGATTGACAAATGAAATGACAGAAACAGCAACAATAGAAGAAAGAAAAAAGAAAAAAATTGATGGTGTCATATATAACTATTGACATCGTCTTTACAAGGCAACTTTTTTTTGCTTCTTTCAATGGAAGAGCAAGCTGGGGGAAGTAGTTAACACTAACCATGGAATTTAACGCCAAAAGTAATCCCTTTTTATTCGTCTACTGCATTAATAGTATTGAAAATATTAAAGATATGAGATTAAATATGAGACCTAATGGTATTGAGACAATCTAAATTCAAACCCATATCCCAATTAATATGTATATATTATCAAATTGAGCCTATTTAATTAGGTGTTAGGGTCAAGAATGATTTCATCAAATAAAAGATGATCATGAAGGATATTACATGCATGGAAGATTACAGTGTGATTTTATCATCACAAAATGGTTTGATATTTGGAGCAATATTCATCTCCACCTTCATCGTATCCAAAAGGAGAACAGTAATACATACACAAACGACAATGTCAAGTGGCCAAAAGAAGATAGTTTTATTGTGTGGATGCATGGATCATAGGACCACTCACAGAAGAAGCCTTAGGCCTGGTAATTTAGCCGGGAATAAACATCATAATTAATAAGTTTGGTGCGCATTGAAGTTAGCATATGCCCAGAATTCCCAAGTAGTATGTACATATATATATATATATAAAGCTAAAAAATTGTTTTGAAGAAAATATTTGTTTAATTCAAATTATATTTATGTAATTCAAATTATATTCATGAAGGAGTTCTATTATTTTGAACTATTTAAATTGGGTCAACCTTATTTGAAGTCTTCCTAAAATGGATACTAAGTCTAATTACCTAAATAGCTTTTGGAAAGCAGATAAATTAATTAGTGATCACATTTTTGGTAATTCTCTTTATATAAAAATTGCTTAAAGCGCTTTTGACAACATACTGTCCAAGTTTCATTAAATTTTAAAAAGGGGTCACAAATAATTTGAATCTACTATAATTATTCATCGTGTTATACAATAAATTTCTTTATCAAACAAAGTTTGAGGGCCCTAATGTTTATGTATTCAAAATATTGTGTACAAGTTCTTGGCACGCATAGGGACAATTTTTGTCTTCCATAACTTCTCTTCAAAGATCAACCTCAACTTTGAGTCACATCAAAATCAATGTCTATGAAAATTAGATTTCAACAAGTGCGAGCAGACTCAAAATCAATGGCCATGAAAACTTAGATTTCAACAAGTTGCAACATATTTAGGGTTATTATAAGTAAAAAAAAGAAAAACGAGAATTGTATAGTCATAATTTTAAGGATCAAATTAATTATTCTTTTTGTCAAGTACTTTGCTCGTGATTCTTTTTTCAAGGGAGTAGATGGAAGCCATAGAAGGAAAATCAATTTTGCAGCGTCAAAATATATTTAGAGATGTAAATGATAGAAAATAAATAAATATATAAATGAATTTTGACTATAGAAATCAAATTGACTATTTTTCTTAAAATTTATTATCAAAATTCAACTTTAAACTTTAATTAAGTTATCAAATAAGTTCGTCCACATAATCCATCACAATTCTAAGAGAATATAGGGTAGGGAATCTATCATAATCCTAGGGCCACCAAGCATCCCAAGATTTTGGTTAACATTACAAGACCAACGCCCAAAATTAAGTGCCTCTTTGCATGCAATAACTACATTTAACCGAAAGTAGGCTACAATTATCAGGCATCACTAATTCATATTGGGCTACCAGCGTATTGTGATCCGTTTAATTGTCAAAAATAAGTTAGTGAGCAATTTTCCAATTAAATATGTATAGTATTACCGTTATACTGATACATAACATGATTTGATATTTGTATTTACTTAAAAAATTAAAAGCACAATAAAATAAAATATTGCAATTCATTGAAAATATAATGCTTCCTACGTACATAATAGAATATCTATATTTCTATTTTAGAAATTTCAAAATTTAAAAATTTTTACTATCACAATCTTATAGAGTCATACAACTAAGCACATTAATAATAAGAATAATGTAATATTTACAATAAGATAAAAATCTATTCCTAAACTTAGTATTAGGCGGACGAAAAAATATATATTAATATAATTAAATTATTTATATATAATTCTTTAAAACAAAAGTTAGTTTTTTTTTTTATAAATAAATTAAGAAGCACACTTCAATCAAACTATATGACGTCTATATATAGAGTTGAGCAAAGCAGAAATGTGAGATAGTTGATACAGTCGAGATATACTACAAGTAGGAAGTTTGCGCGGCAACATGCATTTCTGATTTGCCATTTCTTGCAAGTCAAGTTGCCGAAAAGTTCTTGAGCTGTAGAAAAGCAAAACCCAGTAAATATGGTGTCCTTAGAATAAGAGATTTAAAGAGAAGTTTCTTTTCCTCAAAAAAAGATAAGTTTCTTCAGCAATTGCCTAGGTTCTTTAGGTACATTTTAAAATTGAAAATTGACAGACCTTCAAGTGCATGCTAGTAGGGTTACCTTCTTAGGCCTCCGGAAACAATTAATTAGAAAACGAGCACTAAATATTACTACACAAGCCAATAGTCCAACAGAGAAGACATTCGACCTATGATCCTGAAAGCACTTTCAGAAGATTGTCCTGCAGCAAAGCAACTGAATCCACTGCAGATTTTGCCAGCCAACTGATACCCACTTTTACACGGTGCTCATCAGTTGGCAATCTGATCAAGTATGCAAGTTTTCTAGCTGCAAGAACAATAAAATAATCAACTCATGCAATTAGAGCAGATCTGGATAGTAAACAAGTATTGAAGGTAACAAAGAAATGGTCAGTTTACCGATATGACCAATAGGACCCTCCACCGTTACACCTTCAACAAAGCTTGGTGAAATAGCGGCATCATATTTCCCAAGCGTCATCATCTCACCTAAATTCTGAAACCTGCAGTAATATTTCAATGAGTTTTATCAGAGGATAACTAGCCATCAAAGCGGTCACTGCCCTTGCAGCAAATGGAGTGATCTCAGATGTTGAGAACACAGTAGAACTGGTGATATCTTTGCATAAACCTTAGATTTCAATCTGAGTACCAATACTTCTAAGGGTTAATCAAATAAATGAACGTCTATTTTGTAAAACTTGTTCATAAGCTATCATATGGAGATGATGACACTAAACCATAAGAGAACTATTATTGGTTTACTTGGAATTATGAATGCACTCACACCTAGACATGGGATCACAACTTTAATCCAATGCTTTAGCAAATGTCCAAGAACAGCCTCAAAAAGGTAAAGAAGTAACTATAAGATTATAATATCCCAGTCCAAAGCAAACACCAGTTTCACGAGTATGCAGGACAACTTTCCAAAACAAAAGAACACTGCTATACAGGCAAGCATGTGTGCATATGTGATATGAGAAAGGTCTCAACTAGAAGGCAAAAACAATGACCTTCATCAATCCCAAGTTCTTATTCTTACTCCTGTTTCAAATGAATGTCTTCACTTGACTTGCAGAGATATTAATGGAAGCAGCTTTTTTTTTTTGGAAGACAACAGTTTGGCCATTTGGTGTACATCTTATCCTAGATGAATTATCATGGGGACTCATGTCATATTGCTTGCACCTTTATTTCTTTAAAGATTGGAAATATGCTTATATTAAGTGGAGGCTATATTGGAACATTCCTGAGATAGAAATGAAGACATCTAATTTGAAAAGGTCATTTCACCTATTCCACCAATCCCATGACTTCACAGCCAATTATATGCTCCAAAACATTACCCCATTCGTCCAAAATTAAATGTCCATATTTTCATTTTGAAATGTTTGGAACCGAACGGTCACTTTTCTAAAATAAATATAGTTTTCATTTAAAATTCCCCTAACAACCTCCTTAATTTAAATATTTGGATCTCAGTAACTGATGGTCCTACCACTAACCGATTTAATAGGATAATGTGATAACTCTCTTAAGGTCAAAGTCTCTTTTAAATTTTTAAATTAAGTTAAATGTGAACATTCAATTTTGAATGGAGGGAGTATTACATAACAACCTAAGACATTCTAGAAATAATACCTGAATGGTAGTAAAGGTCTATCATTGATTGCAGCCCATAGATTCCAACCTGCAAAGTCTGCTTGCTGGAAAGCAACCTGTGAAGTATATGACAGCAGGGTGTTAAATTATAGAGCAAAATCAAAAGAAAAAATTACTTAGGTAGACTGCCCTTTGTAGACTACATGCACAAAAAAATTGTATGATTCCAGAAAGTATAACATGCAATCAATGTGGTATGAAGGCCATGTCTAAAAAGTAATTTTTTTCCAAATTTAATAGGGAAACAGGGAGACATGATTGGTGAAAATGGATTAGTACGTGAAGAAGCTTGAACATAGACATAAAACATGGATATCACGTGATGGGGGAGCATGCCAAGAATACATTTTAGAAACTAGCAGAATATCATATATGAGAAGTACATCCGTCCAAAATTTGATTGTTCACATCTCTATTCTAGAATGTCAAAAAAGGAACGAAAGATTTCCTAAAATGAAACATATATTCCATCTAAATTTCCACAGAAAGCTCCTTCACTAAGGGATACGAATCCCACTAGCACATAGGCCACACCATTAATCACTTAGATTAATAAGGGTATGCATGCAACTTATGGTAAAATGCTCTCCTAAATATTTGTGTCAAGTTAAAATGGAACATTTAATTTTGGATGGAGTAATAAGTACAAACTTGAATGAAACACGTTGGTCAATTAATCCATCACTAAAACAGCTTAGATACAGAAGAACATAAAATATATATATATATATATATATTATATGTATATGCATGTACAAGTATAGATTCAATGAGATTGAAGTGGTCTACATCCTTTAATATAATTTTGGCACTCCAAGCAAACATGACATTTTAAGAAAGACCTGTAAGAATATCTTTGGAGGAATTATTGACAGTAATCTGGAGATGTATTATGCATTAGATCATGTTTAAAATATTACAAAACTTTTTCGAGTTTTTGAATCAGATCTGAGAGTTTCTTTGAATTTATCAAATGTCCCACTTGACTTTCAAAGATTTGTGTTAAAGGCTAATGTGGATGTTATTGTGTTTGAAACGATATAGAAATCAAGTTTTAGACTAATGTTTCAAGATTCCAGAAAGTCACTTTTAAAAAAATAATAATAATTGTAATCAAGTTTGTCTTATGTGTCCTTCAGATGTCTGTGGCTTGTCTGAGTCTCCATTATACTTGGGTAAAATTCAGCCCCTGCACATTAGACATTCTTATGAAACCAATTCAAACTTCTTGTATTGCTGGAAGTCTATGCTTCACTTGCATAGTGACATATGTACATCCAAATGTAACTAAATCTTCAAAGACATCAAACAAGAAAAAGAAACAACGATAGACTCATAGAAAAACCTGTGCAGTAGCTGGAAGCAATTTTCCACTTTTGTCTCTTAAAGCAGATGAGTCTCCAACTGCAAATATACGTGGGTGACCCTTAACACGAAGAGTTTCATCTGTTTCTGCTTGCCCTCTTGAATTAAGAGGTAGATCACGTGACCTATCGTAGGATTCCAATTCAGGAAGTAAAGGTTTTGAACCAACAGTCCATAAAACTAGATCAGCTTCCAAAATTTGATCCCGTGAGCTTCTTTCAACTGACTGCAACTCCAGTATTATATTTGTATGAGTTTGAACTGTTTCGACATCCTGACCTGCTTCAAGATTTCCCAACTCATGAGGAGATCCTGGCTTCTCATCTTTTCTTATGCAGCGGACAAAGTAGCCCAATGAAAGTTTAACATTCCTCGATGAGAGAACCTGCCAAAGACATCTTAGAATTTCAACGAATGATTTAAGACCCAATGAAATCAATCAGTAACAAGGTTCTCCAGATAAGTAATTTCCCAAATCCTAAAAAGAGAAAATAAAACATTAATTTGTTTACAGAGAATGATCGAGTTGTATGGAAGTTCCACCAAGCAACAAAGAACAAGAGAAAGAAAAGAAAATTAGCTCTATTATTTATTCAAAATCTGCCTCTGCCAAAGCAACAGTAATCTACATCACTTGATCACGAACGCATACATGATCACTCTCCAGAGTCATCATGTGATAGTAATCAAAAGTTTCTGCTGTTTTACTCTATTAATGTGCCTCCACAAATTCATACAGCAATGAACATGACTACACAGAGCTCTCCCTATGCTATTGATTTCAGAAAATCTTTAAAATATAAATGATTTTTAAAAAAACAAAGAAGTAATCTAAAAATTATTTAGGTTTATTAGCATGTATGTGTGTGTCTATATGCATACATACACACACACACACATATAAATTTAGCACTTGAGAAATACCAAATCCTAGGTATTAAAGGATATCTTGCAGGGTAATTTTAGTATATCAAAACCATCTTTAATCAAACAAAAAGCAAATATTAGTAAGGCTTAACAATGAGATAATTTAATTATATATCATTAATTTGGTCTTACTCAGAAATTTTTAATATGGTTTCCAAAGCCTTTTCAATTATTTTTCCCTCTCCACAGTGCATTAAGGCTATATATGACAGTAACATCAATACACTTGGTGGAAGCCAAAGCAAATGAGAATCATTAGGTAAAGCATAGGAAAAACAGCAATGAAATTTTGACATTGCAATGAGAGCATGGATATATCCTATTTGGTTAGGTTTTTTGGAGGGAAAAAAGGATAATCACTGAAACTGCAACAACTCAGCACAGAAGATACTCCACTACATGTAACTCAAAGAAGAATGGTAAAGAAAAATAAAAAAGGAAAGACACTTAATTTCCAACAAATAAAGCATACACTTCACTTCTTAATTTTTTATAATACAAGTGGAATTCTTTTTATTTATTTATTTTATTAGGTCTAAGATCCAAATAGTATCCATATCCATTTCATGGTCCACAACTAAGCTGGTCCACTCTAATGGTCGGACCCCTTATGGGTGGAGAGAGCTCCCAACAAAGTTTGTTCCATACACAAGACTTGAACTCGAAACCTTGTTTAAGGGACACAAGCTCCTTACCACGTGTGCCAACTCTTGTTTGTCTTTTTATTTCTTTATGTATTATTTTTTTAGTTGTGAAATGCCTTTGACTTTCTTTTGTACTTATGAGTTAAGGCAAATGTTTATTTTCTTGATGGAATGAGGCAAATTAGTGCTAAAAACAAGATGCCATGACAAGATTTAATGAGTGGAAACAAGATTTGAGCACGAAACCTCCCACTCTTATACTATGTTAAATTTTCACTTCATCTAGAAGGTTAAACTAATTATAATTTATACATTTACAACTGGTAAATGGTTACGATGGGGTTTACAATTTAGATCCATTATTTAGGTAGGAGTCACCGCAAACCTTTTATCGTGGATGGGCATCCATGAACAAATGGTTTTGAGTTCAAATGTATAATTTCAACAAATACATCACATCTGAAATAAGCTAACATTGTCTGTGGGCTTATTCTTATAGACTAAAAGGCAACTGTAGCTTACTTTTAGTGCAGCTTCACGATTTCCAACTGGAGCATTAGACAAAATTGTTTTTTCCACATTAACTGCTTCCACAATTCCCTTATCTTGCAATCTTTCTGATATCGTTGCAGCTAGCTCAATGCCAGAGTAACCACATCCTACTACAACCACATGAATTGGGAGTTTCTTGCTGAAATACTGGCGTTCCAATGCTTTAAGCCGATTATCAACTTTCTGAATTATGAGATGAAAAAAAGAAATGTTCATTCAATAGAATTTACAAGCATGCTGCACTTTACTGCTAGAAGTAGCTAATATATATGACTAATTCTTCATCTTTATATACTCACATGAGCATCTTCAAGAGTGGAAAATGGAAATGCATATTCTACTGCTCCAGGTACCACATCAAGTTTGGCTTCAGCTCCTAGTGCAAGAACCAACCTGGCTGCCCAGATAAAAGAGTTCTTATTTTAGCACTGATAGAACTGATGCAGCAAAAATCACCCAGAAAGATGCACATCATTCACATCATCTAATTCAGAAGGATTTCATTTGCATTAAAAAACAGATTTTTAAATAAAAAATAAAATAAAATAGAAATATCTATGTGACAATGGACAAACCTCAGTGACGAGTCTTGTTTCCTTAGTTACCCAAGTAAAATAATTAGAAAAACAAAGAAACATCCCAATAACAAAAGGAAAAGAACAAAACAAATTTCCAGTGTGCTTCAATTTTGTGACATGAGCCTTTTACAGAAGTATAACATGATATAACATGTAACATGACCCTTATACAGAAGTATACCAGTCATATTCAATAAGAAGTCCACTTTCAAGATGAACAACTCCACCAGAGCCAGTAACTGAAGGTCCAGCAGTTCCCAATTGATCACATGGACAGAGGCTTTTGACCCTGTCTCTGAAAAACTGCACACTAGTATTTGCTAGCAAGTCTGAAAAACGTGGAGCTATTTCCCATGCATCCACTTCTGCACGAGGAAATTCTTATTTTAACATGAATGAAAGAAAAAACTGCCCAGAATGCTTAACAATAACTGCTTGAATCAATCAATCCAACAGCATACCTCCAGAGAGTAGCTCATATAACATAGGCTTAAAAACAAAGCGTTCTGATTGGTCAACAAGAACCACCTATCATTTTCAGTAAATGATTTCCATGGTAAGAAGTTCTGAAGATTATCAAAGCATTGACAAAGGGGAAAAGGATCGTAAAATTTCTTTTCCTTTGATTTAGAATCTCTTTTTTTTCTCCCTTCGGGGATGGGGTTGACATGTAGAAAGTAAAGAATTTCTCTCTTTCTAATGTCAAAAAAGAAAAACTTCTGGAGTTCATATCTTTACTTCCCCTAAAATTTCCTCACATGAGAAGAATAATACCAGCTATAGAAAGAATATAGTTCATTCATGTAGGATTCTAACAGAGTTCTGGTAAGTCCATGATTATAGCTTTAATATAATAAGCAGTCATAATTTCATCATTTAAGGACTTCAAAAATTCAACCCAATTCTATTATTTAACTTAGAAAAGAATCTGAATTGAATGAAATTAAAAACAGAAAAAGATTCAAACCATGGCCTGTCCCTAATTTGAAATATGCAAAATACCTTAACTAGTGAAAATTACACACCATTAAACAAGCAAGAAAATTTACTCAAATCAACATTCAAGTTATAGACTCCAGACGCAAAATTCAATGACCAAAAAGAAAAAATTATAAGGTAAAATGTATAATAAATGTACAATGATTTTCCTATTATTCATATATCAAAATTACATTTAGTTGGAAGGCCCCATATACATAAGAGATGGACAAGGTCATTTATGCACTCCTTTTTTTCTTTTTCTCTTTCTTTTTTTTTCTCCTCTACTCACTTTGAAAAGAAAATTTTTCCTTTGATTTGATTGTCAATATGGTTCATATGTCACATGAGATCAAGTCAACACATATCTCTTTTCTGTCTCAATTTTTTTAAGAAATCATCGGCATTGTCAAAGAGTGCAATCAGTGATAGGCAGTGAACAAGGGGCAAAGTAAATGTTCACATTCCTAAAATAAACATATTTTTAATACAAAACTTCCACAAATAACCTGGGATTTGAGTTCCCTTAATAAATAGGTCCCACCACTAACATTTTTATCAAGTTAATAAACTTAATGGTCAATAGCAGTAACTTGTCTCTTATCAAATGTGCTCCCAAATCTTTGTACCGAGAGAAAGCAGGATATTCAATATTGGACCGAGGTGGTAGCTAAAACCCATAAAGCCAGCGGCAGATTCGATAGTTTTACTGAACACGAACGTCAAGACCTTTTTGCTGTCTAACTTACCAGACTAGTGCAGAATTGTAGAAATGCTACAGAGCACATAGATATGAAATGTTAATACTATTCCCTATGTGTTTAAGATCAAGTTTTCATGGGCACCAGAGAAAAACCAAAGAAAGCAATGTAAAAGACAATCAATAGCTCAGTGTAAATATATTTTGAAGGAAATTAGATCCCTAAAGTAAAGAATTACCTGGGGTTTCTTATCATCAGGCCAAACAAGTGATTCTAATCTTAGAGCAGTGTAAAGACCTCCAAATCCACCTCCTAATATGCAAACTCTAGGCCGCTGCAAGCATGGAAAACTATATGATTACCAAGGAAGGGTTTAAAGCAGTCTAATATGCTATACTAAAGCAAAACCAAAGAGAAATACCATAAAGGCCTTCACAGAGAAGAAAAGTTATTTCATTTCGAGAAATATATATTTAGAGCAAGTAAATTAGCACAAGATGGCATCGACGAATGTGTAATTGTGTCTAACACTCTAACTGATATGCATACAAGCCAAAAGATGTTGCATCTCTCCTACTTGACCATAAGCAGCAACATCCTTTTATCGTTGATATGCTGCCTCAAATAATGTGCTTCATATATTATATGAAAATTTATATTTAAGTAAAACCATATATATTATATACATATTACAATGAAAAACTCTCTATTTTGAAAACCAATGGCTAGAAGAGTCTATTTTAAATAGAAAATCAGTTTCACATGGAAATAATCTCCAATATTTACCAAATTGAGACTAATCAATTTCATATCCTGGCCAAAAGATCATGCATATCCTATACATTTCTCGCATACAATCAATCCATAAAATAATTAATTCACACAGCAAAACAACCTTGTTATCAGGCCACATGTAAGTCGGAGGTTGAGTTTCATCTTCAATGGACACTTCCGGAGCGCCTTTAAAACCACCTTCCCCTAAGGCGCCTAATGAAAATGCTCGAAATTGAACCCTCCCAATGATAGAAAAACGCCACGAATTAGGGGAAACCTTTCGTGAATTCTCCGAATATAACTTCCGCCATTGAGTTCTTCCTCCTGAAATTGAAAAAAGAAAAAAAGACAAAAGAAGACGAGTGATCAATCAAATCTATAAACCATAAAGTACACCGCGAACTGGAACAAAGTATCAGGAGTAGGTAGAATTACGGTTGAAAAATGGCAATGCTGTCGCAACAGAGAGTGCTGCGATGTGTGCCATCGGTAGGTTCGAGCAACAGCTTACGGGGATTTCGACTGTGGATGGCGCTCAAATTCTTATACGATGGTATTTAACGTGGTTCTCTTGGGTCCACGTCCAGCTGTTGTAGGCGCGCAGGAAAGAGGGGATGAACTGCTGTTTATGGAAACTTGTAAGAGAGTATACTCTAGCGGACAGTGGATTATGTTTTCCATTTCATGATTTTTTAATCAATTTTATATTTCCTTTGTCCGAAAAATTGTATGGCTTACCTTTCCATTTCTATTATTCGAAATTGAATATATTTTTTATCAAAATATTTATTAATAATTTTTTAAATTTTAACAATTTATATTTCAATAATTCATAATTTTTAATGTTTTTTTTAAATTAATATAATAAGTAAATTTGATAAGTGAGTTACTAATTAAAACTATATCGGCCTAACCTTAAAGAAAACACCAATTAATGTACAATATTGTTTTTTTTCTTGTAAAAGTTGAGTTGTTTATATTTTATAATGATGAAAAATATTATTATGTATTTAATTTGAGACATAAAAAATGAAAGAATTTATAATGAAAAATAAGCGAATCATGAGAGGAGACGAGAAAAAGAACGCTGAGTGAATTTCTAAGAATAGCTCATGCCAACTCGACCCTATAAGAAGGCTTGATACATCAACCATGTGTTTTTATTAGAGATCAAGTTGAAGAAGCTGAGTTAGCCAGATATCTTTTTTAATGGAAACATTTTTATTATATGAGGTGTTATACCTGATAATTGATAAATACCACATTCCTATTATTAAATGTCTCATTTGTTGATTTTTTTACCCCTCCACAATTTGTCTTATTTCTATATCTTAAATTGCACCGAATCATAATCAAACCATTGAACATTATTTCAAAGGTGACTGTTGGAAATCTATAGGACCATAACCATCTTACCATCTTACATAATACATTTGGTCCAAGAAAACCAACTTGAAGATTTTTTTTGTAAATAATTTCTATATCATTAACGTTCTTATAGAACCTAAGTATTGACGAGCTCTTGTACAATTTTCTTAATTTCAAACTTCATGCGGAGTTAGATTACTACAAAAGACTCGAGCATAAATAAGGGAAAAAGAACAGCACCCAGGGCAGAAAAAGGAGGTTATATAAAATCTAGATTACAATTTTGGATCTTTGTGAAAAAACAGTCAGTGAATTATTTTTATATTCTTTCTGCTATCCTGTTTCCAATTATAACAATAAATAAACAAAGCAAGGGCCCCAAGGGCAGAATACATGTAGATGAATAATTTACATAACTCCCAAATTGATAGCGAGATTGCCTCAGAAGGTGCTCTCAGCTCTACAAAACCAAAGTATAGACAGAGGCCCCTTTATGATCCTTGCACTGATAGGGTTGCTAAAATATCTAGGTCCAATATTTTAACATCAAAAGTGATATCTAACTTAACAATGCCATCAGTCCCATCAATACCGATAAGCCTCCCAGTAGCCCCACGATGAGCCCCGCCCATGATCTTTATCCTATCTTGCTTTCGAGGTGGAACAACTTCAATTTCAGTAGAAAGCACAGTGATTATTTCACCATTGCCACTTGATCCTTCCTTAAGTGCAACCCTACATGAACCATCCTGGACAAGAAGAAAACAGAAGATGAACCACTGTTTCTATCAAGCAAAGTAATGGAAGGACTTCTATATCAGAAGATGAAACTACTATGACATATGAACCCCAGGATTCTGCCTCTTGTATGTATACTACAAATGGAGTTATTATAGTTCACCCACACCTGAAGAGTTCAAAGTTGAGTTGAGAACTAAAGTAAGATGGTCCCTACTAAACATTCCCTGTCTACGTAGGTTTTGGATAATATTCCTCCATTAACAGTTACAGTTTCTTACCCTTTACTTCAATGCCCCTTAACAGAGTTAAAGGCATTAAAGAATCGTCACTCATCAATACAAAAATCAAAATGAGAACAGAACCAATGTATTCAGTTTGTTGATTTTCCACAGGACCATTGCAGCCAAGTAACCAACCAGCAATAGTTTGGATAGAACTGCAAGTTCAATAACTTGTACACCTATGCATTACTTTAGCCAAGAATGCGAAGTATGAAAGGATGGGGAAACATAAACACTGCATCTCAACAACTGAAGAATCAGCTAATGGGTATTCCAACTCACTTCCCTTCCCTGATTTATAAGAGAGTCCACTTACATGTTCCTTGCTCTTATTTAATTCGCCGACATGTTACTATTGTTTAGCATTCTTTATGTGAGAACCAATTTCCCTAACCTCCCATCAAAACCATGTTCTTTGAAGTATCAACATCATCATTAATGTGATTCTCTATTAAAAGGTACAAATGCAGAAAAGATGTAGCCTAATAAGCGTTTATCTCATTGGTGTTTAGACCATATGCATATAAGCACATATTCATGCATGAACAGCAAAGAAAGATAACTAAAACTGTAGAGCATTAAAATATTTGCATATACATACCAAGAGCACCTCTCTAATGACTCCAAGAACAATATCACCACCATTCCTACGGACATTAACCAAAATATCTGGCAAAAACCATGGACCTTCATTATCCCCACCTGCAAAATAACATCCCGATAATCTGTGTTTAAACCTTGAAAATAACATCCATTTCTCCAGAAATTGTTAAACAGGAAAGGATAACCAGAAATATCTATATATAGATTTAACAACAATAATAAGATGTTGAAATGGATCTTGCATGTTTACAGAGCTCAAGATTTTTCAATTGGTCACTAGGAGTTGTATGTTGTATCTTACACTTGCTAGTGCTTCAGGAAATAATGGAAATGACAACAATAATTATAATCAGGTACAGTTTCCAGATCCCAATGTAGTTAAAAATTTAATAAAAATTATACCATGTATAAGATGCCTTATATGGCATGAAGGGAACATATACGGGTGAAGACATTGTTCATCAGAATATGCAAAAGTATAAATCGAGGGAAGTCATAGGAAACATCAAGTGATAGACCAGTGTGTATTGGAGAACAATAATTTGTTGTAAACTAATTTAGCTTCACATATCAAAAGCCAATTTCAGATGTGACTTTCAATCCTTTTTCTGCTTGATACAAAAAGCACGCATTTTGAAATATAGGATAACAAACACCCACTAAGATATGACAGATATACACCAAAAGAAGTCAGCCACAGAATAGGAAAACAGACCTACTACAGGTGACATCAAGTCCAAACCGCCACCTCCAGGTGTCATAGGTTGCCCACCAGGTGTACCAGGCAAATATGCAGAACTTGGTGTCATTGGTGGTTGTCCACCAGGAGTAGATGGCAAGTATGGGCTTGGAGCATTTGCTGTGTAGGAAAAGCAAGAAGTAGAGTTATGTGATAGGAAGGAGGGAAAAGGAAATGGGGGAACGTCACAGTAGGATAAAACTTGATCTTGAACTCTAATTTTAATTACCATAGGCAAGATTGTTATCCCTTGGTGTACCAGCTTCAGTGAAACCTGGAGTAGGAGCTTCATATGTCCTCGAAGGAGGACTTCCAGGCTGATAACAAGAAATAAGAATGCACTAAAATATAAATTAATTCTTAATAGAAGAATGGCTCATGAAACAAGAACCGGGCATACCCGATATTGTGGACTAGTGCCCCATGAAGCAGGGTTTGCCTCCTCCCAGTCATCCCTGGTAATGGTTATTCCAATTTTACAGTATCAGCATCCTGACTCCACAAATCATCATACCCATCCAACCAACCAACAAAATGTAAAGTCCTTACTAATCCAAGCTGCTTTATTTTTTTCTCTTTTGCATTGCACCAGAAAGTAAATGATGATAATATAAACTTAAAATATAGAAATTAAAAAAAAAACAAATATCAGTTCATAAACAATCTGTTTGATCTAAAGAACTGGAGCACTAGCTCCTTACGGAAAATGGAGATTGTAATAACATCAACCCATGGCCATGCAGATCATCTGATTCTGCATGCATCTTCATTGTAGCACTGCATATCTTTTCCTTACCTCTTAAAAATGTATGGTTCACATACTGCAGATTTTTATATCTATCGCTTCAAGACTATTTCCTAAGCATCCACAAACCTAGGGGCAGGGTCAAGATCTATATTTTGCTGAATATTTCAAGATTCGGTAAACTGAAATTTGCTATTCATAAGCATGGACCTTATGAGTACTTCACACCAGCAGAGACCTGCTGCAAGCTTTTAGTAAATTAGTATTCAAACCAAAGTAGTGATTGAAATCACTGTGTTCTCTCACTATATTAAAGCATCATTCGAATCAAATAGTTGAAAGAAAGTAATGGTTAATCTTGATGAAAAATTCTGTCCCATTCTACATCTGCAAAGTGAATTAATGAAACATCTGTGCCAAAGATATAACTTAAAAAATCAGTACAAATTCCCACTCAGTAATGCAACAGATTTTTCATTCAATCACCCACCTTTATATGCTCTCAATGGATATCATTCATCACAAGACCCACCCCCACCCACCCCAAGGGTGCAAGATAGATATCATTCATCACACAGTAAGACCAACAACACCACCTCCTTAAAGAAGGTGGTAATCTCACTTCCAAAAGATCATTATATCTATTACAGATTAAAGATGCAAATGCCCATTAGTAATTAGTCTAAAGCACAATACTTAACAGCAATAAATACAGCACTGCATTATCTACAAATGCTAACCAATTAGTTCATTATTGTAGTGCCAACATAATCTGGATAACAAGTTAACCAAGTTCATCCCAAAATTCTCTCTACCAATACAATGCCAGTCTTATCCACCTAGTCCTAAGCAGGTTAATGATTGTTTAGTAAATCTCTTCTGACTAACAATTATGAAATTGTTTAATATTTTTTACAATAGTAATCTCTATTAGTTCATTATTGTAGTGCCAACATATTCCAAATAATAAGTTAACCAAATCATCCCACAATTCTCTCTACTAATACAATATGTCACTCTTATCCACTTAGTCCTAAGCAGATTGATGATTGTTCAGTAAATCTCTTCTGACAGAAAATTATGAAATTATTTAATATTTTTTACAATAGTAATCTCTATATTTCTCATCATCAATATAGGCTTCTAACAGTTTTCAATATTATAGATATGCCAACCTGATCTATCCATGCAGCAAGCTTCCATCAGATGGAGAGTCATTTTATATGCTAAACAATTCCTCAAACTATGCTTCAAAAAGAAAGAAAATGACCTGGGTGGACTCATTGGCGTGTACGGATTCCAGGCTCTGTCACGCATGGGTGTCCTCATACCATCATGAATAGGCGTTGCTGAAGCAAAGTAAGAACACAAGTTGAAGCTACAAGTAAGTTTGATATTGATACGGACAGATGTTAGATACATGAAACATACCCCCAGAATCTCTCATGGGAGTCATATATGGATGTAGTGGAGTTCGAGAAGGATGCATTGGGGTCTCAGCACCTGGACCAAACCTAGAGGCCCCCCTGTAAGAGCTTAAACAGTTAGAATATCAAAATCCAACCAAATAAAATTGAACACCAGTGATAACATATTTACCTGTATGGGGTCGAAACATTTACATTATCAGTTACTTCGTCACGATTAACTGAACCAAAAGGCATGGTTTAAGGAGAAGATCTTCTACTAATTAATTAATAATCAAAAAAGATACATGAATCAAGGTTAAGAGCTTGCCTGTAACCACCTTCATCTGGGCCTCCAACTCCACACGGACAGTGTTACCTTTAACTTCCTTAACACGCCCATTGCAGCCCTTGTGATGACCTTTGCGAATTTTAATCATACGACCAACCAAATTATCATGCCCCCTACCACCTCTAAATCTTCCTCCAGCTAGAAAACAATACAAATTGGTAAGCCAATTAAAATGCACATAAACAAAACTAAACAAGTGTGAACCAGTATAAGCCAAATTATAGAAAGTGAAATTAAATAGAAACCATTTGAAAAGAAAAAAGGAAAAAACTTAAGGCTACCAACATATGAACCCCCTTCCCCTCGACACCAGTCCCCCACCCCCGAAAAAAAAATAAAAGAAAAAAGCACTTTCTCTATCCCTTTAATAAGTCACTAGAAGCGTATCCACACAAACTAAGGAGGTAATTATTTTCCTAACATACCTTTATTTATTCATGATTTTTAAATACATCTCTCCCACTTTTTGCAGCACACTTAATAGTGTGATTTTACCCCTAAAACCTTTCTCTCTCTCATCCCTCCCTCCCCAAATTCGGTCCCCCCCCCCCATCCCCTGTTTTTTCTCTTTCTCCCCCACTCTCTCCCCTACCTATATCTCATCTCCCTCTTCTCTATCTCTCTCTAAATCTTCTCTTCAAATTTGGCATTCAATCAAGCTACTACTAGGAGACCAAAATAATCTCATTATTTTAATTGTTATTTTGTTTTGTTTGATTTAATATGATATTAGTGTTTACATGTGTTGGATCTCGGAACGTTTTAAAAAAAAAAACTATTAGTATAATTATTCTATAATTTTGATGATATAAATTTAACGTTGAGAATATAATATTTGATTTTTCTCATTTAATAGGATATTAGTGTTTATTATATTTGTGAATTAATACTTAACTAAAATTTGAATTGTTATTATATAATAGTAAAATATGGCCGGATAATTTGAATTAATTATATTTGTGAAGTAAGAAGCTTGATATCGGTTATCCCGAGATAGTCTCGTAGGTCGGTTGGGCTTTGGACCAGCATATCCCACCCTCGGATTAGGCCATTTAATTAGTTGTGAAGAAGATCAAAGTACATGGTATCGAAACTTGAGAAATAAAAATTTCAATTAATGTAGTTGTGTTCATTGATAAAGAATAAAGTGTAATATTAAAAAAAAACAATTAATACACTATAGATTTAATCGATGATGAGTCATTATGAGAAATCAATAAAAATAATGCTAAAAAACACAAAGTCCTTAAGATTAAAATACACATTAAATTCTAAATCTCATTAGGAACTAAAATACAATAATTCTCAAATGCAGTATTAATTGATTTGAGATCTTCCTGAATAACCTCAAATAGATAATACAAATTTTTTTAACAAATGATTGTAAAAAAATAATAGTGCATGGCTTCAGGAGCCATGGATCACTATAGAAGATTGTACGGCTCAGGAGCCACCCATCACTATAGGAGACACGGCTTGGATCACCAAGTGTCACAATAGCTGAGTTTGTGATGGGAACATTTTGACATTTCATAGTAATAAGTGTGCTACACTTATTAAATGAGAGTGTTACATTTAATACATCCCTATTTATTTTGTCTTGGAAATGAGAAAGAGGAGAGAGGAAACAATAATAATAATAACAAATAGGGAAGAGGAGATCATAAAGAGAGAAGAAAGTCTCTATCTTGGAAAAAAATAAGGGAGAAGAGAGATAATGATAAATAAGAGTAATATTGTATTGGAAATACAGGGTAAATTTCCCTAAAAGTTATAAAACAATTTATAATTAGGAACAAGGAAAAAAGTCTCCAGTGACTTGAAGGACGAAGTGAATAAAGGCAGAAGGAATAAATCAGGAGGCTAGAATACATACAACTCATAGGAGGGCCACCTCTAGGTGATCTCATTGGAGATGAAGAGTGAGTTGGTGTTCTCATATTGGCAGGTCTTGCTAGAAGGGGCCGACCCTACAACAGCAATAATGGAAGTCAATGAATAGTAATCATATGGGCATTGTAAAATAGAAAAACAAAAACCACAGTAAAAACATATCCGTACAGTATGCCCTACTCACATTTCTGTCACCATTCGCATGTGATCCACCAATTAGCATACAAGACTCGGACTTGGCACAAATGAAGCCAGCATGCTCCAGGTGATGACGATCATAAATAAACAGAATTCCTCGATAAATGTGTTCAATAGGGCCTTGTTTCCCCTGAAGTATTAAATATTTAGCAATTGTATCAACAGTTAAGTGGATAATGTTGAAAAAGAAAGGGAAAAATTGTATAAGAACCCTCACCCTACATGGACCCTCCAAAATCTTTACAATGTCTTTCACTGCTAATTTGTTCCCCCTCCGATCTTGTGAATTATTTTTTTTCTCAATCTTGAATTTGATCTCTCTTAGCCTCACAAGTGCTACCTCTGGTTTCTCTGGACCCCCTTTAAGGACCTGAACAATAACAAAAAGATCAAAATGTAGTTTGTCAATTTTAATTCCACAGGAAGTACTGAACTTACCTGAAAAGCTTCACTTTCAACACGTATGATCACACCAAAGCTCATATCACTGGACATTTGATGCAAAAAATTAGTTTTGTTCACCAACAACATAAACTCTCAAAGAAGACAATGCTTACTCAAGTTGTACAAGATCATGGAGTTCATAATCTCCTATTCGAGTGATTCCAGTAGTTACTTCAGAACTCTCCACAACATTATCAGCAAACACACGGAGCTGAAGATAGAACAGTAATAGACAGGTCCCTTATTTAGGAAAGAACAACCAAAAGTAAAAACTACATAGAAGAAACACCTTACAAGCTCCTTAGTTGTATCTGACACTATGTTGACGACATGCCCCTCAACCGAAACAACCATACCAGTCGCACCTTCAGTGGTGCCAGCTACAACTTTCACATGATTTCCAGGTTCAAAATATTTGCAAAGGCTCTTCTCATTAACTTCAAGAGTTTCCTGCCAATTAAGTTGTAATGATGATGTACACGCGGTTATTTCATTACTCAGTAGGCACTTGTCAATGAATCAAAAATTGCCAAAGAGTTATTTCTATTTACCATTAAACCCTCCTCATGTGGTTTTATATGAACAGAATCTTCCTCTACTTTCTCAACAGTTCCTTTCAAATTCTTAAGATCACCTTTGACAACGATAACTCGATCACCCTTCATGAAGTGCCCCTTTTTCCTATTTGCAAAAAGTGTAGATAAACTAGTCATATCACCATCCCCATTCTCAGTAGGTTGCCGAAATTTCTCAAGTTCATCAAATGTTGGTTGTATGTTCACAGTGCTGATTGATTTCATGGCCACTGTTTTATATAAGAATCCATCTTTAAACATCATGCCTCCAATATTTTCAAAATAATCCCCAGTATTTGGATCCCTTCTTCGCTCCACCCGAATATGCATTTCCCTAGAAAAGAGGATGAGCAGAATAAAAATGTCAAGTTACAATTGCACTAAACACAACTTCTATTACACACAATAGTAAATACTGAAAATACCTAGCTTCCTCAATATTCATAAACCGTGGAGGTGCGGTGAATGCCTTTTTCTTTTGAACTTCTCTACCTTCCTGCAAAACATAAGCTGACTTATCAATGACATATATATATATAAAGAAATGTCTTTCATAAATGGCAAAGACAATTAATACCTCATACACACCTGTACTTGATTTAGAATCAATAATAGGACAATATAAAATTACAATACTTAGTAATTGATAAAATTTGGCAAGTTCATAATTTAAAACTTCAAGGGAACAAATACAAGTACTTGCAAACAACACACAATAGCACGGGATTTAGAAATATTTACTTAAATCTAGGTTCATACACAAATATATATGGTTAACACAAATTATGAATAGCACACACCAGCTTATTTGCAAGGGCCTGTAAGTCGATCCTTGGAATTAGTTTTACTGTGACTCTCTGCCGCACATTATCCACATCTACAACCTTCAAAAACGGATAGCCAAATCAGAAGAAAAGCTACAGGTCGCAATAGCATATCAACATAAAAAAAACAAAGGAAAAGACTACCTTGGCAAGGTCCCCTTTATATGTTCCTGTCTTCATCCTCACCCAAGTATCCCTGGATAGATCAATAGCTTTACTCTCAACAGAAAGGACATCCGTCATCTCCTTGATTGGGACAAGCATGATTTTTGTTGCATATATATTCCGCATACCCTTAACTGCCTACAGCAGATAAAAGAAAATAAGGATTCATTTCGGCTTCCCTTCATAAATTAATCAATGCTGGAGACAAAATCAGACCTTCATTTGAGCAACATAACTATAAAAATCATTCACTAATATGCATACCTCCCTCACATGGGCCTCCTTGTCTGCCTCAATATAGATATAATTCTTAAGATGATCAAGAGCTATAATAGATCTAATTTGTAACTCTGATCCTTTGTCAATATACTTCTGCATCAGGCAAACCGCAACTTCCCTTTCACGTCCAATCTATCATATCAAAGATAAGTAAGACATCATGAATCCTACAAGCATTAAAACTGAGTCAAGAACAGATGCTTTATCACCCTACCGCACATTTGACCATCCATAGTTTTGGGTCCCTAACAGATGGTAACAGAGCTTGTTGTTCAACTTCTGTTGCCTCCTCATCATATTCTACCTCTCTCTTGCCATATCTCTCATGTAATCTCCTCTCGAGGGCCTCAATATCTTCTTCCTGATCATCCTCGCGATGAAGCAATGGGCGACGATGCATCCGTCTTGCTTCATCTTCATCAGGAAGATCATCTCTATCCACAATAAAATCTAGATATCCAAAACAAAAGTTATTAGCAATACTAGAACAGGAATCCATGGGGGGGAGGCAGGAGAAACAAACAATTTCCCAGCAGCAGCTACATTCATCCAAGCAAGTGACAAAAATTATTTACAAGTATAAAATCCGAAGCCCTATCAAAATTCAAAACTTAAACACAAACTCCTAATAAACACTACCACCAATTTTATTTTTAAAAAAAAATGTCTTTATTTTTCGATGTATTATTCTAAAATGAAATGTATACTTTATCAAAATCGGAATTCCAATCTGCACACAATTGCACTGACTTAAAAGAAAAAGCACGTCTAGAACTTGAACAAGGATAATTAGAAATGATAGTGGATAGTGTCATTATATAGTAAACAGAAATGATCTTCCAATCTTCCCGTCATGGAAAATGCATGGACATACATATCAAAATAAAGGCACTAAGATGCACATGATGCAAGACAATCGAGTGTATGATAAAGGAAAATGTGGTACAAAAACCTATAATATAAAAAATAAAAAAAAAATTGTGGGATTGAACTTTGGAAAAGAAGATGCCCGACAAGGAAAGACAACTAAATATTGACAGTGTCATAGGAGCACTTAGCTTCAACAAAATTTTCCCTGCATACAGTACGTACTTTGCTTATTTTTCCTCATATCATTTGACAAAGGAAATGCCAGAAGGTTAAATGAGTTCACATGATAATGGAGAAACAGCAACTCGCTCAAGAAAGGAATCAGAAGAGAATCTGTTCAGCAAGTCACGCATTCCTAAACAATACAATTTTTACATGTTTTCACACCCTCTAAACATGACCATAAATTCTACTTTCTGCCATGGGTAGTTCAATATGAAGAGATGACTAAACCAAAAGGACAAAAACGAAAACGGTATTGAATTTTCCTTGAATTCCAAGTCCCTTCAATCTGTTATATGATTCAACAATACCAAAAGGATAAAGAAAACATTAAACTTCAGTCAACAACAAATTATCAACAACAAATTAACCTAAGTCCATCACACAAATCACTCGATCAAATTACTTCGGCCAGCAAATTACTTTGAAATAACTCAATCCCACTCTACAACTAGATAGAAAAGTAAAGATCTTTAATTTGTTGAACTTGAGAATCCATCAACAATTTCCACCAATTAATCAGAAATTTAATATTCAGTTACCGCTATACTCATGAATGTCAATAGAAAATAATTAAATTAAGCAATTTCTTCTCATTTTGTACTTGAACAAAAGAAATAAAATCAAACAAACAGTAGAGCTATAGAGAAAACTCACCGTCCTCCCCTTCTTCTTCATCCTCCTCATCATCACTATCAACTTGAGCTTCGAGGTCAAAGAATTGAGACCCTGACCTTCCCTTTGTTTTGCGCCGCTTACCGCTACCGCCATAATCGTCATCTTCATAATCATCCTCATCTTCTTCATCATCCTCCTCAGCCACATCATCTATGAAGTTCGATCTCCGGCGCTTCTTCCCAGCTTTCCCACCATCATATTCCTCCTCTTCATCATCTTCGGCGTCCAAGTCTTCTTCATACTCGTCCTCCTCTGGGTCCATCTCGTACTCGTCCTCGTGTCGTCCTCGCGGCATTGCTAGTCAATTCTTAATCCTTTCAATTTTGAAAGAGATTCGACAAAATGAAAAAATAAGCAAAATTGCAAACAATTCTCAATCTTCTCTTCCTGCTCTTTTCAATTTGCCCTAAATGGAAGACTCATCAATGGTAACAATAAGGGCAGAATCGTACCCTTTCTTCCTCTTCCGAGGAACCGACGAGATCAGAAGGATTTTATCAAAACAAGGAATGAAAAAAATATCCTGATTTTTATTATAAAAAAACTGTGTACTATTAGTGTCTACTACTGCCACATGAAACAAAAATTGGAAACATAGATTTTTAAATACACCACCCTTTCATTTTTTTTTTTAGCACTCATTAATAGGTAAAATATTCAAAATACCTTTACTCCTAAAATCATTTTTTCATTACTCAAACACAATTCCACCTCTTTATTACAATCTCACTTATTATGTTTTAATATTCAAGAAATAATTAATTTATATATTTTTTCACTCTTAAATTTTTATTTTTGAATTAATTTTGCTAAACTCAAAGGGTTCGAACGAATATTAGGGTCATTGTTGGAAAAGATGAACAATTAAAACTGTTCAGAGTCATGCATAATTGCTTATGACATGATTTCGATGGCCATAGATTTTTAGGCATGAGTGAGTCTAAAAGTCATACGTTATGCTTTAGGTCGCAATTCCAACCACATATTATGTTTTAGAACGTAACTCCTACAACCACACGTTGATAATAATTTATTATTATTCTTAATATATAATCTTAATAAATACATATCTTTAATATATTTTCTTAATATGTAATCTTAATATATTATTAATATAGAATATTGATATGATGATTAGTAGGTCACCCTATATACTAAAAAATATTTCAAAGATAAATAATGTCAAATTAAAAATATACATATTTTTAAAAAAAATAATATAACTTATAATACTTGTTTCTTTTATATAAATGAGGCAATGTGGCGACATTTAGACAAACACAATGTATGACTACTAATTCTATCTAATTATAGAATAATTATACTAATTTTAAAATTTTTTATTTAAAAATACGTTTTGACATCAAACACGCATAAACACTAATATCCCACTAAATATGAAAAATTAAATAATATGTTCTCAACTTTAAATTTATATTATCTATTTATAAAATAATTGTAATAATTTTATTATTTTCATTCATAAACATTAATATGATACGCTAAGTTTAATTGGATATCGCCACGTGGCGCTATCAAGTCAGTTTATATATATATAGTGATTATTATATTTGTAAATTTTAAATTAATTAAATTATATAAATATAGGAATATGACCGGAAGAAATAGAGGTAAGAGGCTCGATATTGACCAACTCGACAATCAATTCAAAATTTATTGACATAAGCATCACTAATGAGAAGAGAAGAAGTAAGTTTTAAAAAGAATAAGATAGAAATGTACTACGTATTGCAAAACTTGTTTAATGAGTCCTTTTTAATATACAAGGGCAATTATGCTATTTGTATGTATTTTTTTTACATTATTTTGTATTTCTTAATTTAATATATTAATTGTTACACTTTACTTATTTTTGAAGTTTTTTTAAAATTTGTATGATGGCCCACTAAAAAATATCTCGATATATTAGTATTATATTTTAAAAATATATAAATGAAAAATATATATTTAAAATATATTTATATTAACATTATACATATATATATTAATAATAATATAAAAATTTATTAAGAATAATAATAAATTCTTAATGACATGCGATTGTAGGAGGCACAACAAAAAAAATGATGTGTGGTTGTCGAAGTCACGTTTCAAAGTATGACGTATGACTTATGGACATGCATTGACGTAGGATCCACTGTCCTGAAAGCCACATGTCATGAGTTGGACCGTGATTCGAATAGCTGCATATCTTTCACAATGTGTGGTTCAAATCTCCACTCGAACACGTCGAGTTCAGTGAATTTAAACAAAAATATGAATTTAAGAGTCGAAATACATACAAACTAACTATTTGTTGAACATTGAAACATAAAAAATGAGATTGTGTTTAGAGAAATACATGAAATTGTGTTTGGGGTTAAAAATGGAATTATTTTTTATAACAAGGGCATTTATGACATTTTAATCTTTAAGGAATGTTGTAAAAACTGATATGGATGTTATATTTAATACATTTCTAAATTAATGAGATTTTCTTAAATAACCTTAAATGGATCATACAATGCTTATTAAAAAATGATTGTAAAAAAAAAAAAAAAAAGATTAGTGTGTGGCTTTCAAGAGTCACTCATCACTATAGAAGACATGCTATCAAGAACTATTTATTACAATACGATTTTGAGAGTTAGGCATCACTATTAGAGACACGATTTCGAAAGTCATACATTATAAGAGATGTGGTTTTGAAAATCAAATATCATTATAAGATATGTGGCATCGGAAGCCACGCATCCCTATAGGAGATAGGAAATGTGGCTTCAAGAGCCACACATCACTATAAGAGATACAACTCAAATTACCGCACATAACTATACTTGCGTTTATGATGAAGACATTTTTTACATTTCATAGTAATAAGTGTGTTTCTACTTATTAAATGAGATGTTACATTTAATATATCCCATTGGAAATTAGTCGTAGGATCTAAATTTAAAATAAATAAATAAAATTGTAATGTAATGAAAATTCATCACGAATAATTGTAAACTTTTTCAATTAAGTCCTTAATGTTTTAAAAGTCTTAATTAAATCTTCATTATTCTCTTTTGAACAAAAAATAAAATCATTTATTTGGGATTAATTTTCCTATTTAGTACATCATGATTTTCTCTTTGGACAATTTTAGTTCTCAATTATTATTTTAATTTTTTTGTCATTAATACTTTTTTCCTTTAACCATTGTTATCATTGATAATTATTTTCATTAATACTTTTTTCTTTTAACCATTTTTATCATTGATAATTATTATTATTTTTGTTTGAATTATTAGATCCCATTAACGAATATATAAGAAATATAAATAAACAAAAAATTTCATCATGTACTAATCCCTTAAATAGGAAAAATAAAAAGAAGCTAAAATTTTTATTTAGTCCCTTTTTGACAAATTTTGTGAAACCACTAGTGTACTTTCTTGAATTGTTGATTATGATTCAAAATTAAAATTGAGTTTACGTATGAATATTCAAGGATATAGGTGAAGATGATAAATAGAATATCATTAAATGTTTATTTTTATTTTATTTCTATTATATTTTATCCCTGCTATGATCATGGAGTTGAGTGCCTTATTTCTCGATTGTCATCGATGTTTATGCAACTTTATCTCTTTTTCTGTTTAATGAAATTTTAATCTTGCTCATCAAAAAAATTAGATAAAAAAAAACTGACATAAACTAGTTTCATAATTAATTCAATAAACTAGTTTTTTTTTGCACCCCATCAGAGGGGCTAATGTGGTAGATGATTTTGACGCATTTAAGGCCAGTGGCTAAGGGTTTGCAGGAAATTTTGGTTATGATGATAGGTTGTTTAAGCAAAGAATTGAATCTGGTAAGTAAAAGCTAATAGAGGCAATCTTGTTTAAGAATGCCCTTTTACTGCAATCTTGTCAAGTTCCCCTTCAAAACTCCTTATTTCTGTTACCAAGGATCTCTTACTAATAAATTCCCTGTTTTTTCCTCAAAAGAGGAAAACAAGTTTATGGTATCTTACTGCAACTAATGGAAAATCATTAAACAGAAAGGTTATTTTTTTCCCAAGTTAAATGTGAAAAATGAAATATAATCATTCTTGTTGAGATTGTTGAAACAGAAACGAAAAATTACACACACATCTTATAAGTAGGGCGGATTCCAAACTTTTCCCCTTCCATAGCATGCAAGTATGTGAATTATTCCTGCAAAACCAGGTCCTAATTTGTTTCACAAGGGCATCATTAGCTCATCTAAAAATCATTAAGGATCAAACTGACTAATAACCCTCAGTAAATTAATCACATAATGAAGCAAAAACTACATATATTACCTTAACATCGGTTTATGTCTCAAGGAGCAGGGACACTAAGGGATCCAGTAGCAAGCAATCTTGGTAGTATCTACCACCCATCAGTGTATCATTAGAAATGTGGTAATAATACTATGACAGATCTACAGCAAAGGTAACTATACCAGAACCATACCTCACCAACACGAGCATTAATCTTTAGAGGTACAAATGCATCAGCTCGTGTCTCACCAATATTTACAATTGCAGTAGCAGCACCTGCCTCATGAGCAGCTCTATACAGATAAAAAATATAAGATGACCATTAGTGCAAATTCTAATTGTAAATAATGTGAAACTACAGGACTTGTTTCAATTTTTCCCCCTCCAACTCTCTTTCTAAATTAAAATCTGATAACATAGGATTATTGACCACAAATTGAAGAAAGATGAACCAATTATATCCAGTTGCCCCGTTTTCTTTTTCTTTTTGGCTCTTTTCCTATTATATCTGATCACTTTTTAGGCTATAATGTTTCTCGTGCTTATGAACAAAAGGATGAAAAGATGTCCTATTTGTGTTAATGCGAACTACTCAAGGCATGCTAAATATTTGCTAAATGAGAGAGAAAAAAAAGAACATTATTAAATGACTAATGAACAGTTGATCATCTAGAAAAACTAATTCTCACTTAATAAGGCGAAAAGCAGACATAGTCATCAAAGATGAACCAAGGACGAGGAATGCATCACAACTTTTAGCAGCTTCCATTACTATATCAGCTCTAGCCTTCGGTACGTTATCGCCAAAGAAGATAACCTACAAAAAGATGAATACGCGGCAGTAAACAGTTTGGTATAGTGTCTCAACAAATTAGAGACGGTGAAGGGATCATTATGGGGATATTTAGCCAGCTATAACCATTTCCGCAATAAAGAGTAATTCCAGTATTTGATGTACTGTAGAAATAACCCTTTTCTTAATGAAAAATTCCAAGATTTTAAATTTTTATGCCACCATGTCTATCATATTGACTTCCCTATCATATATGTTCAACTCAATAACCCAAAAGTTCTTTTCAATCCATAGTCTTTGCATCCTGCAGTTGCCAGACTACATAGCATCTCTGAAGGTACAGATCAATCAAGAGAGATCAGCTCAGCAAACCAAGGGCTAAAGGATTTTCCCACAAGAAAGAAATATTGGTATTTTTAATTTTTCTTCTGTCACCTATTATTAGCAATCACTGGTGCCCCCCCCCCCCTCTTTTACTATGCAGTTTTTGTATATTAGAAGTTTGGCCAAATTTCCAGTTACTTGCCAAATTAAGGATGTGTTTGTCTTTTGCAATGTTAAGGGCAACGTCAGGCTCATTCATGCCCATAAGTCTTCTATTTTGAAGTAGAGCAGCCGCATTTACATTTCAATCACTTTCATGTTAGTTCACTGTCTTCCTAGCAAAACAGTAGACAGAAGGCAATACCACATGCTGATGGGAATGCCTTACATCAGGTTTGAATACTCCACTACATTTATGACAGCAGGGGATATGAAATTCCTCCTCCCAGAATTTCTCATCAATTTCGATGTCACCATCAGGCCTTATATTCATCCCAAAGCTTTTGTCTGACCGACTGTCATAGTCTAAACTCTCAATTGCTGCTGCCCACTGCATGGAAAAAATTCAACAATTTTCTCAAAGCAGAAAAAAAAGTGCATGTTTGTAAAGGTAGTTATGCTGAGAACTACACTATCTTGCAGAAATAAAAGAATAAAAGAAAATAGGGATAAGAAAGCAGCAAGAGATACAAATAGCAGGTCCCACAACCTAGTCCATAATACTTGATTTCTATAACAAAAGCTCAGAAACTATAACTAAGATCCATTAAACTAAGCCATACAAATTCATAGTAGCGACTTTGGATCTCATCTACAATGTTGGTAGACAAACCTAAATGATTTAATTTAACCATGCTGTTAAACAGAAATTTTATAGTTCACACATAACAAAATAGAAACATTACAGGAAGAAGGATTGAGATCGTATTAATGAATGACCATATTAATAACAGACACAAGCAATTCAGATATCCTTGACTGCATGACCTCTTATTTACATCCATGTTTTGTTATGGGTTATCCTTGACTGCTGTAATTAAGTAATGCAGATATAATGGGATAAAGGGAAAAAAATAAAAGTAAAAACCTATACAAGTAATTTGATATAGATACTCCTGTAGAAATTCAACAAATAAACTTCTCTGGTCAACTTATCAGAAATGATGTGAGGGGCAACTTTCACTTTATACACTTAACACCCACATATATATACTTTAAAATTAGACATCTACGAGATAGAGAATGCCCACATTTTGCACCAATAGAAAATGGCTGAACTAGGTAAACAAAAACGGCATGTCATTAACATGAGCCCCGTAGACACACTTCCTTCAGAGTTCGGGGACTGGAGGGAGGTTTGGAAGCCGAAAGAGGTTTTCTTACATTGGCTAAGTTACAGAGGACAGAATCAGTGAAATGAGATAACTGACTTTGCCAGTACACATAATATGAAATGTACTTTAGTAACAGCTAGAATTTACACAAGCACTGCACCCAATCTGAAACAAAAATAAATAAATTAAATTTCTATCAAATCAAGTTAATATGAATAGGCAAAAGCTGCAGTTAACATGATACACTTTAAACTACTTATACTTTTTTTTTCTTTTAACGACGCTATATCTTAGTGGGCAAACTAAAATAAAAAAGTTCATACATGAGTTTTTTAATAATGTACCAAACAGAAAGAAGTCTCTAGGAGGCATATCAGACTTTTGTTCATAACGTTTATCCCTTACCATAAATTTAACATCAAATGCATCAAGAATCTCACATTCAAGAGAAATGTTTTTAAAAGGTTCCACTTTTATACCACAAGGAACAAGTTTGACACAATTAATGGAAATTAAAGAGAAAAAAAATGTAGGGTTCTAATGTAAAAGCCAATAAACATGAATAAAATCAGAACAGCAAGTAGAGGATAGAGCAGTAGGATTTGCAAAAGAAAATGTTAAATTTTACCACAGAAATTATAAATGCATATTTTTCCTAGTTAAAATCTAAATGGCTGTCTAATTGGCCTGATTGTTCTGTTTAAAATCTAACTTCCCTTAATACAAAAATTCATATTAGTGTATGTTGGGGTAATATGTTAAAAAAGAAATTTCAACTTTCACTAATTTTGTCTACTTTATTATTTATGGTGTAAAATTGAGACTTCTTGCAAATTCTAAATATACAGGTGAAACTCCTGATATATTTGGTGTTGAATAAATAGCAAAAGTTAGCGATGAAAACTGCCTTACTCCTCTTAACTATAAAGACAGTACCTTTGGATTAAGAGCCTTTACTTGATCTTGAAATAAACTTCGAGAAATAGAAAAACCACAATCAGTACAAACAACAGTATAAACAGTCCCATGTAACTCCAATGGGTTGCTGCCAGCACGATGGTGCAATCTGAGACGAAAAAACAATTAAAAAGTTAGTTTTTTTCATTTCTTATGTCTCCTTTTTTTGGACAATTACTGGTAGAAGATGAATGTATGAAACATTTAGAGCATGCACCATGCAAAACATCAACTGCTAGCACCAGACCTGTCCACATTTTGGGTGATCATGAAATTTATATGACCCATGTTCTCAAAAGATGCTAAAGCTGTATGGGCTGGACCAGGTTGTGATGCAGTAAAACGTCTCCATCCAGCATAGCTCCTTGCCCAATAACGTCGCCGAGCCCGGACAGAACGAAGAAATTCCTATTGAACCAAGTAAGATGAAAATACATGTATAGATGGACATAAACAAGAAACTGGCAAAGTCACAAATTTGTGTTGCAAAACTATACCAAATTCTTCTTGGTTTCAAATAGCAAAGTAAGCAGAATACATTAATTAATTGAAGGAAACTCTGGCCACAATGCAAAAACCCAGAAACTAAGGTACGAACTATAGCTTAATAACAGGGAAGAGTAGGAACAAAGAGAATAAGAGAGAGAACCTTTAGGGCTTGCACCAACAGAAATCCTTGGATTCACACCTTGAACCTTAATGCATTGACACCTTAGGTTTGATGTCACAAAATCTCATTGAGTCTTTCTATAGAAAATTTCTTATTATACTGGAATCATCCTTTTCTCTATAGGCACCAACATCAATTTTAACTCTAATACTATGGATAAGCCAGGACTCCTGAATGAAAAAATCCGAATCCCTAATAAGAACAACTAATGGATTGAGTTAGAAGAATCAAACTGTATTAGTCATTTCCTAGATTTTTCTAATCAACATCCTTCAAAAAAAATTTCCCTAGTCCACAAGAAAGTGAAAAGTGAATTTGATTTATGCACTTAATACGAAAAAAAATGAGACCTGGGCTAAGAATTCTCAAGGTCAGAATTCTCAGAAATCAATTTGAGAAAATAATTCTTCTGGGCTAATAAATGATAACAGAACAGAATGAGAATTTCTTGAAAACAAAGTCAGAATTCTCAGCACATGCCTTCATTTCACCTGATGAGTAATGGGTCTGAATCCAGTGCTATAAGCTCCATTTGGGCTGGCAAGAATAAGGGAAGAAGGATGATGTTAGTAGCTGCTGCCTTGAAAAAATATCAAAAATGAAACTCATTTCAAAGCAAGAATTAAGATCTCCCACCATCTAAGTTGGACATCAAAGAGCTAATAGTTAGAGAAGAAAACCATAATCAGAGAGAGCTAATGCAGATTATTTATGATGCATGATCAAAGGCAGAATTTATCTTTCACATTTAAGGTAAAACATGGATGAAATATCATTTAGGACATTCAGCATGATGACCCCAGAAGGGCTGTATAAGAAAGCTTTTGCATGCAAGAGATGAAAAAAATAAAGACAATAACGTTAATGAAAAGATGATCTAGGAAGTGTGGCTTCTGGTCCCCCTAGGTATAACCTTATACTTCCATTTTCAAATTATAAGCATCACCTTCTGTGTTTGTATAACTTGAAACTCAGGAAGGAAAAGCACTTAAACATCATCTTTGGAAGTAGAGCTGATTATTATCTTCCACAAGCTAATAAACATGATCACACCAAGAGTTTACAGAACACGGATTACATAATTCTTAGAGGGAAGAATAACCTTCTATAATCAGGAATTCCACACTCTGTGCTTATCCCCGCACCAGTTAGAACAACGAGTTTTGAACTGTGGAACAGAAAAAACTAGTTAGGGCTTTCACAATATGTAAATAAATGTTTTTTTTTTCTTTTTTCTGAAACAGATAAAAAACACAGCTGGAAATTGCACAAGCCAAAACTGTACCTCATTCCTGAAAGAATATTTTCTGTATCTATCATCCAAAAGCTAGGGTAGGGTATTGCACATTTAGCCATGGAGCTTAAACTCCTTTGTTATAGGTTTGTCCCAAATCTATGGATGCTAAATCCCTAAATAGTGTTGGAATAGTGTGTATTGTTCCTTTATTCTTATTTAATTACATACGTATGCTAATAGTAAATATAGGTTTGTCGATTGTCATCTAATTATTAGCTACTAAGATATCTATCAGCTACTAGGATGGCTAATGTAAGCTAAAGTCAGCTGCAAACTGGTATATATATGAGGCTTATTCCCTATTTATTTCATAAAAGATTTACTACTAGGTATTGTAATAAGACTTACCAGTTTCTACATGGTATCAAAGCAAACCTCTGATCACTAGCAAAATTGAAAAAAAAAATGTTTGATACTTCCAGCTTTTGTGATCAATCTGATTCTGGACTAGAAAAATCACATTCTAAATCTACTATTCTATCAAATACTCATGACAATTTTTCTTCACAACTAATCACCTCTCTTAAACTCAATAGAGAAAATTATCTCCAATGGCCCCAATCAATTAAGTTGTTCATTTGGGGTAGTGGAAAAATTGAGTTTTTGACAGGTGCTACACATAAACCACAAAGTGGTCTTGAATCTATTGAGACCTGGAAATCTAAAAATGTCTTGATCATGTCATGGCTAATTAACTCAATGACACCATCAATCAGCCAAACTTATATGTTTCTTGCCACTATTCAAGAAATTTGGAAGGCTATAAAAGAGACTTTTTCAGATTTAGGAAATTCTGCCCAGGTCTACGAAATTACTACACAAATTCGCAACACAAAACAAGACAATCTAAGTGTATTGCAATACTACAATATGCTCAAAGCCTTATGGCAGGCCGCGTGCCGGCGCCTAGCGGTACCCGCACGCTTGCGCCCAGTGGTGCCCGCAAGCCTAGTGGTGCTCGCACGATGCCTGCCCGGATGCACCCAGCCGCGCCTGCACGGTGCCCACGCCCATGCGCCCGCACAATGCTCGCGCCTGTGCCTAGTGGTGCCTGCGCCCACTGCGCCAACGCCCATTGGTGCCTGCGCCCAGTGGTGCTCGACCTGTTTTATGACTTTAAATGGCGTTGTTCACAAGACAATGTCATATTCAAAAAGATGATTGAGAAGGAACGTGTTTTTGCATTCATGGCTGGCTTGAACAATGAACTTGATAAAGTTCGTGGGAGAATTCTTGGACGTGAGGTTCTGCCATCCACTCGTGAAGTATTTTCTAAAGTTCAAAGGGAGGAGAGCAGGAGGAATGTTATGCTAGGTAGGATCATTGTAAAAAACCTGATCATACTCATGAAAATTGCTGGAAATTACACGAAAAACCCTCTCATTTGAAGATCGAACAATCAGACCAAGGGGCAACTGGAAATCAACACCAGAAAGTACTGCAGTTTCTCTCAATAAGGAGCAACTGGAAAACCTTATGAAACTTCTAAATTCAACATCCTTTCCATCTGTCTCTATTGCACAAAAAAGTAATTTTACTCAGTCCTTTAGCGTGCTAATTGAGGACAAAACTCCATGGGTCATAGATTCTGGTGCCTCAGACCATATGGCAGGTTGTTCCTCACTCTTCTCTTCTTATACTCCTTTTGCTGGAAATTTGAAAATAAAGATTGTTGATGGTTCATTAGCCATAGTAGTAGGGAAATGTTCCATAAGTTTGTCAAAAAACCTAGTTCTACAGTCTGTACTTCATGTTCCGTCTATATCTTGCAACCTTTTATCCATTAACAATCTCACTCATGACCAAAATTGTGTTGCTAAGTTTAGTTCTTTTTCAAGTCAATTTCAGGAACTGGTTTTGGGGAAGATGATTGGCAGAGCTAAAGAGTGTGGAGGACGTTACTACCTTGACAAGGAAGACTTAAATAGACAAAATCTAGTTTGCAAATCCTTTTCCACCTCCTTATGTAACAATGATATTATGTTGTGGCACTATAGACTTGGTCACCCCCAACTTTCAATATCTAAAAAATTTGTTTCCATCTTTTTTCAAAAATAAAGATCCCTCTTTTTTTCGGTGTGAAATTTGTCAATTCTCCAAGCATCACCGTGTATCTTTTTCACCTTAATCATATGAACATTCAGCACCCTTCTCAGTCATACATAATCACATATGGGTCCCTCAAGAATTAAAAAAAATTCTAGAGCTAGATGATTTATTACCTTCATTGATGACCATACTAGACTTTGTTGGGTATGTCTCTTGAAAGCAAAATCTAAAACTGAGCAAACATTTAAAAATTTTCATTCCATGGTCAAAACTCAATTTCAAACCCAAATTCAAATCCTTAGAACTGAAATGGCAGTGAGTACTTTAAAGTTGTTCTTAGGAAATTTATTCACAATGAGGGGATTGTTCATCAAAGTAGTTGTGTGAATACCCCTCAACAAAATGGGATAGCTGAAAGGAAAATTAGGCACCTACTTGAAGTTGCTAGGTCTTTGATGTTCACCACTGATGTGCCTAAAAATTTTTAGGGTGAAGCTATCCTCAATGCATTATTCCTCATCAATAGAATGCCCACTAAAGTTTTAGGGTACAAGACTCCCCTAGAAGTGTTTCAAAATATCTATCCCACAAATCGTTTAGTTTCTAATATACCTCTTCGGATATTTGGGTGTATCTCCTTTGTCCACATTCATTCCCTAAGAAAAGGAAAAAGAACATGTACTTCTCATCCTATCTCAAACTATATGTGTTATAATCCATCCAATGTACTGATTCCTAAATCAGTCCAAGAGGCACTTAGTATTACAAAATGGAGATCATCAGTTATGGAGGAAATTAAAGCACTGGAGAAAAATATAACTTGGAATTGTGTAACAATACAAAAGGGAAAGAAAGCAGTTGAATGCAAGTGGGTATTTACTATGAAGTATAATTCAGATGGTTCTATAGAAAGGTTCAAGGCTTGCTTGGTTGCAAAAGGATTCACACAATCCTATGGAGTAGACTATCAAGAAACCTTTGCTTCGGTAGCAAAACTCAATACTATTCGAGTTCTTTTCTCTATTGCTGCAAATTTAGACTGGAAAATTTCATAGCTTGACATAAAAAATGCATTTCTAAATGGAGAATTAGCAAAAGAAGTATATATGGATGTTCCTTCGGGTTTTGAAGATGTTTATGGTGTACATAATGTGTGCATATTGAAAAAATCCCTCTATGGATTAAAATAGTCTCCTAGAGCCTAGTTTGATCGTTTTTCAAAAATAGTGAAGAGATATGGCTATACTTAAGCTCACACTAATCATACTTTGTTCTTCAGGAAATTTCAAGATGGGAAAATTTCAGTCCTAATTGTGTATGTTGATGATATTTTACTTACTGGAGATGATACAATAGAAGGAGAAAGGATGAAACATATTCTAGCCAAAAAGTTTGAAATCAAGGATTTTGGACCTATGAAGTATTTCTTTGGTATGGAAGTTGCAAAATCAAATAAAGGTATTCATGTATCACAAATAAAATATATCATTGATTTGCTTAGAGATACAGGCTTCTTAGGAAGTAAATCAAAGGATACACCTATTGAAGAGAATCACAAGTTGGGATCTAAGAAAGCAGAGGTCCATGTTGATGAAGGAAGATACTAAAGGTTGGTTGGGCGTTTAATCTATCTATCCTATACACGACCCAATATTACATATGCAGTTAGAGTGGTCAGTCAATTTATGCACAAGCTATATGAATAACATCTTGGAGCAGTTCATCACATTTTAAGGTATCTTAAAGGAACTCCAGAAAAATGACTGTTTTTCAAGAAGAATGATTCAAGGAAAATTGAGGCATTCACTAATGCAGATTGGGCTGGATCAATGTGACAAAAGATTTACTATTGGTTATTTCACATTTATATAGAGCAATCTAGTGACTTGGAGAAGTAAAAAGTAACCAGTAGTTGCAAGAAGTAGTACTGAGGTTGAACTTCGAGCTCTTGCATAAGGAATATGTGAACTTTTATGGTTGAAAAGAATTAAGAATGAGTTATCACTTCAAAGTGAGAATCCCATGTTGTTGTATTGTGACAACAAATCAACAATCAACATTGCTCATAATTCAACCGATCATGATCGTACTAAGCATGTGGAAGTGGATAGACATTTCATCAAAGAAAAGGTTGAAGAAGGACTTATGTGTATACCTTATGTTACTTCCAAAGAACAACTTGTTGATTTTCTAACCAAAGGTCTGCCACGAGTTAGGTTTGAAAAACATTTATCTAAATTGGACATGATTGATATCCATACTCCAACTTGAGGGTGAGTGTTGGAATAGTGTGTATTGTTCTTTTATTCTTATTTAATTACATAGGTCCGCTAATAGTAAATATAGGTCTATTGATTGTTATCTAATTATTAGCTACTAAAACATCATCTAATTATTAGCTACTAAAACAGTTATCTATCAGCTACTAGGATGGCTAATATAAATTAGAGTCGGCTGTAAATTTATATATATATATATATATATAAGGTTTATTCCCTATTTATTTCATAAGAGATTTATTGCTAGGTATTATAATAAGACCTACTGATTTCCACAAATAGCTCATTTATATCTAACACTATGAGCCATAATTAAACAATACAATGTTGGAATTGGACAAGAGAATATATTAATCAATCTTGAGCATCTCCTCAAAACCAACTAACTAATGTTTGGTACATGCTAATTCTCTTTTTACTGGAGAGGTCATTGCTAATAATTTTATGATCAAAAGAAGAGACTAACTTGCATAAAATTTCTAATACTCTACAAATTTGAAAGGAAAAGATTAAAATGAGAGGAAAACCACATGCTTATATTTAAACATAATATGCAAAAAAAAGAATGGAAATTTACATATTAGGTCCGCAAAAAACATCTAATATGAACTAAATTTGCAGAACAAGATAATCCCTCTTAACAAAACTAGATCCAGAGTTGTCACAACAAACATGAAAAAATTTCCCACTTATTCAAAGTGCATTCTTTCTTCCCATTCCCCACCCCCAGCCCCAACCCCCGAGGACGAAGACAACCTCCATTTAAACAAGATAAATTAATTTAGAAAACCAAAAGGCATCCTAATGACAACCAAGCCAGTCAAAAGGTGACTGTTTCAACTACATAGACGAACTTAAATGAGATCAGATATTTAACATAGAGGACAGATAAAATGGTTAAACCAAAATGTAGTTCAAAATGAAAAATTAAATTTGATTTAAATTCTAAATGTTTTTGTTTAGAGAAGATGAGATAAATAGAAAACATTTTTCTCAATTTAAGTCCTAAAATCTAGTAAGTTTGAATCCTATTTTCACTAATTCAAAACTTCGAATCTCCTCCAAGCATCACCTTCTACCACATAGGCTTCTGCTTAACCCAACAATGATCGTAGCCTTTGCTCCACTATCTACCACTAGTCACTACAGACTGTCCTCAACAATTGTATCTTGAGTCTCACTCTCCCTTTGCGTGCATCTCTCATTTTTTTATTCTCTCCTCCTTCCCTTTGACACCATTCCCCTTGACTTCTCTCCTCCCCAGCCACAGGTGTTAGGACCTAACTGCAACCACTCTCTTGTCTTCCTTGTCATTCTACATACCTCTCCTCATCTTTTCACAACCCCTCTTCCAATAACTCTTGTCAACTACAGTGTTGACCACCTCTTCATCTCTCTACTCCACTATGCTAAAACAGCTAGCATTAATGCCACTAACAACCTCTCCTCTATATTCCCCTCTGCCAAACCCCCCAGGTCCATCAAATATCATTGTGGTTTCTTTATAATCCCAATTATTCCCCTCCTGTACCAAATTTAATTGCATGAAGATGATATTAATTGATTGATTATTTGTTGGTTGGTATTGTTTTTAAACACATTGGGATGATTTGGTACAACAAATGGCAAGCAAATTGTCTTTGTAATCGAAATAATTTTACCAAAAAATAAGTGCAATAATGCATCTCAAAAGAATTATGCCTGAAGGGGAAAAAGAAACTACATCTTTGATAGTACAAAGTATATTTGAGCAATTAAAAAATTTTATGACCCATTGGAGTTAATCTTCTAACCAAACTTAAAGAGATTTTCCGAAATGTCCATCATACCTTTTATCAAAGAATTGATATAACATTTTGACATCAGCCGAGCTAGGTGGATCTGAATTGGGAACCATCTTTTTGTTCCTCAAATTTGAAGATACAACTTCTTTATTTTCTGAAGCAGCCCTTGGAAAGGAAATACGAGCTCTTGTTTGTACAAGCCTTACAGATCCTCTACCATGTACTGGCTTTCCCACTATGTTAAGAGATCTACATCTGGTAGTTGAAAGAATAGCATCTGTATCCCAGGATGAAATGAGAAACCATGGATGCTAATGTTACAAACATCTCGAAAACAGTGCAAATAGAAATTATGAAATTGCAAGATTAGCACACAGGACTTGCCAGCCAATACCGTCTCTAGCAGTTTTCTTGCAGTTCCTGATACCTGTAAGTTTTATCTAGCAAGGTAAGGGGAAAAATGAAAACATTCACAAGACCTAACTATTCTCATTAGAATATTGAATATCTGACTGAACAGCAGTTGAAGGCAATCTAAGAATGATGATTGGGCAGTTGAATATTGAATATTCTCATTAGTAAAATCCACCAGTTAATTTTAAAACTTAATGCCTGGGCCTCTAATAGATGCCTCGTGAGTTATGGCATGCATTGGCAATGCTGAATTTTCTAATAATACAACTCTATCAATCAAATTATCTACTAGCTAGCTTCTGCCAAAATCAAAGAAAATGTCATAAATAAACTGTTGAATCCTGATACTAATCAAGCAGTGGGCAAAACTTCCTGCCTTCATTTGAACTTGATGTAAAAAGAACTATAGAGACCACTCATTTTGCTTTAAAATGTTTCTATTTCACAAGAAATATCAAGAACATTATGTATCCCAAAAAAAAACTAATCAATTCAAGAACGTGGGAAAATAGATAAAAACACAATTAAATCTTTATCTGAGACTGAGCTAAACAATGAAATGAATTGGCATCATTTCTTTGCATACGAGAACACAGACAGACAGAGGGAGAGGGGAAGGAAGAGGTAAAGGAATTACAGGCATGATGGGTCGGTAACGTAATTGGAAAACCATAGCCATTCTGCCGACTCTGGCTTTGGATTTCCTTCTCCAAAGGACAGAAAGGAGAAATGAACCATATGTTCTTGGGTAGACAAAAGAGTTCCACGTTGCGCAATGGTCAACCGCCTCCATCAAATTTGTTTTTTTTTTTTTTTTTACTTTTTTTGTTTGGCATTGAACCCTCGTGCATAGAGAGCATACCTGGGGAGTGGGGAGGAACGAAATAACTGACAAACTCCTCACCCAAAAAGGATTTCGGCTCCACAAGTTTGGGGTTTTATCTCGCATGTCAAGTTGACGAATTTAAATTGTTCAGAGAAATTAAAAAATAATGTAGTAAAAGTGGATTATATTACTTATCAAAATAAGGTTATTTTGACAAGATATATATATATATATATATATTGAATTACAAAATGTTTATTCTATGTGATTTTTTTTGGAGTACTATAGTCTTATTTTTTTTAATTTGGAAGGTCAAAATTAGAAGTTAATTTTTAAAAAATTATTTTATGTATTTTTCTTTGTAATTTTATTTTTTTAAAGTGTTATTGAATAAAATTTCATATTTTAATAATATTTGAATAAATTTTCATAAAATTAATTATTATTTAAAATTAAAAGATTAATGACATAAAAATTGAATAATATACTAAATTTAGTATTGTATTAAAATTATTAATAAAATAGAAGTGCCTTTAATTTGCGACTTTATTTATTATATGATTGATAGAAGTATACGATTAGAGCACATAATTTTAAAAAAATGGTGAAAATTATATGAATTGATGATGAAGTCCAAAAAGTGAGTAAAATGTTATCGAAAGTTGCATATTTCTTGGTCCCTAACTCTTTTTTTTTTTTTTTAAACATTTCATTTCTTTGTTTTTTTATAGTATTTTTTTTCAACGTATGGCCAAACTTGAGTATGAGGCATTAAATCACCATTTCACTATAGCCAACTTTTTTTTATTGTAGAATTTAATCCCAAACCTCTTTATTTTTGATAAATTTTCTCCTACTTTTTTCATAAAAAAAAAAAAGAAGAAAAAGTTGGCTCCTAATGCTTCCATGATTGAATTACATTAGTCATTTTCACCTGATTTTTGTTCAAGTCAAACTTCAGTAAGGATTTGATTCAAATCACTTCCAAGATTAATTTATTAATGAGTATATTTGAGTATAGATGGATTTAGAAAAAAAAACTTGTAAGTACTACCTTTATTTAAAACAAAACATGAAGAAAAAAAACTAGATAAATGTTTTTAAACGTGATAATACTTTCACATGTCTTGAGAGCCCTTCGTGTAACTTCCGAAAGCTTTAATTTTTCAATATGTTATATTTAGTAGGAATTTAAATGCATCAAATTACATAAGAATTCCAAATAAGAATTGAATTCAAGATAGTTTTTTGACTACTAAACTTGTGGCAGTAACAAATGTGCTAAATATATTCTTTTAAAGAATTGACAAAAGAAGAAAAGCAAAATTGACCAAATAGTGCAAGCATCATGTGTCGACACATCGGAGAAACTCATGCTGCCTTTGATGGCCATGTAGCTTGTGCTGACATGATGATTCCCACAATAACACCAAAAAGTCCAAGTGCACTGCCAAAAATCTCAATAACAAGGATCTTCACAAAAAGTGAGGAGTTTTGTGCATCAGGTAAGGCACAGCTGCTTCCAATTACTCCCACACACAACCTTTGTTAAAAAAGCCAAACCAAACCAATCAAAGAATAAGAAAAGAATCAAAATGTACACTAAAAAAATCTCCTGAATTCAGGGTCATCTTGAATAAGTATTCACGGGATCATGCAAAGATTTGCAAAGCCAAGCTTACCCACAAACAAGATTTGCAAAGCCAACAATTATTCCAAAAGCAAAGATTGAGTAGCCTTCTCTAAGGGATTCAGCAGCATAAATCTGAGAAGAAGGAGCACTTTCTAGCTTTGTTTGGAGGATAATGGCCACAATAACACCATAAATAGCCACAGGCTCACAGAATATAACACTGAAAAGAGAATAGAAGTTGTATGGGCTTCAAGCAATGAAATGACACATTCACACTAATATAAGTGTAGGCAATTCAATAAATAATTTGATTTGACAAATAAAAACAAGAAGAGAAAATCATGTGATTGAAACATGACAGAAGAATTATTGATTTTGAAGTACAAGAAGCAAAAGCCATCACCAATCATGCAATAAGCAGGTTTTGTAATACAATTAACCAAAAAGATATAAAGTCCAATACAACATAATAAGCAGCGTGATTGGAGGTCAAAATGGAGATATTATGGTGAATTATACCTTAACTCTTTTCTAAACTACAAATACAAGTAATTCAAAATGTTGAGAAATACTTAAGAAATTAAACTTTCAAAGTCCACTGGTATATCAGGTGTATCTTTCATAACTGCTTATCCAGGATGAAGGAAGACTTGAGCCAAATATTCTTTAGATATTTGACACTTACTATTAGCTCCATCAAGATCACTGTTTACAAAGCAACTCATACAAACTACCACTCCAATTGAGCAAAAATCCTGGGACTGTCAAGAGGACACTGATCATGGTGGTGTGATTAAAATCTTTTTAAATTATCCAACTTTGAATTATCTTTGGCTCTGCTTTTTAACCATAACCGTGAGATAATAAAAGCAACATTTTCCTAATATGTATTGGTTTAAGTGATTTTACATGCTTATAAAAATGTTCCTCCAGGAGAAAAAAGAAAAAAAGTGTTCCTCCAGCATCACTATCATCTAACCAAATGGCATATGAATATGCCCATTGTTTCTATTCAATTTCATCATATAGACAATTGAGTTCAAGGATTCAAAATTCAATTTCCTTACAAGCAAATGTTGATAATTGTAGATCCTTCTAGCATGCAAAAGATGACATCTATAAAAGGCCATCCATCCATCCGTCCATCAAGAAATAGTTCATATCCAAAATGGCAACAAAAGACATGCTAGAGTAGATAAAATACAACAAAATTTACAAAATACTGAAATTTCAGTACTATAAGGATCATTTCAGCAGAACACAATCAAAACCAGAAATGAGCAGTGCTAAAGTATATAGGACTCACTTTGACACATAACATTAACAACTTGTCATTAGTATGAAAGCCAAAAACAAAAAGCTCAATTCTGTAATGTCAAATAGAAAACATGTTCCATTGAATAGTAAAAGATACATTAATGCATGCCCAAGACCCATGTGCCTTAAATGAGGTGAAAAATTTGTAGTCGGTCAATTGTAGCCTAGAATCTCATCCATACAATCTCCTAGTTAAGTCACTTTGATTGTAGCTGCTGTTGACTGCTTTACTGTATTTGCATGTATTCTTGCATCCCAAGGTTACATCTAAGAAATAACTGCTAGTGAAGGATCAAGAAAAAAGAGATGTTCAGGTTTAAAAAGTGGTCAAGTAATGTTGCAAATATCGATACTCACATCATTTATATGTTTCAGCAAGCTCCAAACTGCATCCCAATTTCTGAAGCACACAGCAATATGTAGACAGGTACTGCTTATACTTCCAGACATCAGTATGTAAAAGCAAAACCCCACTCTCCATTAGCAGATGAGTAGATCAATATAATTATAGTGTGCAGTTAAACTTGTTTTCCTTCTATTGCATATTCCAGAAGATGGGCCTTATAACAGTACAGTAATTCTTCAACATTGTCTTCAAACTTTGATATATACTTCTCCAAGAATTCCTTCTCTGACAAATGCAGAACTTGAAGAAAAGATGGCTCCTTCTTCAAATGCTCCTTTTCTATAAGAGTCTTCACAACTCTATACCGCCCAACTAATCTGTCCTCCACTCTATGCATTAAGCATACAGGATTATGCACTATAAGTGCTTTCTTCAACTTAACCGTATCCAGTAAGAACTCCATTGCAAACCTCAACTTAACTTCAGAAGTCCTAAATAAAGATGGAGACCTCCTAAACATCTCCAAGCATTCATCTTTTGATAATCCAAAGCTCCTAAGCAACTCAAATTTCTTCTCTAAAGTGTCACTAGCCATAGTACCAACAGTATAAATGGCATAAATCAACATTTTTGAATCCATTGGGAAACCCATTTCCGATATTTTCTTAATAATAGCCCTGAGTTCAGATTCGGGCTCAGTAAACAACCTAGGCTGAAGCTTAAAAAGTTTTGACGAATGCTTATCATCAATGCCACAACTCTTAAAGTAGAGAGCATTGGATACTATTCTTGCATTAGCAACTCTATTAAGAACCCAGTTGCAGCGCCAAAGAACCCCAAGTAAATACTTATTGTTCACATCATAGCCAATAATCTTCTTGAGAGTTTCAACAGAAGGTCTCAAAGTATCATCCAAACTACTTGTTAAAATACCAGAATTCTTGGCAATGAACTTACCAAAAACGGAACCAGAAAATCCCAACTCCTGAAAAAACCTAAGCTTTGGGCATAGAATCTTTTCAACATCAGTAAAGAGGATCTGCGGGCAGACGTTGACAGCAGATTGGACTTGGGCATGAGATAAACCAAACGATTTCAATAAGTTGATAACCAATTGAGGTTGCTCAAGAGAATTAGTGCAGCGAAAGCGTTGCGAACATTTGATTGCTTTCACTTTTGGAATGTTTAAGGTCTCAATTAAATAGTTGTAAATAATGGGATTCTTGAGGTTCTTGGGGAGTTTGATTGGACTGGAGGTTTCGGTGTGTATTTGGGGGAGATTGAAGCGAAATACGGGATTGTGATGGAGTCTCAGGAAACAAGAACGAAAGAGAAGAGCAATCATCACTTTTTTTTGCAGAGAAGAAGATAGTTTTGGGTCAAATTGGACAAGGATTGAGACATACCCTTGGGAAAATACTCCAGCTAAAGCCCAACAGCTAGTTTGGGAGAGTGATTTGGGGTGAAAATGAATGATTAGGATAGGAGCATGAGAAATCAAGAAAACTTAAACGAGTTCTAAAACACTTTTTTTAGGGAAAATGAAGAGCTTCATTGAGTAAAAATGTCAGCTGAAACCGAAATTCACATTATATTTAGATTGAGTTTTAATTTTTTTTTGAAATGTAGTTATATTTGAATAATAATTTTTATTATTAGGAATTGAAAGTTTATATATTTTATGTTCTATGATTGATAATATTATAAAATGTATAAAATATAATTAATAAATTATTTAAAATTATAAATTTAATTAAAAAGTAATAAAAAAATTTATTTACATGATTGAGCAGGAAGACTTGTGTACATAGTTAGAAAAAAGTATTTTGATATATTGTTTTTATAAAAAATGTAGAATATTGTTTTGAACTTCAACCTAAATATAGGGTTAGTATTTTGGTATTTAGGTAGATGAAAACCATATTATATTGTTTTTTTCTGAAGAAAAATAAAAATTCGAAATCAAATACGGAAAAAATTTGGTTGGGTACAATTTTGAGCTTCTTGACCCACTGACATACCTGCCAATTTATCCCAAAATAAATGTATAAATGAGAACTATTTAAGAAACAAATTTCATTTCTGGGAAATTTTACCAATCAAATATCCATTATTAAACCTACGCTTTTAAATTTGCACAAATTCACATAATATGAGTCATCTAGAAATAACAGATAACAAATTCTATTACATTTGCAAGATTGCACCTATTAAAGATACTTGTGATTTCACTCTCATTCAGATTTGACTTGACTTTGATTATGACAATTTTCGAACACGAACGAATCGATTTTAAAATTTTTGAACATGAATTCGAATATTGATTAACATTCAAATTTGAAATATTATTCGTGTTCATTTGATAATTTATTCGTAAACATTTGTGTTTTACTAAATTGAACTCAAATGGTTCGATTAATTCGAGTTCAAATTCAAATTTTATTTTAAAATACATAATATTATATATATATATATATATATAACATATAAAAAACAATAATATATATATATAAATAGTATTTGAAAAAATAATATATAATATATAAAAATTATATTATAAATAATATACAATACTATATATTTTATAAATAATATATATAATATTCACAAAGAAGACGTGTTCGATTAGTTACGAACAAAATTTGTTCAAAGTCGATTCATTTAATAAACGAACAGCTTTGATTGAAGACAAATGAAATTAAACCATCTTTGTTAGCAAACAATTCGGTTCATTAACAATTCTAATTTTGACATCTAATTAATTCAATACAAGATTAATCTCGATGATATTCGATTGGAATGATTGCTGAGATTCAAACTTTATATTTCTAAAAAAGGGCCCGCACATGTAGGCAAAGGAAATAGATTCAAACTTGATATTCGGACTGATTCATAGTTTCCTATACAGAAAAATACATAGTAGCCAAAGGAAATAGATGCAAAGGCTGAGAGTGAATAATCAATAACTGGCCAACAGAGAATTATCATTAAATACAAAAACGAAAACAACATTATGAGTACATTGATTTAAAACCCTCTGTCAGAGCAACCACCTTTGCTGAGACCTTCAACTGCAACTTTGATACAGCTTCGCGTATTTCCTGTGAAGAAAAGGATTATGATAATCACACCCTTCCAACAGTTTTTAATAGCTAAAGAAACATTGTTCAGAGTTGTCTTTCTTGAGTAGAAAGAACATCATCCCACTGCCGGCCAGCAAAATAAATTGCACTCACATTATAAAGGAAAAAGAAACAAAACAACAGAAAGAACAGGATATGATGTAAGATATGTGCCAAGAAAAAAGCATTTGAACAAATATTGTGAATACTAACTCCTATCACTAAGTGCATCATCCATTTAGCTATTTACCTCAATGCTGTAGCGAGAAGAGAAATGAGTCAATATTATGGATTTGCTCCTAATCCATTCAGCATGTTTTATGATCTGCACATTTCCAGTCGGTTAACATCTTATGAAGCAAATCAACTACATACAAATTCTAACAAGTTCGAAAAGGCAAAGAGGTCACAAAATGTACTTGCTCCTTGCCTATGGATGGCTAATTTCAGATACTATATACCATATAAAGAGGATTAGGGGCTTATGTGAAATATTGCCTAAACATATGATGATTTTCTCCAAGTAAAAGTGCTTCATCATTTCAAATACCTCAAATAAGTGAGTGTGCCCATGTTCTCGTGCATGTTCAACGCTGATGTTTTCATCTAAAAATGTTGCCTGTCAAAACAAAATTGTTACTAATTGAATCTGATACTTCATACAATGGTCACATGAAGCAATGAAAACCAGATGAGAACTCAACTGCAAGCATCTTGTCAACATTAGGCAGGAATCAATTAAGGCAGGGTATTGCTTGATCTTGTATTCTTATGCATTTACGCCCAACAAAGGAGCATGAATGAAATAAATTAGCATTCAACCAAGGAATAAGGGCATCAAGAAAAAAGTGAAAAGGTTTCTACAGTTAGCTGATATTATATTTTACGTTGTACCACTACTTGGCCTTCCTGCTACAATGAAATTTATAGAATCTTTGAAAGTTATTTAATCCATTGTGTCACACATATCAGCAATCAATATCACTCCATCCAATTACAGCCTGTCCACAAATTAGAAGTGTTCCTAAATGTCTGCGGCCGTGCTCATCCCAAAAATTTTCTCATGCATAAGAAAGATCCATATTCCATACTTGGATTCTTTATGTCATTTTTACTTGAAAGAAAATTTTGCAGCTCTCTTAAAGTCAAATTGAAAAGTAGCAGGGATTGATGGTAGTTTTGTATGATGCTTTCCCTGTCAGCTTAACTTTCAACAAACAAAAACCATTTGACTTACAATCCACAAGGGTATAAGATTGTGATATGGCAAACAGATCTTAATGGATACTCTATCCAATTGGTGCAGTTCAGGATATTTACCTCAGTTATAAGGATCTTGGCCCGAAGAGCATCAGAATTGCGTGGGTTGAGGAAAAAATCTGATGTTGTGTCTCCTGTGAAGGCTACCTCAGGGCACAAGATAGTATCTGTGATCTGACAATTATATATATTACAAAGGTAAAAACAAAAAAGAAAAAGAAAAAGAGAGAGAGAGCAACAGCAGGTAACAAGAAGCTAATGGAAGAATATGCTTACTTCAACACCAGATTTCTTTAGTTTTTCAATTTGCTTTCCTTTCAGATGCATGTATTGTTTCCTCAGCTTTTTTCTAACAGAGTAAATCACATAACCCTGTGCATGTAAGAATCAATTAGAAATGGTTTTCACTAATAGGTACTATAGAAATATATTCCAATAAACCCTATCCAAATTTCCACCCATAGAAATTAGTTCTGTCCTGAAAATAACATAGAGGTATACGATACATATCATATCTATTTTCTATCTCTTCAGAGGATGCTAAAAATAAAATAATTGATAACAAGAGAAATGGAAAAATAAGAACTTGTATGCAACTAGAAATACATTTTTGGCAGCCAGATAACGAGGAAGAAAAGAAATACCCACATGGCTGTTGTGCTGCTCCATGTATAGGAGGAGACAAAGCATCAGTTACTGGGTCTTTTAACTGTGTGGCTCATTTTTCTTAATTCACTCCACAAATGGCCTATGCTAGGAGTTCAAAAATGGCCATGATGCATCCAATGAATATGTTATGAGTTCTCATAATTGCTTCAAGAGACAAAAAATTGTATTACTGGATTTCTGATTATTAGCTAGCAAATTACATAAGATAAACAAGGAATTTGAAAATTACCTGACTTGGTATGACATGGCAAGTTTTAAATGGTCTCACTACAAGGTCATTCCGCATTTCATATGTTTCACCTGATTGCAAACATTAGCTTACAGTTTGCTCCAGGAAAAATATAAAATAAACAGCAGAAGAATACAACCAATAGAATAAGAGAGTGCATACCTACATCTAAAGCAACCAAATCAAAATTCAGCTCCGCACCACTCATTGACCTGTGAATATCAAATAACTTCTCTACATCCTCTTTTATGCAAGGTGGCACAAAAATTGTTGGAGGTTTTAAGTTGTATAGACCACGGGTTGCCACATACATTGGAAGTCCACCCTGACTCAGAAAAATAGCAGAAATTTTTATAACTAGCTACAAAAATTTTGACTGAAACGCACAGAAAGAATTTCAAAAACAGTAACAGAGATTAAATTACATATTTAATCAGAACAAACCCAGCTAAAAATAATCCCAGCAAATCATCAGTACACCAACAATAGAAATTCACATGTGATATTTAATTTGAAATCATGGGACAAAGCTTCAAGAGTTTAGCCCTATTTAATTTCAAATTGTAGAATATTCTCAATGCTCTTCGGTATATGTTGTAACTCAAAAGCATTACCCTCTTGGAAAGATGACTGACATATTCATACTTCATAGCTTAGTTTTGCAAAATTCAGGCCACTTAAACAAACAATATGTCATACATATACAAATCGAATTGAACTATTGAACCTGATCTTACTTCACATCATGACATCATTTCCTCCCTTCAACATGCAAGGAGTTATGCTATGCAATAGATATAGATGCAGACAATTTTCCATAACCCCATTAAACCAAGAGTAAAATATCACCTAAATTAAGAAAAGTGGACTAATTGCAAATCTTGCAAATGAGTTGCAAAACTATAGAATAATTTTAAAATTTTCCAGAGCATTGTCATTCAGATCGAATTTCGGTAGGACTCAACAGAGTTATCCACCTCCCCCGACCCCCCAACAAACAAAACAAGAAGAAAGATAACTTACGATATGATCAAGATGGGCATGAGTAATAAACAAGAAATTCTGATGAACAGCTCTAGAAGGGCACCTCCCAATATCAAAAGCAGACTTCAGCTGAGGCACAATAACACAAGTCTCGTGACCACCAATTGAGATTCCTTCAACCGAATATTTTTCTACATCTACTCCTTTCTTGTAAACCTCCGCTCTAGCCCTTCTGTATTCTTCTTCTTCCTCAATTGCTTTTCCAATTGCTGACAAAAACCCAGAAGACCCTTTTACAGCACTTAAACAAGAGCTACCATGGCTTTGCAGTAGTTGGGGACTGTTATCTCTAGGCATTTGAAATAAAGGGGAATCTGGACATCTTTGAGAAAAGGGTAGAAAAGGAACGCCCCTTGGGGCTGTACTACTCAGGGAAATTTGCATATTTACTTTCATTGATGAAGCATAAATTGCAGAAAGTTTTCACCCCAGAGGCAGCCCAGAGTGGAGAGTGTAGAGTGTAACTCAGGGTTTTAGCGACTTCCGTTATCCGTAGGACAAATCTTCTCTCTCTCAATGTAGAATTTAAATGTTTAATTAAAAACATTTATTTTAATATTTTAATCATAAATTAAAATTTTTAATATTCGCTATTAAAGGATAAATTTTTTCTTTAGTTCGAAATTAAACTTTAGTTAAAATTTAAAGAAAAACATCTACTTTAATTACATTAACATTTTTTTAATATTAATATTTTATTTATTTTATTTAAATTATTTATGTTTAATTTTTAATTTTATTGTATTCTTTATAATTATACACTTGTCATTAATAAATAATTTAAATGAGTTGTAAATTATTTATTAGATAATATATTTTTTAAAAGTAATTAGTGCATATACATTAGCAATTAAATTAAAACAATTTAGAAAGTTTAGTTGTATAATTATTACTTTCAATATTTATTTTAATTATTGTATAAATTCAAAATGTAATTGAAATTAGGTGAAAATAACATATGCTTTAGTAAAATGTAAATTTTTTAAATTAAAATAATGAAGGGTAATTATGATTTATTAAAATATAAATATTTAAATTAATAAAATTTTGTATAAAAAATATATTTATTTTAAAAAAATAAGTATTCAATTTCGTATAAACTATAATATTTAATTTCAAAGATATTATAAATTAATTTTTTTTAAAAAATCATAAATTAAAATTAATTTTTGGGAACCGTTGAACAGGTGAATAAAAAATAAATATTTATAATGAAAGAATTGAAAATAGTTTGGGAACATTTTTCACAATTTCTGTAAATAAATAAATGGCCATTACTTCCATAGCAAACTGCTCTAAACTTTCCTGAACTTTGGAAAAACTCTTTTCTCCTCCAGCTCCTTCCCCTTCTCCGGCGGTTCCGTCTTCTCTCTGGCCGTCGGATTTTTTCAATTTTGTGGTCTAGGATATACTTGATCTGAATTCTGATGAAATGGCCAAAGTTAGGGACAGAACTGAAGATTTCAGAGATGCAGTTCGCCGAACTGCAATTTCATTGAGTCTGAGCGAGGTTGGTTCACAATTTCAATTACTTTCCCCTTTATTCTTGGCAAAGATGCTTGTAGAACACTCAAATTATAGTAAATTCTGTTTTTTTTTCCTTTTCTTTAATCTATTCCGATGCAAATTCTAGGCCTTTGTTTTTCTCTTTGATTACCCATAAGGAAATGTTGTGGGGGTTAGTAGCATCATCATGTATCTAATCCAATTAGCTACAGATTTTGGTCCATCCATATTTACATCCCACGTTGTTGTAGAATTACTCTAAAAAGAATAGTCTACTCGACCAGGATAGCTAATTGTTTTGGCTGCAGTATGGGTTTCTATTGCCTTCCATCTTTAAAAATTTAAATTTCACTACCTCAAAGAGTCAAAGAGGAAGTCATTCACCCAGTTTTTCAGGCATTACATCATTATAAATTTTAGTTCAGATTCTGACATTGAGGTTGCTGATTCGTCCTGGGGTGTCATCCAGTACCTTTTGCAAAAAAAAAGAAAAAAGAAAAAAAAGGAGTTGATAATTGTTATCTTTAATTTTGTGTTTATCACTGCAATCCGTATGTTTGTGCATATAAATGTAGCTTGTTTTTAAGGGTTCTAAGGTTTGCTTTTCTTGTTCACAGTCCAAAATAGCAAGTATGATGGCATCTTTTATTATGCACAAACCTCGGGAAAGAACAGCTTTCATGAAAGCTTCATTGAAGACAGTAAGAAACTGCTATTCAGATACTTCTCTTTTCTTACATTCGATGTTATTTACACTTATTTCCTTATGATGTTCTTAAGCAGAAATGGCATATGTTTAATTATATTCTTTGAAGAACAAGTGAAATTTTCATGTTACCAGTTTATTATTTGCCAATGATTTTCCTGAATATTGTATTCATTTGACAAAAGGTTTTTATTCAATTTTCAGCTTGAAAGCATTGAAGCTTTGGAACAGTTCCTAGTGAAGCATAAGAAGGACTATCTAGATTTACACCGCACCACTGAGCGGGAGAGAGATAACATTGAACATGAAGTAAGTTCATCTGAGTAGAATTATCTCTTAAAGCTAAAAGTTGGACTTAGTGTTTGTTTTGGTAAGTTCACGGAAAAGGAAGCTATTGCACTTCCTCCTAGTGTCCATTGGTTGATGCCAAAGGTTGAGATGATATGATTGTGGTTGGCACCAAAGGATGAAAGGTGGAGAAGAGTGGTGTGTACACACATACACACACTCACACACTTATGGTGATTATATGCTTTTCCAGAGGTCACTGTCAAATGACAATGGAAGGATGTATCTCTGGAAGTAATCTGTCTTTTAACATGAAGAAATTTGGACTTACCCAATTATTGTGCAGTTCACTGGATGTGCTATAATGTGTTTACTTAAGTTAGTGCTCCATGGTGAAATGATGAATATTTTGAACAGAGTCCCGCAAGAAGAGGTTGCCTGACATCTTCACTTTTTCAGGTCGCAATTTTCATTAAATCATGCAAAGAACAAATAGATGTGCTGCAAAATCTTATAAGCCATGAAGAAGAAAATTCAAGAGGTTGGCTTGGTATTAGGGGTGACAATGTGAATGCTGATACCATAGCACATAAACATGGAGTGGTACGAGTACAACAGTTACCTGTTTGGATTTATATATTTTATTTAGGTAATTGGGCATGTTAGCTGGAAATTTTTATTTGTCCTTGTTTACTGGTTACTGTCTCATGGTCTAAAATAATAGAAACAAATCAAACTGGTATTTGAGATATCAAATAGCTAATATTGCCCTTAAAGATGAATGGTTATCAAGAGAATTTTCAGTTAATCGACTGTATTCCTTTCAATTAAATATTTTTGTTTTAAATGAAGGTGTTGAATCTGTTCCTCTTTTCATTGGGAGATCTTCTTTCTCAGGAATGAATAACTTTGGTTAAGGAAGAAACTGCTTAAAAAAGCATGCCTAAAATTCCAGTTCACAATCCTGGTTCGACATTGCCTCTATGCATGTGTTTGTTCCTTCTGTCCCCACCTGCTGTTGCTATTTTCATGTTGCTTATGAAACTGAGTGACATAATCTAAGTGAAAGAATACAACAAAGAAAACAAGGCATTTATATTTGGCATACTGAACCTCAAGTATATGCTGAAAAGGGAAGTAGTGTTTTTAGTCTGTGCTATATCGAACATATTCATGTCAAAGTCAACTGTGGTGCATTATTAAAGGGGTTGACATGGATTCAAATGGGAAAAAGATGGGAGGGTTTTTTTTAATGACTTCGCTGTAATTTTCTAGTCCTTCAGCTCCTTATATACTTATAAATATGCCTTTTATTTGACTGCTCAGGTCTTGATATTAAGTGAAAAGCTTCATTCAGTTACATCTCAGTTTGACAAGATCAGAGCTGTACGCTTCCAAGATGCTATTAACCGAGTAACTCCAAGAAAAAAGTTGAAGCAGTCTAGAAAAGAAAATTTAGCAAGGGTCTCCAGAGCAAGTGATGTGACAGCTAGGGAGACATATGTTGAAGAGGTCAGAGAATCTAATGGAGTTCAAGATCACCCTGCTAGGGTGCATGAGCAAATTTTGGATGATGAAACACGTGCCCTCCAGGTAAGTGGAATACCTGCTGGTCCATTAAATTTGTCTAAATCTTCTGTATACATTGGGAGTTGGACGGATTGAACCTATGGGCAATTGATAATTCGAATATACCATTGCTTGGCCTGTTTTCCAGGCAGAATTGTCAAGCCTCCTAGATGCTGTTCACGAAACTGAGACAAAGATGGTTGAGGTGTCAGCATTGAACCATCTCATGTCTACACATGTTTTGCAACAGGTTCAGCAAATAGAACTTTTGTATGAGCAGGTTAGTAGATTTTTTGTTACTTATAATGTACTAGTTTTACTCTGTTAACATCATCCATCTTTTGACAGAAACATTATGTATGAAAGTAATAACATTGCTAGATTGAATTCTTTTGATGTATTCTGGTAATGATGGGCTATAACTCTCCATGAATGCCTTAGTATGTTTGCAAATACAATGTAATTAGAGAAGGAAAATTCACCTTTGCTTAGTCTCTGTACTTTTAAAGTTTCGGCACTTTGGTCCCTAATGATTAATTCTAGGTCCCCCAATGTTTTTTGGGCAGCCATATATACAAGTCAAATGTGCCAGGGTAAAATTGAAATTGCAAAAAGTCCCCCCCCCCCTAAAAAAAATCCGAACTACTTTTTGATGATGCTAGTTTGAAGAGGAACAGGAAAAGCAATTAGTTATTTTTGCAGCGGGTCCGTTCATCTCCATCAGACCATGAGGTCAAGTTGAACCAGTTGAGCAAAGGAATATGTAGTGTGGATAGTGAAGGAGGGTGGCGGAGGGAGAAGGTGGCACAGGAGAGATTTTCGTTGAAGAAAACTTGGCAGTGGCGAAAGAGAAGGCAAAATCTGGTGGGGCGAGAATTTTACCTGAGAAGTTGCCAAGTTGGCTAGGGCACTGGAGACTTTAACTGGAGCTATATTTCAGCATCTCCTATTAATCTTAGAAATATTCCGTGTTTCAAAAATGGATTTTAGAAAATTTGAGTGTTGCAGTGGGACATGAAGGTCGAAATGGGAGGAGCATAATTTTCTTAATTATACGGTGGCTGTTGCTGTAAGACATAGCATCTTAGGGCGGATGAGGAACAAAGGAAGGTTGAACATTATGAGCAATATTTCTAAACGAGCAGGTTGGTTTGGTAACACAGATTTGATTATGAGTAAGTTGAGGTATATTCTATGTGCAACTTTGGAATTTGGGATCATGGAATTGCTTGAATCTTTTTCTTTTCTTGGGTTTCTTATTCTGATTCTTGTGGTGTTAGGAGTAAGTTGGATTTCAATTAATTGGAAATAGAATGCTGGGTTTTTTCTTAATATGAAGGTCTTAATTTGCTCTTGGGTTTTGCTCTCTTTGATCAGAGATGCAGCATCTTGATATTCAGATTGAAAATTGCACTTTTGATCTAGACTTAAAAAAATAATTTTGAAAATCTGGTAGAGCTTCAAAGCTTCAAGCATTCCCATCTTCTTGTGAAAATGGTTAATCAGATGGAGTAAGGGGAAGAAGGTTGGTGAGGCTGAAGTCGAAGTGGAAGTTGAGAAAAAGAAGGAAGAAGAAAGAAAGAAAGATGGTGATAATGGTTGCATCTGATGGGAAGAAAAACTCTTTGAAGAAAGAAAGGAAAAAGAAGGATGAATTTGGCTCATCAGATGAGGATGAGGATATAAGGATGAAGGTCTTGTAAGTTAGTTTTTGGGGAAACCTTTTTTTTTTTTTTTTATGTTTCCAATTTCGTCCCTCCACTTTTGATTAATGTCATGAGTTCCAGGTTGATTTGCTGGAAAATAGCAACTTTTTGGTTTGAAAGACCAATATGGCTGCTTGAAGGAACATTGAGGGACTTAAAAAGGAGATTTTTCCATAAATGAAATATTCTTACAGGACAATTTGTGGTTTCAATGACTTTAGCATTTTCCTCTGAGATCAAGTCTTGGATATTTGTTTTCATTCTTTCTCCTTTCTTTCTTTTTCACCAACAGGCTATGGAGGCTACAAAGAATGTTGAGTTGGGTAACAAGGAGCTGTCTCAGGCCATTCAACGGAATAGCAGTAGCAGAACATTTTTGTTGCTTTTCCTATTTGTACTTACTTTTTCAATCGTTTTTCTTGATTGGTACAATTAATTGGAAGTATTGTATTCATTGTATCCACTTGTATACTGCTTAATGTTTTGATTGAGATCAATGATTTTTTTATATATAGTATAAAATATCAAATATAATTCTGTTAAATACTCATAATTTTCTTTTCTCAGCACCTAATTGCTCCTAATATTCAACTCTCTTTTTACCATCTTTGTTTTATTTGTCTCCGATTGCATTAAAGTGTTAGACTTGAAAATTAGAGTTATTAAATAGGAGTAAAATAAAAGTAAATTAATTATTTATCCATGAAAAAATGCAAATTGTCACTTTATGTAAAATCATCTAAATTATGTACTACACAGTCATATTTTTTTGTTGATCTTCTCATCTATGGCCCAGATTTCAATTACTTAAGGCAAGCAATAGCTTTTAGCACTAAATAAAAGTCGGAGCAGATTTAGTCTCCAATGTTTTTTTTTTTTTTTCGTGATGATTATTTTGAATTTTATATTCATTAATTTTGTACTATTATTTTAGTCATTGATGATTATTTTCAAGTTTTTTGTCCTTAATATTTTTTGTATGAATTATTAAATATTTTCATTACAAATTCGAAAGGAATTAATAATTTATACGAAAAAATATCGAGGACTAAACAAGTATAACAAAAGGATTTGATTCATATGAGAAAACAATAAGGGACAAAAAACTTCAAAATAATTTTTAAAAAATTGTTTGTAAATTATAAAGTGGTCCTTTTTGTCCTTGTTTTTTTGTGTTCCTTATCTTGGCTCAAGGTCTATATATGGAGCCATTTGTTCTATATTGTATAGAGGGAACATCCCTTAAGAGAAAGCCTTCTACTTGTTTTAACCTTTGTACAATAAAAATATGTTATTGTAAAAGCTCTTTTCCCCTTTTCTGCCAAACTTTATTTGTCTCTTTCATTCTCCATTAACAAAGAGTGTCTTTAAACTTGTAAAACTCTTACCTATCCTACTCACTAGAAATTGTTTTTAGTATTTAAGTGTATAAAACTATGTGTGGGATATGATCTATAAGACAGAAGGACCTTAAATTTGATGAATTACTAAGAGTCAGCGCTTGAACTCTATGGTGTGGAAGGTCACATAGCATACTTGTGTTCATTGGATCAATGACAAGAAGAAGTATCCAGAATTTGATATATTTAGATATATTAGGATTAGTTTCATTAAACTTTCTTAAAATTCTTGTTCGAGTTCATATTGATGGTTAAAGGAACTAACTATCATTTAAGATGATCAAGTAACTTTGTTCACGAACCTTTCAATTCAATTCTATTTGGATAAAAGTCAATGAAGTAGCAAAAATATGTTTGCATGTGATGCTCTAAAGTAGTAGAAATGGATATATAATATCTGAACCAATGTTGATTGGAGGCAGGGCTTCCATCACATTTGATCAAAACTACATATAAATCAGTCCATTATTAGACAAATGCAATTTTGCTTCTCAATTGAATTTTCATTGGAAGAGTCTACATATGAAGACACTAATGTACAGGAGGAGGAGGGAGGGGGATAACCACACAGCTATACATTGATACAATTCAAGTCTAAAATGAGGGTCAAGAAGTAACAAACTTTGCTGATGGTGATGCCCATGGTTGCAGAATCATGTAATAGTTGACAAGGAATCTGCAAATTTCACCATATTTTTCTTAATTTCCAGCTGCTTTAGGTTGTCCTTTTTATGTTTTTCCTGCTCCAAATGAGAACTTTTCTTGCTCGCAGCCTAACCATAATGATATATAAACTTATTTTAGAAATTTAAGATTTTGGAATGAATGACAAATCAAAGAAAGCAGTGAGATAAATTAAATTACCTTAGCAGAGTGAGTGGTTGGCACTGTTTTTCTCCTAGATATGTTCCTCACAGTGAGAGTTTTATCCTTAGTCTTGACTGAGAAGCCATGAAATTGTAGAGAAACCTCATTGGAACCACAACTCTCCTTCTCTTCAACTGCAGCATCCATCATTATTGTTTCTTGCTTACAGCTGCTACTTAGTTCAGCCCTCTTTGCCCTCCTCCTTTGGTTATCCATGAACATATTTTCTGATTCTCTTGTCGCCATCCACCGTTCTAACCAGCTCAAACTTGAATTGCTATCCAAGCTATTACATTTTGTTCTTTTTTTCTTTGAACAGACTCTTAGCTGTGACACAAGAAAACAAATTAGTCATATCTATTACTCCCTTTTTGTCCAAAAATGAGCATCTACGTTTTCGTTTTCATTTTAAGATGTCCGTCCACTTTCGTAGGATAAATATACTTTACGATGTCCATCCACTAACAACCAGAGGTTTACATCACATATTAACTCATATACTATTACCTGTTAAAGATTAATTAGATAAAGAGGGATATATTAATTTCTCTTTTAACACGGCCATCAAATGGGTTTGAATACATGACATCCGGATCTAATCCTATTGTTAAATTTAATAACAAGGATATCATGTGTTTAGTGGTCTAGATTCAGCACATGGTTAAGGAATATGTCCTTACATGATTAAAAAGTTTGATTAGAGCACATTTCACTATTGGTGCAGGAGAGAGTGCGCAAGAAGATCTAATTAAAAATGTACATAAGCATATGGTGGGCTTAAAACTAGAACTGCTATTTGTGTACCTGTTGTGCAAATGCATATGCAAGAGCTCTCTCTCGCCTAGTTGCTGCTTCTATCCTGTTCTGGATCCTCTTTCTTGAGATAGTACTGCTTACTGTGCTATCATCCCAATCCTCCTGCCAAAATTGTTTTCAGAAGAAAGATGTTAATCATCCATCATATTCCTTTGCTTCAAATGCAATGGGCTCCTCCCAAGCAATATTCAACATGTTCTTAATTTTTTATTACAATGATCAAGTAAGTGAAATATATTATTTCCAGATTTCATCATAAATGTTGAAAATATATGGCTTTTTTGCATTAATTTTCTTGGTTTGAGCCTTTGCGCCTTTGAGCCACACGGAAAATATCTTAAAATCTTGTGACTTGAGAAAATTATACATACGAAGTGTTTATAGAGCAAGACTTAGAAGCATAGGCAACTCCCAAGTTCTTATATTTACCTGTATTTTTAGAGCCTGTGCTCTAACTCTCTTTTGGATTGGTTTGCAAACATTTTTGTCTCTTTCCACATCAAAAGAGGATGTGTCTGTTGAATCTCCTATTTGAACTTTGAGTGATGAACCAAAGGATTCAGGACTTGGAATTGGAAATTGCACTTCTTGCATTCCATCATTTTCACTACGTTCCCGTTTGGCCTGAAATTTCAAGCACCAAAACACTGTAAAAATCCTGAATTTGAAACCAAAAAAACCAATTGAATCCATTGATTCCATTGAAGGGTAATCTCACCAGATAATGTCTAAATGCTGACTGGATAACAATTGCTGCATCTTCTTGTTGGAAAAGTTTAAGGGTTGAGTTTGGCTTTTCCATTCTAACTTGTTCCTCTGTTTTAACATACTTATCATTAGCATCATCATCTTTATCTAAATTTTCTGCTAGAATGGGTTGAGTAACAGTGGCCTCAGAGCTTCTAATTGAAGCAGAATAATCCTCTTCTTCAAAGTTTGAATTGAGTTCACATGACATTCTGGTTGCAGGTTTTGGGCTCCAAATAGAATCTGATGAATCTTGCACTGCTACGTCTGAGCTAAATTCTTGCAGTAGCATTGCTCCTTTGGAACTACTAATGGAAATAGAACCTGAATCATGCACTGCCACATCCGAGCTAAATTCTTGCTGTATTACTGCTCCTTTAGAACTGCTGATTGAAGCTGAATCCTTGTCTGCAGCAACTGAATTCCATTCATCACCACATAAGTATGACCTGACTATGCTCCATCTCTTTTCCAGCATAGTCCTTTTTGCCTGATTTCAGCAGAGAGCAAATTAAGAAGAAGAAGAAAGAAAAAAAAAAGAGGAAGGGGGGGGGGGATTCACATAATTTAAACAATGCCTTTTTTATACGTTATGAATCACGATATGGATTCAAGAAAAGGACTTGAATTTGGTAAAACTTACATGACAATAGCAGGGCCGGAGAGACCGGATTTTGAAGACATTCCGAACCATCTCACCCAGAATTCACATAGTCAAAATCCCTTCACCTGCAGTGCAGATTATCATTGTTTACAAGCAATATATATAAAAGTTAAGAATGATTCTGATTTGAAAGTGGAAACTAGGTTGGTAATGCCATAGTACTTCACCCAGCTCTGCTAAACACATATGATCAGCTTTTCTTGAAATGTACTTGTACATATCCAAGAAAAGAATTGGTTCCCTTTTAATTAGTATTTTCATTCACTAGAAATACCCCATGTTTGCTGGAATTAACTAGCTTAAAGTATCTGCAGAAGAGTAGAACTTTTGAGCTGGAATAGGACACTCTTTTAAATTCAAAAAGTATATCAAAATTGTAAAGAGATATAAAGCAACCAGTTGAGAATCTTCATATATCTGATGATTTATTGCTTTTTTGCTACTTTTTTTAGCACATGGGAAACAGCAGATTGGCCCAAACAAAGTTTTTTTTTCTTCTTCTTCTTCTTCTTTTGAATGGAAATAGAAGCATTTCATTAACTCATAATAAAACGCATTTTATTGGCATTAATCTATTTAATGCACATGAGTGATTCTTTTGATTTTGTATAAAAATTATCTTAGCTAACTCTTTTAACTATTTCTATTTATTTCTTTTTAAGCATGTTATAAGATCTAAAAACATATCAGTAAATGCTACAGCTATTTCTCGCGTTTGTTATCATATGAAATTTTAAATGAGAAATTACATTAATATATGAATTTAAGCAAGAACTTTATAAGTAGTATAAGTAGTAGTTGGAATGACTTTAAAGTAAATTTATATTATCTGTTCAAAATTGAATTTATATAATTTTTTATCTAAAATTTTACTAATATTTTCTTAATTTAAATAATAAATATTCGATTAATTAATATAATTATATTATTGATCATATTAATGAAAAACAAATATTTAATTCAAAATTAATGAAGTATTATTACTTATAGAAAATTTTATCATTCTTATATATACTTATTCTTTAATATATCAAAAGCTAAAGCATGCAAATTACCCCCCCCCCCCGACCCTGCTTTTTTGTACCTCACATGCTTAACGCGTATAAGCACACACTTTTCCCGCTTTGGGGGCACAAATCCCGTTTTGTACGTCATATGATTCCTTTTCATGAGAAATCATAACAGACGTCATCTCCATAGCCAATAACCTAACCAGATTTCTATTTTTTCTTTTTTATTAGCGACCTTATCTAAAAATATATAGTATTGACTAATATATTGTGATACAGTTATTGGGACTCTATGATATTTTAGTCACAACACATGCCAGACATAATTGAACTATGAGAATTAATTGTAACTCTTTCTCACCTTTTTCTAATTTCATTAATGATAAATGAAAGAGTAAAAATTTGTTTTGAAAATTTATCAAATTGAAGTCTGCGGGTGCATTTTAATGATTTAGCACAAGTCAGATATTAGCGATATTTGTAATGTTATAATCGAATTACTACGATCACTTATAAATCATATTTATTATTACACTAAATCTCTGACTTATATCGTTATAATAAATTTACTTTCTTACATTTTTCTAATTCATTAATGATAAATAAAAGGGTAAAAACTTGTTTTGAAAATTTATCAAATTGAAACCTGTGTGTGCATTTCAATGATTTAGCACCAAAAGATAAAGAATTTCTATCATGATTAACTTATATTCATAAATAACTTTAAATATGAATACAATGAAATCATAAAATATATATAGAGTCTAAAGAAGGAACGCAATATGTTAATATAAAATGTAAAACTTATTCTTTGTAAAGAAAATGCATTTATTGAATACATTCTTGATTTTTTTTTTTTGTCTAGTTTTGATATAGTCATTTTTAACTTTGTTCTATATTTTTTTTAAAAATGTTCTAAAAAGTTGTTAAATTTGTTTAAATGCGAAAAAAACTCATGTAAATATAATTCCTATCTCATTCCTGAAAGGCAATATTTGCTTCCTGAGATTGGGAAAACCTATGAATATTTTTAAGGACAATTTTCCATAATCAAACAGACAGGATCAATGATCCCCACAATTTATGTTTCTTTTTCTTCTTCTTTTTTTTTTCCATTTTGATTGGTTAGGGAAAACTGTGATGACAACTCAAAAATGGAAAAGTAACTAATAATTTTGAGTTTTACTTTTGCTACAAAAGCCTCTTGAAAATTGACCATTCACTATTCAATAAAATAATGCTACAAAAATATCCATACTGAGGGTTGCCATTTCTTGATAGATTGTTGTGTGACAGTAACTTGCAAAAAAAAAATGAGGGTTGTCAATGTCATTTCTTGGTTAATATATATTAACTGAACACAAGAGAATCAGAAGATGCTTTAGCATTATTACTAGAATAATTGGGGTAGGAAAATGAATTTATTCTACCTCATTTTACATTGGTGAACAAGAACAAGCACAAATATATTTATTATACATTCACTCATTCAATTAAATTACAATAAATTAAATATTCACTGGGCTTCCTGAAACATGGCTATAAATGAACAAAAATAATGCTTGTGATATGGTAATAAAATAGGAAGATAGGGCAAGAAGAAACATTAAAAGGAGAAAGAGCACAAAGTCAAGTTGCATGAGCTCCATGCGTTCTTGATGCCCATATTCCAAATACAAGAAACCAGAAGACAAACAAGATAGCCCAGTACCTTGCAGGTCCATACTTGATTCTTGTCAGCACAAACTGCAGGTACAAAAAGAGCAGAAATCAGATTCTACATTGCATGAAAAGAAGTATTGTCAGCAATTGCAAATCTGTAACAAATAAATGGAAAGTGAATAATGCTACAAACTAAATACTAAGATTTTCATCATCCAAATGGTTATTAAGACACTTGACTGTATCGATTCACCCACTAATAACTGTGATATCTTAAATTGTTCTCCAGGAATATGGGAAAAGAGAATTAAATGATCCAGTAAAATGCGAGAGAAACTGCCAATCGAATGAAGATTCTTGTAAGGCATCTTTCTCACCTAATTGCAGCATAAAAGCCCACAGGATGGGAAGAAACTAAAATGTAAAGATAGTTCTTAAAAGAAAGTGCATCTTGAATGAAGTGGAGGATTTTAGTTTCACAAAGTAAACAACAAAATCAAGTCTGAGAACCATTTGATTATATTACGGCAAAGACATTTTAAGATGAGCAAAAATCTAGTCTTCTTTTGAGGCATAGAGATTCCACAACTAAACTACAGACAAAAGACTCTATACAATATAAGGGTAATGTGTCTATAAATACATTAATAAAAAAACCTGACTGACTATAATGCTTTCACTTGAAATATTACACCACAGACAGCACCGAATACATAACGCCTCATGGCATACATCAAATTTTTAATAAAATGAGAAAAACCCTGCAATTACTCCAAATGAAAGACCAAATCAAGTACATATCGTTTCACTCACTGCATTGACTAAGAATAGGACATAGGAGAAAAGAAAATAAAAAAAGGCATAAGCTCCTTAGCATGAGCGTGACACAGGAAATTAACTGAGTTATTTGTTCCTCAAGAAAATATTTCTTTTGTTTTTTTTCCAGGGTGTGGTGTTGAGTCATGAGTGAATAGTTTGACCTAGAAAGTATTTATTCAACCCAGAGATTCTGTAATTAAATAAGGGGAAATAGCATAAGTAGCATAGATTACATTTGATATTTAATCGAACTTCTTATATTATAAAATCTTGGAAAAATGCATCAAAGTCATCGGAGAGAACTTCTCTACTGATGATGTAAGAGACAAGGGAGTGAGTCAAAGTACTTATTGATTATGATATTCCATTGATCAGAGGTTAAGAGATTCATTAATTCCCCGCAACTTGTGAGACAGGTATATTGCTATGTTTTATTAACAAATTCCAAAATGATGTGCGAGAATAATTGCAATAACAAGCCATACCTATATGATGTATTTACTGCATGATTTTCTATTTAAAAGGAAGAAACAAATATTTTCAACTGCAATCATCTTCATTGTCATAATTAAATTCTTAAAAACCAACGCAAGAGGATAAAAGGAAGATGAGAGGGATTCACTTACAAAGCGAAAGAAAATTACAACTGTTAATGCACAAATGCCCCCAAGAAGAATGTGCAGACCATTTTTCGCAGTTTTCTGCAGAATCAAGAATATGATTACTCAAGGCATTTTAAGACTATGCACAGGTACTCAAAGAATTTTAAGAGCACGAGCAGTTATTCAAGGCATTTTAACACAATGTAGCAAGCATGTGAACACATCAAGGTAATAGAGTCACCAAGAAAAAAGCCATCTTGAGATGTTGGGGAGTTTGGCATAAAACCATAATGGTAAAAAAAGAAAAAGAAAATAAGAGCACTAATGACAGCTAATCACCAAAAACTTTGAGCAAGATGACATAATTCCAATCGTATGGAAACTCCATGCCAGCTTGCGAAAAACTTTAGAAACAATTTTAAAAGACATTAATGTTCTAGTTTGGACTTAAACCAACAGTAGGCTAAAATACCCAGGTGACCTTTAAACTCTTCAAAGATCTATAATAACAATGGATAAAAGAATCTCGAAAATTAATGCAAGTAGAAATTAATGAAATACCTTGACAATTTAAGATGCCTTATAACTGACAATATGATTGAAAGACTCATGAACATGATATTCAAACCTATTGATAGGCAATAAAATAACTGCTTGAACTAAAAACTCCTAAATCTTGGACATTTTCATTGTTTGCATCATCGCACCAAGAAATGCATAATTGTTGCTTTCTATATACAAAAACTAGTAATTGATTAATGAAACGTGCGTAGCCTACCCCTGTCTACATTATTTTTGTCTTTTTGTAGGATTTGTCCATGCCCAAAGATTTACACTAGGGTTTAGAGGATTGTATTATTCATTTTATTACTACATTTAGTTGCTTCTAGGAATTCGTAGAGGTATAGCAGAATATAAAAATGTGGAAGGCACTTGAATTACTACTATCAGCATCATTCAACCACTAGAAGAACTATGGTTACAAGAAAGAGCATTTTGGAATAAATGTCTAAAGTTCATTATCTCTGAAGTCTAACTGGACACATCTCAGTGCAACTTGTTAAATATAGAAGATTATCAAAACAATATCACGTCTGCAGAAGCAGAAGGACGTACACATCATCAATTTCAAAGTTCAATGTGCACGCCCTAAAGTGGCTGAGTAGATACATCACAGCTGATTTTGGAATGACACAAGAAAACAAACTAAGACCAAACATGAACTAATCAAAAAATTACAAAAAGGACATTGGTTTAAATCTAAGAACTATGGGAAGTCCTAAATCCATAATCCATCTGGATGCATTATGTTTCCAATATATATCATGCTCACAACATTTAGTGCATCAAACTTTAATTTGTAGCTTGTAGAAAATAAATGAAGTAGAAAAATTCAATATCGCAAGTACACAGCAGTAAAAGCACAAATCCAAGAAAATACCAAAATAACTGCTTTGCAGCTATCAGAAAGGTTTAATAGGGACAGTAAATTAGCTTTCTTGTGGATTTGAGCCAAGTTTTCACAATTTACATTGACAAAAAGAGATCACCTAGTACCTTTCCAACACGAGGAGCAATGAGCCATGCAAGCGTGACTGTTAACAGTCCTGTAGCAAGCAGGATTCCTGTACCCTCTACAGCCCATTTGGTTGCTCTATTTTCACCAGAGACATGCTCTTCTTCTGTGATATTGGAAGTAGAAGGCTGTTCACTGACTAAATGTGAAGCCGTAGTGGAGGTAATGTTATAAGGATTAAACCACAATGAAATTTCGCTTAGTCTTTGCCTACGAATAGCAGAAACAGCATCTGGATCTACTCCTCGATGTCCCTGAACCTGTGTAGATGTAGGTTCTCCATTAACAGTCCTTTCCCTCAGAGCTTCATACTCCTTCAAAGAATTCACAACTTTCTTTACATCTGCCGTTCTTATATTCTTTGCAACACATGAACAGATTTCACAAACAGTTGATCCATGGTTGAGAAACCACTTAAGAGCACATGCATAATGAACTAAGGCGAGATCATTTTTACAAGAACACCCAAGCTCCATAAGTTTGTCATCATTGTGGTCACAACCCATTTCCACATCAGTATTACAAACAAAAACCTCCCCATTGGGACTAACAAATTCAATAAATCCAGATCCTTTAGATCCATTTCCAGTATAGGAATCATTTCCAACATCTTTCAAAACAAGTTCACCATTAGGCCTAACCTCCAGGTTCCTGTTATCTGTGGCATGTGGTGGAGGAATGATTCCCAAAAATCCCAAAGCAGCATTCCCCCTTCTATCAGATTCAGTACAATGACAAACTCGACAAGCTCCTACTCCTGTATCCTTGTCACTACTATGCCGTGAGGTAGAGTAGTTCCTAGGTTCTTCGTTCTCAATAGGTGAGCTTCCCATTCCATGAAACCCATTAGTTTCAAATGAATTTTCCTTGTCCATCACATCAAATGCAGTGCATTCTGAAGAACTAGGACTAATTATTAAGCCAATGGATCAATGGAATTCACAAGGTGTATACTCCCTCAAATATCTCTCTGAAACAAGAATCAATAAATTCAGAAGCAATTGTAGCTTCTCAGGACAAAGTCTCAACATTCAACAGGGAGAACAAGTATAGCGTACGGATAAAAGTCTCAGAAACTCTTATATAAGTCGGAAAGCACAGGTTTACAGTTGTTCAAGTGGAGAACAAATATAACAGCTCCTGAGCCACTAAAGGAAGTGGCATTTGTCTCACATTGCTATTCCACTAACTGGCAGGAAAAAATAAAGAGAAAAAATAAAGATTAATAGAGAAGGAATCTATAGAGATTTCATTGCTTCAAAAAATCATGAACTTCACAATGTATCCACAAATAATAAGTCAATTCTATGACTATCATCAAAGTCAAACGTCTTGCATGCATTGCATAAACACACACCCACACACAAAAAAAAAAAATTATACTCTCTCCGTCCCTTTTATTTGCCACATTTAACTACTTTCCACATTTTAAGAAAAATAGTTAGAAAATCAAATTCATATATAATTTATTTGTAAATTGTACCTTCCAAACTACTACAACTACGGTAATGTTTAACTTATTACATTTAATGCAAGGATATGATGGTAAATTTAGTATTAATGTTGTCAAGACTTTCTAAGTGTGACAAATAAAAAAGGACAAGCTTTTCAGTTGTAAAATATAAAAAGGGACGAAAAGAATATCCACATAAGGTAGTTGATCACTAGAGAGCTAAAAGTAATACTTATGCAACTAAAACTCCACTTTTGCCAAGGGCAATAGGCGCACTCAAGACTCTCATGTAGCCTAGATGCAAGGGACAGAAAAGGCGCTCACCCAAGTAAAGTAATAATTCTATTAAATAAATTCAAAGCAGGAGATTTAAGTATAGAAATCTACGATATTTCCTTAAATCCTAAGATAGATCAATGATCTCATAATCTCTTCAAAAGGCCAATTATCAACTAATAATCATCATCAAACTCAAAAAAAATCTCTATGACACGATTAATTCTATGTTCTTCCAAATCATAACCTCGACATCTTGCTCCTTCGAGAGATTTTTCTTATCTTTTCAAAGTATTAATCAAGTATAAGAGTTTTAGTAAGATGTTATTCAAGATAGACTTCTCTCTGCTATTCTGAAAGTATTAATTAAGATACCCTCTAATGAGGCTTTAGACTTTTTCAGTACAAAATAGAAGCTCAAGAGACAATCTTTACTCAGGCATGCCTTGATAGTGCCTTCAGCTATAGAAAAGGCACAGCAAGGCGCAAAAAAGTGCATGTTTGACTAAAAAAGCTCCATATGAAAGGGTCTAAGGCGCTTTTCCTAACAAAAAACTGCACCATTACACCAAGGCTGACGCATGACAAAATCTTTGAGAGTCCTTGATAGTTTAGGTTTCCAAAATAGTTAGGATTTTCAACCATTGTAAAAGGATATATACACACTTTTGACAATTAGATGGAATGGCATTTGGCTTTTGTTCTTCTTTAAAGATAGGGTTTGCTAGTTTACCTCCTAATTGATAATGCTTTCTATTGTGTTTCCTTCTAAAAACCATACCTTCGCCATGAATCAAATGCCTTACCATTCTTTTCACATTTCCACCAACATCAATTTTGATTTGTTTGTGATATTTAATGTGAGGTGGTAGGTTGAGCAACTTCCAAAGAAGAATAAAGACATGATACAAGAAGTTCTTGATGTTTTGGAAGTTTATTTAAGAAGAGGTAACTCATATCGGTGTTTTCTCATCAAATGGTTGGGTAAGCAGGCATCAGGAGCTACATGGATTTTTGATAATGAGCTCAAGAAGCCTTATCAAGAAACCTATGAATGTTATTCAACGGTTTTCCTGTCAGGAAGAGTTTTCTAACCCCGGCCGAGTCGTTGTTTTAAAGATTATGGTAGGATTTAAGATTCTATTTCCAATGATTACTCTAATTTCTATAACTCTTCAGTTTCTTATATGTATTAGGATCTAGTGATTATTGAGTTTCATTATTCTATTTAGGTTAGGATTTTGTGTATTCTTTTAAAAGGGTGGACTGCGTTGTTTAGGACTATTATTTGGCCATCAATAATATTGATTTTACTTAATTTTACTCTATCTTTGGCCAACCTTCAGCTTCGGTTTCTTTCCCTTTTCGTCTCAACAATATTACCTCGCACTATAGGCACACCTTGATAACACTAAATGAACCTTTGCAATGCTTAAAGCTAAAGGTATCTAGTTTGAAAAGCATAAGATAGGTAATTTTTCCAAAAGAACAAAAATATTAGTAAAGCACAGAGGAAGACATCACATAGAAGATACTTATCCACGTCAAATCAAAATGTACATTTCTAACAAGGATAATTGATGCAAAAATGAGTTCGAGTAATGATCATTTTTTCCTGAGCAAAAAATTGCCCGAACACGAAGGTATTGCACTTAGGACGTCAATGATGATGATACATACTCTTATCATATTGGACATCACAAGTTAATCTTCGTGGAAAAATTAATGTCACACAGTAGAGTTTCCAAACACAGAATTTCAAATTATTGGAAATGGTAAAAGAATTATTGACAGCTTCTCAATTTGGATAGGATTAGAATACAAGAATTATTGCCATTAGAAGACTTTCAAAAGTTTTAAATATTAGATCAATCGTAAGTTCATATGCTCCAGTATAAATGAACTTGAAATCTGATTTCAAACACTGGCTCAAATATTTCTTCCACTAAATATACCAAAAAATAATAATAATAATTGGCAATGCCCACCAGCGAATCCAAGAACAAATTCTTGGGCAAGAACCCACAAGAAATCGCGGTTAAATACAGTAAACGACTCTAGAAATTTCAAAAGCAAGCACCATCAAAAGATAAGCATAAGGCCCAGTAAATGGTTAGCACAAAAATCACAAAAGCAGAAACAAACCAAAATTATAAATACATAAAGAAAGAAAGAGAAAGAAGAAAACCTCAGTGAGAATGTGGAGGTTACGAGTCTGTGAAGGCGAATACCAAATTCAGCAAGAAAAAGCGAAAAAAAGGAAAAGGCTAAATGTAGGTGCGGTGGGGTGGGCGATGTCTGACACTCTTTTTTTCTTTTCTTTTCTTTTTTTTCCTTTTCTTGTTTAATTTCTCCTCTCATTTATTGAAATTACTCTTCTTTATTCACTTGTATATATATATAAAAAAATACTATTCTATTTATTTTATTTTCAAGTTCAATCTAAAAAACTCTAAATTGAATGATGAATTTTTTTGGGTCAAAGGTTAATATCACACTAATCACTGTATTAGTAGTCAATCTTATTTGTTTATTAAGATTATAAAAAACTAACTAAATATTATTTTAATTTTAAAATAAGTAACATTAAGTAGAATTGTAGTATTATTTTGAAAATTTGAGAAAGTAATCAGCCAATACTTTTTGTTTGGTGAATTAGTAATCAAAACACATTGACATCACTTTCTCAATAAACCAATTACTTCATTTGTCCATTTTTATAACTTGTTATGATTTTTTTTTCTTTGTATCTAATTATAAATTATTTTATGAAATTATAAAAAAAATTTATCAATTCTTCTCAATATTATCCTTATTTAATTTTATCTATTTTATAATATTTTCTTATTTCCAATATAAAATTTATTTATGTATTTTACATTTCTTCTCATTTCACTTATCTTCCTAATTTTAAACTAAAAATCTCATTGGTCCCTCTCTTCTCTCCTAAGTCTTAGACATTAGTGTTGTCGCTAAATTTCCGTCAATTGATTGAATTAGTCGTCAAATGGGTCTGCCAACTCCGTTGACAGTTCCGAATGGACTAATATAATGGTCACAAAAACAAAAACGGATTATGATGTTCAACTTTTTTGATGATAAATTCTTAAGAGGCAATTATGAAAAGTATTTCAATATCTGTCGATGCAATGCGAAATTAAGAAATTATTATAACAATAGACCTTTGGAATTATGGAATAGATGGAGAATTTATTCCTTGAACAATTCCAATAATTTATAAAGAACTTCTCGACCAATAACTTGTTCAAAAGTCTATATAAAATACTAAAGATTTAAAAAATACAAAGCAGTAAAGAAAAAATATCTAAACAAACTCTAAACTTAAAAAAAAGTAAGAAAGATAAAACTTAAAAAATAATTTGATAAAAATTGATTTGTTGATTGTCGTGTGGATCTTTTGATTCATTTTCATTGTTCTTATTTATAGCAGAATGACTGAGTACGTTTCTTTTATCATCCAACTCCATTATTCCATGTTATTCATGATTATACATCTATTGGGATAACTTACTTCATGACCCAACTACTTTCATAGTCTTTTCTACATGTATGAAGTAGTGAGAATAGTTAGTTGACTTGGTCTTATATATATCAATTATTTTATGTCATCAATTGATTACCCGAATGACTAATTATTAAATATCATTAGTTGACTTATGTATTGACTATTTTTTGTGTTAACAAGTAGAAATTGGGATTATAGTGTTGTTCTTGGGTTGTCTTCCTATAGGTCTCTCCAATTGAGTTACAATGGATCTCATGTGCTCCAATCATTTAAGTGGTAATAGATACATTTATATGCATGTAATGCAATAATTCATTCATCCATGAGTTTTATTTTATTGATGAATTCTTTTTATTTATATTTTAAATTTATTCTTTAAAGTTCAATGAAGTGTGTTTATTCTAAACTTTTCATTGTGTCAAATGTTGAGTTATATGTGACTTTAAACTTGGTTTAATTCCTTATCTAAATTACTATTTTCATTAAAATTGAAAAGAGTTTTTTGACATTTTAATTTTGTTATTAATTTTTTAGCAATGCCACTTTTTGTTTAGTGGTAGATTGACAATTATTTCTAGAAAAATTGCAATCTATATTGATTTTAGGAGTTTTGTGCATTTTTAAAAGAGAAATTAAAGTTAATTAACATAATGATGAAAAACCTAAATAAAATAATGATGATAAACCTAATTTAGATGCTCAAAGTTGAAATTTTGCATCCACTTCTTTAGATGTTTAACTTAAAGTTTTATGACTCTATGTTTTGAACTTGAGATGTTCAATAACAGTTTCTGTTCAAATTTGATGGCTGTTTAATGGAGGAAAAAGATTTTGATTTTAATATGTGAAGGATAATACTAATATCCAGAATTTTTAATTTAAGGATAAATATTGAATTTAAGAAAATCATATGGTCAAGCATATTTTTTGGCCATTTTAAAAATATCTTCTATTTTTTTGAGGCAAAAATAGATTTCAATTTAGAAGATATATTAGTCCAGGAGACAAATATTACATAATGCGGAAATTAGAAAACCATTTATTTACAAAACTAGAAGTTAGGTCAATTTCCACTAAACAAATATAGTTTAAAATTTTCAATGAAAATTAAAATTTTGAAAAAATAATATATTTTTTATTCCACACTATTTAAAGAATTTTGTTAAAAAAATGAGATTATAAAAATACTTATTTGCCTTTGTAAATTACTCTTTATGTCCCATTAATATAGAACTATTATCATTTAAAAAAAATGTACCTTTACTATTCCTATTTTGCCATTGTACTTATATAATGTTTAGTATCTCAAAGTATTATATTAAAATATAAATATGGTTGATGTTAATACGTGTTAAATAAAAAATATTTTAATTCATTATAATTTAAATTATACTATTTTAAAAAAATGTTTAGTATCTCAAAGTATTATTTTAAAATATAAATATGGTTAATATTAATATGTGTTAAATAAAAATATTTTAATTCATTATAATTTAAATTATATTATTTTTAAAAAATATAATTTAAGAAGGACGAAATTTAAAATAATTCCATGATAGTATCTTGGGGATGGAGGGATTAATTTTCATTTGTTTCACTTCTAAAAGATTTGATCGAAAGTTAAAGCATTAAAAACTACCGTTCTTTTACATTAAAAGGGTAAAAAAAAAAAACTACCATTTTTTTAAAACTAATTTTCCACTCAATTGACTATTGCATCATTCTTCCAATGAAGTTCCAAATACAGACTTCAGTATCCAATTACCTCCCGCCAAATCACTACTTTCCCGCGTTTATCATCCTCATGGGCCCCACGACGGATCCTATAAATTATCTTCGAATTCCCCTCTTTCTCTCTCTCTCTCTTGCAAAAGCCTCTGAATCTGAGATTCTAAAGAAACCTCTCACTATGGCGGGTAGGGTTTGGAGTGGAATTCTGGCGATTTGTTTGGGTGTCTTGGTTGTTTCTCTGTCATCTGCTGGAGCAGCAGAGGAAGAAGGGAAAGAGCATGTCTTGACTTTGGACCATTCGAATTTCTCTGACACTGTTGTTAAACACAATTTTATCGTCGTTGAATTCTATGCTCCATGGTATGCATTTCATTTGAATTCTAGATTTTTTTTAATTTTAAAAAATTCGATTGACGTCGTGTTTAAAATTAAATTTTGTTGCATGTGATCCGGATAATTATTTTTCTTATTAAATTTTGTTTCATGCGTTTTTTTTTTAAATTTATGTGAAAATTTGACAAGAGATACAAATAGATTGGCCTAAATTTTTTATTTATGATTTTATGCTGCAATTGACTGCCTTGCAAGTCATTATCCCAGTCAGTTCTTGCTCTGGGAGACTGGAGGCATTCAATTGCTTTTACATGCATTAATATTTGATAAATTTACTTATGGTCCTCCGGTTTGTTATCCTTTCTTTCTAGGATAACAGATATACTATTTTGTTTGTGGATTTTTTTCTACGAAAAAAAAAGGATAAGTTTGTGGGATTAATTTATGCTAATTAATTTGTGAATTTGGGAACTGAATATTCAGTGGTCCAATCTCTCTGCTAGACATCCGAAACCATCGATGTATCACAAATTTGTAACTTGCATCGAGACCATCTGGTGGGCTTGGATTTCTTTTGTTAGCATTTTTAAAAAATGTTTTCCCACTTTTTCTGTTTCTGTATAGATCTGATATTAAATTTGTCTTTTGTTATAATAGGTGTGGGCATTGTCAGAAACTTGCACCAGAGGTAATCAAATTCATAGTTTAATTGAAGTAGATAAAAAGTTATATCCATTTTTTGTTGATTCCTCCTCTAAAGGAGAAAATGAACGAAAAAAAAGAAGTAGCAATGTTTTTTTTTAATTTATGTGAAAATTTGACAAGAGATACAAATAGATTGGCCTAAATTTTTTATACTTATGGTTTCCGTATATACTCTTTGTTGGAATTTATTTTTTTTCTACGAAAAAAAAGGATAGTTTGTGGGGATTAATTTATGCTAATTAATTTGTGAATTGGGAACTGAATATTCAGTGGTCCAATCTCTCTGCTAGACATCCGAAACCATCGATGTATCACAAATTTGTAACTTGCATCGAGACATCTGGTGGGCTTGGATTTCTTTTGTTAGCATTTTTAAAAAATGTTTTTCCCACTTTTTCTGTTTCTGTATAGATCTGATATTAAATTTGTCTTTTGTTCTAATAGGTGTGGGCATTGTCAGAAACTTGCACCAGAGGTAATCAAATTCATAGTTTAATTGAAGTAGATAAAAAGTTATATCCATTTTTTGTTGATTCCTCCTCTAAAGGAGAAAATGAACGAAAAAAAAGAAGTAGCAATGTTTTTTTTTAATTCAAAAAAAGAAGTTGTTGAACAGATTCATATGCCAATTTTTTGATGATTCCTCCTCTAAAGGAGAAAATGAATGAAAAAAAGAAGTAGCAATGTTTTTCTTTTTAAAATTTTAAAAAAGAAGTTGTTGAACGGATTCATATGTCATACTGTTATGTCCTAATATTGTTTTCTTTTTCTTTGTTTTTAGTATGAAAAAGCTGCATCCATTTTGAGTGCCCATGAACCTCCCATCATTTTGGCAAAAGTTGATGCAAATGTGAATGAAAACAGAGAATTGGCAACAAAATATGAAATTCGGGGGTTTCCCACTCTTAAGATATTGAGAGATGGAGGAAAAACTGTACAAGAGTATAATGGACCTCGTGAAGCCGATGGTATAGTTGCATACTTGAAGAGACAAGCTGGCCCTGCATCTTTTGAAATCAAGTCTACAGAAGATGCTAGCAACTTTATTGATGAGAAAAAGATATTTATAGTTAGTACTTTCTTTTCCTCCTTTTTCTATGCTTGATTTGTATTTAAGTTACTTGTATGCAGCTGAGCAGTTTATTCTGCTTCTAGGTTGGACTGTTTCCGGAACTCTCCGGGGAGGAATATACAAATTTCATTGCTCTGGCTGAAAAGCTACGTTCTGAATATGGTTTTGGTCACACCCTAGATGCCAAATTCCTTCCTCGGGGTGAATCAGTAAAGAAGCCAACTCTTCGCTTGCTTAAGCCATTTGATGAACTAGTTGTCGATTTTCAGGCAAGGGTGGCTCTGTTTTCCCCCCAAAAGTAATTTAGAACATTTAGTCCTCTTTGTGGTCTTCCATTGAAAATTTTTATATCATGTTTTCTGCAGGACTTTCAAGTTGATGCAATGGAGAAGTTCATTTCAGAAGCTAGTAATCCTCTTGTGACTATTTTCAACAGAGATCCAAGCAACTATGAATATGTCAACAAATTCTTTGAGAGCCCTAATGCTAAGGTCCTTCGCTATTTTTCTGTTCCAATATGAGAAAATATGTGATTGTAGCTGATACATCAATAATATTATGCCCCGATGTACATTCATGCATATATATGTCTGATTGTGTGAGACAGAGTAATGCTTTCATGTCATAGCTCATGTATCAAAATATCTACTTTCACTTCTCAGTAGATAGTGATCTATTTAGTAAACTACCTCATGATGTTTGTCTGATAACTACTGTTGGACTACAACTTTTTTCACTATTACTTTAATTCCATTTCCATTTATCACTTTTCTCCCCATTTCAATTAATGTTATGTGGCCTTTATGTTGACAATTATTGAATTACTAAAATTTGAAATGAGCAGGCAATGCTATTCCTGAACTTCACTGCTGATCTTGATGCTTTTACTTCCAAATACAATGATGCGGCAAAGCTCTACAAGGGGAAGGGTGTAAGCTTTTTGATGGGTGATGTTGAGGCTAGTGAAAATGCCTTTCAGGTTGATGCCAGTTTCATAATGAATATGTGATGGGTTTTGTGCTTCAATTTTCGTATCTTTGATGAGTCATACTCACAAGTTTAACTGCTATTGGTTTTAATTTCAGTATTTTGGACTTAAGGAAGATCAGGTTCCTCTAATCATTGTACAGACCACTGATGGAAAAAAATACCTTAAGTCAAACTTAGTACCTGACCAGATTGCTCCTTGGCTGAAGGATTTCAAGGTTTTTTTTTTTGCTTCCTCTAACTGCTTGGTCTATCTTTCTGCTATAGTTTTATCTTTCCTTTTCTTTTCTAGGATTGGGGATTCACAAAATGTAGATGCTTCTTTACATCTTTATATACAAAACATTTTTTTTTCTTGTCATTTATTGCAGGACGGGAAATTGGAACCATTTATAAGGTCAGAGCCTATCCCTGAAGTTAACAATGAACCTGTCAAAGTAGTTGTTACTGACAGCCTGCAGGACATGGTGTTCAACTCTGGAAAGAATGGTGTGTGATCACTAATATTACTTTGCTTTCTCTATATCTTGTTTTCTTAATTTCAATTTCTAATCATGCAACTACGAAATGCGTACAAGAATATTACATTTAAACTTATTTTTCATTTAAACTTCCACTTATAATCTTCTTAATGCAACCTGTCATTAAACACATTAACAACAACGATAGTATAGTAACATTATTAAAAGTCAAATACCTTCTTTAATTTTAGGATTAAGTCAAATGTAGACAATCAATTATGGACGGAAAAGGTAATTCATAACCTAGTTTTCAAATCAATTATTATTTATTGTATCTGACACTTGTAAATTGTTGCTCTTGCAGTTTTGCTTGAATTTTATGCACCTTGGTGTGGACACTGCCAAAAACTGGCTCCAATCTTGGATGAAGTTGCCACCTCATTTGAAAATGACCATGATATCATGATAGCAAAACTGGTAACGATCTCTATTTTACTAGATTACACTGCACTGCGGAGTATTTATAGCAGCTTGCTAACATATAAATAATTGTCATGTATGTATTATTCATAAAGAAAAGTTATCGAATCATGACTAATGTTGAAAAAAGTAAATCCACTCTTGTTTTTAATACTTCACTAAAAACAATAAATTTCTGTTAGTGATTCTAATCTAGTACGCTTTATCTAATCTCACATGTAATAGTGGAAGAAGTGGAAATGTGATTATGCTGACACACTCTTTTCTTAATTATATGCGAATCTCTCATGAATCTGACACTGCAACCTTTGGCATTAACTGGAAACATATTGGAAGTAATTCATTGACTACAATATAACATTCTCTCCTCCCATTTTGTTCTATTGAATGTCTTTCATCAGCTATGTTCTTGTGGGTGTGTGTGTGTGTATGTATATACACCTCACCTGGGTTGCTATTTGCAGGATGCGACTGCAAATGACGTCCCAAATGAGACATTTGATGTTCAAGGATTTCCGACATTGTACTTCAGATCCGCCAGCGGTAACTTGTTGCAGTATGATGGAGATAGAACAAAGGAGGACATCATTGACTTCATCCAAAAGAACAGGGATAAGCCAGTGCAAAAGGACTCCAGAACTGAAGACACTTCCAAATTGGACTCGGCAAATCCAGAATCAGAGAAGGATGAGCTCTGAGGTTGGCTTGATTTTTATGACTCTTTACCTTTTTTTTTAAAGAAAAAAACTACAGTAACAATTATGGGCTGGCAATATAGTAGAATCTTCGCCTATGCATTGCCTCCCACCATAATTTGTCATCAAAGTTCATCTTGTATTTGTTTTGGGGATTGGTTTCTGTGGGACTGATACTCGTGAATGGAGGAGAATAACAAGAGATTTCTTGGTCAAACGACAAATTATACAGCTTATAGAACAATACTTTAGAAGGTACGGTTATTGAAGGTAACAATAGTTTTCTTTTTCTTTTTTTTTGAATTCAAAGGTAGCAATAATTGATTATTAATGTTCAGAAATAAGAGGGTAGAGATTATTAAAAACTTTATTATAAACATTTTCACTCGTGAATCCAGGATCCCCTTTTGCAAGTCTCAGCTCAATATCTTCATACCATTTTCTATTTCTTATAGCATTTTTATCTTTAACATTTTGGCGCTCTCCTTTTTCTTTTGTTGGCAATGAAAGTAATATTCTTTGGATATTATTAGCAGTGAGCGCATGCAATTGATTCCACATAACTGCAGTATGAGAGTTAAACTTATAAAATGCATGCCTGACATTGACCTGATCTTTGATGAAAAACCAAATGGGAAACATTAATGGCTCAAACTCAGAACAAAAGCTCTCTGCCCTACTTTTTCATTTTCTAAATTGAAAAAACTACTAACTTTTGTGATCGTTTACTTTTATCACTTGCAATTATACTGATTTAACTTTTTATATTTGCAGGTGTTTACTGTGAGATCTCTTCACAATTTTGTCGGGCTGCTTTCTCCCTCTTCCTGACCCATCTTTCATCTTGGAATGTAGTAGGGTAATAAGTCGATTACTAGCATGTTGATGTAATCAAAAGGCTAATGTAATCGAGTTGCAAGTTTGTCTCTTGCAGATATAATTATCAATAATATAATAGAATCTTTCCTTTGGCTAATTAAATCTTCTTATGATCTACTTCGGAATCCTAAATGATAACAACTTCGTGAATTGGACCCAAAGTGGGACGGAAGCAGACAAAGAAAGTTATTCGTCGCTGCTTCTGGCAAGTGGAGGTTTCTTTTGGACAAGAGTTTGATATAAAGAAATGAAAATCACAACTTTTCAGTTTTCATGATAAAATATAAGAAGAAGAAGAAATTAACCAAATCAATTGCAAGAGCAAAAATTACATCACAAGAAAAATTGTCCATCCATAACGAAGTATTAATGTCTGTATTATTATTACTTGAACGCTTAACATGACCTCCAAAATAAAATAGCACTTACCCCATTCGTGAAGCCTCCCCACCAGAGTATTAATGAGAACAAACAGAACAGTAATCAATACTTTAAAAAAAAAAAAATTAATTCCCATGTCCTTCATGGTGCCTGACGTCTCTTTTCTTTCCCCATTCATGAAGCCTCAAATGCAATTCAGCTGCAGCAATCAAGAAGTGCACAGCCTGTATTGGTGTCAAAATGCTAAGCACTTCTTTTAGTGTATTAAGCCTTAATTCATCAGCTCTCCTCAAGATGTCCATTAATCCTTCCTCTTTGGATGTAAGTGTGGACTCAACTGATGATCCTCCATCAGTATTCTGATCGACCTTATCGTTAGCCCGAATCAGCTCAGTCGCCAGATGAGACAATTCCACCATAGAAGCATCAGCCACAGTTTCTTGATGTTTGGCTAGTTTCTCAGTAATCTCCCTCTCTTCCCTTACAGTTCTTGATTGTAAACCATCCACGTGACTCATTTGGGCAGGTGAAAGATCCGCCAAGTTCCCCATTTCAACTCCCTGTAGTAACTCAGCAAGACCAGCCTCAAGTTGGAGGCCAGATTTAGAATAGAGTAAGTGAAAAGCCATGCTGGGCCTCCATCCACCAATCCACAAAAAAGCATCCTCAAGTGTGCTTCTCCATGAAGGACTAAGCATGGCCAAAACATCATGCTCTACCCACATGCACTTGGTCCTGTAATAATGCTCATAATGCTTTGTGACACGGTCAATAAGAGGAATTAAGGCGCCTTGCACATGATCTTCAGGTGGCGTTGGCGTTCTGTTATTATTTGCGGCGGCCCTCACAAGTTCTTCGAGGTAATTGTCTTGTTCCGTAAGCCAACTCTCGAAGAACCTGTTAAAGGTCTCGCTCACGTCTTGAGAACCACCACGTCTGATATTGGCATGAGCCATAATTTGTGCACGATTCGGCAAAACAGACATATACAAGAAAATTTCTAGCAAATGTGTGGATCTACTACTAAGATAATTATATATATATATAGGCCCGAGAGAGAGAGTCGGCCGTAGAAAGAAAGAAAGAAAGAATTTGATTGTGATCTCACGAAAGTATTGGTTCAAATACTGTTAAATGAGATTTAATGGTGATTTGTGAATTCGTAACCTGAATCATAATAATAATAAAAAAAATGATTGCCGAGGTCTGAACGTGGGGTGTTGCTAGTGCATTGTTCAGTTCAATGCAAGCACCTGACATTGCAGAAGAGCAACTAATGTGGATAGAGACTTGAGTGTACACGGCATTTCCTTGTCTTTTTGTGCATGCATTATATTATTAAAGTTTCATATTTTAATAAAAATTTAAAATTTTGGAACAAAAGATTCCTTACTCCTAAAGCAATGTCTCTTTACATACAAAATTAGAGGAAGTATTATAGGCCACAGCCCACAGGGCAGTGATCAGTTTGCAAAAGTTGACCAGGCCAAGGCTAAGAGTGCAGGCCTTTGGTCGACGCAAGTTTTTAATCTTGAGAAGAATATGAAGATTTGAGATGAAATTAATTTCATTAAAAGGTCGACGCGATGATATGATTTAAAAATAGTCTAACGTAAGACATTTTTTATTTTTATTTTTAGAAAAAAGGAAAACAGCCCAAGTAACTGACAAGATGGTCCTTTTAGAATTTGCTGCACTGCATTTATGGGTGTATAATACCTCAGCATCAGCTCATTCTCATCTTCATTGTCGTTATCTCTTTCCGCATTAGGAGTTGGTAACAAATTAGATCAATTTAAATAATAGATGATAAAGTAAAAGAAAAAAAATGATCGAATCTTAAGAGGTAAGTAATAGAGTTTCATTTATTATTTATATATATATATATATATATATATATATCCCGCTTTTTAATACTCACATCCACATTCGTTCCATTTAAAGCAGATAAAACCCACCCTTACGGACCAGTGCGAGTGTATGGGTAAGAGTAACAAAGTCAGCCTTCCATAAAATAAAAGGAGGAAGTGCCACCACTTTCCACTAATAGTAATTTCAACTTTCCCAAAATAGAAAAGTCTTTGTTTCCCAAAATAGAAAAGCCTTGGATATGCATTCCGATATTCGATCCCATTTTTCTGTTTTAATTTGATTTTAAAGATTTTTTAATAAAGTTGATTTAAAAAATCTTTATAGAGCTAAATTAAATAAATGGTTACTCAAGCCTAGAATTGATTTGGTTGGAAGAAGTTATCAGCATTAATTAATCATATGCTGTATTAACTTTTCTCGTTTTGGTCATTTTATAGATTTATATGAATGGAGTTTGGTGATGCATTTACAGAGATTAGATTACTTTTTTCGAGAAATGTAAATAAGCCAACTCATAGATTAGTCATTCATCCTTTAGGCCTTGATGATTCTATCATTTGGATTGGGAAGATGCCAGATTTCGTTACCTGTAACGTATGTTTTTTATATGAGCTGTTGTAATTTATCTTCCAATATTTGAAATTTTTTTTTTAAAAAAAAAAGAAAGAAAAAGTTTCTATATTCTAGAGATTACAAGACTTCTACAAATTTCATTCCATGAATAAGGTTATGAACTGTGGTCGCCACCAATTATATAATATACACATGTACTAATATCCAGATTCAGCTTGAGAAATCTAAGGAAGAATACAGTGGGAAACTGATAACTCCTTTGATCACATGAAGCTGAGCCAACAACTTTTGCTTCCTAAGCTGATGATATATGGTACTTCTGAAAAAAACCATCTTTGTTTTAAATCAGGATCTTGATCACCACCAAGGATTGTAATCTAAGCTGCAGGAGAATCTTTAGTAAGTAATGTTTCCATGATCCATCAAATAGCTCCATGTGACATCAGACTGAACATTCTATGTTAAACAGAAGTCACTAGAATCAGAAGTGAACTTACTATGAATACTAAGCTAAATTTAAGAATTTCCTGCCCTTGGTTGTCTCCTTGAAACTTGACAACTCCAGTAACTCATTAGGTGAAATATTGTGCATACAGAAACAGTTACCTGAAAAGGTTAACAGATTCCTCAAGATCACACTTGAGCTAGTTTGCATCCAACATAAGAGCCAATCCTCTTAAAGGGGTGGCTACATTAAGGGTGTACATGAATCGAACCTTTATTAAATTATCTGGGCATAATTCAAGTTCACAAATAGTAAGTTCAAATTTGAATTCAAGCACCCACCTTAGGCTTGAATTTTTAAGCACGCTGAACTCAAACAAGCTAATGAATTTGTGTTCTCTCTCTCTCTCTCTCCCTCTTTCTCTCTATGTTTACATATAGGTGCTCAAACACACACTTGAATAGCACTCAAACTTGAGTATAACAAAAGATATTCAAACCAAGCTTGAGTTCCTATGGATTCAACTTGATTTTGATTCTATGTACATCCCTAGATTAGATCAACTACAAGATTAATCTCCCAGAAAGTAATAGAATAAGCACAATTCAGTGCATTCTCAAGAGTTTCTTTTGGGCATTAAAAACATTTGCAATTATCAGACTCCAGTTCAGTGTCTTGCTAGGTAAGGCAACTAGAAGGTCATTAAGCATTTCTGCAGGAAAAGTTAACTTTGCTGGCTACTTGATCCAATTTTTGTTTAACGTATTTTGAGAAACCACAGCACAAGGCCCCAATCAAACAATGCATTTACTCAAATGCACACCGAACACTTGTTGCTGACCCTACCTTTCATGATTGATGTTTGCCCAATCATAATTGTACTTTCTCACTGATAGGAGTAATGATAGGAAGAACAAGGCCACAATATTAGACGCTCCCTAAATTGCTCACTTAGAGATTTTCAGTTCCTTTATTTGATTCTTTGTTTATTTTTGTTTCTTTTATTTGTTAATCATGAGATCTCTTAGGATCTTAAATTGATCTCCTAGGATTTTAAATTTTAGGGTTTCCTTTACTTGTTATTAGAAGCCTATTTATAGGCTTGAAGTATTGAATAATGCAAGCAATTATTCGCTCAAAGGCTAGTATTAGAAAAAGGACTCTGTATTTCAAGTTATTCACCATAGATTGAAGATAAATTCATTTGGTGTCTAGACCTGTGACTAGATACTTTGCTAAGGCTCATAACATCTTGGTATTAGAACAGGTAATCAACCGGAAGTATGGAAACTAAGTGCTATACCATATGGGATCCACCTCTAGAATGCTATTCTCCCTTGTTGGTCTTGAACTTTGGACTAATGATTTGGATTTAGTGATGACCCTAGAACCTTAAGGGGTGAATGTGATACCCTAATCCCATATCGAAAATTCATGAGATTATGATATGGTATATGAAAATACGCCTAAGTATCCATTGTCAACTTGGGATGTCCATTTTAGTATATCGAGAACGAGTACTGCTAGGCCTATAGTTGCGTTTCGGGCCCAATGGCAAGGGGGGTGACACTCACTTATTCAACTAATTAACTATCAATCAGACATGTTCTTACTTTCCTTTTGGCTCATCACACTCTAGTTTGAGAGAAAAAAGTTGAATGCCATAGGTAATTGACTTGGTGCAAAGATTAGAAGAGTTAAATGATCATCAGCAAGTTACCACCTTACCTTTGTTAATTAAAGAGGTTAGTGGAACACATGTATAAGTCAAAATCATATCCCCTAAACTAAGGAAATTAATTCTGGAAGATTAGAATGAAAAATATATTCTAGGGTAGACATTCATTACGAGGCATCCCAAAGTGTAACTATGAATGTGTAAATACGAATATTAAACTCCACATGGAGTACAATAGTAGCACAGAAGACTTCCGACATCCACTTAATAAATTGAAAGAGAAATAACCTCAGAAGCGCCTTGATTTCTGTTGTGGAGGGTATCCAGTCATTCCCATTCCTGGATCTTTTCTTCTCATCTGCAACCAAATAATTAGAAATTAATCAGAAAAGGAACTGGCCAACCACAAGAAGGAAAAATATAGAGCGTGTACAGAGTACCTGCTGCTGCTGATGAGCCTGGGTAGCAACGCCACGCTGCCCCGGGATGCTGCCTGGATTCATCCCACTACCCATTCCAGCTTGAGAACTCAGATTATAAGCAGCCATTCCCTGAGGTTGCATCCTTGGCATCCCGACCACAGGCATAGGGCGTGGAATAGATCTTGGCATCACATGAGGACCACCCATGCCACCAGAAACTGCATTTCCAGATGATACCTGCTCACATTAATAGATATGTATGAGGAAACCTTTTCACATGAACAGCTATCAATTCAAAAGCCTCTGTAGATGGAGTTCAGCTTAGTCAAACAATAAAATAACTTTTTTCTACATTTTTTATGTGAAGGACATAATCATTTTCCTTCAAGGCCCCCATCTGGTGAAACGATTCAATAGTTTGAATTACAAAATAATCAGAAAATATGTGTTCAGTATATCTTTGGGATATATGCTACTGACACAATAACTCATAGAATTTTATATTTGAGGCAAAAATTCAACCAAAAAGGGTCTCTAAAATGCAACAAAATTTTAGAAAACCATGAAATAGGCTTCACGCATGAAGAACTTGAGTAAAATGTTCATCTATAGTTTTGAGCAACTGAAGTTTTACTGCCTGCTTGCATGCCCCCCTCATTTGCATGTACTGAAATGACAGCACAGAAGAATTTTCCAGCAAAGATATCTATAGTAAATCCAGATCTTAGAAATCCATGCAACTATCCTCCAAGTTTCCAAACAAAGTCACCAAGAAAACAAAACTCATATTTCTTGCAATGTCATACTGTACAGAAGTGCACGCTGCAAGCAGATATTCAGTTCCAGGAACCAAGCACTTAAGTTGTTCGATAATACCACAACAATAGAATGTATTTTGAAGGATCCCTAGCACAGATAATGCATCTTTCAATGCCAAAAATAAGTGGCACGCTATTATCATCCCCCAACCCCCACCCCGACAAAAGAAAATACAAATAAAACCTTCTGGATGATACAGGCCAAACAAGTTTGAATGTTGTATTCATCAATTCATTAGATGAAACAAAAAGCAAGCAGAGTCTAGAGGACTGGAGGTCTGCATATTCAAAAATGAATTAGGAAGAGAAGCTAAAGAATACCTTGACATCGCATGTCACTCATTATGCAATGTATTACATTCTTCTTCTGTGTTAGAAATCCAAATAAAAATGGGATAAAGTAAAACTGAGAGTTTGGACACAATGAAAAGATAATATCTATTCAACTCTCATGACATCTTCTAGTATAATCCAAAGAGATCATGTGTGGTCCATGGCAGCATAGCTCGAAGCAAAGCAGTTTGCAAATTTGTGAATAGTATGTGAAATACTAATTAAAACACCTAAATGAGATTGAACTCAGGAGATAAGGATACAAAGAGAGACAATATATATCTTTAATTAGATTAAATGGAAATTAGAACAGAAGATTTCATCAGATTTCATTTCTACTTCAAATGGATATACCCTATAATTAAAGCCTCTCCATTGATGGGAAAAGTTAATACCTGGAATATATAACACCTTTTTTCAAGTACTACACTCTTGAAGAGGATTAGGTTATAGCCCTGCCACCTTTTTCAATTAAAGCCTCTCCACAATCAGGTTTGAAACATCTTAAAATAGTTTTTCATAACAAAAAGGTAATAACATCAGAATTTGAAAGTAACTCTATGGAAAATATCTCCAGACATCCAATAGTACATTATAAAGAACATTGGATTGAATGCTATCTTGTGCTGTTGTAGTAAAGAAATTTTACAACAGTAATTTAAACCCCCCACAGGAGTATGCACATATATAAAAGTAGAGCTAAAAACAAGAGAATTATCTGGCATACCGGTTGAGAAGGCTGAAGACTAATCGTTCCTTCAAAATCAGTCGAAGTGTCCACAGGTCGAATCGGATAGTTCACCACTTTCTCTCCAGGTTGCGGTGGCACAAGTGCACTGACAGAAGTAAACTGGTCAGTTAAAATTGTTGGATGGACAACAATCTAGTTTATTCTCTTCAGCAAACCCCCTATTCTTGGGGAGTAAACCAAAAAATAGTGAGAAATGAAACAAAAGATAAGCCATAGGCCTCAAGGAAAACAAGAACATTTAACTAGTTAAAAAAAAACTGATCACAATATCAACTGCAAAATAAAAGGAGATTACATACTTGCGACCTGGTAGAGGTTCTATTCGGAAATACCTACAAGGACAGGCTAGTGTCAAAAGCAGAAAGAGATGATAATTAATATTTCAAGACATGCAGACAACCAAGAAAATTAAAAAACATTGCAAACAAGTCAAGCAAGAAAGAAATCATAAATGAAAGAAAACAAGTTACCAATCGTTCAATCAGGAATATCAGAATCGTAAAAAGCACATTCAAAACCCAAATCATCTTGACAGGAACCAATAATTAGTTAAGTCTTTCTTCTAAGTTAAGCAAATTAGTGGTTCAAAGAATCTGGATTAAGGGTTGATTCCAAATCACTGCTTTAACTATGGAGGTTTGATAAATGAGTACCCCTTGTTTAACAACTGAGGGGATGCCAAATTTGGGAGAAATTTGCAATTTTTCAATATTTTTTCAATTGTAAAATAATCTTGTAATCCTTCATTGAAATATTCTTCCTCTTCTGCTATGAGGCACAGCCCCAGCTCAACCCACCAATCCCTCTCAAGCCCACGCCCTCTTCCCCACTCCCTGCGGCACTGACCTTCTTTCCCCCATCCATTGTTGCTGTCTCTTATTCTTCTCTACTCCCCCTGCCCACCACTCCTTTTCTACCATGCCACTGCAGTCTTTTTTTCTATTTATCACCCCCATTCTCACTGTCTCTCCCTTCCCCCCACATGCTGTTGTCTATACTTCTATTCCACATGCTGCTGCAGCCACTCCACCTACTCCCCCCCCCCCGGGGCCCCAAGCACCCCCCTTTCCTCTCACTGCTCCTCTCTGTGATGCCATCTCTCTTCTTCATACTCCATATCTTCAAATGATGACCCACTAATCCATTACATCCTGTTCTAGAATTTAGCTGGAATAGAGAGAGGGTGAGCTGCCACCAAGTGGGGGCATGAGATGATGAAGGTGATGCTAGGGTGAAGGGGAGTGGTGGGAGATAGGTTTAGGAAGAAGAAGAAAAGTCTTTAGAAAGAACAAGGGTACCATTGGAATTACACACTTAATATCTGAACAAATCATAAAAAATTGCACATTTACCCCAATTTGTGGGGCCCAATTGTAAGTGCTAAAACAAGGAGTACTTAATTGTTAAGCCCCCATTTTAGGGCAGGGATTTGGAATTAACTCTAGGACTAAAGATACTTTCTGTAATAGCATATCCTAGCCTTTTGAAAATCAACTATTCAAGAAAAGTTCCCACGAAAAGTCAATACTTTCTTCTTTATCTGCATGGAAGTCTGATGTAGAATGCAAAGACCAGAGTAAGAGAACTTGGAAGATCGTAAATGGTGAGGGTTGAAGATATTTTGGTTGTTGGTAACACACATTCTCTTATAATAATTGTATCTGATTTTAGTTTAAGGTTTAGTGTTAAGTTGTTTTGGTTCAACTGCAGTCAACTAACAATTTTTTTCATGGTCAAAGCTTTAGGCTTTCAAGTTTCTTAGAATGGAAGTTCCTTGGAACTGAAGATTCCTTAGCTTTGAAGTAGTTTTCTTCACATGACTCTTCCAAATCTTCCTAGCTTTAGGCTTAATCTAACCCTTATCAGACACCTGATTTGTCCTCTCAAACCATAACACAAAGATGTGATATCAACTGCTTGCAGAAATTCTATTGTTTTGGTGCTGAAACTAAAAGATCTTGCCACAAAATTAGGTTCTGGATCTACAACATACTCTCAAACCACAATTTTTCAGTCTCACTCAAGACTAACACTTCTTGTTAAGACCTACTAAGAAAAGAAACAATTGTTTGAACAAAACCAGGTTGAATCATTGGTTTTTTTCTTTGCTCACTCCAGCCAGATATGATGCATATGTGAAATTAGCAGGGAACTCTTTAAGGATTACCAGGTCTTTAAACAACTAAACTGTAACCTGATTAATTAGTTAAAGACAATGTTTCAATAAAATCCAATTAGATTTTGTAACTTCATTCACTACAGAATAAACAGGAAAGAGGAAGACCAGAGATTGTCTGAATCATCATCCAAGAGTACATATTCTTAGGTATACCGACCAAATGCCTACAAAATGAACCAACATGTGGCTCACATAAGGCAGACTGGGAAAACCAAACAGTTTGAATTTTACACATTCTTGTTCCTCCTTTTTATCCCTAAGTCTTTAGACCTTTAAGTTCGAACCAACACAGATGTCATCTCTGAAGAATTTTTCATTTATTATTTTGATATAGAAGATTTTTCTTGTTTCTTCATTCCTCCAGAATTTCAAAGAATGAAGGAAATTGGAAAACTCCGTAAGACAAGTCTCTATGACCATTGACCTCTACTGAGTTCCACAAACCGAAAGCCACACATATTCAATGAAAAGAAAAATACATATAGAAATGCACTTATAACAAACAACATCAAACACATAGAGGGATGGCACATTAATATCATCTCCATCCCACATGACCACCAAAATAATAATAATAATAATCAAATACCAGACTACCAGAAAAAATAGAAGGCTCATCTTCAAAAAAAAGGCAACACTCTCCAAGAACCAGAATATGACAATAAAAACCAGGCACTTTGTTAAATTCCTGAAAATGTTATAGCTGAAAAAGCATTAAAAGAAGACTGTTTATTTATTAGAATAGTCCTTATCTAAGCTAAAAGCCCTGAAGAGGACAATATCATTGTCAAATGCAAACATGTTGCCAAAAATAAGGGAGAAACTAAGAGAGGGAATACTCATGCTCAAGAGCCTGTGCTGCTGTTATCCTTTTTCGTGGATCATATCTGCAAAATAATTCAAAGTAACACTATGGTAAATATAAAACTGTATTGAGAAAGGAAGGTTAGACAACAGCATATCAGAGCATCTAAAAGAAACCACAAGCTAGAAAGCAAAGAACAGTATAGTACATTATTCATGAAATAATATCAATATCCAGCAACAAATTTGGATTAAAAGAGTATGAGTTTCCACCTACTTAGAGCCTATTATGGGTTGTAGAAGGTTTTTTTAAGTTGCTTAAAGAAGACTGTTTCTGAAAAAAAAAACTATTTTAAAATAAATATAAATCTTTTTATTTTTAACAAAAATGAAATGAAAAAGTTGTCTTATAAGAATCTCTTAAATAGCTTTTCCAAAGACAACTATTTACAGCTGCAAGTTATGACAGCTTTGACAAGGTTTCCACAAATGTATAAAAATGGTAGACTAAAGATTAAGGTATATGATGATTCAGAAACTCCAAACATAGTTTACCGGACATCCAACCTTTCACAGTAAGCCTGAAATTTTATTAGAGAAGAAATCAGAAACCACAGTTTCCAGAACCTCATGCATTCAATAAATCACTATGCAGCAAATTTAACAACATCAGTTATAAGCTAAGAGAAACCACATACTCGAGCATCTTTGAGAGGAGATCATAGGCAGGATTTTTAGTAGAGAGATGAACAACACTGTAGAGTCCAGCATTGTCACTGTCATGAATGGGAAAACAAAAGAATTAATTGTCCTACTACAAAGATATACAAGTTTTTGACAAATACAAACTACACCGAGAAATTTGAAAAAGGCAATAAGATATGAAGTAATCCTACTACTTAAGCCCTTGAATACGCTGCACATCAGCATGCCAATGTGGTAGATTCACAAGTGTAGGCCATTTCTCTGGTGTGGGGTGACCTAGTGCCAGCAACAAAATTTCATGAGCGTTCCAAAAACTTACGCAATATGTAGGATGACAAAAGAACTACCTTACCTAGGACCTTAAATATTTTGTCAAGTTGGTCAAGCTGCATAATCAACAGAATTATGGGCATAAAGCCACAGTCAGAAAATGCCTAACTATACTAATTGAAAAGACAGTATATATAGAAGTTCTCATATATAAAGAACATAGTTTTTTAAGATAAAATCTGCTACATAATATGTCAATAATAATATGCCAAATGACATTAAACCTGAAATGGATTTTGTGTCCCTTTTACTTCTTGTCCTTGAAAAAGTGGCTTCAACGTGAGGAGCTCAGCAAATATGCACCCAACAGCCCACATGTCTATTCATAATAAAATGTTCTAGCAGTGAAAATCTAAACTTGAAAATTACAATTAAACATTGTGGAATCTGGGGCCAAAAGATAATACCAACAGCACTGGTATAGTGTTTCGCGCCAAGGAGTAATTCAGGTGCACGATACCAGATGGTCACCACAACCTATCATTGATCAATTTAGCATGACAACTAACCCAAGAAAAAGAAGAGAGAGGTGCCACGTTACTCAAAAACTAGATGGAATTAGACAAGTACACAAAATGTTATTCTGAATAAGAATAGTCAGAAGAAGTTTATCTTCACTTTTTGACTGCTATGATGATGTTTTAACAGAACAAACATACCACCAGTCAACACATGGAAAACTATCAAAGCATCTAATTTTGAAATTAATATCAGTCCCTTTGACTACATGGAAAAGTTTATGGCATCAACATCAACCATATATTCTCCTTCCCCTAGACAGAAACTAAAGGAACCTTTTTACAACTTGCAGTAATATTTTTGACAATTATATAATTTCTTAACCCACATTTCAAATGCGGAGCTGGCAGTAGTGCAGAAACAACAGAAAGCATTGGATTCAAGTCAAGGGCATGGTTTTTCCTATGGAACCCTAGATTAAAGGCTAATTTAGCCAACCTTAGGTTGTTAAAGAAGAAGAGAACGCTAACAACAGTTTCATATAAATGTCAGATATATAAAATCTTTTTAACAACGCTGAAAATTTGAATTATATAGAGACTTAACCTAGAATACTAACCTAGTAAGGACTCTTGTCCTTCAAGAAAATAATTAATAAGGAATCCTAGGACTTTAAACTACAAAGTGAACATACCTATGGAAACAAAATCAAACTAAACTACATTAAAGACTTCATCCCGCATCAAGAACATCAGTTTTTGTGTTGGATTTTTTATTCGATTTTAAACGGGGCCTCCAAGTTGGATAAATTAATATATTTAATACATTAATAAATGTTATTGGAATATGATTAAAAGTATTAAAAAAATGTATATTTAATTTCAGTTGTGGGAGTCAATAACATATTTTTCCAAAAACCTGAACCTTAAAATTGAAATAAAGAAAAGAAATTAGTAGAAAAAGAAACCAAAAGGAAACAGAAATAAGCAAAAATGCATCCTACCCCATTTTCAGATAATGGCTTTAGAGGAGCTTGGTAAATCCTTGCAAGTCCAAAGTCAGCAATTTTTACAACTCCTTGTTCTTCTCCTTCACCCATTACCTAGTTATTGAAAGCAACAAAAAACAAGAAAAGTAAATAGCTTTGTTATGACATGTGGCTATGTTGGACAATATTTTAGAACTGTACCAAGATATTTGATGGCTTTAGATCTCGGTGCACAATCCAATTACTGCAACAAAACACCATATATTTGAAAATTAGTTGAAAACACGTGTATCAAAAGGAAATGGATAGTTGCTGCCCTAGTTGTCTAGAAAAAGAGGAGGACAAGCTCAAGCTGGGATGTCAAAGATAGTCGATAATACAGCTAATGCCAGGATATCAAAGAGATACCTTACCTGTGAAGATAATTCAGACCATTAAGCAGTTGCCACAACAATGACTTGACAGTATACTGATTGATTGACTGGTTAACCTTGTCTCTATGATGTCTAATGATTTCCTGACAATTGCAGCAGAAGAGAAAATGGAAATGATCAAGAGTTCGTGCTTCACTGCTTAAAAATGAGAAAAAGACTGTGATTCACGTAAGGGGGGAAAATATAAATGCTGAATGATCAAACAAGTACTTTCTTCATAGAATGCCTTCATTTCTACCCTATGATATTCAGTCTATACATCTGAGAACTTATATTTTAACCCCATCTACCTTAATGATTGATCTCAACTCAGGATGAAGAGCTGGATATAATGTCCATTATCTAAAATGAACACGTTTTCCAATCTCAATTTCCAACTATTACCCAAATTTATTTAAAAGGGAACGATGGTTAGCATTATCATATATATGGGTCGCATGACATAATACTTCACATTAAGGTAATGATTGCCAAAGCAATAGTCAAAAGCTTATCAGTTGTGGATACAATATACTTTGTTACTGATAATATTGCAATTGAACACTAGGTAAAGACTCTCCTAATTTGAAACAGAGGAAGTACTTTGTGTTACCAATTGCATATTCTTTTTCAGCAAACCAAAGATTTGACTGAAAGGAATCCAGTTAAAAATTGTTTCTTCTCTATTCTATATTCCAAGAAAATTCTTGAATTTGCAAGTATTAAGTGCTTCTTTCACTGGATCGCATATAATGCAGTTGTAGCAATACAAACTATAACATGCATATATGTATACACACACACACACACACACATGATAGTGAATCAAATGAAGCCGAACAATTTTTTAAAAGTGATTAAGATGCACTAGTAACTCCTCTAAATCAAAACTCCATGAACGAGATTTGAACCCAGTTGCTAGTACCAGAAATATCACATAAATGGGAAAATGAATTAATGATAAACGATATTCATAAATAGACCATTCTTAATTCCAGTTAATAGGGGGATATGTAAAAAGGGTGTATCAAGTTCAAGTTATCTCAAACATGATGTTCCACATACAAGGGAACTATATTATCTCCCCTTCATTATTGTTTTCCAACAGATGTCTAACCAATTGGAATGACCTTAACGAGTGTTCGGTGCATGCCAGAATATTAAATATGATTTTTTAAGAATGAAAAAGAAAAGCATTACCTCATGAGGACAGTATGAAATAATAGCAACAAGACAGGACATTCTTGATTCCATTTAGGACACCAATAATAATAATAATAACAAGAAAAAATATTTTAAAAAAAGCAACAGTGCTTTCTATCTTCACATAAGTACAAACATCAGAACTACATAAATAAATAAATAATATCTGCAAAACAATCTTAATTACTTGGAGACAACACAAGTTAACGTGCATTTATACAATGGCAGATATATAACCAACTAAAGGAAGCAGATACTCACATAAAGGTCATGTTCAGCATAGTCAAACGCCAGGTAGAGCGACATATCCATATGATTAATATGCACATTCACAAGCTTTACAACATTCTCATGGTTTATTTCCCTCAGCAACTGCATCATCAAATTCATGTTCTTTTCATCATTATATGAATCAGAGTCTGTAATCACATAAAAGGGGAAAAAAAATAAAGACAAGTTTTCTCTTTCAAGTGGAAATTTTTAAACCAATATTGGCATATTCTTTAATAATACTTTCAAGAAGGGTTTCAATTAAACTCTGAATGTGAAAAGCCAAGGCAATGCTTGGATTGAAATTCAAAATTGTAAAAAGAAGAGTTGTATTTTGAGTTTCGATTCTTATTTTTTTCCTAAAAAAAATGAAACTAGCTAGACAGCTGTTTACCATTTGAATCTCAAATTTCCAAAATTATGAAAATTGTAATACCTGGAACTCAAAAATCATCTGCAAAAATACTTAATTAGAAAAAAATAAAAAGAAAAACAATCATTTCTTCTCTTTCGTTTTCTTCTCATTTCTCCAACATAGACACCCAATCCCAGTGTCAAACACCCCCCCAACCCTTGTCCAGCCTCCATATATACAAAAGTTCTCAATTTTCCTACGTTCACCAAACACCACTGCCGCTAACCCTTTCTCAACTATCTATTGTTCAGGACTCCTTTCCTTGCTCATCTATCCTCTCCCGATTGCTCAACTCCCAGCCACTGCTGCCTCCCCTCTTCCTCTAACTTCTCTCTTACCTCACTCAGACCCTTCTCTCCATACTCTCCCATCACCTCAATACATTTATCTAGACACTGCCCACTAGCTCTCAATCTCCCACCCTGTCTCATGAAAACCACTAGTGTTGATTTGCTACCTTCCCAAATGAGAGCTTCCAACTGCCAACGTGACTCACAACCACAATTGACTTTGATTTTGGTAAGTTAGCAGTTAGGGGGGGAGCGGAAAGATATGAATAGTAGCATCGATTGGCCTTTTAGATTTATTTTTGAACATAAACGATTTTGTAATCTCAAGAAAAAGTATCCTATATAGTTTTTAAAATCCCCTTTCCAAAAAGACTAATGCAGACTTAATGTATTCATTCACAATCAATTTCTTTCTTATGTTGTAGATCCTTTACAGTTTTCTAAATTTCTAAAAGGAGAATACTCCTGCCACTAAAACTTCCTTCAAAGAGAAATTGAAACGACAAACTGAAATCCAACTCATCATTCTGTTGTGTATTGTAGAAATTTTAATGCACTCCAAACACAAGAGTATATAAACAACTTTTGCGGAAAAGCAGACACTTCAATAACATTTTTCATTTACTTCAGCACACTTCCAACAAGTCAACCACTTTAAGAATAAGCTTGATCAACAAGTTAAACAACCAACACAACAATTTCTTTCCTCTTTTTTATTGTAAAACTACTTACCACACTATATAAAGGAGCATAACTGAGTGCAGCACCAAGGCCTTTTGGAGCTTAAAATCCAAAGAAAAGATCTCACTTTATTAACAAACAATGTGATTTTCATGCACATAGGCTAATTTTCTAGAGCAATAAATTTATCAATCATGAAAGGTAAAAGAAAAATACAAGCTTTTAAGCACTGAAGCACCTGCTCAAACGTTTGTTCACTTGTTTGAAGTATTTGTATTGTATTTCCCCACCCAACTGAACTTAACATCAACAAATTACATATAGATGCATACATGTATGTATACTTTAGCAAGTATAGACTCATTAATTCTTAGGTGCACCTTCCTCATATTGTCACGTATGTTAAAACAAATAAAATACAAACACCTCAAAACCAATGGCTGCAATCGCCCGTAAGATTTGCCCTTTCTTTAAAGATGTAAGTATAAAAGATAGACACAGATAAATGCATGTTCAACTAAGCACGCCAGTTTTCAATCTCTAGACCACAAGCTTCTTCATCATGCCATATCTCATACTTCAGGACCCTTTTTCTCCACTAGCACAACCGCACAATCTCACCCTCCACCACAGGAAACTTGGGTATGGCTACTCTACGTTCCAGATGCTGCCGCCTAGGCCTAGCTACGGCTTACAGAAGCATGTTCACCAACCACCCAAAAAGAACAAAACTGGATAGTCTAAATGGGCCAACTCCTCCAACTGTACGTGTTCCATGAAAATATACATGCCAATGAATGTATTAAAACACAAAAAGCAGAAAAAAAATACCATGATTTCACGAATTGCTGTAGGAGAGACGCCATCGCCATCCTTGGACTGCTTGAACTTTTTGATAGCAATGGATTTGCTGCGATTTGACTTAATTTTGGCCAAAAACACCAACCCATATGTCCCTTCCCCGATTTTCCCTATCAGATCATACTGCTGCAGCCACTCCGGCCGATTACTGCTGCTATTATTATTATTATTCCCAGTATTGCTATTGGAATTCGAATTGGAATGTCCTCTGCTGCCGCTTGTATTGCCATCTCCCATCTTGATTTTCAAATAAGAAACTTCCGCTATAAATTCCTACAACTTCCTATTTCTGAGACTTGGTGTCTGGCTTCTTTCATCCTCTGAATTTTGAAGCTAAAACGACCAAAAATCGCGAGTAAGATGTTCTTGGTTTTTAGGTGATTGCTTGTTGGGGTTTGGGTTTGAACTTCGGCCAAAGAATGTAAAGAGATCTATTAAATGTCATCTTTGTCCTCTAAACTATACAAAAGTGTCCATTGAGTCCTTCCTTTTCTTTTTTTTTTTATTTTTCTTTTTTGTTTTTTTAAAAATGAGTCCTTCCGTTTTGAGAACAACTAAATCACTAATATCTGTGTGGATTTGGACAAAGCCTTTCAAATATCTATATAATAAAATCTTTATTTGGATAATTTGGTGGATAGATTTTTAGCATTTTTTACTTTAAAAGAATATTTAAAACTCTCAAATTCTTTATTCAAAAATAATTTAAATAGATGTGTTTTAAAATTCTACTGCTAAAACTTTATAAACACTCTCTTTATCTCTTTTTTCTTTCTTTTTGAAATATTTATCTCTTTATTCTTATTTTTATTTCTTTGTCATATTTATAAGAGTTTCACAAATTTATAATTATCAAAATTTCACTTTTTAACCAATTTACAAATTTTACTTTTTAAAAGTTCCAAACAAGTAATTTTAAGATAAATATTTACTTTCTAAGAAAAATGCAAAGCCTAGATTACCATTCGGGATGCTTCTTGCAGGAATTTGATTTGGAAATTCCATATATATATATATATATATATATATATATAAAGGGATTGAAAAACCTAGTAGCATATATCATCTTATAAAGGAATGATTCTTGAACCGTTGGCCAAGACTTCTTCAATACCCGCTGCAAGCACTATTTGTCTTGACAAGCTGTGCAATTGGTTATGGCATTATTGCAACCTTTATAAATTTGGGAACCCCACTTATGTCCGTCCCCGTAGACCCCTTTTGCTCAAAAATATTTTGCAGAAAACCATAGAAATTGTAACTAATTGTCCAACATCTGAATAGTTTTTTTTACCTCAGTTGTAAATTTTGAACTAATGTACATAATTTTTAGGATACCTTTCTTTACTAGGGAGTAGTAGTATATTGTCTCCCATGCGTTGTAGGTAGCTGCACAGTTTGAAGAACTATCCTCGTCCTTTGGCAAAAGATTGGCAAATACATCACCTCATCTCCTTGCTCAGCTTGGCCTAATGTAATGGCTAGATTTGGTAAATTTTTGTTCACCTTTTCATGCATGTAATCTTTGCTATTATGGCAGATATCAACCGTAGTTAGTGTTATGAATTTTAATTTAAAGATGCCAAATTGCCAATTTCACTACTGTAGTTATAGTCCTAAATTGCTTATTGGGCAAAGAGGAGGAAATCTCATAACGTTGACTTCTTATATATATATATATATATATATATAAGAAGCAAAATCAAGAAAATGACATATTCCATTCATCCCAAACATAAAATATTATAATGAATTACACACATATTAAGTAAGTATTTAAATTTCTAAGATACCCTCTTTTGCTAGGTCTAACTCTTTTTTGGATCTAAAATCATTTAATATGAGAGATAAAATAATATTGTACACAATATAATCTAAAAAAGTAACAAAACATTAATTAAAGCCATATATATATATATATATATATAAACAAATTTCAGAGTTCATTACATAGATTTGAAACATTATTTCTCTCTAGCACTCTGAAATTCCAAGCCATCACTGACTTTTTTTTTTTTCCTATATTTCTTTTAAACAACTTGTGTAGCACCACTAGACATCTTTTGTAGTATTGTATCATTTGAGTAGATACCATGCTTTGATGAATCATACTTCTCTCCATCTCCCCACAAAGCATATGCTTCTTCTCCATGCACAGCATCATCTCCAATAGTCAATTGTTCTTCTGGCATTCTCAATGGAATTATTAAGCTTATGGTAAAACAAATTATTGATGTCACAACAAGGTTCCAAACAACAATGAAACCAGCACCAACAATTTGTTTCAAGATTTGAACACCGCCGGAACCTCCATAAACGCCACCCCTTGAGTTTGTAACCGGCAAAAATAGGCTGCAAAGTTCAGGCTCAGCAAAGAGTCCGGTAAGAATGCCTCCAAGAAAGCCGGCAACGGCATGTGTGTGAAACACCCCAAGTGTGTCATCGATTTTTTGAAGCAATGGCCATCTTTTGTGAACAATCATCATGCTAAACCATGGAACACTCCCTGAGAGAATCCCCATAATTATCGCCGCCCATCCTTGAACCAAGCCTATATATATATATGTAAACAAGCACAATTAATACATATCATCAAATTAATAATAAGTCTCATTAAATAAGTAAATGGTGAAGAATTTGTAAGTCGTTGTGAAAAGTAATTTTATAATTTAGAGAGAACTAAGAAATATTTTATTTTAAAACGAAACATAAAAAGATAGACGAAAGAAATAATAAATAAGAGTAATATGTATTAAAAATAATAAGTAAAATAATTTTACAAATAGTAAAGTGATTTATAATTAAAAAAATAGATTAAAAAAATTAAAGACTTATAAAAAAGAATCAGATAAAGTATATATATCGTATAATCGAGCCAAGTTTAACTCGAATATATTATAATGTCTTGAGTTCGATCGATTTGAAAATTAAAGCTTCATCTCACTCATTTTTTAAATTTATAATAAGTTCGAATTAAAAAATATATCGAGCTTGAACTATTTTTTAAAATATTTTTAATTTAAAATTTGAATGCATAAAGAAAAACTCTTATATATATACTAGATTACTCTGAGTAAATTAATCACAAGAAATAAGAGATATTTTGAAGTTCGAGTTTGAATCAAATTATGGACTCAAATAATTATCAATTCAATTCAAGTTCAATCCAGTCTAGTTTGAGTCGTTTACACCGGGTACTGTGTTTGACAAATGGAGGTTTAGTTACCTGCACCAGGTGTAATGCAAACAAGGCCAGTGATCATGCCTTGGACAGCGCCAATTACTGAAGGCTTATTGAAGAAAATGACGTCAAGACAAGTCCAGACGAGCAAGCTTGTAGCGGCACAAACGTTGGTGTTAAGTACAGCAATGGAAGAGTCAATGTTGGCACTGTAAGGGTCTCCGCCATTAAAACCAGCCCAACCCAGCCATAATAATCCAGCCCCAGCTAACATTAACAGTACATTGTTTGGTGGGAATCTCTCTCTGTCATTTCTACATCTTGGACCCACCTGTAATTTAAGCAAAATATATGGAGCAACATTTTCATATTGGATATTGAATATTTTTATTCAACATTATACTTCTTATTCTATCATTCCTCTCAAAATATAAAATTTTTTTAAGTTTTTTCTTTATCTTAAAATATAAGATATTTTGTTACTTTTGAAAATTATTTTGTGTGTTATTTTTAATATTAACTCTACTCTTAAATGGAGAGAGAAAATATATATTTTAATTATAAATTTATAAGAAAAAGTATGACATAATAAGTGAGAGTATTTTAAAAAATTAAATACCTTGCGTGAAATGTTTAAAGTATTTCATAATTTGGACGGAAATAATATACTTTTTTACTTTATATTTTAAGTAATTTGACTTAGTACATTTTTTAAAATTATTTGACTAAGAAGTAGAAGTCTTGATTGATTTCTATGAAAATTTCAAAAAAGATGTATACTTTAAAACAGAAATATTATTATTTTCATTTTCTGATTAATCTACTATACTCAAAGTTTAAAAGTGCTAGTTGCAACTCAAAAGTATAGTGAAAGTTCCACCTATTTTATTTGACTTTGACGGTAAATTCCAAGCATTTCATTTGTTTAAAACAAAAAGAACAGTAAAGTTATAAAACATTATGATATAGAAGATGCAAAGTTGACAAAAAAAATTCAATTAATTAGAAATAGCAGTCTTATTAGGTAAAACGATCTTATAATCAAAAGCAAAGCAATTTTGCACCAAGCTAATCATTAATAAGTAGTATTAACATCTTCAACATTCAATAAAAAGAATGTGTTAGGATTTGGTCGTAGATTCGGGTTATAAATAATTATAGACCAATATGACCGCAATAAATACAGAACCGCATACAAGATTCATGATTGAAATTGACAATAAATATTACTATTTACTATGTGATAATACTTGTGGAAGGAAAAAAATAAAAAATATATATATATATATATATATATATACACACACATAACAACGAAAGTCTTCGTAGATAAAGTCTCCTATTGCGTTCATAAAGGTCCAAATTTGAAATCAATTGGATCATTCATTTAAAAACTAATTTTACCATTCTCTCCAAAAATAAATAAATAAAAAAAACCCATTTTTTAACTCTTCATAGAAATATTAAAGACTTGAAAATTTCCTCCTTTTGCATCCTTACTCTGTCAAAATTTTCACTTTCAAATCTTTTTTTAAAAAATAAATAAACAAAAAAATTATTCAGTTTCAAAACAAATGTAATTTTAAATATTTACACTTATTAAACATAATATAAATTTTAATATTAAATTTCAAATATACTATTGATAAATATTCTAAATTAATTTATCATTATTTCTATTTCAAAATTAATTATTCGCGTTCTCTTTTTACATTTTATGAAATAAAACAAAACTTTTAAAATAAATTATTTTGAAGGGAAGGGGATGAAGCATTAATTAATTACTAGCCTGTTTCCAAAAAAAAAAAAATACTAACCCAGTAAGCAGCTGTGATGCCGGCAATTCCTGAGGAAAGATGAATGACGTAACCCCCAGAATAGTCGATCACACCCCAGTGGAACAAAAACCCACCACCCCATAGGCTGAAAGCACCCACTGTGTAAGAGAAAGTAAGCCAAAGAGGAACAAACATCATCCAAGCTTTAATATTCATCCTCCCAAGAACCGACCCAGCTAAAAGTATCACCGTTATAGCAGCAAAAACGCACTGAAACCACACCATAGATGCCATGGGGTAGTAAGGTGTGATCATGGCAGTCTCAAGAGTACCATTGTGATGCAAGTGCTCTGTGGCAGGCAACACAGCCTGTTTGATGAGAAACTTTTGTCCCAAAGCTGGTCCTGCTTTGCCCCAAAAGGGAAGGAGTTTTTCCCCAAAAGACATCCTATAAGCCCAGGTTACCCAGCAAATGATTACTGCAGCGAAAGCATATAGTGCCATGAAAGCCGAGTTTACGGCCCATTTCTTTTTCACTATGCTGCCGTACAGAATCACGAGACCGGGCACACTTTGGAGGCCGACGAGCGTGGCAGAGATCATCTGCCACGCATTGTCTCCTTTGTTCAACCAGTCGGAAACCGCCGCCGACGTGTTGCCCTGGTAGGCCACCGGCAAAGTGGCAGTAGCCATGGATGGATGGTTAAGAGTCAACGTTTGGACTATGAGAATTCAGGAAGAAATGAGAAAGGATTCTTAATGGCTTCCGTAGCAAGAAGACTTCATCATGTGGCTCTCAAATATATTAATTCTAAGCGCTCCGTCTCTTCATCTTTGTCCTTGCTCCTCTTTCCTTTTCAGAAATCCAAACAATAATTTGTTTCATAATCCAATTAAATAATTAAACTTAATGGGATTTAAATCTTGTTTTTTTGCGAAGTATTTGTAAAGCTTAATTAAACTCTCTGTTTTTTTTTTTTTTTATCGTACTACTTGCAATCAAAATAATTTGACCATTTAGCATTTTATATCGTGAATTTAAAATATTGTTAGTTTAATCCACCGGTTGATGAAAATAGACATTAAATATTAAGCACAATTTACTAATTTCTTTAAATTATTTCGTTTGTATAATAATGATATTTAATACTCATTCCGTCTTAATTTAATAGATTTTTTTTATTTGTCCCAAATGATGTATCACTTTATTTATTAAAAGTATATGTATTTGTTAGTTTATCAAAATAAGTATATTTAAGTGAGATTATTTGTATCAAAAAAATTCATTAAACTCACTTTGAAATGATAAATGACGATAGTATTTTAGAAATACTTTATGAAAAAATATACATTTTCAATGACATTTATCAAACAAACCTATTAATTTAGGATGGAAGGAGTATACATTTTAAAATAAAAAACCTTTATAATAAATATAAATATTTTTTCCATTTCAATATTAGTATAGATAAATGTTTCTTAATATAATAATATTAAGAAACAAAATCTATTATTGTTATTATTAGAAAAAAGTCTAATAAAAATAAATAAGCCAAAAAAATATATATAGAAGGAAAATGGAGGAAATAAAAAATTATTAAAGAGAATGAATCAATATAATAGTAATGGGTTTTTCTTTATAGATTCACGGGTAATTTTAACATAAGCATTAGTATTATTGAAAGAAGAAAAAAAGGAAAGAGAACAAGTTATTAATGGAAAATGTTTAGATAAGAGTGAAATTGAAAAAATCATAAATAATTACTTTAACTAGAAACTGAAAAAATATTTTAGGATAAATAAATAGAAAATCTGAGCATATATATCTGGATCGAAGAGAGTAATACTTAAACAAAATTTATTTTAAAAAAGATATTATAAAATACTATATTCGTCTTATTTTAATTATCCATATTTATATTTGAGATGCACTATTCTATTTATTGAATTTCTATTTTAATACATACTTTTTACAATTATACTATTGTTATTAATGAATGATTTTGATGAGTGGTTAATTATTAAGTTAATAATATTTTTTAGAATAATTAATATTTATACGCTAGTTATTAAATTATAATAATTTTAAAATTTTAATTACATAATTATCATTTTAAATATTTATCTTAAACTTTTGTAAAGGTTTAGTGCTGAAATGACATTCAAATAGTAATTAATCACTAAGGATTAGGAAGCAAACGAATGTAGAATATCCTTGCCATTAGCTTGGGACGGCAGAAGATTCTATTATACATTGATGCATGATTTAAAAGTCAAGAGTATGGATCTAATCATGCCAACTCACTGAGAATTCATCAATATATATTTAATTGGACGTGCAAAAACAAACCTAATATCCCAAAAAGGTGGGCTATAATCTATAATCGCAAATGCAAACAATGAAATAATTCATTAACATGGAAAAAAATAGATAAAAATGAAAGGGGCTACAATAAATAAAAGAAACAAAAAAAGAAATTCTACTTCTTCTTTAAATATAACATGTTAAAAATAATGTATTGTTTTTAAATATAAGATGTTTCATTATTTTTTGAGATATTTTATCTATTATTTTCAATATTGTTTCAAAATTTATTTTGGAGAGAAATAATTTCATAAAGAGTAAACGATTAGTTTGAATAAAAATTACTCCATCCGTCTTATTTTAATAGTTCACTTTAAATTTGCACATGACAAGTTTGAAAAATAATAATTATATTACTAAACTTTTTAAGTTACCTTCATTTAATAGCTAGTGAATGAATATTAATCATTTTAAAAATACATTATTCAATATATTATAGATAACTCATTCAAAGTCTTTATTAATAATAATAGTAAAAGTGTAAAAATACGTATTAAAATTAAAAAGTGAACAATTGAAATGAAAAAATTTCAAAAAATAAATTCATATAATTGAAATGAGAGGAATGAAGTTGACAAAATAAATAAATTGAGTTTGATTGTTTAAGAATTAAGATAAAATTCATTAAAGGATTAAAAGTTAGGACAACAAATATTTAAATATGGAGGCCAACACATGCCAAACTCATATGGGTATGGGCCAAAATGACCCGATGTTATTCGGACAAATGTTTTTAGAGACAATACGTATATTTTTCTCTATGTCAAAGTGGGCCGACCCGATATTACCACATATAGTTACCCAAATTCCAAATGGATTAGTCCTTAATCTGTGGAAATATATATTAGATCTTCTTCATGGAAGGCATACTCAAGTTGTAGGCCAAATGATTTACTAAATGTTTAACGTCTCAATCTTCAAGAAAGTCTCCCAACATATGTTTATGTTTCAATAGATGAACACATATCTAAAGGAGACTTATTGGAAAATTGCTCTACTTAATTGTTACAAGACCAAGTTTACAATTTACAGTTAATTATTTGAAACAATTTGTTTAATCTAAAACATTTTGCATGCGGCTTGTCCGAATTCTTTCTCATATGAAGCGCATTGCGGGAAGATGCGTTCTACTATCTTTTGACAATAATTTACATATTAGAACTCGTTTAGTTGACAAAGAATCTAATATTGAGAAATTATTATTATTATTTTTTAATTTTAAATTCTCGTGTTTAGTTTAATTTTAAAGGTATTCGGAAAAGAAAAGAGAATATTTGAAATAAGAAAAGTAATACAATTTTCTTAGATTTTTATTCCACTGCTTCAATTGATATTCTCATTACTTGTCTCATGAATATATTTTGATTTATGTAGTTTGTCTAAATTAATTTTTTAAAAATATTCTCTCTCTCTCTCTCTCCCTCTTCTTTTGTTTTTTTATTTGAACTATTTGAGAATGTTTATATATATATATATATATATATATTATAAATATTTAAGAGTAAAAACTATTTAAATTAATCCATTTTACCGTTATGGATTTGAATCATTGAGAAATATTTTTTTAACATTCATAATATTTAAGAATTAATAAATGGGGTTTTAAAATTTTATATAATTTTTCCCATTTGTAAACATAATTATTTTATTGTATATACATCTAAGAATTTTTTTTAAGAATATACATTTAATCAAGTTAAAATATAATTTTACAAATCTAATATTAATAAAAATATTTAGATATTTTAGTAATGAATGAATATATTCCTTAATTTATTAATTTAAAGCAAATATATGAATAAAAATCTTAGTAATTTTCATTACAACATTCATAATATTTCCAAACGTAGGAATAAATAATAATTTGGATTTATTTTCCCAAGAATAATAGTCCAAGGAATTAAAATTTTAAGTAATTTTACTTTTCAGTCAACCAAAAGAGCCCTTAATATTTCATGTGATGTTGGGGCAGTTGCAAATTAACTTCGAAAGTCAATTATAAGTTATTTAGTTCAGTTTAAGACGACACTAATTTATTAGTGATAAAAGAAACAATTCATTATTTTTACGGTGTAATCAAGTCAAGTTGAGTTCAAGTTTGGGCATGCTCAAACTCGGACTTCTTGAACTTATGTTATTAAAATTTTAATATATGATATTCCACATGAAAAATTTATCTAAGTGAATTTCTCTCGACTTCTAAAAGGATGTTAGTTTCTTAAAAGGTATAATGATGTTTGGAAGGTCATAATGAATTTCTTATTAGTGCTGCATAAAATTTGTCTTATTTGTGAATACTTTTTTCTTTCATAAATGGAAAATCATCTTGACAAATATGTTCAAGTGAATCAATAGATGAGCAACATTGTGTAGAGCTACTCAAATATACAATATTTTAGCTGCAGTGGCTTATTATTTTCAATGTGCCCTGAAAGTGACTACATTTGTGAGTGTTGGCCAAAGTGGTCAAGGTGGTATACCTTGAAACTTTGGAAAGAGACTAAGAGGTATATCTTTTATGGTTTTCAATGAAATGCTAATTTTCTTTCTTTAATCTTTTCAATAGCAGATTACCTACATTGGTTAGGCAAGTTAATCGACAGAGAACGTAAATTTTTAATTTTTTCTTTAAGAAATATGGAGTGCTCTCACTCCCCCATTCACCTTTATTTATGTTTTTACTTGAGCATTTGGACATTCACAAGATCGAGATTTTGAGCATTCATAAAACTAGTGAATTTTTGAGATAAACCTAATGAGCTCATATCTCACATAAGAAATTTATGAAATTTAAACGGAGCTCCTCACTTATATAAAAGGGAGTTATTCTTTAAGAAACATGAAGTGCTCTCACTCCCCCCACTTATTCACCCTTGCCTTTTTTTCTTCTTCTGGAGTATGAGAGTATAAATTCATTTTTTTTTAGATAAATGAGTTAAATTTAAGATTTTTATCTACATATCTTGAAATTTTAAAATTGGATTGTTTTACATTATAAGTAAAACTCTATTAGCACATAAAATATTATTATTCTAACTTTACTATGCTAATTTTTAATATTCTATTTGTCCAAAAAATATAAGATATTTAGAGAATTTTGAGAGTTATTTTGTATATATTTTTTTCAATATTACTCCTACAATTTAATAGAAAGAGAGAAAATAAATAGTTTAGTTTTAAATTTTTAAGAAAGATAACAATGTTTTTTTTTATATTTTGGGAAAATATTATTTGAATATCTTAGGAATCTTGCTTACATGATCATGCGGCCGACCATGCCCATATAATTCATGAGTAAGGTTGTGATGAATCTTAGATGTATAACATTGTACTCTATAATGAATTATTTATCCCTATATATATATATATATATATATATATTAAAAAAACAAAAGAAGAAGAAACGCACTAATAAGTTAATACAGTAATTTAATAAAGATCAATTTCTTGCAGCCAATTATTATGATCAAACATATTCAATTTCCTACTTCCCCACAATATAATCCAAGGAACTGCTCCCTTCCCCATCAAGAAACCCAGCTGGAAACTGAGTTGGTAGTAGCTGCAGCTGGGATTTCAATTCCCTCAATTCTTCTACAAACAAATTATAACTTGAATTTTTTGCCAGAACATCCTTAGACACTTCTCTTCTCTCAATCATACCCCTCGCATATTGATCAAATTTATTTATACTCTCACACAGGAAAGATTTCTTTCTTGCATCTCTCTCACTTCTAAGACAATTTAGCCAATCCCTTGCCTCCTCTACTCTTGCCCAAAAGCAAGAATCTTGAGTCAAACTTGCAAAAGTGCTTCTTATTTTGCAAGCATGATCATCCTGAACCTCTCTATCATTCCACCATTTATCAAAAATGATATACCTCCTTTCCCTCCCATGCTCCATGTAATGACCCTTCATCAATTGCTCCCCACGTCTGTAGTATTCAGCTATGTCTAAAGGCTCCACAAGAAGTTTGTAAAATTGAGCAGCATTTACCCATTTTGATCGCTTGTGGAAATCGTAAGGAAGTTGGTTTCTTTCCAGCATTGCTAGCACTTCATCCCAAAATGTTGAGAGTTTTATCCGATTCATATTCACTTTGAAATACTTCTTTGATGCTCCTCTTTGTTTAAAAGAATCATAGTACCCCAGTTGTTCGTCAGAATCATCACACGTTGTTTTATACCACTCTAATTGTGCTCGAAGTGGATTTATCTTAGATAAGCCAATTGAAAGATTGGCACAGTTGAGGTTTGGTCTGGAACCCATTTGTTTTGCCTTCTTTAGGCAATCATTTGCAGCTATAGACACTGGATCCTGTTTGAAAACAAAACCAAAATCAGTTAGGAAATCTCATTAGAAAAGCAATCAGAAAATAGTACAAATCTTAAGAGCATTTTGCTCGAAGTGTTAATCCAAGGTAAGTCCTCCAAATTGTGATGCCTCACAACTGAGATTTCAAGGAGACATCTTTTTTAATAATACTCGCACAAACATCAAAATATATCCAATTACTCTCCCTGGAGGACTATATTATGAGAAATGAGTCTTTCGATTTGGTCATGCGAAGATTTGACTGAAACTCTCGTTTTGTAAGGACAAAGGGTGAAAATGAAATACCTAGAACTTCAAACCTCTCCAGCAAGAGTTTTCTTAACCCTGAGAGGGTAGGTAGTAGAATTAAAACTTTAATAGCATAATGGCTTACAGTTGAGGAAATATCTGATGCTTGCAATGCCAATGTAAGTCCAGCTTCATAGCTCGACTCAGGTAGATTGCCATCAATGAAGCTTCTAGCACTCAGGATTTGCCAATAAATTCTGCTAACATAATTCTCGTAATTAAGATGATCATGCACACTAGAACTTGGAGAACCTTTCAAAAGCATCAAGAATAACAGCTTGATGATAGCAATTGCATTTTCCAGACAAATTGATCCTTTGCTAGAACAAAAGATGTAGTTCCCAAATGGCCAAAACAGATTTTCTTCCGAATTTTCAACTCCTATCGACTTGAATGCTTCCTCAAGAGATTGCCGAACAATGTGGAAAAGTTCAGCATTTTTCTCTTCAGATATTTGTGTAACAAACTGCTTATAACATGGGGATCTCATTGACAAGTGCCAAAAGGTAAAGAGAGAAGAAAGATAAGGAATAATTGGAGCAGATGGAGCAAAAAGAAGCCTTGGTACTATGTCATGTTGTGCAACAACATGGAAAAAGTTTCCACCCCATCTTTCTTGGAGGATGGCTCTAGAGAACGATTCGTTACCTAGCATGGGTGAGCCATAGGTGATACAGATTACAGTGAAGGGATAAGAAATTGACTGCAAATGAGAGAGTAACCAAATGGCTGATAGAGAGGCTATAGTTCCACCAATAGAGTGACCTGTGAATACTACGGATTTGCTGTTACGGATTATCTCCAACATCTGCATCATCACAAAATGTAGAAAAAATAATAAGATAAAGAAGTTAGTAAAGATGTCTCTTATTACAGATTGCAAATCTGTAAAACGAAGTTTAAGTCACTAAATGATTTCCGTTTATGGATTATACCTCAGTCTCTTACTATTTATTTCAGGGTATATTAAACATAGACACACGTAATAATAATAATAATAATAATAATTCATTTTATTATTAGCTTATGAGTATGCCAAATTTGACCGTCCAAATCAACATCATCATCTTTGAATTCAATGAATTTGTTCTGGTGAGTGTTAAATGGATATTTAGTTCGGTGCTCTTGAGAAAGAATCCAAAAACGTAAGCCTAACTCCTTGTTTTTTTTTTTTTTTTTTGAGGGAAATGTGAGCCTGACTCTGGTACCGTATTTTCGAATATACATGCCAATAAATGTGAACCCCGCAAGCCAATAGCAGAAAATCTCTGACACTTTGATGAACTCGATATCGGTCGAATTCAAATAAAATATAATTTCAAATCGAAAGATTTTTTAAAATATTTTTAATTTAATATATTTTTTAAAATTATTGATGTGTCTCGACTTGATTTTTTAAATTTTTTTAAAAATTACCTTAAAATCAAGTAAGATCAAACAACTCACAAAAAAGAGTCTCATTTGCACCCTACCTAATTTTTAGTATTTACATCGAAATTATCATTTTTTTTCTCGAAGTGTTGTAATTCTGGTTTTCTATTTTTAGTTTTGTTCCTAGATTATTTGGAGCAAAAATCTCGATATAATTTTATGATATATTCACAACTCATATTGAAGATACTATGCTTTCCACTTAAACCAACCAAGGTTGACAAATCGAACAGTTAACTGATAAGTGGCCTCAAATAGTAGTAGTAGAATATATTGTAGTCGTATTTTCTGTGAAATAATAATAAATTATTTATTATTAAACTAATAATCGAATTTCAGCAAAGAAAATCAACAAAAGGGTTTTGCCAAAATTTCGTCAACGCTGAATTCCTCAGTGAAAGCGATTGAATGGAGGTAAGATCAAAATTCTTACCCACAAGATAGGTTGTAATTGATAAAGTACGACTTTTTTTTTAAAGAAAAATATATAAATATACCTAACTTTTTAGACAACGTATTTGAAATATTTATACTTTTGAAGTTAGGTCAGTGAAGACCAAATTCACTTAAAAATATTTTAATTTGTAAATATATGTTATACAAATCTGATGAATAAGAAAACTTCGCTAAACTAATAAAAAAATTATCTATTACTCCTAAACTAAAAGAATGACGATTTGTTGCTTTCCCCTAATATTTGATTTTTTTTTCAAAAAAAAAAAGGAAAATATCTAAGACAAAAAGTCCGAACCGAACCAAAAGTCGAAGACCCACAGCAAAAACCATTTTGTATAACTCCTCTCTCTCTCTCTCTCTCTCTCAATTCATTTTCAATGTATATATATATATATACATTAAAAGTTTTCCAAAATCAAAGTTAAAATCTCATTACCATCCTGTGCTATATAGTCGATATATCATTTTAAATATTTTTTAAAAATTTCAAGTATTTACTAATTTATTAATTATATTTTAAGTTTTTCTTTTGTTAATTTACCTGATTAACTTATACATTTATCTCAACCTACACACAAAGCTCAATACTTAAAATATGTCTAAAGAATAACCTTTACCCGTATGTTAGTTAATAAACTTACATCATAAAGATAATTATGAAAGATTAGACAAAAATAGTATTTATTAAAACTCATATTCATACATATGTTTGCCTTCTTCTTTTTTTTTTCTTTTCTTTTTTTTGGAGTTTTGAGCATCCCACCAAGTAAAAGAAAGTGGAGTGTTAGTGGGACTCACAAGTTTAGCTTGAAAATGATGTAAACGACCTCAATACAATGATCCAAATTGATTGAGCACTGATAAGGCCCCATCCTCCAATGATCAAACCTCACGCCTTGAAATTGAATTATTGATTTAGCGTTGGAAATGGTATTTCCAAAAGTCTCACTAACTACTCTTGTTGTGACAACACTTTTGCGGTCCATTATATATATATATATATATATATATATATATATATATAATTTTAAAAAAATCTAGAAAACTAAAATGCCAATTAATCTTAATTTCAATTGTATTTTTATAGATAAAATTATTTCCCAAAAAAGTTGGTTTGTAAAATTCCAGATGAAGAATGAATGGTGTGAAGATGATGAAGACTAACCTGGTTTTGGAAATTTTGAGTGCCGTAGAAGGACAGGAATAGACTCAACAAACCAGAATGAACCATGACTGTTTTTTCCCCATCAACATGGCGGTGGCAGAGCGGAGAAAACTCCATCAGCGGCAACTTCCAGAGGAACTAGATTACTGCAACTCGGATCCAAACCAGCAATCGGTTGGACGCCAGAAAACGCTAGATAGGTTACGTTTTCTATTTGATTGATCACATAGCTCTGTGGTGCAGTGGTATTGGCGTGATTGCAGAGCTTCCATGATCGCTCCAGCAATGGCGTAGAAGCTAGAAATGTTCCCAACATCTCACTGGTCTCAAATCTATATGGAAAGATTGGAAATTTCTGAGTAACTTTGAAGCTCTTAACTGCAGAAAATTCTAAGTCAATTTTGAAGAATTAAATTGCAATATTTTGCACTTACGATGAAGCTTCGGGGGCCTGCATATTCCTTCTTTCTTCGTCCTCTTTTCTGACTTTGGTGGATATTTTGATAGAAAGACAATTTTTGAGGAATGTTGGAATTTCCCTGCAAGTGGCAAATAATATTTAGTTTAGTTTGGGTCCTTTTTAGTCTCTACCAGCCAACTTTATACCTTATTTTTAAATACACCATCCTTCCATTTTTTACACCACTCATTAATATATTAATAAAATACTCAAAATACTTTTACTCCTAAAATGACTATTTTATCATTCAAACCTAATTTCACCTATTTTCTAAATACAATCTTACTTTTTATATTTTAATATTCAATAAATAATTAATTTATATGTATTTTAACTCTTAAATTCTTAATTTTGCTAAACTCAAGTATTCGAATAGATATTTGGATTACACCTCGTGAAAGATATGCTACTATTAGGATCACAATTTCACTGATGACGCATGACTTTTAGAGTCACATCTCATTAATCAAATGTAGTTTGGATAGTCGTTAATTCTTAAAAAATATGACTTCATAAATCATACACCATTTAGATCGTAATTTCAACAACATACATAATGCTCTGAGTCATGGCTCCTCATGTAACCCCACAATCGATAAGAATTTATTATTATTCTTAATATCTTTTTTCTTATTCTTAATATAAATATATATTTAATATATAATCTTAATATATATTTTTAATATATAATCTTGATATAATGATTAATGATCATCATACATACTAAAAAATATTTTAAAGATAACTAAAATATCACAATTAATATATTAAATTAAAAATACGAAATAATGTCAAATTTAAAAAATATATAATTTTTTAAAAAACAATATAACTTATAATACTTATTTCTCTAATATAAATAAGGTGATGTGGCGACATTTAAGCAAACTCAGTGTATGACGACTAATTTTATCTATTTATAGAATAATTATATTAATTTTAAATTTTTTTATTAAAAAAATACATTATGAGATCAGACACGTGTAAACACTAATATCACACTACATGTGAAAAATCAAATAATATATTTTCAATGTTAAATTTATATTATCTATTTATAAAATAATTGTACTAATTTTATTATTTTCATTCATAAACACTAATATGATATGCTAAGTTTGTCTGGATGTCACCACGCGTCGCTATCGAGTCAATTTATATATATATATATATATATAAATATATATACATATATAGGAAATTAGTGATTATTATATTTGTAAATTATAAATTAACTAAATTATATAAATGTAGGAATATGGTAGAAAGAAATAGAGGTGAGAGGCTCGATATCAACAACTCGACAATCAATTCAAAATTTATTGACGTAAGCATCACTAATGAGGAGATCAAGTTTAAGAAAGAATGAGGTAAAAATGTACTATATACTGCAAAACATGTTTAATGAATCCAAATTGATTTTTTTTTAATATACAACGACATTTATGCCATTTTCATTTTTGTATGTTTTTTTTACATTATTTAATATTTTTTAATTTAATATATTAATTGTGGCATTTTACTTATCTTTGAAGTATTTTTTTTAATTTGTATGATGACCCGCTAAAAAATATATCAATATATTAGTATTATATATATATGAAAAATATATATTAAGATTATATATATATATATATATATTAAAAATAAGATAATTTTTTTATTAAGAATAATAACAAATTCTTAACGATGTGCAACTATAGGAGCCATGTCTTAAAGAATAATACGTGGTTGCCGAAGCCACGTTTTAAACCATGACGTATGGATTTTGAAACTACTAATTGATGTAAGATTAGCAACCCTCAAAGCAACACATCATGGGTTGAGCCATAACCCAAGTAACTATGTGTCTTTCACAACGTTATTGTGTGATCCAAATCTCTGGTCGAGCACGTCTAGTTCAGTGAATTAAGTAAAAAGATATAAATTTAAGAACCAAAATACATACAAACCAACTATTTGTTGAATATTGAAACATAAAAAGTGAGAGCGTGTTTAGAGAAAAATGTGTAATTATGTTTGGAGTTAAAAATGGAATTGTTTTTATAATAAAAGCATTTATGACATTTTAGTCTTTAAAGATAGTAAAATGAATGGTTGTATATTAATACATGCCTAATCATGAGATATCTTAATACTTAATGGTATTTAAAATAATTGTAAAAATACAAAAATCATGGCTCGAAAGCTGAATAATCCGTACTTGAGTCACTCATCATTAGGGCATGTACTTCGAAGCTAAATATGTAGCTAGACCACTTAACGGTCTCGGGTGATTCTGTCAGCTTATCGTGTCGTGTCAATGGGACTCGCGTGTCACCTTTACTTACGGTATATCAAATAAACACAATTATGTAAAAATTAAAATACTTTAAAACTCAAATAATTTTTCAATGCATAACTTTAAGAAATGTCATATTTTTAAATTAATTAAAGTTCAGTGATAGGAAAAGGTTAATTTACGATCAACTTTTTAAAGTTAAAAGAATTTGTTTCTTTTGGAATTCATACAAAAACTTTTCATAAATAAACAGTTGAACTTAAATGCTCATTTGATTTTAACGAAACTTGCCATAAACGTTCTGTCGGTGCGTGTCTATCATGCAACCCTACCGTTATAGTGTCGTGTCGTGTCGTTTGCGAATGGGTTCCAAACTGCCGCCCTACTATCACTTAGGAGACGCAACTCAGATCATCGCACATAAATTATAAATGTGAGTTTGTGATAAGGGACATTTTTGACATTTCATAATAATAAGTGTATTGTACTTATTATTAAATGTAATGCTACATTTAATACATCTCACTTTATATCATCCTTTTTCTTTTGATACTCTTTATAACATTAAAAATGAAAATGATTTAATACATCAAATAAACGTGATGATTTTGAGGTAAAAGAGCTCTAGATTAGCAATAAATTAAATAAAAAAACTGAGAGCAAAAACAATATTTACAAAAGGTCGAGAAGTGAAATGTTGATTATCCTTACTAGTAATAATTTTTAAATCATTTTTGAATTTGCTAAATTTTTTATTTTCACATTGATTAAAAATAAGTAAGATGACAATTTCTTTTTCTGTATAATGAAAGCCTTTTGTTGGAATCATTTATACAACTCTTGACCTAAGATTTCAATAATTTTATATGTTTGAAGATTTTATTTTATTTTTATTTTTGTCTAAAAGGGAAAATATAAAAAATATATATTCAGTGGATCAAGGAAACTAGGAGTCTAACCAGACAAGGGGATCATCAAGATCCAAAGCAGAAGGATTAGCCATTGAGTTGTAACTCTTGCGTACAAATTGAACATTTCTGAACTTAGATTTAAACCAACTTGTAAGAAAGTGATAGACATGTCCAAAAATGATGCTACTTTTTATAAATTTGAAACTATTTCCGGACCATCATTTTCCACGACAGCTTTCTAAATAATCATTTAATTTTAAAAGTCTTAGTTAATAGTAATAAAAGATATAATTTCACATCATTAAAAAACTTAAATTGATAGAAACGAAAGATCAAGACCATGCCATCCCTTTTAGAATCCCTTAGTAGCACAATGTACCCCAAACAATATATTACATGGATTTACAACACTGGATGTTAAACAAATACAAATGTATAAATTTTGCTTCACAAAAAAAACTAACAGTGGACTGAAATCATGAGGGCTGCGGGAAGAAATTACAAAAGCAGAGGCGAAAGGCTAAAAGGCAAGGCAGTGTCAATGTCTCATCCGTTTCACATCATTCTCTGGGACGTTTATATCTGCACCATTCCCTCGACCTACGGCCATTGTCTGGCCAGGTATCTAGAACAAAGAAAAGAGGATACAAAATTAAAGATGAAACAATACTCTATTAATAATTACTTATGAAGCTTATATGAAGTTTGGAAGACATCAGCTTGTTCAATTCCTTTTTATGCAATTTCAGGTGAATACTGCCTTAATGATTTTTAACATTATCTCTTGTGGTCTTTTTTCTATCTTGAAACATAAGAGTAACACATTCCAACAGTCACCTACTTGAATCTCTTAAGACATAAACTTGGGATCCATTTAAGCCATAAAATTCCTTTCCCATGGGAAAAAACAAGAATGTGAAGCCATTAAATAAAACAAAGACATAAAGGCATCAAGAACATCATTGGAACAAAAGCAAATAATAATGATTTTATTATTCCTGATGCATACATTTTCACCAGGGACAACAGCATATCTCTCTGTGGGTGAGACCCCAATCTTTTCTGCTAAAGAAAGAACGAGAATTGTTAAAACATTTTATTCACAAAAGAGGAAAACAGAAAAACAAGATGCCATTAAAGCTCAAATTCTTGTGTTTAAAATTACCTGAGGATGGATCCACTTTTGAAATCTCTATCGGCTGGCCACTTGATCCATCAACGCTCAATGCCTCTATTATCTTGGGAACATTTCTTCATATTTAAAGATAACAGTGAGCTCAAGATTTTGTAGATCACATTTCAAACAAGGTGTTTGGCAAGAAGAGCAGATCAGTATGTGACACCAGGTAATCAATATGTAAAAGATAATTATATTTCTGTGACTTCTAAACCATCAGAGTAGTTTAGGATACACACATGCACCTGCATGTTACCATTAGAAGACAACTAATAAAATTCATTCTGCATGCAATTAGTCAACTTGAGTATTCCTTTTTGTATAACCAAGTTCATAAATAAAGATTGGAAATACAAAACAGGGGTCCTAAGGCATAGAGTAATCTCGGTTTTCATGGATAAGTTATTACAGATCAACAGAATTCTAGAGACTTTTTGGCTGAGGTGGTAGATAAAGCCTTAGACCTATGCTTAATTCTCAAGCCCCCTGTTAGTCAAAAAGTGTGAACTATGGCCATGTTGGCTTGCTACCCTATATTTTGCAAGTGCTTTGTAATGTTTTTATCATAAAAAACAACATGCTACTGATAGCTAACTTTTCCCCACTTCATTGGATGGCAGTCAGCAGTAACACCACATGCTCAAGAACATATATATACATATATATATATATATATATATATATAGATTACAAACAAGCTCAGTCAATTTCTAAAGCAATTTCCCTAGGAGTATGCTCAAAATTATTTTTTGACTGGTGCAGATGGCGTGGTAAGAACAAATCTAAGTTACCTCATTTAGTTTAGCATGAATGCATTTAAAGAAAAAATCTGTACAGAGGGTAACAACTACTAGCAACAAAACTCAAACTAAATTTTTACCAGATTTATCGTGGTATAGCCTGTTAAGAGTAAATCCTATGTTAACTCTATCATCAACGATTCTCTTATTTCTTCTCTTGATATATGTATACCTTAATCTATAATCTTATCACCCATTCAGAGCTATTGAATGCTCAAATTATTTTATGCAAACCAAAGAATCAGTTACAGCATTTTATAAGCAACCAAAATCTTTAGTAGCATCAGACAACCAAGTACAACTTTTAAACCTGTGGCGTGCTATTATTACCTGTCAGCAGACTCCCCATGCCCAAGCTGTCCATTTGTTCCTCGGCCCCAAGAAAACACATTCTGCCTTTCAGTAACAGCAAGTGTGTGCCTCCAACCGCATGATATCTGAACCACTTTCTGCCATTGAAATTTGAATAAAGCTTAACATGAAAAAATAAATGCATCTGAAAAAAAGGATTGTAGCCACTGACAGCAAAATGAAAGTGGAAATATTGCAAGAAGTTACCTGATTATGTGGAAATTTAACCAGTTGAGGTGAGCAATGATCAATATTGTCACCAACACCAACTTGTCCAAACTGCAATAAAAAGAGAAATATTATAGTGGTAGTAGAGCTAACAAAAGCCTTGGCCAAACATAAGGCCAAGCAGAAAAAGAGAGAGACCACGTAAGACGGGTAGGAAATAAACCACAATGTTCTATTTGGGAGGGCTTTCAAGTTCTCCAAACAGAATCATCCCTTTTCAAACCCAGTGGTTTATTCCAAAAATCTAGAGGTAACGGGTCTTCCATTGCTAAAATTAACACTCACTAAGGAACTTTAAGAGCTCAACCATGTGGCAAGGTCACATAAGGTTGGTTACCTACTAATTTCCAAACAAGAAAAAAAATTTTATCATTCAAAGGGGGTAAAATGAAAAAACCAACAAACAACAACCATGTAGCATTGACACACAAGAATCACCTACTGATTTCCTAGCAAGAAAAGTGATTTCATCTTTAACTGGGACAATAGAAAGGGAAAAGACCAAAAAACAACAAGATCAACATGTTTCCCAAATTTCACAAAAACAAGATGCAAATACTATTTTACAGCAGAGTTCAATCACCTTAGAAATTTTGGTTTCTTTACAATTTCATATTTTTTCCAAGCAAGTGTTAAGATATAGAGTTATAGAAATTTGTACATACTGCTTGAAGGATTCAACTGAAAGTACAATGAGTAACATTTCTAATGACTTTAATTGGCTACTATAATAAAAGGAAAACTTGAACAGCCTAGACAAACCGAAAGTTCTCAACCCAAATAATATTTTAGAAATTCAATTTTAAAAGAAGCTGTTAGATGATGTAAAAGGATGTTTTATGCAAAATGAGTATCAACACCATATGCTAAAATGGAAGATCAGGGTGATTTTTGTTCTTAGTCAAGGGACTAGAACTCTTTCATTTCATTATCTCCTGGGAAAGTTGGAAGTATGCGACAAACGCTGACCAACATGAGGGTCAACTGAAGTAGAGATCTCAATGAGTGGCAGTCCATATGTAGAGATCTCAATGAAAAATCAACACAATAAGTTAAACACTCATGAAATAAATGAAACTTAAAGGTGTACATGACACAACAAAGAAGTACCTTATTCCATCCCCAACCATAGAGTTTACCATCAGCTGTCAAAGCCATAGTATGTCTCCAACCACCTGATATCTGGAAGGGATAAGAAAAGTAAACCATAAATATTATGTAGGCATAAGTTTCCAGGAATACTAGTTCTGCCTGGTGGAAAAAATTTCTGGAATGTAGCAGTTAAATACTGTCCAATCAAGAAGTATTATAGCTTTTAATATACAAAAAAATGTAAACATCAGCTAAATTTGGAGAAGCTTAAAGAAACCCTAGCCACTAATCATAAGCCACAGAATTACCTGAGAAATAAAACTGTTGCTCAAAGCATTCAACTTATGAGGGATAAGGTGGTCCACCTCAAAATCTCCATGCCCTAGTTGACCATACTTGCTCCAACCATAAGTATATAGACCACCAGTTGAGGAGACCGATATCGTGTGCCGCCATCCACAAACTACTAGAATCATCTTTTCACCCTACAAAATATATGAGATAATTTAACAATTTCAGAAACTAGATAACCATAGAGAACAAAAAAGTGTGGACACAGATCAGCTTTATATAGATTTTGATTTGCTATTATCTCAATGGAAAGGGCATAAAATAAGCATCAATTGCCAATTTTACAAATTAAAACTTTCCAATAGCAACAAAATGAAGGGAACAGAAATGGGGAATTATTTCTTTTCTCCTTTTTATGGAATTCAATCATGTGTACACAATCAAAGAAAGTAATCATATGCTTTGGTCTAAACAGGGAATTGGCAAATGTCAATACCTCACATGTTGAATGGTATCCCCTCATTTTCAATATATGAAAAATACCCAACAACTCAGCAGGCAGGTTAGCTTTCCAAGTTTTTGGTTTCAAGGGATGTCCTTTCATGTGACAAGAGCAAGGAGAAAAAAGAAACATCCTACTTATAGGTTTGAGCAGCAAAATCCACTCTGTCGGGAAAACAAACAAAAGAATTTTTTTCTGGCACTTCCATTTTATAGCATCTGATTATCCATAATCACGTTGAAAACAAAACTTTGAATTAGTGATAAATTTGACATGAAGCTAAATCTTGTAAAACATTAATAAGTCTTGACAATTATTTGATCTTCTTGAGATGATTCCCAGACAGAATAATCCAATTCACTCATTTTTATGAAAATTCATGTTGTACTGCAACATTTAGATCATCACAATGGAAGATATAGTCTTCTTAGGTACATAAAATTAAAAGATATAATATCCATATAAACTTATACCTGATTTGTAGAATGTGCATTCCTAGTAGATTTCCTGACTATCTGAGTATATAAAAAATAGGTTAGATAGGTGAGATACCTCAACAGCTGAGACTTTCTGAGGAACTAAACGGTCCATTCTGTCACCTAAGCCCAGGTTTCCATACCTGCCCCAGCCCCAACCGTAAAGATCACCATCTTCTGTCACAGCAGCAGTGTGTTCTGCCCCAGCAGCAACCATCTTGACAGATATTCCCTACAGAAAGGCACAAATAAACATGTAAAGCAACTTATTGAGGCAGTATTCAATTTGTTCCAAAAGCAAAATGACAAGAAATGTAAATCCTCACAAAAGAACTTTCATTTGAATTTTCAGGTTGCAAAGGAAACTGAAATGATTCTACACTCTCACATAAGAAATGCCAAGGATCATCAATATGACAAGAAAAACTCAAGTAGAAAAACTATATACATTTCAAATTATTGGCACAATAAAAACTCATTTTAGAGACTAATGTCTCAAATTTCCATTTATAATGATTGAGTACCTTCAATGCCTGAATAAACATCTCTTTCCTGTTAATAAGGGAGCATAATAATGATAATATTCAAACTCATACCACTCCATATCATACAAAAAGGGAGTGCTGGAACAGTAAAGGGAAGGAAAGATGGAAAGGGCAAAAAGAAAGGGGAGGGTTACAGAGCTGGGAGACCAACGTTGTTGATAATGCAAATATTTCTTGGCAAAAATAATTAAAAATACCTGAAAAGCTTCAATTTTCTGGGGCACAGGACAGTCTTCAGTGGTGCCAAGACCTAATTGACCATTTTGATTCCGCCCCCAACTTCAATTGAAACAGAGCATCCATATTATTCCATTTAAATATGAGAAAGCTATCATATTCTACTGCATTACAATGAAGTTTTAGCATATAGATTTATTGAAATAAAATAATAAAAGAGCCAGGCAGGATTGCAGATTAAAATGACTGTCACTAAGCAAAATGCTGCCTAAAACACCCAGAATAAAAAATTATTTTCTTTTCTAGTGACATTCTACTACATCAACAGAACCTATTATGGGCATCCACATAATGTTTGAGCGGAAATAAGGAATTATTTCAGTTTTTCATGAAATATTAGAATTCACTACACAATAAGTATATGGGAAGAGTTCCAGCAGTTTATTTCTCATTAGATGATGAGGAATATTTTCAAAATTGAACATTAGAAAGATTAGATTCTATCTGCTATTCAACCACTGGAAAATGACCTCATCTATCTTCACTAGAGGTAAGAAACTCAGATACAAATACAAGACAAGTCGTGAAATAGACATGATAATAAAGGAACATGTTAGAAGTATAATATCTATAAAACAAAAATGAGTGAATAGGCACCTAGAAGCTGCTCTTAAAGCAATAAGCAAGTTTCTGTGTTTTGATAACCAAGCAAGTATGAGCAGCCTTACAAAGATAAACCATGCAGCCATGTAATCATAAAATAGGCACCTTGTTACTAAGGAACAGCAAGGGGCAGAGGGGGGATAGGGAATTTGACATCAAACTGTCATTTTGCCAAATTAGGTAATTGAGTGTGATTTTATTTTTAAACTCAGAAAATACATTTACTGTGTCAAGAAGACTAAAGGAGATACCAAAGAGTTTTTTACTGTGCCAAGAAAACCAATGTTTAGAAATATTTGTTTTACATAGCATTGTGATACCAAAACAACGCTACATTCATATCAGGAAATACCAGGGAAAACAAATAAGGGGCGTAACCAACCTCTGAACGTCGCCTTCCATTGTCACCGCCAAACAATGGCTGTCTCCACAAGCAATTTGCCTTATTCGTAGACCATCTAATGCTTTTATTGGTTGAGGAGTGAACAAGTCACTGTAGTTTCCATGACCTAACCTCCCAAAATCACCCCTATACCATTTCAAAATTACCATATAATTTAGATCATTCAAGAGTTGTATAGTTCTGAAACTGGAAATAATTGTAGGATTTAAAAAAAAAAACTCAAAAAAGGGCATAGCATTTGTTATAAAGGTTAAAATCATCAGAGAGATGATATGCAGGACAACCCACTTAGCTACCTTTGCAGATTGCTATGAATGACCATAAACTATATAATTCAAGCTCAACAATAAAGAAGGAAAGATCTCAAAGCATAAAAGCTGATACATCTAAACAACATTAAATAGAAGAATCCACAGAAAGGATCTAAGCTTATATGATGTCCTTTACCAGCCCAAGCAATTCCGAGTTGCCTTAAGTAGAGCAAACAGAATCATGCTCTAGTTTCAAAAATGACAAAAAATTCATTTGAGGACATGACATATCCCATTCACCCATCCCCTTTTCAAATCTCAAATAGAAATGTGTCCTTTTTTAATTAATTACTTATAAATATTTGAAACTTTTCAAACTTGTTCAGGTATTTGTCACCCCTTGGATTTATGAAACTTTCAAAAGTTAATTACCTGGCCTCACAAACAACAAGCTATTGGACAATTCAAAATAACGTGCGCACTGAGGGCTACTCCAACCTCTAGCTTAACTAGTCCTTGCTCAGAACAAGACACCTTAATTATCATCTTCATACACCATTTTGTTCAATATATAAATTAAAGTCTTATCTTAGCATTCATTCACACATCAAATGCACCAAACTCGCTAAGTATAGACACTAGTCCACACATACTTATATATATCACATATAGATTATGTACAAGTATCCATCATGTAAATAGTTTAGCAGTTGATCATCCCAAAAATTGAATGGTCAAGTTTGAGCTAAACCAAAACCCTCCAATTCAAATCCAACACTACCATGTATTTTATAATTCTAACACAGAAAATACAGATTACTACACAATGCCACATACTAGATACTGTACATACTTTTCCTAGGCACTGCATCTCTCGTGGGTTGAGCAACTTTGTCACATACATTCCATTTTTGTGTTTTAATCAAAATAATGCAAAAGAGAGCCATGCTTTTCTCATTAAATGTTTAGAACAAAAGGAAAAAAAAAGTAGGCAAAAGCAAGTATTGATTAGATTTACTTGGAAAAAACCTACCATCCCCAGCTGTACACTTGCATGTGTGACTCTGAGAATGCAGTTGTGTGATCAGCCCCACAAGTAACGGATACAATTTCTTGCCCATCTAGGGCACTCAACTGAGTTGGTGAAAATCGATCTTCAGCATCACCGTGCCCTAGTTGTCCATCCTCTCCCCTTCCCCATGAGCAGACAACATTTTCAGCTGTAAGAATGAGACATAAAATTTCTCCACCAGGCAACAGTGTGTAGAAACTTTAAGTTGCAGATTGATCTAACTATGGCAGTAGAGATGAAAATGAAATAAACAACATTCAGAAAGAGCATTAAACAAGAAAAAAAAATTACAATTTTTGGGGAACAAAATTGAACAGGCCAACATAAGAATTAGAGAATAGTCTCAAGCTTGCATCATGGTTCATATGACTGAAGGTTGCCAATTAATAATTAAGAATTGATTCTATGTTTCATTTGAAGTTCTGTAGACCTTATTTTCAAGTGAGGAGCAATCTGCTCATAAATTTTGGATTGGATTTATTGGAATTGATAATCTAATTAATCTCCTTACTGGAGAATTTGACAGTAGAAGACTAATTTAGTAAAAATTAGAGTCCAGTAGCTGAATGAATCCACCCAGCTGGAAACCAAGGTTAGCTTTACAGAAGATGGGTTGAAACTTCTATATAGTTCGACTGTAGCACAATTTTGGTTCACTAAACACTCACTTAGGAAGAATCAAGTGTTACAATTTTAACCCAACTTCATCTGCAGTTAAACAATAATTGTGTTGAAAGGGGAGAGAGTTTATTATATTTTGATCTCTTGTCTGAACTTCAAGCGTAAAAGACAGTGTAGTGTTCTAAGGAACAAAATTATGTAACAACGGTGAGCACTTGGTAAGCTTTTGCATCTCTACGAATCTAAATGTTTAACAGATCAGACAAAGGTAGGAAGCATCCAATCATCAGAGATATCATCTGGAACTACAAGATAAGCTTGGCTCCTTATATGTTATCCAATGACAGCTTGGTTATGGTGGCTGCATCTGCTCCAAATTTATCCACCGAAAGTGTGATGCAAAACGTTCGGAATGAATCAAGAAACATAGAATGTCCTAGAAGTACTGAAATTAAACTTAGCTGAAGATAAAATTTGTTTTTATATGGACTAAAATTAGGTGACATCTCGCAGTTTGTATGGACTAAAAGTTTGTATTATTGCAGTGCCTGCCTCGCACAAGCAGAGGAACGCAGGAAAGAGAGGCATTTCGCATGGTGCAATGATGTTAACATATTTCCCATTCAGATCACTTACCGTCCGTATATTTCACACGTGAAAAGTATTTACACAAAGTTTTCCTTTTCAATCATTTCATAGGACACGGAGAAAATTCACACGCATAATTATTCAACGCATTTATTAAGCGAAAGGAAGACGTGGAACATTTTGGACCATGAGAAGCGCCCTGTGCGGTAGGTAAACCGTAAGACCATACACATTGTACAACTACGATTCTCCATTACATTTTATCGAGTGTTTTAACCGGTAAAAAAAGCCATAAATCAATGTTTCTCCTATTAAATATAGTTCCTAGGTACCTTTGTTCATGTCAATTTGCTTAATCACAAGGAATTAAGGAATTACACCAGGATAGAGTGCTTGCAAAAGCTTACAAAGAAGAGCAACGGAATGACTTGCGCCGGCGGAGATGAGAAGCACCCGACGAACTGGCTCTGCCGGCGAATTAGTGACTTGTTGAACGACATTGCTTCTACTCTCATCTAGACTCTCCTCCTCCGCCATCTCTGGTGGCTGTCTGATGCTTTCTATAGGTTTTCCGGAACTAGAAATGGAACTCTTCTGTGAAGGAAGGAAAGGGGAAGAGGTTTAAATTTAGCCGAGGATATCTTCTGTAGTTCGGAATGGACAAAACGAGGGGCTTAGGCGCTCAGGATATTTATAGCGATAGAGATGGCACATCTGCTTCTCACTCAGTTTACAACTGACGTATTGAAATTTAAGCCGTAATGACGGTAGTGGAGTGGGGTTCACATAATTGCCAGCCTTTGATAACAGCAATTTTTTACCACAGGTCTTTTTCTGTGATCCTAAAGTACCCGTCCGTCTAACGAGTTTGTTAATTACTACATTGTGATGGATCGGACAAAGTTTCATGTTTGACCAAGTAAATAGTAGTCCTCCTACATAAATAATGCCATTTTTTTTTTGTTTTAGGAAATTTTTGCAATTAACTTACAATATTAATCTTATTAATTTTCATATCATATCATATTGTACATCCTTCTTATTTCTAAGACAAAATCTTTATATTTTATTATTATTAAAACAACTTTCTTTTTTCTTTCTTATTTTCAAACACATAATAATTAAAAATATTTTAGAAACAATTTTTTTTATTGATTTGTATAAAAATAACTCCATCAACTTATATTTATGAACATAGTATTAATTTTTAGCTACATTCCAAAAGATTTTTTCTAAAAACTTTTAAATTTGTTACATTATTATCTTTAAAAAATGAATAATTATCTGATTTGGTCTCTCATTTTTATACTTTTGTTCGGTTTGGTCCTAATTATTTTTTATTGACTTACTATCATGGTTGTTTCCATTTTCCATATTGTCAAGTGGCAAATGTGTACTTTGTTAAACGTAGGTGGGATAGTGACCAAATATAGGAGCTAACTCACGTTCTGATCACATTATAATATGAGTCTCTTATTTATTATTATAGCTCTTCTTATCGGATGATAAGAGTTGTATTCTAGACAGTTTCCTTGCACCATAAGGACTATAATTTTGAATATTCTTGTGGGTTTATCATTGGTCATTGGACTTCTCACGGATCTAGGTCATTGAAAACATTATGATCATCCAAGTTAAATGACTTTGGTTTATCACTAACATTTAAATCAAAATAGAAAGCAAGAAAAAGAGAAAATCTTACTCAACATTGAAATCCAAACTATTTTTAAACAAAAATAAACTTGAAATTTGTTTAAGTTCCTATCTCCAGAGATGATACACATTAGTTCAACTAGGGCACTATCTTAAGAAGATTTCAAGAGCTAAAAAACTTCTAATCCGAAAGTTCTAACTTTTTCCATAAATGGTTATGTTTTTAGTCAATTGATGCTTACATCAATAACACAATTTTTTTCTTAAGTAATATAATTTTTTTTGATAAATGAGCTAGATGAAGTGAAAGAATAGCCTAAATGCTTAAATGAGAAGAAAGATAGTAGGCAAAAACATATCCCTTTGTTGCTAGGTTGGCATATTGATAGATGTAAAGATGCAATACATTCTATTGATGAGGATTCTCATGTTGATATGTGACAAAACCATCTCATGTTGATTATGTGTTAGAACCATCTCAAGATGATAATGCAAATTTCCAATCTCAAGTTGTCAATGATAGGGTACAATCATTGGTGCATCATCTGTGAACATATCGCTGCAGAATGTCAATGAAGATAAGTAACTAGAGCAGAATGTTGTTGATGAAGTCACATATGCATTTGATTGGGATTCTTTCACGATTAATATGAGCTTGCACAATGAATAACCAATAGAAAGCATTACTTAGGCACATATAGGATCAAATAAGGATGTTTGGAATGAAGACATAAGTTTTTTCATCACAGGTATAATCATAATTTCCATCCCAAGTGCCATTAGATTTTCCACTAGCAAATATTCAGAAAGATGACGCAAATCTTCAGCCTAATAATGATGAATCATCAAGTGAGCATGATGATTCATCCGATAAAGATTACCAAGAAGAACATTTCATTAATGATGATAATTATTGTATTGATAAAGACATGATGATTGTATTCCAATGAATTCAATTGACAATCGAAGTGGACAACATTTCAGAAGTGCAACAATTGAGGCTAGATCTGATGAAGCATGTGGAGATGAACTTATTGATGAAGTTCACAGTAATGCACATACTGAAAAATCTAATTGGTCAAAAGTTGATGTTAAGGGGCAGGTACTCCTATTTTGAGACATGACAAATCAATACTTCTAGCTTGGTATGAGATTTGGTACAAAAAAAAAAGTTCACATATGCTGTTAGAAATATTTGCATCAATAAAGGCAAAACATGCAAACTTAAACCATCTGATAACCATAGGGTAAGAACAAATTGCATAACAAAATGTTGTGAGTGGTTTGGTTATGCATCCATAAAAAAAGCCACTGAAAGTAAATATTTCATCAGTCAAGTCCATGCAACTAACCTACAACAATTACAATCATCAATGGAAAAATAAATTGGTGACTTCTTATTGAGTGGGCAACAAATGCATAGATAAAATCATATCCAATTCAAATATTCTTGTAGTTTCTATTAGGCAAATTGTAGATGATGAGTACAAGATAAATATATCTAGGTTTGTATCATATCATGCTAGGAAGATAACATTGTCCTTATTCTGAGCAATATAAGCTCATATGGGATTACATGGAGGAGCTTATAAGGACACATCCAAATTTTATAGTTGAGATTGTACATGAGAATTTCCGAGAAGCATGAAGACAACCTAGGTTCATGAGGATGTATATATGTCTTCGGCCTGTGAAATAAGGCTTCTTAGAACACTTGTAGGCAAATCATAGGAGTTGATGGTTGTCACACGTGGGGAATATATCATGGCCAAATACTATCAATATAAACTGATGGTAACAATAGGTTGGTGGCCTATAGAATTACCATTTGTGGAAAAATAGGCCACATAGCAATGGAAATGGTTCTTTAAGCTCCTTGTAGTTGATCTAGACTTGATTAGCACCATTGGTTTTGGTATAGAGACAATTTTTTATTTTATTTATAGATTTTCCATTAAAGCATTAATGATTTGTTTTTGTTTTGTGTTTTGTTTTTTGCATACACATAAGTATTGGATAGGTGCACTTGCAGAAGTTTTACCCATGGCTGATTATAAGTATTATGTTCAACACATGTACTGCAATTACAAGAAACTTCATAAGGATAAGGTATTAAAAGACGTGTTATGGAAGATTGTTGATTTTACCAACAAGCAGATGTATATAAGAGCTTTGAGGGAGCTTGAGCTATATGTAAGGATGTCAATAGGGCAAAGTTGGGCAAGAGTTCCTAGCTATATGTAAGCTACCTCCGACTCCATTCCATTTCAAATAATTATCCCGCCCCCTACCTCCAACTCCATTCCATTTCTAAATAATTATCCCACCCCCGCTTCAGAATTCTTGAGGAAATCCCGACCTTAACCTTGTTTTAGACCATCCATCCCCACCTCCAATTCAGTGTCATTTTGACTTCTGTTTGACTCCGCTTCAACTTTTAATATATATATATATATATTTTAAAAACTATTTCATCATACCACTAAAATGAACTCAATACATATTTCACCAAAGTAAAATTCAAGCAAACTACAAATATTCAGGCACAAACTCAATTAAAACATGTTTTGTTACTAAATTTAAATGCTTGTAACATAATAAATTCAAAATAAAAAAATAAAGCTTCCAAGCTAAAATCTTCAAATACAAAATAATGAAATATTTCATATATCAAATACAACCACTAATATAAATATAAATCATTTCATCCTTAAAAGACTACAAAAAACACCATCTTCCTTGAATATTTGTTTCAATCTCTTCCAACATTTTTAAGCAATTTGCTCACCAATATGTTGAATCCTTGTAAAATCTTCTCCAGCAGTTTTGTTCACCAACAAATAGAGGCATGACATGACTATAATTAAATTTAGATTAGATACAATAAAATATTTTTTTTATCAGAAAATGATCAAGGTATATTGAATACTCAAAAAACAAGTGTACAATTGTACATTTACAAAAGGATGCCTACGGGCAAAAAATATGGAACCACATTTCGATTCCATGCTAGAAGCAAGTTGAAGGATTGTTTCAGAATGTCTCTGACTACCAAAAGAGGATAGAAAAGTAAATTATTGTTAGAATGTCTATCCTTATTTCTATAGAGCCATAGAATATGGATGGTCTATCAGAAGATCACCTTTCATTCAATAAAATGAAAATTACGACTTGCATCTTTGCTCAAGTTGAAATCAATCCAATCATGTGTAGTGGTACTAGTCTAAAATTTTGTACAACAGTGTGGATGAAGTAGTATCTACCATATTTATATGAGTTTCGGACAATCATGAACAATATAGATGGATCTATCTTCTCATTCACCACAATCGGGACGATTAAATGAGTCAACAATGTGACGTTGCCACAAAAGCTGATGGGTCTTTAGGTGGCCTCTATAGGTCAACCAAAGTGACAGTGATGGTCTCATTGGCCTAGGAAAGTACCAAAGTTGTTTCAAGTTATAGTGCTCTGTCTCTTCTCTTGCATTCATGAGCCAATTATATACTGACTTCGTAGTATATTGTCCCTTGCTTGCAGCAGTCCACTTAGAAATATCTCTTTCTACATTCCCTTGCAAATGCAGAAGCTCTAGTTTATTCAAAAGTTTCTTAAGTAGAAAAGCTTTCATTGCTTCCAAGTTCTACTTCCCTCAATTCCAAAAGTGAATGACCTGATTTGTCTTGCCAATATACAAGAATAGGTTGGAGACTTAATTTTCTTAAGAGTTCAGAGGTTTTCCACCGATCTTCCCTAGTGACATATCTTATTTACATATATTATATAATACACTAATATGACATTTTCAGTTATTTACTTGATAAATCATCAGCATATGATATCTAATAAGAGTCCAATAATGTTTTACCATTATGAATAATTCACCATTAAAGCATCATTCCATGACAATAATAGAAATTTTCGATCACCTAAACAACATAGAAATAATTCATAATACTTTATTTTGAAGTAATTCATATGTCAGGACAAAATAATACATATTAAACCAATGTACAAATTAATAGAGTTTACCACCTCATTATTATCCACATCATTTAAAATATTCATAAGCTTTCCTATCAGAAGTTGTAAAAAAAAATATAATTAATTAAAATTTGATAAACTAATTATAAAGTTAATTTTACAATAAATGAACTATTTTTTTATAAATACATTTCAAGTTCCATGATAACCAATTTTGACCACACATTTATACTTCAAGTGTAGTTGGAAGAAGCCTGTTACGATGTGAATTCACCATCTTCACTCTTGTACTAAAAGCGGACTCGGATGCTATTGCATAAAATGGAACATAAAATATCTCTAGCAATCATCCGAAGAATGGGATATTTAGTTATATTGTTCTTCCACCATACCAAAATATCAAATTATGAATTTCTTGGTAAATATTATTTCTACCAAATATCTTTCTAACTCTAATTTTTCTTGCAAAGTACTATCTGTAACTACTACAAGCTCATCAAATCCAGCAAGAGCATTTTCTTCTTCCATTTCTTCACCCATTGACTGCTTTCCAAGCAAAGTATGACTTTCCTCTTTGTTGGACCTCTTCATTTTAGACTTGTATTTATTATACAAGTTAACACATAAATTCTTAACATGTTAAATTCTAGTTGTAGACTCACTACCAAATATTTTAGGGAACATAAAAACCACCAAAGTCATCTTATATCTAGGATCCAAAATTGTAGCCACACTCGTAATTTCATGAACAACATTCCAATATTTTTCAAATTTAAAAATCATTTTATCAGCCATTATCTTCACTACTAACTAACTTATTAGAGCCACTTACATCATTTTAAAAATTATGTTTTCAGACATAATTTGAGATGATCAGTTAAGTGAGTTGTACCATTTTTAGAACTACTAACAAGTAAGATGTTACAATATATACACTTAGCTCTAGGTATGCCATTAACTGTCACTTGCCTAAAATGATACAATGTATTTGATTTCTGCCTTCCTTTAGGTCCAACATCACATTTGGCTTTTGCCATCTGATTTGCTACCTCATTTTCACTATTAATATTCACTTTGTCAACAAGGCAATAAGATTGATTGATACTATCTGCTCAACTAATTTAACTGAACTTTGACTTCGTTGAGTTTCTTCCATCTGTAAGCAATTTCTTGGTTTATTAGTACATAAATAGTGCATTTCACTATCCAAACTTTAATCGAAATCGATTAACCTATTAAAAAAAAAAGAGATTAGTTTCACAAACCATAAAGTTGAACAGATAAACAACTTAACTTCAATTATCAACCAGAAAGTTCAACAAATAAACAAGTGATGCTCAATTATCAACCAGGAATTGAACAGAGAAACAACTAAAAGATAGTCAATTGTAGAGTGAACTAATAAAAAAGAAAACAAGTTATGCTTAGACATACTGCAGATCGAAAAATTAAAACAAAAAGTCCAAGATATAGTATTGTTTTCTTATCAAGTTCTCTATTTGATTGAACTATAATTTACTAGATATTTTAGAATTAATTGTATGTATGTTTGATATTAAATCTAGAAAATTACATATTTTAATGTTTAAAGTTATTTCTCACGTTTAAATTTTTGTTTGTAGTAATCTTGATAATAAATGAACTCAAAGACATGAAGTTAGACATTTTGTCGTGTAGGGTGGCAAGCACTGAATATTCCAGTGGCAAGATCAAAACCTAAATGGCAAGCTCAAAAACCAACTCCAAGTACTCAAAATTTGTCGTGTTGGGTGGCAAGCTCCTCAATCTAGATGACAAGCTCTTTTATCCTCATGACAAGTTCTCAGTACTTTGGATTTCCAAAGAAAACCCTTGCGGCATGCTTGCGGCGCTAGGTGGCAATTTCTATAGTGCTCGCGGCAACTTCATTCTTAGATTGTTGTTTTAAGTTTTGACTTTGGTCTTCTTTCTACTATAGCCCTAAATGTATTGTACCTAATGAGTTATTAATGAATAGGATTTCAATTCTCCAACATAATAAGTTATTTTCTATCATTTACTTTTTTAAAAATGTATTTAGGTATGAATTGTGAGTTACCTAATTGTTAGAAAGGGTTTGTATGAAGTTAAGTTTTTATGGGTTTTTTAGATAATTCTAGTTTTAGATTTTGATTTAACCTTTAGATTAATATCTTTTAGATCTACATCTTACTAGAAATTTGATTAGATTTCTCTTCCATAGAATTTACAACTTCCCTATGGGATCAACATTTACTTACCACTACTACATAGTTATGAGTTTAGAATTATATTAATTTGATAGCACAACTGACTTGCTCATCACTCTTCTTGAATGACAAAGAGAAAACATAACCAAAAATTTTAAAAAAATAGTATCAACATAATTATCAAGAACAAAAAAAATTATTCTTTCCCACAGAATAACAGAACAAAAAATCAAGAATAATGATCCAAAAAATCAACTTAACTCATCTTATTAATCATCCGATACCAATGATTTGAGGTTAAGAGGAATATACAAAAACTTATGAGAGAAAAACAAAATAATGTGGCGACAATAGAAACAGAGAAGAAACAAAATTGAGATAATGAAATAAGTTGGCATGATTATAAGAGAAAAGAAAATAATCAGACACAACAACACCTAACAAAAAGCTACCGACCATATAGGCGGTGAGAAGGAAAAAACCTAGAAAATATTACATTCAGGGCGACTTGCGATTGGCGACGCAAAGGGAGGAGCTCAATCGAAATTGGTTGCACGACGATAGGAACTCTCGACGCTGCAGCAGAGAGAAAAGCTCGGCCTACCGAAGCTAGAGATAGGAGGTCGATCGATGTAGTTGTTCTTCAAGGCTAACCAGAGTGAGACTTAGAGAGATATGAGTGAGTGAGATAAGGCAGATGAAACAATGCGCAAAATGAGGGAGAACCGAAAAAGAATGAAGAGTTAGGGTTTAGTATTTAGTCTTTAGATTTAATTTCATTTTTTTATATAGTTTTTTCTTTTAAGCAACTAAAGGAAAATACGATCCTTTTCTTTAATTTATTGGGGCTGAAAATAGTATTTTCACTAGATATTTTTGAGTTTCAAGTACTTTGAAAATAATTCATAGGTTGAAAAAAAATAAATATTTTAGTTACATAGTTTTTTTTTGTTCATATAATTAATAACGTAACTCAATGTTAATTAGATATATAGTTATTATATAATTTATGGTTACATAGTTTTTTTATTCAGATATGGTTAATAATGTAACTCATAATTTGTTAGGTATATAGTTAATATTATAAACTTATTTAAATAAATATAATTAATAACATAATTTATAGTTACATAGTTTTTTTAATCATCACTATATATAATAATATAACTATTTTAAGTATATAGTTAGTATTATAAACTTATTTAAATTAATATAGTTAATAATATAATTTATAGTTATATTGTTTTTTTAATCATCACATATATAATAATATAACTATTTTAAGTATATAGTTAGTATTATAAACTTATTTAAATTAATATAGTTAATAATATAATTTATAGTTATATAGTTTTTTTTTAATCTTCACATATGACTCATGGTTAATAATATGATTCATAATTACTTACTGAAGAATATAAACTCATTTTAATCTAAATAGTTAATAATATAAACTCATAGTTACTTAGGTATAATAATATAAACTCATTTAAATAAATATATTTAATAATATAATTCAAAGTTAGTTAAGTATATATTTAATAATATAAACTCATTTAAATCAATATATTTAATAATATAACTCATAGTTACATAGTTTTTTTAATGTCCATAATAGTTACATAAATAATAATATAACTATTTTAATTAAATGTTTAATAATATGATTCATGATTACTTAGTCAATAATATAAATTCATTTTAATTTACATAGTTAATAATATAAAATTATAGTTAGTTAGGTATAATAATATAAACCCCTTTAATAATATAACTCAATTTATTTTATTTAGTCAATCATATAAACTCATTTAATTTTTAATTTTTTTTAAGTAACCAAATGAATAATATGGTTTTCTTTTTAAAAACAAATACTATGGATAAAATAGTATTTTTACTAGAGATAGAACCAAAGCCGATGTCGGAGATTTACATGGGCGAATCCTCATGGGGCTTCAAGTGGGAACAAATCAATCCCCGACCCCCACTCTTATCCTCACATTTTAGAACACTGCCCCTACCTCTCTCCCCACTGAATTCAGGGAATCCCCAGCCCCAACGGGACAGGGCGAAGCAGATTCTTAATAATCCCTGATTCATTGACATCCCCACATAATGAGGTTGCTTATTCATGGCTTGTTAATGGACCAAAACTATAACATTCGGTAATGATATTTTTCTCAAAACATATTAAGTCAAATACACTTCATAATAATTTGTACAAAACCTTTAATCTACAGATATTAGAGGTAAGGGAAAATCCAATTATAACAGTGATAGAAACAATAAGAGAGAGTATGATGGAGAGGATAGTCAATAGAAATGATAAGATGAGGAAACAACCTGAAGGACTAATGTTGTCCTATTATTAGATTGAAGTTGGAAGAGGTTGTGATTAAATCTAGGAATTGGAAGCCAAAATGGAATGGGCAATCAGATGCATATCAGGTGAAATGTCCAAATGACTAGCAATTTGTTATTGATTTGAAGAAAAACTGGTGTAGTTGTGAATGATGGTTATTGATTGGTATCCTATGTTTGACACTCTATTGCAATATTGCACAATAATAGATTAGATCTACATGACTTGGTTCATGATTTTTATAGAGTGGAAAAATATGTGAAGCTTTATAACAATGTTTTCAACCTTATCAATAGCAAATATATGTGGCCAAGAGGGGATTGTGTGCCATTAGATCCATCAAGATCATTCAAACAATCAGGTAGGTTAAGAAAAGCAAGGGAAAAACAATCACATGAAGCACAAGAACAAATAAGGATAGGGAGAAGAGTCATAATTCATTGAAAAAAGAGCAAAGAGAAAGGACATAACACCATAACCTGTCCATCTATAAGGGCTGAATGAGAAGGCTAGATTTGGACAAGTGTAGAAATCAGGACAACAACTCCAGGCACCCAAGAAAAACAAACGAATGGCAATAACAAGGTAAGCCATCTAAACATCTAACATAGTCCAATAAATGCACTTACTCAAAAATTTGTTGTCTACAAAAATGCACTCATTGCAGCAAGCATTAGAGTCTGCAACCTAAGAAGAAGGCATACTTGTACCAAAGAAAATATCTTCAATAATAATGGTAAGTACAACTCAAGATGAAATTTCACAAAGCACATCTCACAAAAAGTGATAGAATGCATGTGTTCTAGGTTCAACAAGATGTACAAATTGAGTAGGAGGCTAGATCTTCTGAAGTTGGGATTGAAATTATAGCTACTGGTACAACTTCAGATAGGCAGACTGCAAGAGGAAAAAAGAGATCAAGAACATTAGTAACAAGATCTTTTAATGATGTTGGGAGGGCTTGGCTAGGAAATGAGAATCCAAGGAATAAATACTCATCTAGTAAGGGTCAAAAGAAGAAGAATAGGAAAAAGCTATAATTGGAAACTTTGTAATAGATCTAGGAAACTTTATGGATGCTAACATATATGTGGTCCATTGTTTTTTTTATTTCTTTTTGAGAAGGATGATGCTTAAATTGCCTTGTTTTGTCGTATATGTGGTCTACTAAATATTGGATTGAATATTGCATTAAATATAGTGACCACGTCTTATTTAAGTTTTCAATTGTTCTGTTCTTTATCAATTCTTCACTTTGTCTCCAAATGATTGTTTATAGTGATATGACATATATGGTCATTTGATTTTGGTGTTCACATAGGATAGTGGCATATATATATGAAAGGACTTCATTTACACATTTTCTTCGAACAAAACATGCTACAATTCATTGATAATTCAATTTAAATATTACATATTACAGTGTATTCTGAAAGCAATGTCTTCAGTACAACAACCCTAGATCCCCAAAATCTACCAGAATCATGTCTAATTTCTATTCCTGTCTAGCATCCTTAGCTTATTTGCACAACCTTTATAGCCAAGCAACAAAATCAACGTCAAGAAACTCAACATCCACCTAAAACCCATTGTTATTGCTAGTACACGACATCTCAACCTCCATCTTGCAACATCTTGTTTCAACATATGTGATTTCATCTTCAAATTCTAATTGTCCTCTATTGTGTTCTTTAGGAAATCTATAGCACTCTCAATGCCTTATTCTATCAATTTCAACCTTCGCAATAAACTTGTGATCACTTCAGTTGCTCTGCTACAAATTTCAGGATCAACCAATGGAAAAAGTCGCATCCTAGCCCTTCGACCTTCGTATCATCAGAAAGAAATGTGTTACATTTCTATCATTGGCATTTTCATACCTTCACCATTAAAGAAAGATAGAGAAAAATCTCACCTTTAACTTTTTCACATTGCACATTACAAACATTCTGGATGATTTTTTTATCTATCTACCACGTTTTTAGCATGCTCATTCTCCCACAATAACATGTGGGCATTATCGATCTCCTTCTTCTGTGCATCCTAGATATCTCTTTCACTCTCTACCAGGTGAATTATTCATATGCAAATATGGAGATGTTGATATAATATTTGGATATATAAAACTTTTTCATAGGAAAACATGTCAATATGTTGGAGGAAAATGATTGCTGCTTAAGGGATGACAAAAATGCCTTTAGAAGAAGTCAGTGTTTGACAGGAAATAATAGTTAACAGCACAAGAGACGAAAGTGTATTTTGTGGGACTTTTTAAAAGTTGAATGCATTTTCTGTCATTTCTCAAGTTCAAGGGCATTTTGTTTAATTTCAGAAAGTTAAAGGGGCATTTTGAATCTTTTGTAAAAAGAAAAAGCTAAGTGTATAAGAGTGATATCTCAACTGAACCAAAACGGCTTAGTAGCAAAGCATTAGGCTCATCCGGAAGCAGGGGAAACCCATGGCTTTCTCAACTATGTCAACTGCATCGTCGACAGCTTCAAATCCATTCACAATCATCCAGAACTCGCATTCTCGTCCTCAGTTTAACCTCATCACCTTCTCCCTTCCACTTCCGGACAACGTTCCTTCATCGTCTAGGTCAGTTTCTTGCTATGCGGCATCGAAGCCGCCAAGTGGGCCGGTGAAAAAGCGCTCAACGTCGAATTCTAAGAAGAAAAAGAAGTCCGACAACAGAATTATTGTAAATGATGATGTTGAAATGGTTGAAGACAGACGAATGTCTCCAGAGTCACAGTTGAATAATTTTCAATCTTTGCCACTACCAAAACCCCCTGCTGGTTTTATATTGGATGAGCAAGGCAGAGTTGTCATGGCTTCCAACAAGCGTATAGCTACAATTGTGAGTTTCTAATTGTTCTTTTCCGCCTTAGCAAATGGATACATTTTGTCTGTGTAAAATATTGTATGTGTTTCCGCTTATTCGTTCATGTGAAAAGATGATTCCTGTGGTAGTAATAACAAAAGTGCAATTTGTTTCTCCTTTAGTCAGTTGCTACGCTTTCATTGTGTAATTGTGCTTCTGCAAATATACGGCGTTGTATGAAAATTGAGAGTAAAAAATAAGAACCCCATTTATGACTTTTTTCAAAAAGGGGAAAAAAAAATATTTTAGTGGCGTCCTAAATAGTTTCTCTGTTAATGGATAAGTCAGGGAAGGGTGGGTGGAGGCTGGAAGCGAAAGGGGACGCTTTGAATCCTAAATAGTTTCTCTTTTAATGGATAAGTCAGGTATTCATGCTCCTTAATTTCAAGGTGGAAGTGTTAGTTTGATCATCTTTGTCAGCCCAATATTTTCTTCTTCGTGCCATTTTTCTGTCTTTTTTTAAAAAAAAAGAAAGAAAAAAAGCGACTTTTGAGAATGACTTGAAAATAATAAGAAAACTTGCTAGTGATAGATATTATGCTGAAGATTTGTATGCTCTAGAAATTGACAAATTGTCCATAAATAGGTCAAATGGGACAATGTTTTTAAAGTGGTGGATCTTTTCTTTAATATTTCAGGATTTGTAAGTACTATTGGTTACGCTCCACTATTATCACCCTTATTGTAGTGTCTACTGCATTATATCAGCCTGTTTCTTTCTCTTCTTCTTCTTCTTCTTCTTCTTCTTCTTCGTGTTTGAAGTTTGGATTTGTCTTACCTTTAGAGCCCATTCTTTATCTTTTCCATGTCCAAATTTGATCATGCTAAGGCACTCACTGACAGGTTGATTCTACCAATAACTTACCTTTAGAGTGCATCATCAGACGGGTATTTAGAAATGCACAAGGGGATGAATGCATGCTGCTCTGCCCTGTTGACACGTAAGTGATGCTACAGAGCTCTGGCTACATGCTTTATGACTAGTTTAAATACCTTATCCTTGTTCCTATAATTGTAATGTTGAATTGATTTTCCCGTGCAGGCCTGTTCAAATTTTGAAAAGCACAAATGTTGAAGGATGGTCTGCTGTATGTATAACTTCCACAATTCGTAACAAAATACTCCCTCCATTCCTGAAATCGTGTCAATTATTACTATTTATTTTGCACAAAAAAAAAATCTTGTCAATCTCTTAAATCAACAAGACATTAATTACTTTTATTCATAATATACCCTTACTTTAAGAGATTTGACCTTAAAGAATATTATTGTCATTTTTTATTCCTATCTTTATAAATCTTATTGTTTTCTTAATTCTCGTGTCCGATCAAAGCTTGTGCACCTCCCTTTTTATGTTTTTATTTTCCTGGTATGGCCTGATTTGATTCCATGCTTTTCTGCTTTGTAGGTCAGTGATGAAGAAGTTGAAGCTATTCTCCCATCTGCAGCATATGCCCTTGCCAAGATACACATGCATCTTGTATATAGTGGGTAAGATAAATGCATTTCCTATATTATGAATCTTTCTGTTCCTGCATCATGAAGTAATGCTATTTTCTTGTTTCCTTTTTCTAATTTCACTAGTTCATGCCTGGTTTATTTTGTTCTTTATCTTTCAATCAGATTCTGTTATACAGCTCGTGGAGGATTTTGCTACACAGAGGATAACATATTTGAATTTCGAACAGGCAATGTTCTTATTTAGCCATATCAAGTTTTGAACTTGTTGAACCTCTGTAGGCTGCCTTCATCTAAGATGTCTGCTTTCTGTTGAATTGCCATTGTTTGATTGGTGAATGGTGTCAGTTATTTTCTGCACAAAAGTTTAAAAATAAAATAAAATACATGCCAATTGTCATCGTCTTTTCATTTATTGTCTTCTACAGAAAATGTTTAAAACCTCTCTGGTAGAAGTCCCTTTTCTAGGGTCCATTCAAATGAGAATGTGTAATTGTGAGACTCTTGGGAACAATTGATCTGGAAAAAGGAATTTCAGATTGCTTGCTTTAGGTTGCTTATATTTTTACTAGATAGATAGTGATTACAATGAGTAATTTATTTAATTCTGCCAGTAAAATATCAATCTTCTGTATCCTTGCTTCCTTGAATATGTGTGCTGAGTTTTTTTGTTTTGGATCCAATTCTGCCAGTAAAATATCAATCTTCTGTATCCTTGCTTCCTTGAATATGTGTGCTGAGGTTTTTTGTTTTGGATCCAATCGGTTTACTCTTTAGAGATACCAAGAAGTTACTTGAAATTCCTAATCCCAATTCTAGTTCGTTGTCTAGCTTTCACGCCCTTTTTACTGCAGAATTACCTAGTATGGTTATTTGATTTCATTTTTTTCTTTCGTTTTTCCCATTTTTATCCTACAATTGTTTAAAACTATATTTGGTTTAGTACACATTTATTTGATCCATATTGAAGTCACTTTTTAGTCTGGATCCTTTTGATTTTGCATGCACCATAAGATATCTTATTGGTGCCTAAGCTGGTGTGAGACCTGACTTTTGACATGATTTAACAGCTATTTGGTCAGTGGAATTTTAGGTCAGGAATGGGAATTCAGGAGAATCATCTCATATATGTTGTTTGTATATCACTATGGGTTCAAATCTATGGAAATGGAAGATCCTGATGTCATAAATATGATTCCTGAATTAATTGGTGTGTCTTGTTCTTAATTTTAATCTTAATGAAGTGAAAAAATAAAAAGAAGAAGAAAAAGATAAAGTAGCATGGTACTCATGCTCCTCCTCTCACTTCCCTTCCTCACTAGCATCACTTTCCTCTCTCACTTCTCTGGTCACCTCTCTTCCCTTCCATGATGACAAGGACCCTCCTTCTCTATTCCTCTGGCCTCCAGCGTTAATCGTCAGTTCCCAGAGCTGCATGCTTCCTATGCTCTCTTTGCTTTGCCATCCCTTTATCCTCTTGTGGCTATTGAATTTTAAATTCCAGATTCACAGATTTTGAGTTTTTTAAGCTTAGATTTGTTGGTGGAAGGGTATTAAGGGGATTATTATTGGAGTCATTCCATGTGATTGTTTCAAAGTTTGGAGGATGACAGTGGTGATTTGGAGGCGAAGCCACCATAAAAGGCCTCAAGTTTGTGCATTCTGGTCACTTTTTTATAGTTTTAATTGAAAAAATGGATTCTAGATAAGAAAACGTTTCTAGATGTGTATATTTGATCAAGAAAGCCATTGTTGCAACGACAGTTGTACATAGGAGCAGGTTTTAGTTTGAAAGGAAGGGGAAAAGGAGGAGGGAGAGAAAAAAGAAAATCTTATTTGAAACCCTTAAACAAATTTAAAATTCATTGATCAAACATGTTGAGATATCTATGGTAATTGATTCTTCTTATCTAGTTAATCATTCCCATCCCAATTCTGATTAACAAAAGGGAAACAAACACATCGTTAGTTTCCACAATTCAGGTTATGGCCAAAGTATTGAAGTTTTCCCATTTAAATGTTTGCACATCTTTCTTACAATATTAAGAGTTTTATTCATCTAATCTTCTCTGTTTGATGTTACCAGAAATTTCATTCATTCTTTGCATGTTAAATGATTTGTAGGGCAAAAGTTTTTAGTTCTTATGCCCCTCGAGCTATCTCTGGCTCAAGGGCACACTCAGGCTCTGACTCACATAATTTTCATGTTAATTAGCGCATGACATGATAAACCTACCAGTCTGTTGCACTATCACTCTTATCAGCTAATTGGGCTGTCACTCATCTAAGCCATGAATCCCTCTCTCTCTCTCTATGATTTTGATGACATCAGTATTTGATTATGGCTATTTTTTCACATGTCAATACATTATGCTAAAAATATGCAAATTTCTGAAAAAAAATTGTATTCAACTCATGCAGATGATGGCCAAGATGTAGATGGCTTGCCAACCGAAGGCATAGAAATCACATGCTTCCATTTGGTATTGGCCTAATCTATTTCACTTATAGGTTATGCTTTTGGTGAAGTTACTAGGTGTTGCTTCCAGAATTTCACTGTTATAAGGTGATCTGGGTATTGGCTTTCCAATGTGTTGCAAATATGGTTATTTGTCAGTTAATTTAACAGTAAAATAATTTGCCTGCTCATATACGTAACAATGAAGAAATTTCTTTGGACAATATAGTGTCTGTACTTGGTTGCTAGAGCTTTTCTTATTAAGCTGCAAAAGAAACAAAAATGTGCTTTTGAAAAAGGTGTTTTAGAAATTAATGTAACATCTTATTTTTAAAGCATCAATAAGTGTTAGCATCCTCACGGTAGCTTCTCCAAAATAGCTTTTATTATTATTATTTTTTATAAAGCTTTCCCTTAGAGTTAAAAGCAGAAGCAAAAAGGAATCAATAATGGCTGAAAACTTTTGGTTTGGAAAAGAAATGCTGCTTAAAATGAGGAGAGGGCCATGATAATGGAAGGAACTCGGTACACTTGAGTCTGTGTACAAACTAATTTGCATATAGAAGAGATGATTAAGAAAAGAGAGTTGATTTGTGCTTTCTTGTATAAAGATTCTTACATGATTAGTATCAAAACAATAGTACATAATCCCTTTAAAACCTACAATATTTGCTTCATCAATTCTCCTCAGAGTGTGTATGGAATCCGATTGCTGAGTCTGCTAAAGCTATAAAGGAAGATGTGGATAGCTTCAATAGTTAAAAATATCAGTGAAATAGTCTCCACTCTGGGTGTGTTTGAATAAGATTATGTAACATTGTTCTTTGTTACTTTAAATGTCATGTTATCATTACTTTAAATGGCCATTGGCTCCCAATCGCCACTCCCCGCCCCTTTCTGACTGTAAGAGCTTAATATGGTCTCTTTGATCAATTTTGATGAGTTCTTGTATGCAGCTTAAAAAATAAATTATCTTCCACCACGTTGAATACAAGCAATGTTTCTTTTCATATTAAGAATACTTGACTGTTACTCTTAATTAGTTTTATATCAAGAGGAAACTTCACATTGGCCGTGTGTCTCTTCTTACCACTGTATATTATGCAAAATAATTTATTTTATTTGGTCTAGAGTAGTAGTAGATGATCAGTGCTTATGTTCTCTTTTTATTCTCTGATGCTGAGTTCTATCCTGCAGGATGGTTCACACTACATGATCTACACACCTTCTGATCCCCTTCTCTTTGTTGCTGTAAAGGTGAAGAATTCATCTTTTCTTTCATGTATAAAAAGGCCGAATCTTTTTACGAGTATGTCAGTGATTTTCTTGTCATAACAAACCCCCTTTGACCTCATATATGTGCCTAGGGTCTAGCTATACATGGCTTTCTGGTATTGGAGGGTTCAATCAAACACAATGGTTTTCTTATATTTCATTTACCAAAACAGACTCAAGCGACCATTATTTAATATATCATGGATTACTTGGTAAGACTTATCAAGAAAGAAAAAAAAGAAAAGAAAAGGATTTCTTTGTAAGGATTTGGATGAAAGGCACTCCGTCTTGTTTCGCAATACAAATTCTAATGTTGTTCTCATCTGAACATGCAAGTATTTGTTTCTACTTGTTAGTTTCAGCCAATCTTTATGGGTAAAGAAGATAAGATTGTTTGTTTACTGTTGTCCACAATTTCTGAAAGTTGTTCACATCGCGAATTTGAGAAGGTGCTGTATAAAAGGGCTTTAAGTTATTGAGATTTCTCAAGAACTTGTATTCTTTTACTGGTTACATCTAGATGATTGCTCAGTGTTTTTGTTTTTTGGTTGCCGAACTCGAATTTCCTGTTTTAGTTTTTGTCGTGCTAAAATTTGTCTTTTGTTTTTTCTCACAGGATGATAATGGTGTTTTGCAAATTGCAGATGATGTAAGCAACCAGTCTCTTATATTGCTTTCATGTTAGCATGTTTTGGTGATTATTTGTGGATGTTGTCTGATTCCTGATGCAGACAATTATCTCTATTTCAAATCTCTCTTCTGGATTGTATTTGTTAGCTGGAGTTGCACTAGAGTGAGGAAGTAATTGAGTATAATGTTACCCAACAATATCTTACATATTGCAGTTATGCATTGGTAAAACTTGTAAGGCTTCCTCCTTCAAGGAAAAACTTTTAGGGTCTCCTTACGTTAAAAACTGCACCAGTTAGTAAATTTTGGTTTTTTTTCTATTTTTTGATAAATAGTAAATTTTTGGTTTATCAGAAATTTGAGTTGTAAATAGATATATTCCGCATTAAATTTTGGTTTCTTAATATAGTCTTGAATGTATACTGACTATATCCTTCAATTATAGAGCTGGCCTTGTAAGCATCTTTCCCAGTTCTGGCTTGATAGTCAATGTATAGTTTTTATAATTTTCTCCTCATTCTACTTGCTCTCTTTTACATAAATTCTAAACCTTATTATAGTTGCATTCTGCATAGAGTTTCCTTTCTAGCCTTGTTTCTTAGTTGATTTGAAAATGAGATTATTTAAATGAATAACTCTTACTGCTTTCTGTGTTCCATTTACAGGAACTTTTGGAGGATCCTGCCATAGTAAGTGCCATAGATGAGGAAACTGAGTTTAATGCTCTAGTGGTATGTTGCTTTTAACACACAAAAACATCATTTTTTCATTTTCCCCCATCTTATTAGAATGCTGCTGATTTTCCCCCCTATTCCCACAGGAAGAGGAAGCGGCTTTGATTGAATCATTACTAGGAGAAACATGAGAATAATGTTGTGTTATATATATATTCCCAGTGTTTTCTTTTTCTTTCCTTTTTACTATTTATTTATAACAAATTATGGGTTGCTCAAGTTTATTTCTCCATAGATGGGTTCCTTTTCCTGGTGCATCAGGGAGAGCTTGAATATAACTAGTTTAACCTGGCTGCACAATCTTGCACATAAGGTAAGGAGGAAGTATTGGATCATATGCATTTGCCTTCAAGAATGTTAATTAGAAAAAGAAAAGAAAAAATCAATCTTTGGTAGAAATTGAAAAAAGCCTAAATGGGGTGAATTAGCTAGGAGTGTTAGAGCATTTTTGCAAATTCTGTAAACAATCCCTTTTGAAACATCCTTTTTCTCCAAGAAATAAAATTATACACCAGGAAAAGAGTGATGGAGGTGAATGATGTTATGTGGGATTTAGGATGGATATCTGGTTTTGTATGTTAGATGTGAGAGTTTAGACAAAGATCCTCACAGAAATGTGCTGCTGAGCACCTTTACTCTTCAATCATCACAAAACTCAAATCTATTGTTATTGCTGAAGATGCAGTGTTCCAGAAGACCACTATGCTTATTTTAATTTCTTCCAAAACCTTTCCAAAGGGTTTGCATATGCATAATCGATTGACCCCTAGTGTCGTTTTTCCAAGTCGAACGACTAGCTTTTAGACCATTAGAAACATGGATATAGATACTGTTCATGCTGTGTTTTTCAAATATAAGAGACAATGTTCTAGAGCTTAACCATTGATCAAAATCTATAGTATCTTGTGAGCAACCTTAGTTATTTCATCAAAATTCTCTCATCTCCATAAAAGGGTGGAAGTAGAATATTTTTGTTATAAGAGTGATTGTTTTTGAGACATCAAGGTTGTATTGGTATAAAAGCTCAAGTGTCAATCGTGTGAATCTGATTTGTATTAAATAGGTTTGATAAAAGTCAGTTAACAAATTTTACATTTACTATTCCTATATAGATATGGCAAACAAGTTAATTTTGGGGGGAGTTTTAGAATTATATAAAAATAAAACTAATTTTAAAAAACTTAAAATAAATATTTTTAAAAATTTACATTTTTAAAAATATTAATTATACAAAGGATTTTTAATGAAAATAAATTAATAAAAGATGTTAACACGAAACTTGTATCAAATTATTTATTTAATGGGATAAATCATTGATAAAGAACTTATTAATTAGTTCATTTTAGAATCTCGATCAGCTCAAACGAATTAAGTTTTAATTTAATTAAATATCACTACCAACTAGTGTGAATAAAATATTTAATTAAATTACATTAAGTTTATAACGCAATACCAACATTAAATTTTATATAATAATGAACTTTAATTAAACATAATTTAAATCATATAATTCTGTTAAATTAATTAAGTCAATAATTGAAATTTAATTAAACTAAGAGATGCTACTATGATTATCAATAAAAAATTAATAATCATAGTTGATTAATCATGAAATTAAAAATAATTTTTAATTAATTAAACATGATTATTTAATAATAGCAATTAGGAATTATATAAATACTCAAATTATTAAATAACATGACTAATATAATTAAACAAATTTGGACAATTAAACTTGCAAAATAAATGAAAATGGTTACACAATTATATATTTACAAAATTACAAATCTTAAAGAAACATAAATTTGGTGATTTTACCGGCCATAAAAGTAAAGATGGAGAGATTTTACCTCCCACAATAAAAAATAAAAAAGAATAAAAGTTGAAGATATTACTTTCTACATTTACGGAATTTAAAATACGAAAGTAAATTTGGTGATTTTACTCACTAATAGTACGACAAAATAAATCACATAAAATAAATAACAAAAATTAAATAATAAAAAAGTAAAATTTAAAAGTTTGAAGTTATAAAGTTAGAAAGTTTGAAGTTATAAGTTATAGCATTAAAACCAATCATTATTTAAATTAATTTAGTCTTGATCCAATATAAATCTCAATGTTCTATGTAACAGTAATTATCTTAAAATTGAAATAACTTTAAATAATTAATAGGTAAAAACTTTAATACATATCCTTACTAACGATAAATAAACTACTCACAATACATGATTCAAATGAAGAATTTTAAGAATTGAAATAAAGAATAAGAAGGGTAACTTTCCTTGGATTTCTCTCGGTAGTAGTTCCTCAGCATTTTTAAAATCTCATCCAAAAACCTTTCAAAATAAACTCTAAAAATTCCTAAAAATACTTAAGATATGTTACAAAATATTGGTAAGAAAATTTTGCAAAATTTTTTATTGTAGAAAATTGTACAAACATAGTAAATTTTGTGTCAAATTTATAGAAATTTACATGGGAAAAATTGGAATAAAAATACATAAAATATGACCAAAATAAAAGTAACGGGGGACAAAGTGAAGTTTCTAGAAAGTTGGAGCAAAACACGTGAAATGAAGAAAGTTGCATCAGTTGCCACGTGTCGCGTTCTTACTGATCGTGCATATCTTCGACCAGCTATCTATGCCACGTGTCTTTCCATTAACAAAGGTGATATAGGCTCAGATTTAGCCACATCATTATCTACACGTGATGAGTGTCCTCACCATTTGTTTCTCACATCTCTAAAAATCGAGTGTCACATGTCATCGTTTGATTTGCTCCCTGTGCTGACAAAGCGCCTGGTGAGGATTTCATTTGTACATGTGGCACTGCCATATGTCATTCACGATAGCACCGTTTTTTTTATAAAAATATAATAAATATCTAAAAACACTACAAATAATAAATATTAATAGAAAATGTAAAATAATCATAAAATAACATAATTTAAATGAAATTAAACACAAATAATATGATAAAATCATATAAAAATACTTTTTTTTTAATCAAAAAGTCTAAGTGAAATTAAGTGATTTTTTTTTTGTGTGCTTCTAGTGATATTGTTATATTCTATTGGTGGTCTTAATTGGTAACTAACAAAATACAAAACTAGAGGTGGCCCAAAATTATTCCTCCGATACTAAAGTTAGAAAGATAATTCGAAGACAAAAGTAAAGATAAAGATTAGAGAAACAAAAGGTATCTCATTAATTATATCATAAGTAGACTTTCCTCTTTTGACTGTCATAAATTCTCAGATGTGTAATTCATTATCTTTAAATTATTCTACTGTCTTCTTTCTTCTTTTCAATGTTCTCTATTTTTTATTGGTATAATATAATATACAATTTTCCAATTCAAATTTTTTTTTTTTAGAAAGTGTAAAATGCATGCATATAGATGCATGAAAGCGAGAGCGAGAGGGCCATGGGATCGGATGAGGAGAGGAACCTTGACGAACAAGATTGTAAAACGTGGTCAATCTTGAGTTGCTGTTATTAGAGAGGACTTCATGTTCTTGTCTTGAACTGTTTGATCTACAAATATATTTGAAAGTTCAAGAACTTCTGTTTAGATTGGATATATTTGGTTCGTTTTGTGCAAATTGAAAGGGCAAAGGAAGCATAAGAAACTTCTAGGAAATATGCAGAATAGGAATCGAATCAATTAGTTCATTTCACTTGGACCACATCTGTTCTATCCGTTTGCGACAGAAAGTGATGTTTTTCTTTTAATTATAAGGATTCATCATTGTCTTTTTGTATTATGTTTTAATATTCCAATGTGTCAATTCACAGAGATGTTTAAGAAAATCATGACAAGATAATTCAATGATAAAATACATTCAATTGTGTTCGTAAAATTGTGATTTCAAATTTCGTTTTTCTCTTAACTCATATATAATAAAAATAATAATAATAAACAATCATCCAACAGGGATGATTTGTTCAGATCACTTAAAATCTTAAACCATCAAACAATAGAACCATTTTAATCCAAATAAAAGTTACATGAATGTCAGTTAGTATATTTATTAAAATTATAGTATTGTTTTAAGTGCTTATTATAAGATCCAAAGAATTGTCAAATTAGTTAAATAAGTAAAAAAAATTATCTAATTCTTTTTTAAGACATAAATGTGTAACTTACTTTCTTATATAATTTGAAAGTTATTCTACAATACGAGATTTACTTGGAATCCATATGAGATACAGAATAATAGACTATTAATATTATTCTTGAATAACAATTAACAACAGCTATGAATTTTCATGAAAAAAAGGATGATTGACCAAAGTAAAAAGAATATTGGATGTCCTCAATAAATATTTTAACTTTGAATTTTGAAGAAAAAAAGAGTAGTTTATAAAATTATATTAAGAGTATCCCTAGTAAGAAAATAAAGAATAAACTTAATTAATTATGAATCATAAAATAGAAATGTATACCTATTAGAATTGGTACCTACAAAATTGGGTTGCAGATGTTTTATTGTAAGTGGATAAGTAAATACTCTCTATATTAGATTAAATGTTCGTATTTGATTTAATATAATAATTTTAAGATTTTATTTTTTACTTTTAAGAAATTACCTCAATATTCTTACAATTAAGATGTTTAGTGGTTATTATACCAGTTAATTAGACATAAATCTATTAATTAAACAAGAATCGATAGTGAAATTTTAAATTAAAAAATATATTCTTTCTACCCTAAAATATAAGATACCTTAGAATTTAACACATATTAATAAGGTATTTTAATTATCTAAAATAACTTTATTTATTATATCATATTTTTTATTGAAAGTTTGAAATTAAACCATTTATTTTCTCTCTCCATTTAAGAGTATGAGTAATATTAGAAACAACACATAAACATAAACAAGGGTATATATACTATTCATGCTCTATTTTTCAAATATAAGAGACACTGTTCTAAACATAAGATTTTGCTACAAAAGTGTTCTAGAGCTTAACCATTGATTAAAATCTATAGTATCTTGTGAGCAACCTTAGTTATTTCATCAAAAGAAAATATTTACTAATTGAGCCTAATTCTCTCATCTCCACATATAGGGGTGGAACTAGAACATTTTTGTTATAAGAGTGATTGTTTTTGAGATATCAAGGTTGCATTGGTATAAAATCATAAGTGTCAATTGGATGAATCTTGATTTGTATTACATAGGTTTGATAAGAGTTTGAGTGAAATTAAGTGATTTTCTTTGTGTGTCTTATCGTGATGTTGTCATATTCTATTGGTGGTCTTAATTCGTAACTTGTTAGACAAAATACAAAACTAGAAGTGGCTCCAAAAATCTTCCTCCGATCCTAAAGTTAGAAAGATAATTCGAAGACAAAGGTAAAGATAAAGGCAAGAAATGTATCTCATTAATTATACCTAGATCATAAATAGACTTTTCTATTTTGACAATGTCATAAATACTCGATCTATAATTATTTATCTTTAAATTATTTTTACAAATTGTCTCTTTTCAATGTTCTCTATTTTTTATTGGTATAATATAATATACAATTTGCCAATTCAATTTTTTTTTTTTAAAAAAAAGTGTAAAATGCATGCATATAGATGCATGAAAGCGAGAGGCCCATGGGATCGGATGAGGAGAGGAACCTTGAGGAACAAGAATGTAGAACGTGGTCGATCTTGAGTTGCTGTTATTAGAGGGGACTTCATGTTCTTGTCTTGAACTGTTTGATCTACAAATATATTTGAAAGTTCAAGAACTTGTGTTTAGATTTGATATATGTGGTTCCTTTTGTGCAAATTGAAAGGGCAAAGGAAGCATAAGAAACTTCTAGGAAACATGCAGAATGGGAATCGAATCAATTAGTTCATTTCACTTGGACCATATCTATTCTATTTGTTTGCGACAGAAAGTGATGTTTTTCTTTTAATTATAAGGATTCATCATTGTCTTTTTGTATTATGTTTTAATATTCCAATGAGTAGTAGTGTCAATTCACAGAGATGTTTAAGAAAATCATGTCAAGATAATTCAATGATAAAATACATTCAATTGCGATCCTGAAATTGTTACTTCAAGTTTCATTTTTCGCTTGACTCATATATAATAAAAATAATAATAATAAATAATCATTCAATAGTGATGATTTGTTCGGATTACTTAAAATCTTAAACCATCAAACAATAGAATCATTTTAATCCAAATAAAAGTTACATGCATGCCAGTTAGTATATTTATTAAAATTATAGTATTGTTTTAAGTGCTTATTATACGATCCAAAGAATTGCCAAATTAGTTAAATAAGTAGAAAAAAATTATCTTATTTTTTTAAGACATAAATGTATAAATCACTTTCTTATATAGTTTAAAAGTTATTCTACAATACAAGATTTATTGGAACCCATGTACAGAAAAATAGGCTATTAATATTATTCTCGAATAGCAGCTATAAATTTTCATGAAAAACATTATATTATTTACATATAGAAAAAGGATGATTGATCAAAGTAAAAAGAATATTCGATATCCTCAATAAAGATTTAAACTTTGAATTTTGAAGAAAAAAATAGTAATTTATAAAATTATATTAAGAGTCTATCCCTCGTAAAAAAATGAAAAATAAACTTAATTAATTGTGGATCATAAAACATAGATGTATACCCATTAGAATTGGTAACTACAAAATTGGGTTGAAGGTGTTTATTGTAAGTGAATACGTAAATACTATATGTATCAGACTAAATGTTTATATTTGATTTAATATAATAATTTTTTTAAAAAAATTGACTTTAAAGAAATTACCTCAATAATATTACAATTAAGATGTTTAATGGTAATTATACCAGTTAATTAGACATAAATATATTAATTAAATAAGAATCAATAGTGAATTTTAAATAAAAAATAAAAATAACTTTTTTTGTTTGTTTCAAATTATAAAACAATTTACTTATTAAAAGTATAAATACTTGTTAGTTGAACAAAATATTTTTATTTAAAGTTGGATTTTTGTATTTAAAAAATATATTAAATTAACTATGTAACGATGAATTGTGAGAGTATTTTATGAATAATTTATACAAAATATATGTTTAAAATAAAATTAATTATTTTTTAAAATTAGTATGAATATCAATTTGGGATGGAGAAAGTATAATATTAAAACTTTAAAAAATAAAAATGTAAAAGTTCTGGATGGGTGGAGAGCAGAAAAAAAAAAAAAAAGAACTCTTGAAAGGGACAGCAGTTAAAATTAGCGGACAGTGGAAGAAGACAAAATGTAGTGCGAATGATTAAATTAATTAATCTTGATTATGTTTTTGTGTTCTGGTTAATGATGATGGAATGAACTCAGAAATGCGATTTTATTACTATTAATCAAAGATGCTTCTAGTAGAGTCGTGGTAGTTATCGTTATAAGGTCATCCAATACGTCATGGAGCTCTAAATAGGAGTATAATTTTTAAGTGGAAGAGTCAAAGGGATATCTGAATTCTCACATCTCAGGTTGATTCATGGCATTGGCACTTCAGACAGAATTAACTGTTAAGTTGATTTGGGACTTTTACCATATTTATGTTTACAAATTATGTTTACAATCTTCCTCTTTGTAAACGGGGAAAAAATAGACATTTAATTTTAAATCGAGAAAATATATTTCATCAATAACATATTCTTTCTTAGTCTTTTATTTATAACATGTAATAAATAAATTCATTTGTAATTAAATATAAAATACTTTGTTATTTTTTATGATTATTTTTTCTATTATTCACTATTTCACTCCCTCAACTTCACAAATAAAAAAATGAATGCAACACTTCACAAGGCCCCGAAACTATTCCGTTTGTCATAATTTCACATTTCTTCTTTCCTTTTTCTCTCAACTCATAAGAGATTTTTTTTATTATTATTATTTTAAAAAAGGGGGGGGGGTCCAATCTCTTGACTATGTTGTTGATTATTATACTATTTTGACAAGAAACAACATAATCAGCAGCCACTCAAGTCCAAAAACAAGGAATTTGAGGAAAATTTCATAAAAAAATGATTTTTTTATATAAAACCTTCTGTTTGATTATTTTCGAATTGCAAACCTTTCGTTAGAGTATCAGATGAAAGTGGATTTTAATAATAAAAAAAATGAGAATTAAAAAAATATATTGGATTGGAATTTATTTTTTTTAGAGTGCATATTGAATTGAATTTTGAAAAGCGTTTTGATACTCAATTATTTTAAACAATGCATTTTAATTTGTCAAAGAAAGTTATAGCCAAGTGGTAACTACAGTTCACTCTAAGATTTAAATGTCTCAAATTCAACATTTAAAAAAAAAGTAACACATTTTAATTTACTCTATAAAATTAAGTTTTGCTTTATGCCTAGAGAGATGAGAAGAGAGCTTGTAAAATCTCTTGAAAGAAATTTCTAAGAGTTTTTCTCTTTTTGAAATTAGTCTCCTATTTAAAATAGTAAAAGACTAAATATAATGATAAACATTTTAAATTTTTTTTATGAATTATCTCTATAATTTAAATATTTAAGAAATAACTTTTATAAAAATAATTTGATTCGTCGAGATATTCTTTAAATAACAATTATGTAGCGTATTTAGTTCATATTTATAATTTAATTTAATAAAATTTTCATTCTTACGGCATTCTTCAAAAAATTCAATTAATCCTTACATTTTTATCAAGTATAATTATCATTAATCCTTAAATATTCATAAAATTTTGGAAATTAACCAAATTTCTTAGTACATTATGTAAGATTTGATTATCTACCACAAATAAATAAGAACCGAAGAAGTTTATTTTTTTTTTTAATTTTACAACCAAATCGGAAAGGTGATAAAAGTATTGTTTATCGAATGGAAATGATTTTCTATAGAAAATTTAAATAGAAGTTAAAAAAAAAAAAAAGGTTTGCTAAAATGGAGAACATGCTGGCATCAGCATTACTATGTCATCGCCTTCCTTTAAAAGACGGAAAAAAAGACAAAAAAGAAGAACAAACAAAGACCACCGCACAACTGAAGACGTCGGACAAACAAAAAAAAAAAAACAAAAAAGGAAATAATGCTGACCTGTCATTCAAATCCACGGTGAGAAGAGTCACGATCAGCTGCGACCCAGACCATGAAATCGAAGAAAGACACACTTTCTCCGGGCCAATAGGAACGTAGATACCTTATTTGATATTATTTTGCCTTAATATATAAATCGTTTAAAATAAAAATTACACATATTAAAAAATATTTTTCTTCTTAAAATGCTAATATTTATTGTTTCCTTCTTACGTTTTATTTTAATTGTACACTTTAAATTTGTGCTAGAATTAAAACAATTTTAGATTGATAAAATATAACTAAAGTTATTAAATTATCATTTAGAATTAAAACAATTTAGATTGATAAAATATAACTAAAGTTATTAAATTATCATTTAGAATTAAAACAATTTTAGATTGATAAAATATAACTAAAGTTATTAAATTATCATTACTAATTACTAGTGTGTTAATAAGAAATGTATTTTTAATAAAAATAAACAATTCATTCAAATTTGTAAATAAAGATAAAATTATAAAAATGTCTAATAAATTAGAACTGGACAAACATTTTATTGAAATTCTCTTTATTAATTTTCTTTTTTCAATTATTAATCTTTTATCAATGCTAGTAATATTAAAGAGAAATAATAAAAAATTTATAAAAAATCATAATACAATCTATATTTTAGAACAAAAAATAATTATTCTCATTTAATAATTTATATTTTAAGACACTACAAATTATTCATATATTTTAGATGGGAAGAGCATATCCTCAAGTTAAAAAGACTAATATGTCCTAACTACGTTCCAACCGTGGTTGAGCAGCAGATAGATTTACTTGTTGAAGACGCCAAAATCAGTCAAAGGCGTTGATTGTCACAGCCGACTCTTTCACATGAAATCACCCAAAAACATGACGAAAGCAGTGACAAAATCACCCACACGTGGGATCACTAAGCATACGTGGCGTCCAATGATTAGACCGTTGGTTTGAGTTTTCTGCGGCTGCGGTCAGCACAACCAACACCACGCCTTCGTTTTTCCCTCTGGTCTACGTACCAGTCACTTGCTCTCTCTCTCTCTCTAAAAAAGGTCTGTTCGATTCCAGCTTTAGATACGACCGGTCCAAACCATCACGTGCTAATATTATATTATTATATATGTATTATATATATATATATATATCTTCCCTGTTTTTTCAAGCAGAGAAGCAAATTTTCCAGAGTTCAAAAAAGATTGTACTAAGGAGAAGAAAAGAAAGGAGAATAATGAATTACAGAAGTAATATGGAGTGTACGGACGGCGGTGATCAGAAGTTGGACTTGCCACCCGGATTTAGATTCCATCCAACGGATGATGAGCTTGTTATGCATTATTTGTGTCGGAAATGCGCTGCCCAGACAATTGCAGTTCCAATTATAGCTGAACTTGATCTTTACAAGTTTGATCCATGGGAGCTTCCTGGTAAATAATTTCTTCATTCTTCTTCTTTTTTTTTTTTAAAAAAAGGAAATTTCAGTTTGAATTTTTTTAGATGTATTTGGATTGGATTTTGAAAAGGGGTTTATTTATTTATTTATTTTGTTTTGGAAATGTAAAAGAGTTTGAAATAAGCTTTTATGGGAACGATGAAATTGATTTTGTTTTGGGGAAATTGTTTCAGGAATGGCTTTGTACGGTGAAAAGGAGTGGTATTTTTTTACTCCGAGAGATAGGAAGTATCCGAACGGTTCACGGCCGAACAGGGCAGCAGGAGCAGGTTATTGGAAGGCCACCGGTGCCGATAAGCCAATTGGGAAGCCAAAGCCACAGGGAATTAAGAAGGCCCTAGTTTTTTATGCCGGAAAAGCTCCCAAAGGAATCAAAACGAATTGGATAATGCACGAGTACCGTTTAGCGAATGTGGACAGGTCCGCAGGGAAAGGGAACAATTCGAGGCTTGATGATTGGGTATTATGCCGTATATACAACAAAAAAGGTACTCTCGAGAAGTATTTAACTGCTGAACAAAAGGGATCAATTGCTTCTCCGGAATTTTTTCAAGAAGAGAAACCAAAAATCCTGGGATTTGGGAATAATAATATTGAAACAAATATTGATCCAAGGCATGAAATGATCCAACAAACTACCACTAGTCCTATGAAAGATTATTTGCATTTCGAGACATCGGAGTCCATACCAAGGTTACACACGGACTCAAGTGGATCAGAGCAAGTGTTTTCCTCAGATTTCCAGTGTGAAAAGGAGGTTCAAAGTGTGCCCAAATGGGGTGACTTAGAGAAAACCCTTGATTACCAGATGAGTTACATGGATGACTTCCAAGTTAATGATCCTTTTGGTTCACAGATTCAGTACAATGAACAATTCTTTCCGTTGTCAGATGTATTCATGAATATGCAGAAGCCCTTCTACTAAATTGATCATTTGTGCCCACAATTGCCTAATTAGGCACAGATAGATTGGGGCCGGTGCGCTTTATGGACTCGTGGAATCCATGCCTCGTAGCTGGCTATGTACATCAACTAAGTAGTGGTTGAATTGAATCATTAGGCAAAAGAGAAAAAGAAAAAAAAAAGGATACTTGTAGTACAGTTGCATAAAAGGAAATGGCAATTCTTTGTCACAGTGTTTATGTGACCTTTCTTGCACTAACCAACTGGGCAAATTGTGCAGTGCCTTTGGTAAAGTTAGTGGATAAAGCTCTAGTGTATTTTGATGATTTGTTAATATAATTCTTTTGCCAATTATATTTTGAAAAGTATATTAAGGAGAAACTTTTTGGTTTTATATATATTTTTTCTTTTTCCTTCAACTATTTGAAATTTTGAAACTCTTTTAATTATCCATTATAAATAAGAATTAAATAAAATTACTCTTTTTAAAAGAGAGTAAACAGGAGCTCGACTTGTAGTTAGCCTGATGTTAGATAGAAAAGGTAATGTGAAATAGAGCTAAAAGGTTACAAAGAGATCCTCTTAATATAGGGAGAGAGAGACATTTTTTAAGGTGTCTCTTTAAACTTTAATGTTACCATTTCACAATTCCAAATCCAGCCGAGGAGGACATCATTGTAAGTAATGGATCATTGGTAGAAGGAGGCCATAGTAGATCTTCCAAATCCTAATTCTGCCATTTCTTGGAAGTTCTCTAATACCTTAAGCCTGTGTTTTTTATTGGAGTATTTTGAGAAAGTAATTGTGTATATATTGGCTAGAGGGGGGAAAAATGTAGAGGGCACCTGCATTTTCTCCTTACAAATTAGATGGATTGTGAGAGAAAATAAATGTAAGTCATTAATCACAATATTGAACATACTTTTAATATTAAAAAATTTAACAGATAGAAAATGAATAATGAAAAAAAAAAGATAGATCAATAATAATCCCTTTTTTCCATCTTTCTTGACCTCTTCTCCCATTCCTATCAAAAAATATAAGCAAATATAATGACAAAGGACGCATTGCCAGAGGCGGAGGCAGGCTCCAATTTTTTTAAATGAATAGTGAACAGAGTGATGAACGATGTATGTAGTGAATAGTGATACTGCACTTCTTTCCTTTTTCTTTTTCCTTTATTCATTTTCCCCAATCTTGAATCTCGATTCCTTCCTTTCCTCCTTTTTTTCTTATTCTTTTGTTTTTGAATCTATCTATTCGATTTTGATTTGGATCTTGAATATCTTTTCTTTTAACTAAAATAAAAATTATAATTTTTATCTAATTATATATAAGCGTGTATATAAATATAGATTATATCATTTATAATATTAAAATGTCAAACAATACAAATTAAAATCATTCTTAATATTAAAATATAAAATATTACATATTTCAATCATTAAAGCTCCAATATTACAAATCAAATGCAAAACTTCAAGAGTTTGTCAATTTCATTCACAATTTTAGTTGTAAATCAATTTCATCAGGACTTTTGTTTTGCATGTTCCTATTTACGTTTCAATTGATTTGAAGTATCTCGTAATCAAATTATGAGACAAAAGTTTCCAATCTATCTAGCGTATCCTCTATTGAGGTTGCTACAATAAGAATATTTCGCCAAATAGGAGATAATAACCTATGTTCAACGACTAATTCAAAAAATGATAATAAACCTTCAAAGAAATTATCTATATTCAAAATGTTAATTGGTTTAGTGTGTAATTTGAGGTTGGACCAAGAAGTGATATTAAATAATTGTTACAACATGCTGGTAAAGCTATTAATGCATCAACATGTTGTATCATAATAGCAATTCGTTCATATATAGACTTTGTTTATATTTCAATCCTAATTGTCTTGAAATAAACAGTACTAAGTGCAGTTTGAATTATATCTGTTGTGAGAGTATTCATATTATGAGGTGTTTGAGCAAATACTCCTATTATTTCAAATATGTCTCATCCACAAATGAGACTAATATTAAGAATGACTAATATTCTTCTAAATTTCAGGACAACAGATACATATGAAACTTTGTTCCTAATTGTCACATTTTCAAAAAAACCGAATGTTTTTACTTTTTATACTAAATTTTGTTTGATTTTTTTTGCTCAACGAAAGGTTGAATGGTCACATGTTTGCATAAGTTTGTGTGATGCGTTTTCCATAAGTATAAACTAAATGTAAGAAAATAAATGATAAAGAAGTAGAAGAAGTATATATATGTTGCTAGTTTGTAATAAAGAATAAATGAAGTAATTTTTTCATACTAACATAAACATATATACCTACACACACAAATTCTTCATTCTTCAAATTGAGATTATACATTTATTCTTCTTCCTTTCTTGTACAAAATTACTTCAAATAAAAACCTCTTCTTCATTTCTTTAAAATATGGACGATTCAATCCGTAAACTTTAAATTTATTACCTTGGATATTTATTTAGAAATTGAAAATATAAAATCACTTTTACAAAAGATGGAATGAGTAAATAATTGTTTGATGACATTCGATTGACTTTTGAGACGCTTTTTTATAGAAGTGTTAAATGAGAAATTCTCAAGTTATGGAATAAATTCAAAGATAAGAACAATGTTATAATCTTGAAAATTTTATTTTAAAAAATCTTGAATGCAATTTGTACAAAAATTTGATAGTAAGAAAATCAAATATGTAATGTGAATGTATTTTGTGAAGTTTGTTGATATAATATTTTTGTACGTTATTAATATATTTTATGAACATTTTATATGTTTTTTAATGCACTGATTATTCCTTTTGAAGCGTGGACAGAGTTGACTTATAAAATATATTGCTGTATAGTAAAATTGACATCCTTCTTGATATACTAAATTTATATTCTATTTTTGTTTTTGTTTTAAATTATGAAATATATGATGTTAAAATATATCAAATAATTATAATAAATTAAATTATACAAATCATAGTAAGCATATGAGTATTATCTGGCTTTATGTCTAAATTATAACCTCCCTCAAGCTATAATTCTTGCCTCCGCCACTGCGCATTGCCTTGAGATGCCCTGGAGTATGTATAGATAAAGTCATACCAGTTGTGGACATATATATTGAAACAACTGGTCTAAACAAATGTATACACAATTTATAATTGGCAGCGCAATATCTACATATATACAGAAGTATGGAAAAGAAAATAATTACACACTATTACATGACATAAGTATTGGATTTTGGTGGTCGATCACAATTAGCAGCTGTCCAACCTATTGCACTCTTCTCGTTGTCATAAATCATCATTTTGTCTTGCATTGATATATCTACAGCAGATAAGGTAGATAAGTATAAATGGAAAGAGGAATTGGCACAAGACATTTTCACAAGTAATTACATATTTCTATTTATTTTCAAACTACTTATTCCGCGTGTAATTAAATGCTTGCATTTTCATTTTAGAATATTTGGAATTAAATGTTTACTTTTATAAAATAAATATAATTTTCATATAATAATCTATTAACAATCTCTTTAATTTAAGGATACTAATGATTCTCGCCACTAATCTAATTAATAACGAGAATAATAAGATAATTTCCTTAATTTTTAAAATAAATCAATCGTGTAAATTCAATCTTGGACAGTGAAATATAACTTACCTCCAATGATGTTATACTGCAGCCCTATCTCTGTACCATTCAGTATTCCTAAGCAGACACTGCCTCTTGACTGGAAAAAAGAAAAAAAGAAAAGAAACAATTATCAGTACCTAACTTCAGTATATTGATTACAAAGACCAAAAGACAGGAAAAATAGTAAATTCTCTTACAGAGACTATGAGATATTCTTCGGGGAGTATGTCAAATTGAGGTTTAGATCTCCAACCACCTGGGAACCTCAATCCTAGAGGCTTAAAATATTTCCTTACATCATAGACTCTTCTGAATGGCTTCCTTCCTTTCCAGCATATGGGGAGAGTACGATCATCTATGTCTTCTCTCAATGGCTTCCCATTTAGTTCTTTCTTCACCTATACGCATGCATTCAATTGTCAATGTACAATTTTTACTCTATGTGAGGCCTTAAAATGAACATACAAGTAATTCAATAATCTAGATGAAATATTATTTAATGTCTAGATTTAGAAATATGAACTTGAAGATATTTTTTGGGGTGAGGGGGGGGGGGGAGAAGAAGGGAGGGTATTCCATACCAAAGAAAGTAATGCTAGGTATGCCTGAGAATTCAGGTAACTGTAAGAACTCCCGCTATCGAAAACAACGAGAAGATTCTTAAATCCCACACTTTTTCCACCAAAAATCATTTCTGCAGATCCAGCTGAGTAGTGATTTCTGTCACAAATTGTTACTTGAGAGAAATGTCTAGGTAAAATATTTTTACAGAACCAAGAATGACAAAATGGTGCTTTAAGTGTGTGCATTATTTCTCTGTGTCTGTCTTTTGAAATGGGGAGAAATAAATAATAGGGAACATCAAAGCAAAAGATATGCATTACGGGTAGTCAGTTGACATTGGCGTCCAAACTACACGTGATGTATCATAAACATCATCCCCAAAAAACAGAAATCCTCCACCTCTGCCACTTAAACAATGGCCAACTACATTCCGAGCAAGTCCCTGATTATGGAGCTGTGTCACAATGCTGGTTTTTCCCTTCCCAAGGCCAAGCACTCCATCTATAGGATGATAAGATGCACCGGGTAGCTGATCATAACCACACCTAATAACAAGATATAATGCCGCTCCAAATTAGTAGATATGAATTTCAAGAAAGAACAAGAAAACAATCACATATCTCTCTCAGAAGTTTTTCTAAAAGGTTTAAAAATTCTAGTTAGCCAGGTTCCCTGTTGCCAACATTTGTACATTGAAATTTACACTTGCTCCAAATTCAAGAATTTGATGGGGAGCCCTGAAATCGGCGATGGTATGTTGAGACTATTTAACTACCTAAATAATATGTATAACCTCTTTTAAACTTAATCTGAGCATCTTCCATCAGAAGAATAATGGCAAATCTAAGCACTCAATCAAAGCAGAACACTTTTTGCTTTTGATATAATCTTTAGCAATTTACTTGCTCAGAAATTGTGTCATGCTAAAGGTATAGAAACAAAAAACAATGGAGTGACTCATATCCATTTGATCCTCTGTTTATATACTCTAAATACTGGCGCAATTAAGAAAGAAAATGAAAACATGAATACAAATAAAGAAAAGAAAGAAACAAGAAACATGCCATGTTTTACTCTTTTTTTTTTATCCTTTTACTGAATTCCATATTTTTTAATAGCATTAAGGCATTCGGAAGACACAGACCCTTAAACAACTACAACAATTATTTAAAAACTAGTTTGACAACAAGCCATCATACGATAGAGGGCAAAAGAAGAATAATTTTGAAAATCATAGAGTAATTAGGGGAGGATCAACCATAAAGTAGGCTAGGGTGTGGTAGGCCCTTGTCTCCATACATTTTCAGGAATATAAGTAAATCAACTCACCCGAAGGCCAGACGAGGATTCAGTCGACCTCCACCAGTATTGTTGAGGAAGAAGACATCATTGACTAGGACACCAAGGGATGAACCTCCATCTGCATACTCAACCTCATAATCACACTGTTCTGGGTTGTCGCATCGGTAGTCGCCTGAGTGCAAAGATGCACAAAGGGGATCCCTACAAATGACAAGATCATTTGTGGGTCGATAGAGGGGATGAGGCGCCTACAAGGTGAAGGAATTAGAATTCAAGAAAACTGTTCAAGATAGATGATATGTAGTTACTGATGCAAAGTAGTTATGATGTGTTGAGAATTTTGTTTAATTCAGTCCCTGCCAACAAAATAATCAGGTTTTAGGATAAAAATCATAACTTTCTCTAGGATGGTCCAAATTATGCACCATCCAAGTCGGAAAAAAAAGGCCTAAGGATAAAAATGTTTCTTAATTCACAAGTCCTTTGGAATGATAAGAATTAAATTATGTCTGCACCCTAATTCTGTGATTGTTAGACTTCAGAAGTTCATACTTTCTTGGGGGAAAAAAAGAAATATTGTTAATTATCTAATCAAGATGCCAAACAGTTACAGAAAATTGAATAATAAATGAACATGAATAAAAAAATATATATAGCAGCACGATATACCCTTGTACAGTGGACACAAGGAGCATCACATTGAAGCCAAGTGAGGTCACTGCCTGTATCAGGATCAAGAAAGTAGGGCTTTGGAGGTTGTCCCAAGTAAATTTGAGCAAAGTAATATCTGCACATCATCAGCTTATTATATTAAAAAAAAAAGGTAAAACATTTAAAAGAAATTTACCAAATCGAGGTAAAGAAATGAAAAGGATGACAGGGTCCAATAAAAATGTAGTTACTCTTTGCCTGCCTCAATTTTCCCAAATCATTTTGCTTTGTATGTAAAACTTCTAGACCGAAGATAATGCACTATTGACCTTTATGTAAATGTAACATCTATAAGTGGGTATTAGAATAATGTATGCTTTGCTTCCAAGATGGGAAGGGCAAAAAAGGTAGTTCAACGATGTAATGCCTCAAAAAGATCTTCTGGGCGGAGATAAAAGTTTGAAACTTGTATGGCCCATTAGGAACTCGAGTTAACAACAACCAATGCTTCTCCTAAACTTTTGATACTGTTTGAAACTGGAAATGATTCAGATACACAGGGATGATCTAATATTGGAAGTTCATTGGCAAATAATCCAAGACAAAAATTTTCACGCCAAAATGATGATAAAAGCAAGAGATTATATTTATGTACCCATCTGGATAAACATTTCCATAGAGTGGAAGAACGATGGAAGAAGCAACGGGTTTGCCATTTGATGAACTAGCAGCTCCCGTGGTCGTGGACCTTAATTTCCACCATCCTTGCTGCTGCCTCTGATTACTGGAAGCCCCTACTAAAGCAATTGCTAGAAAAGCTAACAGGGTTTTCAAGATTTTCAGCTTTCCCTCTCCCATTTCTGGGTAATTTCGAGCACCAGAGTCAAATAACTCTCTAGTTTTTCTTCTTGTCTTTCTTGGTCAAACCAAGAATTAATTGAATAAAGTCTTTGCTGATTTTCCAGTGTACAAAGGGTGAATGGATCCGATGACCGTTCCCCGTTTGTGCCCCTTTCTTGAAGAAGATGATTAGGCTATCATGGGATGATGGGATTTTCAACATTCAGAGCTTCATCTTAGCCAATATATATATATACAAGATTTGAAAATGTCATTGATTTTCTGAGGAGTTTTTCCCTTGAGAACAAGGATAGTAAGGTATTGCTTTCACTAATTGGACGTCATGCTACCTTTCTTGTTCAGGTAGTACACGAACTTTGAGATTCCAAGACTACAAACGTAAAATTGATTCCTTGTAATCTCTGTTGTGCTTTCTTGATTACTTGACTTGCCCCCTTCCCCGCCATGGATTCTTCTTCTATCATAAAATAAATAAATAAACCTAGAATATCGTACATATATACATAACACCAATTTACTGCTCACATTATATTGACAAAATATTGGTGTATTCTAGAGTGCTGCCTCGGCAGAATGACAAAATTTGGGTAGCTGAATACTCTTCCAACTTGCTATAGAGATACAGACAACTAGCCTACAGTTCTGCTTTTGTTTGGTGATACATTCACAATACATTAATATAATTTCATAAATAATCATTTCCTTTCTCCATTGCACTGAAAGAGAACAGGAACAATGCGTGATTTTGGGTACTCTCGCAGAAGCCAGATAATTAGGTGTCAAAGATCTGAACTTTACTTGCTAAATTTTAGTTTCTCAGCAGGGTAAGTACCATTTGACCTACCAGTTTGTTCTTTCCGTGATGAAGATTTCTTACTTCCGAACTCCTGAGTTTGGTTCAGCAGGTTACTTGGTGACTCAGTTCTCACTTGACCTCCTCTACTGTCAAATAAAAAATACCATATCAACAGGAATAATCAACAAAAAGATACTTTGAGAAGCAAGGAAAAAGATGGGAATGATATTCATGTTGACAACTATGCAGTTTACAGCAAACAGGTACTGAGAATCCACACCTGATGCGCAGCAAAAGAAACAATACCCCAACAAGGGCAGTGCCTCCAACGAAAGTTTTCAACAGTGGCCTTTGATGTCCACTGCTTGGATCCGTTCTCTTGTCTGAAACATTTTCTGCTAAACCATCAAAGGTTTTAAGCTTTCCATGGTCCTGTACAATGTGATGACCAGTAATGGAAGCATGAGAAAGACTCAAGAGAACATTAGAAAAAAATGTTTTTTTGATTTAGTAATCACCTCAATTGCATGTTCACTGCATTCAATGATTTTCTCATTACAACCTGTACGTTCTTGATGTGCTTCACTAATATCCCCTGAGCTTATAGCAGAGGAACCTGGGTGTTTCTCTTCCATAAATTTGTATCCGTCAGGATGTATTTGAGAAACACTGTTCTTTTCATGGATTTGAGACCCCGCATTGCATGGTTGTCCTTGATTTTGGCATGTTGGATGGAAGTCAGTGATCTCATGCAGAGATTCTTTAGTATCAGTGACTGAACTGTGAAATAAGGTTTCACACTCGGCAACTTTCTGAATATGATCTTCCATAAACAGCCTTCTATGGTGGCTGTGAGCATCCAGAAATGCAGGGGGTTCCACTTTCATAGTTGAAGAATCTACTACATCAAATTGTTCATTGAAATCCATGTCAAGCACCCGACCTAAAATGGAGCTCATACTTGCTGTGGATGATATTTCCACATCTTCCATGTCATCAGGAGATTTATGACACAATCCATTCACCTGGTTGGTGCTTGATTTAGGAGAATCGATTCCCATGAAAAAGTTGCACATATTGTCTTCTCCATCTAATAAAATGGGACTACTACCATCAGCTCCAAAGATAACTGAATCTGAAAAAGCTAGGTAATCTGAAATAAAGTCTCTCCCTGCTATATTGTCAAACAAGGAATCCCCATTACGAAGAGCAAGGTCAACATCACTGAGCTCCAAGGTATCACCAGAATATGGCCTTGTGTCCTTATTTACATAAGAATTCCTATTATGCGTATTTACTTGAGACTTCACGTGACAAGATGACAAGTGATTGGAATCATTTCTTGAGTGATGCAAGGAAAATGAATTAACTGATTCCAATGCAAATGCTGACTTTTGATCCCCATGTTCAAATTCACTTACATATGGCTTTCCAAGCTCTTGTGCTGACACACTTTTCTTTTTGGTATGCTGTTTGACAGCTGAAAATGCATCAGAAGAGAATTCTGTGTCTAAATTTAGCATAGCAGCAGCAAAATTTTCTGACTTGTTCTCAGAGCAGCAGTAAGTTTCCAGTCCATAATATTTGCTTTCTGCCTCATCTGACACATCAGAAGCAGAGTCATGATTTCCATCACATTCTGAAGCTGTATTTTTCTGCAGCATAAGAAGAAAAAGTTACAAAGCTATAAAACTAAAGGCACGCTCATGTATGAGACAGTAAAGAAAAAAGAAATTCCTAAATTCTAAAATACAATTTTCAATTATAAGTACCAAATTTTGCTTGCCTGCTGAATTTTATATCTACTATCTCTGAATGAATTGTAACTGGAAGAACCTGAAGAGCTACATTGTGATGATTCCAAGCTTCTTCGGATGCAACCTACCATATCTGTTGGCATAGCTATGGCATGGCTGACAACATCAAAGTCAGGAACCTAATAAGAAAACAGCAGTATGCGTTAGAATATAGCTCGAGTGTATTTCGCTTTCCATACCACAAATAGAGCAGTCAGACAACATCACAATCATAATGAGAAGAGAAACAAATTTATGAATGGAATATCTCACATTTAGTTGCTTAGATCTGGCCTGTTTTGAGAGTGCTCTTATACAAATGCAAACTTTTCGGGTATCTCTTTTCTCAACAACATCCGAGGGGGAGAAGAGGTCAATGCCATTTAATCCCAGAATTTTGCATATCTGGAGGGGAAAAAAATCAATGCCGGTTAGTTGACAGAAAATGCACTGGAAAGATCCACAATAATGAGTTTCATGAATCGCATATGATATTTTAGCACAACCAGCAAACCCACTCTGCCCAAAGATAAAACAAAATGATATATGGTAATTTAAAGCTATTTGAGATTTTGAGAGTATTTTTGTAATAAAAGATGGAATCAGAATTTAAAGCTAGTCTTACCTTCAGGAATGAGTCAACATTAGAGTAAGGCATGTATCTGCCACTGCTCTTCCTCGGACGAAGTGGGTGCTGATAAGCTTTTAGATGTCTAAGCTCCACACACTTCTCCAGCAACATGTTCCATACTAGTTTAGAGACTTCAAACCTATAGATTCAATCCAGAAAATCAATATAACTGATATCAACAATCAAATTTCTGCAGAAGATAGGATTCTCCCACAATACTTTATGAGTTCTTCAGTGTAACTGAAGATTTTCAGATAACCAAGGGCATCAAAGGAATGATTTATGAGCTAACAAGGTTAACGTCCAAAAATTCCACCAAATATTATCTCAAACAAAAATAAAAGAATACATAATTGCAAACGAAGCATTGCAAAAATTATACGATAATTTTGCATGTGTTGAGACGAAATTGAAGTTTTAAACTCAAGTAACTGATACTGACAGAAAATACACAGTAAACTCCAAATAAACTTAATCACATATCTAAAATTCCTTTATTCTGAAAAAAAAGAAAGAATTAATAACAGTTCAAATGCGTTATATCAGAGCTCAAATGAATGCTTTAAAAATCATTATTGTAATGCTGAAAAAGTCGCATCAAACGATCCTCGGATTTCATTATCTTCAAAAACAATAACATCAATTTACAAAGGGGGCAAAAAAAAAATCCCTTACAGGAGCTCCCCATCTGCAAGAAAATTGGAGATATGAATGTCCTCATTCAATCTGGTCTTCAGCACTTCCCCAAGCCATATTCTCGTTTGTGTCTGAAAATTCCATAAATAAATAAATAAATAGTCAAAATAAATAATCCTTAAAACAGATATGAAAAAACCACCTGCAAGAAGACATCATCCAGCTCGCGGAAGCTGGACTCAGCTCCCGAAGAAGAAGACTGAGAAGAATCGGCGGCAGTCACCACCGCCTCATCCACAGCTGGTCGGCGGCCCATTTACCTAGGTATCTAAATTCCAAGTTCCCGCCCGGATAGAAAAGACAGTAAACTATTGAATAGTACTATAGATTCTGTTAGAAAGTTTTCTTTTTTATTTTTTTATCTTTTATCTTTATACTGCTGGATGAAGGAAAGAAGAAGAAGAAGAAGAAGAAGGAGGAGAGTAGAATAGAATAGAATAATAAAACAGTAACGGTTGCGGCAGATGGTTAGCCGCGTACGTCACACGAGCATCAATAGTTTTAAGTGTGGACGATAATTTCTTTTCTTTTTTTTCCTCAAATTTTTCTCACAGATTTTCCGGCGCTAACGTTGTTTTTTATTTAGGATAAAATAAACTTTTTGTACGTAATCGCTTTTACTCTGTGTTCCCACGTTCAGCTTTCTGTCCCCGTCACCAAATAATTTTCTTTTTCTTTTTTTTTTTCTTTTGATGGATAGGGATCTGTTCATCCATTTCAGCCACGATCGAACAATAATATTACATGAGTTCATGGACGCTAAGAGTATGCTTCACTTATTTGGTTTGTATTTATAAATTCGTTCTGATTTTTTTTTAGTCACATAATTTGTTTTGGTTCAGTTTTAATAAAAAAAATAATTAATTCGGTTTGTAAATTTAGAAACTAGACCGAAACAAAAAAAAATGAATTAATATTAAAAATAAAGTATGTATTATATTAAAAAGAGAAAAATAATACCATTTTTATTATAAAAAATTATTTAATAATATTAAATAGTACTATTACTTGATACCAAACTTGATATAATGGGAGATGTGTCTAATTAAGGATTCGTATTTTACTTTTACTTGGTATTGATGAATCGTAAAACAATTTATATATTTTTCCTTAATCAATTTGATGTTTCGTTTATTTGAAAGATCTGTAATAATAATTATGTCCTAACGTGTACCTTCCTCTTGTGTCTTTGGCTATTGTTGAGTGCAAGAGGTATCAAATGGAAAGTTCATTAGAGCTTGAGCCTTGATGGTTTTGTGAGGAATAAAGATCATGTCATAGCTAGATAACTCTATTAATTAATTCAGTGTTCTCCTAACAATATTAGATTTATGAAAGATTTGATTTTAGAGAAGCGTGAGTGTATATAGATATGAAGTCATACTTAAAATAACCTTGCAGATTATATACTATCATACAATGAGTAACACAGAGGCAGCCGGCGTACGGCCCAACAATGTGCTAAAATTAAGGGCCTGAATATTGATGCAGAGCCTTTTGGCCAACAACGGCCAAATGCCCGCCTTTAATTTTAAAAAAATATGATTTTATATTGATTAAAAAAATAAATTTATTAAACTATTTACAAATAAACAACATATTTATAGTCTTATTTTGGCCAAAAAAACACTAAAATAGCCCATTATGTCATCTCAACTTTAACAAATTTAAATCATAAAAGATAAAATAGAATGTTATGTAATGTTTATATCTATAGCTTGCACTACATTTACAATTTTACACCAAAAACTTCTAAAACAAACCAACCATAGCAAACAAAAAAAACATTTAAACAATCAAACACAAATATAATGTTCATTTATTTACTACATAAACAAAAAAAAATCATTTAAACATCATTTACTACACAAACATCATTTGTGTATTAAAAAATCATTTACTACACAAACTATGGGAGTGGCTGAAATTTTTTTTTTTAAACTAGGTTGGCCCATTAGCCCGCGGGCCAACGGGCCGGGCCATTTAGGCTCGATTTTTTTTCGGGTCAAGAAAAATGAAACTCAGCCCATTTTATATTGTGGGCTTTTCATGCTGGCTCGACGGGCCGGACTTATTTTGACACCCCTATCACAAGTGAATAAATTTACTTTTTGACTTATGTGTACCTTGACTCAATTCAGGATCATTGAGAGCATTACTACACAGTGAATTGGCTTATGCATTTCTTTGTCATTCATGAAGAACATAGTTGGCACAACAATATCAAAAGTGACGTACATCTCTCTTGGATTTGGTTTGCTTATCAGCCATAGTTGCCTTAAATTTCTTTCAATTTTATCTAGATTATGTTGTATTCTTCCACCAATTTAATTTAATGTTCTTGAATGCTCCTTGAGGGTCTTTAAGAAATGTAGGTTTTTCTATGCGGAATTGGATATTAATCGCTTAGCGTTGACTTTTGTAGTTTTTTCACAGTTATGAAGTCATATATTTTGCATTGTGACTTGTAATTTTTCATAATCCAATGAATTTGAAGAGATTAAGCTTCATGTTTTATTTATTCATATTGTAAACAATCTCCAAGATGATGTCCAAGTGGTTGAATCCATCTTTGATTTGGTCATTCAAGACATCAACGTAGCCCTCCAGTGCATTCCGGTATGTTTCGGCTGGAATTTTAAAAAATGGACCAAAATTGTAAATAAGTTAAATTTTAAGGGCCAAAAACAATTAAATATGTGGGGCAAAACTTCGAAGAAAATAAATGTTAGGTACTAAATATACCAATTTCTCTACTCATTTCTGGCCTCTGGCTTTGGTGGTGAATTTGTTGGCAATAAGAATTTTGTGGCTGACCCTCAGCTCGCTGCATAGCCGATGGCGAGCATTACCGGAGACTTTTGCCGCCTAAAACTGCCACTCAACCACCATCAACGGCGGAGACAAGGCAATATTCCTTCTCTGGACTTCAACTTCAATCTCGAATGCTCTTCTTACATATGCAAAGTGAGCTCCAGAAGACGTCGAAACTTCAGTATCAATTGCCGGACTACTGCCAATATCGAAACTAGCAAAAACGTTTCCCGTTCTGCTATGGAAGTCGCCGTCGCAGCCGGCAAAGACCGTCTCTTGAAGGCATTTTTCTCAAACTTGCGTTTAGATAACTCAAAGTTTGTTTGTCTTAAGTGATTATCGCTCTTTGTTTTGTCTGCGCTCCGTATATAGATGAATTGAACCGGAAAAAATAAAACATTAAACTGAAGTTCTGCAGGGATTTTGGAAATGCCACACTTCAATGCTTGTGAAATTTTAAAGTACGATATAGTTTAACTAATTCATCTAGAACAGCGAAATTTCAAATGTTTGAATACATTTGTTTGGTGAAATGGTAGAATTCATGTATTTCATCTTAAGTTAGTATATTTTTGCTTGAAGGACAAAAAACTATAGAATTGGTAGTTGAAATGCAAACGTCAAGTGGGGAAAGCGTGGTATATGTGTGCGAGAGATAATATGCGTTATAACTATTTTGGGTATGAACATGAGAGAGGTTAAGCACTAAGATTTTTCTTGAATGCATGTGAGCAAGTGCATTTAGTCATGTTTGAGTGCATATGTAAATGCTTGCGGGAGACATTGGTTTTTGTACGTGTGTGTGAGATGTGTGGAATCTTGTTTATATGAAAGAGAGTTGGGATGGTAGTGTGTATGTGAGAAACATCTACAAATATGTAGTATGTGCGAAAGTTAGAGAGACAGAGTTATAGTGTAGTATGAGAGAGAGAGAGAAATTTCAGGACAAAAAAAGAAAAGAAAAAGGAGCTTCAAGCTTTCCATTCCACGGCACAATGTAGTAATTTGTTGATTTATCACATTCATGTGAGGAAATACCTTTATAAAAAAATGTGGACTTTCTTTTTGTTTGGAGGGTAAAATGTGCTACTTTTAGAGATATGATTGATTGTGCATTCTATAATCCACCTGGATATAATAGGTATATTTCTGACTTTTAAGGTGGCATATGAGTTGTATCAGAACTTACTATATATATATATATATATTCTTTTTTGTGAATTGTATTTCACATTTTATTTTCTGGGAAAACATGGACACAATTTCCCCTTTTGTCCAGGGCAATAACCAAAAGTTCTTATTCACTTGCCTTTCTACTAGGACATAAAGTATTAATACGCAATGAAAGTAATGTGCAGGTGCCTACATCAAATATAAGGAATTTCTCCATAATAGCACACATTGATCATGGGAAATCAACGCTTGCAGACAAATTACTCCAGATGACTGGGACAGTGGAGAGCCGAGAAATGAAGGAACAATTTCTTGATAACATGGATTTAGAAAGAGAAAGAGGCATCACTATCAAATTGCAGGTTCTTCTTTGTCTTGCTATATCTACAAAATGAATGAATTTATCATGTAATAAGGTCCAACGAAATTGAAAATGAAGAAGGAACTATGAGGAATTATTGTTGCTTATTATTAAGTAATGTTAGTTTGGTTGCTACTGTATTTGTGGATATGAATCTTTGCCTATCTATTGGTATTTGTATATACCTATCCATGTGCATAATATACACACCAAATCATGGAAATACCTTCTTTCTTTGTTTATGGTTCCTTCATGATTAGCTTTATAGTCTTTTGTTTCTTATGTCATTGGCAGACCTGGTATGACACGAAACAGTTAAAGATAAGCAACCTATTTATTTGGAAGAATAGTAAGAAAAACGAGAAAGAGAAAAATCCCATACCCACCTAAAGTAAGGTTATTTCAAATGTTTGGTGTACAACCTAAAGCTGATGCATAAGCTGTATATTGTAAAGTGATGATAATGATTTTCCTTGCTTGTCTAGAAGGGTGTTTTACAAATTCTACTTACTGACCTCATTTACTTGAGCTTATATGTGAAAATCCTAATGACAAGATTTTCCAATGAGGCTTTGCTCTCGATTTCTTGATACAGATTTCCACTTGGTGTACTTTCAGATTTGAGGCAATTTTACTTGAAACTAATTAGCCAAGTAAATTTTCCATTTATTGTAGGCTGCGCGAATGCGCTTCATGTATGAAAATGAACCATATTGTCTCAATCTTATTGATACTCCTGGACACGTGGACTTCTCCTATGAGGTATATGCATCATTAATGTGGTTCTAGTCATGGTTTCTTTCTTCTAACATGATATTATGGCTAATTTTTATTTTGTAGTAGAGAGATTATATAGTTTCAACAATGTTTGCATACTCTTGTTTGGCTGTAAAACCGATTTTATCAGCTGAGCTTTTATTTGTTCTTCTGTGGCTTGGTCTGAATTGAGTTGAAACAAGTAATTGGGTCTTGTGGGTTAGAAGAAGCGATCTCCTTGCCAGGGCTCTCACTAGATTTTTCATTTCTAGGATGATTTTCCATTGTTGTAATTATTCCCTTTGTCCAAAATTAACTATCCTACTTGCATTTTGTACGCATATTAAGTATTTGTTAAGTTACTTGGCATAAGTAACAAAATACCCTATATTCTCCTAATTTCCTCAAAACATACAACTCTCTTTAATTCTTATTTGAGAAGTCATTGATTTTTTTTAATAAAAAAAATCAAAGTCAAAATGGAGGGAATAAAACTTGGAAAAGTCATTGATTTTTCTATGGAAAGAACTGAAGTCAACATTGGATAATGAGAATTCAGTATTGGTATTAGCATTCTTAAAAAAATAAGTCAATAGTTTTGGAGGTTTGAATAAGGACAGATTTGGAGAAAAAATCATAAATTCTTCCTTTGCTTTGAAAGAGGATAGATAATTTGAGATAAATCAAAAAGGAAATTAGGACACTTGTTTTTGGACAGTAGTTATGGTATCCAGCGTAGGATATCTTGAGATGATCCATGTCGACCATGCTAATATATCCTGAGACAATCCAAGTCGATTATAACTTGGTCATCATGTACTATTTAATATGGATAATAAATTTCTACTCTTTTGGTATATTAGCACATCTAATGAACACACCCACAATAAGCTCTAATTTCTTATACGCACGTTTCACTTAGAAATCTATCAGTGCTTTATTACATGAGTATTTTCATTGATGATTCTGAATGAGTGTTCTAATTTTTAGGTTTATTGGTTTTTCTTGAAAATTCAGGTTTCTCGTTCCCTTGCTGCCTGTGAGGGTGCCCTTCTTGTGGTTGATGCTTCCCAGGTAATATTACCTCTTGCATTCTTATGCATAATGAGGCTTTTCAGGTTGACACTCATTTTACTGCTGATTGTGAGTTAATTTGATGAACCAGCTTTGAATATTATTGTAGTTGTTTTCTGGTGTAGGCTATTAAAATTTTAGGAATTTGTCCATATTTGTAGGGAGTTGAAGCTCAGACCTTGGCTAATGTATATTTGGCACTGGAAAACAACCTTGAGATTATCCCAGTGAGTTCATCAGTGCTTTACAGCTATTCCATTTTTCATTTTTCTTCATTATGCTACTAGACTTTTTCTAATTCATCATTTATATCCTTTATATTTTATTTTAACTTTTTATATCCCTAACAATTTTCAAGCAACTTTTTTATATCCATCTGCCACCATATGCAATTCATCATTTATATCCTTGTTCGATTGACTTATGCTTATTATTAGTTTTTTTTTTTAAACTTCAAGGGAAGAGAGAGACTACAATCAAATTTAGTTCATCAATATTGAACTACCCTATGAAGACATACTGCATACTATATATATATATATATATTTTCCCGTTCCATTCCAATTGTCCACGTTTCTTTTTTGAGGTGTCCCATTCCAATTGTCCAGTTTGTAATTTTAGTATCTACTTTTACAATTATACTCTTGTTATTAATGAAGGATTTGGATGGATTGTCAACTATTTATTAGAGAATGCATTTTTTTAGGAGGATTAATTCATTAGCTATTATTGCAAAATTTTCATTTTCAATACTTGTTTTAATCCTTGTGCAAGTCCAAAGTGGATAATTGAAATGGGATGGAGGGAGAATTATATAGTATGAATGTATGTATGTTTAAGAATTTTGGCAATATACTACAATTGAAACTAAGAAAAGTTAACTTCATCTAACTAACTTAATGTTTAAGAATCATTGGCCAGAAAAGGCTACCAGTTGGCTGCAGAAGTGAATTTAGTTGGAAAATAAATTGATTTAACCTATTTGATTCTAAAGAATGACCCCAGGAATATCGTTTTATCTATACAACAAAATTACTACTTTCTAAAGGAAAATGGAGAGAAAAAAAATTTGGACTTGAAACTAAGTGAGTAAATTCAAAAGACTCTAATCTAAGAAATCGTGACAAGAAGGCTCTATGAGTAAATGGGGATGCCAAATTGTAAAACAAAAATCTTCCTTTTGGTGCTGCATCAAACAAAATTTTCGATGTGTAATTCTTATTTAAGTATAAGAGAAAGCCCATACAAATGGAGCTTGTTTAGTCATAGGGTCTGTTTGGTCTGATGGATTTGGAGGGCAGGGGAGTGGAGGGATTTTTTAAAAACCTCTTGTTTGTTCAAAAAATTGAAGGAGAGGGGAAGGAAATTTTTTGTCCAAATTCCCTCCCTTCCCCTTCTATTCTGCACCTCCAAATTGGGGGACTTGAGGGGAGGGAAATGTGTGAGATAACAGTTACTGAAGTGTCTTTTCATAATTACAAATCTATCCTTTAATAAACCAAACAAGGTAAATTATTTTACCTCCTCTCCATTAAAATTTTTACCCTCCTCTCCCCTCTTTTGAACCAAACACTATGTTAAGATTCTAAAGCATTTTCCTTGTTATATGAGTAATCCTCAAGAAAAATATTATTTTCTTCCAGATATACAAAGCCCCTGTATTCCTATTTTAGTTTTCTAAATGCTAATGCCCGCACACCTCATTGTATTGTAATATCGTTTGCAGTTTGTTCCGTAAAGCATAAGATAGAACAGAAGAGTCGTTTGGAAAATAGCAATGCTATTTTGAACTTTCTTATTTCTCAAAATTGGTTCATGCTTTCCTTTTTGTCACACTTAGTTATTCATTATGCTGTGCTCTACTTTTTAAAAAAAAAAATAAAATTGTTGTTTAATTTAATCGTAATTTTCATTTTTACCTACATGTAGATGTATCTTTCAACTGTCTGTCGTTCTCTGCAGGTTCTGAACAAGATAGATCTTCCAGGAGCAGAACCAAGTCGTGTATCCCAAGAGATAGAAGAGGTTAATTTGCCTTGTCAATTAAATGAAACCTAATTCCTGGTGGAACTTACGTCAGATGTTAGTCCTTAACGGCAGAAAATTACCTTGCTCATAAATGTCTATTAAATTTTGTGGAAGTTGATATACTACATGCTCTGGACTAGGACAATTTCTAAATTATCTGCCTGTTAACCTTCATGATTACTTCAGAAGAAAATACTTCATGGTATTGCATTACTGCCTGTCAATTTGTTAATGCTTAATGGTTATTTTGTCATATTCATTTGCAACTATTAGGAAGTGTATAGCATGAAATGGAACCTTCATCTGAATTTCAAAACATTCTGAGTCTACACATAATCTTTTGTAGGTCGTGGGGCTTGATTGTAGCAATGCGATTTACTGCTCTGCCAAGGTAGGTTCCTTCATCTCTTGTTCTGCTTGCCATTGTTGGTCTTCTTCTAGAAAGGTGAAAGACAAGAAAGAGTAGTGGGCATTCAACAATTTTTTTCTTCTTCTTATGGCATCTTTGAGATTCTTATGCCTCATCTTATTATTTTTATTTCTGTAGGAGGGAATTGGAATTACTGAAATTTTAAATGCAATTGTCAAGAGGGTTCCCCCGCCTAACGATACTACTGGAATGCCTTTGAGGGCTTTAATTTTTGATAGGTAGCTTTCTTAGGTACTGCATTCTTCTTTGTTTTAAGTTTATGCCTTCAGTGTGGCAATTTTTTTTTTTTTTTTGAGTTGCTAGGCTTAAAAAAATATTAAGTCATTAATTTGGACAAGCTTTTCTTGGAAGCTATACATCTTTCTTACATATTACTTGCTTATTTTTACTAAAATATTACTGTCTCATATTTCCTATTTTTCTATTAGTGAGAAGAATGTTTGAGAATGCATGAGAGTAATGTATCTCAGCCCTTGTGTACAATATTCGTTTTGAATAGTTGGTATTCTATCTTCGTATATATACTGTACAACATCCTTTTTTTTACAACTGCTGATTTATGATTGATTGGACAATCTCTTAACTAATCCAATATTTAATCATGCAATTAACCGTGATGGAAAGCAGGAAACATGTGGGACTAGTAAGTACTTCATATAAAATCTGGTACATATATAAAAACTTTCTTAGGCTTTATAGTACATGAAAAATTATTTCTTTTTATGAAAATCAAACATTTTGGCACACCCAAAAAATAGCAAGTAGGTCACACAAGGAGGGGGGGGGGGGTGGTGGAAGGTGCATAAGAGAACACTCATAACTTCTGATTGACTCCAAAGTAAATATTGCAAAAGTCATGCACACTTTCTGTCTTGGAGATGTTGTTTTGGCTGTATCTTAGTCTATGTTCTGGGATTCCTATGCAGAATTTTTCAGTACCTTGATGCAGTATTTCATGTTTGATTGTTGTTTTCTTATTTATTCTTTTTTATGCAGTTATTATGATGCATATCGAGGTGTTATTGTGTATTTCCGGGTTATTGATGGGACTATCAGAAAAGGTGATAGGATCGTTTTTATGGCCAGTGGGAAGGTAGGGTACTTCTTCAAGTTCTAATGTTGTCTGTCATCTGTCATCGGTTTCCTGTCATGATGACGGAATTTGTAGAAGCCATCTTCTAATTTTATTCTTGATATGCATGTATAAGCATGAATACAGATTCTCAAAAGCTTCATTCTATTATGTTTCGGTTCATTGTTGGTTGTCTTCTGATTTTGCTTATATTAGTTCCTTTTGATATCTTGAATCTGCAAAATGCAAGTTTGCTATTTCTGGAATTATGAGACTATGAATTGCAGGACTACTTCGCTGATGAACTTGGCGTATTGTCTCCCAGTCAGATGCAAGTTGAGGAGTTATATGCTGGGGAGGTAGAGAATCTTGTATTGTGTGTCTTTTCCTAATATGGAATCACCTTCTTACCCCTAGCATATATATATAATTGTTATTTTCCTCCTTTTTTCTTGAAGGTTGTGTTTGCCTCTTAGCACACATCTTATGGTTATCCTAGTTCGAAGTTTCAATAGATTCTTTTTGTTAATATGTCTTGTAAAGAGTCAGTAGTTTGAGGTTACAATATAGGCTTTATGTTGTATCTGCTGCTTTGTATAAGTTGCTTACTTATGTGCTTGATTTTGTTTAATTTGGCAGAAAATTCCTTAGCCCTATTCATGTATTATTATTTGCCAAAGTTTGATTAATAGTGTCTACATGCTCCATTTCTCTTAAATTAATCTGTGAAACCATTCATAGCTTGGGCACATAGCTGGAACTCATCAACTAAATTACATTCTGTTAAGTTTATGGATGTAAACTAGGCTGAAACTGGTGATCAAATTTCAGGAAAATCTGTCAATAGAGTAAAACAAGAATCTGGTAGGAATTTATAGTTATGGTTAGACCCCACTGAATAAGAGAGAGAAATCTTTGCATCTGAACAAGATGGAGGTGTAAAACTAGGAGTCATATCTAGGACGTTAAGCTGTTGAAACCTTAGGCTTGATTGCTTACCTAATATTGATCAGTGGGCAAAAGCTGCAGAAATTCTTTATTCAAGACATTCTATCTTCTTGTTTGAAGACTTGTATTATTTATGGACTCAATTGCCCATTCTTTTTCTAACTTAAAACTAGACTTTTAGGACACAATACCATAATCCTACAACAAGAAGGACCACCAATTAACTTGGAATTCCTCAGACTAAAGACTAAAATTACTTCAAACAAGGTTACTGAAATACCTTGACAAGTGAAAGATTTGCAAACTGAATTTAACTAAATATTCTTAGCAAATGACCTATAAATAAAATTGTTAATGAACCGAACATTCACAAACAAGCGCAAAGGAGCTCATTTATGTTTGATTAATGTTTGTCGATTTAATAAAAGAATCGAATTTGAACACAAATAAAGTTTGTATATTAAACAAAAGAACACTAGTTTTGTGAATAAACTAATTTGAATATATATTTTTCTTAAGATTTAAGATTCTTAATGTGATTTAATTTTCTGTTTAAACTTGTATATAGACTTTTCTTAATGTATTGAGATTTTGGCTTGTAATTCTATTTTTAACACTGTAATGTCGTTAAATTAACGTTTCAAACTATTTGTTTTCTTTTTCCTTTCTGAAAAACATCATATGTTTTTGAACATAGAAATTATATAAAATGTTTGAACAAGTTGATTCATTTAGTATTTCTTCTTCTTATTAATTGGAAAATCAATTATGTCATAATTATGTGCGTGGAAGTTTTGGATGTACTATAACTCTAAATATTTATTATTTTGTAAATGACATTTTTTATTTAAAAAATTTAAATTAAAGAACAACATACATTTGAGCTAATTGAATATAAGTCCAAGTTTTATAGAAAATTAAATGAACGAGTTTGAGCATAAAATTGAACTTGACTGTTAATTGACCGAGATAGAAATTTATAAAAAAGGTTAAATTGAATAAACACCAAAAAATTTTGAACTTTAAATGAATAAGCTTTAAATGGACACTGTTTGGTTTGATTTGTGTCTTTCCTTTAACTGTTTATTTTTTTGAGTAACCTTTGACTGTACATTGGGAAGAACAAATACTGAGTATAGCGCTGAATATTTAACATTGTTACTTTTTGTGACAACTGTGAATATGTCTAAATCTTCTTTTAACCAATGGATTTATGGTTATTTTTCTCCATCTTCACACTGGTATGGATACAACTGCCTTCCAGACAGAAGAAAGACTATTTCATGTTACTTTCTTCAAATGAAATATGTGATTCTATGTTTGATCTAGAATGGTGTCGGATTTCTGCCATTTTAGGTAGGATACCTTTCAGCTTCAATAAAATCGGTAGCAGATGCTAGGGTAGGGGACACAGTAACGCACTACAGTAAAAGAGCAGAACAATTGCTGCCTGGATACAAGGAAGTTACTCCAATGGTGTTTTGTGGCCTCTTTCCAGTTGATGCAGACCAGTATAGTTTTTTCTTTTCCTTTATTTTGATTGCCTAATAAGCTTTTGTAAATGCTATATCTTATTTATGATGCTGTAGATTTCCAGAGTTGCGTGATGCATTAGATAAACTGCAACTTAATGATGCTGCTCTGAAGGTGAGTCTTCACTTCGCATAAAATAATTTGCATTTTGCATCACTTCAAAATAACTTTTTGTGTTAAACTGTGTAGCTTTATATGTTCTTTCATTTGGGTCAAAACTAGCAGATGCCCTTGCCCTTCTATTCAAATGTTGAAGCATTTGTCTCAGTAGTGGATAGCTGTTGTGTTAGGGTCTCAAGTTTGACACCAGCTGGCCTTTCTTTTCCCCTACCCACTCTCTGCGCATTGTCTTCCTCTGCTCTCCTTCTAAAAAATCAAGGGGGAAAAAAAAAAAAACCCATTAGTCCTGCTGTCTATGCTGAACCGGAAATTAGTAGCTTTGTTGTGTTTGTTCTGTTGACATGGTTTATAATCTTGCTCCTACGGATCCCAGTCTTAAAGAAAGTTGATTCTTGTAAAAATTGTTTGGTGAGGCTGTTATCAATAGCGATGGTTAAGGCTGTAGCGAGAAAGGCATGGCCATGTCTTCTGAGTGGCTATAGATGTAGTCTTCCCTGCCCCGCTAATATTGTTGAACCATTGAAATTTCGTCTTTCCCTTGTTAGTGAAGGAAGCCCTTATGAATTTATTATAAATCTGAATATTTTCTTAACCTACTTTTTAATTATGAAATTTTTTTTGAGTGTGTTAACCAACTAAATATCTCAATAACTTCTAAGTTTTTGAACGTCTCACATTCCACATAAATATGAGTCCTTTTTATTTCCTTAAGAAAGATATCCAGATGAGCTGAATAGTTTAAGCTGCATTTATCAGTGATATTGCTCATTCAGATATTTCTCTTCCGTAAATGGTGGAATTTGCAGTTTGAACCCGAGACCTCAAGTGCTATGGGTTTTGGCTTTAGATGTGGGTTTCTGGGACTTCTTCATATGGAAATTGTTCAGGTTGGATTTCTAATTTTCTGTTCATATTTTAGATTTCTTACATTTGGTACTTGACACAGTTTGCTGCTGCTTTTGGTGGACTCTATTTCACAGGAAAGGCTTGAGCGTGAATATAATTTGACATTAATTACTACAGCACCAAGTGTCGTCTACAGAGTGAACTGTGTAAACGGTGATACTGTAATTTCTTCTCATCTTAAGCTCCACATGCTTATTGATTACACTCCCTTGCATAATTGAATTTCTCGCATTTAAGAGGGCATGATTAACTGCAAATATTATGTTCTTTTACATACTATGGATGTCTCTACTAAAATGAGTAGTCTTATGTTGGTCAAGTTTCGGTATTGCAAAAGTTTTTACATTATATTCAACTGATGTTAAAAGAAAAAGTGAAAAATGTGGATCACTATGATAATGAGTTCACAGTTTAGAGAAAATTGAAAAATCTTGCTTAGTAAGTGTATAACTGGTGATATTTAACTAAACATTTCCGTTGAAGGAACTGGGCATTAGGTTGGACAGCACAAATGAAATTACGATGTAATTTTTTAATACAGTATTATCTTATTCTGACAGCCAAAGAGCTGCTTTAAACAGGCACATTTCACATTATCTGGAATTTACAGATTTCTTTAATCTTTTGGTAGGTATACCATAAACTCAGAATTGTCATTTGCAGTTGGTCTTAATTTATGAATAACTAAATACAACTACAAATAAATTTTAAAAAGTGAACTTTTGTAAGGGAAGCTACGGGAAATTTTTATCATGTCATATTCAAAGTCATATAAGCATTGAAATTATTTTCACTTAGTAGCTTATCAACCTTGATTTCTACTGCAAAATGCCACTGGATATTTGGTGATTCATGTTTATAATAAATGCTGATCCTTGTGAATGGTTCATTCTTCAATAGCTGAAGGAAATGGATGTTTGGTCCAGTTAAGTTTAGGTGAATATTGAACTAAATACAACGATGCCCATGAACTAGGGTTTATTCTTTTCTGGTTAAACTGGCTAGGAAAATCATTTACAAACTGTTGTCTGTGACAGATTGAAAGAGGGGCATTGGTCTGGGAAAACGAAAACTAAAGAGTAGGCTTGGGCTTTGAAGGTTGCTAATAAAATCTGCTAATAAAATCTGTTGTGTTGGATTTTGCTGGAATTTGTAAAAATTTATGTCCACATAAGAATGCCTTTCCTTGCCCTATGTAACCTGAAATTAATTTGTGCTGATGTAGGTTGAATGTTCCAATCCATCGCTACTACCTGAACCTGGGAAAAGAACCTCAATTGAAGAGCCATTTGTCAAGGTTTACTAGAGTATATCAGTTACTATTTTGAGAGCAAAGTAATACACTATTAATTTGAACACTTTCTACTAAGAGCCTAGTTTGGAATTACAGATAGAAATGCTGACTCCAAAAGATTTCATTGGTCCACTAATGGAGCTGGCTCAAGACCGAAGAGGAGAGTTTAAAGAAATGAAGTATATAACTGAGAGTAGAGCATCTCTCATCTATGAATTACCTCTAGCTGAGGTACCTGGATTGATACGTCACATGTGTTCTGAGGAAAATATGAATTTTTATCTTCAATTCTGGTTCAGTTGTTTTTTGCTTCTTATTATCTCACATTTTTGTGTAAAGGAATGTCGTTCTAGTCCTGCTTGAGAGATTACAGGAAGGGAGAGTGGTGCTATGATAATACTTAATTCTTGTTGAGAAGGGTTATTACCAATTTGCTTGTGGATTTATATGGGAATCTGATTAATAGAAATAAAAATTAAAAATTTAGAATGTGACATTGCTTGTTATTTTTCATGCATATAATATTCTTTGACATGCATAGTTATGCATTGGATCTGTTAGAAATATGTGCATTTATGAGCTGAGTTTCAACTTTTGTAGTTAGACGACTTTTAATTATTCTGATAAGAATCTTTCAATACATAGTGTCTTGCTTGATTAATTTAGAAAAAAATGTGTTAGGTAACTAATGAACTGTTTATTGTTCTTTCTTGATTACTGTTAATTGTCAAATGAGAACTGCAAGGGGGACACATCTCTCTTTATTAATGATAGTTGAAATTTTGCAGATGGTGGGGGATTTTTTTGATCAGCTCAAGTCAAGAAGTAAGGGTTATGCGAGCATGGAATACAGCTTTACTGGGTAAAACACATATTGGCTGTTGAAGTTTCTATTGCTGTGCATAACCAAACAAACATTTCTTTTGATTATATTATCTGCCTATGCCATATTGAGACATTAAAATACAAAGTCAACTTAATCGAACTTACAATTCTTTAGCTAGCTATATCAATATAATTTTCTATTTTCATTTTCACTTCATGTGGAGTGAAGTTTATGGTTCCTTGAACTAAGGCATACTTTGGTTTTGTTCCATAGAAAAAATGTTTCTCTAGAAAAGCAATGTACGTGATTGATGTTTAAGGAAACTACTAGGAAAAGTTCGATTCAAACTGAAGAAAACTGCCTTCCTCACATTTTGGCAAGGAAAGGGAGCTGATGTCCTTGCATCCTTAGGCTTTGTTGTCCAATTCCTTACTAGATGCAAGTGGGACCTGCAAGGGTTAAAAAGCTTTAGCATTTCCCATCATAAGTTCTATTCATATATGAATTAGCAAAAGGAAAAAAAAGAAGAGAGTATATATAGGAAGGCATGAGTACAAATAGGTCCACAAGTTATCATCACAATATCTCATCTTTAGGAAAATCTCAACTGTGGCACCAAAAAAAATTATATTATTATATTTCCATTTTTTTTAGTAGAAGAATTAAATTAGTTAACACCAAATTGTTAAATTTTTGTTTTGGTAAATCTCTGGTAATTTATTTCAAAATGATGTTTCCAAAAGCAAAGAATAGAAAAGAAATAATAGTCAAGAAAATAACTAATACAGTGAATACCTGTACATTGACCTAAATAATTCTAAGTTTCTTTTCTATTTCCCTCTTGAAATTGGAGGTAAAGAGTATTTGTTTTGATCTATGTAGCACGGATATGGCCGGAATTTTTTTTTTTTTGGAGTATTGGATACGGATACGACACGACATGCGTACAATGTGCTGATACGTGTGTCGAATACAACAATATGACAAAATTGACAAGTTTGGATATAAGAAAGAAAAATAATAAATTCGCTAAAAGAAATAGCTAAACTGACAAGAACATTTTAAATTGGCTTCGTACTCAAATAAGTCAGGAAAAATGCTTTAGAGTCTTATCTTATTTTGTGGTTATATGTGATTGTCGACATACATTCTTGAGCCACATGTTGAGGTGAAATGATTTTTTCTATAAATAAATATATATAATATATTTGTATATATTTTAATAAATAATGTATCCTAATTGTATCATGTCATATATTTTCAAAATTTGTCGTATCCGTGTTGTATTTGATACGATATCCATACTTGCGTCCATGCAACATATTTCGAAATTTTTTAAAATATATTGGCTTAGTACCAGTAGCACATGTATTTATAATCTGTATAATAGGGGGTTTCTTGTATTCTGAACTACTATACTTTGGCCTCATTTAAAGAAGATGCCATTTTTGTTAAATTTTTCATTTTATTTTATTTTTTGCATGAGCTGTGGTAATTGTGAAACAGTTATTAAAATATACATATTCAATCTACCTGTGTCTTTCCTCAATTTATTTTGCAAATTCTATGTTTAAACCATTAAGTTTTTATAAATTAGTAGAAGAAAAGCCTTAAAACAATTAGGTACCTTAAGTTTATTTCACATAATTTATGTTTGAAATTATATTTATTTACAAATAATGGAATAAAGTATTTTTAGCTATATTTTTGCTGTTCTGTAGTGTTTTCCTCTACCATTTCTGTCCCAAAATCCACAAACAAGACAAGATAATCACTTTCTTGGAAATCATTTTCCATAGTATTTTCTTCAATTAACCAAACAACATGGACTTTGAGTTTCAAAAGGATTTCCTTTTGCTTTTACTCATTGGAATCCGTGAACCAAATGGGGCCTAAGTGTATAATTCACCTCTTTATATGTAATAGATTCTATTATCCCCTAATGCCATCAATAATCTGTCTAATTAACTTGACAATTGCTGGTTTTTGTGTCCTTGTGGAGCTTGGTATGCGACAATAGTTACAAACAGGGTGAATCTTTAGTGACTCAGCTTGTGATGGCTTTCTTTTCCCCCAAATGATCTGAATATGTATCTTGATAATATGTTAAGTTGAAGATATTTTAAAACTCTAATTTATATCTGACGATTTTGTTGAGTGATGAAAATTGAATTTGGATTTGTTTTTGGTTGCTGAAGCTTTTTAAAAGCTGCTGAAAAATAATGCTTTTGAAGAAAACTATTTAGAAACTAAATACTCTTTCCATCTGGAATTGAATATTCACATTTCTATCAATTGTTTTTGGATATCTAGTATTGAATGTCTACTTTCCTATAACAATATACTTTTTCATCTACTAACTGACTCATATGGTCTCACTATTAATGTGGTTAATAACAAGGATAATTTGGTAATTTCCTTAAGGTTGAAGGCCCTCCTTAATTTTGGAGTTAAGTCAAAAACGAACATTCAATTTCTAATAGAAGGAATAACATTTTTTCAACAGCATCAATATGAAGGTAAAGCAGTTTTGAGAAACGCCTTCAGCTCCAAACTAGCCCTTTTTACCTTTCTAAAACTAGAATCAGAAGTAGAAAATTATTAGGAGAAACTCGACTTGGGTTAAGGAAAATTCAGAGCTACTTATTTTAAGAAATCGATAATAGGTCATTACTTGTCTTTGGTTATATGAAATTTCATCATGCTATTCCTACAAGCAAAAGACTTGGGAAGTGATGCTAATGTTTTCTCCATTGTGCAGCAATAGTTCTTCGAAGACTTAAGGTACTTTTCTATTAAAATAACACTTGGATATCGTGTGTTATCTATTGCCAGGTACAAAATGAGTGACCTAATCAAGCTTGACATTCTAATCAATGGTGACTGTGTGGAACCTTTGGCCACTATAGTACATAAGGATAAGGTGAATACAATTTCAATCCTATTGCCTTATCATCTGAAAGTTGTCTCTTCTGAAAATAAGTTAACATGTTTGTAAGATATAATTTTATTGTCAAATTAACTTAGGAGATGTGCTGGGAGCTTCAAGCGAGTCGTGTTTACCACAGCCATGCTGATATTTCGAAACACTTTTTCTATCTATAACTGAATGTCTCTTTTTGGCTTGGTACAAAATTTAAGGAGAGATTTTGACCATGCATAAAGTTACTACATTATCCTTATTATTGATATAGTCAATGGTGGAACTCATGTAAATTTCTTTTGCTAACCTTAATGAGGATGAACTCTACAATGTTGGTCCTCTGTTCCATAAACATATCTAATCTTTTCTACTTGGTTATTTCCCTGATTGCAATTTAACCTTGGAACTGCCAGTTCTTGAATTGCTGTCTGTTTATTTGAACAGTTGACCCCGGATCATGGTTTGAACTGAGAATCCCCTAAACCTGGAAGCCAGAACTTCCATTCTTGGATTAGAAAAAGTAAAAAATGGGTGGCATTATCTGGGGAGCTGGATTGATTAATGACTCCTGAACAATTCAAAAATTTCTGAAGGGCCCTCAGAAACCAAATTTGAATAAGGAAGCTCTGTTTTGGGGAAGAGCAAAACCACATTTTGTTTATCACTTTTTTCACCTACTCCCCTTCCTGTTCTAGGAAAATTTAAATACAATAGAATTAGTTACTCTAGCCTCTATTCATGCTAAGTGGACCACATTTGTAACAACTACCTCCTACAACTAAGCAATTAAAACAAACTAAATAATTAAAATAAACAATCATGGATGGCAGCCAACTACCCATGACACCACCTACTAAATGTTTTGAATCTCATATTCCCAAATACTTCAGAACCGTATCAGAACTGCCCACAGGCAGTCCTGGTTTTGGTTCCCAATTTTTGGAACCATGAATGATGGGCAGGCCTACTTGGTTATCCATTCTGCAACTATGTTTCCTTTTGTATATTTGAGTGCTTTAGTTCTTGCCATTCTTGAACTGATTCAATCTCAGAAGCAATGATGAAAGAAATTCTACTTTTTGTTTCTGAATTCTGATAACTCAAAGTTTGTATTACTGTATGGAATGAAACCAGCTCTTTTGTGCTTGTACTTTTTCTAGTTTTAGCTTAACTAAGTACTTTATTCAGTTCTGCAAGAACAATAGACCTTGTTGTTTTTATTGAGCGTCATTCTTTAGGAGAATGCTGGCAACATCTTATTGTTTTATAGTCTCTCTGTAAAAAATGCATCCTGTATCTACCTGTCTCATTTCTTAGGCTCTCTTGGTGATGCACATTTATTGATCTTATTTTATTTTATTTTTTAGTGCTCAGCTTTATCCTTAAAAGCTTTAATCAAACTGATGTAATGCTGTTTCTTTCAGGCATATGGTATAGGAAGGGCTTTAACACAGAAGCTGAAAGAATTAATACCCAGGCAAATGTTTAAAGTACCCATCCAGGTTAGATATATTATTTTTATTTCAACGAATATATATTCTACATTAGTGGTGGTATATTTTTACTTTAACCAGATTTAGGGGTCTCTTTGGACATACCTCATAAACAAGATGGTTGCTATGTGTGTGTATGCATCTTCTTGTTTAAGGATAAAATGAATAATGGAAGGTGATTGGCTTAGAAGGAAAACATTGAGTGGAACAATTCAAAATTCAAGGTACACTTAATCACCAGGCATATCTCATACATAATAAGCTTCTTAAAATTGGGGTACAAAGCATTGATTCTTATCATCAATTGCTATAGTTTCTTTCTTCCTTAACCAGATGGCTCTAGTAATATCATTGTCTAACACAGAACCTTGCTAGAAAAAGTTTTTGCTAGTATGGTCTCTCAAAAGTCTTAATTGTAAAGTTAACTGAATGACCAAATTGAAAAGTGAGAAAGAGTGACAAATGAACTAGAGGTGTAGCAGTTGGGAACCCAAAAAAATGTATTTAAAAGCAACAGAATAATTTCTAGTTACTAGAACCTTTTAGCATCTTACTTCTTTTGATAGGCCAGTGAACAGTGAGAAAGCGTCCTTCAGAATCCTTTCATAGTGATATGATGCCCTCACTAAAAGAAATATGTTAGTTGATATTTATTCTAGACATATAGAAGTGGCATAAAATTAGTACTTATATTGGCTGGCATGATCTGCATCAACCCGTTAATGCACTTATGACCGAGTTCAGTGGCAAAGTGACTCCTGATTCTCATTCTTGCTCCTGGAAGTCTTTCTTTAATAGTTGGGCTTTACTATTGAACTGATACCCTTACTGTAATCATAGTTTTGTAATCTTCAGCAGCCATGAACGACAATGAATTTGATCTAGAGATCCTGATTTACTCTTGCATTCATTTACCTGGCCAAGAACAATTACTGATTGGCATTCTCTTCTAATGACTTTAACTTTGTCCTCTATGGTCTTCATTTCTGTTTTGTAATGTTTCATACAGGCATGTATAGGCTCCAAAGTGATTGCCAGTGAAGCATTATCAGCTATTAGGAAGGATGTTCTCGCCAAATGCTATGGTAAGTTTGAGAAACATTAATATTGAAGATAGCTGAGTGGGATTATTTGCTTGGTACTATTCTCTGGCATTATATGCTTGTCTTGAGCCTATATTACTCAGATTCATAATTGGTTGAGAATAGTGGTTAGTCTGGTTTTTAAGATCAAATAACTTTTTATGTCACTAAAAGAGTTATGTCGTAGAAACCTGTGAACATGATTTTGGATGATGCTACTAAATGTGAGTTTGCTGTCCTTTTAAGGGATAAAACTAACGAGAGTGCAACCTTTTATTATTTTTGAGTTGGAAGGCAAAAATTAGAACAAAAATAGTTGCCATGCACATTCCATTATCCTTTTTATGGACAAAACTAACGGAAGGGAAACTTTTTATAATTTTTGTGAGTTGAAAGTAAAAACTGGTGCAAAAAAGGTTGGAGGGCAAAGACCAAATTTCATACAAGTTCAAGGATAATTGACACTTTATGTATGTTAAAGACCAAAGACCCTTTAGTTTTGTATGTTAAATTTAACGGTTTCCGGTGCTACTTTGTATTCATGACAAAATTGATGTGTGCTACAGAAGTACAATTATATCAACTTTGATATGCTTTTAAATGGTGGTTTCATGGATCCTAAACCATTCAGATTCTGAGTGCACTCATAGGCAACACATTGCATATAAATCTATGTAGACAAGTAATTATATATTGTCTGTCTTTATGCTGTTGATTTATTCATAATACCTGAATAATTAAAAATTGTAACTTTTTGTTCTTTAATTTTCTTATTTAGGAGGAGACATTACAAGGAAAAAGAAGTTGCTCAGGAAACAGGTGATATTATCACTTCCTATATTTGATCTTCATTGAAGAATAAATATGATGAGCATTATATAATCATTTCTTTCCAAATACAACTACCGATTGATGATGCTGTTAATTAGATTATCTGCTAGGGTGTTGGGTTGATTATCTGTTTTCCAGCAGTTCCTGTAGCTAGCAGTATTTTCACATTAACTGTAACTTGAACGAGGTCAGGGATGGGGTTCCTTTTCAAAAAAAATTAATCTTTTGCCTTACTACTCTTTTGCTCTTTTATTTTCACCCTAATTTTCTGAATCATCAACTTCTCTGTTTTCTTAGTTTCTTTCCCTCTGTGTCCATGAAAAATGGAGAACGGCCCTGAAAAAAGATCAGAATGAAAAAGAAAATGTATGTTTTGGTATGCCATATGACTATATGGTTTGCTAAATTTGGGGTCTTTGTATCTATACAAATATAGCATGTACTTTGGTACTTTATTGCTGCACAATATGGACGCTTGCTAATAAAACCCAGGCTATTGCAAATTTTCCTGGTCAATTGCTAGGACAAGTCAAGATGTAGCGACATGTTGGAATATAGTTTACTCTGTATTATTCCTTTCCCTCTTATTGTATTGGAACCCTTGACGATATCTTTCGTTATTCTGTCACCAGGCTGAAGGTAAGAAAAGGATGAAGGCCATTGGTAAAGTTGACGTACCCCAAGAGGCATTTATGGCTGTGTTAAAACTTGAGAAAGAGGTTTTATGATAGAGGTTGTACGAGGGTAATTGTAAAATATGTGGTCAAAAGTTAGCATTTTAAACAGGAAAAGGGACAGAAATAGAACATGTGAATTTATCAAGGTTGAGAAAGTTTCAAGTTTTGAGATGCCATAAGTCTTGGTTGTGTAGCCTACGAATCTTCAAGGGTGATTGATTTAGGCAATGGAGTTTTAAGTTTCTCTTTTTGTAGAAAGATATGATATACCTGCTATTATTATGATTCTTGATGATATAGTATTGAGGGTGTAAACTAGTTGAACAGCGCTTTGGGAAAGCGCATGAGTCTGAGTTGGGTTGTTAAATATTTGAGTTGAGTTCTAGAATGAAAATGACGTAAATATATTTTTAATTTTTTTTTTCAAAATTTAAATTAAAATATTTACTCGAACTTGAGCCCTTATAAATTTAACTAGCATATTAAATTATTTGTAAATACAACTTATTTAGAGCAATCTTGGACTTTTTTTTCTTTTAATAATTATTAAATCTCACGCATTTTGTTTTTACTAAATTCCACATTTTCTTACCAAAATACCCATATTTCCTTAGAAAGATCTGGGCCCAGAACGCCTCTAGTTCCTACAGCAGTCTCCAACTCAGCTTAGCCAGACTTGCCTGATTCACCTGTTTTAGGGGGCGAGTTCCAAATTTCCATGGCCTCCTAACCCTTTCGGTCTGCAAATCTTTCCCATGGGCTTCAATATTTGTGGCCCGAAAAAATCGGGCCTAATTGGCCTGGCCCGTTTGGCCCGCGGGTTAAATGAGTTCGGGCCATTTTAGCCCGTGGGCTGACGGACCGGCCCGATTTCAAAAAAAAAAAAATTTAATGTATTAAATGAATGAACATTATGTTTGTGTTTGATGGTTTAAATGTTTTTTTTATTTGCTTGAAGATAGTTGGTTTGTTTTAGAAATTTTTGATGTAAAATTGTAAATATACTGCAGACTATAGATATAAACATTACATAACATTCTGTGTTTATCTTTTATGATTTAAATTTGTTGAAGTTGAGATGACATAGTGGACTGTTTTAGGCCAAAATAAGACTATAAATATGTTGTTTGTTTGTAAATAATTTAATAAATTTATTTTTTCAACCAACATAACATCATAACTTTTTTTAAAAAATTATAAATTTTCGGACTATTTGTTTAGAGGCTAGGCTGGACCTCAATATTCTAGGCCCGCACCACACATGCATGGCTCTCTTGGTATCCCGAGTCACCCCACAAAAATTTCCTGCAGATTTCTCTTCAGTTCATAATCAAATCCTCTAGACCGTTCCCAAATCTGGTTACTCTCAAAACCTGATCAAGAAAGTTCCAACTCACCCTATTGTATGCCTTCTCCAAATCAACTTTGGTAATCATTCCTCCCACCTTGTCAGTTCTACAACGAAGAGAGTGTTTAGCCTCCTGGGCCGTCGCAATGTCATCAACGGAAAGGCGAGCCAAGGATTAAACTCGTTTGGCTTGCGATGGAAGAGCGTGAGATAAAAAGAAGCATCCTATCAAATTTTCAATTCATAATAAAGAAACTCTTATCCAAATATTAAAAATACTTATCATTTCAAAAATAAAATAAAAAACGCTTTTAAATTAAGGAGATCTTGTAGCAATCCAAATACACACAAATTCTACCTTACAAAACAGTGACAAGAAACATACACTCATACACACAAAGTAAGGAAATCTTGTAGCAGCCAATTTAATTTGAAGAGTTGGAGTTTGAAACCTCTGTTGGACATGGTGGAATAGGCACATCAATAGACCCCTCCAACATTAGCACCACTTTCTTCATAGGAAAACGAAGAGCTGGCTCCTCCTGAATGCACCATAAGGCCACTGCAACCATTCTCTCAAAGGTCTTCTTGTCTACATCTTCACCATCCACAAGTTTGTTCAGCTTCCTAGAAGCAAAGCACTCATACGCCCAAGAAGAAAGTAGAGTTGCTTCTGGGGTTGTTATATTCACTTCCAAATATCTTCTACAGCAGATAATTTCAAGCAAAACAATCCCAAAACTGTAAACATCCACCTTCAGAGATATCGCGAAATTCTTTCTGTCCCATTCTGGTGCCATATATCCTCTCGTTCCTCTTGCTCCTGTCAAAGTTCTTGTTTGATCTGGCATAAGAAACTTAGCCAAACCAAAATCAGAGATTTTTGCTGTCCAAAATTTATCAAGCAAAATATTCTGTGGTTTTATGTCGCAATGTATGATGGGGGTTTCACATTCTTCATGAAGGTAGAGTAATCCTCTGGCAACTTCTAATGCTATCCTTACTCTCTCTTGCCAAATTGGACCTTTTCTTGCCTTATAGAGGTGATCCGCAAGTGAGCCATGGCTCATATATTCATAAACCAATAGCCTTTTGGATCCCTCAATACAATATCCCAGCAAGCGAACCAAATTCTTGTGTCGAGTCCTGCCAATTGCTCTCATTTCTGCACGAAACTCTCTTTCACCCTCTTCAACTACCTTCTCCAGTTTCTTGACAGCCACCATGCTTTTACCCTTGTCAAAAGTTCCTTTGTAAACTGCTCCAAAACCTCCTTTCCCCAGTTCTTCTTTAAATCCATTAGTAGCCTTCCTCAAGTCATTGTAGGTGCACTTTCGAAGGGTAAATTCACCAGTTAAGTTTGTTCTTCCTGTCTCCATGAGCTGCTTCCTGTACTTTGTTATATGCAATTTGAAGAGGAGAACAGTGAAGATTCCAAGGGCTATGCATGAATATGTGACAAATCCTAGGCTTAAAGTCAGTATTGTCACCCATGGCATCTTCTCTTGATTGCTTTCCCCTGTACTAATGCCACTTAATTTGAAGAAAGCATCCCAAGTACCAGACCATGCACTAACATTAGGACGTATTACATACTTGAGCGGAAGCTTATATTTCTTACAAACACCTAAATTAGAATACGCAGCAGCATCACAATCACAGTCTTCCGAGCATGATAGACTACATTCTTGTTTCTCTTGCATGGATGCTACAAAATAAGGATGATCATGCCAAGATAAGTCAGAAACAAGAGTTATGTTGTGAAGGGCTGTATCTTCCTTACCACTGATGCATCTTTGGCTCTCAAAGCTCCTCTCGCAACCACTGAAATTTTCATCCGGGTTTGTGAAATTGAATCCAGGTATACAAAAGCAATGTGGTTCACCATTTACCCTGCTGCAGTAGCTGTTATAACCACATAAACCTTTCACATCACAGAGATCAGAAATTGCTTCCCATTCTACAGAGGGCATCTTGGAGTAGTTGCCCTCAGCTTCAAAGATGTGCGAGTACACTCGGAAATTTCCATCATAATCCAGTGTTGCGCGGAATATAACGGTAAGATTTTTATATGATGGAGATGCATTCAATGTTTGAAATTGTAGAGGATCATCATTGGAAATTACCTGTAATAATGTCCCTGTATCATTAAGCAGCATATCGTAATTGGAGGCATTGAAAATTCGTGGAGAGTAAACCAAATAGGCATCTGTGGAGTCATCTCTGGTGTTCACTGGATATGCAACAATTTTTCCATCATATTGCATTTTCAGACGAAATCTTCCGGGTGAATGATCCGTTTGAGATGCACTTGAAACCAGTTGCTTTCCTCTTTTAAGTACCTGGCCTCCCAGAATTGAATCAGTAGGGACTCTGAAACTCTGCCAGATTATATCATGTCCTGCATTGTAAAGAACAAAATTTCCATTGTCCATCATGGAAGCAGTAACAGCAATCTCAGAATCAGAGGCAGCAATAGTTTCTCTATCAGGTATCAACTGGATCTTCCCATCAACAAACCTTACAATTGCATTTGATGATACGGGTGGTTTATCTCGATTTGCAGTCCACACAACCGTAAGATTCTTTGGACCCTGTACTATATAAATTCCAACTCTGTAAACATTTCCTTGTGGAAAAAATCCAAATCTGAATCTTTTTGAAGCTGAGGACCAAGCAGTGTCTGGATCATCAGCAAACACTTGGGAACCCGGAATTATAATACTCTGCTGAGCACTTGTGGCTTCAAAAATTATCACAAATATTAAAGGTAAAAGGAGATTTGCAGATAGAGAAGCCATATAAGTACAGTATGATCAATGAGATTGGTGAGCTTTAATAATATCTGCAGGGTTTATAGCCAGTTTTCTAATCTTCCACGACTCCTACCAATTGCCAGGACGACTTTTGACTTTGCAATATCTAGGAGGAAGGCTTGCCAAGTCATCATGAAAATGCCAGGAAACTAATGGCTTTCCAGCATTGATTATATGGGACGAAAGACAATGACTTTTTACCTAAAAGCGTGGTCTGATTGATTAAATCTCTTTTTCTTTTCCATGAATCCTTCCCTTGTATCTGGGCCCAATATTATTACAAGTCATACTGTATTTATGAATCATGCATTAATTAGAGCAGGAGAGACTTTAAGTCTATTCAAGTTTTACCACTTCGTTTTGTATATATATTGTTGCATCTTCGTTCGTCCAACACAGTGTCTCTTTGAAAGGCTTTTGTACTCTCTCTTGGATTTCTATAATGTCAAAGTTATTCATCACTTTGTTATCATTGTCATTATCAGTTTATATTGGAAATCATCAGGCGCAGGCTGCTAATGTGACATTGGGTTCCGAGCTCAAACCCGGAGACAATCCATGGCTCTCTTCTTCAGGTAATTTTGCAATTGGTTTCTACAAAAAGGGCAGTGGTTTTGCTTTAGGCATATGGTTAACTGGAAATCCAAATGAAACAAATATTGTCACGTGGACTTGGAATAGAGATATGCCACCACTCCCTTCTGATGCCTCTCTTAGGTTCACCAGAGAAGGCCGGTTTCTGATTATGACCAAACAAAGTTTGATGCCAATAGCCCAAAACCTCACAGATGTAGCTGCTTTTGCATGTTTGCATGATTCTGGTAATTTTGTGATCTATAATGCAACTAATCATGTCATTTGGGAGAGTTTTGATTGTCCCACTGATACCATATTACAAGGTCAGTCTATGAACTCTGGAACTAGCTTGGTTTCTAGTGTATCAGTTTCAGATAGATCAAGCGGAAGATTTACACTCAACTTCCAGGAAGACGGAAACCTTGTAGCATATCCAATAAACACTGCAAAGGAGCCCCTTGATTCTTATTGGTCTGCTGGAACTGTGGATTCATGCCAAAAGCTTATTCTCTCTGAAGGAGGCCAACTATACCTGAGTTCTTCAGGTCTATACCCGAAAACAATAGCTCAAAGCTCCTATCCTACAGGGTTAAGGAACAGGACAACAATATATCGTGCAACTTTTGATGCTGATGGCAATTTTAGGCTATACTTGCATACTTTTGGGAAAAATGGTAGTTCATCTATGACGACCATTTGGTCAGCATTAGAGAATCAGTGCCAAGTTAGAGGTTACTGTGGTTCTAACAGCTACTGCTCCAGCAATAGCAGCGCTGCTGACAACACTAACAATTGCTTATGTTTTCCAGGCTTTGTCCATGTTAATGCCGAAAAAAAATTCCTGGGATGCTACCGGAACTTCACTTATGGAAGATTTTGTGGAAGAGATGATCAAACTTCAAAGTCCTACTACATCTCTGAAATAGACCATGTGATAATTGGAGACTATCCGTATTCTGTAATCGGAGCTGTTCCAGAGGATTGCCGAAATTCTTGCCTCAGTGATTGTAACTGCTGGGCTGCTCAACATGCCAATGGAACTTGCAACAAGTTCACTACCCCAATTCTGTATGCAACACTAAATCCAAGCATCTCGGCGACAACTTTCATCAAGGGAAATAACAAAATTATGCAAGCTCCTGGTCATGAAAAGATTGATGGGAGCAGAGTTTCAGGTAAAAGGAAGAGGAAGATAATTCTGATTCTGACGCCTCCTTTAGCATTTGCAGCATTTTTGTTTACAGTGCTTGCAGTTCTCGCTTTCTTATTCCACAGAAAGAGAGCCCAGAAATATCAGAAGCTGCTAGAGATGGAAAATTTAGGACAGAACAAAGAGTTCACACTTCAATCCTTTTCTTACAGTGAGCTTGAGAAAGCCACAGATGGATTCAAGAATGAGATAGGAAGTAATTCATATTGGAAGGTCTACGAAGGAATCATATCTGAGAGCAATAGAAAAGTTGCCGTAGCAAGACTTGAAAATTTTGAGGTAGGAGAAAGAGAGTTCGAGGCAGAAATGACTACCATGGGGCGAATTTATCATAAGAATGTGATTCAGTTGGTGGGTTTTTGCATACAGGGAGCTAAAAAACTTCTAGTTTATAAATTCATGAAAAATAGATCCCTTGCAGAAATTCTATACAACATTGAAAATCGACCAGCCTGGAAACAAAGAAAGCGAATTGCAATGGATGTAGCCCGAGGAATTCGTTACTTGCACGAAGAATGTGATACTATAATAGTCCACTGCAACATTGAGCCAAAGAATATACTAGTGGATGACAATTGGACTGCTAAGATTTCCAACTTTGGTTCTGCTAAACTTCAAATGCCAAATCAAGAAGAATATCTTGCCAAGGATAGAGAGAAAAGGCGGTATAAGGCACCCGAATGGCAGAGTAGTGCTGGTGTATCGAAGAAGGTGGATGTCCACGACTTTGGATTCTTGATGCTGGAGGTCATATGCTGCCCTAATAATTCTGGGAGGAATGTTCTGAATGCTAAAGAATTTTCTTCATGGGTTTATGAGTGCTTTGTAACCAAAGAACTCAAAGAGCTCATTGGAGATGAAGATGCAGACATGGATTCTTTGGAGAGGATGGTGAAGGTGGGATTGCTTTGCATCCAAGCAAATCCCAACCTTCGACCATCAATGAAAGATGTTATCCTCATGTTGGAAGGAATCATGGACATACCACTTCCCCATTCTCCCTATTGAATGTGTCTCTGTTGTACCCTCTGTTTCCTTTCATTTTTATTTCTAGTACTATTTGACCTGACTCTGCCCCTGGCTGAGGTGCGGAGGGGTGCTGCTGGATCATGATATTTAGTTTTCTATTGTAATGTTAGAATAGAGAATCATAGTTATGAAGTATTTTTATTATGGACATAAATTTGATACTAGTAACAACTAACAATCATGATGACAATAAGTTTGTATTTCACATTGTAATGTTAGAATAGAGAATGGTTTCTTCCCAAAACGATTAAACTCGTGGAAAACAGAGGTATTGCAATATGCTATTCCATTCACATCACATCAAGGATAAAGGATACAATCACTTTTATACAAAAACAAGGTGGAGGTGGACAGCTAATGCTAACACTAATTCCTGTCGGCTAACATGATATATGAAAAGAAGGAATTTTTTTTATTAAAAAAAATTAAAAAAAGAAAGAAGGAATGCTTTATAATGCTAACACTATACACGAGATATATATTAATATTTGATTAAAACTAACCTACTACTACAAAAAGATAGAAGACGATTTTTGACCATTGATTTTGCAGGGAGCTATCAGTTTCGTAGTCTTGTTTGCTAATCATAGTTACATTGGTTTCTTTGCATGCTAGCTAATTAGTTAGGCCTATCTGGGTTTGAAGCTGATGGGATCAAAGCTGGTGCCTAAGAAAGGGGTACCTAAGAGAAAGCATGAGTCTGTGCACTGTCCCGGTGATATTGGCGCCTAAGAAAAATGGGATATGGAGGATGTGTGTTGATTATAGAGTTATCATGTGAAGTGATAATTGACAAATAGAATATGTAATTTTGGATGGATGGAGTATTCATTCAATAAAAAGTCTACAGAATAGTTGTTAGATTATCTGGAGAATATTAGCTTAGCTCATTTCAGTGAATCCGTGAGAATCTTTTAGGTTGATTTCTACTTATAACCAAGCCCCAACTTCTTAAACTTTCTCCGGCGCTGAAGCGTCTGCCACCATTCTTGTTTTCTCCTGGCCTTCTTACCTTCATATTGACCTTTTTCTAATTGCTTAGTTAATTTTTTTGCAGATTTTTCAGACTTTTTCGAGTGCCGGATATGCCTGAAGAGCCCTCCGACAAGTCCATTGAAATGGTGGCCTTGATTTCTACGGTGAACTACATTGCCGAATGGTTTCCCAACCTTTTCAACTGCCCCTTTTCCATAAGCTTCGAATCTTACAGAAGGAGAACTCTTTGTTGTGCATTTTGAGAGGGACTTTCCTCTACTTTTCCTGGCTTCATGATTACTAGCATCTCTACCATCCTCATCAGGATCCAGGTGATGATGGTGGTGGTGGTGGTGGTGATGGTGGTGGAAGATGACAGATAATTTGTCTTTCAACTTCTTCCACGTTCCAACTTGTTTCTTGAGTTTCATCCCTTTATGTTGTTTGCAAAACCTGGCTGAATCTGTTTCCTCTGATTTTAAATTCCTCTGAAAGTATCTGGTCTTCTTATGGTGTCGGAACCTAGGTTGCGATGAGTACTCCTTGCTTTCACTAGCACTAAAGGAAGAAAATCGATCAGTGGTAGCACTAGTTGATGATGAGTAGTTCCCAGTACTCTCGTCACAACTAATGGATGTTAGTTCATAATCTCTGTCTCTGTCACTAATTGATGATGAGTATTTATCAGCGCTGCTGCTTGTATCAATATGAGGATGCCATTGATGTGTGGTTCGCAGAGAGTATAATCCACTCCTGCTACTGGGACTGGGACTATTGTGCTTCTGTCTGTGTTTCCAATCTGGGATATATGTTTCTTCACTTTCACGATAGGAGGTGCTACCCTGCTGGCTTGAGGAACTTGAGTTCAAATAGGTGTCCTCATATTCATGTTTATGTCGTGATATCTTTCTCGGTGGATTCCTCCTGCCTTTTTTCTTTGGATTTCTGACCTGCACCTCATCCATCCATTTTGAATTTACTGTAGATTGAGTAGTCCTGCTGTTTTCTAGTTGAATGTGTCCTTCAAACTCCTGAAATGGCAAGTTTTTTTTTCTTTGAGCCTTCCAAGACTGATACTGATTCACATTGAAGTAGTAGTCAGCAGGAATGCTTGGTGGCCCAGATGGTTGACATGCTACAGGTATCCTGGATACGCCATCGAGGACACCTTGCTTTTCATGCAGATTTTCCATGCCAATTTGATTAGGTGTAACAGAAGCAGGAATCGTTACTGAATTCATATATCCGTTTGGTGATACATTTTTAAGATTGTACGTCTCCTTCGGCATCAGATCCTTCTGCATTGGCCTGTTCAGAACAGGAACCCTCTCTGTAATCATGTAACTATCAGGTGACTTGAAATTATATGCCTCACTTGGCATTGGATCATTCTGCCTTGCCTGATTCAGTGACTCAATTTTGGCTATAATGGATTTGACACTCTGACCAAAGTGTAAAGTATCTTCACCCTGACTTGATATATGACTTTCTCTGCTATTTCTAACCGGGAGATATTTAAGAGGCTGAACACTATCCTCATTTTCCAATTTCATTTTCATCTCTTGACTGAGTGTCTTACTAGGCAGCTGCTGCTGTGGACTTGAGTCCTTATGCTCACCGTTCACCATCCCATAGAATGACTCTGTACTCTCCACATCTGAGTATCCTATCTGACCCCATTCAGTCCCTGTAGCTTTTGGGGATTTTTCCGATTCTGTCTTAGGAACAAAATCAGATATCCTATCAGATAGCTCATTTTGAGCTACATTATCCACGGGGCATGATGAACTTGTATGCAGGCTTGAACTCCCAAAAAGTATCTTCAGATTCTGAATAGCCAGTTCAATTTGCTTGATGACATCAGAAGCTTCTTCTTCAGGTGAAGGATCAACGACTTGGCATTTGTCTGTAGCTTCCATGGCAGATGTTGCTCGCCTGGACAGAGAGAATTGCATAGATCCTGTGGCAGTTATATTAAGACCTTCAAGTCCTTTTTGCTTTTCCTTCTCGAGGGTCCTTGATGATTCAGGAAAATTATCAATGTGATGATTGTTCAACTGGTGCAGACTTATGATCTCGGATCCAGCTTTCAGATCACACAATGTTGATTGCTCTGCAATGTGGCGTTTGCAGATCCTGCAGCATTTGTTTCTAATCCCATATCCCAGAATAGGGTGGTTTGGAGAAGTTTCTTGGTTTGTTATCTTAGCATTTTTGTAGTCAAAATTGTCCAGATCATTTCCAGAGTTTTGAATCACAGGTGAAATTTCTGAATGATTCTGTAAAGCACGAGGCAGCTGCTGCTTCCATTGATCACTTAACTGTAATGGCTGAGTAGAATATTGTGTCCCAGATAATGTACCACCACCCTGACCTGCAACCAGTACCTATCGGAGACATTCACAAAATTCTAAGGTAATAAAAAGACATGTCTATAATCCTCTCATCTTTACAGATATTTCCATAATGAACCTAATTAAATTTACTTAATGTTTACCTCCGAGTGAGCCTTGAAAACCTTCTTGGTTTCCATATCCAGTAAATGCTTCAGCAGGAGCTGTGTTTTGTCATCCAACTGTTAAATGGAATCAGGATGCAACGTTAGTCATCATCTAAAAGCTCAGGACCTATACGTTTTTAGAATGGAGATCATTACAATTACAGTAGTACACTACAAGAACAGGTAATTCTCCTAGACCGTATGGAAATTCATATGCAACAATATATAATTCACAAAAGATATGCACAAAGACCTATATGTTTCTACAATATAATTCATAAGAACCTAGGAAGACCTATACATTTTTAGAAAAATGCACGTATTTATTAATGGTGAACATTCACCCAAAGTTGCTTAGAAGGATAAGGATAAATGAAGAAAAAACTTGTCAGATAATGAAGATGAACTCAATGAAAAGTAGAAATGAGGGAAGAGCTTATTCCGACAGCACAGAGGTACATGTTTCATTGCATTGAGATAAATGTACAAATTCAACACCTCTCTATGAGCTTTAAACCATGTTTTTAACGCGGTATTTGATGAGGTGACTCAACTTGTCCATGGATTGCTCCCACATGCCAGAAAAAGGAAACAAAACCTAGGAACAATTAATGTTTGATTGCATCTCACTCACATGAAATATTAGGACACATTTCATGAATGGGCAACCTCTCAATATCTAGAACAGGTTAGGGAAAGACTCTGTGCCCTCATAGATGTAATAATGGATTCTTGAACTGTCTCAGAACATCATCCATAGCCCTGTGTTTATTTTTAGATAAAGAATGTGAAATAAACAAGAAGGGCATAAATGCGAGATGACATACCGAATTAGATGTAATGTCTATTGCAGAATCTTCATCTTTTCCAAGAATCCTGTATAATTTCCTTAGAGAATCAAGAGTTGATTCTATATCCTCAATGTCCATCTTGAGAAGCACAAATGACAAGAAATCTACAAGACAACTAGTTTCAAGAAGAAAATTAAGACTAGGGATCTGAAAGGTTCTTTGAAGTGAAGGATCAAAGCAAAAGAGAGAAGAAATAGGACATCTTAAGAGGTTAGACTGCTTCAATTTAAGTGATGATTCTACCACAGAGTAACTACCATTCAATTTAAGGGCATCTGTATAGTTTTAACCATCAAAAAACATAACTGTTCCTTTTGTATCTGTACCACAAAAAAAGGCCAATTCTTGATCTTCATTTCCATGAAAGAAAGTTCCTAAAAGTAAACCATAGTTCATAACTCTTCGATACTAATTGATCTCGATAAGTGAAAGAGACAGTATCCGGGCTTCTAATATCACTCATTTTATTTCCTATCATTTTCTCATTGCTTCAGTCATTTAAAAACAACAGAAAAACAAAAAAGGGCATGATGTATTTTCAATCAGAAAAAGGAGAAAAGAAGAGAACTGACATAGAAAGGGATCTAAAATTGGAAAGCCTGGTTTTCAGAAGGAAGCCATTGTAACAGTTTTGTTTCGTTATCATTGCTTGGGAAGTTTATGGGTAAGTCTCAAACTGATAAGCGCCAGTTTTTGAAACGACACCTTCCCCAACAGGTACTTCACACACACACACACACACATGGGTGTTTGTATCTTAAAGTTTGATTGGCCAAATAGGATTCATGAATAATAAGAATCTAATCTTATCTACAAGCAAATATAATTTTTCAATATTAGTTTGGGAATTTTTGTCTTTAAATTAGTTTGGGAATTTTTTTGATTAGTTGGTTATATGTTTCACATTTATTAAAATTTAAAATGGAAAAAATCTAAGATACACTTGAATTTCAAAAAAAAAAAAAAAAAGATCCAGCCGTTGGAAGATTTCAAAATAAAATCTCATTCGTTTAAATTTCAGATTCTTTATCAAATCCTAAAATCAATTTTTATCATTTCAAATCATTCAGATTTTCTTCCTATATGGTGATTCGGTGAACATTTTTGTCACAAAAATCTGAGTCAGTATTTAATTCCCTTCTTTAGAAGGTGCCTGTAGAATACTAATAGCTTCAATTATCCTGCGAAGTGAAGTTCGATTTTTGCACAACACTAAACCATTTCTACTTGTTTCAAAAATATAACATACTTTGAATAAATTATTTGTCATAAAATATAAGATATTTCATTTCAAAGTAACTTATAGTTTGAGACAGAGAAAGTATTTGAAACTTCAAATAAAAAATTTCATTATTTTTAGGTAATGATCTACTACTCATATAATAAACTTATAGTTTGGATTATGTGATATGAACTTTGTGACTCATTATTTAGGTAATGACTCCACCACTGGAAGATAAGTCATCGCGGAACAAAACTAGTATATGATCCTGAAGTTTCAAGCAACAGAATAAAGAAGAAATGTAGAAAAAAAATAATAATTTAGAGCTCACTATTTCTGAACCAGTTGGAAAACCATCAAAGAAAGGCTATGACATAACAAAAGAGTAAGTTCATTTGATTATATCATGAAACAAAGCATTTGGAAAACAAGTAATCACCGTTCATTCAACCCAATTTATGTCATATTCCTTGACTTTAGTAAGCCACTTCTGTGTATTTTGGGAGACATAAGGCTTGGCTGGTGCTTGCTGTTCTCTATATACATCATTGGCATTCAAATAATCCATTTTCTTCTCTTTTGATTGGCTTGCCTGTCTGTTAGGATGCCTCACCTTTAACGAGAGTAGACGTGAGACTTCATGAAGACCTCCCCACTTCTCTAATGCACGTGCAATATCATAGCGACCTATGAGAAAGAAATGCTGAATATAAATTATTCCCAGTATTCATTTCTGGAAATGATATTTCACAAGCTGATTCTACCAATCCTTGCTGTGTTTATCCATTTATAGATGATCAAAATGTTGTGAAAGGAATGAACTTCATGAGAAAATTATGATTGTTAGTACATGCGACAACCAATGTAGGTGCTCTCTGTGGACCTTAATTAAGCAGCAAGATCATTATCGTGGAACAAGAAATCTGATAAAACACAAGCTACTTCCAGATACATAGTTTTCTATTTCAGTCTCCCGCAAATAGATTAATTAACTAGCTTGCTTCACAGGATTAAGACTCTAAGTAGACTAAACATTCTTTCCCAATATTCTCAAGAAAAAAAGAGGAAAACAGAACAATGACTAAAGAAGGAGAAGGGATTCTGTTCCTTACCTGCTCGCTCAAAAGATTTTCTGCTGGGCATGAATGATGGGTCCATTCCCCAGCTCCTCTGGAACCGATAAATCTGTAGATTTAGGGAATTTTACTGTCATGTTTCTCCCAAAAAGTAGTAATGCAGCAGCAAAACTACTTTCCTTACAATATTGAAGTTCTGCTAACAATTTCTATTTTATTATACTTCGCTGCAGATATGCTAATAGCTAATATATATCATGATGCACAAATCCAACAGTTCCCCTCTTTTTCGTTCTAATTTTGATGACTTACCTCATCTTCCAAATTCTCAAGATTATCCCAATAACCTTTTGGCTTGCGGTGTTTGTAAGCAAGGGAAAGATTCATGAGTGAAGCAATTCTTCTAAATCCTCCCATGCGTGTAATTGCTTTCTCAATATCCACCCTTCCGTGCTTACGGAGTTGCTTTCTCATGGGCATAAAGCCTTCTTGTCCATGCTCGGCTATAAAACTTAAGAGCTCAGATTTGAGGATTTCAACATCTCTCTGTAAACCTGGAACTTTAGGTCTCTGTCTAGATGAACTTGGACTACTGCAATCAGAATCTTGATCAAGTAACTCACTGTGATCAGTAGCAGAATCACAAAGAGAGAAAACAATATGCTTATTTTTGTCTGTGGCATAGTCGAATTCCTCTGACGAGTTATCAGCATCTCTCTTTTCAATATAATCTCGTATTGCACATAGATTTGAAGGAAGATCTTCATATATCACCTATTATCAATAACATGTTTGGCAAATAAATTATTTACTAACATCATTGACTACCATAAAACATAATAATTCCTTCGATGGAAGTGGGGGGTGTTTTGATAATGATTAGCATTTTCTAGACTAAACGGTTCAATCATCACAAGTAAATATGGAATAAATTGGACGATACACTAATGCTTTAGAATAGTGGTAGGATGTACAAACCTCCTCCATGATAGCTTCAGAAAGAAACGAATTCTTGTGCATTCTTGACTCCACAGTGTACTTCATTAGTGTATGATGACTCCCTAACTGCTCCAGACTCCATTTCCCTCGAAATGAATCAAAATCTCCTTCTACTTGCACAAAGCTTATTTCTTGTTCAAGATTTTCACATAAATCAAGGACAACACGAGCATGAAGTACCATATACAGTAAACCCTTGCATCCCTCCTATAAATTACAGCAATAGAATGCATATTCACATAAGGCTGTTTTAAATTTACTTTTAAATATAGGGATAAATAGGAGTCCCATTTCACATAATTTAAGCAATCAAAAGAAGTTTTCAAGTTATAAGCCATCCTCTAATATGATTTACAATTTGAAGCAAACGCAAATTAAAAAGGAAAGTCATTTCCACCTAGAGAATGATTAAATTGCTCCTGAATAAAAAACATCAATTTCTAAAATTAGTATAGTTTTTTCTGTGAACAAAACATTTCTTCTATGTCAGAAGAGATTCTATCATCAGGCTGTAATCTTTTAAGAGCTAACCAAGAATGCTAATTTGGGGGAAGATTCAGAAAGGAAAAACAACCATATACACAGAGTTGTGAGTTCCAGTGATTGAAAATGCAATATTTAGGGAATTAACATCTTATATTTAGAGACGGAGGGAGTATTCAAGTTGACAATGGGTATTCTACCCATTCTTATAATTTATATCATAATCGTACCCAATTTCAATATGAAAGGGGTATCACATTCACATCCACGACCCCCTTGCTAAGGGAATCTCAAATTTTAAAAGGTTTCGAGACCTTTTGCTGCAGCTGCAGCAAATTCAGTCATACAAAAAAGGTGAAGTTTTTCCTGACTCTTTTGTTGATAAAATAATTTGGTAATTGTAACTAATTTGAAACCCTCATTTATGCTATGTAATCTCTTAAATCTGTTCATTCATTGTGGAACAGCTTGGCGATCTATTTCTATCTTGTCTAGCTCCAATGTGTTTGTCAACATATAATTACAAACTCAACTCTAATGTTGGCAACTAGATCCTTAAAAGAATAATTTGTATATATGATCTTTGATTTCCCAGCTCCCTCGATCTATCACTGCTTTGGACAGTGAGCAGAATTTAAGCATGATAATTCCACAAAACAAGGAACAGAGTTGATTTTACATAAAGTGAAGACTGATAGAATAACCTATTTTACCATATCCATTACAACAGTTGTTAACACCTAACAAATAAGTCAGATGGATTGACTGTTAAATCTTATTAGCCCCGGGGAACAGAAATCATATCTAGGTACATAAGTGAAGATTGATAGAATAACTTATTTTATGATATTCATTACAATAGTCATTAACACCTCATAAATAGGACAAATGGACTGACTGTTAAATCTTATTATCCCTGGGGAACAGAAATCATAGCTAGGAAAGGTATCTGATGCGATAAAAGAAGAATCAGGAACAGCAAATATTAGAATGTAAATTTTATGATCCTATTATTACTGCAAGGCATTCACCTTATACTAGCTACTTTATTATAGACAACAAATTTTCATATATCAAACTTTATTAATTGAGGAAATAATAAGTTGCCTGTACCTGAAGAATGCGAACTTTATTGTTCTCCCGTGACAGAACCTTACTGATAGCTAAATTTGGAACTATCCTGCACTTGTTATGGAAAGTGGAATTTTTAATAAAAAGAAACTTTCTTTTCAAATTAACCAAGTATAACTAGTAAATCAAGTTTGAGATTAGAGTAAATACATATTAGTTATGAAGATCACCCTTGCTTTATGCTTCCCTTTTTTATCTAATATGTTATGAATTAATTCCTTGCATATGCTAGACTTTTCAGCTTATCCCTCTCTAACATAATTTAGACAGCAAGCAGCAGAAGAATGGGAGTCACTTCCATAAATGTAGGAAACCACGTGTGTTGAATTTTGGATGAGGTTGAAGAGGAACAATATGTTGGTCTTTGGTTTTATCACTTTCTCATTTTGATAAAAATATTTGACATGTGAAAGGTAGTGACAAACCTGAAGTAAACTATATAGATGTACAGCTAGAGATCATGCATTGGTTAATGGGAAATTAAAGTTATAAAAGTGATTGTTCAACAAGACAGTAGCGTAAAGTAGCAGATTCCTTGGGTATAAAGTCAAAGGAGTAGCAGAGCCAATCAAACTTTGCATCATGATCGACTCAAGGTTCCGTGTAAGTTTCAAAGATTCAAATATAATTGTGCATGTATTTAATGAGTCACAAATGTTAATGCGGTATTGATTGAAAAGAGAAAAAAAGAATATGGGTAAAATGGAAATATTAGTAATAATTACACTATTGATTTACAAAATTGAAAAATAAATGAACCAACATAAGCAGAAATATTTGACAACTAAAATGAAATGGAGGGAATAATGTGACAAAATTGAGGTTGCAAAAATAGAAACTAAGAAAAGATCTTGTTAGAACTCAACTACATTTAGAACTTGAAATTAGAAAACAAAAAGATAATGGACCATATGACTTACTCTGGAAGGCTCTCATAAGCAGTCAAAATGTTCCAAACATCACGAACAGAAGCTTTAACAGTGATGCTAGCAACAACACAGCGATGAACACCTCCATTTTCCTTCAGGAAATTCCTAAATTATCAGCAGGACAACTTAAATAGAACTGCCTACCAAAGATAAATTTGAAAGGAGAGATATTTGTTACCAATAAGCCATCAAATCTGCGAAGATGAACCTCATCTACAACACATGGTCTATCAAGATTGCATACTTTACCAAACACTCCCCATTTACTGTTTAAATCACTTGTAGCTGGGGACAAGGGCCCAAAAGTAGCCTTCACAAAGTTTTCCTTGAATTCTTCCCCAGTAGAAAGGCTATTCTTGTCATGTGTAGCACCATTTATATCGAAACCGGTTGAGGCAAGGGAAGGAGTAAATGTTGTCGCACATGAAATTTCAGCAATCAATAAATTCTGGCTCCCCTTAAAGCTACTTTCAGCTCTAAAAGCCAACGCTTGAAGGTTTACTGGGAGATCTGATCCAATTATTCTCTCCAAGAAGATTGCAGGGAAGTTGAATGTTGGTATCACATTTACTTCGTAACTTAAAGTAGTTACTGAGGACCTGCAAAAGCCAGAGATTTCAAGATAAGAAAGTACTAGGATAAAAGACAGTAAAATATAAGTCAGACTTCTTTGCAAGTTGTTCAAATAAAATTAAATGAACCGCAAATATTCTAGTTACTTTAAACTTTGGCCAAATAGAAATAGTTAGCTTGGAGCTTCTTGAAACAGTCATTAGTCCCTTAACGTTTTGTGGATGTTTGTATCATGACTAGATACGAGGCAAGCAGAATAAGATCTCATATAACTGAATGAATTCACTGACTTCATGATGTAGAACAAGAGTGAAAGAGTATCATATTCATTCTTCTGTTCTCTGACAGCTTTTGGCAAGTCTATTCTGGAATTGGTTAGTTATCTGAATTATGTCTTCCACGTGGATATAAAGCTATGATAGAATTGCTTGGGCATCTACTTAGTCGGGTTAAGCTAAGTTTTGGATCTTTACCTGGTGGGATTACGTTTGATTTTAGATATAACAAAGGAGCCCTAGGCTACCATGCGTAGAAATGTTTTTATTAAAATAGATGGGAATTATAATTAAAGACTATGAATTATCATAAAGCTATGCATAAGAAAGATGCATTACTGGTTTGCTGTTCTTTTAGCTTTTGGTCAAATGTAATAAGCAAATATTTCCCAAATTTTAAAAGGTGTGTTCCAAAAAACTTGAAGTTGCATTTCTCTAGTATAAATATACAAAACATACGAAATTTTTGACGATTTTAATATTATTTGTATGGGATATATCCAAAAGTTTATAATTGACCAAAATGCCAACTTTAAAGTTTGATAAGTTTTTGGAAAAAGGCATAAAAATTATACTTCATCCAAATTGAATGTTCACTTTTCTATAGAAATTTCAAAGACTTGAATGTTTATTTCTTCAAGCAAACATTCGTTTTTAATCAAAAGTTTCACTATTAACTCTTTAATTTAATAGATCTATTCTACTAAAACATCAATCCCACCACTAACTAAATTAATAGTCTAAATAAAGTCAAAACTGAATATTCGATTTAGAACATAAGGAGTATAATTTACACGTGCACTCGAAAAGTATATGCATCTGTATCTATGAAATATTAAGTCTCAAGTATAGATATCATACTCTAAATCATGCATTTACTAATTTTTTTCAAAAAGCCCTGCTTTCCACCACTGAGTGCACATGTTGATGAAGATTTTCAGTAATACTGTTATGATACTAATGATGATGTACTCTAATTTTATGCCATGGAATTCAATGCCAACAAAACAATTTTAGATGTACTCTAATGATGATTCATGGATAATTCTTTTTTTATTTCCTTCCCCTCTTTCACTTCATTGCTTCAGTCACAAAATATGGCAGAAATCGGGTTCAATATATTCTAAGTATCACTCTACATGTTTAGCCACCAATTGATGAGAATGAACCACCATATTAATAAATACATGTGATAAGATCTTGTCAACTCTACATGTTTAAGAAACTAAGCAATCACACAGGGATATTAGTAGCAGCATGTAACTTACCTTTTACCAGATTTGACTGACCATTTTCCTTCAAACTTCTTAAAATCACCATCAACCATGGAAAAGATAAGTTCACGATGATTTTCCTGATTAATACAAGTTTCATAGACTGAGAAATCAATGCATCAAATGCTTATGAAATATGACATGATATTTCAATAAACGCAGATTCCGAAGTGCCTTCACTTGAGAAAACATATAAAAGAGAATCAGAGACTGGAACAGTTCCATTGAATACTTGAACATTATTTTCAAGTCCCCAAAACACTTTTGGAAATTATGTGGCTCAGAAAATAGGAATTAATAAGAAAAGCGACATTTATTCCATTCTCTCCTACTTCACTCCACCTGTTTCAACTCAGTAAAGAGGAAAGACAGCTATTGCAAGAGCATTCTCAGAAGAATGCTTGGAAGGGAAAAGCTAAAGGAAGGAGAGGAAGTAAGGCAAGATGGCTTTCCTTCAATGGCCCCAAAGCTATTACAGACTTCAAAATCTCCCTAGTCTCTTCACCCAAAGGCAAACAAATTGCGTACAACTTATTAGAGTTGTTTGATTTAAAGTTCAATCTCCAATCCAAGAGTAGTATACTAAAGAAAAGTGTATTAAAACTAATGCAACTCTCTGGTCCAACCTGCACCTCCTTTAAGTTCGTGCTTCAGTCAACTTCAGTGGAAAATGATTTTAATCAACTTTGGTACAAACAAAGAAAGTTCCTCAATTCTTCGCGATAGACGCTAACATACTTTATCAGTGACTCAATATCTCTAATTACTAGTTTGAGAGAGCTACCCTCAACTTTTCTACAAAATGAGCTATCATTGTCCTTGAGAGAATAAATAAAACTTCGTAAAATAATTATAATAGAGGAACTTCTTTATGTGAGTGTACAATAATTAGCAAAAAGTCAGTTGCTTCCTATAACACTCAGTCACCTAATTTGAGGGACCTTTTGTGTGCGAGTGTATGAAAATTAGCAAACGTTGGTCTGGTTGTAATAACTCTAAGTGAATTAATTTCACATATTACCCAATATAATATTGTAAGGGAGTACCTGTACCACTCATTAATTTCTTTCTTTTCCAAAAATCTCCGCAATAGAATATATTTTAGGTCCATCAAAATTACTGTGACTAAGAAGTTCTGTCAATAATAACTCTTGTAATTTATATACCATCAACCTCTCATGGACACCAGTTACCATGGAATCTACTCTTTCTTCATTTCACAATCTATCTTAATCAAGAAACAAAAGAGCATTCATGTATAGATTTAAATGATATACTGCTGCTTAAAACAACAATATTTGAGGATTTCTAGCTGTACAAGTTAAGCCAGTAGTAGTGTCAAATGATGCTTACTGATTTATGAATTTCTTGGAGATCCAACACAACCCGAGCTTCTATATGCCAATAAAGTGCCCTTTGTAATCCTCTCTGCTCCAACCAAATCCTCCCAGCATGGGGACAAGGAATTCTTCGACTGACAAACAATTGATAATGAAAAAACAAGTGAACTACTAGCTCCTCTTTCTTAAGAACTACTTTTCATGAGATGTACATGTCGAAAACTGAATGTATATCCTTTTTCCTGACAAATATTTATCATAATAACCTAGCAGAAATGCATAATGGAGTGCATACGCAAACAAAATTATGTAATGTTTCAAATGGCAGTTGACCAATCCCCTGTGCATACAAAAACATATCTTTTGTCAAGCAAGAGATGTTCACAAAGTTCCTGGAAGCAATAACCTGATGATCACCATTCCATACTTTCCTTTCTTCCCCAAAGGACCAAAGTGACAAATACTCCCTCTGTCCCAAAATAGTGGTCATGTTTCCAGAAGGTTTGAGTAGTACAATTGAAACTTATATATATATATTTTTTGTTTTCTGGTTCTTTGGCAAAAGAAAATAAAATGCTTTTAAACATTAAACGGGATTGGAGATCAAAAGGAAAAACAAAACTACGAATACAGAAAATTCTAATTCACAACTAACATTGACATCGATCTATTTATCTGACATCAAAATATGAATTCCCTAATTGCAAAAGCAAGAAAGTCATAGGAAAATAATGGCATAAATTTTACTGAAATTTAGTAAGAAAATGTTGAGATTGTGATGATTACCTACTGACTAAATTGGGAACAAAATCGGCAAGTCTTTCATAGTCAGTAAGAGCATTCCAAACTGACTCCACATCTGCATTAACTATTATCTCAGCTTTAATTCCGCGTTCCCGCCAAGAAATCACCTCAACTTCACACTGAACTTTTCGCGCTCCTTTTTCTTCTTCCTCAGCTTCCCCATTTCTACCATTGCTTCTACGCCTAGCACTGATACAGGAGGTCCAGTTGGGCCTGTCTCTACTGTAACAAATGGCCAAGCATTTCTTGGGCGGACACAAATTGGATGGTGACTCAGAAAAAGAAAGATTTCTGGAGTCCCATTTGAAGGTAAAATTGAGAAAACATGTTACTTCAGTGAGGTTCCAAACCTTGCGGCCGATCATGGAGGGAGCTTAGCAGTTAACACTTAGCAGCAGCTAAGTGTTTGGGTTTTGTGGTAGAAACTTGGTTCTGCCACTGCCATGAGTTGGGGGACAACACATTGAAGACACAAAGGTACTTCCGACCGTTAATTCTAGACCACAAAATTCGTTGGGCATTGTCGTTTCCTCCTTTTATTTATTTTATTTTATTTTATTTTATCAAGATACCCGAATTGCGGCCTAAGTCGCAGATGTAGAGTTAATTTCACTGGCACTTGCGAGTGACCAGAATGAAAATATGGAATGTTTATGGATACTCAAAATGATTGAGTGGTTGAAAATTATTTGAAATAGTAAATTGATTCGTATAAATATAATGATAACATGGGCATAAGGGAATTTAATCGGAGTTTTTTCATTATTTATTAACTTACTATCTATCTTTTTTTATTTGAAAAAGAAATATGAAATGAATAATTGAGAATGAGAAAGAACTTGGGAGAAGAGAAATCAAAGAATACTGAGAAGAGAGAGAGAGAACAAGATTTGCTATTGATGAAGAGGTGTGAATAAAATAATACTGAATAAAAAAAAAACTATCTGAAATATTCATTCAACCATTGAAATTCACAATGGCTTCATCAAATAACTCTTTTTAACAAAAAAAGCAAAGATATTTTTTTTTGAAAAAAATAGAAAGATTTTTTTTTTCAAAGATATTATGGTGACAAGACAATTGAATGAAAAAAAAGTGTTGTCATATCATATTTATATAATTTAAAATTCTTTATGATTTGAATCGATCAATTTAATAATTCATAAATTTTAAGTTTAATTCATCAACAATCACTTATATAAGTTTATAGTTAATTGAAATCGAAATTGAAAATCTTAATTTATAACTCTTATAATCAATGGTTTTTGAACCATTGACAATTACTAGGTTTGCTAGTAGATTCATTCTGATTGAACATTAATCGGTGTGTGTAGATAGCTTCATTGTGCTTTTAGGTGGCATTTTTCGCATGGAGGCAACTACCCCCTAGAAATTATTTTTAAAGAGCTTCCCATTAGCACTTTTGGGATCCCAAATCGGGTGAAATTCCTTCTAGAGGCTGTAGTATAATCGTGTTATATTCTGGATTGCATACATTTTGCGATGTTCATTGAGCAACCTAGTGTATTAGCACAAGACTATAAAGCCTTCTTACATGAATCTCAAAAGTTGTCTGATTTTCCAAAAGAGAACGTAAGAGAGGAAAAAAGGCAAAGAACTCATTCTAAACTATATAACCTTCTGTTCCTTTCCTTTTTGTTTCATTTCTTCGACAATTTTCATCCAACGGGCATCTGAAAGCTGGTTAGAGAATAAATGAAAACTGGCCCATCATCATGAGAACCTTTATGTTGAGCTTTAACTTCTTTCCTCCGATGCAAGGCACAGATTCGCAGCTAAGAACTGAAGAGCTTCTGGAAAATGATTTCCTACTCCTTTCTCTAGAAGAACTTACAATGCCGGCCCGGTGTAGTACTTATCATAAAAGAACACTCCAAAGAGTTGCAGAATCTTCACCACATTTGGCATGGACATCTTTTATTCTTTCTACTGATCTACAAATTCCACTGCATCTCCAATCAAATGATGCTACACAGAGGTTACCTGCTTGTGCTTTCCATTCACATTCTGTAAACCCGATCAAAATTTTGAAAACATGACTCAGAAAATAGGAGAAAAGCATAAAACATGAAGTGCGACTGAAACTCAAATGGCATACCAGGTGGAGTTCCACAGCACATACTATGATCATCAATGTGCTCAACCTCGAGACCAATTAGCCATGCGCCAAGGGATACATCTTCATTTGCATACTTATGCAAGATTGGTCTGGAATCACCATAGTGAAGTTGAAATGAGGATTAATACTGAACATCCAACTTGAAAAGTAAAGGAGATCTAAAGGACTTCCCCGAAGAGTAAAGGCAAATTGGTTTAGCTATCATGTAAATCAAAGATTGCATCAACCAGCCCATCAAAACTGTATATTTTCCTTTGGCAAGGGATATTTTAAGGTATCAAAATCCCCATGGTATTAGTATACTACTATTTTCTTGGAAAGCATTGCACATTCCACAAGATTGCAAGACAATCTTGAGTAGTTTCATACCAAGCAGAGGATGAAGCTAGGAAATTGAAACACGGATTGATATTGCAATTAGAGATATATTACAAAGAAGGCCAAACAAAGTCCTGGATTGACCACAAAGAATAAAAATGTTTTAGTCCCCAGTTTCTTGGTCTCATTGACCTCACCGCACTCTAGATACTGAGTTCACGAATAGACACATTTTCTCAATAACTTTCAAAATTTTCAAACTGACGACAATAGGAAGCTGTGCAGGGTTATGTAGAATTAATAGCAATATGCACAAGAAATGCAGTTTTATCACAAGTTTCAATCCAATTCAACAATTGCATTTTTATTACCAGGACTATTGTTTGTCCAAATTGGTGCACAAAATGTTGGGCATAAAAACTGTTAGTTTTGAGTTCAACCAGGCCACCAACCAAGCTTCCACCCAAAAAAAAGGGAGTAGTTAATTTTGAACTATGAAATGCTGAATAAGAAACTAAAATCCTCTTACTGATTAGCAGATATATATGTTGCCAGATCCTTTGAGAGAGCATAGATCTGCCCAGTTGCATGCCTGAAGTATTTGTTTCCCTCCTCTCCAAATTTCCAAAACTCGGGTTCATGATACTTTACGTTCCTACATATGGGACAGTACTTCAATGGAAAGAAGAATATTGATGTTTATGAAGCTAGATAAAGCAAGAAATAATATTGTCAATAGAAAAGCCATATAAAAATTACTTTTTATAAAGAACTGGTCCAGATTTCATACATCCGATATATACCCTAGGCTTTGACCGATGGCGAGCAAGAGTAGCAGCAAGCATACCTGCATTAAGATAGAACATGCCATCATCACAATAGTTACATGAAACTCCAACCCATTTCTAGCAAAAATCAAAAGCTGGGACCTGGCATTTTCCCAGCATCTACTAGCACATAGAAATAAGTAAATAAAAGAAGAGAAAAAACAAATGAAAGATAATATACCTAGATTTACATGAACATCATCGTCAACCTTAACATAAAATTCAGCATCCCATTCTGCCACTGCAGTAGAGAAGAATGCTTTTGTCTTTGCAGATAATTCATGGTATCCCTCAATATGTGCCTAAAACCAAGAAATATTTAGAAAGCAAGTCATAAATAAATTTCAACTATTCAACAAGAGTCCTTTTTATTTCTTACAAGCCTAAGAATGTCCCTGTGCTGAGTGTCCTCTAAGTCAATTGCTCGGTCCAGAATGCTATTGGATGTTGCACTGCATCAACCCATATTACCTTTTTCAGACGACATGTGGTAGTTCATTGATTACAAGAAGTATATATTAACAAAATCTAATAAGCAATGGATGTGAAAGTTACCAAATTGACCTGTTTCTTCCTGTTAGCTGCAGATTGAAACTACTATAACTCTAGAAAAATTGAGAGGCATAAAATTCATCTTTGGTATAAAATTCATCTTTGGCATAAAATTCATCTCAATTCATAAAATTGAGAGGCATATGAAGTCCAAAATAATTTTTTTTGTTATACATATATTTATTTCTATTTCAGATTCATCTTTGTCATCTTGTAGAAAGTTGCATCTTCTACATAAGTTGCATCTTCCAATCCTATATTTTCCAATTCTCTTTCCATAGGATGGTGAAGAAAGATACTGTACAGATTGAAATCAAGTCTCTTTATTCTCTATTCTCTATTCTAGCATGTAGGTACAGGTCTGGTATATACCTTCTTATTGTATATGATTTAGGAACTGTAATCAGATCTAATATAATAATTGTGCATGGAATGCCTAGTATGTTGCTCTATTTTCTGGCTAACATTTTTCATTTGAATGAGCATAATAGCATACTGTCATGTTATATGAATATATATAATGCAATCAATTGATATAAAGCAAAAGATAACAACAGTTCTGTCATGTTAAATTTAAAATATCATCCAATCATGATATATAAAGCAATGTCATATTCAAGAGAGCATTTTGCACTTTCTACTACCCTCCAATGGTGGAAATTGAAACTATATATGCTGCACTCATGCTAGTACCCACTATTTTATTGCAATTGCATGGTATGACTTGTTTGTTAAGTACAAATCCCATAATATGAAATTTCATGATTCAATGATTAGAATGATGCTGCAGAATTATATTGTGAAACTACTTTGTTGCTGCATATGATCGGCATTGATTGATTTTTTGTTCAAGGATTGGCAATGAAAATCAACACGTTAAATCAATACAACTGATAGTATGATGATGAGGAATAAAGAAACTAAAATAGTAATCAATATTGTGCACACGCAAAGGATTACAATAAGAGTATGCAAGTTCAATGCTGGAACTTGATGCCAATTCTTACAGGGCAACTTCAAGGTAGGTTTTGGGTGGAGAAAGAATGTTTTTTTCTTTTTAATACTTGAACTTTTGACTTTTGCTCTAACTAGTTGGTTTTGAGTGTGGATTACATGGGAGAAGCAGAATGAGTCAGCACACAGTCCAAAATTCCAATGTTCATCCTTGGGAATTAAAAGCATATATAGTAGGATTTCCAAAAACTTTCAGGGGGACAACCGTTTCAAAGTTTGAAGCTAATTCCTTAGGAGTACCATATGAATGAATAAACCCTAATATTTTTTTGGGGCCATCATGCCCCATGTAACTGCTGCCACTGGGCAAACTGGATGCCTTGCAAAGACACTCAAAAATAACACAAACTAAGGTATGATTTCAAAGCACTCGGAACGGACAATCAATGGAACAAAACTACTAGGAAATTAAAAAAAAATCAAAAGCATCACTTGTATGTACAGATGACAAAGAACGGTGCAATGGAAAAGAAAAAATGCACACATCATGGATGACAAATGATAATGAGCATAGAAATAATTCACCTGTGACCAATCATGAAACGAACGACTATTCCCTTTTCTTGCTCTAATTGAAGTAGCTTTTCACCTAGTCAAATATATGACATGAAAACTATAAAAAAGTAAGCCTAGCACATGACAAAAATCAAAGAAAACTGAATATTAGTAATCACAACCTCTAGGCATCCAGGTTTCTCTGACTGAATCACGCCTCTTTCTGCTACTGAAGGCCGTGTTTATCCCAATGACCATAAATGCCTTTTTCCTGACCTTGTTATCCCCTAAGGCAGTAGAGTTTTCCATTTTCTCCACCTTGCCAGTATTTCTAGAAGAAGGGAGTTCTAGTCGAAGCTTGGCAATCGAGTGATCCAGTGATCTGGTTTGCCTCAAAAAGAAACCATAAAGCCTTGGTTACTAATCGTTTTCCTCTTTTGCTTTTTCTTTCACATTCGATCTTCAATTCATAACATTTGTTCAAATAAGCCAAAATATCCAAATAATTCTACCCAAAAAAAAAAAAAAAAACTCTGACATACAATATAAGAGAATTTTGTTTTTCTCCCCTTTTACTTGTCAATTTTAGATATTTGAGAATCGAAATATGACTGAATTTACAGGTTTTTGATTTCGGAGTTGTATAATAACTAGCAAGAGATGTATATTCTAGTACTCAATTGTGATTCAAATTGGAAAATATGAAGCAAGAAAAATACTCACCGAATAGCATCATTGGTTTCCTTATACTCTCTCATCACAGTCTCCCTATCCTGCTTTTCAAAGTCAACAACCCTCAAAGAAAAATGGAAAGACAAAATAAAATGACAAATACATGGTAAAATCTTGTTACCTTCTCCACTTTTGTGTCGCAGTCATTGGAAATAGAGTTAAATTCCTGCTGCCGCCGTCTCGTAGAAATGGTCTGATCCTCAGTTTCCATGGGAACCCACACCCTGAAAATCCATCATCAGTGCTGTTAAGCTAAAAAATCAATCACTGAAACAGAATCAAGAACAAAGTGCACCCTGAAACGATCTGATCATCCTTCAAAGAAGATTAATCACTGAACAGAATCCAAAGGGGGAATAACAATTGTCATAGAAACGGAATTCAAAAACATAGTAAGCTCCGCTCCGTCAAAACGTTTTACATGGATTGAAAGAAACTGGTCTTTCGGATGAAAAACAGGTCGCTGGAAGGGAATTCCAGGGGATAAAAAAGAAAACAAGAAAAGAACGTACTTTGGTATGAAAAATTTTCATAAAAAACAACTGTATCTAAGCAATGCATGAACAAAGTTAAATTGGGCAGTTTTGAAAAGGGATTTGAGAAGTAAACCTGCTGGTGAAGATCATGCCAAGGCCAAAGCTGAAGATGGAGAAAAGAACAATCCATTTCGGTGAGACTCTGCCTCTGCTGTTTCTGTTCTTCATGGCGATGATCTTCGAATGTAGCATTGCAGCAAGTCAGCAAAGCGGGCAAGTATTCCACATACTCCCTCCGTCTCACACGCAATAAGTAATACCATATTTTGGCTATTACTAATTTCGTCATTCTTGATAAGATTGACTTTTCATAAAATATTTTAAATAATATTTATATAAATTAAAAAATTATTTTAATTTCCATTATCATCTTATTTATTTTAGTATCTATTCTCTCCTTCTCTAATCATTCTCTAAGTTTAAGTGAATTTGAAAAAGACATATACAATAACACTAATAAAATATCTTATAATTAGAAACAAGATATTTTGTTTAATACATTATATTTCAATAAAAAAATTCATATTTCAATATATTTTTCATATTTATCTTTATTTTTCGTTGAAAGATATTTCTTATTTTTAAATTTTTTAATAATATCACATTAATAGAGATAATCTTGTTAAAAATAAAAAATAATTTTTAAAAATAAACAAAATAAATTATGATATTTTAAGAACTAAAATATCTCTTTAATTTTATTTTATAATAATAAGGGACGAGGAAGTATCCATGAACATTGAAACTAGCATGTAGGTAATAGAATTTATTTTAAAGAAGAAAAAGGTTATTAAAAAATAAAAATAATAATGAGAAACTTAAAGAATAACGGTTGTTGCTGCAGCTGAAGTCTCATCAGGAAAGACAAATTATTATTATTATTATTATTTTAATAAATGCAGGGAAGACAAAGCTGCTGCTGGAAGGAGTCATAGTTTGAATTGAAGACGTGTTCGTGACGTGAATGAAACGGTGGAAGTTCCACGATTTCAAAAAGGTAGTCAATGAATGTGCCTAACCTTAGACCTATCGAAAAGAAAAAAGAATGAGCCTAACCTTAGATATTATGACTCCTTTGCATAGAGTATGTTATTTGTATGCCGTGCTATTAGGATGTTTCTACTTAATAATTATAACATTAAATGTTCAAATTGATCTAATTCTTTTTAAGAAAAAACTATAGATTTTTTTTAATGTTTGTTTATACTTTTCAAATAGTATTTACTTTCTTTTTTCTATAATTGAATATTCACTTTTAATTGAGTATAAAATTTAAGAATAGTGTTTAACTTGAATAAAGTTAGTATAATATCTATGGTTAGTAAAATATAAATTCTTTAAATTAAGGAGGATGTTAGTGAAATTTTAGATAATTTTTTTGTTTATTTTTAAAAAATGAATATTCATTTTTGAACCAATCAAAATAGAGATGTAAATATTTAATTTCGGACGAATAAAATATTATACTTTCTACAAACTTAGTGTAAAATTATTAACCACTCATAACATCTAAGTTTTAGGATAAGTTAAATTACCCTGTCAAAAATATTTGGTGAATATTTTTTTAATATATTTTTATCTAATGATTTTGAATTTAGAAAAGATAAATCTCAAACTTGTAACAATTATTTTTCTTTTGATCGAAATTCTTCACAACAGTTATTATTCTCGTAACTTGAATCTATGAAGTTACAACTAAATAATATCATTTTAACAATTATTTTATAAATGGATCATGAGCAAGATTCTTTTTAATTCTTGGAACAAAATTGCCCTTCTAGTCTTCAACTTTTCTCCTCCATCTTTGTCAAGAGACTAAACATTTTCATGATTTGATTATGTTGTTTACATAAAAAAAAAAATGAAAGATTCAACAATAATAAACAACATTAGTCAATTTGGGCTATCAAACAACAATATATTTGACTTAAATTTCATCAAAAATATTTGAAAAACTCACAAGAGACTTGGGTATGCACACTTAGGGAAAGTTTCTTAGGAGTTCCACAAGTTTAGGCACACAAACACAATCCTAAATACTTTTGGGTAAAACTTTTAAGAACTCTAATAGATTTATGAATTGTGAACACAGAACTTTCCCTAAGACTTCCAAAAAGCTTATATGGAACTCATTGGGAGATTCCATGTGACAACTTTAGGAATTCTTTCAAAAACTTCCTAAAACTCTTACAAGAACTCTCTCAAGATTTGGTAAAACTTATTTGTGGAACTCCACAAAAGTTCCTAACACTTTTTACATGGAACTACGACAAGAGTTTCTATGATATTTACATAGAACACCCTCAAAGAGTGTTTTGTTTTTTTATTTGAAACAATAGTATTTTGTTGTGTTTAGGTAATAATTTTTTGTAAGAGAATTGATAATTTAATATGATATCTTCTTTTTTTTTGTCTAACATTATTGATATATTATAAAATATTGTTAATAAATTTTTTGAGAGTTTGATTTGAACTAAAAATATTGAAAAAATAATTGATCATGTGAATAAGTAAGAATCATGTATGAGGTTGCCAGGGAATTAGGGGTGATAAAAGTTTGGAGGTACAAGTGGGTATTGAGAAGTTTTTTTTAAAAGTAATTAGTGTATTTAGTTCCTAACCTTTTATACTTAATAGTTTTCGTCCTTCACTTTTTTATATTTTCACTCCTAACTTTTTTTTCTTTCGATAATTTTGGTCCTTTTTAGCAACTCCAGGCCAAGTCATTGGTATATGGGTTGTATGCGTATGATTCTTCTTTTGTTGTGTTCCCGGTGGTATACAATCCACATTGCCTCCTTTATATTAGTGTCATGGTAATGCCTTTTTTGTAATATTAGTGACATATGGGCACCTCGATGGATGTATGTAGGAGTTGGTTACTTTTCTAGTCATTATGTAATTTGAATATCACTTTTTGTTGTTCTGGTTCTTTTCCTTTTGTGAGTGCTTAATTTAGATTGAGAGCAAGAGATCTTTTTGTTACATAAGATGACTAGTGACATGACAAGCACCACATAGGTAAATAAAATAATAGTTTCCTTTACATTATTAAACATAAGCAAATAAAATAGTATATATAATAGTTTCCTTTTACATTATTTGTCTTTTTGGAAGCCATAAATATAGCTTTTGAAAGGTATACAAATGCCTTTGAGCACATATATATATATATAAGACTCCACTACGTTTTGTAAGGGCTTAAAACAATTGGTGCTAATTGACAGGACATGAGATCTTGTTGTTCAACAATAATAGAATCATGCCAAATGTTGAGTAGAGGCTGTGTAAGCTTTGTATAAATGTTTTCAGAATACATAATGAAAATCATTGAGCCTTTCCTGCCTTCTTTAGAATTAGCAATAAAACTTCCGTCAGTAGAAATTCTCTAACAAATGTTGTATGTATTTTGTCTCTACTTTTTAAAAAATAAAAAATAATATTTTAACATAAAAGTTTTGACTTTGGAGTAGGGAACAAAATTCTTTATTTTTTACACCTTAAAATTTTCTATCTCTAATTTTTTCTAATATACAAATTTTAAAAAATAAAATTCTGCATTAAAGACATAATAGCTATAAAATTTTAATTCTCATATTTGTTTTTATAAGTTTGTCCCCAGTTTATCTTTACCTCATTAAAAAGAATTAAAATTTAAATGAACAATTTTTAGTTAGAGACAAAATAATAATGAAATCTTTTAATCTTTTTTTTTAACTTTTAACTTTTTACTGTCATAAATTACAATTTTACTTTTTTTAAAACTAAAATATCGATTTTTTGTTGAACCATAAATGAATCTTAGCAAATACTCTTCATTTCGAAATTAAATATCCACATTTTTATTTTAGTTTGTTCAAAATTAAATATTCATTATCTTTAAATAAATATATTTTTCAATTTCATTACTAATCTCATTAATTTAAGAATCTAACTAACATATGATTTGCATCACTAAACATATTAATTTAAGTGAATTACTTTTCATTAGCTTATAAGTCTCATAATCCATTATATTAATGTCAAAAATAATTTTGTAAGTTAATTAAAATTAATGACGTTTCTTAATTTTTAATCAAAGTAAAAAATGGGCATTCAATACGAAACAAATGGAGCACTAAGTTGCAAAACACTTTTTTTATATGTATATTTTTATATACTGCTATTTCTTGTGTAACCGATGTTATAAGGTCGTCTCTCCAAAGATGGAATTTGGGAGTTGCATTTCAAGAAAGACATTGAGGTTGCATTCGGAAGTAATTAACACGCACGTTGGAGATGCGGTTTTCTCCCCGTGAAGCCATTTCAATTCAATCTCTATGGGGCCTTTGAGCATTCCATAACATCTTTTATTATTATTTTTTCTCTCTTTTTTTTTAATTTTTTTTTTCAACATTCAATTGCATTCTTTTGTAGATTATCTCATATTCTCATTCTTTTTTTCTTTTAAGATTTTAATATTCCAGCCAAAACTACCTTTGTAAATTTTTAACCACTCTAACCATTTTTTCAGCATATTCTAAATAGATCTGGTGGAGCATATTTGCGAATTTTCCTGACATTAATTTGGAAGCCAACAATAAATTTTATTATTTTATATAATCCTTATGTATTTTGGGTCTTCAACAGATTGTATGGAATTTGAACTTCTCAAATAAATTTTATTTAATAAAATTATTAATATTTTAATATAAGAAAAATCAATTAATATTTTTAAGTTGATATTACATAAAAAATATTAGTAAAACACGAGAGAATGTGATATAATCTATGCGCGCCTATTTATTGTGGTTTATTAGAATTGTATATTAAAGTGCAAAACTTGTATGTAGATAAATGAAATAGAATGAATGAGTGTAAAGTTAAAGAAATACAAATCTCATGATAGGATATGTTCTAATACTAATGATAAAATGCACACCATAAATTTTCTATTTACATGTCTTGTTTTTTTTGGAAATTCAAGCATAGATACTCCTGCCTCCACTTGAAACTAGCATCTCCTTTAGTATAAAATACTTTTTGGATATCTAAAATTAAATATTCCTTCTTTTAAAATAAATATTTTTTTCCTAAAAATGTAAATTCAACTTGATTAGAATATATTTGTCTGCATTGATCATGATTAAGAAATACTAATTGAAGTAATGATTTATAGGTTACTACATATCACTCCAAGCAAAGTCTTCATGCTTACACAAGTGACATTCATGGTTAACCAAGTGTCCAGCAAAGCATTCATTCCCAATTTGATGGAATATTATATAACTTAGTGGATTAGTGTTGATGCCTGCAAGTTTAACTTGAAGTTCCCCTGCTTTCCTTAGTCAATCAAATGGTTGAGATATGTCACCTAATTTGGTGAAACAAAGTGTTCTAAGAGGTTGGGATTAAATTACCACTCAATTGAACTCTTTAACATATTCTTGTAGAAGATTATCTCTTCCTCACTCAACTACCTCCCTCACCTTCCATTGATTTTGAAATTGCCACATTTTGTTCCATTGTTCTCCACCTTTTTTCTCTATATTCTCTTAGTCTCTTTATTGGGATCATCCAACCTGATTCCTCACCATGTGTTATATATAGTAAAATCTGTATTTTCCCTTCAATCTCCTATATTTGCACCAAAAAGGAAACAGATAAATGGCTTCGTTACTACATATCATCCGTCCAATGATGTTTCTTGTTCTTGTAATATCAGTCTTGCTTGTTTCACCAGCGTTTTCCACTTCAAGAAATGCCCTGAAAGACCAAAAGCTGCAGAAGGGTTTTCAGATCACTCTTAAACATGTTGATTCAGATGGGAACTTCACAAAATTTGAGCTTCTACAACGTGCCATGCACAGAGGGAAACAGAGGTTGCAGATGCTTAGTCTAATGGCTTTATCAAAATCTGGTAATTCAGATGTCAAATCCCCAATTTATCCAGGGAATGGTGAGTTTCTAATGCAGTTATCAATTGGTACTCCTTCAGCATCTTATGCTGCTATAATGGACACTGGAAGTGATTTAATTTGGACACAATGTAAGCCTTGCAAGCAATGTTTTGATCAGTCCACACCAATATTTGATCCCAAGAAATCTTCCTCTTTTTCTGCATTGTCCTGTTCTAGCAAGCTCTGCCAAGCACTGCCCGCTTCGTCCTGCGGGACCGATGGCTGTGAATATCTCTACACTTATGGAGATTATTCTTCCTCACAAGGGATTATGGCTTCTGAAACATTCACATTTGGTGATAAAGTCTCAATTCCAAATATTGCATTTGGTTGTGGAGAAGACAATGAGGGGAGTGGGTTCAGTCAGGGTGCTGGACTAGTGGGATTAGGCCGTGGTCCATTGTCACTTGTGTCACAACTTGATGAACCAAAATTCTCCTATTGCCTAACCTCAATAGATGATACCAAAAGTAGTAAACTTTTGATGGGATCTTTGGCTGTTTCTTCCTCCAAAAATGGCTCAAAGAGTGCAAGCAAATCCACCCCTTTACTTAAAAATCCATCACAACCATCTTTTTATTATCTTGATCTTGAAGGGATCACGGTTGGTGAAACTCTCTTACCCATCAAGGAATCAAGTTTTAAACTAAATGATGATGGAAGTGGAGGCGTGATCATTGATTCCGGGACAACGATCACTTATTTGGAAGAAAGTGCATTTGATCTTCTTAAGAAAGAATTCATTTCTCAGGTGAAGCTTCCGGTTGATAATTCGGGTTCAACCGGTCTGGATTTGTGCTTCACTTTGCCATCAAACACAAATGATATTGAAGTTCCAAAGTTGATATTCCACTTCAAGGGTGCAGATTTAGATTTGCCAGGTGAAAATTACATGATTGCAGATTCAAGCGTTGGTGTGGCTTGCTTGGCCATGGGAAGTTCAAGTGGTATGTCTATCTTTGGCAACGTTCAGCAGCAAAATGTCTTAGTGGTTCATGATCTTGAGAAAGAGGCTATGTCATTCATACCAACTGATTGCAGTCAGTTGTGAAAATATATATTGTTGATAGTGATTCAAATATGTGATTTTGTTTGTGTGGATTTTGATCTTTTCATAATATATATAGTTTATAATCATTTTGGCATTTGGCTAAACAAGCTTACACCTTCAATTGGCTCTATCTTAATCTTTACTTTCGGGAACATATAGGACAAAAATAATAAGTGATTTTAAAAATAAATTACTTATAAATAAAGTATAATTTTTATAATCCAACTATTCAATATTTTGCCCGTTTAATCATGGGATAAGTGAGTATCTCTCATGATTCACCCACTATGTAAATTGAATAACTTATACACGATAGGGTATGATATTTAATTCATTTTACTATCTTATATCCTGAGATAATATCACGCACGCGGATGAGATTCTATATCAAGTAACACAATAATCATATTAAACCCTTAAAAATGATTCAAATTCATAATTTCTTGTTGATTCCTCTTGTGCTTTACCACTATATCATTTCACAGTTGAATCAAAAATAAAATATAGTTATTTTTTATTGACAAGAGTACGAGAATGGAGTGCTACTTCATATATAAAATCATGCATAAAGGGAAAAGATTGAAGGACCTACCATTATTGACATTTCCTTTGAAGTGTAATTTCCTCAATAGGCACGCCTACTTTACAAGCAAAACTATATATTGTCATCCATGACAACAAAATTGACTCTCAAGCCAAGCAAAAAGGTTGCTCAACTTCCAAACAACAACCATGCTATTTTTCAAACCTAAAACAATCTTTACCTATTTAAGCATTACTATGATATATGACTCGTCACAAAGTTCTTGGACAATATAACCGTGGAATGCACAGAAAAATGATATAAAATGTTTCCCCTCCTTTTATTTATTTCTTACTGCCCTTTTGAGAAACTAAGAAGTAAAAATATTTTTTTATCTACTTAGTGAAATGAACTTGTTAAGCATCAATGACGATACTTGCTTAGCAGATCTACTCGATTGGAACCACTCTAAAAGCTGTGGGTGAAACTTATTAGATGAAAATACTTAGGGGGAAGGAAACTTTGGAATAATTGGAAAATGAACAAGTGATTCTTCATGTATTTGGGGAGGGGAATATGGAAAATTTCGGAGATCCTCAGACTAAGGTGTTTGCATAATTATAGGACAGCATATATGCTGATGCTTATGAATCATACCCCTGCGTCCTCCTTATGTGGGGATAATGGTTCAACAAGGGGTCAAAGATTTTTAATAAATTTATCTCTATTTTATTGAGAAAAAGAGATAACAAATACTTAATTTTTTAATAAAGATTAAAATAAATAAAAATAAAGTGAAAAATAAAATAATTTATTAATTTATGTGAACTTATATAAAACAATCTTATAAAAAAAGAAAGAAATGAGTAATTTTTTCGTTCAAAATTGAATGTACATATTTGACTTACTTTAAAAATTAAAAAAAGTATTTCGCTTTGATAAAGATAATAATTAAATTACTAATGAAAATCATTAGATAGTATAATTTTAAACGAAAAATAAATTTATTTTAAAAGAATGATTATTCATTTTATTTATATTAAAAAAATTTAGAAATGTAAATTAAAGGTTCAATGGTGAGAATTGCGAGTGCTATATCTTCCAGAAATCTCTTCAACATGATAAATGAGTCTAGATTCCCTCCAAGTCAAGAAGCTTTTCTACGGACTTTCAAAAGAAAATCACTATGGTGGTGATTGACTCCGAGTCTAATCCATAACGTTAGTCAGAATATGGGTTGGAAAATGATTATGAAATTCAATTGTAAAGATTCAAGCCACATAATGTGGCAGAACCCTACCCCACCTCACCAAGGATGACGGAAAGAAAAAGAAGAGGTCGGCAAATACAATTCAAAATGGACCAAAGGATGGCCGAAAAGACAAAAGGAAAAGATGCATACCACCCTAAGTGCAGCCCTAGTGATTCCGTATCGGTACGGACTCACACACGTCCACTAAAACCCACTACTTTAACTTTCCCAAGAATGCCACAGTTTCCACTATATAAACTACTAATATTTCAAGAACCATTGGGAATCATCTTTCAGAGAAATTAAGGCAAGAAGAACTGAAGAAGATGAAGATGAAGGTGAAAGTGAAGAAAGGTTGGCTTACAGTTTTTGTGGGATTGGAAGAAGATGTGAAGGGAGTTGAGAAATTTGTTATCCCAATATCATATCTATACCATCCTCTCTTTCAGAAGCTTCTTGACAAGGCTTATGAAGTCTATGGTTACCAAACAAATGGTCCTCTTAGATTACCTTGTTCTGTTGATGATTTTCTTCATCTTCAGTGGCAAATTGAGAGGGATACAAGTAAGCAGAGTAATCAACAGCACCACCACCATCATCACCTGCTCCATCACTACCTTGCTCTCTCTCTGCCTTTCCAACCTTGTTGAAATGTAAACACATGCTTTTGCATTTTTGCTTATGGCAATTGTATATGTCTATATTTATCCTTCTGATCCTTTCACGACGTTCACTGTACAATGTTTAGAAATAAGAAGAAAGGAGTCACACCAACCATCCACAGTTTTCTTTTTCTTTTCTGTGATTCGAATGCATTAACTTCAAAATTATCTTTAGAATAAAGTGATTAGTTACTGATCTATGATTCTAGGAATCGCAGGAGATTAACCTTAGAATTAAGTTGGTAGAAATATTGAAGTGAATCAATACATCTTCTCGTTTATGTGGAAGTGATAGGTAACATGGATTAAATAGAAACAATAGAAAAGTTCCATGTTTTATGTCAAAAATCCTGAAAATAACTGTACTTTAAAAGCATAAAAAGTCCATGTTTTAAAAATGCATTTTTAAATTTTTATTTTAAAATTTATATAATAAACAAAAATTATTAATTGATTTTTAGATGTTTAATATTCTTTTTTAATCCAGACGTGATTCACATGTGAATATGAATCAGGGGTTGGATACATGCACAATCCGGTCTATTACTTTATTTATTTTTTTAATGAAATAGTTAGTCAATTATATAATAAAAAAATTAAATAATTAAAAATAAATTAAAATAATAACGCCCTTTTGAATTATTTTAATGTGTTTTTTACTATCAAAATTATTTTTGATCAAATATAAAAAATATATATTATTTTAGTTAAAAACTCTAACATTTTTAATAAAAAACTATATTTATTTTTAAAAAATAAACATTTAATTTCGAATAAATTAAAATAAAAATATAAATTTAACAAAATGAGTTTTAACTTAGCACTATAAAACGTTCCAAATGTTTGCAAGAGTTGCAAATCAATCACTCATAAGCAATTGCATTTCCAACTGTTTCTATAAATTAGTAAAAACATTTGCGAGAGTGCCGTATAAGTGATTGATTTCTATACAGAAACAACCTCCAAAACTAATTTAGCACCTCATAAAAATGTTGGGAGATGAAAATAGTTGCAAGCAAATGTATTTTCAGATTGATCATCTCATACTGAAAAATCATCTATCGACCGATTGATTTCGATCGAGATCTATTTCTATTCAGTAACATTTGATTTGTTCGTTCATCTTCCTCTTCCTGTCTCTTTCTTCTAGCAGCTTCTTCCTTTTGTCTCTGAATCAGCTCCAACTCCCGGTGTCGCTCTTCCTCTTTCCGCTGCAGTTCCAAAGCTACTATCCTCTGAGACTCTTCTACCCGCCTTTTGTTCTCCTCGAGCATCTTATCAAGCTCTTCTCTCTCCTTTCGAGCTTGTTCCTATGACAAAATTTAATATAAATATAATATCTTTTAAAAATGAATTCCAAACTGCAATGCCTACAGAAAGATTTAAGTTAATAACACCACGGGAAACTACTACAGAAGCTTGAAATATGAGGGTAGAGTAGATCTATGCTTGAAATATGAATCCAACAAAACAATACACCAAAAATAAAAACAAATCAAAGTTAATTATTAACTCGAGAATTCCATTGTACTTCAGATTGATATATTATTCAACTAATAACGAAATAAAAGACGACGACAAGTTCTCTTCCATGTAATGCAGTAAGCATTTACTCTCTTGCAAAAAGGAGAATAAGGAATAAGTGAGACAGCAATCAAATCCATCATATGAATAGGAAATCCAGAAAAATAAGTCAAAGACATTATAATAAAAAAATTAAAGATAACATCAACAAGATATAAAAAGTCATAGTCATGGACTATCACAACTTTAGACCATCACATGGCACATTGTTGTATTTAAACATAACAGAAGCTGTATTTAGAAAAGAAACTGAAATGGTACAGGAAGCTTCAGCATTCTTTCTTCCTGAAAATCCACATCGTTTTTCATTCTCACATATTCTTAACTGTACAACTAGGAACAATTAATTGACCTTTCTATTACAACCCAAGCACGAATGACTTGCTAAATTCAATCTTACATTATTATGAAATGTGTTCAGAAACAATCCAAAACATATTTTCTATAATTTCCTTGTTAAGCGATCATCCCAAGGTCATAGAGCATGGAATAGTATTTTAAGTGCAATGATACTTACATGGGATGATCACAAGTTTAAAGTACAGTTTGAGGGTTCTGGATCTTCTATACATTCTTTATTACACTCAATAATTCAAGTGCCAAAAACTATGTTACTAGTTCTGAAGGTTGTCAAACTATCCCCTTTAGCCTGTTCCTTGGTCACAGGGCCACTGGGTCATTAATTTCCTTTGCCCCAAGTAAAAGAAGAGAGAAAGAGAGGGAAGGCGATGCAGTTGGAAAAGAAAGGGGGAGAAGAAGGGGAAGAGAGTGGAGAGGAGGGGTTCCTGGTGGAAGGGGAGCTTTGCTGCTGGTTCAGAGAGAATAAGAGAATTATGATGAAAGAGTTGACTACTTTTATTTTTCTGTAAGAGTCAAAACTTGTACTTTAATAACCCTGAGATAGAAAGTTTATATTTAACAAAAATAAATATGTTAAAAGTTAAAAGAACAAATTGAAAAAATAAAGTGAGAAATGCCACATTTTCGGGCTTTAATCACTTCAAGATTTCTATCATTCTATGCTTCAACCTAAAAGTCTGTGCTTTATTACAGAGATATGCTTCAAACAGAGAAGGAGATGTGCTTCAAACAAAGAAAACAGCAGGCTTTGTAAACCACTATTTGCCTGTCTAATCAACAGAGCTAACAGAAACATGTAAAATTAGATGTGCCATAGCTCTCAACCAGCTTGATTTTAGCTTCATTGCAGCTTCAGGTAATGCTTAAATTATATAGTATCAATTATAGCCTTTATCATCAGCCTCGGGGTCTATTCTCATCCCCAGGACTCATTGTTAGATCCCTTTTGCAGAATGTTTTTATCTCATTAGCAAATGGCAAAGGCCAGTTAACGAACATAACCTTTTGTAAATGCACTGCTAACATTAAGCGAGACCTTGTGTACATGTGTTGATATTAGTGATACATCATATCCCAATTCAGATTGAGAAAAAATAAACTATAGCTTTTTTCTTTCTTAATAGAAAAGGAATATATCATACTATAATTATTAAGAAATGAAAACTTGTTGGATGTAAAGCGATGCTTCATGAGATACATGTAATCCAATGACAATATGAAATAGAGCATCAGATCATATCCATTTATTAAGGTCTCTAGTGAACTAGGGAGGTCTGAAATGGAAAAGAAGCGTTAATTTGAATTCTTTTTCATGGTCCTAGTTGATTCATATATATGCTACTTTGTAAGCATACCTCTCAAATGCTTAGAATGCTTGCTTCCATAAGTTATCTAACACTTGGAAGATGATGAATATCTACTATTGATCATGCTAAAAATCATCTATAATTGTCTGAATAAGAAGTGTGTTGTAGTACTTGAATTTGATAATCATGTAATAATAAATAAATAATAATGAATTTGAACATGTAACAATAATGAAATAATGTCTTGCTACATCCTTCACTCTTTAACTTTGATATCCATCAGTATGAATGAATTTATTTTTCTCATTGTCCATATTCATATCATGCTCAGGTGTGTACTAACCAATGTTTCGTGTTGAATCACGATATCACTAAATATTTCAAGGGTAATTTCTAGAACTTTCAGTGGTGTTGCAGTATTAGTATATACAGGTAAGTCACCTAATTTCCTACTTTAGCTCCTTTCACGGAAAGGGAAGGAATTTCTGTTTTAAATATGTTTCTGTTGCACTATAAAATTAACAATCAGAAAAAGGAATTAACATCGAAAAATAAAAATTCATATGCAAGATTCATTATATTCAAAAGGTATGCTTTAAAAGTGCCTACTTCTTTCTGTCTTGCCTCCATAAGAGCAGCTTCTTTTTCTCTCTCAAGCTGAGATTCAACATCTTCAAACAACTTCTTTTGACCCTCTTCTGTTCGCCTTTGTATTGTGTGCTTAACTTCTTCAGAACTCATTTTCTCCTCAACCCTTTTTCGAATTTCTTCCTCCAATCTCCTTGCAGTCTCCTCTTCTAACTGCCTAAGCTCTTCCTCACGCTGTTGTCTGAAAGAGCAAAGATACATGACTTTAGAATCTCTTTTTAATACAAAATAGCAATTTGATATTTCTGTTCATAACAAATTTTGTGCTCATAAAACATTATGATTTGATTGAGATGGTATCTCATAAAACTTATCTTTCTCTCGTAGTATCTCAGTGAGACACCAAGAACTTCTTTATCCACCTGTTTTCCTACTAAACTCTAAGTTTTTCAGCTTTCTTAAAACCTTTTCTAAGCTTACAACCATAGAACCTAGCATTGTTCTTTGTGGGATAGCTTATTCAAGGTTATCCTGTATCAACTCTATTTTGGGGAGGAAACAGGGGTCAGGATATAGTAAATTTAATGTCATTTTCATGAAAGCTTGCATATAGTAATTTTTGTGTGATATCAAGGTTTGGATTCTTGTAGTTTTCTTAAAGAAATGAGAGTATCTTAGTTGCCATCTTGATAAAGATATAGATGGCTTGAGAAGTTGGTTAAGCTGTTCGGGGACAAACTTTTCACAAGTAACTTTCCATCATAATATTTGAGTAAGAATTTGTGGCTTCTTGGGATAATCTTGCAAATTGCAATGTAAGCAGATAGTATTATTATGTGACAGTTTAATATACTTTAGATTTTCAATTAGCATAGGTAAAAGCACTTGTTCTTACCATAGATGGATTGATGTTACACCATAACTGCCTTATAGAAGATGTTAAAAGAATGAGCAAAAGAGATTGCAGGCCTACCTCTTCCTTTCTTCTTCTTCCTTTCTTGACTTTTCTGTAGCATTCTTAAGCTCCGAGGAGGTCTGGCCAGGACTATGAGACTTGTTTATTGGTGATAATGAAGAACTCCTACTTCTCCGTCTCCTATGCCGCCTAGGTGTTGGAGTGCGACTCCTTCGACGCCTCAATGCCGGAGATCGACTCCTATGCCGTTTTGGAGTAACAGATCGACTTCTTCGCCTGGCGAATGAAATGACCATTGTTAGAAACTTTGTACTCTTCAGATACAATCCTCACTTCTCAAACAAAAGTACAGTCCACACTATTGATAACATGATAAGAAGTGAGTCTAAGCCAACTGATAAAAGTAAAGATTAAAACTTTTTGTTCCCCTATTGAAAAATGTGTCTGTTCAGTTTAAGACTTGAAAGGACAGCTCAATTAATCATGAAAATTCAGACCTCTTCTGAACTGATTTCAAGTGTATCAACTTCCACACAGAATGCAAATCCAATACACAGAAATTCATATTTCAACAGTTCAAATCAATGAAAATATATGTTATGAATTCAAGTAACGAGGTAAATTAAACCTCATTTGCAGAACGCAGGAAATCTCACTTCATTCAATTGCAACCATGTACATAAACTAATGTTTAACAAGTAAACTTTAAAAGATGTGTTATATGTAGTCTAACAGTAGAAATTTTGAATTTTGATATAAAAGCAACGCAATAAACAAAGTAAAAAAAAAAAAACAAACAAACTGAGATTTTGGTAGCTTAACCAACCTGCTGTGAGAATTAGCGTAAGGTGAGCGGCTGCGGTCTCGTCGACTGCGGCGGCTGCCTTGACGGTGACTGACAGGTGAGCGAGAACGAGATTGTTTCCTCTTATGATAAGAAGGCGACCTTGATATGCTCCGGCTCCGACTACGACCCATAATATTCCCTTTGTAAATTCTGCTCTTTTATTCCATCAAAAACATTTTCAAAGGTCATAGCAGTCCATGGCTTGTTCACAGTCCCAGCACTGCCACTGGGTTGTAGGCAGTCTGTGTCTAGGCAAGGGTTTTCTTGCAAAAGTCAAATTAGCTAATTTAGTCCTCTTCTCTCTTGTAATTTTGGTTATTTTGATTTTCTATTTTTTTTCCCCTCATTTTTGCTCATTTTATTCAAAAAGAGTTAACTTCTAAGTTAAAAATACCAAAATACTTTCTAGGTTGATGACATATAGTCCCTTCCAAACTTTTCCAAATATTTTTGGAGTTTGGCAAGCTAAGAATCATCATAATTTGCAAAAAGTAGTGAGTCATTTGAAAAAAAGGAAATGGGAGATGGTTGAGTAATTTCTTATAGGAAAGCCACCAGAAAGAAAATTATTCAGAGGAGAGATGACAATCCTTCTACACAAAGTATAAAGAGATAGGATGACAATGGATTGCCTTGACAAATACCTCTTGTTGGAATAAAAGGTTTCAAAAGGAGGACCATTAATGAGAATCGAGTAGGTCACAGAACATCAATATTTCATAACCACATGTATAAATTGATTAAGGAAGTGCATGCCTTGCTCATGTCAAGGTTGAGTACAATAAGAAGGATTTGATATCATATATAGGATGCTGAAGGGAATGAAAGATCTCAGAGGCCACCATACATTGTATGTTATATGTAAGTCTATCAAATATGAATGCAGAATAATTTTATAGATGATGTTGCACAAGCTAATTATAGGTCTAAAGTGAGTACAATAAATAGCATTCCTTTATATTTATTTTTGGGATGCATACAATATGAGTATAACTAATGGATGCAATATCTAAGGCATCATCATTCAAAACAACCAATGCAAAGATTTCAATATCATAAGTCATAACCAATGGCATACCAAAGTTTTTGATAGAAACATGCATATTGTACACCACCAATCCCAGTTCATTCCTTTGATTGATTGCAACTTGAATTTCATCCACACAATAAAGTTGTGCAAGGAAAGCTGCATGTTTATGTTTATCATTCAAAGATCGGGTTATCCAGTCAGGATCAAGTTCAAAAATGGACTGAGAAGAAGTGGAAAGGGACTGAAAATAGTAAACAACTAATTCTTCAATGAGGTCCATCCACATTTTCAATTTGATTCCACCTTCTTCCTCAATCAAATGGATATGATTCTTTTCCTTTCAATGGAAATATGTTGTATTTCTATCTCCTTTCAAGAACTTGGTCAATCCTGTTGCAGCTTGGATTATGAGTTCTACAAGTCTTTTATGGCTTTTAAAAGTGAACATAAGAACAATGATTCCAATCCCAGAGCTTCATTTTGGAGTCTTTGAAGCTTTTCATGTAAAGTTGCAATAGAGTGCATGAGAACTGTTTTGCCAAATGGAATGTACCACCTCCACAAAATCATCTTGGGATTTTTGGAAATAATGACTTTTTTTAAAAAAATACTTTAGCAAATTAAAAATATTTGATAGAATTATTGTACAAATGCACTTTGTTGATCAGACTGATCCAGTAGATATTAGCTTTTTCAAATAAGCTAATTTTGAGTGTCACAAGACAATTATCAATTACACTTAATTGACTAAATGTTCCATTTTCCCTAAAATAATTGATTAAAAGTTTAACTAATTAATTTTAAATACTTCATTCAATTAGCAAACATTTACATATATGTTAATTACAAACTTAGCCATTCAACATGTTCTTACATTGCCCTTCAAATATATATATATATATATATATATATACAGAGGTTGGCTCCCACTGTCACAAGAATCTGGAACAAATTCCATCTAAGGTGGAACAACACCAGCATAGATATTTTCATTAGTCAATAATTAAATTGCATATCATGTCCTACCTTTAATCACGTCCCCATCAACAAAATGCACCCTTTTAGAAACTTTAGAGCTTTTTTAATACAAAAGTTTCTTTTATTTTTTCATGGTCTTGGGAAATTTATCCGGTCCGTTGGTAAAAACAATTAATACGAAGCTTGTCTTAATTCTTAATAAAGCATTATAAAAGTTGTTGACTATTTGCATCCTTTCTTTTATTTAACAACCACGTTCTTGTTCTTTTATTTATTTATTTCTTCTTGTAAATGTCATAGTACTTGCATGTTTATCTCAAAATTATACTCAACCCTATAATATTTTCAAATAAAAGATAAGGAAACATGGCAAATATCACTAATCGATTACTATTTATTACTCTGTTTTGTGTTGTATGGAATGTTCACTTTTGATTTAATATAATGAGATATACATTTTTTTAAATTAAGAATATTCTAAATGAAATTTTAGATGATAAATATATTTATTTTAAAGAAATAGATAGCCAATTCTAAGTATTCAAAAGTAGAAATATTGATATTTAATTTTGAACGGTGAGAATATAATAATAATATAAGGGAGTAATATATAATTTATTTTACCTCTTGAAATTTAAAGGAAAGTAAAAATGAAGTGGTTGTTTTAACTCCAGATAATTTTGATAAAGAAGCAGAATCATAATATACTGTCTTATTGCTTCTAGAATGAGAATATAAGAATGCAGGACTTTTATTGTTGTAAAGGTTTTTACTAAAAACACAATTATGTATGGCCATTTACAAATTACAGTAAAGTTTTCCATAATTTAATGCTAAAAACATGGTCACATAAGATTTTACAGTAAAGTTACTTTGTGTTTAGACGACAGATTTTCAAATTCTTGAGGGATTTGAAAATGAAGTAATTCAAAAATTCAGTTTTTAAAATTTTCTTGTTTGGACAATTGTTTTTAGAATGAGGATTCGACAAATGATCATTTCAAATTCATTGTTTGGATATATTATTTGCCAATAACAAAACCTTTGTTAGGTCTAGAGTTGGACAAATAAATAAACAATGCCACTCAATAATTTAAACAAGTAGTTTGTAAATATAAACATAATAGTTAATTAAAAAGATAAATGTAATTAGGGAATTCAAGGTAAAAAAGAATGAAAAATAATGATTTGATATAACTATAACAAGTATTAATAAATTATAAGAAAATAAATATGTGATGTTTATAATTAATTATATATGTGTATACATGGGGATTATTAATATATAAATTCTCTTTCCGTATCAATTTAATTGTCCTCTTTAGACTTATGTGAGGATTAAAACAAGTAAATATATGCAAGTAAAGTTGCTAAGTTATTCTCTCTCATATATATATATATATATATATATATATATTAATTCTCTTATTCTCCACTAATATAGTTGACAATTACCTCATTAATAGTAATGATATAATTATAAAAGTATATATTAAAATTAGAAATTGAACAATTAGAATAAGATAATCTTAAATAGAAATACGAATAATTAAAATGAGCAGATGAAGTAATTAATAAAAATATTTAAATATGGAAATAATTAAATATAAATATATGTATATAAGTATGATCTCGAGATTTCATATTCGAATTCTGATAATAGAGAAATTGTGTTGATCAACACTTTATTAATTTAATAGATGATTGGGTATCAACGGAAATTAATATAGATATTTTGTACTTTTGATATGCTATTATAATACCTATAATACCTGGTGAGTAATAAATAAAATTTTAAAAATGTAATGATGCATTGGGATGAAACAAAGATGGATTCCCATGAAAAAGACCCAATCCATATTCCCATCCTTGTCCCCATTTATTCTTACATTTTAATTTGCTTTGCAACTTGGAATTTGTCATCCCTAATTGAGGAGTTAAGGGGGCAAATTGGTATTGACCCTTTTGTTTCTATATTTTGTGAGGATTGAGTTATCCTAGAAAAAGTGTTATGATTTTATCTTAAATCCCACCAAAAGACCAAAACACATTTGTCAGCTTGTCAGCTTTGCCCAATAAGGCAATAATTGAGTTCATGACCATAGCGATAAGAATTACAACCAAGAAGAAGATGATGTCTAAAGTCTATTCTCCATTATCAATCACAAGCAATTAGAAGTGGGAAAATAGGATGATCTTTATCTCAGTTGTGTAATGTTGTAGACTGTTTGATTTGATTGGAGTCATTGGACATTTTGGACCACAAGAGAAGGATCAAAAGAGAGGAAAAACGAGCAAAGTAACCGTGATTTTTTCCAAATTTTCTGAAAAATCTTGCCTTGTTATGTTACTATTCTCCATATATAATTGTTCGAGTAAAAAATCGGTGCTCGTCATATGAACAGGGAATAAAATGATGTTAAAGATGATTCTTGAGTCATTGGCTGCCTCTAAGCATCTGAACTTAGAAGATAAAATTGGTATAAAAGAAGGGAACATTTTTATTTTTGTATGAGTAGTGGGATTCTCATTCACCACCAACTTATTCCCATGTAGCCCCAGAACTTCCACTCCGTCACTGGGCTTTCCAGAATTTCAATTCCCAATCTTTTCCTTTTTTTTTTTTCTACTTTTCTGAATGCTTTGTGGGCCCCAAACACTAATCCATGAATAGCTTCAGATAATCTTGATGATGCAATTATCACCTTTTTATCAGTTGTATTTCTTGATGATCCATTCTGAACCCCAACAACATTGGCTAAGCCAGGTACGTTTTTCATCCTTAATTATCATCTTTTATATTTTATTCATACATGCTTATCTATCTGTATATGGCTTTAGATCTTCAGGGTTTTACCATGTAAACATAATTTTAGTTAAAAAGAGTAATTGAATATATTTATTTAATCATGATTTGTTTGCTTATCTCTTCAATAAGCTATTCTTAAATCAATGTTACTCTGGCATTTGCTTTTCTTTTGGTTCTTCTAGTTATATGCCCTCTGTGGATCTTACTTTGCCATTTGTACAGAAGTACTAACCAGTGGATGTTTCTTTCAAGAGTGATGATGTATTCAATGCTACAGATAAATTTCACTTGTATCGAATTCAAAGAGAAAAATGAAGCAATACAACAGGTCTTTGTCTGTCGGGAGGTTTTTAAAAGTACCAAAGACGTTTCTAGTGATGGTTTTAGAGAAATCTCTCTGCCATGGATTTTACTCAATCATTTTTCCAGAACATGTATTAATATGTTTACTCTATCATCTTTCTTGTATCGTTTTTCAATCTAGATAATAGGACGCTAAAATCCTTAAGAACTCTGATATTTGGTATCTTCTCGCTTATTGGTTTTGGAGAGTGCCTATGAAACAGGCAATAAAAGAAGCTTTTATAGTCATCCATGAAACCAGAGTTTGGCTTGCTTGTCAGTTGGCCCTTTATAGGTGGAAGAAGAGAGATATTACTCTATTGCAATAGCTGTATACTGAATTTACATACCAATCTAGGGTCTGACCTTCTGCTTTCTATGTTGGGAACTTTCTTCTGGATTTCTTCTTTTCCTTGGATAATTTGGTCCTAAGTGAGACAGAAAATCAGTACTAATGATGCTTTTGCATGCCTCTGGATATTTGTTGAAATTGGCATGTAATTTAGTTGGCTATAAGTGGCAATCTCACATGCCAAACCATGAGAAGTTAAATGAATAGTTGATTACAAATGCTCGAGTCTAACTTTGTATGTATCTGGATAGTGAGCATTTGGCAAATTTTGAAATAGATCTGTAACTGTATCCTACCATTTTCTGGAAAGGGGTCAATTTTTTTCCTTTTTTTTTTGGGGGGGGGGGGGTTGGGGGAGGTTTGGGGGAAGGTGAAAGACAATCATTTGGGAAATTAACTCTAGAAAAGAAACAGGAAGCCGAGTCATGTGAGGGGAAGAGACTCCTGTATTTTATCTTTCAAGCAGTGATCTGAAAGCTGGCCATCTTGGCTCGCTACATTAGTTTATTTATACTGATAGAGGTCAGTATCTGTGCCTTAAAATTACATAAGAATATAAGATCAATTTAGGGGAAATGTTAAATAGATAGCTTTTCAATTGCTGAAAGAAGCAGGCTCCCTTGAAGAATTAAACAGATTCCCATTGATACAATGTAATAAATCTTGCACCATAAATTCCTGTAATGTTGACAAGTGGTGTGAATCTGCGTCCATTTCATCCCAACATGAGTTTAAGTTGATTAAATCACTCAAACTAGAGAAGTTACATTTTATGTTTTCTTGTTTTTTTCCCCCTGCCTCCTTTCATATTACGTGAATGCTAAAGTTTTCTTTTCAAATAGAATCTTACAAGAAAGGAAAAAGATTGCAAGAGCTGTTTCCATCACAAATTGGAGCAAATCAAATGAATAGAGGCATCTCCCTTCGCCATCTGCATCTGAAGCTATTGGCTAATATGCTAATGCTTTTATTTTGGTCCAGCAGGATTCACTCGTCCAATAAGCCCGATGTTGAAGGTGAACTTGATTTTAGAATTTACAAGAATTTAGCACCTCTATAAGGACAATGTTTATTCAACCAATGTAGTTGCAACTAAATGCATTTTTATGTTGCGGGTTGTTGCCTGTAGATGTTTATGGAGATTGTTCATTAACCTGGCTTTCTTTCAGGAGAAAATGTATAAAAGCAATGGTGAATTTGTTAGTTGTGCCAATGTTATTAATAATTTATCTTGTTGTCTAAGATTGTATTGATTAATTAACAACTAAAAATAAGAGGAATGTCATGTTTTATATTATGGGATCTTGCCATCAGTATTCGATACACTTTTCAATTTTTATGATGAATCAGTTTCTCTTTTGTGTTAAGTAACTAACTAAAATATTACTTGAAGCTTGCACATTATGGAATATAGTTTTGATGTTGTCATTTCTTCCATATGCAACCCCTTATATGCTGTCAGTAGATGTGTCATTATGGTTGTTTTCATTTGGTAGCCTGTTTTTAGTTGTTTAAAAAAAAAAAATCTCTTTATTTGATTATGAATACTTATTAGAAGTTATTTAATGTCATGTGAGTTTGTCCCATGCTAGATAACTTCTGTGATGTGAGAAGTTTGATATATGCATCTAATGATATATGGTGGGAGAAGTCCAAATACTAGGAAGTGTATGTCCTGAAATAACTTATATCTGTCAGACAAGAAAACCTAACCTTCATCGGGATCTTAATAACTTATCTATGTCAAGTTACAAATGCTTTTCCAAAACCTTCCTGTGAAGAGTCAATACTTCATATTTGTTGTTAAATGTACATTCTGCACCATTGTGCAAGTGGTTATTGGTTAACTTTTGCAATTTCACATCCATGTCAGCAGAAAAGTTATCATCTCTGCTCATATTTCAGGTGAAGCATTGGTTGACTTATTAAAAGCTCTGAATGATTCCAATAACAGAATTAAGGATTGGGATGCTAATCTTGTGAGCCCTTGTTACAGTTGGTCTCATGTGACATGTCTAGATGGACATGTTGTATCTGTGTAAGATGTTTGTTGCATATACTATTTTTCAATGCTACAATATATGTTATTTGTTAGCTGTTAAATCATACAAAGTAGATGAATAAAAGTTTTTGAAAACAAGCAAAGCATATTCTTATATATTCTGTCAATTTCACTTGGTATAGTTTTTAACCGTGTAGGAGCTTGGCTTCTAATGGATTTTCAGGAACCCTCTCATCAGCAATAACCAAATTAGAACATCTGGCTAGCTTGTAAGTTTTTTTTTTTAAAAAAAAAATTATAATTTGTATATTACTAGATGCTCTTTGGGTAAGACTTTCTCAATTTTTACTTGACTGTTTCATTGAATAGTATGTCTTCCTTAGTTTTGCTAGATATACTTCAAAGTTTGCTCATGCATTACCTAAACATTTAATCCATGGAACTTAAATAGGTGAATTTATGGGATGGTAAATCAATGGTGACCTACTAACCAGACATGAATCAGGAAGCAGAGTAAATATCTTGGCGAAACTTACCAAGAGAGAAAGAAAAATGTAATTGTTTTCATTCTACATTTAATTCAGCCATTAAGAAGCAGCCTGAGAGTAATTTATCCAGATCATTCTATCTCATTAAAATATGTAAAATTGAATGAAAAGAAAGGAAGAATCATCCTTTATATGCATGTCTGAACTGAACAACATTTGCTCAGAGCAATCTGCGGGAAATTTGTTAGTCAAGCATTCTCAAGTTTGAATGTTTTTTCCAACAAATTTTACAGATTATTAATCTAATTGCCTTAAACATTATGCAGGGAGTTACATGATAATGATCTCTCCGGTGAACTGCCTGATTATCTGGGTCACATGTCGCATCTACAGAATCTGAATCTTTCACAAAACAAATTTAGTGGTTCTATACCAACCTCTTGGGGGAAACTCTCAAATCTGAAACATCTGTAAGCTATGTACATCTTCAAAATTGTTCGTAATTTCTTTTGGCTGGAGGGGTTTGGAGGGGAGGGGAAGGGAGAGTTTTTTTTAGGACACCCTGTTTGGTTCAAAATGTTGAAGAGGAAGGGAAGGGAAATCCAATCCCTCCCCTCCCTTCCCCTCTTTTGAACCAAACACTATGTTAGAGTTTCAAATTTGCATTAGGGTTCTGAAGGAAAACTAGTTAAGTGAACCTATTCCTAACTCACTTTTTAATATCAATGGCTTGATGCACATTAAGAAGTCTTATTCACCTAGTTAACTTATCATATCCTGCGTTTTCATGAATTCATTGTTTGGAAACGTGAGGTTTACTTCTTATTTTTGTGATTGTCTGTATTGTAGGGATCTTTCATCGAATGCACTAACTGGAAGAATTCCATCACAACTGTTTTCAATACCAACTTTCAAGTGAGTGGAAATATACGAACATTCAGGGGATTAGAATGCCAACCATCTCCTGAAATGTGTATTGTAGCTCTAACTTCATATATTCTTAATGTATTTTTTTCTCATTTCTTTGGTTGATCTGAAGAAGTAATAATTTCATGAAGTGGGTCTATGGCCACCAAATTGTCTTCTGGACACTATAACTGAGACTTTACTAAATGAAATCCTTCTAGTGTTTCTGGTGATATTTTTGTTTCATAAGCTTACTTTTATTTTCTTTTTCTCAAACGTCTTCAGGCTTGCTACTTTATGATGTCTCATCTTGTGTAAAGCACCCTGGAATCAGAAACATATCTCAAATTATTACCACAGATAACTAATACTATCGTTTTGTTGTATTTTGAGTCATGATGGTTAGTGCTGCTGTACTTCATGTTTTAGCTTCCGAAAATCTTTTAATAATTGTAAAGTTTACTTATGTCCTTGATTGTGCATTGTGCTTTGACTTGCAATTAACATCTTTCTCCATATATTGATGCACATATTGGAGTTCTTTTTCAATGACGATCCAAGTTAGAGAATTTTATACTAGCAAGATATGGGGAAGATAAACTCTCTTCAAATTTATCAGTAGAACTGGTTGCATGTGTATTTTTAAGGGAAAAAATACACATGCAATATATGTGTGTTAATATTCTGTGACAAGCATGGGACAGTCCTAGATCTCTGGCTGATGTATGAATTTGGGATTATTTTACATACTAACATGGATTACACTCTGATTGATGTTTATTGGGAAATCTGTGTTTATGTAAATCAAAACTCACTTTAAAGAAAAGATTTTGACACTTCAAAATACGTACTCAGTTTTTTGCTTGTTTTGTCAATGTAAAAGAGATAAAAACTAATATTTTCTTATTCAGTTCAATTATAATCTTGTCTTCTGATTTTCTTACATGATGTTGTGAAGTGCAGTTTTTCTGGGTGACTTGTTCAAATTTTGTGAGCTAAGAGTTATGTGTACTTCCAGCAACATCTACTATAGGCACTTTACTGTCTCCAATAAGATAATTTATGTTGTTATGCAATTCAACCAGTTCTTCAGGATCTTAAGATGTACCAAATTTTCAATACCATGTGCACAAACAAGGAATTAGGCTTGCTTGATCATTGGGAAAATGATAGAATGATTACTGATGCTAATATTTGCAAAATCTGTAAAAATGTTTCTGTAATTTCATTTTCTATGCAAAAGTTCTGAGTTTCAGGCCTATTTTTCAATTTATTTTTAGACTATGAAATGCAGCTCATGGTTTAGAACTTCTGCAAGTGGAAGTAAAGTAGAAAAAGTAGAAAGTAAAGAGTTTTCAATTCAATCACATGTTTTCCAAATAAATTCCTGGAAAACTCATTCCAATATTTAAAGCAAATAGGAAGCTATCTATTATCCTTTTGTTTTGTCCCTTCACCTGGTTTATTATATCCTTCTCTGATGCATCTCATACATCAGTTTTTCAGGAACACTGCTTACTTGTGGTACTGGTTTCCAGCAACCTTGTGTTTCAAGATCCTCTCTTCCAGGTATTCTGATATTTCTTTTCATTATTGCCTTTTAATTGTTCTTCGAGTGTAGTTTCCAAACAATGGAAACTGAGCTCTAAACATTTTCTGCAGCTTCAAGCAAAAAGAAGAAAGTTGAGGTGGTTATTACTGGTGTTACTTGCGGTGCTTTCATTCTTCTACTTCTTGGGGGTGCTCTTGTGCATCGATTTCGTAAAATAAGCAAACTCAAACATGAAGTGTTTGTGGATGTGGAAGGTATGTTTAAGTTTCTGGTTTGGCCTATTCTTGTAATTTAAGGAACTATCCTCCGAATTATGTATTGATTTTAAGTGAAAAGAGCATTGTATTTCCTCTCTACTTATCCAACAAAAAAAATATAGAACATGTACATCTAGTTGGTGGAGTTACTGTTTCAAAATTTGTCATTTTTCTCACCAAAAGCATGTGCATTTAGTTCTCTTGAGTACTTTGCTGATTGTAATATAGCAAATGTCATATTATTATTGTTTTACAAAAAAATTGTAAACTAGAACCCCAATTTTTTGTTTCTCCAAAATTGAAACAATTAGAGAAAGGAACAAAAAAGAGAAATAATCACTGTAACTCCCCCATTTCTGTAGTTTGTAGGGCAATGTACATCTTCAAAATACATTTATATAAATACATATATATTTGGCAGATCTTTTCCAATTTTCTTTATCAAGGAGGAGGTATAGATATTCTTGTTACTTAAATTGACAATTGTTTCAAATTTTGGTTTACTTTTCTATTAGATGTACTTTGAATCTGGCAATTCTTGGTTGATTAGGTTTTCTGATATGTCTCTATACGCTCCATCACTTTAGGTGAGGATGAAGGAAAATTTTCTTTAGGACAACTCAGGAGATTTTCTTGGCGACAAATTCAGCTTGCAACAGACAATTTTTGTGAGAATAACGTTATTGGACAAGGAGGCTTTGGAAGGGTCTACAAAGGTATTCTTCCGGACAACACAAAAGTCGCTGTTAAACGCCTCACAGATTATCACAATCCTGGTGGAGAGGCTGCATTCCTCAGAGAAGTTCAATTGATAAGTGTTGCAGTTCACAAAAATCTACTCCGGTTGATCGGATTTTGTATCACCTCATCTGAAAGAATTCTAGTTTATCCATTCATGCAGAACCTCAGTGTTGCATATCGATTAAGGGGTATATTCCTTACCTCACTTTTTTATATTTTCCCCTCATTTTACTCCTAAAAATGTCAAGCTTTGGCATAGTATAGTTAGGCCCTTTCAATTATAGACACAAAGTAAATGTCACCATATAATTTAGAAATAGCAGATCTTATGATGATGTTCAACCACGCTTTTCATATACCTATATTTATATTTAGACATTGGCTAATCACAATAATAGCAGTTTCCACAATTAATCTCTTGAGTTAAGCATTTGAAATGGTTCTACATTTCTTTTGTGTTTGTCATAGATCTAAAACCTGGAGAGAAAGGTTTAGATTGGCCTACAAGGAAACAAATTGCTTTTGGTACAGCCCATGGCCTTGAGTACCTACATGAGCATTGCAATCCAAAGATAATACATCGTGATCTCAAGGCTGCCAACATCCTTCTGGATGAGGAGTTTAAACCTGTTCTTGGAGATTTTGGCTTAGCAAAACTGGTGGATACTAAACTGACGCACATTACCACTCAAGTTCGTGGAACTATGGGACATATTGCTCCAGAGTACTTGTCTACTGGAAAGTCCTCAGAAAAGACAGATGTATTTGGATATGGTATTACTCTTCTAGAACTTGTAACCGGACAGCGTGCTATAGATTTCTCTCGGCTTGAAGATGAAGAGGATGTTCTACTTCTGGATCATGTGAGTAACATTTCTTTCCATTTCTGAAAGGCTCATGCTTGGGTTTTATTCACTTCACAATTTTTCACGTCACTGCTGTTATTTACTATAAATTGAATGTCCACATTTTTGTTTTCAGTAACAAAAAATCAATGTTTGCTTTCTTAAAAAAAAAAAATATATATATATACACACATTTCTAATATTTCACATTTTACCTCATTAAAAAGGATATGAATCTCTCTAACTCATTCTATCATTAACTACTTGGATTAATATGAAGTATGCAGTAACTTCTTGTTTATCTATCCTTGTACTGTGTTTAGAAATAGATGAAGTTTCTGTCTCAGAGAACCAGAAATATTTTGATTTAAATATGACATTGTCAATCAGCATTACTGTTGTGTGCTTAATTAGGAGATGATTTGAACATAAGATACTGCTTCTGCTTGTTTTCTGACTTCGATATTACTTGGCTATATCTCCAGATCAAGAAATTGCTCAGAGAAAAAAGACTCGAGGACATTGTGGACAAAAACATGAACAGATATGTTACAAAAGAAGTCGAGACAATTCTTCAAGTTGCCTTGCTTTGCACCCAATCTTCACCAGAAGATCGTCCAAAAATGGCAGAAGTTGTACACATGCTGCAGGGAGTGGGGTTATCAGAGAGATGGGCAGAGTGGGAGCAGCTAGAAGAAGTAAGGAATCAAGACTTCTACCTCTTGTCCCACCAGTTTCTCTGGCCTGATGAATCTACTCATGACCAAGAAGCTATTCAGTTGTCACAAGCCAGATAGAACCTTTCAGCCAGGAGTTGCAACCAAGGTAAATTGAAACACAGGATTAACTATTATGTATAAATACTGTGCTATTTCTGGTGGCTTACATACAGCAGTTGGAATTGGATTTTGTTATATTCCAAATTCAGAATTTCTACAATTCCAACTCTAATGTCTTTACTATAAGCAAAAGAATGACAGAAGTACTTAGCAGCATACAATATTTACATCTCTCTCCGTCCCAATTTGATAGGTTTGTTTTTATTTTTGTTTGTTTCAAATTATAGGCTTGTTTTCTTATTAATAGGATAATATATTTCTTAATTGATTAAAATACTTATATTTAAAGTGAGAGTATTAAGTTCACCTTAAATCACAATCGGTAAGTAGATTGTTGGGATAATGTATTTAATTAATGAGAAAATATTTTCCTAACAATTTATTAGTGTTTGTAATGCTCAACTTTTCAATGTTAAAGGGAATACTTTATAAAAAAAATCACATTTTTAACAACATTAATTATGTTTTCTCTTAATTGGTGTATTAATTATGTTTTTTCTTAATTGGTGTTAAAAATTAAATAAGGTTTATCAATTTGGGACGGAGGGATCACCTCTCATGAGTACAATATTACTGAGTTCAAGACAATATGTAGATATAATTTTGATTTCAGTTTTTCTTGTAAATACAGTGCTTAATTTTAGAGATCTAACATCTCTCCCATTTTGGGGAGGCTTTTTATAATATTGGATAGTTCTTGTTCTTGTGTGTGTATATATATATATATATATATATATATATAATGAAAGAGAGATTTTTCATTTCTAAAGTCTCCAAAATTTTAATCTTATTTTGTCAATATTTCATTTTAATTTTTCAATTAGTTGATTAATTTTTCAATGTATCTTGTAGGACGTCGATCATAAACTCTTAAAAGAAATTCAATAATCACTCTTTAGCTTCTTGATAACATGGTAAAGCTTACATTTAATACATTTAACATACTTTAGAGAAGATAACATATTTATATTTGAATATAAATTTTGCATTAGCAATTTCAATAAATCATAGTCTTTAGAAATTACAATTTTCCTTTTTATTCAGTCTCAAAATAATTCTTAGACTAAAGCATCCCTAATTAGGATAAAAATTGAATATTAGGGTAAAAAAAGGCCAAATGCCCCTCAATTTTCTAGAAATCTTGTTTTTGCCCTTCAACTTTCAAAAACTTTGAAAACTTGTCATTTCGTCAAATTGGGAGGTTAAATCCAAGCTAGTCATGTGGTTCCATGTGGTCTTTTTAAGGGGCAATTTCATCCAAATCTCATGCTTACCCTTTTTTGGACAAATTCCATCTTTCTCCCACTTCCACACTTTGGCCTCTTCTTTTCTTTGATTTCTAACACAAGCAACAAAAATGGATTGACAAAAAATATAATTTTGGCGGTACCTGCCCGGCCCCATCCCAATGGAGATTGGGACTTGGATGGGTTATAAAAATGTGAATATGAGATTTTTCCAATCATGTATTCGTGTACTTCGATTTCATATTTATTTTGAATCTGTATATATTTTTTAATATTAATATATATATATATATATATTTATGTAATGAATAATATAGCATATATATACACACATACATATAAAATATAAATACATATAATTTCTTAATACTTATATAACCATTTATACATACTTATTTATTTTTTATTAATTTTACTCATCACTAATTATGTTTATAGTTAAATATGTGTGTACACATCAACTACTTATAAATTATATATATATATATATATATATAGTAATTAGTAAAAACATACATATATATTATTATAATTTTTCTAATAACATTTGTATTATATATTTTCCTTTTTTTCCTATTCGTATGGGCGAATCATTAATTATAATTATGATTTTGATTATAGAAATCATATTCATAATTAGCAAATAGATATTATTAACTATATAATAGAAAAAAGGATAAAAACTAAATCAATGACAAAATTTAATAAATATCATTTGTATAAAAGTTAAGAGCCAGGGGCCAGATACCCATTAAGTTTAAATGGGGGCTATGGGCGAGGTAGGGTTCCGGAAAAACAATCAATTAAATAACTAGTTTGATCATAAAAGAAATAAAATTTAAATAGATTTATCGATTCTTTCTCTACTCAATATTCTATATTATCTATATATCCAATTTACCTTCAAAACAAGTCGAGTGAATGTTATATTAATTACCTAAAGTATTTAGGTTTTTCAAATATAATACTCTTTCTTCTTCTTTTTTTGTCAATTTATGTACCCAACATTTTTATAAGTGTTGATTTAGATACTTTTTACCGAAATCAGTTTAATTACTGGCACCATCTTTACTGGACCAACATCAAACATGTGCATAAATGGTATTTCAATATCCCGAAATGCAAGAAATGGCAGCGGAGGCTCTGGTGATATCCGGCCAGGTTTTGGCGTTTTCAAGCATTTCTGAAACAACCCATCACTCCCAAATACCCTTGTGAACAAATCATAGTGTATTACAACTCAAAAAAAAAACAACCAAAACCATGATTTTTTTGGCACAAATGGCCGCGGCTGCCCCAACGCAAAAACCGGCTCCTCCAATCTCGAATCAAGTCATCTTCGGCCAAACCACTCCTCTCTACTGCTTCCCATCTTACATGAGCATCATCCCTTACAACTCCCTACACAAAAATTCAATCAAATTTGCAAAATGTCGTCGCCACCCTTCATCACTATTTCTCTTTCATTAACCCTTCTTATGGCCAAATAAAAACCCAAGCATCCTCTTCACTCCTACAAGTCCACACACAACTTATCCAAACGTTCCCATCCCATCAAACAACAAAAAAAAAAAAAAAATTCAGTTGAGAAGGCCGAGAACACCGAAAATGGGAACTTTTTTTTCCAGATGATCCATTTCTTGGCTAAATTGCTACAACCTACTACCCACAATCCCTTATAGAGACACACAAGAGAGCATTCTCATACCTTCATTTCCCATTTTGGATGCAAATTTGCAAAAAAAACAATCGAGATGGGCGAAACTACTTTTCCAATTTCTTCTTCGTTTGATGCTTGTCTTGGAAAAACAAAGCTTAATCTCACTTCTCCTCACCTGATAAAATCCTTCCTAAGAATGCCCATCGAATTTATGCTTCAAACGACCAAAATCTTTTTACTAGCCGCCACTGCCTTAGCACATTTGATTTGAAATGTTTAAGTTTTGAAACAATGTTGACAGATGGTGGGAGGGGTATTGAAATACCATTTATGCCCCTGTTTGATGTTGGTCCGGTGGAGATGGTGCCGGTAATTAGACTAATTCTAGTGAAAAGTATCTAAATCAACACTGTAAAAACGTTGGATATCTAAATTGACAAAAAAGAAGAAGAAAGACTATACATTTAAAAAATGTAAATACGGTTTAGGTATCTAAGATAACATTTACTCAAAATAATCCAATGGTCCGTTTTACTCATTTGTTGTCTTGCCTTGGAACTTTCCTAGGACTGGCCAAAGGGTTAATTTTGTTGCCTTAGTTGGTTATGCTGCCATTTCTCCTCCTTTTGCCCAGCCCTCACTCCACACTCCATGCACCAACTATTTGGCATGCTTTCATCTCTTTCTTAATTTCACAAATTTGTTTCTTCATTATTTAGCTAAGAATGTCCTACAAACAAAAAGCATAAGAGAGGAAAAGATAAAGCATTCATATAAAACACTCATAAAGAATGTTTACATACAAATCAAAGCTTCAACTCAAACTTTTAATTTTCTAAAAAGATATTGAATAAAAGTGTAATATAGTCCAAAGTATAAAATAATTAAATAGAGTCAATGGACTAAAATCACCAATTTTCGATAAGTAACTAACTACAAATATAATCTGATAAATATTTATTTCTTGGTCAAATAGCATAACAAATAAAGGAAAAAAAGGTAAAAAAATAATAAAATAGACACACTCCCCAACAGCACTCTTCACTTCATTGTAAAATTGGCGGGAACGATCTTCTTCCCAAGTCCATCCACACCTTCATCCTCCCGCTTTCCCCACTCTTCTCCTAGGAAAAATGAACGGCAATGGAAAAAAAAGGGCGGCGCCACCACTGCAGCAACAACAGCAAAAGCACCAAGCTGCGATGGAAGAGGAAGACGTTGACGAGGACGTTTTCCTAGAAGAAACCCTACTTCAATACGAAGAAGACGCCCAAGCCCTCCGAGATGCCGAGGAGCGCCAAGCCGTCGCTTCGCGGCTACAGAAGTGGAAGCGCCCGGTGCTCTCTCAATCTTATCTATCTAAGTCCCAGAGCATCGGTATGTTGAAAATTAGGAATTTCCCGCCGGTATGGTTGTCCATCTTTTCAACCTCTTTTTGTTAATTTTCTGAGTTTCTTATAAAACATTTCCTTTAAATTCTGGGAATTCTACAGTATTTCAGCAGCTAGAGATTGATTATGTGATTGGAGAGAGCAATAAAGAATTAATGCCCAATTCTTCTGGCGCCTCTGCTATTTTACGAATTTTCGGGGTCACCAAAGAAGGTTCAATCTCTCTCCCCTCTGAAATCGTCCTAGTTATCTTAAATATACTTAAAGAAAGATTGTTTTGTATAAGTTAGTGGTTTGAGTTTGATATAGAATCTATCTGCCCTAACCAATTCTTTAAATCCACTAATGCCTCTGATTTTTTATGAGCATTGGTTAAAAGTTTAGGACTTTAGTTCTGCAATGGTTTTGAAAAGTTAGATTAGAAAAGATTTCGAATTTTTATACTTGGAAAAGGCAGTGTGATTAGCAACTCGTAGAAACTACAGGCTGATTAAAATTAATATCTAAAATTACATTATTATGCATTTTATTATACTTTTTCTGAAATATATTTCTACCTGTGCTGTTCAGTTTATAGTGGTTGGATAACGTTGGAATATGGAGCGAGTAGTCTTTTGTTTTGGAGCCTCACAATATTCTATTACCGTTTCCCCCCTTTTCCTATATGCCAGCAAATTCTGAGACTGTCTTGGGTGTCAATCAGGACATAGTATCTGCTGTAATGTACATGGTTTTGAGCCTTATTTCTATGTCAACTGCCCTCAAGGAATGGGCCCTGATGATATTTCCCGATTTCATCAAAATCTTGAGGTATTTCTTTCTCCCATACTAATCTATTGGTTTCTCTTTCTTCTTTTCATTTTCTTCTACTTTTGGAGGTGATTAAGTTTCTTCATTATTCAGAAATCTTGATTTTTAGTGAAGAGGGCCCATCGTTTCCTTTTCAGGAAGAATGCTGTTATATTACTTTCTCTTGCTCTCTTTTGCAGGCTAGAATGAGGGAGGTAAACAAAAGCAACAAAGTTCCCAAATATGTTCGGCGCATTGAATTGATTCAGAAAAGAAGCATTATGTATTATCAGCAGGAGAGCTCTCAGCCATTTCTTAAAATAGTGGTGGCATTGCCAACAATGGTTACAAGCTGCCGTGGTAAGAGCAAACTTGGCATCTCTGCATTTGATTGTTATTGACTCAGAAAAGTTGTCTTGAGCATTGAGGATTTTGTATTCTGCGTCACTTGCAAGCTACTTTTTAAACCTCTCACATCTTCTTGTAGAGTTGGCATCAATATGCTTTGCTTTGGTAGCTATTTCCATACAATAAGAAAATATGATCACTGTATATGCAATTTGCTGTAATATAGGAATGAAAATAGACTATGCGATATGTTGTAGATTCTATCTCAAGTTTCCAGATTTCTGATACATGTGAGTTGCAAAATTGTCAGGCATTCTTGACAGAGGCATTCAAATTGATGGATTTGGTATGAGGAGCTTTAAGACGTATGAGAGTAATGTACTTTTTGCTCTGCGCTTCATGATTGATTGCAATATCGTTGGTGGGAATTGGATTGAAGTGCCAATTGGAAAATATAAGAAGGCAGCAAGAAGTTTATCCTACTGCCAGTTGGAGTTTGATTGCCTGTATCCTCAAGGGATTTAATGCTTTGCAAGATAAGCAGGCATGCTTTTATCATGCCAAAACTTGATTTGTTCTCAAGTGGCTCTTATTAGAAATTGAACTACTACCTCTCAATGGTAATTTCCTTAATGTTTGGTCTCTTAGTCACACAGACCTGATCAGTCATGTTCCAGAAGGAGAGTTTTCGAAGATAGCTCCATTTCGCATTTTGAGTTTTGATATTGAGTGCGCTGGTCGTAAAGGTCTATTCCCTGAGCCTACGCATGATCCTGTTATCCAGGTTCTGTTCTACTGTGGCAGTGTCTTTGTGCTAGATGTGGCTCACATACTATGTGACTTGATATTTTTATGATCTTCTAGATAACAGCTGTTCTTTTATTATAGGTAGCCAATCTAGTTACATTGCAGGGAGCAGACCAGCCATTTGTTCGTAATGTTATGACCCTTAAATCATGCTCACCAATTGTTGGTGTTGATGTTATGTCATTTGAGACAGAGAGAGAAGTGTTGCTAGCTTGGAGGGTAATGTGTATTTTTTTATTTTTTGTAACAAAATAAAATAACTTATTATTCTTTTTTAAAAATCTAACTCTCCTTTTCATCAATCATTCAAGTTGAGCTGTCGAGATCAATCAAAGAGGTTGTCAGTCTGTTTGTTGCCAATTTCTATCTTTTCTTATAAACATATCATATACTTTTTTGTTCCTTTGGTGGTAAGGCTTTAAAATTTGCTTGTAGTTGTGTTATGTTAGGAAATAGGAATACTTAAGAGTACATTTAACTTCATAGTTTATAATTGTGGGATACAAGTTTCATCATCCTTAAACATGAACAGTGAAAGGTCAAGGTTTAGAAAGGAAAAGAACTGAATGACTTAGAAGTTTGGTGAGTGAGAGAAAGTGGAGAAAAGTAAGTCTAATGCAGTGGAAGCATGCTTGTTTTCAAGGCAAAAGAATTTCACAATTTCTATTTATACATTATTTTAGTTTCGATCCATTAAAGTTCATATAGTCTTTTTGTTATAATTTGGTCTAAAGGATACAGTCATCTCCATCTCTCCAGAAGTTAGTATTCGATTTTCATTAGCTGATAAACATTTTTTCATTTTCTTCAGGATTTTATCCGTGAAGTGGACCCTGATATTATAATTGGGTATAACATATGCAACTTTGATCTACCCTATCTTATTCAGGTCAGTAGTTGTCTCCTTAGTTCCATCTCATTGTGAGTCTTCCTTGTTTATTATCTTCTACACCACCATTTGCTGCCTTCAAGTTTTTACCCTTGAAATCAATTTATTGTAACTTTTAATTAATTGCAGAGAGCTGAGGCCTTAGGGATTGCAGAGTTTCCAATACTTGGACGTATAAGAAACAGCAGGGTCCGTGTCAAAGATACTACATTTTCTTCAAGGTAACATTAAGCTTGATCTTTATGTGTAACATTTTTCTCTGAGATTGCAGCTGTTATGGTATTATCCTATTATATTTATAAAAAGCTTTTTCTTTTAAAAGCTTTATTCTTCTTGAGCTCATTTTCCCAATGAATTATGATCTGTAGAGGAACTGTTCATTTACTTGTTAAAAAACCAAAATGAAAAATCATATAAATTAGATCTCTGATATCATGGGGAAATTGAGGACATCATATTCTACAAACGCAAATCAATTTTCTAGTATTGACTTAGGTTAGTTTTGAAATTCATCAATGAATCGTGAAAAGCAAAAGAAACATGTAGCTGCCTAGCGATGGTTTTATTTTCATTGTTGACTTGAATATGAGATTACTTATTGAATAAACACAGGCTAGCTGTGCCTTTAACAATAAAGCTTAATCATGATACTGCTGAACTTCTGAATTTAGTTAATATCTTCTGGACCTCTTTTATGCTAGTATACGAGTAGGAGAAATTGTACTATTCTGGGGAAAAGCCTCTTAATTGGTTGTTTCTACTTATCTCTATCATGAAGGTTTAACTTGAGAGTATGTGAGAAATTCCTGGTGGAACTTTTTGCAATGAGCATATGAGACTTGTGTTTTTGCTAGTTTATGAATAAGATTAAGTACACTATTTTAGGAAAGAGCCTCTTAACCACATCTTTGAGAATTTTCTAAGCAGCCATCTGAAATGTAGAGCTGTATTCAAAATGGAAGTAGCCTTTAAGTAGAATCTAATTTGATGCATCTGTAAGCATTCCAAATTGAGACCTATAAGACCCAAATGCCATTATGGTATTTATTGTTCAGTTTCCTTGTTGGGAAGTAACTTTGAGGCATTTAAAATTCATACCTGTAGTATTTTTGGACAAGAAGTTGTATTAGTTCGAAAAGAAATGGATCAGAAAGAGAAGATGAGAGGTCAAGGAATCCACAGAAAGCAAAATAAATTATACATAGTTGCCTTCCAGTCCTTTTGTAATTCTGTCAATGTAATATCTGAGAATTCAAATTATAGTTCTGGTCTCACTATGATGTATGTTATTTTGGTATCTTGCTTGTGAAAAATTGTCTGATTTAGATAATGATATTGCAGGCAGCTTGGGACAAGAGAAAGGAAAGAAGTAACAATAGAAGGGAGAGTTCAGTTTGACCTGCTTCAGGTCTTTTGCAGTAAAAGTTTACATATTTTCCTTTGATGATGTTGTCCAAGTTTATTTATCATTATTCACTTATCTCATGAGAATTTCAATTTAAATGGCCTTCTCTTTCTCTAAACTTTTTGGTTCAGGCCATTCAGAGGGACTACAAATTAAGTTCATATTCACTAAACTCTGTCTCAGCACATTTTCTTAATGAACAGGTAACACTGTTCATTTCTGTCTTGCAATGTTTCAGGCTGCAGTTCCATACATGCCTTTGACTGTGCATACCCTTGTGCATATGGTTAAAGATTCAATTGCAGTATTAACGGTTTATCAATTGAAGTTTAGGAGATGGATCTGGAAGTTTGTCCTAATTTAGTTAAGGGCTGGTTGTGCCTAAAGGAGAAAAGGGTCTATCTTGTGCAGATTATCTTTATTGCCAATGTTTCCCTGCACAGTTGATGCTATATCTTTATACTTCATGTTTCTTTTTCACTGAAGTTTGACTTGTAATGCCTGACATATGGAGCATCCATATGCTTAATCTTTGATGTTTCTATGGGCATCCTAAAGTGTTTGTATAACATTTTTGTTGGCCAATTGCTTGGAAGGAAAAAGATTATAGGAGCAACTTGTCTGTGGAAAGTTAGATGATATACAAGCAATTGTTCAACTTCAATATCTGTGACCTTCCCTCAGAGATGATAGACATATAAAGAACTTTATGTTTGTATTTATCTTTTTATTTATTTAAAGAAAAACATTTATTAATGAGAATTAGCACAAAAAAAGAGGCTGAGGTATCTTCAAGGGAGCAAGCTTGAAAAACTAAATTATGCAGCCTTTCATTTGCTTTCTACTGTTTATATTCTACTCATACTAAGTTACTAAGAACCACAATAGAGACCTGAAGTTGTGGTTTGATAAGAATCAGCTAGGCAGGCATCCTTTTCCATCAGATTATTATTATTCTTGCTATTATTATCCACTAAGTTTCTTAAAGTACCTATTTTTCTGCGCCTTTTTGGATGCCTGCAATGCAGTTTGGATGTACACAAAATATTTATTCTTTTGGTACTACTTTCTATGGTGGAAAGTTCATTATATGTTCTTTTGACATGAATGAAATTTTGATGTCCCTTTAAGAGAATGGAACATAAGCAAATACTTCTAACCTATTCTATGGACCCCATCTGTCCTGCCACTTAAAGAAAAGAAAAAAGTAAAAAAAGATTTGTTTATGGAAGAAATCAAATAAATAGAAAAACAGGAGATAGGAAGAAAAAGGCATGGATGGGATTCTTCCAATTTAATTTGATTTAATTTTGAGAGAGATTATGTTCAACTCCTCTAATGTTTAAGACTTAAAATGATTGTAAATACCAAAATATGATATTGATACATAAGTTTTAGAGGAACGGTTACAAAATGGTATATTGGTTAGCTAAATTTATGGCAATTTTAGAAATCTTCAGAGGGTTGCAAATTGTTGACATTGCCATTCTTTTATCAGTGTAGGTGGTATATTAAAATCGGCCTTTAAGTACTTCCTTGGTTTTTCCTTGTCGCCACTGTTTGTTGATTGTCATTTAGTAGTGTTCTACTAGTAGTTTGCAAGTGGTCTTTTTTGTCACCTACACTTCAGAGAAGCATCTTGGTTCAGAACTTGTTTGATTTTGTCCTTTGATGGTTCTTGCTTTCAGAAAGAGGATGTCCATCATTCCATTATATCTGACCTTCAGAATGGGAACCCAGAAACTAGGCGGCGGCTTGCTGTGTACTGTTTAAAGGTATGTACTTCATTTTTAGTTTCTTGTAGATGTTTCTTTCCTTTCTTTTCTGCATTTTTGTGCTTGTATTTTTCAGTACAAGTGTGCCAGTATAATGGTATTGAATTGTAAATAAACAATCTCTCTCTCTCTGTGGGTGTGTGTGTGTGTTCTAAGCATTATTTAAATCAGCTCTTTTTATACTTTTTAGTTTCTCTGTTGGGCAGCAGTATTTGAATTTTCTGTTTTGACCTGAGCAATTAGGCAATCACTAATGAATTAGCTTCACTATTTGTAGAGTTTTAAACTTGCATATACCATAACCTTCTCCAAACTTTGCTGCATGGACTAGGCTTGACCTTTGTCATCTAGAAACAATTTCGATTTTAATCATATTTCTGCCATCATTTTTATGATTCCATTACAAGAAATCCATATGTTTTGCTCTCAACTAGAAGTGTGGTGAAGTCTTTTGAAGTCTAAGTGTGCCATATTAAGGTCTGAGCTTTAGAGGAATCTTTTCCCCACCTTTATAGATCTTAATTGGTTGCTTACATTTGTATCTATCACCCAATGCGGTATTTCTGCGTAGGATGCTTATCTCCCACAACGGCTTTTGGACAAGTTGATGTATGTCTACAACTATGTTGAGATGGCTCGAGTCACAGGTGTTCCTATCTCATTTCTTCTTTCCAGAGGCCAGAGCATTAAGGTTGTTTAATGTTTTTCAATCCTTTGGCTGATGCTTTTTTCCAATGGGTAAATGAATGCTTGAATATTGTGAAACTTTTTACAATTCTCTTCAGGTTCTGTCTCAACTTCTTAGGAAGGCAAAACAGAAGAATCTTCTTATCCCTAATGTCAAACAAGCTGGATCTGAACAAGGAACATATGAGGGTGCTACAGTAAGTTTATATAACATTAGGTCAACCAATGTTATTACTGCACTTTACTCGGATAAATGAACTCGAAGTAGGTCAACCAAGTTTTTTTCACTCTCTATTTTGTTATCAGAGATAGATTTCTTCTTTCTGACCTTGTATGGTTTAACATTACTCAATACCCGGTTTTTATATTTTTAGGAAATACTAGGAAGCTATGCATCTTGTAATTCTATGATGTCAGTTGCTGTTTGTTTATTGCCTATTGTGGCACTTAAATCTGAAGTAGAATTAATCTTTATGACAGAATAGTGGTCAATTGTTACCAATACTTTAGAAATGAGTACCATTTATATGAAAACAAACTGAAATCAAACTGTAGAATTAGGCAACTAATTCTACAGTACCTACTTGTCAAGCAAATACCAAGTATAAGCTTCATTATTTCCATCACATACTTTATCTCTGAAACCTATTAACCAAGCAGCCCTTCAGTCTCCTAGGAAACTAGGCTAATGGATAGGATTCATTTAGGGAGCTTTTTTTTCTTCTTTTTTCTTCTCTAAATTTGTTATTATGTTTTAGCTTCTTCCTCTTTGATGTTTTGTAAACTGGCATGGTCTTCTAACATTTCCTCTTTTTATCGAGTTCAAAAGTAACACTCTTTAGATGGGCCCTAATATTGGGTGCAAAATGTTTCATATGTAATTTTGTCATTTGCACGCAACTCTTAGATTTCACAATCAAGTTTTACTCTAACTTTGTATTATATGACAACCAATTCTACAGGTTTTAGAGGCCAAGGCAGGATTCTATGAAAAGCCAATTGCAACTCTTGATTTTGCATCTCTATATCCATCAATTATGATGGCATATAACTTGTGCTACTGTACACTGGTATTCTTTGCTGTCTTTCTAATCACGTTTCTATTCTTCGCCCTTTATGTTCATTGCTAGTTGGAATTGGGTTTACTAATAATTTAGTAGGTATGAATAGATTGACTGTTAATTTTGTTTGAGAATGAGGTAGCTTTAATTTATTTTTAATGTGTAGGTCTCTCCTGAAGATCTTCGTAAACTTAACCTTTCACCGGAATGTGTCAACAAAACTCCATCTGGTGAAACATTTGTCAAATCGAATTTGCAGAAGGTTAATTTTGCTCATCATAGTTTTGACCTAATATATATTGCATGCAACATTTTTTGTATTATCTCTCACAAAATTACATTTTACTTCAGGGAATACTTCCCGAAATTCTTGAAGAACTACTGTCTGCTCGTAAAAGGGCAAAAGCAGATCTAAAGGTGCTTAAATGCTTTCTGGGTTTTAGTATGTTTTATATACTTCGTTTTGTATCTGATGCATAATTTACTCCTGTTATATACTAATTAATATTCATCTCCTTCAGTAAATGTTTAGCTAATGCTTCTATGGGCGTTAGATTTTAGATCTTGAAACAACTAAGGATTTAGAAATAACTTCGTCAAGGTCAATTTTTCTACTATTCAACATGACAACATCAAATGTAGGATGTCAGAACTCTGGGTTCTATTTGATCTTTGGTTGATTCACCTGAAAGGTCCCTGATTATATAACAAAGACTATACGAGTCCTTTCTTCTCACCTTTCCCAGAACATAGTATTCCTTGATTTGCAAATTTTTACGGCCTTAAAAGTTTTTTCAGGAGTAAATGCAATTGGAAAGGCTATTTGGAGAAAGATTCAATTTTTTTAATCTTCTTTTTCTAATTTTCCGAAAAAGTGATTAAAGTTTTTGAAGATTTAAACTCTGTTTGGATCGACTTTTAGGGTAAAGTTTTGAAAAAGGTTGTAAAGGCATCAATATTCTCACCATGAAGCATAAAATTACAAAATTTCTCTCTCTTAACTAAATATTTAGTCCAATTGAGACCATAATTTTATACCTTAGCTGCCATTGTCCTACTGCTATCATGTGAAGGAAAGAAGAAGTGGAAAATTGGAAGGAAGATGGTGATGATGGGAGTAATGATCGACAGCATGGAAGAAGTGGAGGGGAGAAAGGTGAATGGATCTGATGGAAGGAGGAAGAAAGAAATAAGAAGAAGAGGAAATTGTCTACATATTGCTAAGGTTCTGGGAGAATATTTTGGTGTTTTTGTTCCTCTGGCGTTCTCTGGGTTTTGGTCTTCTCCTTTGCCCTTCTGGTGAAGTTGTTTATGATCGCCATCTTTCCTCTTCTCCTTTGTGAGGCTGATTGGTCATCACCGCTGCACCTGTTATCCGAATTCTTTTACAGGTTTACCGCCCTCTGATGTAATTGCTAAATTGAATACAACCCTTTCTCATTAAGTCACAAAGAAGAAAAGGAAAGATGGAAGAAAAACTGGCGTACAGAAAGAAGAGGGGAAGAAGAAGAAAGACGAATTATGGTACCAATGACCAGAAAGGAGGAAGAGAGGAGGAAGAAGACAAAGAGGGGAAAAATAAAATTTCTTTCATTCCCAGGATTTGATAGCTGAACTTACTTTGGAATGAAACATTTAGAGCTGTTTTCTGATTCTCTAATAAAATTCACTCAAAATCTTAGAAGTTGATTGTGAATTAAGATGACCAAATGAACTTTTGTGCAATTCAGCTTTCAAAAATTGAGAATGGGCTGCCCAAATGCTACCTTTTGGTTCTTTGGTTGGTTTTTTCTATGTTTATTTCCTCATTCTGATATTACTCCTTTTGTTTTTTAATCTTATTTTTGATGGGCTCTTTCTACTCTGCATTACTTTATGGTTTTATGTAGGAAGCAAAGGATCCTCTTGAGAAAGCAGTGTTGGATGGTCGTCAACTTGCTTTGAAGGTGAATCATGTCATTCTAATCTTTCAAATACAATCATTCACATTTTCAGTTGTACATGTGGTTAAGCCATCAAAAAATTATTTCCTGTTTTTCTATATCTTTTTATTGCCTGCTGATGATATCAGATAAGCGCAAATTCTGTGTATGGGTTTACTGGAGCTACAGTTGGTCAACTACCATGTTTAGAAATTTCTTCCAGTGTCACAAGCTACGGTAATGCAAATGTTGAGCTTCTTTTATATGTGAACTGGATTGAAAGTACCTTTTTACTATGTATGACAATCAAGTCCTTTTCATAATTGTCTAATCCAATGAAAGTTATCCTCACGATGAAGGTCGAGAGATGATTGAACACACAAAGAAACTGGTAGAAGAAAAATTCACTGTTGAAGGCTTCAACCACAAAGCTGAGGTACATCACCTGTAGTTTTTCTCTTGTACATTTTCTGGCACCTTTTGTTTGTATTATTGCTATGTGCTTCCTAGTAACTGTAAAAACTCAAGAGAAGCTTGTCTTTTTCTTAGGCTACATAATTTCATTTCACAGTAGTAAAAAAATTTTGGATCACAAGGATCATTACATCAAATAAGACTTTTGATACTTGTTGCAGAAGGATTTTTAATTTCTGGAGAAGTTAGTGATTCGTGTTTGACTTTGGATGAAAATGTTGATTGACACATGATTCTTACTTTGTATAGGTATAAGCACTTTCACTTAATAGGAATTCCTTACACGTGCATAAGAAAAGGCCAATTAAAAAATATAATTTTAAAGATATGTTTTCTGTGAGGAAAAGGAAAATTAGTTAATTCTAGTCCCTGGTGTTTTAGGTCCCTAAAGATCATTTTGAATTTTTAAAATCCCTATGTAGTTACGTACTTTTGGCTGGAAATCTGTTGATCCCTGACCTAGTCAACACTGAAGAATAAAATAGATCGACTGTCCAGGTGCAAAATTGGAAGAAAAATATTCTTCCCTCAAAGATAAAACTCACATGACACCTAATCAACATCTAACAAAATCCCCAATTCATAGCTATTAAACAAGTTTCAACAAGCATCAGCAACCCTTTGTATGGGATTTGATTTTGGTGGCGGCCATAGCAGTCGGAATTCAGTTTGGATAGTCATTGTAGCTTTCTTTGCTGACCCCATATGTCCACCTTCTGGGTATTTTCCACTATATGGCGCCTATAATTTGGCTTGTGGGCCAAGTTCCAGCATGGTTGTACAGCTCTTTCTTGGGTTCTCTAGGTGACAACTGCAACTTTTGCTTTGGCCGTCACCATCCCTTTGATGCCGCTGGTGCTGCCCTTGAATATCTGCATATGAAGTTCTACTTTGACATAATCATCTTATTAATTGAGATGATGGTTCTAGTGAGGAGGGATTGTTTTATATCAGGTAATATATGGAGATACAGATTCTGTCATGGTGCAATTTGGTGTCCCCACAGTTGAAGAAGCCATGAACCTGGGCAGAGCTGCAGCTGACTTCATTAGTGGAACCTTTATCAAAGTAAGTTATGAGTCTCTTGTGGCCATACTTCTATTAGCTACCTTCGATTTTTTTTTTTTTTTTTTTACATCACAGCACATTTTACCAAATTTTCAAAACCAAAGATTGATTCTTATAATTTTGTAATTGAGAACATCTGTCGTACCTGATGTCTTAACTGGCTAAATTTTGAGTCTGTACTAGTATCAATTACCTCTTAATTTCAGTGAATGTGTCAGTTTAGTCTGGATTGTGTTTCACCTAATTTTTATTATTCTCTTTTTTTTTTTTCAATTTCATTGATTAACAAACAAAAAGAGGGCATACACATCCTGTTGGAAGTTGACAACATACATTTCTATCTATGTAACTCTGCCATATATATACAAAAATCTTTGAGTAAGACCCCAAGAAAGAGTAGTACCCAAGTATTACGGGTTTTAGGAGCATTCCTTGTATATTGCCTTGCATCTAAGAGTATAAATGCATGAATAAAAAATAAGATGAGGACACTTAACAAAATGTGAGGAGGTCCTTGTCATTTCTCTCCTTCCAAAGATAATAGACAGTGGCAAACCTTTTGCAACAAACTAGGAAAAGCAGACTTGAGATGATCCTGTAATGATTGAAGTTCTTCATCCCATCTTAATCATGGACAAGAACCGAGCATCTTCAGTACCTCTCTCCAAACTTGAGCAGCAGGAGGAGAGATAAAATTAGGTGCTTGCACAGATTCAAAATTGGTATAAGAGACAGATGTTAAGCAATCAAATCATATTTAAGCAGCCTATCTCTTGGAAGCAACTTATGAGTAGATGTCAATCAGAGGATATATTTAATTCTCTTTATAAAAGAATTGGTGCTATGTCCTTTATATCATTTTAATTGCATATCAAACTTGAATCGGCTCCTGAAACCCATAATGTAGTTTTATTGTATTTGAAACTTGCTTGTATTCCATCCTTATCACAATGTTTTCTCAAGCATGTCTTTTCATTTAACTGCTCCGCTGATGAACTCCCTATCTTTCCTTTTTTTCCCCTTCTCTCTTGTGCGGTATTCCTGTTGTATAGCCCATAAAGTTGGAGTTTGAGAAGGTTTATCATCCATATCTGTTGATTAGCAAGAAGAGATATGCTGGGCTGCTATGGACAAATCAGAAGAAGTATGACAAAATGGATGCTAAAGGTGAGTTAGATTGCTCACACTTTTATGCTTTTGTATGAGAAACACATCTCTTTTAATATTTGCAACCAGAATTTTATTTTTTTTTTGAAATCTGTTTGGCCTGGAAACTTCTTATTTTCTGTGTATAGGGATTGAAACGGTTCGTAGGGATAATTGTCTGCTGGTAAAGAATTTGGTAACCGAGTGCCTTCACAAAATACTAATAGACAGGGACATTCCTGGTGCTGTTCAATATGTGAAAAATACAATCTCAGATCTTCTTATGAATCGTGTGGATCTGTCTCTTTTGGTTATTACTAAGGTAAGGGAATATATATTGGAAGGTCATTGATTTATTTGACTATAAAATTAAATGAATCTTTTAATACTTCCTTCTAACAAAATTTTCTGCTTAAATAGGGTCTAACTAAAACAGGTGACGATTACGAAGTTAAGGCAGCCCATGTGGAACTCGCAGAACGGATGCGCAAGGTAGGAATGACCTTGTTGGCTTCAATATTGTCATTTATTTCAGCATAGTTTTTGCACTTGATTCTTTTCCTTTTGTAAGCAATAAACAGATAAATGTTAAGGTGGCTCATAAAATAATGGCTCTCAGGTGAAGAGCTGCCACATTTTTAACCTCATTTATGGATATCATGCAGTACTTTGCACACTTTCTAAATCTCCTTTTGTAATTGTTAAGACATCCACAACAAGTGCTTAACTTCTTTTACCACTGATCAGTTTTGTATGTGAACTCATTCATGTCATTACTAGACATATTAGAGAAGACATTACATTTCTGGAAGCTTGAAATTATGATTTAATTACTGCACGATAGTTTTATAGAAGCAATGTAGAAATGCAAAGACCAGAACAATAGGATTTGGAAGATCTCATGTGATGTTAGAAAAATTTTAGTCGTCCATGTTTGGTTCTCTGCTCTAGGATTTAGTATCTATGTTGTTTCGGTAGCTTTCTACTCGTAGTGTAGTAGTTTAGTTGCAGTCATCTACCAAACCTTTTTGTGGTCAAAGATTTCAGCGGTTGAGTTCTTAGTATTCAAGTTCCTTAGTGATAAAATTTCCATAGCTTTGAAGTGGTTTTGTTTCTAGGATTTTGATGCCTATGTTTATCATTTAAACACCTCTAGGTGGAAGTAATTTTCAAATGATGAAATAGAGTTTATTTGTCATGAGGTGTTGCTGATTTTCCCTCTATTGTCTTGCTTAATCCTTTCCTTTTTCTTGTTCTTTCTACTCGTCTTCTTTATACAAATCTGCCCCATCTTCCTAGCTTTAAATTCACTCTAAATCAAAGCTCAATTCTTGTTCCCTCAAACATTCACACAAATAGGTAAATAACCACTTGCAGAAATTATACTGTTTTGGTGCTGAAACTGAAATATCCTATATCTTATTTGGTGTTTGAAAGGAAGGATGACCCATATCATAAGAGACAACCTACTGTTCTAAGCAAAAATTTAGAATCTTAACACTTGTGTTGGTACTCTTGAGTTGAAATTTTCCAACTTCTTGATGAGGAAATGATAGCTGATAGCAGAGGAATATTTTAAACCAACCATAATGAAGAAACTACTACTCACCAAGAAAGACAAATGGATGAACCATGAGCTGAGTTGATGTTGAAGAAACCATAGTTCCAAAATCTGATCTCAATTATGAGCCTAAGTTTGAAAATTAAAACTTATACCACAGAAACAGAAATATCTCCGAAAACTTCATTCCCTTCCCTCCTCGGATTTTGTTATTCCAGATAGATTCAGTTATGCAATTAAAAAATAACCTTTATTAGGTTTATTTCTAACCTCCAATGGAATATTGTCCAGTCAAAATAATGAAGACTTCAGTCATCAAAGATAGTTTCATCAGGTATGGTTTCTTATCATAAGGCACTTTGAAAAAGTCAAGATTTTTCAAGTGCAGGGAGAATGGTGCAGAATGCATAGATAAGACTAAGAAGATTTGAAAGGCCAATATGACATTAGAGTTGAAGATGTTTTAGTAATTTTCAACTTGTATAGTTTTACAGTTGATTAGAAACCTTTTGGTGTTCAAAGGTTTAGCTTTTAAGTTCTTATGATCCAAGTTCTTTAGGGATGAAGTTCCTTCAGCTAGTTTTAGGATTTCGAATCAAATATTGAATGATGGCATAGAGCTTGTTTGTTGTGAGGTTTTCCTTCTTTTCCCTCTATTCTCTCTCTGTTATTCTAAAGTTACAGACTCTTGTCGTTGTTGTTTTTCTTCTTCTCCGTCTTCATGCAGAACGTCCCTAATTCCTTGCTTTTAACTTACTCTAAATCTTAGTGAAGCCTTATTTGTCCTCTCAAATCTTCACACAAAGAGGTTATATCAACCACTTGCAGAAATTTTACTATTTTGTTACTGAAACTAAAAGATCCTGCATTAAAAGGAGGATTTTGCTGGAATTCTACTATTTGTATACCCCCCCCCCCCCGGGGGGTTGAAGATGCTGCTTAATCTTCTCAAGGTCTTTCCTTGCATTGAGTTGATGGTTGCATGATTCTGACAATTCTTGATCTAACCAGAGTCTTCTCTATCCGTATTGAGTTTACAAAATCCTTGTTGAAATAAGAAGTGTGATGATATTTCTCATAGGTTGTCATTTCCAATTTAAGCTTTCTTAGCATTTAATCAGGGCCACATTTTGCTTCATGTTTTCTTCTGATGCATGCATGTAAAATCCTTTCCTTAGTAAGTTCATGTAAAAATTGATATCCTTTTTCCTGATTTTTCATTCCTTGCAGAACCAACTGAAATCTAACGCTCTTAAATTCCCAAAGCGTATCTTTTATGCTGTTGTAAAGTGAACAGTTAGAAAATATATATCATTGACTGACATCTAGACTGTTTATGGAATACTATATTTGAGTTGGCAAAATCCTTACTGAAATAAAAAGTGTGATGATTTTTCTTGTAGGTTGTGTCATTTCCAATTTTATTCCTCTTAGCATTTAAGCAGGGCCACCTTTTTGCTTCATGTTTCTTGTGATGGATGCATGTAAATGCTTTCCTAGTGAGTTCATTGTCCCTAGCACCATTAATTTTGATATCTTTTTCTGATTTTTCATCCCTTGCAGAACCAACTGAAATCTAACACTCTTAAATATCCTGTTGTAAAATGAACATAGTTAGAGAATGTATATCATTGACTGGCATCTGGGCTGTACATGGAATATTATATTTTGGCTGTTTGGTCTAACATCTTATAGAATGATTAAGAGCATTAATTATGCAAGACAAACTTGCCAAAAGTTACCTTACGAAGCTTCCCTCGGTTCTGGGCTATAGATGTAAAATTAAGCAGAAAAAATAAATTAAATTTCAGGAAATTTGTCTAGTGGAAGAAAACACAGAATTGAAAGGGTTTCAATTGGGAAGCTATGATATAGGTAAGATTAATCAACAAGAGGGAAAAGATAAAGGGAGAGAGAACTCTTAGTCTCACTCTAAGAGGGAGGAATAAACCCTAAGCGTCACACCCAAGATTTTAAGGACTCCCACTCCCACTTTAAGTTTGATTACTTTACACAACCATGATTGCAGAACATTTTGTAGACTTTTTTATTGATTGAAAAAAATAAACATAATGAATTGAGTGTTTTGCATAAACAAACTGAATTAAACTAAATATCCAGCTATTGACTCGTAAACCAGAATTTCCGAGATTAAAGCTAGATTGAAGAATTTTTGCTTGACTAAGAGTTTTCTAATTTTTCCTGCTCAGCATCAAGTAAGTTTTAATGTTACCATTCATGCAAGAGAAATCTCCTAGATTGACAAATTTGGAGCAGTTAAAACTGACTCATTCTGTGGTCGATACTTGACAGCGAGATGCTGCTACTGCACCAAATGTTGGTGATCGAGTACCGTATGTGATTATTAAAGCTGCAAAAGGTGCCAAGGTAACTTTCTGAACTATTTTGTGTGCAGTACCTTTTGTAGTATTCTTCTGCATGTCTAGCCATTTATATCAATTGATGGTGTACAGGCTTATGAAAGGTCTGAAGATCCTATTTATGTATTAGATAACAACATACCCATTGATCCTCATTACTACCTGGATAATCAAATTAGCAAGGTTAGTGTAGACAGTAATGTTTGTCCTATTGGTTAATTAGTTATTCTATGTGCTGCAAGTAACATCTTCCTCTGCAGCCACTTCTTAGAATTTTTGAACCCATCCTGAAGAATGCTAGTAAAGAGCTCCTTCAAGGAAGTCATACTAGATCTATTTCCATCTCAACTCCTTCGAACAGCGGTATAATGAAATTTGCTAAGAAGCACCTGACCTGCATTGGATGCAAAGCTTTAATCAGGTGCTCAACTGATGCACATTATTGTGTTTTTCCTCCATGTGGCAGTTCTTTTCTGTTCCTAATATTCATTGCAAAGAATTATTTTGTTTTCTGATTGTGGATAGGAGGTGCATTTTCAATAAACATCATGTTAGACTCAGTTCATTGTTCTGGCTTTTATGGAATATATTACAAGAAACTGTCATGGGAATTAGGGTCTGTTACTTATATTCTAGGGTGCATAATGATGGACGGTATGCATGTTATTGGATGCCTGAATATGAAGTTAACATTTGCATGTTATTCAGAAACTGTCATTCAGGTGCCAAGGTAACATGCATAACCGTCCATCATTATACACCCTAGAATATAAGTAACAGACCCTAATTCCCATGACAGTTTCTTGTAATATATTCCTAGAATATAAATAACATATGCATGTTATTCAGAAACTGTCAGTGCATTGTTTCTTCAACATTTGCATGCTTGTATAAGTCTATATATAGGCACTTCTTGTAATATAAATTATCAAGTCATTGAATGTGAAGTCTGTTAATTGTATTCAATGGCTTGATAATTTAGATTACAAGAAGTGCCTATATATAGGTTTATACAAGCATGCAAATGTTGAAGAAACAACACATATAGCAGCCATGTTTAACTGTCAAACATAGCAGCCTTTTTAGATTACCTAACTTAAATATTTAATACTTAACACTCCCCCTCAAGTTGGAGCATATAGATCAAATGCTCCAAGCTTGCTACAAATGTATTCAAACCTAGGTCCTCTCAAGATTTAGTAAAGACATCAGCAAGTTAGTCATTTGATCAAATGAAAATAGTAACAATGTCTCCATAAGCAACATTTTCACGTATGAAGTAGCAATCAACTTTAATATGTATGGTCATCTCATGAAAGATAGGATTAAATGCAATGTTCATGTGCAAAGCTGCTTGATTATCACAAATTAATTTCATAGTATTGAGTTTACAGAAATTGATCTCCGTGAGAAGATGTTTCATCCAAATAAGTTTGCACGTCCCAAGAGCCATTGTTCGTTATTCGACTTCTGCACTTGAACGAGCTACCACATCTTGTTTTTTACTTTTCTATGACACAATATTTTCACCAAACAAGATGCAATAACCTGATATTGATCTTTTATCCCAAGAACAGTCAGTCTAATCCGCATCTGTATAGTTAACAATTTCTGTATTTTCATGATTCTTATAAAATAAGCCTGTACTTGGAGACCTTTTCATATACTTTAAAATTTTGATTGCAACTTTTCAATAACTTTCACATGGTGCTTGCAAAAACTGGCTAGCCATACTGACTGAAAATAAGATATCAGGACGAGTGAATGTCAGATAAAGTAGCTTGCCAACTAACCTTCTGTATCTTCCTGGATTAGATAAAGGCTCCCTTGTCTTGGAAGAAATTTAACATTGGGATCCATGGGTGTGTTAACATGTTTGCAATTTGTCATACATGTTTCTTCAAGTATATCCAATACATACTTGCTTTGAGAAACATAAATCCCTTGTGATTGAGCAACTTCTATATTAAGAAAATACTTTAAATGTCCAAGATCTTTAGTATCAAAGTGTTGAAACAAATGTTTCTTAAGTTAACTTATGCCCTTTATGTCATCTCCACTGATAACAGTCATCAATATAAATCACAAAATAGATGATTTTTCCTAATAAATGCCTCTAAAATATAGAATGATCAATCTTACTTCGAGTCATGTCGAACTATTGAACAACTCCACTGAACCTGTCAAACCAAGCATGGGGGGATTGTTTCAAACCATAGATAGAGCGCTTAAGCCGACATATTAAGTTCCTTCCCGTTTTAGCTACGAAACCCGGAGGTTGTTCCATGTACACTTCTTCATTCAGGTCACCATGTAAGAAGGTATTCTTGATATCCAACTGATGCAATGACCATTGGCAGGAAAATATATACTGAGTCAATTTTGGTCACAAGTGAAAAAGTATCAGTGTAGTCAACACCAAATACATGTGTATAACATTTAGCAACGAGTCGAGCTTTAAGTATGTCCACTTGTACATTTGGGCCATCTTTGATATTATACACCCATCTACAACGAACTATTGTTTTGCCAAAAGGTAGAGGTACTAACTTCTAAGTTCCTGAAGAATCAAGAGCTTTCATTTCATCAGCTATAGCCTGCCTCCAATCTGGTTGAGACGAGGCATCCTGATTTTTCTTAGGGACAAAAACAAAAGACAATTGGAAAATAGTACAATAGGATGGAGAAAGACGCTTTGTGAGAGAAAATTATAGATGGGATAAGGATTTCAAGTAGACATGGTACCTATGCGGTTGGCAATGGGTGAATTTTGAACAGAGTCAGAAGGATCCGACGCCATAGGACATGAATCAACTGGACTTTCATGATCTTGTGAACTATGTAATTGACGAATGCTACGCTAATATATGTGTGAGAAAAGTGACATAAGTCTTTCCTCTTAGATTTGGGGCAAAGACTCGAGATGAAGTGAAGTGAGTGCTTCTTTAGACACTATATGTGGTGATGACTAAGAGAAAGTAGGAACAGGAAGGTAATAAAATACCAATAGCCAAGAATAGACGGGACACGACATGGCCCCCAAACATCATAGTGAACTAAAGAAAATGGGGTAGTAGTACACTTATCAACCCTATCGGGATATGAAACTCTGGAATGTTTCCCAAGTTGGCTTGACTCATATTCAAGAAATTTTAAATTTGACAGATTGGGAATGATTTGACGCATTTTATTAAAACTTGGGTGTCCCGAACGGTAATGAGCAAGAAGAGGAGAAACGGTAGCGGTGCACGCAACTTTGGAACATAAGAAGATATAAAGTCCATTTAATTCATATTTCGTACCAATGGTCTCCTTCGTGTGTCGATCCTGCACAAAACAGTTAAGAGACTAAGTAAGTTGATGAACATAAATTAAATTGAAGGGACATCCAAGAATATACAACACATTAGATAAGGATAAAGAAGGAAGAAGAGTAACTTTCCCAATGCCTTTTGCAGCACCTACTGACCCATCGTCAAAGGTAACTGATGGAAGGGAACTAAAGTAGGTAATGTGGGAGAAAATATCAGGATAACCAGAAAGATGATCAGTAACTCCGGAATCAAAAATCCACATAAAGTTAGATTGTGAAGCAAGAGCGGTATGTGATACTTCAAGAGTGACAGAGGTCCTAGCAGCCTTGAGTCGTAGAAACTCTTCATACTCAGTGTTTGATATAGTAGTGTGTAAATTAGTAGCGTCTGAATTTACTTGTGTCATACTAGCCACTATTGGCTTGTTATGAAGTGCCCTAGTTTGTTACAATGATCACAAAATCGGAATAGGCCATGGCCACCCCGGCCACTACCACGACCTCCTCGGTAACTTCCTCGGCTTCTTCCTCTGTTATTGTCTCAGTAATGTTGAGTTTGAAAAGTAAGAGCAGAGTGTTCTATTGTGGAGGAGGGTGTAATTTCTTTGGAGATAAAAGAAACTTGTATAAGTCTTTTAAATATGTCTTTAGTACTCAGTACAGTTCCTTCGCCAAGAATTTCATTACAAACCTATTTATAATTTGACTCAAGCTTTGCAAGAGTGAAGACAACAAAAAACTTGTCACGTTGAGCAAGCTAGTCTGTCAATGATCCTCCGATGAGCAAGAACTTGTTGAATTCTGACATAAGCCCTTGAATTTTACCTAAAAATTTTTCCATTGATATATCTGACTTCTTGATATTCACCATTTCACAAATAATAGAATAAAAATGAGAGATGTCATTTGTATATAGTGATTGTGCGTGTTCCTATATGGATGCACAAGTCATGAAGGGACAGAATATAGGAACTAAATCAGGTGAAAGAGAATATCATAAAAGACTGCATAATTGAGCATCAACTCTTTCCTACACATCTCTTTCATAGTGAATTTTTTCAAAATTGATAGTCAAATGATCAATTACCCCTTGTCTCATCTCATGAATCACAGTTTCACAGCAGAAGACCATTCTCGATCATTTTGGGACCTTATCAACTTATCATGGGTGATAATAACATTACCAGATAAATTTGGCACGTAAACTTTCGATTAAACAGATTGAGTTTAAGAAATGGGGTTCAATATTTCTTCGTCAGCCATGGCTTGTATTTTGTTCCAATACTAAGGTCGTATATTGCTTAAAGCAGAGACCAATTGGAGATAAGAGACCAATTGCAGTCAAGAAACACTTCAAAGTTCTTAAGACCTAAAAGAACAAATGTGACCCATTTCAAAAATCAAAGGTGAAATTAACAAATAACACTTGGAATAGATCAAGTAGAATCTAGAGAAGCTAGAGGAAAAAGTGGCGCAGCGTTTCGACTTGTGTAGGTGGCGCGTGAGCCTCATGCGCCGGACAGGGATGTGGCGCGTGGAGGAGCTTCTAAAAACCTTGAAGCTGGAACTTGCAGATAGAGGGATATATGTTTCTGATGTTTATTGCTAGATATATAAAGGAGGCTTTTATTGCTGGATATATAGAGGAGGCTTTAGATTGAAAATCTTCTCGAAGCAAAACACTAAAAAATTCTGAAAACCTTTCAAATTATCAAAAAGGTTCAGGCCACAAGAAAAGTGGCTCTGATACCATGTTAATTGTATTCAATGACTTGATAATTTAGATTACAAGAAGTGTTTGACTGCCAAACATTAGGTTAAATAACACAGCAGCCATGTTTGACTGCCAAACATAGCAGTCATTTTTTGTTGCCTAACTTAAATATTTAATACTCAACAAAATCATAGCTAATCCAATCAATTTTAAATTGCATACTGCTTTGGAGAAGTTACAGTGATAGTTAAGCTCATCATTTTGCTAATTTACACACCATCTACCATTCCTGTATCTTAACATTTCAGAGGTTGATCCTGACTTGATTTGTGTGTGAAATAAGATTTAAATTAAAATTATACTTTCATATTTGTCTGTATCCAAGTTTTTTATTCACTCTCTCCTGTGTGTGCACCAGTAACTCAGATCATACGCTTTGCTCACACTGCAAAGGAAGAGAAGCTGAACTGTATTGCAAATCAGTAGATACTGGTAGGCTGGAGCGCTTTTTATTATTATTATTATTTTCAACATGATATGCCTCTTTGTGAGAATTGGATATGCAGCTACTAAACTACTGTGCAGCAGATATATTACTAAAACTATAACCATCTTCAATTGTTCGCAGTGTCCGAGTTGGAGAAGATCTTTGGTCGGTTGTGGACACAGTGCCAAGAGTGTCAAGGTTCACTTCACCAGGATGTGCTGTGCACAAGGTTTGCCATGCTTTTCTGATTTCACATTTCTGTTCGCAAACTTCGTGAATAGGCCTAATTATTCTACACGGTTTCTAAAAACGACTTCTGTAGACTCAAATCTGTGACTGTTAAGTTTATTCTTGTAAAAATAATGTTTGAATATTTCCAGGTTCATTTCTTTGTATGTTAATTTACCTCTGAACATTTCTTTGTTTTTTCAGTCGGGACTGTCCAATATTTTATCGAAGGAAGAAAGCTCAAAAAGATATGTCAGAAGCAAAGCTCCAATTAGAACGATGGAATTTCTAATATCTAAGATTATGACTATTGATCCTTCAGGTCTGAAAGCTGTATTTCCTATATATGGCATCTCATGAGATCATTTGTCTTTCCTTCCATATCACATTACTTCTTGTTTCTACAGCTTATTGTGATAGAACCAGACTTTCACCTTAAGTATTTGAGACAGGATATACTCCTAAACATCCATCAAACTGAAAGTCATGAGCTGAGATATCTCCTGAGATTTTTGTCCGTCTTTTTCAGGTCCTATAATCAGCCATAATGTGTATATATAACATGGATTGTACACAAACACATGCAAAAGATTTGCCACTCTTAATCTGGTTTTTCTTGATTTATTGCAAATTTCTGGCACTTTTTGTTAACATATGAAACCAAAATTTGTCATGGTTTTGTTTGATTTGTATAAGTTTATATGGAGTGCTTGGGCTATGATGTTCATGTAGCTTAGAAACCAATTTCTACTTTTTGGTTCTTTGCGTTTCATAGTCGAAACTATTTTCCATTTTCCCCAGGGAGGGGCTGTAATAGTCGCCAATATGAATGTGTAGAAGGAAGTGGATTCGATCAAACGCGAATTTAATAAATTATACCATCTCCGTCTAGAATTGAATGATAAAATGTTAGAATATTCGTAATTAATTATTCATTTTTTTAAAATAAAAATAATTTTCACATAAAGCTCTATTAACATTTTTAATTTAAAGATTGACACTATTAAATTAATAATAAGAATAATAATATAATTTTATTAAAGTTAAAAGTTATTTTTAATTTTTGAATTAAGTCAAATAGAAATATTTAATCACGAATCAACGTAGCAAGATTATGTTATGCAGCATTGAAAACTTTCAGGACTGAGACAGATTGAATTAAAAATTAATTAACTCTGAATTTATTAATCCAATGCAACTGAATTATAATTAAGTCGGTGATATCATCATCAAATTATATATGATATTTATTATAATTAACAAACATTGAGTTGGGGCTTAAAATGGTTGAGGGATTGCAAGGAAAAGATAAGGAGAAGTCCTTTTTCAGCCAGCTCAGGTCGAAAGTGAGGAGAGAGTAAAGGATTTTTTAAAACTAGTTTTCAAGTGTAGGAATGGGCTAGTGACGTCACTTTTGAGTTGCAATTGAACAAATGCAATTGAAATATGAGTTGCAAACTATTAGAGCAGAAGAGGAATTTGTAAGGCAGTTCAGTGATTGATAACTCTCGCTGTGGTTGCACAGGATTGAATCCTACCTCCTCCACCCATGAAGTATCCAAAAAAAAAAAAAACAATAAGAGAAATATGTCAAAGTAAAAGATTAAAAAGTGAATTGCACACTATTAGATAGAAGATGAATTTATCAAGTAGAAGCCAATGAGTAGTTTGGGGGAAACAAATGCATCATTGGGGTATTGATAAGGTCCACCATTTGTTTGAGATTCTTTTGTGAAAAATGAATGAGTTGTGGGGCTCATTTACATTAAAATTATTAATGAAATATGAATTTGATATAATTTGTGGGACAGTTTTTATGATTGATAAAGTTATATAATTAGTATGAAAAGTTATAAAATGGTTCCCACCATATGTGTTGAATATGCAACTCATAGAGATGGTCTTGGGATCCTCAAATAGATCTTTTAGACATAAATGTCATATTTTAGCTAAAGGTATGACAAGAGGAGTTTTCTTCCCTCTCACCTACAATCTCACAATCTCATGCATGTCTGTTTCTGTGGTCAATTTAGAAAATTGTTAAAGTGGTGTCCACACATAAAAGAAAATCAAATAAATAATTGTACTGGATTCATCTTCATATAAAAAATCAAAAAAAAAAAAATTCTCCTTAATAAATCTCTAACTTTTTTTGGAGTAGGGTTCAAGGATCCCACTTGGATCTGCCCCAGTCTGCTTCCTTCACTTCTATCCCAAGATAGCCATCCTTGGTGGTCAATGGAGCCTTAGTTTCTTGATCATTTAGGCTCTTAGGTATATCATGTTTTTAAGTTAGTTGATTCTCAGTTCTTACACGAAACCTCGAACATATATGCACGCACTCTCTTTCTCCCTCTCTCCTTCTTGCCTGTCACACACACATTTGGACACAATTTCATTTAGTTTTTCTTTTGTTTAATTCTTTGTTAGATATATACTTAGTTAATTCTTAATCTGTAATCATATATTCACGTATGATTATAATTCACATACAAGTTATATATATCAACAAAAGTTGTTAATCAACTAAGATTCTTTATTAATCAAGTCTTCCCTAATCCTCTCAACTTATTTTTTGTGTCCTTGTACCTAAGGAATAATGGGTGTGGCAAGTATCAATTATGAGTGTGGCAATTATCAAGCTTCGTAAACTTATTTTAGCACATGAAATATATGATGAACCAAAAGAAGAAATAAAACTTTTAGCTGGATAAATAATCTAGGAAACATTCTCTCAATCTCATTTCTGAATAATCTTATTTCTAATTTTATTATATACTTTTTCAATTACGCTCTCTATATAATTCTAAAAAAATATAAAATTTAACTTATTATTTTAATTAATTTATCTTAAAAATATATTAAGTATTCATATATCTTTAATGAAAATAATTGAAACAATTTTCTGAATTATTAAAACAATTTGTTCACTTCTAACTTTAAAAGCATTTCTTGAAGAACGTACAATGTTTATTATTTCACCACAAACTTTTCAAACCATTATAATTATGCATGATATTTAAGAAGCTTGTATGGATAATTGTTATTTCCAATATATTTCTTAATCTGAAAAAAATAAAATTGACAATTAATAATTAAAATAGGACGGAAAAAAAAATTTTAATTCAAGTACAATTAAACTAATACAAAATGGACAGCGTATCAAATACTTAAAGTACTCACAACCTATTTATCTTGTTTATGCATTGGCAGGTTTCTACTATTCTTATATTACATGATGCAGCATTTTGTAAATGTGGAAAAATGAACCAAGGAGAGCATATGGAGAGTTAAAAATTGATGAAAATCTTCACAACTGTTCAAGCCCTTTATAGACTACTGAGCCTACTCAAGTTTCTCATGGAGAATTCATTCAAGAATCAACTGTACATTCTGCTCAAACTTAAATTGAAATCTCTCTCGAATTACTAGTATGCAATAGGATAGAGTATCTGGTTGTATCTATATCAATAAATACAATTCATTAAGCCAAAATATAAGCTATAACTTACCCCAGTTGATATATGAGTGTCTATCTATACATAATCTTCAGTATGTTAAAACTTTGAAACTGGAGATTTTGCCACCGTTTCAACTCAGCCATACAGTTTTATGCGGACCTTTATTGGCTCCCTGCATAAAGGGCATGACTGTATGGGAACACCACAATCCCTGCATGTCTGAGAAGGAAAACAAAATGAATCAACTGGATTCTAGTATGAAAAAAATATAAGCAAAATAGCCAAATTAGTCCCTTATATAGTTATATTACAAAGATAAGGGACCAAAACCGCCATTTTGCCAAAGATTTATCACATCAGTTTTATGGTAGGTACTAGTTATGCGTCTTATACAAGAGTCCCAGACTATTAAGAACTATACAAAATTACAATGCGGATTTCCTTCAAAGATGGGTATCATTTATTTCTAAGTGAGATAGCCAAGACCAGTTTGGTGAGGCCATATCATGAATATGTTCTTCAAATACAACCTAAAACGGGTAGAAGTACATACATACCATATGACCACATCCAAAAGCCATATCCTTCAGATTTGTCAAGCAAATTGGGCAAACCTTGAAAACAAGGAGGAGAAAACAAAAGAAGTATTTCTCAGAACTAAGTGAATTGAAAGAATAGCACAAAGTGGAATAGAACAGAACTTACATTATCTCCTGAAGATTGAGGATCAACTGGTTCAATGCTTTTTGCGTGTGAAAATGATTTAACAGCATTATCATGTTCTATTATTTCATGTGGAGGTGGAAGTGGTTTTGCTCGAGAAACTCCGAAACTCCTGCCAGAAGAGAGTTTCATTCACAATCTCCACAAGTCTTGAAGAAAAATTGTGACACGAAATAAAATCTTAGCCTCACTCTTTATATGGTAGGCTTATGGTGGCCCTGTACTGGAAAGGAATTTCCATCAATGCAGCAAGTGCAAAAGCTGCTTCTTTTTTTCTCACATCTGTGTGTTCAGATATTATTTTTGTGAAGTTGACAAACTGCAAGACACCATGGAGGAAAGTTTCAAGGCCTATACCCAAAATTTCGTTGTGTGCAACAAGTAAAATTCAAGTGAACTTTTAACTCTCTTTATGGTTGGGAAATAAATATATCTTCATATTTATAAGTTTTATGTCATTATGGGGAAGCAAGAAGGAGATGTATAGGGAGACAATTAAGTTCTATTTTCAGAACCATCAACATAGAATTAAATAATTGTCCAGCACGACCCTCCCCCCCAAAAAAAGTGCCAATGTCCAAAAGAATAAAAGCCCTTCCAAGACAAAAAAGGGAAAAATAAAAGAAAATAATAATACTTTAGTATTTAGTTTCAAAAGAAAAAAAATCTTAACTACTATTTTTGAGTTTCCAAAGTATATTGTGATACTTCATGTACTAGTAGGAAATTCTAAAAGATATTGAAACCTGAAAATTGTCAAATGCACGCTGAGAAATATTATCATCAAATCGCTGCATTTCATCCCATGGGCCATCCCCAACACCAATGAGAATGATTGAAATAGGATATTCACTGTGTATTAGAGTCTAAGTTAGCATGTCAATAAAGTCAGAATAGCAGATACTCCAAATTCTTATTTACCTTGCATCAACTATGGAATTCATAGTTGCTTGTTCTTGTGGGCTAAACTTTCCAGGTGGTGTATCAGCACTCCTGGTGACCTGATATGCATATGGGTAAATGAGTTTCTGCAGCAAAGGAACTGAAAGTTGTGAAAAACTTCATCAAAATGCATAGATAATATGTTTACCTGTCCATCTGCGATGATGACAAGGACGTGATACTGCCTATTGTTTTTCTCCACTATGTCTATTGCAGCATCAATCACGGGTGCAAAGGATGTTGGGCCTTTAAATTGAGTTCATTAATAAGATTTGTTAGTTGTTATGGTAAAATTGCAGATATCATAGATATGAATCCACAAATATATTTTAGAAACAAAAGTAGGAGAGAAAATGACTGATCACCATACTGAATTGTCTATCCCACAAAACAAAAGAACTTCAGAGAGGGAAATAATGGCTAAGGATAGGGGAAATATCAATTGTCATTCTGACTGAGTTTTGGTACATGGATAGGAAAAGTAGAAGCTAAGTTTGCATTCACGAAACCACAAGCTGCATTTCTATACACAGATGATAATTTAAGATATATATATATATATATATATATATATATCAACTAAGTAAATGCACATTCTAATAATTTTTCTCTAGACACATATCACAAAAATTATGATTCATTGGATGAAAAAATGATAACTTTATCAATAACTATTCCATAATATGCACAGAATTATTTTCCGAATATCAGCTGACCATTTTCAAGCAGACAAATAAAAGGAGAAACAAGACAAATTTTGAAGAAAAACAAAAGAAGGGACAAGAAAAAGGGGATAAAAAAACATACTCCCTCCGCCCACTAAGATAGGCAAGTATAATTTATCACACATATTAAGAACACATATTTAATGTAGTTAAAATTGTAAATTATAATTGGTGAAAGATCAGTCCAAATTCAAATACTTCATTGTATAACTGTATTATAACAGTGTTTCATAACATGGAATACCCATCAATAACTGAGAATTCAATTGGTAACTACCACAAGAAATACACTGTTCTTAATTACCATGAGTTTTCTTAAGAGTTTGCCATGATATCAACCTAAATCCTATCCAGAAAAGTCAATATCTAGCAGAAAGTAATGAGATAACTCATTTGGCTGGAATTAAAACAGCTAAATAAAGTAAAGACAAATCTTTACCATGCAGCTACGGATACAAGGATACAAGATTTTGGGAAAAGCTAGGATCAAAAGTACAGGTCAGATTTGCTCTTCAGAAAAATGCATGCAATGTTCAGTTCTTTCAGAAATTCTATTCAATGGTTTATGTCCTTCCCATCCTTTCTTTCCTACAAACAGTGATCATAATCACTAAAATCTTTTATGCAACAGGCTTTCACTCGTTGACCAGATTTTTCAAGTTACAAAGGCATCCACAAATTTTATGAAAGTAAATCTTTATGTAAAATAAAATCTCAAAACATATCATCAGATACATTATTCCCATGAGCATGTATGAAAAATAAATATGTGAGAAGAGCAGTAGAAAACCTATAAACCTGATAATTTCAGATAAGGCACAATCTCTCTATATCGTGAAAGAGCTTCCTCGAATCCATTGCAAGGTCGATGATCAGGGTAAAAACTGAATACCTGCTGATCATGTGTTGATGCTACAACAAAAGTACAAGACACTAAAACTTCTATACCACTCAAGACAAAATGCGAAATACAAATATGTCCAAGTTGGCACAAAATTGAACAACGAACCATCACCAAACCCGTAGCAGGGAATCAAGTTATCTTCATCGAAAGGAGTCAAAGTTCGCCCTATTATAGAGATGGCTTGCTCATAAGGATTAGGTGTATTGGAAATTGCATGTAAACTTCTTCTGTTGAATGAATGTTTACCTACAAAAATCCACAATTAGATGTCCTATCCAATAATTTGACATGTGCAGAAGTCAGCAAACCACTTCTAGAGATGAACTCACCTGTCCACTCATTGCTCTTTGTAAAATCAATTCCAAGAATTAAATTTGATGATTCAAGGCCTTCTTCTCTCAATGCAGTGATAACCTGGGAACAAAGATAAGAATTTTCTTAGATCATAATCCAATTGCTAGAGAAAAATGTTAATTATATCTCCATGAGCTTAAGCTCTTAGATGAGGTGGTAATTCAATATGATACCAAAGTATGAGGTTTTAGAGTTGAAATCCCATTACCACCTATCGTTAAATAATTATGAACATGTTAAGCCTATTATTAAATTTGTGTTTGGCTCACCCATGAGCTTTTAGATGAGGTGGTAATTCGATGTTGTGGCAGAACATGGGGTCTTGCATTCAGATCTCATTCTCACCCATTATTAAATGTGCACGTGTTGGGCCTGCAATAAAAAGTTTGTGTCCTGCCCAAACATGAGGGGCATGTTAAGTGTATAAATTACAAGATTTTCTATGAGCTCAAGCCTTTAGATGATGAGGTAATTCAATATGATATTCGAGCGAGAGGTCCCAAGTTCAAATCTTGTTGCCGCCCATTATACATAAAGTTATAATGTACACATTGGGCCTTTTACTAAAGCCTCCTATTAAAAAATTTGTTTTCAGTCCACACATGAGAGGAGTGTAAATTCAGTAAAAGGTACTCTTTATGTTAGAAAGCTAAAAAGTGATCACCATATAAAATAATTAGTTAATTAGACCAGGTTACGTATTCATAAAGAAGAACCAGACCACAGACATCTCCTCCAATAGAAGTTATATTTATCTATAAGCCAAGACAAGCTGAATAATTGTAAATGATAGCATATGGTGAAATGAACAGAAGGTAATACCTCTTCTAAGGAGTTGAAGTTATCAGCAATATATGTATGATGATGTTTCCTTTGGTGGGTAGTTTCAAGTGAACTACCGGCAGATGTTGGGAATTCATGCTGATGTCTAGTGTCAGAGTTTCTAGAATACGATGGAGGTTGATATTGATGATCAGCATCAACCAAATCTCCTGTGTACCCTGAGGATCCATGTGCATCACCAGAGGTTGATTCACTATTTCCCATCGTCTAGTTTAAGTTCACTTCAAAAAAAAAAAAAAACAAGTGTCACTGCATGACATGGCTAAGTCTTAGAAACTAATTACTGAAAATGAATTTGGAAATATCAACAATGATCAGAAGCACTTGCAACAAAGTAGAACCACATGCTGAGGTCAGCAAAAAGTAGCCCATAAACAGTTTCTGACAGGCTTCTATTGGTATGCTGTGAACTCTAAATTAAAACATCATTTGTTATGTCCGCATGGCCATGTTTATATGCTTGTGCAATGCTAGAATCCATAACGTAGCTAAACTCTAAAGGAAATTTGGTTCCTTGAGCAAAAATATTTCTTGGGGAAAAAGAAAACAAAGCCTAAGCTTCAGGGTGCAGAAAAGTCATACAGAGCCAGATGAAGTGCTGTGCAGGTTTCATCAGATAATAGATAAGGGTAAAACATCAAAATAGGTACTCTATTATTCATTCAGAACTTCCCAAAAAAAAAAAGAACTAAATGCTGCTAGGATAATAGAAGTTTCTAGAGGATTATTTAGAATGCCTACCCAACTTTTTTTTTCTTTTCCAATGAATAAGTTCCTAGCCTTTTCACTGGTGGAAACAGACAGATAATCCTCAAAAGAATTATGACTCATTAACTGGAACAAGATTAGTTACATGGGAAGAAAATTTAATAGATACACAATGAACAACTGCCACCAGTTGACATACTTCTAATCTCCTGATCTATTATCCAAATTCTATTATAAGCAGGGATCATGAACAAACCTGGATTTTAATCAATTTAAAAATTCTAAAAATTCCTGAAAACAAGTCAATTTCATACCAACAAAAATCTGTAGCTCCAAGCACAAACCAAATGCACAAGCAGGCAGATCTTACATGATGAAGCGAAAAGAAGTGTTTAGGAGATTTATCTCTCAAAAGTAGTGTGCTACTACAAATTATGACGGCATTGTAGGGACATAGCATTCTACCAGAGACACCCTTCATTGTAAATCTTGTAGATATTGGTTTTGAATCTTGTGATTAAAAGGTTCAAGAATCAATGTAGAACACAAGTGATACCGTGTTTTATTTTCTTTAATAAGGAACCAGGGACTAAGGCAAATGGATAATATGTTGTAGAAATGAACAATATCTCTTACAATATTCTATGCCTATGTACTCTTAAAATGTAAAATTCATGAGACTTTCAGGACTAAAGGTATAAAAAATGCACTTTCATAGTTATTCAGTTTTGTGATTCTGAAAAGCTAATATGTCAAAAACACCCGCAGAGAATAATAGGGTTTCCCAATTCTTAAAATCACCTGTAGCCAAAACTACCAATTAACATGATTATTGGCCCTCTCAGTATCTAAGCTACATAGTCTTCTGCTTTGAGCAAACTTTAATCTCAATCTAAACAATAACCCAAACTTCAACAGAATCAAGAATATGCTTCCCTTTTCAGAAAAAATTGATAGAACGATACAGCATTGTTTCAGCTCAAGTGGTGGCTGATAGGGTGTTACCTAATTTATGAAGCAGTGATGGAATTTTAGAAGAGTGAAGAGTTCAGATTTTAAAAAAAACAGAAAGAAAGAATCAAGGTAAGGAAAGAAAGAAGAAAATAAAGGGAACAGAGATAAAACCTCATAACAAACAACCTATGTCATCATTCAATAGGCGCTTCTCAGCAAAAGCAGAGTGTCATACATAGACATCAAAACACTAGCACCACTACTTGAAAGCTAACAAAACTTCAATCCAAAGTAACTTTGAGAAATGTAAAAGTTGAAATCTTTGATCGAAAACTCCGCTGCTTGGCAACAGTGAAACTAATTTACTGCAAGTTGAAAATTACTAAAACAACCTAGAAACTAAACCCAAGAGAAACAACATTGAAAATTGCAAGACTTAAAATTTGTTACAAGCAACTAAAATATCTTCAGTTCTAATATCAAATGTTATCTTCAATATCCTCTTATTCTTGTATTTTCACTCTACATCACCATTACTCTTCCAAGCCTTCCTATTATCCTTACAATCCAAGCCTTAAATAAGAATATATCTCTTATATTATAGGATCTTTTGTTATTTTTAATGAAAATTATAAGAAGACGTATATACGCCATTTCACACCTATCACAACTATGAAAGTAATGATTTACTGCCTCACAACCTCTTCAATACCTTCCCCCCACACCCCTGCCAAAAACAAAAGGGAAAAAAAAAAGATAACCACAATTTTTTTTTTAAAAAAAATCATCAGAAAGGTCTGAGGGTGGTAAGTACTTAAAACTCATAAATCATAGACGTTATTCCTCTCTAATATTGTAAATGTAATTCTTGCTTTACCCTAGTTTCAGCATACAGATTCTACAAAAGATAATACATACTTTATTCTTCACTGTCATCTCCACATGATGATTACCCCTTAGATAGTCATGAAGGTCAGCTTTTTGGTCCCCATGAGATTTAACTGTTGTGTAAAATGGCAAATTTACAAATAAAAACAATATAAATCCATGCATTCTAGAAAAATCCATTGTAAGATATCATGTCCTAAAGTGCCTTTGTATGGTCTTTTTTTTTTTATCAACGTTGTAATATAGAACTGGAGGAACCTTTACAAAGTATCGTGACAAATGCCAACACACACAACATCCTTACAACATTCACTAAAGAATCTATATAATGATGTTTTCAGAAAAGAAACAGAAGAAAGATTTTCTCTGGACACTAAACATAAAAAGAAAGTATAGAAATGTCAGTTGATCTCTAATTACAAAGTGTGAGGGAATGCATGAATCCCAGCTCTAGCTTGACAAAAGCCCAATGAGCTAAATCATAAAGAATGCTTTGGGAAATCCGCCTTTTAGTCCCTTATATCTGGATTAGGCTTTTTAGGATAAAGGAATAAAAATATAAAAAATAAATATTATTTACAAAGCATTTAATTATTAAAAAAGCCAGCAATCAACCCTAAAGATACAAACAGATCCATTCTGAAAAAGTCTACAACACAATATCAGTCAATAATTACGTTTATTGCCTTATTCCCCTAGCTCATAATGCACTTCAAAATGGTAATTGCTTCAACCAGAGTGGGCTCACAACCCATAAAAAGGCATTATAATTTATGGCTCACTGACGTGCCTTACTCTCAATGGAACAACATTTTACTCCCAGATTCTTCCAAATTCCAATAGCAACCAAAATACTCACAAACCCGGAAGACACGTTACCATTTCTGACAAGGAAAATTTGCCAGCTATGACCTACATCCTTAATTGTGGCCTCTCCTGATTAAAATTAAGAGGGAACAATTGAGCAAGATGGAGACAGAATTCCTTCCTATGTTTTTGTTCTAGCCTTTTACTAAATACGACCAGTGTTTGAGCTTAAGGATCATGAACCTTCAAGAATGATCATGCACTTCATTCATCAAGGAGTATTTCAGCAGAACCATGCATTTCGTGTTCAAAATTAAGTATCCAATTAAACCATCAAAAAACAAATTACCCTCATCAACGCCTATCAGAAAGTCCAAAAGTATTCCCCACTATTATACTTGTAGATATATTCCTAGGAATCTTCTAATCCAATGTGCCTAACCAAAGCCCAGAAGATATAAGTAACCCAAAACGGAGACTTTGTCGAATTTCAATTTCGTTTCTTTACAACTAGCAATTTTTTGGAACATAATATTTTTCAAGTTGAACTCTACTGCAAGCGACATTTGGAAGATCAAAATTTCCGATACAAACACATCTTCAGTTCCCCTTATTCGACATTCTTTAACTTTTTCTGATTTTCCTCTCTTCTCAATTAAACAAGAAATATATACAGCCAAAGAGCGCAACTTGGCCAAATTCTTCACTTCAAACTATCCAGAAGCTCCCCATCACAAAAAAAAAAAAAAAAAAGGCAATTCCAATCAAAATAATAATAATAATAATAATAACTAAGCAAAGCAAACAAAAATTCTATTTGTAATATCAGAATCAAATAAAGATATTACATGCATAAATTTATGTAAAGGTGGAACAGAGAAAACCTGTTCAGACTCTAAAAAGGGTTGATTTCTTTCACTTTTCAGATGCATATGAGTTCTTTCTACTCCTGGATTGTGCTATATCCTACATGACAGAAAATATGTTCTGTAAGTTTGACTTTGACCTTCAAGAGAAGGAAAAGAAGAAAAGAAATGTACTACCAAATATTTTGGCCATACTGGAGGATTATATATGCGTGCACGTGTATATATATATATATGTATGTATGTATGTATATAGTTTTTTGTGTGTTTAAACAGAGTATTAATTATATATTGTTTATTAATAAAAATTTATCAATTAATTATAGAAAAAAAAGTTTTATAGAAGTATTATGAATTCGTTAAAGCCATATTGACTCTTATAGTCAAATAAAATAACAATATTTTAGAAATAATAATTAGATAAAAAGTAAATGAGACAATGACTTAGAAGCGATCTTTTATTATTATTAATTATTATTATAAGTAATTATGTTGCTTTATTTATTCAGTATATCAAATGGTCCTAATAATTCTACATTTTGTAATGACAATTAAATCAACGAACTACAAACTTCAATTTCGATTCTAATTCTCATTTCTACTTTTATTTATTATTATCATCCTCGTTTCATTTTTACTATAAATTTATCAAGAATTCTAAAATATTTCAATAAAAGAATATATTTTATTCACTTTGTTGAGCTGATTCATTTAAATCTTTAAATTGGTGTATATTAATTTTGTATCTTAATTTCTCAAATGATGTGGTCAATAATTTCTTACTAAACAAATATGTAAGATTATCACATTATTGAAACTATTCTACATCAATTTTAACTTTATTCTAGAGTTCATGAGAAATTATATTTTTTGGTGAAATATGTTTTGTTATATGTCCTTCGATGTATCATCCTCTCAATCAAAGTGCACAAGTTGCATTATCCATATAAGGAGTAGTTGAAATTTCTTTTCCAAATGATATTGTTGTAGATTAGAAGTTACTATAATTTAAAAATGATTAGAAGTATCTGCTATAGATTATTTTGTATAACACCAAGATATAACAACATCATCATTAAATAAATAAATAGTCAATTTGAGAATGTATTTCATGTCATTTATATAAATAATCAGCATCCACATAACTAATCAATATATGAGTTTTTTTATAAAAAAAAAAATAAAAGAATCTAAGATTAAGTCCTTTAATGATATCTAAGGACATGTGACCTTCTTGTTGTGTTGGAAAAGAATTAAGTTTGGAAAAGAATTAAGTCTAGCTTATAAATTCATAGAAAATGCTATGTTTGTATTATTAGTAAGATATGAAGAAAAAAGAAACAGAAAATTTGTTTTAGTATTTTTTTAAAGCAAATTTCACCTCAAAATTGATGTTGTTTGAAAAACGTAAGAGGGGGTGAATTAAGTTTTTATCTGATTTTTCAATCTAATTCAATAAACCACCTTTTTGACAACAAATATCAAACACTTGAAAGGCTAATTGTGTGAGTAAAAATTTGTTCAAATAAAATACAGAAAGTAAAGTAATGAACACAATGATTTATAGTGGTTCGATTTATCCAACAAAACCTAATACACTACCTTGAGTTACTTACTCAAGGATTTTATCAAATTCCTTCACTAATCAAATTAATGAGATTACAAAAAAGCTTCACCCAATTTACTTTAGGGTTTTACAAATAACCTCTCAACCAATCAAGGCTCACTCAACCTTGACTTTTACAACATAACCTTGATTATACAATAATTTCACCACTCTCCTTAGTTAAACAAAACAATACAATTCAATTCAAAGTTCACCCAATGATTTTACAAACAAACTTTGAAAACAAACAACATACACAAGAATATGGGCTCGTGTGAGTAGAAAACAAAAAATATATATTCTAGTTCTATCATCAGCTATGAGTTTGAATCTAAGAGAAATTCTAGATAATGTTTGCTATCCTGAAATTTTTTGTCTTTTATGAAGGATAAAGAGAGAAAAAATTTGGGTCAAAAGAAAATTCCATTTTGAAGTTTTATCAACAATTTGCTTGTGTAGGCGGAGATATGGTATTTTCTGAATCCTTATGTAAGGAATTACAAAAAAAAAAAAAAATTCTTTCAACAAATATGTGAATTAGGAAGGATCGGTCAACGAAATATGAACCGAAGATTGAGCATTGGCTCACCCTAACAATTACGGTTTTATGTTACTTGCAACATTGATACAATTATAATCAATAATAAAATATAAAAAGTTTGATAGATATTGAAAAACCTAAGAGGGGGGGTGAATTAGGTTTTAACCGATTTATCCTCTTTAAATTAAACAAGCTTTCTAAGATAACAAATATCAAACACTTGGTGTTCAACCAAAGTATGAAAAGATGAGTTCAAGAAAAGAAGCAATGAACACAAAGATTTATAGTGGTTCGGTTTATCCAACAAAACCTAATCCACTACCTTGAGCTATCTACTCAAGGATTTCACAAAACCTTTCACTAATATAGTAAGAGAGAATACAATAGAGGCTCACCCAATTCCCTTAGGGTTTTACAACATAAACCTCTTAACCAACCAAGGTTCACTCAACACTTGGAGTTTTACAATATAACCTTGTCTACACACCTTTCTCTATTACAACAATTAATGAAAAAGAAGCTCTTAACACAAACACAGTTTTCTATGGTTCAAGGCTCACTCTAACCCTTAGAGTTTTAAGCTCAATGCAACCTTGAACAAATCAATCAAGATATGAATAAGAAGAGTTTGATATATGAAATCACCTTAATGTGAAGATATATCAATGTAAAACATAAATACCTCTTTGAGTAATGTTTTCTTGTAAGTTGCTCAAGAACCCCAATGATTTTTTATAAATCTCACTTTGATGAATTTCACAATATGAATGTTAAGATTTGGTTTCAAAATAATCTCCAGAGGTTCTATAAAGTGTTAGGATCAGATTTTTGCTCAAAAAGTAATTGATATGAGTTGTTTAAACGATTGGGTATTTATATGTATGCACCAACGGTCATAAAAATGGCTGTTTGAATCCCACTCAGGAGAAGTGCGGTCGACCGCAAATCAAGAGGGTCGTCTGTACCATCATCCGCAAATGTTCCAGAGAACTCTGGACAGCCTGCGGACGATGAGCTCAGAAGTCCGGTCGACCGCTCCATCATCCGCAAGTGTTCCAGAGAACTCTGGACAGCCTGCGGACGATACTCTGAGAAGTCTGGTCGACCGCATGATTTGTGGTCGTCCACACTTTTGTCAGGTCGACCACAAATGCATTAAAACTATGCAGAACAAGTTCCCAAACAACTCTAAGAGTTTGCAAACTATATTTTATGAATTTTGAAGTATGTGCATGTATTTTGAAAATCATTTCAAATACCCAACTCATGTTTTATCTAAATGAAATGCATTTTGAAAATCATTTCACTCTTATTGAGCAACCTATAGAACTCATTACTCAAAGGGATAGACCTAGAGATAACCAAAGATAAATAAAGAATTAAAGCTACACCTCTAGATCCTATCTAATCCAGAAACGCTTATCTTCAAGGCTTGACATCAAAAGCTCTTTCCTGAAGATTTGAAACTTTGATCTTGCAAGGATTAGATATATGAATCCTAAAAGATCATCACTAATACAATAAAGCCATTAGTCCTTATCAATGTTTGTCATTTAATCAAAATTAAGATATTAAAAGCTTTAAGGCTTTCAGATATCATCTTAATGTGAAGATATATCAATTTGAATCACAATCACCTCTTTGAGTAATGGATTGCCAATATTATTCAAAATTAACCTTTGAATGTAAAAACCTTCTTAAATGATTTTAACAAAATTGATGTTTAGAAAGGGTTTTGGAATGTTTCTAAAATGTTATAGGATCAAGATATACAATATTTTTGCTCAAAAATTGTTCTTAGAAAGACTTTCAAAGGTTTTGTTATTTATAGATTTGTTCCTAACGGTCAAAAATAAAGATGTTGGAAACCTACTAGTAATTTGCAATCGACTAGTGCATTGTCCGCAACATCATTCGTAAGCTCACTGGACAACCTTATGATAATGATTTTCATCTTACGATCAACATCATGGTCATCCACAAGTTGACATATAAACAAATTTGACAACACATGCATCAATAAGATAAACTAACTTGTAGATAATATTTGGATCACTTTAGGTCGATTGAAACATGTTCATTTGTGTATTAACAATACTCTAACACACAAATGATGATTTCAATCAATCATATAAGTTATGGTATCAATCCAATAAGAGTTTATGAACCATTTAAATATTGAACCATTTATCAACTTGGGCCTATATGACATGACCGATCAATAGAAATACTCCACCTTTGTCATATATTCCATACATCACACTAGATAGATATCATATTCATGGAATACGATTCACTTTCAAGATGCCTTGGTGGTGAAATGGTAGACACGCGAGACTCAAAATCTCGTGCTAAAGAGCGTGGAGGTTCGAGTCCTCTTCAAGGCATAATATGGAGAATGCTCATTCAATGAGCAATTCAATAAGCGAGCTCGGATCGAATCGGTATTGATATACCGATTCGATCCGAGCTCTTGGAATAAGTTCGGCAGCAGATCACGAAATCTTACGAAATCTTGACAATCTTCTCTATCTAATGAATGGGGAGTCTGCTTTAAAATTTAAATTTCAAATCGTCTGCCCTGCACCCACCCCCCGAGTATATGTTCAACAGAATCATAGATTAGAAACCTCTGGTAAAATACCCGCCCGTACCCAGCAGATAAAGTACATTACATAGTCCAGGGCAATGCGACTTACCCATTCAGTGACTTTGGCACTGGCACTGGACCTGGACGTTCCCAAAATGGGTACTATCGGGTCGGGTGGAATTCAATAATAGACGCCTGTTGGCATTCCAGCCTTCCTTCTCTTTCAGGGCCTATCCGAAAGAGAAGAGAATCCATACTTCTTGATCGTGAATATCTGAACTGGTTGTTCGCTGCATGGTTTATGAAATATCAAAATATATTTTAAAATATTAAAAACATTTTGAAATAACGTTTTAAGTTCATAGAGCAACTTTTAAAAACATTACTCAATTAGAGGTAAAACTAGAGATATCAAAATATATAACTCTAAAACTATACCTCTAGTTACTATCTAATCCAATAAAAACATATCTTCAAATTTTGATAGTATTAACTTGTATACTTTATTGAAAACTTGAAATTTTGTTCTTGCATGGATTAAATTATGAATTCAAAAACTCTATCACTTGTACAAATAAGACATTAGTCATCATCAATATTTATCATTAATCAGAATTAAGTTATTAAAAGCTTTAGGACTTTCAGCGTTTAAATTCATTTGATTGCAACAATTGTTGGTTACCTTTGCATTTTCTATTTAACTTGAAAAATCAATAGAAATTGTTTTGCTTTTGTTTTTTTGAAATTTTGGTTTATAAAGAACGCAAAGAGAATCCTTTGAACATGGTGTATTTTTTATATTAAAAGGCATCTTTATAAATAAAAAATGGTCAAACGCCTTTTTTAGCAATAAGGATGTGTAATTTAGCACATATAAATTTCTAATCTTTTTGACACCGTATAACTTGAAAGCAATTAATTACCTACTCTTTTTTCATATTCTACACATAAAATGGTGTTCGAAAAATAATTAACACAAACAACAAAATAATAATAATAAGTATTTTATTAACTCAAAACAATTTCTTATAATCTCAAATAATTATCAAGGCCTTCACAGCTTGATCTTGGATTTATTATGCTAATATTTTTTAATTACTTTATATATATATATATATATATGTATGCATCAATTATTATAGCTCATTTAAATTTTAGATGGTATAAATATATTTTTTAATAAATTTATGATTAAAAAGAAAAATTTATTATCATGATTATATATATTTTTAAAATCATAACAATTGTCGAGATTATAACTCAAATTTATATTTTTTACAATCATTGATGAATTTCTTTACTATTCAATATGTATTTAATTGTCTGTCAATATTAGATTGTCTATATTTATTGAGCTATTAATCAATATCTTTTTTAAATATTAAAGAAATATACTTCTTTATTTGGTGGTTTTATGGAGTACTTTATACTAGGAAATAATCCATAATTATTTTCTATTAAATATTTATTTTTATGAACTAATTATATGTATAGTATTTATTATATTATTTTCATACATATATATATATATATATATATGTGTGTGTTGTTTATTTTTTATAATATTTTAATAATGATTATAATTATATTAAATCAACATTTTTATTATTTTAATTTTTTTAATACAATTATATTATATATTTATTTTGTATTTATTTTAATATTTATCAATACTAGTTATTTAAAATAGATAAATTAACTTTTTATATATGCATATATATATATATATAATAAAAAATTTAAAAAGTCTTTGCCTTTAAGAAAAATACTTTGTTATCTTTATTATCTTTATTATTAATGTAATTATTATGATATTTTTAAATTAGGGTAATGTAAATCCTATTAATTAAGGAGATTGTTATCGTTAGTCAAATTTTAGATAATACTTAAAATTTTTATTTTTAAGAAAGTAAAAGTTTCAATTTTAGATATTTGAAAAATTGAATTCCGAAGAGTAGTATATATTGACACCCTAATTGGTACGTTCATATATGCTATGCAGCAACAAGAACGACAGACAAAAGCAGTGCTGAAAGGTCCAGAATTTGGGCCATTGCAGGTCTCGAATCCTCCATTGCAAGGTATCAAACCTCCCACTCTAGTCTCTACCTCCTTCGTTTTATTGTTTTCCTCTTCGGGCAAGATCACCATCGAACTGATTAACAAGATCACAAAGTTGAAATTAACAAGTGGATTCGAATCAAAATCCCATTTGAACTTGTTAATCTTTGTCTAATTTTTTGTTTATTTCTTTGTAAGTTATATGTTTCAAATGATAGTTTTTAGTCCTAAATTTAACGTTCAGCCTCGATTCCCCACCTTCTCGTTTCCTTGACTTGCATTTTGCTTTTGTAACTATCTGTGCGGGGAAGTAAATTTAATCAAATCAGTATCCGAAATTGAACCCCGGCCGTCCTTGTTTTTCTTTGAAGCTTCTGATTTTTTGCCTCTAAACTGATTTCAGACTCTTTGGTTTCCACTCGGGTCTTCTGTCTGGGTAATATTCGTCCTTAGGGTGTTTCTGTCCACCTCCTCTTGTTTTTGTAGCAAGAGACATCTCCAGTAGTGCCGTAAGTTGTCAGGGTCTTGGGTGATTTATCTTCTGTAATATCTGTCATTATTGCTAGCAGATTTTAGGGGGGCCTTTCTTGGGATATAGGAAAAATTAAATCTTGTTTTTTTTTTTAGTAGAACTGGCTTGAAATGCGAAGATTTGATTTTTGATAGTTGATTGGATTTTTAACTGAATAGTGAACTCCAGAAATCGTGTTTTCTTTTCCTTTTTTTTGGTCGATTTGTTTGAACTGTTTTAATTTCCAATTTGCGAACTTTTGACATTTATAAGAGGTTTAGACTCCATTAAGTTTCTGATTTTGTGAGAAGGACTAAAGAGAAAATGAAAGCGAAATGATTCTGCCAAAGGAAAAAAAAGTTGTACATCTTGAATTTACAGTCAATTGGTGTACTTGGATTGGTTTTAAATGTGAAAATTTGTTTTACTTTTGAAATAAAAAATACAGTTGAGATTCAAAGTTTCTGCCTAAGTTTCTTTTTAATTGTTTCCTTTTAAGCTAACTTGAGGAAAACAGTTTTCTCAAAGTTTTGTTTTGTTTTTTCTTTTATAAGTTTCCAGTTCTGATGGACAGAGGAGGAGTACTAGTTTGGTATCTGACTAGCTTAATACCAATTCCTCCACATAAACATTTAGTTGTAAACTAATTTCACATTAATTCTTGTTTGAAATAAGACTTTTTGTTTCCATGTCATACAAATCTAGATGATTTTTCTTCTAATTGCATGTTTCAAGTTTTAATTAAGTCTTCTTTTTCCTTTATTCACAGAGTTCTTAACCAGTGAAGGATATCTTTTTTTAACAATATGTGTTGATTGTTGCAATAACTATAGGAGTCCTTGTAATCTTCTATTTGTTTGCTTCTTCTAACTTAGCATATTGGATTTGATATTATCTTAAATTATAATAGTTTAAAAGCTTATGCATTTCTTTTTATCTTTGCTTAGGCTTTGATTTGTTATTTAACTTTGCGGTGGGAGTGGGCAATGGAAACAGGAGGTAATTCCTTACCATCTGGTTCAGATGGGGTAAAAAGGAAAGTGAGTTATTTTTATGACCCAGAGATTGGAAATTACTACTATGGACAAGGTCACCCAATGAAGCCTCATAGAATTCGGATGACCCATGCTCTTCTTGCTCATTATGGGTTATTGCAGAACATGCATGTACTTAAGCCCCATCCTGCCAGAGAGAAGGACCTTTGCAGGTTCCATGCTGATGATTATGTTTCTTTTTTGCGTAGTATAACCCCTGAAAGTCAACAAGATCAGCTGAGGCAACTGAAGAGATTTAATGTGGGTGAAGACTGCCCAGTTTTTGATGGTCTCTACTCCTTCTGTCAAACGTATGCAGGAGGTTCTGTGGGTGGAGCAGTGAAATTAAATTATGGCCATTGTGATATTGCTATAAATTGGGCTGGTGGATTACACCATGCAAAGAAATGTGAGGCTTCTGGTTTCTGCTATGTGAATGATATAGTGCTGGCAATTCTGGAACTTCTCAAGACACATGAGGTTTGAAGCTTTTGTACTGCTATCTCATCACTTGCTTTAATTGGCAGCAATATACCATGAAAGCAAGCCTTTGTATGTAGAAATATGGATATTTATTACCTGTATAATGGATTCAAATTCCTTGCTTGGAAAAGTCAAATTGTATTGTGGAAATCCATAGATAAATGATTGTCAATTTTGTTGGAATTCATGGATAAGTGATTATCAATTTTGTACTATAACTGGCTTGTACTTTAGATTTACTTTTACTGAATTAGCACAGTTTTAAACACCTTAAACATTTGCATTAACTGGTAACTTTCTACATGGCAGTTCTTAGTTTCAGATCACAGCACATGATTATTGGCCTTGTAAATACATTTTTGCATGTGCATAGTGGACGTGATCTAAAGAATAACTTGCATCTTATTTGTGAGATTAACAGTTTATTGAGATGATGATTGACCCCTTCTAGTAGGGTTATGGGTAACTCTACCTTTCATTAAACTTGTCTAATATATCTTTTTCTGTTTTCCGCAGCGTGTTTTATATGTAGACATTGATATTCACCATGGCGATGGTGTTGAGGAGGCTTTTTATACCACAGACAGGGTCATGACTGTTTCATTCCATAAATTTGGGGATTACTTTCCTGGTACAGGAGATATCAGAGATGTTGGATTTGGCAAGGGGAAATATTACTCTCTTAATGTTCCACTAGATGATGGAATTGATGACGAAAGCTATCAGTTCCTATTTAAGCCAATAATGGGCAAAGTCATGGAGATCTTCAGGCCAGGTGCAGTGGTCTTGCAATGTGGTGCTGATTCCTTATCTGGGGACAGGCTGGGCTGCTTTAATCTGTCCATCAAAGGCCATGCAGAATGTGTTAAATATATGAGATCATTTAATGTCCCATTGTTGTTAGTTGGTGGAGGTGGCTACACAATACGCAATGTTGCTCGTTGCTGGTGCTATGAGGTAATACCCTTAGCTTTGAACTTTACTGGGCATAATTAATAAGAAGCAAATTTATTTTTTTCATTTATTTATTTATTTTAATTTTTTTGGGAAACATCCACTTCTAGAAAGTGTAGAATCAATCAAATTTTCTGTTTTGTATCTTTCACTACTGAATTCATGCACTGTTTGCTACTGCTCGAGATATGATATTCAATAGACCATAATTGAATTACCTATAAAGGTTCTTGTACCCAAGTACACTTATCTGGGGAAAATAGACAAATATTCTTCTAATATAACACCTATTCTGTAGATTTCAATATGAATGAATCTTTTACTATAAAAATTTGTTGGTAAAAAACCATACAAATTTATGAGATTGTTTAATTTAGAAAATTCCTTGAAGAACTGGAGAGACTGCGACTTGAAGTGCAAGAAGTGGCAATTCTTGGGGTTTATTTATGTTAAAACTTTGCCTCTTTGGCCAATGGTTGACATCCAGAGGATTTCCTCTTAATTAGCTATTTCTGGTGATTTCTGTACATATATTTTTGCAGGATTATTTATTGTCTGTTTTATCATTTTTTTTGTTAATCATGGAACTCTTTTGCCAGACGAGGCTATCTTTAATAAGATAATAAAAAAAATCATTTGGAGATAGCTTGACCCTTTTGAAGTGGATATCTTTCAATCCTGTTCTCTTTGTTCTGTGCTGCTTCTTTGCAGACTGGAGTAGCACTTGGGGTTGAGCTTGATGATAAGATGCCACAGCATGAATACTATGAATATTTTGGTCCAGACTATACTCTTCACGTTGCCCCGAGTAACATGGAAAACAAGAATTCACGTCAGATATTGGAGGATATAAGAGCAAAACTTCTTGATTATCTCACAAAACTTCAGCATGCTCCTAGTGCGCAGTTTCAGGAGCGGCCACCAGATACTGAACTTCCGGAGGTTTGTTTGCATGTGGTGATAACTTTCCGCATGTCACTTGCTGTCTTTCTTCCCCCCCCCCCCCTGTTTTTGCTCCTGTGGATAATATTATTATTTTCATGGATTAGGAACAATATAGATCTTCTGTACAAAGTGAGAAATAAAGAATATCTTCCCAATGATGCTTCTGATGTTGTTTTGCATCTTACAGTTTCTTCTTGTTCATACATTGTTCTTTTTGTAAAATTAATAGCTTTCTGAAGGACATTGATTGTTTACTCATGCTAAGAGAATGGCTTGGTTTAGTGTGGCTAATGTAATGGCTACACTTTAATCCTTCGGTTGCTTTGTATAGGGTGGTAGTGATGCATTTCTATACTTGGAACATTTATGTTGCTTACTCTTCCTCCTATTAATTAGGAAATGTCCACCACTTTTTCAAATTCAACTCCTAATTTTGTTTCCTTTTATAAAGGTTAGAATACAATATATTGCTCTCCCACTTCCCCCCACAAGGGTACCATAGGTCTTGGTACATAAAATCAGTATATGCCTATTGATTACTTTTCAGGTAGCATCTCTTTGGACAATAGCGTCTGGTGTTCTTCTGGACATAGCATTAATAGATTTTCAAAGAGATTGGAAGTCTCTATCTAATGTAGTTTTTATTTTACTTTCTTGGTGACACCTCATCCTCTTTCTTCTTTTCATGAGAAAATTCCTCTTTTTTTTTATATATAAAAAATATAGATTGCTTAATTGGGATTGTATTTCAGGCAGATGAAGATCAAGATGATGTGGATGAAAGATGGGATCCTGATTCTGATATGAATATGGATGCTGATGATCGGTATGCATTCCTTCACTTATTAAATTTCTGCATCATGTGTTTCCTTTAATATTGTTATTACTACGAAGGCTAAATATAACATTCTTGTCTCTTTCATGTAGTCCGTTGTCTGGGAGAGTCAAGAGAGAATTACTTGAGCCTGAAGCAAACGTAAGGCTACATTCCAGCATGTGTGACATGATCTACAAGTGTTTGCTTTCCTCTTATTGTTGTTTCTGTTTTCTTTTTAGTGGACTTAGTGTACGCGACCTTTTTATTGCATGATTATAATCCTTTTAAACAAAATGAAAGTGCTAAAAATGCTCTCTATTTCTTGATTAGAAAGTGAAGTTTAATGCTTTGCAAAGCCATCCCATTCCAGATCTCTTTCTAATAATTGTCTATGAAGCTCGACAAATTTTAGCTGTGAAGGATACAGATCAAATAGAGGAATACTACATGGCATGTTAAGAGTACATCATTTAGGGTCTCATGTTCATTCATGTCAAAGTCCTTGAGGCTTCTTTTCTGTAGCTCCAGAGTTTCTATATCAGCCTATATTTCATGCAACGGAAAAGGGTACTGGGAGAGAATTAGGTTAATCCTCTCTTTAAGAGTTCATAACTATGCTGTTATATTTGTTCATATTCTAACTTCTTTCAATTATTCATTATTCACGGAACACGTTTTATTAGTTGTGGTTTATTTGTTTCCACTTGGTTTAATGATGGATCAATATGGATGCTAGACCATGTTTTTATTGATTTAACTTTTCTTGACAAGCAATTATAGCTTCTTGTGGTTTAATTCATCAGGATGACATGGAAGAAGATGAGCGTCCTAGAGAAGTGGACCGGATGATCACTGACTCAACTGAGTTGAAGGTGTAGCCTAAATGCCCATTTTTATCGCAAGCAATCCATAGTTCTAATAATTTATAATGTATGAATTTTTTTTTTATCAGGATCCCAACTCAGTGTCAGTGGCTGTTGATGGAACAAATGTTAAATTGGAGCAAGGTAACTCAAGCAAGCCATTTGATCAAGCTGTTGAAAAGGTTTCTTGAGTTCATAGATGTTTCTGAAGTTAGAACTATGTAAAAGCCTATTGCCTTTTAGTTTTTCCTGATGTAGTGCACTTTCAACATTATTCAACTATTTCTTTGTCAATGCATTTTTTTTTTGTGTATATATTGTTTTCCTTATTCTCCCAGGTTGCCGACTTGTTTGTTCTTGGAGACAAAATGAAATTGGATTACAATTCTAGGATGGCACAATTTCATGTTGTCAAGACGGGTTATATTGAAGGGAAAGAGACAGAGACAGTGGCATGAAAATGGGAAGCTTATTCAACTAGATTGAGCTTTTGCGAAGTTGAGACTTAAAAATTCCAATTTGAGCAATGTTTCACTCTTGAGAATTGGGCAAGAACTGGGATTTAGGGCAAAGAGAAAGAAGTTTTTTTTTTTTTTTGTTGATACACTAATAGAAGATTACAGCCTCCGTTAAATAGTGATTATTAAAGGAAAGAATCTGAAATGCTAAAGATACAACCGCCTCAAATAGGAAATAATCAAAGTCTAATTACATCAAATATACACTTCGCAAAAATAGAGAGATTTAACCAATTTAAGGGCATCTAGTCTATGATCCGAAACTTTCCAACATTCCCTTGCAAGCTGTTCTAAATATGTCTTCCATGGCCAGCTTGCGCACCAAAGTTTCAAATTGTTTTATAAAATGACAGTTATGTCATTGCAATACAACTTCATAAGTAGAAAACTGGGATTTCTTTAGTTCTTCTAGGATCCTTTTAATCCAAAGAACTTCACAAATTCCTAAACCAACATCTATGTACTCTGCTTCAGAACCACTCATGACCACCATTTCTTGGTTTTGCTTCGCCAAATTACTAAATTTACTAAAAAAATACAATAATATGATATGTATCTTCGATCAATTATACTATCAATTATAGATTTCATAGCAAACTACATGTCCATTTCATGCTTAGGGGTGGTAAAATGACATGATTAGGTCTACAAAATTATTTTCCCAAATTGACTTATAAGATAATCTAGTGATCTGATTCGGCTTAATAATTGGCTCGAATGGTTTAGTCCAACTAGACCACCTTGGCAAAAATATTCAAATACTTATATATATTTCTAAATTTGTAAAATTATTCAAATACTTATATATTTTTAAAAAGAAAATATTTATATATTTCTAAATTTGCAAGAATATTCAAATACTTTCGTTTTCTTCATTAAAAATATAATGTCCACCTTTCACACTATATAAGAATTAATTGTAGTCTTAAATTTTAATGAAATTATCCTATTCAAGTAGTTAACGATCATATAATATGATTTAGTCAAATATAAATTTCTTATATTAAGAAAATATTTTTAGCAAAATTTTAAATAAAAATATATGGAAAATTAGTGGATTGGTCCCCAAATTATTTTATTTTCTTAGTTTTGGTCCCATATTTGTTTTGAATCCTTTTGGTCCCAAATATATTTTTGATAAAAGAATTTTGGTCCTTTTGACCATTTTCGCCTTATTTCAGTAATTTTTATTTATTCAAATGCAATGTCAAAAAGTATTGAGGGGCAAAATAAGACAAAATAGAAAATATTTTTGTCCTATGAAATAATAAAAATTTTAGAATCAATAGAAAAAGTGGTCGGAAGGACAACAAAATTTTATCGAAAATAGATTGAGGACAAAAAAATGACTCAAAACAAAGATTGAGGTCCAAAACTAAGAAAATAAAATAGTTTAGGGACCATACTCTAATTTACCAAAATATATTACTTAAAAGTGAATAAGTTAACTATGAATATTTAAAAATAAAAATAAAATTTTTAAATCACGAAATGAGAATATTTTAAAGGATTTTTAACATGTGTCTTGGGGCACACATTAATACGTAATTGACAAGTTAAATTTAACTTAGATAATGAAAGAATTCTTTTAAATATTCTTATTGTATTAAGTAATTTTATAAATTTGTTTACCTTAAATATAACAATATGAATATATTCCAATCTCTAATGAATATCCACACATTTCTGTATCTACTACATTCCCTCTAATTTAATTAACGACTTCCCTCCCTCTCACTCTAGTTTTCAAAAATAGAATTATTTTTATGGGAGTATCACATGCTATTCTTAGAAATTAATTTTAATTCTAAGAAAACTTAATTACATTTTAAAACAATTTTTTTGAGAAATATTATAGTTTAATTCGTGTCTTAATCAAAATAAAATGGGAGGAGGAATTTTTTTTTCAAATGGTGTTTTACATTTTATTCTTATGAATTAATTTAAATTCTAATAAATTTCATTCATTTTTAAACAAATTTGAAGAAAATTATATAATTAATGTATTGAAACTAAAGAATTTTAAAAATAAATTGGAAAGAGAGAAGAAGATGTTAAGTGTTACTCTCTATCTCAAAATATAAGATATTTTGGATATTTAACCTATATTAAAAATACATTTACTTATTATATCATACTCTTTTTTTAAATTTATTTTCTCTCTAATTCATTTAAGATAAGAAATAGTATTGGAAAAAAATACAAAGTAATTTTTAAAATTTCAAAATTATCTTATATTTTGAAAGGGATGGAGTATATTAGAGGAAATGAAGAAGAGATAGAAATATGTGAATATTAATTAGAGATTTGAATAGATTTATATAATTATATTTAAGGTAAACAAATTTAGAAAATACTTAATAAAAGAAGAATATCTTAAAGAAATATTTCATTATCTAATTTAGACTTAACTTGCTATTTTATCCATCTCTTAACGTACAAATACTGAATTATTTTAAATAAAAAAGAAAAGAAAATATATGTGTAAGACACACGGGATCAGTCTCATATGTGGGAGGCACGGAATCAGTCCCAGATGATCTGAATGTATATTATTACATCTTCAACTCCTCTCCTCTACGTGAAGTTTGCATTAAATTGCTCGTCTTCTTCTGTTCTCAGACTTCTACGGCGTTTCTCTGTAGTTTCCTATTTGAATTCACCGTCAATTTTTTCATTGAATTTTACAGCTATACAATATTTTTACTACATTTGAACTTTGAAGCAATCAATTACTGTTGGGAAATTCTTGCAATAAAAGGATGGATAAAAAAGCAATCTATTGACCATGAATTAATAATTTATTAATTTCTCAGATCTTGATTGTCTCCAGCTCTCTCTATATCATCATCACATCCCATCTTAGTTTGTCATTTTTTAAGCTCTCTCATTACAAGGAAGAAGAACCCATCTGCCCCATTCAAAATTTGTCCGAATTCTACCTTTACTTTCTTTTTGTTTTCGTACAGATTGAGGAATATGAGCCAATGAGGCTGAGCTTTTGTTTATCTGTGTCAGATCTGCTTCAGAAGCTGTGAGAGTCGAACAAAAGGTAGGTACTTGCAAGTTAAGATTGCAAGATTGAATGAAAGCTCAGCTTGGTTCATCGAGATCTGTTTGTTTCATCTTTTGTGTTTTCTTGTTCATGAAAGTGGAGTTTGTTGTTTAAAATTCAAATCTTTATTGTAGTTTTTATGCAGATCTGATGTTTTTTCTTGCTAAAAAGTACTAGTTAATGCAATTTTCCTTTTTAACAATGTGGGAAATTTGAGAGATTGTTTTGTTGCATCTTTTCTATGATCGTTTTGTGCAGATCTGAGCTTTTTATTGCAACATTATTTGTAAATGGTTGTTTTCTTTGTTTCAGCTTCTGGGATTAGAGTTCATAAGTAGGTGTAGATGGATCATCTTTCTATTCTTTTTGCTACATTGATTTATTGCATAGCTCAAGATTGAATCTTTGTTATGGTCTATAAGATCCCAATTCAGTTCCTTTTGGCGTCTTAATATTTCTCTGGATGGCTACTCCCTGCTTTTCCAATGGGATATTTAAGTATTTGATGACTATTTGCTTTACAATTTCGGTTCAGGACTTTGACGGAGTGAAAGTTTTCACTTTTCCAGGTTACAAATTTTGATCCGAGTGATTCAAGTAGTTTAGTAAGTGAATCATGGCGTTAGGGAAGTACTCTAGAGTTGATGGTAGAAAATCATCGTCCAATTATTGTTCCACTGTAACCATAGTGGTGTTCGTTGCCCTTTGTTTAGTTGGAGTATGGATGATGACATCATCATCTGTGGTTCCTGTTCAAAATTCAGATGTCTCGCAGCAGGAAGCCAAGAATGATGTGAATGAGAAGACACAAGTTGGTGAGACCAATGCAAATGATAATAGTATTGATAATGCTAGTAATGAAAATAAAGATGATACTAACTTGAATGATAATGAGGGTAAATCAAAGCAGTTTGAGGATGGTTCTGGTGATTTACCTGATGATGCCACAAAAGGGGACAGTAATGTGAACTTAAAGGAAGACCAGAAGAACACTGGTCCCCAGGTGGAGGAAAATCAAACAGATAAGTCTGGGGAAGATGAGAATAAGGAAGGAGGTGAACCTAAAATGGAAGAGCAGTTTAAGACTGAAACTACAAATGAAGAGGAGAAGAAGGATGATGGAGAATCAAAGAGCGAGGAGAAGGATTCTGAAGCTGGGGAGACTAATGAAAGAAGTACAGATGGAGAGTTTGGAGATGGGAAGAAATCAGAAGAAAATTCTGATGCAACAAAAGATGGGGAAAAGGGAGATGGTCAAATACAGGAAAATGTTCAGTCAAAAGAACAGTCCTCAAATGAGGTGTTTCCTTCTGGGGCTCAGTCAGAGCTTTTGAATGAAACAACAACTCAAAATGGGGCATTTTCAACTCAGGCAACTTTGTCAAAGAATGAGAAGGAACAACAATCTTCCGAATCAGGGGAGCAAAGTACATACAGTTGGAAAGTCTGTAATGTTACAGCCGGGCCAGATTACATCCCATGTCTGGATAATATGGAGGCTATAAGAAATCTTCGCAGTACTAAACATTATGAACACAGGGAAAGGCACTGCCCAGATAATCCTCCCACATGCCTTGTTGCTCTGCCTGACGGATACCAGCACCCTATTGCGTGGCCTGCTAGCAGGGAGAAGGTAGGTTATTACTTCAATAGGTATCATCTATCTCCTTTCTATGTTTCTTTTCCTTGAAGGTTTTTGATATCTTTTTCTTGCAGATATGGTACCATAATGTCCCCCATACCAAGCTTGCCCAAATTAAGGGTCATCAAAACTGGGTTAAAGTTAGTGGTGAATACCTCACTTTTCCTGGAGGTGGGACGCAGTTCAAGCATGGTGCACTTCACTACATAGATTTCATACAGCAGGTGAGCTCTTCTTGTCATTTTATTGTGTTTATTTTCTTCATTTTCCTGCTCTTTTTCCATCGTTAATGTGCTTGATTTTCAATTTTGCGGCTGAAGGAACCGAAGGATAGGCATAGTTTTAAAGCCAATTTGAGATATTCTCTAAACTTGTTAAGTGTACATTTAGCATTGTTTTACTACTGTTTCTCCTATTAACAGTAGTAGAGGATTGCAGTGTTCATTATTGAGTCATTGACCATGGGCAGCACTGACTTCCCTTCCTTTCTGGAATCTATGCTAATTCACACATTTTCATAACATGGCTTTTGCAGATTAACCCTGATATTGCATGGGGGAAACGTTCCCGAGTTGTGTTGGATGTTGGATGTGGGGTTGCTAGCTTTGGAGGCTTTCTGTTTGATAGAGATGTTCTGACCATGTCTCTTGCTCCTAAAGATGAACATGAAGCACAAGTTCAATTTGCACTTGAGAGGGGGATCCCTGCTATATCTGCAGTGATGGGTACAAAGAGACTCCCATTTCCCGGGAGAGTTTTTGATATAGTCCACTGTGCAAGATGCAGAGTACCTTGGCATATTGAAGGTATATAGCCTTCATGATTTTAGAAATTAAAAAACTGGCACCTGCAAGCTTATTAATCATCCTTAGTAATTCTCAGTGAGACTGCATTTTGCATATTGGGGATTTCTCTTTTTGTTCTCTTGATTTTTATAAATTTAAAGTGCACTTTAGTTCTGTGCTTTTTCCTCCAACCATTAACGTACAATGTGCAGGTGGTAAACTTCTCTTGGAGCTCAACCGTTTACTCCGTCCTGGAGGTTATTTTGTGTGGTCTGCCACTCCAGTCTACCAAAAGCTTCCTGAAGATGTTGAGATTTGGGAGGGTACATGATTTTTTAGATGTTCCAAATCTATAGTCTTTTCATTTTATTGGTTACTGGCTCTAATTATTGTCCACTTTCTTGCATATGCCTCTGCAGAAATGAAGAAACTAACAAAGAAGATTTGTTGGGAACTTGTGACAATTAACAAGGATAAAGTAAACGGAGTAGGTGTAGCTATATATCACAAGCCCACTACTAATGAGTGCTATGAGCAAAGGCCAGCTAGTGAGCCTCCAGTTTGCTCACAATCTGATGATCCAAATGCAGCCTGGTATTTTTTTTTTTTGGTGTCTGTGTTGTGGGTTGATAAGACCAGGGGGGTGGGGTGATTCTGAAATTCCACATAATCTTTAGCCAAAGGAAAAATAAAAAAGAAACAAACTTCAGTTGCTCTCTGAGGAGCTGAAAGTGGGGGCTTAACATAAAATAAGTCCTGGAATTTTAGTCTATTTCCACATGAAGAATTATTTTGTGGATTTTTCATTACTATGCTTATGATACAAGAGCATACAAATATTTGCAGGAATGTGCCTTTACAAGCATGCTTGCACAAAGTGCCAGTTGGTGAATCAGAGCGTGGGTCTCAATGGCCAGAATTGTGGCCAGCCAGGGTGCAAAAGCCTCCTTATTGGCTGTCAAGTTCAGAGGTTGGTGTTTATGGAAAACCCCAACCAGAGGATTTTGCTGCAGATTATGAACACTGGAAGCGTGTGGTCTCCAAATCTTATGTAAATGGCTTGGGAATAAACTGGTCCTCAGTGAGGAATGCCATGGACATGCGAGCAGTCTATGGAGGGTATATTGTTTTTCTTTTATACCTGCCTTCCAACAAGGATATCTGTTTTAAAGATGTGGATTTTATCATCTTAACTTCTCTAGTGGTGTGATGTTTGTGATTTTAACTGTTTTGGTTTGGCATCTTTTAGTAATTTCTGGCTTTGTTATGGTTTTGGTCATGGTTTTCTGCTTTTCCTGCAGATTTGCTGCTGCTTTAAAAGATATGAACGTGTGGGTCATGAACATAGTCTCTATTGATGCTCCAGACACATTACCTGTCATTTACGAACGAGGCCTATTTGGAATGTATCATGACTGGTGTGAGTCATTCAGTACTTACCCAAGATCTTATGATCTTCTCCATGCAGATCATCTCTTCTCCAAGATTAAAAAGAAGTGAGTATCAACAGTTCATTAGGACCGTTATCAGTTGAATAAAGGAAAAGGCTTAATTATTTTAAGCAACTGAGGACTGCCTTATTTAGGATAATTATTTTTCTTTTCTCCATCATATTGCTAACTTTGCATTTATCTCTTGGTCTTTTAGGTGCAACTACCTTGCCTTTGTCGCGGAGGTGGATCGTATTCTAAGACCAGAAGGAAAGCTCATTGTTAGAGACAATACTGAAGCTATTACAGAACTGGAGGGTGTGTTGAAGTCTATGCATTGGGAGATTCGCATGACCTATTCGAAAGACAAGGAAGGATTACTCTGCGCCCAGAAACCCATGTGGCGTCCAAAAGAGATTGAGACAGTTACTTACGCCATTGCTTAAAGCATTTTGAATTGGGCTGTAACAATCAAGCAGCTCACTTCGCATGCCAGAAGACTTGGTATACATTTTGTACGTGTAATTTCTAATATTGATTTTGTTAATTGTATTCTTCATGTATTTTGTGTTAGTCCAGTAGTGGGTTTTGGCATAATTTATTCAGTAGAGGCAGCTCTTATGGTTTCCCAATTTGTTGTATTGTATCGGCATAGTTATTATGGCAGAAAGCCAACAAAATTTGTTGCAGTGTAAAGGCATTGGCTCAAATGATGCTGAACTCAATCAATGAAAATCTTCTTCACATAGGCCTCCAAATCTTAATGGTTATTTTACTTGATTTATTGATAATTTTTGGGTACAGACATTGTTCATTGTGAGTCAATTGTTGATCATAAATGCTCTAATGTGGGTTGTTTATTGACTCGAATTTCTCAGTTTCAGAGGGTGTCTGCAATGAGCTCTATGGCAAACAGATTTGGTGGCACAGTTTCAATAATTTGTTGTGATTAAAGTATGTTAAGCTCACTAAATAAAATGATGTTTTGAGCATAAATTTGTTTTTGTGACAGTTAGGCTGCTCATTTGGTTTTTGGTTTTAAATTTTGATTCTAATTTGGTTTTGATAATTTTTTGGTTATACTTCTTATTTGCATACTCACACATGAAGCATCTTTCCGTTTGTTTCCTCCCAGTCTAAGGTGTGGATGAAAGTTACCTCTATTTAGTTGTGGAAATATGGAAGCCAGACAACATGATGAATGAAAAAAATGGCTTCTTTTTCTTTCTTTTTTTTCCTTTTCATTTTAATTCATAAGGGAGAATAGCTTTTTTTTTTTCAATATTGCTCCTCCTGTGTTGATCAATATGAAATAGTCATGTTGACTTTGATGGCTTTTGACTTGATTACGTCAAAAAAATTTTAACCTAGCTTGTTCAGAGGGTGAGCATGCATCCATGTAATTTAGATTCACTACTTTGTGCCTAAGTAATTTATGGAAGCATAGATAGTTGAGTTCTTGATGCCTGATAGGTGCCAAAGTATCATCGACATTTTGGTTAGATAAGTGGATGCTAGTGTACTTGTGCTAAGTTGATTTCTTGAGCTACCAAACTAATCTTGAGCAAAATCTTTACATCTTGTAATGTTTAAATTGATTCTATTTGTGTTTTCAATCGAGAACCCTAATTATTAATTCAAAGGAAATAATTTCTTGAGCTTGTTTCTCTCATCTCTACATAGGGGTGGAACTAGAGAATTTTATTGAACATAAGCATGAACTCTTGTGGGATATCATTGTTGCATTTGTATAAAACCTTAAGTCTGACTTGGGTGACCTCTTTAGTAACCTTGTTGACGATTAATGAAGTGATTGAGAAATTCTTAGATAGATAAATCATGATAATGGAATAAATTCATTAATTGAATGGAACCAATATAAATCCTTTTGTTATCTAAGTACTTTACTTTACTTCATACCATTCATACATTTTCATCTTAGCTTTATACACTCGCTTCAAGTGTTTGGAAAAAGATTTTCAGATTTGTAAAAGTTTACAAAAAACTTAATTTCCCTTCCCATTTCTCTTAGGTTTTTTACTAAGTATTATATTAATATTTAAGCTTGATATTGATTTCAAATTTCATATGGATGAAATAACAAAATAACTAAAAAATGGAGAATAGAATGTATTTGGGAAAATGAGAAAAAGGAGAGAGATTTTGAGTTATTTTATCTCAATTTATTATATTTGAGCAAATAGATGGTTTCAAATTAAACTGAAGTGTCTAAATCAAATTGAATATTATAAAATATTTTTTATATAAAAAATGACAATATTTTTTATATAAAAAATGACTTATAATTCGATCGAACTATTTAAAGCAACAATTTACGATAATAAAGAGGGACCAATTAGTTCATTAAGTTGTCACGTCGTCTCTCTCTCTCTCTATATATATATATATATATATTAAGAATACTTAGATGTTGATATCTTATACCTAAAATATCTTTAAATTTAATTTGTTCTCTCCAAATTAAAACTACCATTTTCACTCTATTTGAAGAGGAAAAAAAACAATTTAATAAAGAGGGTAAACTTGAAAAAATATCATAATTATGCATTAAAACAACTAATATTTCAAAATTTAAAATTAAAATGACTTATATTTAAGATAAAGGTATACAAATGGGATAAATATTTGAACTTGAATGTCTAAATATAAAACTTGTATTGTAAACCAATTCGATTGGTTGATCTTTCTATGCACTTAGTTTACCATTTGCAGTGGGATATGTAAAATTTTCATTTTATAATTCCTTAGAGAATGTAAAATATTTTTCTTGCATATGCATACTGTCCATAAAAGTATTATACATTAAGAAGATTGGAATAAATATAATAAAGTTTCTATTTTTAGTAGTAAGTGTTAGTTATCTTAGGGATACAAAGAGAAGCAAAAATAGCTTGTTCTCATCAAGAGCGAGTCTGAAGGAAAATAATCATCCAAGCCTATTGTCTTGCTTGCAAAATGCCTAAAATAAAGCTTTTCATGCCATTTTTCTCATCCCAATATAAATGGAAAATCATAAAAAATTTCCCCATCACTCACTCACAAAGGATTAGAGAGATGGGAGATGAGAGGTGTGAAATAGGGCCAAATGTGGATCCTAAAGGAAACTTAGAAAATCATTGCTCAATGAGGAGCAACACCACCACCACCACAATCACCACCATTCCTACCACTACTCACCCTTTCTCACCAAATGGTACCAATAACATTGATAGTAATAGTAATAACACTAGTATTCACCACTTCACAAATTCAAACAATACTCAAAATTTCTCCACAAAGGCATGCAAGAACAACTGCAGCAGCAACAATAACAAGGAACAAGACAGGTTTCTTCCAATTGCCAATGTGGGCAGAATCATGAAAAAGTTCATTCCAGGTAATGGAAAAATATCAAAAGATGCAAAAGAGACAGTTCAAGAATGTGTATCAGAATTCATTAGCTTTGTTACTGGTGAAGCATCTGATAAATGCCAAAGAGAAAAGAGAAAAACAATCAATGGAGATGATATTATTTGGGCAATCACAACTCTTGGATTTGAAGACTATGTATGCCCACTAAAACAGTACCTCAATAAGTACAGAGAATTGGAAGGGGAGAAGCTTAATGTTCCAAAGCAGCAAAGGGTTCAACAGCATGATCATCAAAAGCCCAATATGTCCTACCAGAGTGTATATTCTTCAACAAGCCTTCTCTCTCAGCCATCATTTCTTCCCAACGATCAGCCATTTCCTTTGGCATTCTCACAAAATTCAATTCAAACACAATTGCCGCAACATGAGCACATTGATTCAGTTGGTAATTGGTAAAGAAATCTCAACGCTTTTGTCTTTTTTTTTTCTTCTTTTTCCTATGAGGGGGTGGGGGAAGTGTAATATAGTATACTTACACAGACATTCTATAGAGTTTTTGTCATAATAATATATTTCAACATTCCCTGTTAGGGAGAAACAGAGAGACATATTTGATTTCAAGTAATTTTTTTTTCTTAATTTATATATTAAATTTCTCATATTGACATTTTTATCTCATAATTATGTAGATTAACATCGATGATTTACACTTGTTAATAATGAGATTCTAAGTATGAACCTTTTAAAGTGAATTTTGTTAATGTATCATTATCATTTTTTTTTTTTTGCATATAATGTAAGTTAGACATAGCTTCTTCTTCTTAATTTTTTTTTCCACCTCCCTTACTGATGGTGCTTGTGTATTTATTTTTATCTTTTATTTTCTAAGTTTATTTTAGAGAAGTGAAAATGATCATGTTACTTGTCGTAAGAAGGTAAAATTACCCCAAATGAATTCACTTTGTAATTCTTAATAATTATCAATATATATATATATATATACACACACACACCACTTCACGTTGGGGCATGGATTACCACTTTTCAAAAGATCGTGAGTACAATTTAGTAGAACTCAGAAAATGGAACAATTAGATTCTTCTAACACCATAAGAAAAATAGTTGTTTCAAAGTGATCTTCAGTGATTACAAACTGTTTAAAAAAAGATCTGTCCGATAACCTACCTTCAGAAACATCAGATATCTTCTTGTGTTATGCAGGTTGTCTAAAATAACTTAGTACCTGAAGGGGGAATACATCAGCATATAAAGTTCAGGTGTTTCTTTTGAGTGAAAAGAACATGACAGTAAAACAAATTGGAGTAGCTCATGAAATTAAAAGAGTCAGCAGCATATCAAACAAGCACTAAGCTTTTTGATTTTCAAGTCCAAGCATTGAAAGTACATTTTTCAAACAAGAGAAGTACTAAATCTTAATATAAACTTCTGTTCAGCGACACTATAATTCTATCATATCATCCAATTGATTCAGGTTGAGGCAATTCCTTAAACATAAACAGTTTAGAAACTTTTAAACTTGATGAACCTCTAATAGAGACAGAGAGTTTGATGGATCACATATTACTGAAAACTAGGTGGTAGAAATTTCGTCAAATTAACTGCAGTTCTGCATTGGCATTAAACTAAGCTCGAAAAGTAAGGTAACAATCAGGACCACTGGATTTAAGGAAGAGAGCAAGTAATGACCAGAAACAAACCCTTTAACAAAGAAGAAAGAAAAAAAGAGGTGGGGGGGGGTAGGCTAAGAAAAACTTGGTGTGTCAAAAGATTTCTACAAGAAGCAATAACTTGGAAAACTTCAACACATGGAATTTTGAAACACCTGTTATATGGAGACATGCCCAAATGGAATTCAATTACATCCTTCTATGGGGCTAAAAGTATTCCAGAAAATCCTGGCTGTCATTTGCATCCTTCAACTTTCCTATACCATACTTGGTATATCTCTTGGACAAGAGCTAATGACATTTCTGGAAACATTAAAATTGGGTCTCAAACTATACCTAATCTTGTGGATCATCTTCAGTGTCTTGCAAAAGAACTCCTCTAACCTTTGCCCTGCCAAAAGAAGATGCTAAATAACAAGGTATGGAATCTACAAATTTTCAAGCCAATATTATTGTTAAGCTAGTGACCTGCGATATGCTGGTACAACACGGTTACTGGCTTTTGATGCTGGACTTTGAACTGCTTGCTTATCTGCAATTTTGAAGTTTGTTATTATCATGAAACTATTCCCTAGAAACTAAAACCCATGATTATGAGTTAAATGGCCACGTGATTGAACTAAACTTGATAGCTTAATGCCACTCTCATGCACAACTTTGAGTTAATACATGATTTACTTAGGCCAATGCTTTTACCCCCTAGCCACAAAAAAGAGAATATGAAACACAACCAACATAAACGAATCATTGAGGATTATAGATCCCTACAATCCCTGCTTCAATCAACATTATAAATAGCTAAATCATGCTTCAAGGACCTACAAGCTCATGCCTAACTCTTGTTCGTATATAATTTATTTTCCATTCATTATCAGTCCTAACATAATCTGTGTATGCTGATACATTCATTCTTCTATATAAGAAAATAGAAGTTCTCTACCATCCTCTCATCCATACTAACCTTGTAGATAAAACACAGTTTTGACAATACTTATAAGAAATTTAAAAAACAAAATCCACATGCATTTGAAGTATAAAATTGTAAATAATAACATAACAGAATCGGTACCTGGAGAATCTTTTGAGGTCAGAGTTGAAATACCTTCTGAGGTCACTTTGTCATTTACCTTCTGCAGTTTCTGCCTTTTGGAGTAGAGTATTGTATCAAGTTGCCTCAGGAGAGATTTCATTCTTTTCCTGCCAATAGAGGGAGCAAAAATCTCTTTACGAATATTTGGCAATTTCGTTATGTCTAATGGAAAATCATATTTCTTTACCCCAAAGAGTAGTATATCTCCAAAGAAGGCTTATTAGGTTAAATTCTGAATACTCTAAAAGGGTTTGTTACGCTTGATAAAGTACCATAATAATTTTATTTAATTTATACCATTCCTTACCCATACTTTAAATACTCAGTTTTATTTGTCAAACCATCAGTTTTATCTAAGCTGTATATAAATATTTTTTATATTTTTAACTGCTTTTTCATATTAGATTACATTTTCTTTGTTAAATTGCTCACAAAGTACTTTTCAAAAACTTACAACGATCATCACTCTTTAAGAAATTAATTTCATCAGAGAAGTGAAACTCATGCATCAGTTTGGGACTCTAGGACTTTCATACAGGCAAAGACGAACAGTAGGTTAGCAACAGGAGAAAAAACAGATTATCTAGTGCATCTACTTCACATCAGCTAAAATAGAACCTAAAGCTATTAAAGTCTTCTCTTCTCTCTTTCGTTTTAAAGGGATAGACGCCTTTTACCAGTGTCAACTGTTTGTAATAAGCCAATTAAAAGCATCCTGTTTACATAATTTACAAATAAAGTTGACTGCATAAGAACTACCAAGCAAATAAAATAAAGCAGCTAAAATGAATTAGGAAAAAAAAATGATATGACCAAGGCAAGAATGAGTAAAATAAGGCTGAATAAACCCACCCCGGGGGGGGGGGGAGAATGTTATACTTGTTACAGGGCATGTAAAGAATCTCAGCCACATCTATCAAACTTGGAACAATATCAGGGCAGTAATAATCCAGACAAACCCTTAAGATCATATGGACATAAGATCTATGAGCAAGAAAAGTCACATAATGTGCCAAAGAATCATTTGAGACATGCCAAAGATTGGCAGATCATAAGGATAATTAAAACATTATTCCACTCTTACTAATACTGTTTACAGAGTGGGCGCATCAAAAGGATATCATGTTACAGCTTTACAAGTATTTTACATGTTGACCAGAAGTTTAACAAAGCTCTAGGAAGTTTATTCAATTATTACTTGTGCATATGGAAGCACATGTTTATAAGTTCAAAACAATACAAATGCAAGAATATTAACAACATTATAAACAATTAAATACCTGGAAAAATAGCAGCTCTAGCTCAAAAGATAAATAAATAGATGCATCAATTTGAAAGTTATTTATTCCCCATGATAATTAGCATGCCAATTTTAGGGTATGTGATGTGTTGGAATACCTGCTCAGCTGATACAATGCTTGTCAACTCACACCGGTGTTTTTCTTCTGAAGAAAATCATAGAAATAGTAAGCAAACTCTTAGCTGGGAACCTGTTTTAATGGCCTGAATAGGGGAAATTGAATATTGAAAAAACAAAAAAAGAAAGAAAAAATGCTGTGAAGTTCAACACAAGGCATGGCAAAGAAAATCAGGACTATACACATATAAATGCATAATACACTGGAAGAAGAAATCACATTCGATACACTTGTGTCACTCTGCCTATCTGTTCAGAAACTTGGCTAAAAACCCACACAAGGTGTAGAAATTGTTGCCTGGGAAGGCTATCCAAGAACAAACCATTTGTCAGTGAATTATGCACTTTTTTATAGGCCCTGTACAGCTCCAGTGAGAGATTAGACATAGCCTCATTTGCAGCAGCATCTACAAGCTTTGCAAGGGAAATAATGATTCTTGGCATTCCTTTTCCTTTCTGAGCAATTAATTTTGCATAAGCAGCACCTGGAATGTTAAGCATAATTTTATATCATCTGAAAAGTTTGCAACTTGAAAGAAGATAAAAACCATAGAAAAGTTGAGACTTCTTAAGTACACATATAACCATACTAGTTGTAACATCTGCAAAAAAATATGGCTGATCTACATCAAGTAGAAATATGACCCTTCTAAGAGATCAAATTTCACAGAAGATAAAAAATACTGGCTTCACCAAAAAGATTTTGAATTGCAACTGTTGAGCAGAAAAGAAATAGTGCATTCCTTGAAAAAAAAATTCAAATAAAAAAGCACTGTTTTAATTTGTAACAGAGAGGAAATGTAGTTAAGACCTCCTGACTTGGCTTGTCCATCCATAACAAGCTTTACATCTTCAGATTTTATAGAAGCTGTGAAATATTCTACAAAATCAGACCACGATCCCCCAATTCCAATGCCGTCCCTCTGCAAATAAACAAATACAATAAAAATTAAAGCAACCAACGACGAACATCATGAGAAACTATGAAAACTTTTAAGACATTTGACTCTGTATTCTAATCAATCAACAAGTTAATCATATGTGACACAAAAAGCCTCCAATTCAGATACTTTAACAGAGAAACACTGCAGAATTACCATGTCTTCGAGCTGGGACTGGGTCTTGAGGGCTTCAAAGGTATCGGAGTGGAAGTTGGTCACCTGGATGCTTAAAGTAGAAGGTTCATTTGGCAGGGAACGGACGAGGAAGAGGAAAGGCCGGAGATGCGCCGGCTCAGGCAAACCTGGACACTCTGCTTTCAGCTCTCCAAATATCGGTTCCATTTCCTCAAAACCCATTTCAATTACTTCAATGGAGCAAAAAAAAACCAACGAATAAATCGATTTTTATGTGAGAAAAACAAAATCAAATTTATTAATCAGTTAAAAGTGTCTCTTTGCTTTTGTGCGTGGAGAAAGAGAAGCTTTTCTGGACATATATATGGTGGAAAGACAACATCGAGAAATGCAAGTTAAAAGACAAAAATAAAAAATTCTATAAATTAAATAATTTAAAATATAGTCTTGACTCAATTTAATTGGTTTGAAATTCGTTTTTTAATAAAATATGTTATTATACTTTATTAAATCTAATTTATTATAATTATATTGTATAATATCGTGTTCACAAATTGTATTGATATTTCAATTACTTTTTTTAGATACTAGACTCATGGGATTTCATTCATTCTTTTAAAAGGCAAAATTTGTCAATTTAGTCCTTAATCATTTTTTCAATTTTTTAACAAATTTTATCTAGTGGTATTAGTTCTTTTAATAAAAAAATTGGACAAAATATACATGAGAATTTACTTGAGTCAAGTTTAAGGATAGAATTGTTTAATCATAATAATAATTCATCAATTTAGTCCATTAAATTTGAAGTTTAGATATGGATCAATTTTGATGGAGTGGTTTTCAAGTATAAGAAATGTTTTCTGAAAATTGGAAAAAAAAATTCTTCAATTGTAAAATCTAATTCCCAAAATGCCCCTATTAGATTGATCAATTTTGAAGAAAATAAATTTGACTTTTTTGTATTTTTCAAAGTAAACCAAATGTAAAAAGGTTAAGAATAAAAAATTAGAAACAAAAGAGTAGGAACAATGACACCAAAAAGAATTTTAAAAAAGGTTAGGAGCTAATTTTACCAAATTCTCCTTGTACAAAGGGAAATTCTTGTGGACCAAGGTCGACAAGCACTATTGGGAAATGGGCTAGGTTTGCCCCATTTAGGAATGACCAAGTCGGGATGTGGATCAAAACGGATCGTACAAAAAGTCCGAAAAGTTATATGGACATTTGACATGCCACTCCAACCTATGGATGGCAATGGGGCGGAGCCGAAGTCCCCAACTTATGACTCCGTTCCAATTTTAAATATTAATTTATGTCTCCATTTCACCTTCGCATCAAAAATTTGGAAAGAGGCAATGTCCTCGCCCCATTCCCACTTTACATCATCCGCCTTCGCTTTATTCTCATCTCCGTTTGACTCCGCTTTGACCCGTTTGACTTATGATATTAATAAATACTTACTCAATAATATAAACTCATTCTAATCTACAAAAGTTAATAATATAAATTCATAATTAGTTAAATATATAGTTAATAATATAAAATTATTTAAATCAATATATTTAATAATATAAATTATAGTTACATTTTTAAAAAAATGTTCACATATATTTAAATAAATAATAATATATTAATATAGTTAATAATATGACTAACGATTACTTAGTCAATAATATAAACTCATTTTATTTAATTTTGTAAATAACCAAATGGATAAGATAGTTTTCTTTAAAAAAAATATTATAGATAAAATAGTATTTTATTAAAAATAGAACTGAAGTCGAAGTTGGGGATTTGTTGGGCGAATCCCCGCGGAGCTTCAGCGGGGAAAAATCAATCCCCGCCCCCATTCCCGTCCCCGCTAATCCCCGCTTTTTAGAACCCATTCATGGTCCGACCACGTTAAATTTGGGGAATCCCCGACTTCAACGGGGCGAATTGAAGCGAATCCCCATTAATCTTCATTTCATTGTCATCCCTACTCCAACCTAATCCATTGCAGGTTGTGAGTCAAATAGTTCAAAGCGAGTCAATTATTTTAAAATTAAACTTTTTAAAAACAAGTTAAAAAGCAATTAAAACTTAATGAAAGATAAATAATTAAATGACTAAAAAAAGACAATAAAAAGTAACAATTTCTCCTATTAAATGCCAACATCAAGTATACAATATCTCTTTTTTTCTTTAGTATCAATAATAATATTTGAATTTACCTTAAAAAATATGCATACTTAATTATGTCGTTATTATGTAAATGAAAATTATAATAAGTATATAAATAAAATATAAAAATAAACGAGTAATAAATTAATTCAACTCAAGTACTGACGTTCTAAAGATTAAATACAAAAGTTAATTTTTAAAAAATAGTTTATGAATTAAGTTAACTATTTTTTTAAAAAAATAATGTAAAAAGAAGAGTATTATTACTAATACTAATTAAGTAGTACAACAATAACAAAATAAAAATAAAATTTCTCAAAAAATAGTGTGTTTTTGTAATTATATATATAAAGTGTCGAATTAAAATGACCAATAACGTTAAGATTGTGAGTCAAAAGTTAGAAAATTATACGGACTTATAATTTATAAATCCAATGGACTAGCTCATGGCTAGGGGTGGCAAAATGAGCGGGTCGACCCGGCCTGGCCAAACGGGCCAAATCATGTAATCGGACCGGGCTGAAATTGTACGGACCTGAAATATTGAGGCACAACCTAGCCTCTACATTGGCCACGGGTTAACGGGTCAAAATGTCCCAAAAATTTATAATTTTTTTTAAAGTTATGATTTATGTTGACTGAAAAAATAAATCTATTAAACCATTTACAAACAAACAACATATTTATAGTCTTATTTTGACTCAAAAAACACTAAAAAAGCCAATTATGTCATATCAATTTCAACAAATTTAAATAATAAAGATAAAATAGAATGTTATGTAATGATTATATTTATAGAGTATAACATAAATATTACAATTTAGGGCTAAAAAACTTATATTTATAATTTTACAAAGTACAATATATAATTTAATATATATTTATATTTATAATATTTATAGAGTACAATATATTTACAATTTTACACCAAAAACTTTTAAAACAAACAAATCATAGAGGTTTAGGGCTAATCGTGTAATTTTTATTTTAAAAAAATGAGCCGGCCCGTTAGCCCACGAGCTAAATGACCAGAAACCATTTAGCCCGTGGGCCAATGGGTCGGATCATTTAGGATCGATTTTTTTCGAATCAGAAAAATAAAACACAATCCAATTTATATTACAAACTTTTTAAATTGGCCCAACAAATCAAACTTATTTTTCCACCCTACTGATATAGCTTGCCCATATTCTCATCACTATCTAGAACGGCTATGTGGGCATACCAATTACCCACATACTATAGAAATTTTCCTTATATAAAGGTTTGGCATTATGGTAAGATAGTATTATTAATTCAATTCATTAATTGATGATGTGCCAAATTGATACTAATTTATTTTATTAATATTCTCTCCGTTTTGAAATGGAGATATTATTGCCTTAATTATATAATTAATAAAACCATCTCCTTATTATATACATACATATATATCTATATATATACATACATATATATATATATATATATGTATGTATGTTTTATGAAGTCTCTCATCTCTTTAACCATTTCCAGATTCATGTATACCCAAAACCCTTTTAAGCTTTCATAGACATGGCGGCTCAAAAGATCTTATTATTTTTGGTGATTGGTGCATTATTCTTCTTTTCGAGTTGTAAGTATTAGCCTTTTAATTCTTTTGTTTTCCCTATACAACAATTGTACTAGTACTCAATATTTTAATCACTTTATAATTTAATTCTTGTTGGGAAGTATAAATAGCTTCAAGCTTTGTGTTAATTTATTAATATGTTTTCACATACAATATTTTAAGTAATATTTTAAAATTGTTATTTAATTTTCATCATTCAGCCAACGCCATTTTGAACCAAAAGCAACAAAATGTTGAGATTGCAAGGAAAATAGTTGAGCATAACAAGGATGACAAACCAGTATGCATGCGGGCAGAAGCAGGCGGCAAAGTGTTCTGGTGCTGCATCAATGACTGCTTTGATACTCTTGAAGATTGTGAAAAACTTTGCGATGTACCTCCTAATTAAACATAATCTATAAATGCATACCATTTTAATTTCTATTTTTACGCTTTCTTTATTTATTTTCTTTTTTCACTTTCAAGCTCTCTCAAATCCAATTTTAAAATTATTAAATCGAAGCCGTTTTCAACGAAATATATTCTCAAGAAAATTAATTTTTTAGTATCTAACTATGTTAATATTTTATTTTTAAGAAGGTTAGTTTCTTACGTAAAATTTGTGAGTTTCATCAACATGATAGACCAAGTTTTGTCTGTGTTGATATGAAGATGAAAGCTGTGTGTCATCAAGGTTCTGTGGATCAATCCATTTTTATCCATTCAAACTAAACTCACTTGCCCTCAATAGATTAAGCCAATTTACTCTCCATATAGTGAGGTCAAACGATGTCCTGTCACAAATTTATGTGGATCATGAAATATGTGTAAATTTTAAAAAAATACATAAAATTCAATAAAAGAGATGCAATGTATATATATAATATAATATACATTGAAAGAATTTTTTTTTTAAAAAAAAATCTAACCATGCGCGGTTATTAACTCTTTTCGAAAATGACTCATAGAGTTTGACTCTTAATCGGATAAAGTTTTAATCATTTTTTGAAAAGGGCTCATAGAATTTAACTCTTAATCGGATAAAATTTTAACAATGTTTTTATATATATGTATCTCAAGAATCAAAATCATAATCTTGTATAGACATTACCAAATTACCACGACCCTTAACCATCAATTTTATACTTAATATTTATAAAGCAAATTTCATATCAACTTTGACTGTGACATTGAGTTCTTTCAGCAAAATAATATAAATTCTTTAATCAACCAAATTTTGTACTAGAAAAATAATGTAGTAGTATAAAAAATAGTGTATTTAAAAATCACATTTCATTTTAATTTCTGCTTTATGCTTTCAGTTTAAAGGTGGCAAATAAATACTATATTTATCATTTAAAATTTGCTAATAATCTTATTATTGTAAGAAAGTTACTATACAATTTAGATGCTTGTGTTACTGTTACATTTTTTTTTTTTTTTTGGTGGGTAAATTAGATTATGCTACTGCTAGCCTGCTACATTACTTCTGGTTTGGCTGGGAAATTTTGGATGTCCTTCATAACGCATTTCGAAATGGCTAGCAAAACCGAGCTCCTCTGCTGAAACTTCTCGCCGTCACCCTCAACTGTCTGCTCCCTGCTTCTCGCCTATCTAAGCCGCCGGCGCCGACGTGTTACTCCCCATCAATTTGCAAGACAGAGCAGCAAAACGCATGTCAATCTTAAATCGTGCTACTCTTGATTTTCAATTTGCAAGACGTGCTACTCCTGATTGTCAGTTTCAACCCAGGCATTCTTAAAATTTCCTTCATATCAGAAAGAGTTTTCTGCTCGGAATGCATTGAGGTAATTTTATTTCATTTTGAAAAAAGGATATTTGTTTTGTGAATTTTCCTTTCCTGGGTTGAAATGGGAGGTTGAGTTAGAGACTTTTACCTGATAAAGTTCAGTAAAATTTTGTGTTTTCAGTTTGCAATTCGTGTGCACATACTATTTAAAATAACTCATAAATGGACATGGATTTGCAAATCTTCACCTTGTAAGTTGGAGTTCGTAGTTATTTGGAAAAGATGGAGATTAGAAACCGGTGCCCTCAATGGCAATGGCCATGTAAAGTTCACTAATTTCAATCTCAACTCCTGCCCAAAATCCCAATAACCTGAACTTTAGAACTCTAAAGTTGACAACTTTAAGGTGAAGTCTCACTCTTCCTCCGCTAATTTTGAGTTCCAACAATTAGTCTTGTAGGAATTCTGTGCTTTTCTTGATTTTTCGTGGGTTTCTGTTATTTGCTGCACATTTGATATCAAGATGGTTGTTTTTCCAACGAGTGACTCAATTCACATGGGGGAAGTTTGGAATGATAATCTTCAAAATGGGTTTGCTCTGATTCGAGAATAGTAGATGACTATTGACTACCCTTATATAGCCATGGACACAGAGTTTCATGGTGTTGTTCTTTGACCTTTAGGGAACTTTAACAGCTTGACTATCACATCTACACCTTCAAGGCTAATGTGGACCTTCTAAAATTGATTCAGTTCAGACTTACATTTTCTGATGAGGAGGGAAATCTTCCCACCTGTGGATCAGGAAAGTACTATGTTTGGCAAATTGATTTCCAAGAATTTAATGTCAATGAAGATGTTTATGTGCATGACTCCATAGAGCTATTAAGCCAGGGTTGAATTCATTTCAAGGTGCACAATGAAAAAGAATTAATGTTTTCAGGTTTAGTGAACTTCTCACGTCATCTAGATGTGCAAAGGGTTGGTATATATCAAGAATCTGGCTCGGACAGTTTGCTTTCTTATTGTACATTCATGAATTTGAAAGAAAATTTATTTAATGGTTCTACTGAAAAGTATGCTGAGCTGTTGAGAATGATCGTGTTAGTCCTTGAAAGTAGAGGAAAAAAATATATTACACAAAAAATAAACAAAACGTCTTTTTGATAGCCTATTTATTCAGTAACTTTGGTATGCCTTTCTTGTCATTCCTCATTTTTATTCCTAGTGGTATCACTATCATATAGTTTAAAACGGCTGCTTTTATGAATAGCTGTTAGAAGAGCTTGATTTGAAGAATTTTGTAATAAAGTGAATCTATTTAAGGAGTATACAGTAATTTCTGAGTTCATTAGCTTTCACATCCTCCCTCTCATTTTGATTTTTCTGATATTTAGATATGGTGTAAGCTTAATACTTTTCTTTAGCAAGTTCTTCTATCTAGTCCTTCTAATTATAGCACCTAAACCAGCTTTCATAATTCTGTTCAATTAATTAAAATAATTGTTAGCAGAGTTTTTCTTAAATATGTTGTGTTGATTGGTGGTTGAAGTTATTAGATCTGTTGGATTTGTGATAATTAAGTAATTTTTGGGTAATTGTTGATTTTTTGCCAATTTTGTTCTGTAGAGAGCTTGCTATGTCATGCCTCTATTCACTCAGTCAATTGGACCCTGTTCGGGTAATTTTCATGTGTTATTTATTTTAGTTAATAATTACATAGAATTTTACTTTTCTTCTATGAGCTTTAATGGGTCTCTTTCTCGACATTTAATTTGCTGTTAAAGATGTATTCTGCAAACATTGTAAAATTAGCTCATTAGTAAAAGAAGATTTGATCTTATTTAGGGTTTAGGAGTTTGGTGGAAGTTGATATTTTTGCTACAGATCCTTCAACAAAATTCGAGCATGGTCCAAAATACTGTGTCCTCAATACAAGTTCAGATAAAACTTTTTTTTTCTTTCTATAATACTTTCCTATATGCCGAAATTGTTGACTTCTTTTGTAGTAGGAAATTTTGTCATTCTTTCCCAATCCAAGGATGAAACATAAAATTGTTTTACTTCTTCTAATTGTGAATACTGCTCTATTGATTTTTCTTTAAACATACATATACCTTCTTATTCATAAAATCATATCTTATATATCATCATACGTGAATACCTAAAAGCATTCGATAGACCAAATAGATCTAGGTAATTAAGATCATGCATCTTTATATCTCTTTGTCTGTCATTTGCTTGATAAAATGCTTCTGCTACTCCCTTCTTGAATTTACCTTTTGTGACAAAGCACTTTGGCTTTTGGATCGGTTTTTGTCACACTTTCATATTGTTTTTGTGGACCTGTGCTATGATTTATAATTTCTAAGTTGTTGTTGGCTTATCAAAAATCTTTTTAAGAATTCAGCTTTGTGAGTCTTGAATTCGAGAATTGTTTCTTTAGAATATTCAGTTATGGATATCAAAGCTGGTGATGGAAGTGTGTGGAGTTCTGAAGAACGGGAATTTCACAGAATCAAGATGGAACAATAGTCAGCAAATATATTGTTTTTCAGGCTGATAAAATTGATCTGAAAAGTTTGGATGTTCAATTGGAGACGCATTTGATCCTTGTTTGGCCACGAAACATAGAGAATAATTAGAAGCCTAAGGGAGTGTGGGAGATCGATCCATCTAAGCTGAAAATAAAAAATCTGATTGCATTGGGACATATCGTACTGTTTATAGGGGTACTTATGATACTCAAGATGTTGCAATTATACATTAGTATTTATCTTTGCATGAGTGTAAATTGGTTCTTGTTTTGGTTTTAGTCATCAACATTGTTATCACTATTTTGAATTATTTACTTTTTTGGTATATATGATTCTCACAATTATCTGCAATCACTATTATTAAGATATGGGAAAGGATCTGTGAATGAATTTTGATTGTTGTCAAATTATGACTTCTCATTAGTTTTGTTTTGGGTCTGATGATTAAAATGATATTTAAACTGTTGAATATAATTTTCTAAGATTATGCAATTCATCAAGTGTTGAATCTTTCTAGGTGTCTTTGGAATTCCACAAGCATATCATCCTCTTTAGGGTGAGATTAGTTTTCTGGGGAATCTTTTAATAGTGATGAAGTTCCACAATAATGAATGGGCTTTGTTTACTACATCATTGTACTTATGACAATTACTTACTTTTGATGCTTGCAGAAATGGTGATCTAAAACTGTTAGGCATCGTTATAGCTGTTGGCGAGGCTGTCCTTAAGTTCTGTCACGACAGCATTAGTCAACTTGGAGTTGGATATGCAGTTCTTATAATTCTTCAAGTATGGCAAGAAATTCATTATTCAAACAAGTCACTGCAGCTCTTAGTTTCTCCAACTCATCACCCTTTGCTAAACTCTTGGAATCTTGCATCAAATCCAAATGTACCAGAGATGTTCTTTGTGTGCATGCCTGTATGCTTAAAACGCAATTCATCCATGAAATCTTTATCAATAACAGGTTCATTGATGCCTATGGGAAGTGTGGGTACTTGGACAATGCACGAAAAGTGTTTGCGCAAATGCCTGAAAAGAATACTTTCTCTTGGAATTCAATGGTAAGCTCCTTGTCAGTGTCGGGCCTTCTGACTGAAGCTGAAGAGTTTTTTTCTTTGATGCCTGAACCTGATCAGTGCTCGTGGAACTTGATGGTTTCTGGATTTGCACAAGCCGAATATTTGGATAAATCACTTGAATATTTCATGAAGATGCATAGGGAGAATTTTGTTTTTAATGATTACACTTATGGTAGTGCCTTAAGTGCTTGTTCTGGGTTACAAGACTTGAAGATGGGTACACAAATTCATGCTTCTGTGTCCAAATCTCGATTCATGTCAGATGTTTATATTGGGTCTGCTCTTGTTGATATGTACTCCAAGTGTGCTAATGTCGGTTGTGCTCAGAAGGTTTTTGATGGGATGATAGAGCGCAATGTGGTGTCTTGGAATAGTTTAATTACCTGTTACGAGCAAAATGGTCCAGCAAGTGAGGCACTAAATGTTTTTACGAAGATGACAAGTGGTGGGCTTAAACCTGATGAGATGAGTCTAGCTAGTGTTGTGAGTGCTTGTGCAAGCTTGTCTGCAATTAGAGAAGGTAGGGAAATTCATGCTCAGGTTATTAAGTTCGACTCCTATAGGGATGACATAATTATATGCAATGCATTGGTTGATATGTATGCTAAGTGCGGCAGAATTAATGAGGCAAGATGGATTTTTGATAGAATGCCTTTCAGAAATGTGGTTTCAGAAACTTCCATGGTGAGTGGATATGCAAGAGTTGCAAGTGTGCAATCTGCAAGAGCATTGTTCAGCGGGATGATGGATAGGAACATTGTGTCTTGGAATGCACTTATAGCTGGCTATACGCAGAATGGAGACAACGAAGATGCATTAGGACTTTTTCTTCAATTAAAAAGGGAGTCTGTTTGGCCAACGCATTACACCTTTGGAAATCTTCTCAATGCTTGTGCAAACCTGGCTGATCTAAAGCTAGGAAGGCAGGCTCATACCCATGTTTTGAAGCATGGATTTAGGTTTCAGTATGCACCAGAGCCTGATGTTTTTGTTGGAAACTCTCTCATAGATATGTATATGAAATGTGGATCAGTTGTAGATGCCAGACAAATTTTTAGAAATATGGTTGAAAGAGATTGTGTTTCGTGGAATGCCATGATAGTAGGATATGCACAGAATGGGCATGGAGCTGAAGCTCTTGAATTTTTCAAAGAAATGTTGACTTCTGGGGAGAAACCGGATCATGTCACTATGATTGGAGTTCTTTCTGCTTGTAGTCATGCTGGTTTGGTACAGGAGGGCCGTCAATATTTTCATTCTATGAGGAAGGATTATGGTCTGGAACCCTTGAAGGACCACTACACTTGCATGGTTGATTTACTTGGTAGAGCTGCTCTCCTCAATGAAGCAAAGAATTTGATTGAATCAATGCCTATGTCTCCTGACGGTATTGTATGGGGTTCTTTGCTTGCTGCTTGTAAAGTCCATAGAGACATTGACATAGGCAAGTTTGTTGCTGAGAAACTTCTTGAGATTGATCCTTGTAACTCTGGTCCCTATGTACTTCTATCAAACATGTATGCTGAACGTGGGCAGTGGAGAGATGTCAAAAGAGTCCGCACACTCATGAGGAAACGTGGTGTCATTAAGCAACCAGGGTGCAGTTGGATCGAAATACAGAGTTGTATGCATGTTTTCATGGTGAAAGATAAAAGGCATCCAGAAAAGAAGCAAATATATTTGCTACTGAAAACTTTAACTGAATTCATGAGGCTATCTGGATATGCCCCAGATATTGGTGCTCTTTGTGAAGAAGATGGACTTAACAAATCAGATGTCACCTTTATGCCAGAGTTGGAAGATCCTCATTTCTCCTATTACATAATTAGTTAAAAAGCTTTCACCGGATACTCAGTACTCTATATTCTCCTTCAGGAAAAATCTTTGGATCCTTTTGATAATTTCTTAAATTGTGACCAAAGAAAGCCTCTGTTGTCGTCATATTCTTGATCTATTTTTTGCCAATGTAAGTGATATTTAATTTTCATTTTCCTCTAGGTTTGCATGCTTGGTCTATTCATGGTCAGAAATGGTACATTATTATAATTTGTTTTATGTCCATTTCCTTCAGGCTATATCCCTGCAGCTATGCTGTTGCTGCCCTTATCTGGATAGATTTAAGCAAGATCAGATCCTACAAACTCCCATTTACAGTGCAGAAATGATAGCACTCTTCTGGAGTCTGCAGAAATCTCATAGGTGTTTTTATTTCTAAACTTGGTGTGTGAATTAGTTGCACTTTAGCATTGCTTCTTTCCTGTTATTGAACTGTTCTTTAGAAGGTTTCATCAATCCTTAAGAGGTTGATTAATTAGAATTCTACTTTCTGCCAGGCATAACAATTGCCATCTACAGCTCAGAAGTGGAAGGCATCCATTGGAGAAGCCATTACTGATGATTTAATGTATGAAGATGGAAGAGCTCAATGCTATCATGAAATGGAAAACAGGTCCAGTTTGTTATCTAATTAAAAGGCTTTCTTTTTATTTTTTTTCAATCATTTTTGGTTAGAGGAATTTGGAAGAGAGGGGAGGAATTTTTTTAAAACCCTTGTTTGATTCAAAAAATTGGAGGGGAGGGTAATGTGTGGGTATGACAATTATCAAACTTGTCCTTGTAAAATTTTTATAATTACAAATCGATCCTTTTGCAAAAGAATATAAAGGAATACAGGGGCTTCAATCTTCAATTGAAAGATCCACTCTTATTTGTTTGAGAGATTTTGGCTTTGTGTTCTAGTGTTGGATTAAATTGCCACTCTTATTCATTCTTCTTTCTTGTTCTCTTCTAATTCTGTTTCCTATGGGGTATAATAGTCCTTTTACTACTATTTATCCTCCCCTCTCCTTGCAGACCAAACAAGGGATTTTTATCTCTCCTCCTATCTAACCAAACCAATTTTACCTCTCATCCCTTCCTCTCTTTTGAACCAAACACTAGGTTAAAGTGTTATGTATTGGCTACAAATTCTATTGTGTGTACGTACCTCCAAGAATTTGCACTAGCGCAAAGGATATATATAACATTTATCTGGCGAAAACATCCGCTAAAATCATATAGAAATGTAACACTGAGATGTGGCATTGACATTCTAGTTCTTGCTTTACACAATCTACATACCTTTGAATTTTTCATTGAGAAATGTGTCCTAATACATGGGGAAATTCTTATGTGGACCTTTTTTGTAGACCACATGCTTACAAAAGTTATACCCTTTTAGACCACATAGCTCCACATTGGATCAAGAACATGCTTAGCCATTTTTTATCCTTTTGAGCCTGTTCTTGATCCAACGTGGAGATAGGGTGTCTTCATTATATCCTTCATGACTTTTTTTAGGAATAACCAATTCATGGGGCGGTTGGAGTATCACAAGAGGGACTGTAATGAATCCGAGTACTTGGAGTTCTGAAGGTGTAGTTGGGGCACATATTGTTTTTTCCGGGCTTTGCTTTCTGGAAGCTATCTGGCATTGAGTGTATTGGACTCTGTTTTCTGGTAATTTTCATGTGTTATTTATTTGAGTTTATAATTATTTAGAGTTTTACGTTTCTGCTTTGAGCTTTAAGGGGTCCCTTTCTCAACTTTTATGTTGCTGGTGAAGTTGTATCCTGCAAACATTGTCAAATTAGCTTATTAGTAAAATAAATGTTTTAGCTTATTGCAGAGTTTGGTGAATGTTGTTTTTTGGTACAGATCCTTCAACAAAATTTGCTCATGGTCCCAAAATAGTGTCCTCAATACAATTTCAGATAAGTTTTTGTTTTGTTTTTTCCTCCCTACTGAAATTGTTGGGCGTTGGCTTATTTTGTAGTAGGAACACTTGTCATTCTTTCTCAAGCAAAGAATGAAACATAAAATTGTTTTACTTCTAATTGTGCATCCTGTTTAGATATATTTTTTTACATATATAACTTCACATTCATGAAATCACGTCTTACATATCATCATACATGAATACCTAAAAGTATTCGAGAAACTGAATTGATCTGGGTGCTTAAGATCTTACAATTTTATATCTCTGTCTGTCATTTTCTTGATAAAATGCTTCTGGTACTCATGTTTTGAATTTAACTTTTGTGACAAAGCACTTTGGCTTTTAGATCAGTTTCTAATTTCATGCTTTCATATTGTTTTTTGTGGATCTCTGCTATGATTGATAATATCTAAGTTGTTGGCTTATCAAAATCTTTTTAAGACTTCGGCTTTGTGATTCTTGAATTTGAGAATTATTTCTTTAGAATATTCAGTTATGAATGTCGAAGCGGGTGATGAAGGTGGGGAGTTCTGAAGAACTGGAACTTCACGGAATCAAGATGGAACAATAGACTCTGAGTTGAAAGGCACAGGGAGTCTCAATGTGAAGAGTCCAGGAATATTAGCTGCAAAATTATTGTTTATTGGACTGATAAAATTGATCTGAAAAGTTTGGATGTTCAATTCTAGAAGCATTTGAGCCGTGCTTGGTCAAGAAACATAGAGAATAATCAGGTTTATTGGGTCAAGATGTTGCAAGTATAAATTAGTATCTCTCCTTGCACGAGTATAAATTGCTTCTTGTTTTGGTTTTAGTTCTTAATATTATTATTATTATTAATTTAATTACTTTTTTGGTATCAATGATTCTCACATTATCTGTAATCACTATTATTAAGATATGGGAAAGGATCTGTGAATGAATTTTGAGGATTGTTGTCAAATTATGACTTCTCATTAGTTTTGTTGAATTTTGATCTGCTGATTGAAATTGATATGTAAGCTATTGAATGTAATTTTCTAAGATTATGCAATTCAACGAGTGTGGAATCTTTGGAGTTCCATAATAAACTTTGATTCTTTCATTTCATGAATGGGCTTCGTTGACTACATCATTGTACTATTGACAGTTACTGACTTTTGAGTCTTCCAGAAATGGTGATCTGAAACTGTTAGGCATCCTTATAGCTGTTGAAATTAGTCAACTTGGAGTTGGAAATGGAGTTCTTTTATTAGTTCTTCAACTCTGATTTGCTGTTATAATTGTGATTTGCTTGGATGAACTTCTAAGGGTCTGTTTGGTTGGGGGATTTGGATGGGATGGGATGGGAGTGGGGGTGAGGGAATTTTTTTTTTTTTTTATATTTTAAATTCGTTGTTTGGTTCAATTTTTTGGAGATTAGGGGAAGGAAAACTTGGGATAAAATCCCTCCCCTCCCTTCCCTCATTTCCTTCACCTCCAAAAGTGAGTTATATTTACTTAATTACCCTTATTATATTTTAATAATGTAACTTCTTTTTTCTATTATTTTTCTTCTTCAATTTCATCTTCTATTTATTTTATCTTCTCATTTCTATCAAGTGTTCATATCTATTAAATAATGTTATATCCATGAAAAAATATTTTATAAAAAAATAAAAGAAATAAATAATAAGCATGGATATGATAGTCCGTTTAATTTATTTTTTAACCCTTCTAATCTATATATCCAAACCAAATAAGGCAAACTTATTTTTCCTCCTCTCTAGTAAAATCCCCTCCTCCCTCTTTCACTTTTGAACCAAACACTACCTTCGGAAAGAAGGATATAGTCTAACCTCGAGAATTTTACCTTTCATTGTTCTTATTTAGTTGAACATTTCCTATTCTTCCATACATAAAAACAGGCAATGTTTAAAAAAGATCTTCAAACTGTGTGCATTGCGCAGACAGCTTCAAGTCGTAGGACTCTAATTAATAATTGAACCATAGGCTCCTAATAAATGGAATGGAATACAAGCCCCATTGATTTTGTATTGATTCGTGAAAGTTTATCGTATTCTTGTTTATATTATGAAAAAATTATCAATTTAAATAAAATATAATTAATAAGTGAAAATCATTCAAAAATAATTTAAGCACACAAATTATAATTTTTAAAATTAAACATAATTAAATTTTAATAAAATTTTAATATTTTTAAATTTAATTTAAGTAAGGATTGAATAATTAAATTTACTATTCAAATTTTATAAAGTTAAAAGAGAAATTTTGTTTTTTTATAAGTTAAAGATAAAAAAACTTGTTTATAAATTAAATAAGTTGAAATATAGTTTTTTAATGCTCAATTTATTTTGTCGTATGATGAATTCATGTTTAAATTGCTAACCTTATACATACTCGAAGAATAAAGGTATTGACAAATGAACTCGTTGGTTACTAATTAATTCTTAATTAAAACTTTATCCTCAAGCAGCAAGTAGACAACATATACGAAAAAGTTACTCAAAATGGAATATAAGAGAGTAGAAAAAATTACTCCTTCTATTTCACATATTAAAAAAACACGTTTAATGTTATTAAAATTGTAAAATATTTTCTTATTTTTCATATTTTTTCCTTTCACCTTGTATTTAAAATTTGATCAAATTCAAATTTAATTATGTAAAAATATATACAAATTTAGTTTAAAATGTATGAAAAACTATGTACCAATCTTTGGGAAGTGAAATATTTAAATTAATGTATGTTATTTCAATAGTTTGAAATAATTTTTTTAATAACAAAGTTTATTAAATAGAAGTATTATAAGTAACTAAAAGTTAAATAACACACACTTTATAAGTTAAATAACACACACTTAATAAAGAAAGTGAACTATAATTTGTAATAGATAAAAAAGAAAAACAAATCTATTTTAGTGGAACGGGAAGAATACATATAGATTAACAGGTTGTCTCTCTCCAAAAGAGGCTTTGAAGTAATATTGGAAACAATAGACAAACTTTCTCTAAAAAACAATTTCTACTATGTTATATTTAAGAACAAAATATATTATTTTTAACATACGTCTTTTGTTTCAAATTGATAAGTTTGTTTGATTTTTTATAACGATTAATAAAACATAATTAATGATATTGAAAATGTATATTTTTCATAAAGTATTACCCTCGCTATTTATCATTTTAAAGTGAATTTAATGTATTTTTTATATGTAAATAATCTCACTTTAAATAAAAATATTTTGATAAACTAAAATATATATATATATATATATATACTTTTATAATAAAAGTAACCTATAATTTGTGACAAATAAATTTTTTTTTTTATCAAATTAGGACGAATGAGTATTATATTTAGGAAGGGAGGGAGTAATTGAAAACAGACAAGAAGAAACAAAATATATAGTAATTGGAAAGCAGTAAATTAATATTAAAATTAATTTAGTAGTATCTTGAAGCCATTTTTATATTGAAAGCAGCAAGTTCGTCTCAGAAGAAACAAACTAGCTGAGTACCAAACACTACAGACTCATCTGTTAAGGTGAGCTTTATTGGTGCTCTTGTTGATTCTTCCACCGATGTTGGTGAATTTTGCTTGTAGAATGCTGTAACCTGTTGGATTATGTTGACGCTGTTGCTTTCTTACAGGCCATTCGATTTTCAATGATTCAAGGATGCTCACGGGTCCTTTTTTTAAGGTTATTGTGATTGTGTAATTGGACAATTCAACAACTATAATCTAAATTTATATGTCATTGGTCATATCTTGAATTTAATCAATGAGTATATGTTGTGTATTTCATGCTTCCCCCGAATATAAATCGTTTAATAATTTTTTTCTTATAGTAAAATATAAGACGTTCTATATAATTTTATAAATATTTTATTATTTATTTATTTATACTTATTTTCTTTCTATTTTTTATTTTCAAGATAAAGACTTTATATTTTTTTCTTTTTAAAATAATTTTTTTTCTTTTTTATTTCTAAAACATAATTATTAAGGATATTTTAGAAATATAAAAAGTTTTTTAATTTGTGTAAAAGTGAATTTGATGACTTATAATTTTATTGGTATGGAGGAAAATAGAGATGCTTTGCTTCAGATCTTTCTTCTTATTTTTCTTTAGAATTGTTTTCGAATTTTCTTTTTATGTATCCTCAGCTAATTTATCTTTACGATGAAATTCACATTGTTTACCTTATATATATATATATAACTTCTCTCTTCTATTTACTTTATCTTAGTTATCTTATTTGTCTACCCAATGTCAACTTTCCAAAAGGGGGGAAATGAGAAGGGATGCAAACTTAGGGCTAGAATCAATAATGGTTCACTTCAATTGTTTTTGTTGTTTTGTCTAAATTTATTACTCAATTTACTCTTTTCTTTCTAAATTATAGTATTTTTTTAGAGTATGATTTATTTTTTTATTTACTTAAAAATATTTTTATTTAATACAATTTGTTATTATAAAATTCATTTTTAAACTATTAAAATGCTAAACATTAAGTATTTCATTTCTATGGGTAAATACATATTTAATACATATTTTTATGCAATTTAAACTAAATTGCACTCCAATAATTATATAAGATAGTTTTGATTGTTAAAAAAATTTATTAAGAGTATGAAAAAAAGAAAAAAATTATAAATATTTTCAATAAATCAAAAATAAATCATGAATGTATTTCAAAAATTTCTCTACTTTATTTATATACTCTTAGAATGATTTGATTACAATTATATAAATATATATATATATTAAAAATAATCCAAGTAGGCAATATTTTATAAATTTACTAAAAAACATGAATACCAATTCCCGTGAGTAACGGACAAAAACAGGTAATTAAATTTAAAGGCCAAGCTGGTGTGTGTGTGTGTGTGTGTGTGTAACAGTGTAAGTCTTCTGTGGTTCAGAAATGACATCTTTTATCTTATACATTTGTTGGTCTTCATTTATTTATTGTTCATCATTTGCAAAAAGCTTGTACGGACTGCAGACAACCTTTTAAATAAGTGGTCTCTACTCTCCTCAAAGTTCTGAGTCCGTGATGGAACTTTGTCTCTACTCATCTATTTTAAGTAATTTTTTTAAAGGTGACATTTATTTTTAATTTTTTAAAATAAGTCAAATATAAATATTTATTTTAATAAATAATAAATTAGTTTTATAATAATATAAGGTTATAATTATTCAAGCTTTGAATGATTCATTGTAATTTTGAAAACAATCATAACTTTATTGTAAATAAAGATTTGTATCTCATTCAAATTGAAGACCTATGATGAAAATCTTCTCTTCCCTTAATTTCACAAACACAAAAAAAAAAAAAAAAAAATCTTATCTTCCCATAATTTCTTGGGAACAACAAGGTCGCCTATAGAGAGTAGCTGCTTGTTTTGTCCAATCCATCATTTTGTTATAAGGAAAAAACTGGGGGAAATGAATACTTGGGAGTGGAAATATCTGCAATTTTGACTGTATTTTGCCAATAATGAGATGCCAGCCAGTTGGAGTTTGTGTCACATTCCCTGGCTAGCAGAAAACAACACTAAAAAAATAAAAAAGACTTCCTGGAAATGCCCTTTAATCCATGAGTTTCTTCTCAGTCATTTCCTATGATCTTCACTTGCTGTACCTGTGGTAAAGATTGAAATTCTTTTGCATCTCATCTTGCCAAACAAAATCACTTGTAAAAGAAAATTGCCTTTTTCTCAATGGAAAAAAAGATAAATTTTTCTTTCATCATTCATGCTTGTTATTTGCAACATTTGACACCCCAAGGCCCAAGAATTCACTATTCATAAAACAAGCTTCTCAGTGGTAAAAACAGGAAGGGAAAGAAAAGTTGAGAAAGGCTGAGGACAAAAAGGTACCTGAGAACACTCCTCAAATGAGGATGCCCTTGATTCCTCTTTGAGAGCATCTGCATCTGAGAATGACATAGGAAATGAACCTGTAGACCAGAATATAGCAGACCATGATGACCACATTCTGCCATCTACTTTCCTCCCCATATCCTACTTCTTTAAGCACATCTTCACCCTTCATCACACAAGTTCCGAACATGGTATCCAAACAACCAGAGTCTGAGAATTCGTTGATCAAGAACCCTTCAAATGGGTACTTAAACAGAGATATATAATGCATAAACATCCAATAACTTGGTATGCCATGCTTGGATATGAAGTACCCGGAGAAGAGGAAGTATGATCCCATAACTCCAGAAATCACTGAATTCCCAACAATGAAATTAGGCACCAAAGCACTAAAGCACACTACCACTGAGTTTGCTGTATACAGAATCAACCAAATTAAGAGCAAGAAATGCAGGAAAGCAAAGAAGTTCCGATTTAATCCCACCAGCCAATAAAGCGGTGTGCTGAAAAGCAATGCCAATATAAGCAAAAATGGCAAGTAAACAAGGCCATTAGCTATGACATATGATGAAATTCTGTAACTTCCACAAGATGTTTCCTTCATTAGAATCTCCCTTTCTTGCAAAAATATTGGCAAAGCTTCTGTGGTAGTGGATAGCAAAAAGGTCAGGATGAATGCAAATAAACCTACTCTTTCCTCAGCACCAACTAAATTATACTTGAGACCATAGAAAATTGAACCAAGAACCAGCCCTGACATCAACATCTGAAGAGTTCTGCAGGCGAAAAGTTCCCATGTCCGACAAATGTTTTTCAAAAATCTTTGACTCAGAATTATGGTCTCTCTCAATCTAGAATTAGCAAAATCACTAACGAAATCAACCCCAGTGTCAGCAATTTCCTCATCAATCACCTTAGATTGTTGAAATAGTTGTTGCAAAGTGCACTTACCACTTCTGCTCTGGCCGCCGTCCTCGCCTTTCTTGCTTTGAGATGTTGCAGGCAGTTGGGGAATTTTCTCCTGCTGTTGAGAATGATGCTGTTGAATTGTTTCAATTGAATCAATTGCAAATTCGACAACATTGACATGAAGGGGAAGCTGTAATCCCATCAGCCTGAGTCTGAGATTGAGCTTATCAACAGTTCCATGGTGCAAAACAGTACCATTAGCTAGAAGAAGAATGGAGTTGAACAGCTTCACAATTCTAAACCCCGGTTGATGAATACTGAGAATTATGGTTCGGCCTCGAGTTTCAGCCATGTTTTTAAGCATATCAATGATCTGGAGAGCAGAGGTACTATCAAGTCCTGATGTTGGTTCATCAAGAATCAGAACTCCAGGGTCATGTATAACTTCAACACCAATGGAGACTCTGCGCCTTTCTCCGCCTGATATACCGCGAACTCTGTCATCTCCAACTCGGGCACCGGTGACATGACTGAGGCCTAATTCTTCTATCAATGACTTCACCCTTTCTCTAAGTTGAGATTCAGGCAGCCTTAACCGGAGTTTGGCAGAAAACATCAATGTTTCTTGCACAGTGAGGAGTGGGAACAATGTATCCTTTTGTGTGACATACCCGGAGATTTTCTTGAACCTTGCTTTATCAAGTGGCCTCTGGTTAACAAAAATTGACCCACTTTGTTGTGTGATTTTTCCTGCCAGGATCTCTAACAACGAGGATTTTCCAGCACCACTTGGACCAACAATGGCAAGAACTTCCCACGGTTTTGCTCTGCAATTTATGTCCTTTAAGACCTGCCTTGTGGCTGATGATGAAGCAGCAGTGTTCTTCACTTTTGGTAGTTTATGCAAGTCTTGAACCTCTTGTGGATGTTGAATTTCTGGCTCTCTGGTGAAGATTTTAAACGGATTTTCTCCTCTTTGCTTGTTGATTGAGTAGTTAATGCCTATTGCTTGAATCTCACAACCTTGTGTCATCATTGAAGAAACTCGCACTTCCTCTCTTTCAGCCTCTTTTGCTCTTTCTTCTTTTTTTGAAACTCAACTTGGGTTATTAATATTACATACTTTTTCTGGATAATTTAGTTTAAAAAAGAAAAACACTAGCAATTAGTATTAGTTGTAGAAATTGAGTACCTATATATGATCTTCATTCTGATCTATTTTGAGGCTTCATTTTGTTTGATAGTTCACGTGCACTTTCTTTTGCATATATTCTTGTGTCATGGAAAATAGCATAGTTCACGTGTCCTCATACATACATGCCAACCTAGAAAATAAGCCACTCCTGTCTGTTTTTCTCTGTGTTATTTCATATTTGATGGTTTCTTTGTGTGAAATACAGTGTATGCGTTTATAATTGAATAATCGCATTTAAATTAACTTTAAAATTTTAAAAAAGTTTTTACCATTAGAAAATTACTTTATTATTCTTATTTTTAATTATATTAGCAGTAAAAACTATTAGATAATATGTCATAAATTATTTAAATTAATGAAGTTGTTAATACAACATTAAATAAAAAATATGTTTATTTTAACAAAATAAATATTTAATTTCAGATGTCTTAAAATGAACAATGGCAGATATTTAATTCCAAAAGAATGAAATATTATCGTTATATATTTTGTATTTTTAATAGGCATTTCATTGGTTTGAAATTAAAAGTCTAATTTTAATTTAATACAATGCTTTTTGACTTTAAAATAGTTACTCCAATACTCTTATTATTATTATTTTGATAAGGGAGAGAGGATAAATCTTCCAATATGTATAACTGCATAAGAAGTTCTTAATTAACTTGATTGTAAATTGAAAAGTGCGCGCGGGACAAATAACACATATGAGAGAGAACAAACCTAATTTAAATCTATGACAAACCTCAAAATTTGTCTCACATGAAATTCAAATATGCATTGTTGAAGTATTTCTCTTGACATCACCCCATCCATTATCAACTCAACTATGCCTCTAGAGAGCCAATACTCTTATTATTAATATGATTAGTCGTCTAATCACGTGAGTTTGAAAGAATAATTTTTTAAAATGGATAGATTGTCAATAGAATTATATATATATATATATATATATATATATTTTAGAAAAGTGATCATTTAATTCTAGGGGTTAAATAGGAAAATTCACAATTTTAGTTCCTTACATTTGAGATTTTGACTGTTTTCAAATTTTTTTTCTTACATTTTAGATCTTTTTTTCTTTTTTAATTCGCCAACTTACTCCCTTTGGACTAAAATTATACAAAATCTTCGCAATAACCCTATTCGCTCCACCAGAAGACCATATTCAGGGGCAAAAGAGGAAAACGACATTTCAACACGTTAAACAGTTTGATTTGCCCTATGTGGACTAATTAAACTCCCAAACAAATTAACTAGGTTTTCCCCCAATTTTCCCCCAAAACTTCATTTGCTCTTCTTAGTGCAATTCAATCTTCCCTCTATGCCCATTTGATTGTTCAGAAAGGCTCACTTGGCATCATACTACTAGTATTAAGTGAAAAGTAGTCATTTGAAATCAATATTGCTTGCTCTTATTCTAAATTGATAGGTTGTTTTACTTTTTAAATCAATGAATAAAATATAAGTAATATTATTAAAAATATATATTTTTTATAAATTATTTCTAAAATATCATTACAATTTATTATTTCAAAGTAAATTTAATAAATTTTTTTAGATACAAACAACCTCACTTTAAATAAAAATATTTTGATCAATTAATAAATACAAATATTTTTAATAAGAAAAAATCGAAATAAATAAAAAGATAAACAAATCTATTAAATTAAGATCGGAAATGATATATTTTAAATTGTATAAAACTACAAATTTTTTAAACAAGTAGTCCATTTTAATAGGAAGTGAATTATAAATTACAATTATCCACCTCAAAGTAGGAAAAGTTGATGCCAGAACATTGATGATCTGTAGCAATAAATCTAATATGTGGATGACAATAAAAGGGAAGATTTCTTACTGCCTCACTTTTTGTACGGCTCAAATGAAAACCAGAAAAAAAATTTCATGGTTTTGGACGGTTCACTTATCTAGTAAGCATAGGCTCTCAATTCAACCTACGCTATTTTTTTTAAAATTATTTTCTTTGGTTTGAGAAAAATGAATAATTCCATATTGACTTGAAGAATCATTTGTCCTTTCCCATGCATCCTTCACCCGTGAACTTCCCTGAAGAAAATGGCGCACTTATCCATTAGGTCAATAATTATCTTTTTACTTATATATAAAAAAATAATAATATTCTATTTATTTGAAATTGAATATTCAACTCTGATTTACTTTGAAAATTTAAAACAGTTTTTAATTTCAAGAAAATTATATCTTTATACTTATTATTAATTAATTTAATAATCAAGACCAATAGTTACTAAATGTAAATTATTTAAACTTAGCCTAAAAATTTGAAAGAGCATTTGATTTCAATAAAATTACATATTTATCATTATTATTAACTAAGTTAATATTGATCATCATTAGTTACACTGTAATTTCTTTAAATTATGAAAATTTTAAATGAAAAATATGTTTATTTTATAAAAAAATATATTCATTTTTTGATATCTCAAAATAGAAATACGAATAATCAATTTCGGACAGATGAACTAATAATTTTTTTTCTTTACTTTTTAAAATCTAATTGTATTTCCTTTTGAAATTAGAATTTAAATACATTAGTTTCCAATCCATACCCCCCCCCCTCCCCTTTCCTCCCCAATGAGGTTTTCATAGAGATGATCATAAGCAACTTATAACTTTATTCTTGTGTAATATATGCGGTAGTGTTTGGGATCTATTTGGACAGCTAATACTCAATCAAATTTTCATTATTGATAGATAAGAATCGGACCAAAACTTATTTGGCCAAGAGTGTAGGGGTAGCTGTTTTGTCAACACAATGAAATCAGATCGCATAGCTCAATTTAATATGATACAAAATTTTTAATCCGAACACAATATGTACATTATGACATGAAAATAAACGAATTATGTAGGAGTGGAAAGTGATTCAAAATCATCCAATATTAATTGAATTTGGTTCATCCATATATCTTAAATGGTTTTTAATAAATATTCATAAAATCCAATAAACATCCATTTTAAAAAGTCTAATTTGGTCAATATCTATTAATCAAATTTAATTAATTACACTTTAACTTAATATATATTTTAAATTTTACTTTAACTCTATAAAACAATTTCCATGTTTGAAGAAAAAAACAACTTTCAGTCTTTCTCTCTCTAGAACTATCATACTCATGAGCAAAAGTTTTATTATCTATTATTAATTCTCTGTGGAGTTTTTCCAAAAAATTGAAAAGAAAAAAAAAATTCAAATAGAAAATATAATATTCAATATTGATTGTGATGATTTTCCCTGAATGTATTCGAATTTATTACCTAATTTTCTTTTAATAATCAATTAAACATTGGACAAAAATACATTTATTTAAAAAGTTCAATAATTAACAAATAACATTATTATTCAAATACACATGACTCAATAATTAAGTTTTTATAAAATTCTAAAATAAACAATTTGTACGAAAATTTTAAATTTCATATCAAACTAAGTATTTTATATAAGTATTATCATTTTTATAACTTTATTATTATTTTTTATTTCTTTACTAATTCATCTTTTACTATTTCTTTACTAATTCATCTTTTATCTTTGCACATAAATTTGCTAAGTTAGTTTTAAAGCTTACGACTTCACCCATTTTATGCAATCTGCTGCTGACATAAGACAAATTTTCATTTCATTTTGACTGGTTTTTTTATTTTAAATAATCAACTGATAACGTAATTATTATTTTTATATGTTTATAATACATATGAAATTAAATATTAAAAAAATGAATTGAACACGAGTTTAAATAATAAAAATTACATTAAGAAATTAAATTGAATAGAATTACAAATAATGGTCCCTCAAAAAAAACAAAATTATATGGATAAATGGATGTCCATAGATATCCACAAACCATTTAGATTCAAATAATTTACAAATACATATAGATAATTAGTTAATTAAATATTTTAAAAGTTAATTAAACATGAGGTTAAATAATAAAAAAAATATTAAGTAATTTAATTGAATACAATTATAAAGAATTGAATCTTAAAAAAAATTAAAGTTATATGAATAAATGAGTGTCCATGAACATCTATAAACTATTTAAAATCAAACCATTTAAATCATTTATAAATGGATCATAAATTGTTTGAACTTAAATGAATTGACACATATATAAATTTATCCAAATGAATTTGAACATCCATTTTGCCACCCCTAGAATTATGACAATTCACCAATTTGTTGATTTGCTAACCTACAAATTTGCCCATTTAACCCTGCCAATTTAACCCTGCCAATTTAGTTAATCTTGATCAACTTACCAATTTAGCTTATCAACCTGAGAACCTGTCAATGTACATTTTATTTTTTGAAAGAATATAGAAGTATTTCATTAACTAATAAATGAAGTTATTAATTTAGCGGATTTTGAAGTATTAAAAAAAAACCACTTCAAAGTAAAGTAGTTAACTATTCAATAATGTGACTAATATGAACATATACTATACTTACTATTCAATAATGTGACTAATATGAACATATACTATACTTTTTTAATCCATAAAGATAGTTCACTATTTTATTTTTAATTATTTCAAAAAAGATAATTAACTTTATATATAAATCTTATATTTAATTTTTATATTTTCACATTTACCTCTAATTAATATTTATTGATATCAAATACAAATTAATTTTATGTTGGATTCACAATTTGAAACTAAATCATAAAGTAATTGAAAAACAAGTTATTAGAACTAATCATTAATATTTAACCATAAAGTTATTTGAAATTGTACTTCCAAATTTTTTTATTAATTTGTTTATTTTGAAATTATTAAGTAATTAAGAATTAGTAAGAATATATATGAAAAAGTTTATATAAAATTTATATTTCAACTTAACTAATCATCATTTCTTTTTAAATTAACCAGTTATTTCTTAATATTAATGAAAAAAACTACCGGAGGGAGTTGAATTCTTGCGAAAACCATTAATCATTTATAAACTATCTCCTTCCAGAAGAATATTTAGATAGCTATGGATGCCAATGATACCTAGACATTCAATTGTTGCCATGATTTCCGCATACAAAGAAGAAATGAGCCAGCCAGAGTTTTAAAAACCAGTCATTATGACTTTACTCGTCAATGTACTAATTAATTATTAAATATCCAACCGCAAAAAATAAAATTCAAACTATATAAAGACAATTTTAATTATTTGTTAATTAGTTTATATTAACTTTTATGGTGTTAAATATAATTAAAAACCAGAGACAAAGAAAATTAGGAAAGAGAGGAAAATACATTAATGAAAAATTATTTTTAAATTATATGATTATTTTAATTTATGGACATTAGTTCCATTTTTTTGATAAAAAAAGAAATTATGTTCTCAAATTTTGGCAATTAATTTTCTTGTCAAAATTGATATAATCACCTTTAAAAATACTAAAAACAAAAATTGACATAATCACACGGTATATAAGTTTTGAATTTGAATTATCTTTACGTTTTCGTGTGGTAGAAATGGAGCTTCGACTTCGACCTATCTTCTCTCCTCCGTTGACAGGTAGCATGTTGCAATTCTTGCTTTCAACAATTGGGTTGATTTCGGTATGTAGGAGAGAGTAATCTCTATTGTTAATGAGGTTTGGAGTTTTAGATTGGTCGATCTGGTAAACTATACTGCTTCTAAAATTTTCTTTCCCCTTTCTTTTAGATTATGCTTGATCATTGTAGGTTATGGAGTTAATTCAGTTGAATTTGTGTTGTGGGATTTTGTTTCTTTCTTTTTGATGTTTATTTTCTTGGAATTTTTCTTTTATATGTTTATAAAAAATCGATGATTATACAGATGGGAAATCGTATTAATTTTTTTTAGCTATTGAATTAGCTGCGAAATTCCTTTGTCAGAATCAAGATTGGTTGGACTTTGCTATTTTGCATTTCATATGGGGTGAACTATTGGATTGTGGGGTGAGCTGTTGGAATCATTTTTGTATATTGTTGAAGCTATACATATGGTTCACCACTTATATGCTATTAACTTGTTCCATGTTAAATCAATCAAATATGCAGACTTTCTGTTGAATGATTTAGAAACTGTGATCTATTAAACCAAGAAAATGTGAACTTGTTGTAACAGATAGAAAAAGTAAATAAGATAGCAGCACGGTGATAATAGTGCAGAATACTTCTTTTTTTGGAACTGAAATAGGCTTATTGTCTCAAGACTCATGTTTGGGACACACACTTGAGTTATGTGTCGGTTAAGTTGAACAATAATCAGTTTAATGGTGTAAGGTAAACTGGGTGGAAAATAGAGATCAGTTTTGCAGGAAATTTCTTAATCAAATAGGATTTAGATTTCGAAGTAGAAGCTATGACATAAGTAAAATTAATAAACAGTAAATAAACTAATATGAATGAGAGAGAACTATCAGTGTCACACTAAGAAAGAGGTATAGGCATCACATGTTTAGGTTTGATTGTGACATGCAACCATGATTACCTAGAACTAGAAATATGCATACATAACTAAATATGACTAGACTGTTAAAGGGCTCTTAATAAAAAATAACCAGGAAAACTGAATTATCACAGTATAGAATTTCTAATTCGCAAGTGATAAATATTCTCTGGATTTACTAAAAATATGAAAATTATGGATATACTGTTAATCCTTAAAGAGACTCATAAACTGAACTAAACTAAACGTTCCAGCTAATTATTCAGAAACTGGAATTCTGAGATTAAAGCTAGATTATAGAATCCTTTCTTGATTGAGAATTTTCTGATTCTTGAGCCCTTTCCTTTTCTGCATCAATAAGTATTTTGAAAGTCTTCTCTTGTTTTCCACATGTTTCTTCTGCCTTACTGAAAGTGTTTTCTCTGTTATAGCCTGCATGCTTTTTTTTAACAACCTTTACATGGTTTTGATGATAATTCTGTCAAATTTGTTTGCCAAAACATTTTCTTGATTAAGAATTCCAATTCTTGAGCCCTTTCTTTTTCTGCATCAATAAGTCTTTTTAAAGTTTCTTTTTTTCAAAAAAAAAAAAAACTTTTAAAAGTATTCTCTTGTTTGGCATATTTTTCTTCTGCCTCTCTGAAAGTGTTTTCTCTGTTAGACTGCAAGCTTCTTTTCAACCTTTACTTGGTTTTGATGATTGCTCTGCCAAATTTATTTGCCAAATTATTTCCTCCTTTATTTGTTCTCCTAGCTTGCATGCCTACACTTTCATGAACCTGAGTTGTGTTGTCTTATGGTAGGAAGTCTTCTTCTCCAAGTTCAGAACCATGTATGCATGCAGAAGAATCGTTATATGCTTAATCTTGATGAGAACAGATTTTCCATGAAGCACTTTAGTTTGGAAAATGGGTGTTACTTGAAGAACATTAGAGGCCTTGTTTATTGTTCAAGGTCGGTAAATGATCTTAGCATACTGTCCAATACTGAAACACAGAATGCCAAGGTCATTTATTCTATCGCTCCTGCCATGGGACATAACAAGGTACTGCAAACTATGCTGTTGAGTACCTTTTTTTAAAATTTTTTTTAATTGAAGCAAAAATAATTCTGTTATCTTATTTGGAATATTCCACTGCAGAACTGAGTAATTCCCAAGGAGAGTTTATGAGAAAATCTGGCCATGTTTATGCTCCTCAAGTTTACTCTAAACCAATATGATTTCTTTTACAATAATATTTAGGACCCATTTGATGACATTGAAGTCTAAATGCTAAAGTTTGAAATGATTAAGGTCCTAATGTTGAATGCTAAATTTGAAGTCTGAATGCTGAATGAGAAAATTGAGTTTGTTGGTCTTTGATAATGATAGATGGCTGGAAGTTTGAAAATTTTAAATTTTTAAATTTTTGTCATATTGGCTTAAGAAAAATGAAGAATATATATATTTTTACTCCATTCAATTATTGTGATGATAAGTATGACACTGACAAAAATGCAAATTTTAATAATAATTTGGTCACCAATGAAAGAGACATATCCATATTATTTGTCTATAATCTGCACTCAAAATATTTCAATTTATTAACTTTGTGATTAACATAATTTTTTAGTTCATAAAAAAATTAAGTTACTATTTAAAATAAGGACGATTTTAATAAAAATATTTATTTTTTAATGTTTTTAATTAAAATACATTTCATATTTTTTATTACGCATCTTTTTGTGTTATAGTTTATAATAGATTAATTTAAATAAATTTTTTTATTAGATTTGTAACTATTGTTTTGAGATTTCAGTATTCAGCATTAAATAACTTTTATTTTACTTAAATAATATTAGTAACAGATATCAGATAAGTGTTAAAAAAAAAAAGAAAAGAGATAGTTGTATTCGTTATCAAACTAATTCAGGCTTAAAAGTGGCCATTAACAAATTAACTTAATTTATTAAGTGCTTAACTAATTAATTTTAAGCACTTAATTATCAAACAGGCCTTTAGTGGCAATGTATTCTAGATTTGCACAGGATACTTAGATTATTTAGGTCATAATTTTTAATGTCAAGAAATGTTATAAAGTTTGTACCTTATAATGGTCGGTTGATTCATTGCTAAGAAAACTGTTTTGGGACAAGTACCTACAAAGAAGGTGCAATCCTGAGGCCTGATTTAGTGTGATAGAATTTGTCAGCAACGTGATTGAGATCCATCTTTAAACCCATTAATTCTTGGTAATCACTTTCTTCGCATAAACTAGAAAACAAGTGATGTTATATAGTTCTTGTAGCTTCTGACTTTCAACTAGAGGATAACTATCATTATAAATATAAGGAAAAAGAAAAGAAAGATAATAAGGGTCTGTTAACCTGTCAAATATTTTCATGATCTTTTTGGGAAGGACCAAGATAGCAACTGAATCTTGTTTATTCATCAACTTAGTTTAAAAATCTTATGATGTAGTGAGACCAATTGATTTTTCCCATTGAATTATTTATTCTTTCTTCCCCTCTAATAATTATTTGTCTTGCTAACATTTTGCATTTCTGAAGTTTCCCTACTTCCTTTTCGTATAAAGGAAGGTAATGCAATTCATTTGATGTAATTCTTCGGGATTATGTATCACTAGTTTTTCTGTATGCCTGTTAGAAGCATTTGTATTTTGCATGTCACACTACAACAAACCTGCTTTCTTTTTTCTCAAAATTATTATTATTTTTTATGATTATGTTGAACTTTATAGCAGAATCTTTCCTCCTTTACATCAGTTACAGCTTGCTAAAGAGAATACGCTATCTTCCTCAATATTTTTTATGCAATTAACTTCACAGACCACATTTTGTGAATACTATGTCTTCTCTCTGACATTACGAAGTTCCAAATCTGCATTACTATATTTTGTGAATTTTACTCTGTAACAGTTCGTCCAAGATCCTGTCAATTGAAGTAAAAATTGACATTAAAATAGTGCTTTGTTAAAAAACATTAAAAAGGAAGTCCATCAAACAAAAGAGATTCATAGAGCAATAATCCAAGTGCATATATATATATATATATATATATAAGATTAATGCTGTTATTGTATATAATTTTGTTCTCTTAAAATTATTTCAAATTATCTAACTGGCCCCTTTACACACAAATGCTGCGCTTGTTGGGCCTATTTATTTCTCTCTTCTTTGTCAATTGTCCCTTTTCTTTCCTCAGGATTTTCTTCAATTGTTTATTTTAAGTTTTTTTGAAGATTAGCATATCAATGTCAAACATAGAATATGAGGCATCTCAAGCAAGGGCCATAAAATGTAGTCAGCAATAAATTTTCTCTGCTAAAACTGAAAACTGTTTGATGCTATCTATTTCTGTAAGATTCAAAAATAGATGCCTTTCTTACATGCTTGTTCCACTTTTAAATTTTATGGTTGAAGATGAAGATTTTTGTAGTTCTGATTATCTTAGATGAATCTGTTTTTCAATAACATAAAGGTTTGTGCATCCTTTTGATTTCCTGATTTAATTGGCTTATGTGCTTTTAAATAGTGAAATATATTTGTAATCATATATTCTATGTAGTTTTAAACCACTCTATGCACAGGAATCACATCCTGAATGCAATTCTAGAGTTCCTGCAATTGTCACTGCACTTGAGAAGATGAAGTTGACTTCAAAGGTATGGAAACAACATGCAATTTTTTATTAGGATTATGTCTAACAAGCTTGGAGCCTATGATCTGTATGCTCCCAGTTGAGGGGAATCGTTGATTGTGTAACTGATTCATTGATTATGAGTTGTATAGCGATTGCAGGACATAATTAATAGGATTTAGTGATTAGTGGGAATATTAGATTCTGATATTCAATGGATTCTTTGTATAAGGAAAGCTTTACACTATAAATACACACAAGAGCAGAGAGATATTGCTCTCGCTGATTCTCATACATTCTCTTCTCTCTCTTACATTACTTACAGTATGTTTCAGTTTCGTGGCTCAGAGGTCGTTGAACTCCAAAGTTCAAAACCAGCTTCTGTAGACGATATAGTAAGTGTTCATGCAAAAGCTTATGTGTCAGGCCTAGAGAAGGTAGTTTATTCTATTCCCTTGAATTTCTTTCTATATTATTTAGATAATCTTGTCTAAAGCACTCTTGCTAAAAGGCATGTCAAATTCTTTTTGTTTTGAGTTTGTATTTCCAAGTGGTACTCATTTCTTTTCCACCCTTCCTCTCTCTCTCTCATATATATAATATTATATATATATATATATATATATTTTCTGTCTCCATGTGTATGCATGTAACAAACCTATGTTTCTCTCTACCTCTCTTTAAATTGACGTTCTTGGGTTTTAGATGCTACACCTGTATAAACATTGTTTTCTGAATTTGGAAAATGAAGGTTATTAATTTAGATGCTAATATCTGATTTTTCTTTTGGATATGTTTGCTATTGATACATCTGCCATTCTGTGTGCTCTTATTTTTAGTTGTATTTTCCGTTGAATGATACTCCTGGTTAAATAATCCTTTTGGACTCTTAAAGGGTTATCTTTCTAGCTGCTTTTATCCAGACAAGAATTTCCCAGTCTTGTCTTAAAAATCAAAGGAAAATTTGCTTTTCCGTCCATCTAGTTTTTTTTTTTGGCCCATTTGGTCTCTAATGTTAATTTTAAAAGTTTTTGCTCTCTTTTTTATTTTTATTTTTATTTTGGGGAGCCATTAATTTTCCTTCTTTCAAGCTGATCAAACAGGAATGAAAGGGTAAAATGGGAACAATTTTTCCTCTAAAATTCACCTTTTTAGTCCTTGCAATTTCTTGTTCTAGCCCCTGTTGTCCCTAATTATTAATTTTAATTTTTTGGTCTTCAATGTTTTTTCGGGCTGCAGCCATTTTGCTCCTTCTGACCAAAATATGTTGGTAAAAAAAAGTAAAGTTGGAACAATGGAAAATTTTTCCCCAAAACTTTATCCAAAATATCTCAAGCTTGGTGAAGCTGCATGAGAGTTTTCATCTCCTCAAAAGTTTTTACCTTCAATGGGAGTCATTTAAAGTTTACATTAAATTTCACCTTCAAAATTGAAGTTGAAGGTGAAAAGATTGAAGTTTGATGGTAAACTTTTGAAGATGAAAACATTGTGGAGGTGGAGGAGACATTTGCATTACAGATCTCCTCATTTGAGCAAGCTGATCATGTAGCAGTAAGAGAGAAACTTATATACACATCATCCGCTTCTTTTTAGTAAACGTTCACGTGACATGATAATGTATATGCTTTTTCAAAAATGACCTCTATATCTGCAAAAACATTAAGATATGCATGCACCATATATTTACAGAACTTTATTATATATAATCTTCAGCTGCACAAATATTCAAAAATTGCAGAAACATTAAATATGCATGCTTTATACTTTTCATTAAAGTGAAGTTGGCTTATTTTTAATGTATTGTATTACTAAATTATTACTTCATTAAACCACTAAAGTTGAATGAAGTATGAAAAGCATGTTAGACATCTCATGCCCAACAGCAGCAAAAGAGATTTGAGATATATAAGGAAGAATTGTGGGATCTTGTGCACATATAAAGTTTCAATTAGGCCAAGCAATGCCGTCCTGCATACGCATATAATTACATGATGCCCTAGTAGAACTTATACAATTTGAGGATGATCTGGAAATTAAAAATCTTCTCTTATTGTTTATTAGAGGTTTCAAATTAAACTTTCATGTCGATTGAACTAGCACAACTGGTTGCAAACAATATGGTTTCCAGTAAATCATGATATTTTGTTGGCTGGACTTCCTGTTTGCTCTTGTTTTCTGCTATTAGTTTATATTACTAATTGACATATTGACAATTTACTTTTTCTGATGAAATAACCAAACACCAAACAGCCTTAATTCAAATTTTAGTTAGTTATTTTATCTTCTTCTTAAGTTTATCTAATAAACATCGTTTTTTCTTCCCTTCAACTGATTTGTATCATTGATCTTGAAGGCTATGGATCAGGCAGTGGATAAAGGCATCATTTTCATTGAAGGCTCTGGACCAACTTATGCAACTGGGACGGTAAGAAGATATTTGAGTTGTTTATTTACATTCTCTTACTTTTATTAAACATCCATTCTCAAATAGCATAGATCGTCATACAGATATAAGATATGTAACCTATTCAAGGGATGGGTTCATGTATTTCAGAACTGAGATATTCTTGCAGTCTTGTTGCCTTGGATGATTGTGATTATTATGCCTAGGAATGAGTAATAAGGAGCCATAAAAAGGTCTTTCATGGACTTCAAACTAATTTTGACCTATCTATGATGATAGACTATTGTGTTTGCATATAGTTACCCTGTAATTCATTCATTCTTTTGTAGAGCTGAAATTTCTTGTTTGCTTCTAAGGAGCCACTAACATATTCATAGGCTCTCTAATTTCACATTGCTAATGGTGCAGACATTCCAGGAATCTTTATTAGCTGCTGGAGCTGGTATTTCTTTGATTGATTCAGTGGTGATGTCTCAACCTAAAGCGTTAGTGACTTTATGATGATCTCCCACTCTTTCTCTGCTGATTTTACTGAAATTTGTGCAACTCTTCTCGATTCATAACATATGAAATATTATGGTGAATATGCAGGGTTACGTTTTCTCCAAGATTTAACTTGGACCTATGTGTAATCGTCAAATATTAGAAAAATCTTGTGAGTCCTGCTTATATTCATGTGCTGTTTCAGGTAGTTGCATCGAAGTTGACCTCAAATCCTCCCGTAGGCTTTGCTCTAATTAGACCTCCTGGTCACCATGCTGTTCCAAAGGGACCTATGGGTTTCTGTGTGTTTGGGAATGTGGCTGTTGCTGCTCGCTATGCTCAACGAGCTCATGGATTAAAACGCGTATTTATCATTGACTTTGATGTGCACCATGGGAATGGAACCAATGATGCTTTTTATGATGACCCAGATATATTTTTCCTTTCCACCCACCAAGTAAGTTTAAATATTCAATTAAGGGACTGCATCTTTTCATAGATGAAATAAAAAAAAAGAATTGAATAGATTTATAAACCTTTTTTTTTCCCTATATTTCAGTAGGAATGAGTATAAGCTGAACAACTCTAGTGCATGAGGCTCCAATGTTACTATATGGTTAGGGGGGCTAGATGTAGTGTATCCCTGATGTGTAATAAATGAAAATATTCGGCAGCCCTTATAAGAAATAAGGTTGAAGCTAGTTTTGGGATTACATGAATACTACATTGGAGTTGCCTTGAATTTTTAGAAATGGTCCTGAAGTTGATGAAGGCCAAGGTCTGGTGCCATCTGTTCCTTGGAGATTCTAGGATTGTTCTCAGTGTACTGTGATGAACTAATTTGTGCATCCTCTCTTCCTCCGAGACTCTAGAACATAGATAAGAATGTTGTGCATTTACATGTTGGATAAGTACATATGTTCTTAAAGCTTGGCACCCCTATCAAAGTTTGAGTGAGATAAAGGACAATATATTGTAATGAAAAAATTGGAAGAGAGTGAAAATAATAGATAAAAGTTCTCTGAAAATCATAATACACTTGACAAAGTAACACGCTAAACATCTATCACTGAGCACACTATTTTCACGTCTCTCATGGTACAAGATATCCCTACCATATGAAACAAGAGCTAGCAAGTTCTAATAGTAAGGCCAGTGAAATTATGCATGTGAAAATCAGAATTTAGCATTCATAACAGATTGAAACTTTGTTTTGTATTCTATAAGCCACTGACAATGCCCCATCTTATTTTGCTGAATTGAACTGATGTAGGATGGAAGCTACCCTGGCACTGGAAAAATAAATCAGATTGGTCAAGGAGCTGGTGAAGGAGCCACTTTAAATCTGCCTTTACCAGGGGGATCAGGAGATACGGCCATGCGAACTGTATTTGAGGAAGTTATTGTACCTTGTGCACAGAGGTTCAAGCCAGATATAATTCTTGTTTCAGCAGGGTAATATTTCTTTCTCCTTTGGGTCTCTATTTTCTGATTCTATGGTAACTCTTGACTTTTTGCCTCTGTATACCTCGTCGTGGGTCATTTTTAGCTCAATATTTGAAATAGAGTAGTAAAATAGAAAATAGTAGAAAAGTGCACAAATATTGTGTACTTATTTGTTTCCTTCGTGCCATCCTTGTGTAATTTAGTGTCAAATTTTACTTATATGAGATGTTAGTAGAACCCTTTTGGACCATATAGATGAGAATGATTCAAGTCTTGATCATTAAGATTGTGGTAGTTGTTCTGGTTTCATTAACTTTATTGTTGAAGAAATCAACAGTGTAGAAGTTTTCAGACTATGTCAAAGGGCCATGAACATAAAGCATGTGGTGAGGCCACCACTCTGTCTCACATTGTGACTGAATGATTTGCAGATATGATGGGCATGTATTGGATCCACTGGCCAGTCTGCAATTTACAACAGGAACGTACTACATGCTTGCTTCCAACATTCAGCAACTTGCCAAAGATTTGTGTGGCGGCCGCTGTGTGTTCTTCTTAGAAGGAGGATATAATCTTAGCTCTCTCTCATATTCAGTTGCTGATTCATTCCGTGCTTTTCTTGGGGAACCAAGCTTGGCTGCAGACTTTGACAACCCTGCTATCTTATATGAAGAGCCAACAAAGAAGGTATTGCAAGCAATTCAGAATGTCAAGGGCATACATTCTCTCTGAAATTCTGAAATTATTACATGTTATTGTATTAATGCTCTATTAGGCTCCTGGTGCAGCTTTGTGTAGCCTTTTTCTTCCTGTTACCAACTTGGCTAATTTTAGTTTGGTTATAGGATACCAGAAATACTTCCTGGATACATAAATCAAGAATTAGATAGAAGCAATTTGTCTGCAAATAATCTATCATCCATTGCAGGACGATTTTTGTAGCACAGAAACTAAGAGGTAAGAGAAAAAAAAATTCTTTTGCCTGTCGAAAATTTTTACTTTCTAAGCCCCAAATTATTTACGACATTAAGAAAGAGTGTTCTTGGGCATTTTTAAGCCAGTTTCCAGTGAGAGTAACATCAGCTTTCTACATATCCTTACATTTTTTTATTAAAATTTCTTTGTTTCCTCTTCCTCCGAACCTCCAACTTTTCTTCTAGAAAATATTCAATATAGTCTTCAATTGATAGCAAATGGATTAAATTAGAAACAAAAGAAAATACCAAAGAGGACACAATAAAATATCAAAGAAGAAGGGTTTCTTGGGTTTCAAATATTTGATGGGAAGGATATCATTTTAATTGGTTGGTGTTTATAAAGTAGGAAACAAGCAAAGCATTTCAATGGTTACATTTGGTGGACAAATGGCAGAGTCTTCACAATGCAACAAATATCCATAGACCACCATGGATGCTATTGAGGAGAGCCTTGAAGAAAAGGATGGTTGAACCCTATGGTCAGAATGAAATATAATTGATATAGTTAAAATTATCATTCTCCTTATTTACCACTCTATTTTTATTATATTACTTCATTGAAGCTTAATTCTATTGTGAAATTAATCTCAAAACTATTCATATTATTCTTTGAACAAATCATTCTTTATTGTATTTTTTTTGATAAAGATGTAGATTGAACAAGAGCATCTTAAGAAATGATAAATTAACTATATTTAATCCCACTTCCGTTTTCTTTTCTTTTGGTAACAAAACTTTATTGTTTAAACTTTCATTCATCAGACTGGAAGTGCAATGCTACTTATTATAACACATGCATAGTGGGAAGAAAAAAGTTTGATTACAGGTTCCATTTTTGTATGATAAAAATTGTACCCTTTTGTATTGAATTTGTTGGTAAAAAGTGTACCCTAGGAATGACAGAGTTACCTGATTTCTTTCTTCTTACACAAACTTCATTAATGTCTTTGTCAATTGTGCTACCTATGTTTTTTATAGGGAATTATAACGGGTACGTGGCCTTTTTGTGAACTCAACACATGTAGTATAAAGCTTCATACTGCTTAATGATGCCTTCCAAATTCCAACAACCAAGAGAAGTGTCCAGTTCTCCCATGCATGTTTGCTGTTTTAACTTACAAAAATTATAAAAAAAAATTTGTCATTTTATTAGTTTTATATGTTAAAAAGTTACCAAGATTCGATGTGACATGGTCATAAAAACCAAGGACCAAACAATGGAGATTAAAAAAATGTTAAAAATGACTAACTTTAAACAGTCGAGAATTCTTTCTAAAAAAGAAAATCAAGAACAAGACCTTACTGATTTATATATCCAATTTTAAATATTTTTACAAATTTTAGATTTCAGTATTAATAACTTTCTTGATCTCTTTCTTTCCCCTATTCTTTTCCAATCCCAAATGTTTTAATCATGGAAGACGATCAAAATTGTATACATTTAATGAAAAAAAAACAAATTAAATATGTTGAAAAAGGGTTTATCCACTAAAGATTAATTGGAGCTTAGTTTTAATCTCATCATTATTAATTCACTTCTTTCTTTGCATTGATATTTTTCTTTTTCCTCAAGTAAAATTTAAATTTTTGCATTAGATTTTTCTTTTCTTTGCATTACAAATTAAATTTTCTTTCTTTGCATCTTTCACTAGAGGAACCTCTTCTAGTGATGTTTGCATACATATATTTTATTTTTTTGATGACGTAGAATCTGCAATTGCTATCTTTAAAATGCGTTCTGGATAGATCTCGTTTGTGTATATTAGCTTGCAAACCACACAAAAAATATAAACTGCATTGAATAAGTCCTGTGCGACATGTTCAATTGAGAAGACTTTGATAGAATTTGAACTCAAAAGATTAAGGTTTTGAGGTCACTGATTAAACCAAGTCAATCACCCTTTTCGAGATAGATATATATATATATATATATATATATATATATATTATTACGTATACTGTGTGCTGACTTCTTTAGTTTACTCTTTTTTTCTATCTATCACCTTCCATCATTCATGGAGCATTAGATATGTTACATGATCACTCTTTCATCTTTTCCCCTTTCCAGGTGTTTCCATGAATAAAGGGGGTTGGGGGACGACAGTGTATTTGGTCCTCCAAGTTTGGAGTTAGTAATTAATGTTGTGGTCACTAATAAAATTTTGTTTTCAAAAAAAAAAAAAATTTATGGTCTTTTAATGAATTTACACGATGTTATAATATATCTTATCTATCAATTTCCTTAAGCCATGCCCATAATCTCTTCCTCTCCATCCATGATCCAATTCAACCATCTCTAATGGTTCACACTTACAAATTACTTTAGAAGATGGAATTTTAATTCATTTAGTAAAATTTTAGTAAAATAATTATAAATTTAGACACAATATATTTATGAAGTACTTTGTACGTACTATCTCTGCTCCAATTTGATAGATTTATTTTTCTTTTTAGTTTGTCTCAAATTATTGATCACTTTATTTATTTAATGTAAAATGTATTTGTTAGTTTACCAAAATATCATTATTTAAAGTGAGATTGTTTGTATCTAATAAATATATTAAATTTATTTTGGTATGATAAATGATGAGGGCATTTTTGAAATACTTAAAAAAGTACATTTCCAACTACATCAATTATATTTTTTTAATTGATGTGAAAAATCAAGCAAAAATATCAAATTAGAAAGAATAAAGTAATAAATAATAATATGCATTTAATGAATAGGTTCTCTTCTTTTAACAACACATTCAATAGATAATCAAAAGAAGAAGAAAAAAAATTCTTTCAATTCTAAATTGAATGTTATCATTTAACTTAGTTTAAAAATTAAAAAGATTATTTAATTTTAAGAAAATTACATCATTATCTTTGTTATTAATTTAGTTAGTATTAATACCATAATTAGTATGATATAAATCTATTAAATTAAGAAGGTGGTTAAGTGAATTTTTAAATGAAAAATATATTATTTAATTTAATAAAGTTGATATTCAAATCCAAACATCTAAAAAAATGTAAATACATGAATATTTAATTGCAGAAATATTATTTTAGTTTATCTTGTATACATCAGCGCCCGTCTTACACCAGCTCAAAAGCTGAATGACTGCTCCATGTCCTTAAGCCATAATCTCTTCCTCTTCATCCATGATCCACATCAACCCTCCCTCTCCCCCCTCCCTCCCTCCCCTCAAGAGCCCAACCGTCCTATATATACATATATTGCAAACCAACATGAACTGCAGAAGCTGCAGCTGCTTTAATTTCTTAACCTCAATATTATCATATCTATATATCTATAGCAGCTTACTTTGTCAATGGGGGAATTGATGAGTTTTTTCCCTCCTGGATTTCAATTCGACCCATCCGATGAAGAACTCATTGCTTATTTTGTTTATCGAAAGGTCTCAAATATGCCATGCAATTCTACCATCATTCCTGACCTCGATTTCGATTCTACTGATCCATGGAACCTCAACGGTATATATGTTGGTGTAATACTTGTTATATTTGTATTGATTACTTTTATTAATAATTATGGTGATTTAATTACTCTCTTAATGGTGCATATTAATTTGGTGTTTGCATAGGAAAGGCACTTTTGAGCAAAAATCAGTATTATTTCTTCAATCGATTGATTGATAACCGAGCAACCAAGGAAGGACACTCGGAAGAACAAGATATGGATGAAACCATAGTAATCTCAATCAGTACTGGCGAAAAATTGGGAATCGAGAAGTATTTAATTTTCTTCCTTGATACAATCCAGACTAGTTGGTTCATGGAATAATATCATTTATCTAAAAATAGTTTATTCGGCAAATATTACAAAATATGAGGAAGAAATCATCATCAACCCCAAGTAAGCTAAAATTTTAGTTTCTACATAATTTACTTTTGTGTTTAGTTTTCAATTGATAAATATTAGTTTTCTCTCGATTCTTTCTGGAGTCCACTCGGTCTCATGCTTGGCTCTCATAGATAGGGACACGGAGATTTTGTAATTCTTCACTCATGATTTTGTTTGAGTTTTTTTTTTTTTTTGGGTTGTTTTGGAGGACGAAAATGAGAAGCAAAAGTAATCACATTTATTATAAGTTAATATGTTTCAATGTAGTTAACTTTCAATTTTTGTGAAAAGCCTTATGACACGAGTTATGTTTTATATCTCACGATTTCGTTGTTTTCATTTCCTTTCCTGAAAATATTCACTTGTAGTTAATTGACTTTACACCTTCTAACGAAGGTCTCATAGGAAGTCCTCGAACAAGCTTCTCGAAAACTGAATACCATCATATCCTCTAGCATTATCATTGCTTCACCCCATGGAAACAGAAAACTATTAGTCTTTGGACACCAAAATTTAGCAAACCTTGTACAACATTAGGATTACATTGAACTTCATAATTAGAAACCAAAATAGCATTATAAATACTACTTATTTCCCATGTACTCTTATGTTTTATTGCAAGTTCTTGAACCTATCCACTTCATTCTTTCTGAGGTATTTTTCAAGCCTTGAAGAGAACCTTAAATGATCGTTGTTGGAGATTATGTGGAAAGACTTCACACAACGAACACAATATGAGGAATGCTAACATCTTGGTTAACATTTTCGGCAACGGATTGGAGAAATCTTGTTATTTGAAAAGCTCAAACTCCTGTGATTATTTGCTAAAGAGTGAAGTTCAGAGTAAATGTAATATCCAAGTTATACTTTTAGGGGCTTCATAAATTAATCTATTAGAATTAATTAATCCGACTCATTAGAGTTTTATTTCTCATATATAAATAACACAAAGATTAAAACAATTAATCATTTTTCCTCTTTAATCACAAATTCCAAAGTAGATAAATTTTTCTACCTTCTTAGGCATGACAGCCATTTTCGACGCCGCCATATGGTTGGTCGCTGGTGGCGGTAGTAAGCTTAAAAAAAATTCATTTTCCCCCACTATGTAGCCTCTTATATTCAAATATTCATAATATTTTTTTAAAAAATAAATACTCCCTAGTGCCATTTAATTATTTTTCTAGTGGGTTTTTGGTTTGGGAAGGGGCAGCAGAGGGGTAGAGAGGCATGGGGGCGGCAGAGGGAGGAAGAAGGGGAAAAGGGAGGCCGAAAGAGAGAGGGAGAAGGAAGGGGGGTCGGGCAGAAGGGAGAAGTCGAGAGAGAGGAAGAGAAGAAGAAGGGAGAAGAAAAAAAAATTAGGGTTAAGGTTTTTGAAAAAAAATGGTCTTATTAGGAGGCACATTTTGATAATTTTAAAACTCTCCTCTTTGTAAATAGATCTTTAGGGTTTATAAACCCTAAAATTTCTTCAAATTCAGATATGAATTTACAGATTATACACAAATGTTTTAAGATTTTCAAATTAGTCTCCAAATCTTTCTAAAATTTTTAATTTGACCCCAAACTTCCTAAAATTTATATTTTTACCCAATTATTTTTAGGAATTTCCTATTTATACCACAAGCCTTACTGAGATTCTGTTTCAACTCATATTTTTAAACAAATTCATTTTTAGTTCCCAAACTTCCGAAAATTACTAGTTGATCCCTTAATATTTCTAAAATTACAGTTTGACCTCAAACTTTTTCAAACTCGAAGATTACCTTTTTCATATTCCAAAAGTGTTCCCAAACTTTTTTAAAATGCCAAATATTTCCTTTAACTTTTCAAAAAGCCATTCTTTTTCTTTTATATAGATTATTTATTTACTTATTTTATTTAAGATCAATTATTTAGTTTTGTCTATGAAGGTTCTAAGTCATTGAATACTTCTAATGTAGGAAACAAGGACTTAGGGAGCTAGTTATTCCATACAACTTAGAACACATTTATATATGTTTTTGAGGTGGGAGTTCTAATCTTATTTAATTATTTAAATATTTATATTTACATGTTATATATGATATTTATTCCATGATTAATTGTGCACTTTTAAATTCTATAATGATACGTGTACAATGATTTTATAAATGTGTATAAAAATATCTATTGCGTATGTCATCAAACAATAGGGGCTTAGGCCCGATAAAACAAATACCTATGTCCGAATGAACAAAAAGTTTTAGCCCAATTAAATAGGAGTTTTTGAGTCGATGACATGCATTAATCATTTATGTTTACATGATATTTGCAATGGGTAAATCCTTGTAAAATGTCACATTTTACTCCCATTAAATACTTTGTACTACCCATGTGCTATGTTTTTCTAAAATCGTTTACAGGTTGATGGGATTGCGATGCGAGGATGGATGATGACCAATCGTTTAATAATCTTGAATTTGGTTTAATTTAAATTATTTTCTCGATTTTGAACTAAGAATATTATTGTTTATGTTTAGTTTTGATTGGTTATAAATATTTTATTCTGATAAAATTTATTTTTTTTGTTTTAAATTTATAATTTGGAACTTATTTGGAATTTGGGGTTTTGATTCGCTATTTGAGAATTTTGATTGTTTTAAATTAAAATTGTTCATTTGATTTGACTATTATACTATATTTTCTATTTTGTGTATTATTAGGAAATCTGGGATGTTACATTGAAGGAAGAGAAAAGAGTTTTTGAGGTAGACAAAGAAAAGACAATAGATAAGAAGGCTAGGAAATTCTCAATTATTTAATAATTGCAAAAATAGGCTCCATACTTTTGTATTTAGTCTTAGGTTTTGGGTTATTTAAGGAAATAGTCTTGGGTCTTGTAAGGTAGAAATGTTATTTTGGATAATGATTTAGTTCCAAATAAAAAATTGATATAACTAATAGAAGTAATTAGTACAATACATGTAATGAAAAAGACTAACTTAATAGAATGATCGAAATAGAATTTAATAAAATATATCAATCTAAAAATGAATTAGAAAAGTTAGGTTGCATAAACATTATACTCAGAGAAGCTGTCAACTGCGAGATGGATGTGGAGGGGTGGTCAATCTGAAACCCCCCTCTTCTTCCATTCTATCCTGAAACCAACAGCCTCTCTGCCTTAGGTGTCATTTTCAATGTATGTCTCATTTTCATATGGAATTTATTCAATGTATGTGAGAGAGAGTAAAAGAAGATATAACCAAAATCAAGAGAACTATTATTTTTTTTGGGAGGGGACGTTGGGGGAAGGGAAGAAAGAATTGGGTCTAAGATGGGTGAGATGAAAGTTTGATATGTGAGAAAGAGTAGCCAAATATAGAAATTGGGAGATTCATTATAAGTTCTATGAAAAAGTGCAACCAAATATAGAAATTGGGAGATTTATCAACACTGTATATTTCCACCAATTAAAGAATGTGTTCTTGTCAATCTTTTTGTAATATAGCTTTCATTTTCATGCTAAAGTATATTTATTGTATTGTCAAAAATAAATGTATTACCTATTAAACGTCTCTTTTTTAAATAGTACCATATACCTGCATTTTTTTATCCTTGTTCTAGTGGCAAAATTATCATAGTTGAGCAATTTGATTTATGATAATCTCTCATTAAGTGCTTGGTAAAATGATATATCTCCAATTTCTATCATTCCGAAGCTATATTTGCATTGTATTTTTTTCAATATGCAAGTTAGGGTCAACCCTAACATTTTGGGGGCTCAAAGCGAGTTTTTAGGGTGATACCCTAATTTGTTATGACTTTTTATATATTTTATGTTGATATATGCATCCATATAAAATTACTAAAGTACATTGAAATCCAAAAACATTAATATCATAATAAAAATATAGAAAAAAAAACTACTCAAAGAAACTTAAATATTACTTGTCTAGTGTTGTTAGACTCAAATGTATTAATTAGGTGTGAATAACTTAGTTATGAAACCAAATGTTTTTAATTGATAACATAGTTGAATGGAGATAAGATTTGATCAATAACTTTGAAATAATTCTTTTTGCTAAGGCTAAATAAACAAAAAAAAAACTTAGAATAAAATATTAATTAAAGCCAAAATTAAAATGGGAAAGTTAAAGTAATTTCAAATTTGAAAAGAAAGATTTGCTTTTACTTTCAACAAAAATCTCCCAAGTCGCAATGAAATTGCAATGTCTAACTTAATTATTGGAAAAAATTTTGTATGGAAATATCATTTAATGATTGAGTTTAAAAAGGTAGGACATCTAATGATCCAAATTGTAATACATATATTGCTTATTTATTTATAAAAGCAGAGTTTTTTTTTTTTGGAGAATTTATCTCTCTCTCTCACGTACGAAACATATACAAGTATTTGACTCTTATTATAAAATCTTCTTTTGATAGAATTAAAAAAAATGTAATATTATCCAAATCTAATCTAAGTGGTAAAGTGTGAGATTTAGTAAATTGGGAATATTTTTGTAATAAAATTAATTAAAAATTAACAAAGACTTTTTGTACGGAAATCATATAATTTTGGGACCCAAATTGCACGTGCGGGAAATCGCCAATTTCATGACGTGGCAACTCGACTGGTTTCATCGTACATATCGTATATTCTCTTATAATTAATCTTTACATATTATCCTTTTAAGTCAATTCAGTACTTCCAAGCTTACAGGCTTTCGCTCTCCTCTTCCTTTCAAATTCCCAATAATTTCTGCATATAATTTGCTTGATCTCTGATTAGTAATGGCTCATTACTTGTTAAAATCAAGAAACGCTCTGCAAAATCTCGAACCCAACTTGGGTTCTTTATATACGTTCTTCTATCGGAGTTCTTGTAGTGCTCCTTTCACACATAATCCGAAATTTCAATTTAGAAAGCACAAAATACCAGTAGCATTTCTAGAAAATAGGCCAACCCTTTTCAAATCGTGGCGTTCTGAATCCGTTAAAGCCCAAAATGAATTGGACCCAATTCAAAACGTTGATGATTCTAAGGTATTTTTCTACGTTTTGTTCTTCTTCTCTTGAGGTTTGCTGCCTTAGTGTCTTTCTTGAACAGTGTATTTTCATACTGCACTTGTTCATTCATGAATCTTAATTGTCTTTTTTCCGTTTGATTTTGTGCTAAAATTAGTAGTGGAAATTAGTTCAATGTCACTGCCATGCTAGATTTAATCATACACTTCCGAGTTGATTTCTGTTGAAGAGTCAGTAAAGCTGTTTAGTAAATGCTTACAATTCTGAATTTTTGTGTCCTTGAAGCCATTAGTAGCCCATGTTTTTCTTCTCAAATATCATACTTCCAAAATGGGTCTTCAAGAGTCAATATGTGCCCGTTTGTGTATTTATATTTCAACCTCTACTATTTCATTTTCTCTCATTGGCCTGGAACCATTTCCCTATCTTTAGCATTAATATGATTTTGATCCATCATGAATGTGTGCTGTGCTGCTTCTGTAATTCAATAAAAAGTAATAGTTGCACGTTCCACTTTTCTTGTTGTTGGAAAAATAAATAACTGTAGTCAAATACAAGGATGATTACTTAACCTGAAAATTTTGAATTCTGAGATGAAAATTTTGAATTAATTTGACAATCTAGTACTCGTTCTAATTGTATGAAAATTTGAAATCTAATCTCACATTTCAAGGTATTAACTCGTAATGGTGAAATATATTTTAAAAATAGCCTTGTTCGATCTGGAATTCATTAATTAGAATCTGACAACTACATTGGCTTTGCTATCCATTTCTGTAAGGAGAATGAATGTGGACTTTCAAATATTTATTTACTGGATTTTAGTTGAGAACTTCATTTTAGAACTCATGTGCTTGAGCTTATGTAACTTTTTCATTCTTTTTCTGGTATGCAATTTATTTTTATATTTGTGACGTTGAAGCTTAGGAATTGTAACCGTCTTATTCTATATGGAAGGTTTTTAATCATCCTGGAGGAAAGATTAAGTTCACCTCAAATTTGGATTTCTTACCTGAATCTAACGAGGAGAGGATTTACTGCTTTCGAGTCCTTGATGACAATGGCATTGTGGCCTCTGACAATTTTGCACAGGTATTAAGAAGTATTATATGAGAATGATACATTGCACTTGAATATAATATTTTTATATAAAAATATCACTTACACGGATCCATTGGTACAAACACATTGAGGAATTCACACAAATGAAATGACTTTTGTATTTAAAATTTCAACTGACAATCTTATGGACTCTCACTTCTTTCAGATTACTAAGGAAATTGCTGTGAAAATGTATAGTGACATGGCTACACTTCAAACCATGGATACTATCTTTTATGAAGCTCAAAGACAAGGAAGAATATCCTTCTATGTTACTACAATGGGAGAAGAGGCTATCAATGTTGCATCTGCCGCAGCACTTCAAATGGATGATAATGTCTTTCCTCAGGTTAATCAGCATGTGCATCATTATGCTTTCATCATCACGTCCCTCAGTCAACCAGTATGATAAAACTTTCTTTTTTCCACTAATAGAACCTTCTCCAAAAGAAAGCTGGGAGGAATGGGGGAGAAAGAAAAGATGATAACTTTGCATGCTAAGAATTTGCTCTTCTTTTCTGTACTATGGTTCCTTAAGGGTGCCAAGGAAATTTCTTCTCTATTGAATTTCATTTATGCATATTGGAGTGATCTTGAATAATGTTTTGACCTGTACAAGAGTTAGTGGAGTGTAGTTATAGTTTCAAGAAGCATCATCAAGAAGATTTGTTGAATAATTGTAAAGTGTAAGTGCCAGGAAAATTATAACTAGCTGAACAACTTTCTGGATTCTAAGTTACTAGTGTAAATTTTAAGATTCACACATCTCTAGTATACTGCAAAAAAGATTCGTACCAGCTTATCTTAGAATTTTATAACTGTTCCAGTGCAATATTGGAACCTTTCTATACCTTGATACACAACATCTATTGTTTGGGAACGCCTTTCAAGATTTTATATTATTTTGCTGTCTGCCGAGAAATTTTTTGGGCATGCAATCGATTTTCTAGTATGAGGTCCATATAAAGTGAGATACTATCCTAATGGTAGGTTTCAGTGAACTTTGTGTTGCATTTCATTTACTCTTCTGGCTTGAAGTCCTCTGAGATCTATTTCCAAAAATATGCTGTCGGAAACGTTTGAAGCATGATATCCTCATATTAAAGTTTAATTGAAGTTTCTAATTTACAATTTATTATTACTATTTTTTTTTAAAATCCAGAAAGCACAGAACTTAAATTTATTTTCCTTGCTCTCTTTGGTGAGACTATTTTTGAATCATGCCCTTAAAAATAGTGTGCATTTGCAACAGTTCATATATGAGCTTCTATTTGTCAGATGAAGAATCAATGATTTCAGTGATATCACTTTTTCTTCAGAAAGAACTAAAAGCTTGGGCAAAATAATGAAATGAGGAAAATATATCCAAGGCAAATAAAAAAGTTAATGCATTAATTTGGTATTACCACAAAGGATTGTTAAACTATTTTGACTTTTGAGTGTGCTTCATAGATCAAATAGGCAAGTCTGATTACCTACGTTTGCTTACTTTTGTCTAAGTTAAGTCATGCATCTTTGCTTCTGTTTATTGCTAAGTGTAGTCATGTGTAGGTTTTGGGTTATCAGATCATTAAGTAGATTGAGAACTGTATTTATTACCCGAGACTGTGTAATTATCTGCTATTTCATGCCAACCATGGTTTCATTAGTCATGTAGCAACATTAAAAAAGTGAATTAATGCAATAATACAAAGGTGCAATACAATGGAAGCTCACATATGAACACAACCAATAGGGAAAGATAAAAACAATGAAAAATTGAAAGAATAGCACCGATTAGGAATTCAAAGAGATATAGCAACTCCTGTGAGTCCAATAATTGCTCACTTGCTATTATATGCAGTATAGGGAACCTGGAGTTCTGTTATGGAGGGGATTTCCGTTGCAAGAATTTGCAAACCAGTGTTTTGGAAACAAAGATGACAATGGAAAAGGAAGGCAGATGCCTGCACATTATGGCTCTAAAGATCATAACTACTTCACTGTTTCATCAACAGTTGCGTAAGATATTGGTCACCTGAATATGTTTAATTATTTTTTTAGGCCTTTTCTCTTTCACATGAATATACTGATTTAATACTCTTGCTGCTCAAAAATATTTTCATAAACTGAGGAGTTTAAGACACCATTTGCTTAAGAAAGCTTTGATATGAATATACCAGTCCAATTGTCTAACTTCTCATTTCAATTGGTAACTTTTCTGCAACTTCTTGAAATGCAAAAGCAAACAGAAAAGGTCCATTAGGTCCTTGGACTATTTTTTCAATAATAATCTTATATCTTTGACCTTATTTCAGTACTCAAATTTCCCATGCTGTCGGTGCTGCTTATTCTTTAAAGATGGATCAAATAAATGCTTGCACTATAACTTATTTTGGAGATGGAGGAACTAGTACGGTAAGATTTCATTCTACTTTTCATTTTATTATGCCTAATAGTTTGATTTTGGAAGTCAAAGCTGAAGTATGAATTTTTACCAAGAGGATGTGGATTTTATGCATTTAGTGTAGGCTTATGATTCCAGAAAATACTAATCTTTCACGAGATTTACATGCCATAAGACTTTCACAGTAAGGTTTCAGTGAATGATGATTCATCCCAAACTGAAAGGTTTCTTCTGTTTACTTTTATTGGTTGTTACTTTGTTTTCTCTTTTTGGTTAAAATCATAATCCTCATTCACTCTTATATCTACCTTTGCTCCTGGTGTATTTGATCATTTTATTCCACATTTTCTGTGGTTAGTTGGCTATTCCATCCTAAAACAATGTTCTGTAAAAAGAATTCCGACAACCTATAGATATGCAAACAATTGAATGTGCAAGTGGAAACAGCATTTCATGCAAGTTGAGCAATTTTATTTCATTTTGTTGATTGCTATTTTATATTCATTTTTGTTGATGCACTTTAGGGAGATTTCCATGCTGCACTAAACTTTGCTGCAGTTATGGAGGCACCAGTAATTTTCTTCTGCCGAAACAATGGATGGGCCATCAGTACTCCTCTCAGCGATCAGTTTCGAAGTATTTTTTCTTTGTTTCCTTTTTGCCTAATTGAATATCTCCACCAGTATTCTAAATAGAGTCTGACAGGGACTTCTCATTATTGAAAGGTGATGGTATTGCTGCCAGAGGTCAGGCTTATGGAATTCGTAGCATCCGTGTAGATGGTAATGATGCTCTTGCTATTTATAGTGCAGTTCATGAAGCACGCCAGCTGGCCATTAGGGAGCAGAGACCTATTCTTATCGAGGTAATGACATGTCATATTTTTCTTATTGTAGCTTTCAGGACAACATAATGGTTTGTTTGTACCTGTTAATAGGCCGTTACATACAGAGCAGGCCACCATTCTACATCAGATGACTCCACCAAATATCGTCTTGCTGAGGAAATTGAATGGTGGAAAACAGAAGGAAATCCTGTAACAAGATTTAGGAAGTGGCTTGAAAGAAAAGGCTGGTGGAGTGCTGAGTCTGAGACAGAACTGCGAAGCAGTCTCAGGAAGCAGGTGGCACTTTTCATAATCTGGAAATAGTCTTAAAAATTGGACTCTCATTTTCTTTATTCAAATCTTTTAGTTGTTGAATTAAATTTGACAACCATTTCTTGTCATGCTTTTGTTAAAATGAATATGCAAGCTAAAGATTGCCATTGCATTTTTTCTACAAATAGATGGTCCATCTATCTTTCTTCTTTGTATTAACTATTTCCTATTTACTATTTACTTTTCCTTTGAAGTATTCTTATCACTAGTTTTGTAGTATGGAAAGGAGATAATTTCATTCACTCTACATGGCACCAATAAACCAATTTCCTCCTTGCCTGCTGCGCTTTGCTATTGTCTAGTATTTTGACGTGTATTCTTCACTTCTAAGCTAGTGTCAGCATCCACACATTTTTAGCTGTTACCTATTCTTGAATGTTTCACGATAATTTAGTCCCTCATGTTAGTCTTCTTCATGGTTCTTGAAAATTAATTGCTAATGCTGTTCTGTAGGTATTGCATGCACTTCAAGTTGCAGAGAACCTTGAAAAGCCCCCAATTGGGGAGATGTTCAAGGATGTGTATGATGCTCCTCCGGCCAATCTACGTGAGCAAGAGATATCTCTTAGGGATACAATCAAAAGACATCCTCAAGATTATCCTCCAGAGATTCCCATTTAGAAGATTAGTTTGGCATGATTGCACATCAACCTTAAATGTCTTGATTGTTGTAAAGCACTTAGAATAAAACTGAAGACCATGGATTATTAATTCAGTTGTGCCATTTACTTTCAGCTTTAATTTCTTCAAGAAAGATCAAGCATTTGAATCTCTTCTAAACATGCAATTCCAGAGTATCAGGAAGGGTCTTTAAGCTGTACTCTATTTCACTTGTCCATACTTCTAAAAGGTAGCAGGTTATTTGGGAGAGGCAATTAAGCTTAGATGAGTGCCATTTCTAGGCAGCTGAATTAATGAATTCAAAACCAGTGTGCAACAAATGACACCAAGTATCAGTATTAAAGATGCATCAAATGTATTCTTACATTTTAAAGTTTTTAATACATTGTTGATTAGTTGTTGTTTCTTGCTAGTTAGGTCTTACTAGTTTTTAGGGATGAAGGTGCCATTGTTGTATATGTAGCAGTGGTGGTTCTTTGTATTCGTTGATGGCAACTGCAATCTGCTGTACATCTTGAGGAAGTAATAAAATCTTTACTTTGGGGAAATAAATGTATATTGCAAAGGGAAATACCCTTTCCATTTTCACACCTGTGAACCTAAGGGCTAAATCAATTCAGTATCCATTCTTTTTAAGTTACACAATGAAAGCCAAAATTATAAACCGCTGGAAGCTCACCTTTAAAAAGGTAAAATCAGTTTTTTACTTAGAGAGAGAGAGAGAGAGAGATGAAAATAGCTTCAGTAATTAGAAGGGAAAAAAAAAGCATTAGATGTACCTTAACTTTTTAGAATCTAGTTTTTGTCCTCTTACTATTCTTTTACAAAATGTAGCCCTTCAACTTTCAAAATCTCATAAAATTTGCCATTTCGTCAATTTGGAACATTAAATTCTAACATAATAATGAAACAAATATAAAAAATTGTCATCACTAAATTAAAATTTATAAATTACTCTATTAATTCCTTTTTATAAGTCATTAAAAACTTTTATTTTGTTCTTAATTATAAGTCATTTTATGATTTTTTAGAGATATTTCTTTATACTAATATTATTCTTATTTAATCTTATTTCTCCACTCATATTTTTTTAATTCAAATGACAATTTATCTTATCTCTTTATTATAAGGGTATGACATGAAAGAAGAAAAAAACCTTCTTGGTATGTGTAAATAATTTTTCATCTATTTATAAAAAAATATCGTTGAAATATTGTTTATAACATTTATAATTCTAATTGTTAATGATAATTTGAAATTAGAGTTAAGTGGATGATTTTCAATTCTTACCTTTTAATTTAATTTTTTTAAAAACAGAGGTCTAAATAGTATTCTACCCAAATTACCCCTCATAGTATTGGAAAATCAGTCAACAAACATTTGATCAAGTTAGTTTTAAGACTAAAATTGACTGAAGGACTTAAGTTGCAAATGGAAAAAAAGTTACGGGATATTAATTTTTTTTTATTTTTAAAAAGTGTAAAGTTGATATCACCAATTTGCCGGCATGGTTCACGTTAGAAATGTATATATCAAAAAAGAAAGGAAAAATAAAAAAATATAAAAAAGTTTCAGTACAAATCTTAGAAGGCAGCAGCGCCTCTTGACAGAACTTTTCTATATAAGCAAGAGAAATGGCTGCCTTCATATCATCAACAACAACAAGAGGTCTCCATTTTGATTCCTACTTAATAAGTCCCAATTTCAAAAGAAAACCCACCTTCAATTTCTCCATTAGACTAGTTTCAGCTTCAGTAAGATCTGCTGCTTCAACAATGTCTTACGAGGAACAACTTGCTGCTGCCAAGAAAGCTTGTTCTCTTGCTGCTCGCCTCTGTCAGGTACTTCTGTAAAGACCTTTCGGGTATCTTCTGCATTTACTACTGTTTTTTTCTTTTTGCATTTTTTTTGTTCTTCTTATACTTTTTTTATTTTCCCCTTATTGTGTTTAATCTGAGTCAATTGTGAATTTGTGTTGAACCCATATTCTAGAATTGTGTTCCTTTTAATTGTATGTTTGTTAGCATAGCATTACATTGGGTTATATAATATTGGATTCTGCAATTTGATTGCTTTTTCGTCTTTTACCCGCACCATTTCTAATTTTTTATAAAGTTTGATATTTGTTGTAATTTTTGAATTTGGACGAGTACCTTAAGCACTACTTTCTGATATGTTGCAGTTGCAACTATCACTTTGGGTCAATTTAATATTACCAATCCATATTTGAAACAAATAACTGGATTCTAGTGTGATGGCGAACTAGATCAGATACTATATCGTTCCCCCCTCCACATAGCATAGTTTTTCATGTTTCCTTACCCTTTGAATTGTACTATTGCTATCTCTTTATAAGGCTGAATAAGAAAGAATTGCATTCCTCATTGCAAAGGAGTTTGAGGAGGTGATGTGCACTAAAAAAGAAAATTAACTTATTTTTTTAGCTTGAAAATTTTAACAGGAAGAGAATAAGAGATCAGAATTTCTCTTCTATTTTTCCCAATAAAAAGAAGTTAAAATAAAACAAACACCTCCTCAAACTCTGATGACCTCTTTATATATATCAGCCTCAAGAAAGAATACTTGATAGATTGCAAGAAGGTAAATAGGTTGTCCCTAGGCTGCAACTGACTGATAGATATGAGCAAATGCTGGTTGGGTGTATCTGGCTTACGATGTAAATTGTAGCATCGTCAATCAGAAGAATATAGGAGTTTTGTTGTGTTATAATGCCTAAGTAATAGAATTAAGAAGCGTTTGGATGAGTCACAATAGGAATACTTCGTCCAAGTATCTTTAATTGCTGACACCCACGCGCACACACACACACACATATATATATTGAAACAGTTATTGTCTTGTTCTAGTAAGGTTTTTTTTTTCTTTTGTGCATGTGGGGCTTATCATTATATATATTTATACTCAAATTGTATTAAACTTGCTGGCTTTTCTTCTAACCCAAATTTTTTCATTGTACAGAGAGTGCAAAAGGCATTGCTGCAATCAGACGTCCAATCAAAATCTGATAGAAGTCCTGTGACAGTGGCTGACTATGGTAAGTAACAACACATTTTTTTATGTGTTTATTTGACTTATTTCCCTAATGTCTTACATTTATGCACTTTTTCTCCCCTTTAGCTTCTAATCCTGTTTTTATATTTGAAGTAGGCAATTTGACAATTTCTCATAAAATCAATAGGTTAATTGTATAAATTTCCTGGCCATCTCTGTTTCTTATAGTTGTAACTTCATCTTTCTGCTCTCTAGTTCTACAATCAATGTCTACCTTATTTTGTCTCATCCCAAAATTATATCTACTTTCCTCATAGAAATTTTTTAACCTAAGATGGCTCTTCTTTTATCATATTTTGCCGATTATAAAAGGTAGTGTTCCAGTATGTTCTCCGCTCTATAATAAATATTGATTAAATAATATAAAGGTTTAATGTGCTTTGATGTTTCTACTTAAATTGTTTTCTATGTACTTTTAACTTACAGTAATTGTATCAAGTCAAAGTAAAAACACTGCTTTTAAAAGAACCAAGGGCCTTTATGCCCATCATCTCTTCCAAAACTCATCCTCTAGTCCCTCCCACTGTAAAGAGCTACCAGTTCATGCACCTTACCCAGGGTTCACTCATTGGTTTAACAGTTTCTAAGAAAATGATGATTAGTTTGAGGATGCTTAAATGCTGCTTCTGTTTGTCATGATGATTTCTTGACCATTGTCTTGCGCATTTCTGATGGATAAAGATTTTTGGTCTTTAGCCTTTTATGTGGGAATGATCATTTCTGGAGTACGGTACTTGACTAGTAGTAATTTGGTGGTCAAGGATAGTGAAGCATTAATAAATTAAAGCAATCATCTAAATGCTACTTGGAATTCCTATTGGTCTTAATAACTCTTATTAAGGGGCCATCTTTGCTATTGATTTTGTTATTATAATTGTTCTTTTCCTGATATCTGTACGTTTTCCCTGTTAACCCACCTGCCCATTTGGAAATCCATGAACTCTAACATATATAGGTGCAAGCTTGACTATCCTATTTTGATAAAAATGAATATATTTCCTTAATTTCCTAGGGCTAAGGATTGCTACACTGAACTATAATTTTGCAACTTTTTGCATATGTCTTGAGAGGGAAAATGCTAATTGACTTTTCTCTTTGATATGTATTTCTCAGGTTCACAAGCTTTGGTAAGCTTGGTTTTGCAGAAAGAGTTGAGTTCAAGGCCATTCTCATTAGTAGCTGAGGAGGTAGTTTTAAACTTTCACTCTTATTTTTTATGTTTTATTTAATTCTTGAAATGATTTGATTGGTCTAATAACTTATTACCAAGAGGATCCAATTCATAGAGCCCATAATTTTGCTATAAACATGATATTGGGTTCTTTTCAAGATGTGAAATTTAGTTTCCTGAGAGTAGGCTATATTAAATTAGAAACAGGAAAGCATGATAGATTTTCTTGAAAGGAGAGAACTTAATGTTCAAAGACCCTGACGGTCAAACACAATATGTGGTGATGGGCTAGAGTACATTTTTGGACATGAGATTATATCTTATAACCTTTTATTTTTGAAATGAAATAATTTTCACTTCTGCTCTTAGTTGTTAGTTGGATTCTTTGTGACTGAGTACTGATTACCCACCAGCTCCATACCACTGGCTAATGGAACTGCTCCAGTCCCTGTGACAGTACATAGGTTGGTCAACCACCACAATGATAGGCTAGCATACTTCATGCTGGCATTTGAAGTAATCAGTTGACACTGATCTTGCTCTCCATATTAGCTACTACCTCTTTCAAAATATAAGTTGTTTTATGGAAGAATAGTCCTCCCAAAATATAACTCATTTTACTAAATTATTTATTAATTTTCTTCCTAATGTTACTCCTTGTACTTCAATTTCCTTGATAATTTAACTGAGGCTCTTTAGATACTTTACCTAAAAAAGTTCATTTTTTTTTTGAAATTTTAATCCATTTGCAAAAGTCTAAAACAACCTATTTATGAAACAGAGGTAATAATTGGCAATAAACCACTGCAGGCTGTTAGTCAACCAATTGATATAGTAATCCCTTGCCTATTATCCTGCCACTACCACCAGCTAGCTGCAGAGAACTCTTGCCTGTAACCACCTACAGAACCATTTTCTCCAGCAGTTCTTATTGTTATCACCTTGTTCAAAACCCTTTCTATTTGCCTATAAAAAGCTTAAGCTATTATACAAATACTCATTCATTTATTAATAAGGACCCTCGCATGTGGCTAAATATACTTTTCACTGGGTGTAGCACATGCACATTTACACAATTTTTATGATGAGCAGCAACTGGCTCTGACCCTAGGACTTCAGGCTACTTTGGCTTTCCATCTCATTTACTACTTTGGCTTTTCAAAAAGACTAATATAATGTCAATTATAGTTTTAATCTTTTACGTGCATAGGATTGAAGTACTCTGAATGATTTGGTATGAATCAGAGTCAAAACATGACATTCAATGTTGGATGGAGGGAATAATAAATAAAAAGATAATGTACTTTGACTTGGTGAAGGCTTTGGTACAGACCCCTACTTTCTTATTACAAAAATTAAAGAAAATAGAAGGGGGGGTGGCATAAAACTTGATTTATAAATGAATGGCAAGCCACCATATACATCAAAGAACTGCATTGAGAAGAGATCACATGATCCTCTAATCTTCCCATCTAGATGTGTGAAAGAATGAAAATGTGCTGAAGATTGTGATTTCTGAATCGCATCCATGCCAACTGATTTGCTTCACAAAATACATGTAAAAGTGAAGTTCTTGCCATGACCAAGATAGAATATGTTCTGAATAATAAATTCAACCTCCATTGTGGCAACAGAGTACCATTTCATAAGATGGACTAAGAGAAGATAATTGCATTGCCCTATAACTTAGTGAAGTATATAATTTTAGCTAATGGAAATTTGTTCTACAGTATGTTCTATCTGCATAGCTTTTCAACTCAGTTGCCATGTACCCTAATTAGTTTCTTCTTATTATCATTTTTTGCCTGAATACAAGACAATTATTTTTGGATAAACTGAAGGACTCTGAGGATCTGCGTAAAGAAGAAGCCCAAGAAACACTGCAGCGCATTACAACACTAGTGAATGAAACTCTCGCCAGTGAGGGAGCATCTCCTTTATCTGATGAAGATGTGCTCACTGCCATTGATGCTGGAAAATCTGAAGGGGGTTCCCTTGGTCAGCATTGGGTTTTGGACCCTATAGATGGTACTAAAGGGTGAGTTGAAAATCGTAAAAGGTTCTCTTCTACCGATTAGTCTTTGTATTTATAGTACAGTAACAGTATTTGTTATCTGTCAGCCAGATTGTTGTTAGTGAATACCAACCTTTATATGTACTTTTACCTATATTCTCCTTCATTTCTTGATTCAAAACTTGGGAAGGATGCAACATATAACACAATTTCTGGCCTAGGTCTTAAACAGTTAATTGCATGCCCGATTGGTTTAATTGTGCTTGTTTCTCGCAAGTGTAGTTAATTTCCCTTATAAAATGAAATTTGCAGGCTGTGCCATGTGTTAGCCAAGTTTCATAATTGTTTCCTATTTCAGAAAATGGATTTTGTGCTCTTTCTCATGTCTTGATGCAATCACATTGTATTTTCTGCATATAAAAGCAATTCTGCAAGGTTCTGTTTGTGATCCAGCATGTGAAAGTGGGTTGGACTATGAACTTTAGTAATCAAAACTTTTATCATGCTGCCCGCTATTTTAGTCAAGCACTACATTTCAAGGTTAGTCTCTAGAATAAAGGAGTTTGTTTCAGGATATAATTGGCGCAAATACTTTCTTTATGGCTAGATTTGATCCACGCTTGTGATATTCATGCATCAAATGTTTAATAGCATCAGCTGGACTGATATTAGTGTTCCCCTAAATTCTAAACATTAAGTATATTTGGCAATTTGAAAATTTAATACAGTAGTGCATGTGAACTGTCTCTTTCTCCCTTGCACCCTGCAATAGCATGCATATGTTCCTCTCTCTCCCTTTCTCTCTCAGCATGGGATGAGCAACTGTATGACACAGGATTGCTCCGACGAGAACTTAAATTCAAAATTCATTTATTAGCTTATTCGTGCTACTTTTTCTTCTCTATTTGATGCGGTAGAATGCTATACAATATAGGAAACAATGAGTTTTGACTGGTTCAACAAAACATTACCATCATCAGTCTATACAACACAAACAATTTGAATAACATATACAATCATCAGGGCTTGTGGAAACAGACTCTTTCACACTCACTTTCTATTGCTGGACTTCTTAAAAATCATGCAGTCTTCTGTTTCTTTATCTAAATATTAACAGAAAATGTACAGGAGCACTGCCTTTCAGATATCACTTCTTATGAGTGCTATATCTCATTGAAGGTTTTTGAGAGGAGAGCAGTATGCAATTGCATTAGCATTGCTAGACGAAGGGAAGGTTGTGTTAGGTGTCCTAGCCTGTCCTAATCTTCCCCAGCAATCTCTATCCTGCCATGATGATTCCACTGTTCAAGGCAAAGCTGGGTGTCTTTTCTATGCACAAGTTGGTAGTGGGACTTACATGCAATGTTTTGATGGCTCCCCACCTGTACAGGTTGCTCATTTCAAACTAAGATAATAAATGGCCTTTCTTGATTTTGTTTTCCTTTTCTATCTTATATTTTGAAGTATAAAATACATTGATTTATCACCTTTTTTTTCCTTTCAGGTTCATGTTACAGTTACAGAAAACCCAGAGGAGGCATCGTTCTTTGAATCATATGAAAAGGCTCATTCAATGCAGGACTTGACAAGCTTAATTGCAGAAGTATGAAGGAAAAAAGAAGTCCTTTCTTCTTTTCCTCCCTGCCTCTGTTTCTTTGTGGTCTATTGCCCACGCTAAAGCTTCTTACTATTTTCATATGAACAGAAACTAGGCGTAAAAGCACCACCTGTCCGGATAGATAGCCAAGCAAAGTATGGGGCATTATCCAGAGGAGATGGAGCAATATATATGCGTTTCCCTCATAAGGGATACCGTGAAAAGATATGGGACCATGCAGCAGGGTACATAGTTGTTAAAGGTAAAAAAAGTGAAAAATAAGAATAAGAATAAAAAAGAAAAAAGAAGAAAAAGTTATGTTAAATTTTTTACTCCTCAAGCTAGTGAGACTTTGAAATATGTTAGCTGTAATTTAAGCATTGTTAGTTGAACGAATTGTAATGTGAATGATGATACAAACTATTTACAGATTGAGACAAGGACATACAGGGCAGGTTGGGCAGGAAAAACAATAAGTTTTGTAGATCCCTTTTTAAATCATATGGATTCAGTTTCAAAGTTTTGGGAAATATATTTAGATGTGGCTATATATAGTAAAATATTGAAACACTTAATTTGATAGGTATTTCAGACATACTTGATTAATAAATGAAACATTCTTACTATCTTTTCTAGGAGGGACAAGGACATGATTTGATACTTAACGAAGAAAAAATGGTAATGCTGCTTCCTGATAGAAAGAATTGTGAAGTGTTCTGACATAAGGAGTTGATCTTTAATTCGTTTCTACATATTTCATTATGTGCATCTTGAAAAGCTTCTGGTCTACCATGGTTTGTATCTTAAGAAAATTGCACTTAGCTAAAAAAATTTTACTCATGAAACAGTATTTGAGCTAGGCCTATCTCATGCAAAAAGTTGTTTTAAAGTTGAGTATGCTATTATTGGTCTAAATTTAAGTTTGTCAGTTAAATTTGGAGGCACGAATTTGCTAGGCCTATTCAATTATTTATTTGCAGGTATGAATTCACTTTTAGGATTTTATGTTCAAAGACTAGAACAAGCTATATGAACATCAGAAATGCTAACAAAAGTTGATCTAGTCGATATGTGGGTCAGAAAGAGAGAATATAGTACATGAAAATGAAAAATAACTTGGAGGTGTCAACTCTAAATCAAATACTCCATCAGTCCTAATTTGAGTGTCTATATTTGACTTGACAGAAAATAAGGAGAGCATTTAAGTTACCACATGACTCTTACAAATTAATATGGTTGTTGGAGCTTAAATTATGGAGGTTATGTTTAGATGAAAAATATATCTATTGTGAATGTTATTTTGGGGCATTCAATTTCAAATTCAAGGAGTATTTAAATCCCTTTTGTTTTCTAGAACCTTTTATAAGGAAATGGGAGTAAGTAGTCTAGTTATTCTCCTTTTGTGTGCTGTGGGTATATTTTCTTTTTTCCTTTTTCTTTGGTGCATAAAATGCATCAGGGGGTTCAAGTTACATTAGGGTTCTTTTCAAAAAGAAAAGGTTACATTAGCGTTGCATGTGATGCAACTTTGATGCCTTTGTGAGGCCTTATAATTGCTTATATTTATCTGCACTTGGAATCTTAAAACTGGTGATTATGAAACAAGTAGATTAACATCATATTAAAGTTTCGGTTTACATTCTGCTTACTGAAACTCTTGAATCTTCAATTACATTATGTTGATATAATTCGCAGAAGCTGGAGGTATTGCAACAGATGCTGCAGGAAATCCTTTGGATTTCTCTAAGGGAAGATATCTAGATCTAGACTCTGGCATAATTGTCACAAACCAGAAGTTAATGCCTGCTCTGCTGAAGGCTGTTCAAGAATCTCTGAAGGAGAAAGGTTCCTGCTTGTAAAGTTAATAAACATGAAATTTACTTTCAAGCTACTTAAAATGAAAATCTTAGCCTTCTTTCTAATCCATGTGTATGTCTATCAGCTGTACCTCCTAATTGTTCACTTGATATACTTTCAAGTTTCTAGATCTTATTCTCAAATTTCATTTTCTTCCTTTGCTCTGGGAATACTGTAGATTCTGGCACAGTAGTTGTTGCTTGGCAGATTTACTCAAGACAATGTCTTTTTATTACATATTCACAAACCAAATGTCTTTGACCTTTTCATTTGTTTATTTCTATTACGTTGTCTTTACTCCTTGCCTTTCATATTCTTCAAAGTGAATTTTAAGTGAATTTTTGCAAAATAACAACTGGGGGTTTAGCTCACCAAGGATAAAGGAATAAATACACTAATTTGCCTTGAATAAATTATTCCTATTTTTCAAATTAATTATTTTTATTTTATTCTAAAAGATTAATATAGTTTAGTTTAAAAATGAAGACTAATTTTAACTGTGCTCAAAAAGTAACACAATGCAATTTTAATTTCAAAATGTACTTGCCTGTACTAAGAAATAGATTCCAAATAACATTTAATTTCAATTAGGGCCTCCTACCTTACCTCTCCAAATATAAATTAATCTTGAGTGTTAAAAAAGTATTTTAAATTACATTATTCTCAAATTATATAATACTTTTAACTTTTCATGTATTTTAACACAAATTAATCTCAATAGCCCATGAAAATATCAAGTCAAATTGGCATGTTTCTAAATTTTTACATTTATACAAATTGTCGTAAAGAAAATTGCTAAAAGAAAAATTCAAGCATGATTTTTTTTTAAAAAAAAAATGACAATAGTCAAGAATATAATTTGAATTATACTATCTCTAATCAAAATTGAATGTTCATTTTTAATTTAATATAAAATTTAAGAATAGTATTTAACTTTTAATAAAATTATAACAATATATATGATACATCTCTTCCATTAAAAGTGAATATTCATAAAAAGTGAAATTTTATATAAAATTTATTTTAATTTATAAAAGTGAATATTTATTTTTGAACAAATAAAAATAAAAATGTCAACATGTAGGAGTATCAAATTGTTAGATAAATTTTTATTTTTGTTCCTTTTAAAAAAATCAAATTGCAGTCGGTTTTTTCTAAGCATATGGTCCATGGCAACTCACCGGTTTATAAGATATCCCAATCTTCCCTTGCAATTTTCCCTCTAGAATTTTCACTTTGAAAATCTCGCTCCCCAATTCTGGAGAGAGGGAGGGAAGGCCGAAGGAGAGAAATTCATCATCAATAATCATTCTTGATTGCTGTGTGTTGTCTGAGAAAAATTGGAAGGAAGAAGAAAGGGAAGATGCCGATTGAAATGCCAAGAGGATTACCATTTTCAGTGGATACATGGTCTCCAAATTCAAAGAAGAAAAGGCATCATTTCCTCACACATGCACACAAAGATCATTCTCAAGGAATTCTCACCCATTCTTCCTACCCAATCTATGCTACTCAGCTCACCAAGGCCCTTGTCCTTCAATATTATCCTCAGGTTCAACTAGTTTTCATTTTCTATAATTTTTTCCGCATCTGGGTAAGAGGTTTGTTTGATTGATTTTGTGGTTTTGATTGATTTCGATTTTTGGTGGAAATTTTCTTTTTTTTTTTGGCAGCTTGATTCGAGTTTGTTCGTGGGAATTGAGATTGGACAAAGTATGGTGATTGGTGATTCAGATGGTGAATTTATAGTTACTGCTTTTGATGCAAATCATTGCCCTGGTAAGTTAGTCATTTGTTTTTCTTACTTTAAGGGTCATTTTCCTTTTGGTAATTTATTTCAGTTTTCTTTGAGAAATTGATAGACATGCCATTCTTTGAGCGCGGATTACCTTGTTTGTGAGTCTGATTCAAGGAAGTCTGCAAGTCTTCCGTTATGCCCTTGTCCTTTTATTATATTATTTTTTTTGGGTTTCCCCCCTTGTACTTTATTATTTGAACTTGTAAATCTATATCTGGCTTTATGGTATGGCTAAATGTAAGCAAGAGCAAATCTTTTTATTAGTACTATTTCTTCATAACCTTCATTTTGAAACTTAGTTTGGGAGGAGGGAAAGTGGAGGAGGATTGTTCTGTCCATGTTTTATTCTAATCTACCATGAATTCTTCCCTGTTAGAGAAAATAGATTTCTTGGCACTTTTGGTTGACAGGGTTCTTAACTTGCCAATGTTTTTGCTGCATATGCTGAATGAAAAGCTATCATTTTAGGCTATTTAAGCTGGAGATTAGTGTCTTGGGAAAGAGAGGCAGTGCGGGAAGAAGACAAATTACTTGTGTCTCGAATTAATTATGCATTCAGGAGCATATGGAAATTCTGAGCCATGTAATATCACTAGTGTTTCTACGCTCTGGTTGTTTAGTGCCCTACTTTTAGATAAAAAATGCTTCTTGTATAAGTTAGTAGATATGCTAAAGTTTCATATAAAAAGAAGCAGCTATTGTGGGAATAGTTTTTAGTTCACCATTTTGATTAGTACCCTCATGATTCCTGTTTCTAATTGTCGTGGCTCTAGCTCGTGAGAACAGGTTGTACTAGTTTATTGCATGTGTCCTTTGTTTTATGGCTACTATTTGTTTCTTTTTTTTTTTTTTTTTTGCCAGTTGTTTCATTCTTTTTACTAAGTGATGTAGATTGATTTGGAGCGATCTTATTAATAGACACCTTTCTTAAGTGGCATTTGTGAATTTCAGGTGCAGTGATGTTCCTGTTTGAAGGAAGATTTGGCAACATTCTGCATACAGGTGATTGCAGGCTCATTCCTGAGCTTTTGCAATGCTTACCACAGAAGTATCTGGGCAGGAAAGGTAAAGAATACTGTCCACTTGATTACGTATTCTTAGACTGCACATTCGGTAGGTCACCCTTGAAGATGCCCTGCAAGGAATCAGCAATCCAGCAGGTACTTAGATTTCTCATTGAGTTTTATCCTCATTTAAATACTTAGTTGCATATCCTGATTTTCTTAATTAGCTAATCTGCAATCCCAATTTGGGAATACAAATCATTCTTGATTCCTAACAGGAAAGAAACTTCATGCAAGTTGCTTTAGTTCTCAGTCTGAAAAAGTTGTAGTTTTTGAGAGAGGTCATAAAGATTTAATCTGCAAGAACATTGAAGAATTTCTTTGGTGTGGAGGGGAGGAGGGAGAACAGATTGTGATATCAGTTTCTAACCCATAAATAATGCTCCCTCCATCTAGTCTCCATTTCTATTTCCCTCATTGTTCTTTAGTACCGTCCAAGAAAGTATACCAGCTGCAAGGAATTAAGAATGATTTGGAGAAGGATTTTTTTTTACTTTAAAGTCAATATCATCCTCATCTTCTTTTAAAATATATATAAACTTGTTTCTCTTTTGTTGTCTCAGCGATTTAATTGAAACTTCAAAATAATCATATCTAGGAGTTGCAAATTTAGTTTATCTCAAATCATTAAGTTAATTGAATTCATTCAACTGCTAGTTGACTGATACATAAATATGTCCTGAAATATTGTTAAATCAGTAAGGAATCTAGGAAAAAGTTAATTAGATTTTAAATAAGTATGCAGCCAGTGGCTTACTTTGCTTAATTTAGAGAAGAATGCGGATGTTAAGCAACTGCAGTGTGTGAGGCAGTTTTAACCCAGAAACCACAGGTTCTTTTAAGTAATGAAATTAGACAAACCTTTGGGATGAGGAAGAACATATACTAAAATTAGATGGGAACTATTAGAACAGTTACAACTTAGCGGCAGAATTGGTTTCTGAGTGCTTTGTATTGAATTGATTGAGGAATTTTTAGGTTTTGAAGGAACTTCTCATGGACAATATTTGCCGTGCATCAACAAATCCATCTTACAAACTGTCTTTAGAATTCTGATAAATATTGAGGATAGATCTGTTCGAAGTTGAACTCTCATCTGCTTTGCTATGCATACCTTTCTACCAATTCTAGCTTTTAGAATAGTGTCTACAGATTTATATTACCTGGAATATCAATGTCAGGTTGGAATGATGGTGGATGATTGTACCAGCCAATGCATACAAGTTCACACAGACAAATTACTAATCTTTCTGCGGTTGCATTTGAATATAAGCTCATGTAATTTGTTAATTTTCTTGATGAAGCAGGTTATCAATTGCATATGGAAACACCCTGATGCCCCCACTGTCTACCTCACCTGTGATCTTCTTGGCCAGGAGGAAATACTCGTGAACGTGTCTCAAACATTTGGCTGCAAGATATACATAGATAACGAAAAAAATCCTGAATGTTACCAGACACTTGAACTTATAGTTCCTGAAATCCTATCACAAGATTCATCTTCTCGTTTCCAGCTATTTGACGGATTTCCTAGACTCTATGAAAGGGCTGAAGCGAAGATAGCGGAGGCTCATGCTAATTATCAGCAAGAGCCACTTATAATACGTCCGTCAGCTCAGTGGTATGTCTGTGACGAAGAGCTTTTGGAGTCTGAAAATAAAAGGAAAGGAAGATGTAATGAAGCTGTAAGAGACATGTTTGGTGTCTGGCATGTCTGTTACACGATGCACTCATCAAGGGAGGAACTAGAATGGGCTTTGCAACTTCTTGCACCAAAATGGGTTGTCTCAACAACACCTAGTTGCAGAGCTATGGAGCTGGATTTCGTGAAGAGGCACTGCTTGAAAACTCGAACTGGAGACTCTCTTTGGAGGCTTCTTGATATTAGTATTGAGACTCCCAGTTCAGACACACCAGATACCTCTTTGAGTTGTTCACCTATTGTCGAGGCAAATGCCGAACCTAAACGTGACGCAGAATCTCAATTACAAAGAATGGTAGCGTCCACAAGATGCAGAAATCTGTTTAATTTGTCTCTACCTGGCAAACTACCATCCATTACATTATTTGGAAGCGCAAGGCATGGCATTAAAGATTCTATCTTTATGCATGAGAAGGAAGTGGGGTCCAAACGTAATGATTCTTCATATACAGGAACTGAACAGATTTCCTTTGAGGGACGAGTAGAAGGTATAACCAAATGTGACAGGTTGTTATTGTCAGAGAACAGAGAAGTAGAAGAGGAAACAAAATCATATAGAAAAAAAGAAGATGCATCACTTGAGAAAGATGAGGTTGAAAGTGAAAAGTCATTGGAAGAGAAGAACAAAACAGATGAGGAATCAAAATGCAAATTAACAACAAAAAGAAAATGCAATTCTCTGCCACCATTTGGCTCATCCAAAACTTTCAGTGAAAACTTGAGAGGCTTTTACAGGTCAATAAATGTACCAGTGCCTCAGCCCCTCCCCTCTTTGATGGAGCTTATGAATGAAAATGCGTATGCCAAGAGAAGAATATAATTTAAGCTTGGCTAGCAATATGAGGTCTGACTATCCTCCTCTGTAGTTCTAGAGTGAATTCTTGCTTCTTTTCAAGAAGCCATGAAAAGCAATCCAATTGTACATGGTATAGGTCCAATTTTTCCTTCAAACATTCTTTCATTGCATTTTTCAGTAGTTCCTAGAAGAGAAGAAGATTGTAATTATATATCATACGTAATAATAGTGTAGCACTGTCATTATCTGCTGTTATACAACACTTTTTTGCTTGAAGTTTTTTAAGTAACTTAAGTCTATAATGTGCAGAATCCTCATATATATGCACCCTTTTCTCTTTCTTTCTTTTTATGAATTTAAATATAGATTTGCATTGTCAAGCAGTTTGCTTTCTCTTTCTCTTGGATTCAGTTTATTTTCTTGAGAAAGCCAAAAATTGAAGGATACAATTGGCATGGTCTGAACAGAGATACACGGATTAGAAAATCACCCTGCAAATCCTGTTGAGGACCCAGAAACAATAGCTGAGCCAATCCTGAAAATGATGAAATGGCCATTGAATAATTGTCCTCTTTAGTGCTGGGGAATAGTAACTCTGCCATTTGCTCAGCTTTTCCTTTGAAACTTCACAATCTTTCATAATCTAGCTTATCAGACTGCGTATGTATACATAGTGAGTCTTAGAAACACAAGAAAACATGCAAATCTTCATTAGATTTAGATTTAAGGCGAGATCGAATCATATTGTGATCAGATCATCCTGAATCTTAGAAATTTCTGCATTACAAATTTCATAAAAGTATCTAGTGATGGAAATGAAATCCGAACCTTGATAAGCATGTCTGTTGGTAGCCAAGCTGGTGCAGTTGGTATTCCAACCCATCCAATCTGCATATTAAAAGTGCCAGTGAACTTATCACCAAAATATGAGTCAAAATGAAGTTTTATCAATTCTATTTTTTAGTTTAAAGATTTTCTCAGGATCTCTTTACACATAAAATGGGAAAAAAGGTTTCAAGAAATAGGATGCTTCTTCTTTGAATGGTGTGTTTGAAATTTTTATAGCCCATTTTCCTTGTGTATCATGAGTGATGAGAAAGATATTAGATAAACAACAAATGTCATGTAAATTATCTACAATAATACTGAACCATCTGATTTCTTCCAGGATTCATATTGTTTCTCTGATGAGATGTGGTCTTTTCTAACACAGAGATTAGTTATCCGTGAAATTCTTGAAGGGATATATATCCTTTTTGAACGAATTGGTATCAGAGCCACAGGTTCCAAGTTTGCAATGTCAAGAACAAATATTCTCACCAGTGCATATTCTCCTGTCTCAAATATGCGAATATCCAGCACCTAAAAATAGAAGCATAACATTCATCAGAATTGTAAGACTAATGAATGCATTTTGGCTTCATAAAGTTCTATCAGAAAAGCTCCTTTACAAAATCCTTTAATGATACCTCTCCCCTGTCTTCATATATGTAGTCCAAACCTTTATAATATGGTGGATGCCCAACAGATAAATACTGAAATGCAGAAACCCATTGTTAGCAGAGTAATCATACAAAACTTATTTCAATCGTCCCTGTTATATCATCACATCAGGAAAGGGAGAATTTTAGAAGCTATCTGTGTAAGATCTATTATTCATTGAAAAAAGTGCTTTTGAATTAGAGGAGAAAAAAAAAATGATGAAGAAAGATTCCTTCTAGGCTTCTACCACTGAAAGAAAAAATTCCAATATTTACTGAGGAATATCAACCCAAATTGATTCAGATAGTCTCTGAGCTTATAAATTCATGGGGTTTATCTAACAAATTAGGAAGCAGAAAAGAAGTGCCTCACATTGACACTATTAAGATATTTCTCCTTGTCCACCCTTACAATCTGACCTTTTTTCACTGCAACAAAATGAAAAGAAATTGTCACCAAATGACCTTTTCTGGCACTTCAATGGGGTTTCCTACAATCAATGCATGCTTGTAAACAAAAAAAACTGAAAAATATTACTTGAATAAACAGGCCTTTTGGGCTTAGGAGGACTGGTCGTTGCAGGTTGGGAATCGGTGGAAGCTTCTTGAGTTTTTGTCTCGGCAAGTTTCTTCTCATTTGCTGGTTCTGAAGATTTTACAGCTTGAATATATGGATACCCATGTGGGATTCTTCTTGTTGGGTGAGAAAACGTAGAGATGTATGAAAAGGAACTTTGTGAAAATGCTGCTGAGTAAGCCATGGGAAGAAAGAATGTTCTGACTTCTGAGCTTCATGAGTTTTAAGTGTCTTCCTCTGATATAAGATAAGGTGGATCAGTCTTTCATTTTCAACGGTCAGATTTCAAAGCCCAATTATTATTTTATTTTTTTTTGGGGGGCGGGGGTACAAGAACATGTCCAGATATATTAGTTGTTAATCTGTCTAGGTAAAGAAATTTTTTTAAATTTGCTAAGAAGTTCATATTTGGATTGAATGGTTTGTTCAATTTCAAGAATGAAACCTTGGAAAAGAATAGATGATTGATAGAAAAGGGGTAGAGCTGCAAACTAACGAGGAATTAGAGTGGAGGAAAATAGACTGCTCAATCTATAATCTAGCACTTGATTTTATCAGGAGCAAGACAGTCCTTTGCTAGCTTCCTTGAGACTCAAGTGTCTTTGGTAGGAGATTTCTGGTTGTTGTGGGTGTTTTGATGTCTGCAAAACAAGGAAAGCAGTGAAGAAAATCAATCAAAGAGTGTTCTTTGCCCAATCATTCTAATGCTTAAGTCAATTTATGCATTGGGAGTGACATTGTTTGGCTAAGAAAGAAGTGATTCCATGAGTTGAGTAGGGTATTTATAGTGGGATGAAGGGTGACTTGAAGGATAGGTGTTCTTTTGTTATTCCATAGTATGTGTATAGGTTAGGAGCATTTAAGGAACCTACGAGGTTGTATTAACCCTTTTGTCCCTTATTAGTTATTTGATGGCTCGAATTTCTTTCTTGGCCATTAAGATGTCGGGTTATTTGATGAGTTTTTAACCTGCAAGTTACATTTTCAGCAGTACTCATATGTAAGATATTTTTCATAAAATTTGTTATGTACATATCGTCTTTACCTCTCTATGGATAGTCTGTTTCACAAATTCAAAGAATCTAATGATCTATTAGTATTTATTTAGATTAACTTCTAGGTTACCTATCAAAAAAAAAAAAAAATTTAACCTCTAGGAGGCTAGGAGATTTGATACTGGATTAGCCCCTTAGGGCCGCATTGAAGTCTTAGAGCTCGTCCTCAAGGTTCTCGGGGACATAGGGAGGAGGTCAAGATTGGGGTCTCTCCTCTCCTCTTTGGACTTTGATGAGTTCATATGGTTTATTTTAAATTGACGATTATCTCGTGTGATTATTTGGAATTTGTCTTGAACTCTTTAATTCTTAATATTTAAAAATTGGGTCAATATAGAGAGTTGATTGAAAAAACATGAATACAATCAATACTAACCAAAAGAATGCAATCGTATATATAAAGATTAAGAAAATAAGATGATTATAGAACATGAAACTTTCCTAATTAATTTTAATTTTATGTCAAACATTCAATTTTAGACATAGAAATAATTGAAAATTTTTAAAGGATATATTATCTATAAAATGATAACATAAAAGCTAGTTAAAAGAAATTGAGACTTCTAAATTTGGTTTGTCCTATATAAATAAAACAAAAAAAAATACGTCATAAAAAAAAGACTAAATTGTAGACGTGAGATTCTAAAGAATGCATGCCTTTTTTCTTCTTCTTCTTCTTTTAAAACTGTATCTGGATATAATATGTTTTCTTTCTTGTCATGGTGACTGCAATGATTACCAGATGGATGGAGCAAGAAAGAGATTGAATACTTCAAACCAGACAAATTTTTTTCTGAGATTCATGCATCCCTTTAGAAAAACAAACACTTAATTTTTCAAAGTTGATGGTTTAGCCAGAGGCCCAGAACTAGCTTCATATAGATTGAATATATGTTTCTCAAATTGTCCTCTTTTGCATTAAGAAGTTTAAAGGATTGTCTGCACAAAATGTAAATGAGAAATAACAGAGCTATTCCTAAATTGATTTAATTCTTTATCCATGAGGGTTACGGATATATATATTTGCATTCATTATATATATATATATATATATATATATACATACATCATTATTATTACATGGAAATTAAAGCATGTGCAACCCATATCTTTCAAATACTTCTTTTTTTTATGTTAATAAAAGAGCCCAGAAAAACTGAACCGTCCAAAAGTTTTTTTTACAAAAAAGAAAAATTGCCCAAGAAAACAAATCCTAGGCACAGCCATACTTCTCCTTTTAATATATAGTTAACTGAAATTAAATTAAGTCGAACTTAAATAAATTAAATCGTACTGTAATTTCTTGCTATTTATATATGGACCAATAAATTATAAATGTGTGGCTTCAGCTATTCCCTTGGTTCATATTGTAGATTATCATGCTTAATAAATAAACGATACAATGCATGTTTTGAAGCGGAGTATTTGATTTTTTTTAACTTTCTTTTGGTGATTGTTGATTTTAAAATTTTTAATGCTTGAGAAGGAAAAAAATTTAAAATTCGGGGCCAACAAGTTCAATTGAAAGAGAGATTTCAAAAGGAAAAAAAAAGATATATATGTTCGACAGAAAAAGATGATGTATGCTCATTTTTTAGCTCAAATTGGTTTATCCTCCAAAATGGTTTGATACCTTTATTTCATGTGTATTATCTGTCTTTTTTGCTGATATCTCTTCTCAATTAAATTCACGATTGTTGTCTAAAGAAAAAATAATAATGAAAAAGAAAATATTTCTTTAGTTCAAAAATTTTTAAAAAATTAACTTAATACAAAAATTAAAGAAAAGTTTTTTATATTAAAAAAATTACGTTATTTTTAAATTTAGGGATTACGAAATATAAAAAAATTAATATATTAATAAAAAAGATGATTATTCAATTCCATATAGGGACTAAACAAAACAAAAAGTAATTGGTGAATTTGGGTAAACAAAAATTTGAAAATAAAAATCAAGAACTAAATATATCAAAGATGAAGATGTTAGGGATTAAATTCACCGATTACTCACAAAACAAAACATCTTATTAAAGTGCTCAAAACATTGCAATAAGGAAACAATAGCGAAATCTATCTTCTTATCCGTCCGTTACTACTAACTGAGGCCAAGGACCCAACAGAAACCAGTCATACCATCACACATTTGCAGAGGTCTAAAGCAACCTACAAAATTTAAACTCCAAGAAAAGCAAGAAAGTAAAATACTTTGGTAGCCATGGCTGCACTTTTGGGAGCTTCCCCTGCATCAATCTTGGCTTCTAAAGCATTTTCTTCTCACTCTCAGAAATCCTCACTTCTCTTCCCTAATTTAGGTATGTATATTGATTTTCTATGGATATAAGAGCATGTTTCGCTGACTCTGCAATTTTTTTACTGATGATAATCCCATTTCTTTTATCTGTTGTGGGACTTATTTCTGTTAGTAATGTGAATTAATGATGAATTATGTTGACCCAGTTCAGTGTTGTGGTCTTTTTATGTTGATATATTGCTAAATCTGTTTTTTTTTTCCCTTTTCTTTTCTTTTGATAATTAATTGGTATTGCTGAATCTTCAGATTTGAGGTAATTTACGGATTTTTTGGTTGTTCATTTAATGCCAGTGTGCAGTTATGTGCTTGTAATAATCCCATTTCTTGGTATATTCAGTAATTATTTGAAGTTTTTCTTTTAGAAATTTGAATACCAATGGCCAATTCCATTTGCCCATTTTAGTTCCTTTGGTCGTTTTATGGATAAGTTGATTATTTCGGAATCTTTAGCAGCCAGTGGAGAGAATTAGTTCTTAGAGTATGAATGCATTTGAGGGTTTCTTCATTTTTTTTTTTTGGTGCTTTGATGGTAAGCAATTTCATTGTTCCAGGCTTGTCTCAGGGGAGGAAATTTTATGGGCGTATTGGAATCCCGGTAAAGAAAGGGAGGCATAAGTTGAAATTTTCAGTTTCCAGTGTTGCCACTGAAATAAGCCCAGGGCAGGTATTTGTCCTCTTGAATTTATTTTAACAGGAATCCTTGCTGATACTTTCTAGTTTTAGTTATGGTTCATGCTCTCTCTGTAATGCATGTTCTGCCCTTGCATAATGTGGTGAAAGTCACAATGATGCGAAGTAATGTTGCTTCTATGTCCCTTTTAGTGTTCAGAACTCTTGATTTGACTGCATTTTTCCAAGTAATTTGTGTATTTCCATAAGGTGAGACTTCAAAATACAGAAATTTTTATACAAATTGTAATGGAACAATCTGACAGTGGAATATTTATGCTGAAAATATTGAATTTTATAATTAAATCTGTGGCATTTGTCATCTCAGGCACAAAAACTTGATTCAAAGGAAAGCCAGAGACCTGTCTACCCATTTTCTGCAATAGTAGGGCAAGATGAAATGAAGCTATGCCTTCTGTTAAATGTGATTGATCCAAAGATTGGAGGAGTGATGATAATGGGTGACAGAGGAACTGGGAAGTCGACAACTGTTAGATCATTGGTGGATTTACTTCCCGAAATTAAAGTTGTTGCTGGAGATCCATACAATTCTGATCCAAATGATGCAGAATTAATGGGCATTGAAGTCCGAGAGAAAGTTGCAAAAGGAGAGGAACTTAGCATTGTGTTAACCAAGATTAACATGGTTGATCTGCCATTGGGTGCCACTGAAGATAGAGTCTGTGGCACTATTGACATTGAGAAGGCTCTTACAGAAGGTGTAAAGGCTTTTGAGCCTGGTCTTCTTGCAAAAGCTAACAGAGGAATTCTTTACGTTGATGAAGTTAATCTTTTGGATGACCATTTGGTTGACGTCCTTTTGGACTCTGCTGCCTCTGGCTGGAATACTGTTGAAAGAGAAGGAATTTCAATTTCACATCCTGCCCGCTTCATACTTATAGGCTCAGGAAATCCTGAAGAAGGTGAGCTTAGACCACAGCTTCTTGATCGATTTGGAATGCATGCACAAGTGGGTACTGTCAGAGATGCAGAACTTAGGGTAAAGATTGTTGAAGAGAGAGCTCGCTTTGACAGAAATCCTAAGGAATTCCGTGAATCGTACAAGGCAGAGCAAGAAAAGCTCCAGCAGCAAATATCAGCAGCTAGGAACTCTCTTTCCTCTGTTACAATTGATCACGATCTTCGTGTTAAAATCTCAAAGGTCTGCGCTGAACTGAATGTCGATGGATTGAGAGGAGATATAGTTTCCAATAGGGCTGCGAGAGCAGTGGCTGCTCTAAAAGGAAGAGACAAAGTAACTGCTGAGGATATTGCCACTGTCATCCCCAACTGCCTGAGGCACAGACTACGCAAGGATCCCTTAGAATCAATTGACTCAGGCTTACTTGTCATTGAGAAATTCTATGAGGTTTTTAGTTGAGGGATTCTGTAATTTTTTGTTGCACCAGAGTAGTCCAGAGATAGTGCATTTTATTTTCTCTGTGTTTCCTATCTTCCCCGTTGTCTTTTATCTCTTGTTGCTCCATCTTGTTCATTCCTAGTTTCTTTTTTGCCAGATTAAAGTTCCGGCTCCTATTGAACCTTTACTCCTGTCAAATTTTTACTTTTTAACTACATTTTTGTAACATAGCATATAATTTTGTCCATAAACCCTGAGTTCTTGCTGCCTTTGATCATATCTAAAAAGGGGGAGGGGTTTGCCAAATTTAATCCAATTTTCTGATATAAACTCTAAATACTGTTTCTTTCGAGGAAAAAATAGTATTCTAAAAGGAACTTTAGAGGGGTTTCCCAATATTTAATGAAATTTTTAAGTCTTGTAGATTTTTATAGATTTTTTGAATTTTAATATAAATTCATAGAATTTAGTAGATTCAATAGAATTATATGGAATTCTGTATTACATATTATTGTAAAATTCGGTGAATTTTTATTAAAGTTTTTGTAATAAAAATGGATAAAACAAAATTTATAAATAAAAAAAATTATATAGATAAATCAATATATGTCTAAAATTAACTCTATCATCAATCAATCATTGAATTAACTTATTAATTGATCTTTCATTAACTTTAGATTTTATATTTTTTTTTATTCTTTGCTAGAAATTTATATGTCTATTATTACATACATTTCTACATATCTACTCTATTTCCTAATTTTATTGCTAATAAAATTTGAACAATGATTTGAAGATAAAATAAAAAATAAATTGCTTTAACAATTTTTTCTACACCAAACCAAATTCACGAGTGAGTTATAGCATAATTCATCATTTTTGAAATTTTATGTCACGATTTTTTGTGAAATTTGGCGAATTTTTGTAATAACATGAAATCTTATAAAATCAATTAAATTTAATATTGAGAATTTTAAATTTTGATAAAATTCATAAAATTTAAATTGAGGAATCTCGTACGAAATGAATACAACTTCCTCATTCAATCTTTTGACAAATAATTTTATCTTTTAGGAGTGATCAAACAATGCACTAGTACTATTAATAAGCTACGTAGGACTAATTTTTCCAACACCCACTCCCCCTCCCAACAGAATAAATGGTAGAGAAGTTTAATTTATTTGGTAGTAGAAGGAAAGTTCTCCAATAAATGCTTTCTCTACCTCTGCAATTGAATATCCATAATTAGTTTAATCTAAAAATTAATAATTAGTTTGGACTTTAAGAAAATTACTTCATTATCCTTGAAATAATTAATTGAATTGTGTAATTTATTAATTACTGAGATATAAATCTTTTAAATTAAGAATGTTAGTAGTAAAACTTTAGACGAAAATTTTGTACTCCATTCGTCCTACTAAGATAGGCTGATTTTTCTTTTTAGTTCGTACTAAATTATAGTCTAGTTTCTTTATTAAGTGTGTTATTTAATTTTTAATTATCTAAAATATCCATATTTAACACACTTTGTTATTATAAAAATTATTTCAAACTATTGAAATAATACATATTAAGTTAAAATTGTCATTTCTCAAAGATAAGTACACAGCTTTTTATACATTTTAAACTTAATTTGTACACATTTTACACAATTAAATTTAAATTTGTCCAAATTTTAAAAGCAAAGTGAAAGGGTAAAATAGGAATTTTTACAATTTCAATAATATTAAATATATTTTCTTAATCTGTATGAAATTTCTACTTGTCTATATAAGTGGGAATGAGGGAGTATATTTTAGTAAAGTGTACATTAAAAATATAGATATTTAATTTTAAACGGAAAGAGTAATATTCCATCCATCCCAAAATAAAAGATACTTTGGGTGTTTCACACATATTAAGGATAAATTTTATTTTTGTAAAATATCCTCATTTATTATGCCATATTCTTTCTTAGAAACTTGAAACTAAAACATTTATATTCTCTCTTTCCATTTAAGAATAAGGGTAATATTGAAACAACATACAAAATAACTATCAAGAGTCTCAACGTATCTTATAGTTTGGGACAAAACATTTGTTCAAAATATCTTATAAGTAATATTTTGGTTTGAATATTACACATTTTCAACCTAATTTGTATATATTTTCACACAATTAAATTTAAATTTGACTAAATTTTAAATATAAGATGAAATGATAAAATAGAAAGGAAAAAAATATTTTACAATTTCAATAATATTAAATATGTTTTATTAATCTATATGAAAATTTCTACTTGCCTACATAAGTGGGACGAATAGAGTATATTTTAGTAAAGCGTACATTAAAAATATAGATATTTAATTTCAAATGGTAAAAGTAATACTCCATCCATCTCAAAATAAAATATATTTTGGATGTTTTACACATATTAAGGGAAAATTATAATTTTCTAAAATACCCTCAATATTATTATGTCATATTTTTACTTGAAAACTTGAACTAAAACATTTATATTTTCTCTTTCCATTTATTCAGTAAGAGGTAATATTGAAAAAAACATACAAAATAACTCTCAAAAGTCTCAAAACATCTTATATTTTAAGACAAAAAATTTGTTCAAAATATCTTATATTTTAAAACAGATCGATTAATATTTATACAATTTATCTAAAACACCTCCATTCAAATTACTTCAAAAATTAAAATAATAAATAATAAAGATAACATTGAAAAAATATAAATTCTTATTAAATTTCGTAAAACTAAAAAACTTATATTTATAAATATTTTTTTATTTAAAAAAATTAGGGTTAATTCACTAAGTCCCCTTAATATTTTATCCAAAAACACAAAGCATCATTCATCCTCTAATTATTTTAATGTGCCCCCTTGATCCATTCAATTTTATGAAATTAGTTTTTTTTTTTATAGAAAAACCCATAAACAATTATTATGTCTATTGTTGAGCTGCAGGAAGGGGAAAGGAAAAAAAACTGCAAGAAAGGAAATGAGAGAAATGTCGGGAAAACAAATAAGTATATCTAATTTCTAAAATATACTTTAATAAATAATATTGTATTTGTGAATAAGTATTATACTAAAATACTGCATGTTTTGTAATCGATACACCAATTGAGTTCTCAAGAAAGAAAGGAAAGTCACAAATGGACTATTTAAATACCAATTCTTTCCTTAGACATAATCGGTTCCCAGGAAAAATGAGAGAATTCTCAAGTCTTTCCTTAGCCAGAACCTTACTTGATGTATAATCACTCTACAATATAAAAACAATATAAATAAGCATTACACTACACAACGGAATAAAATACAATTCAAAAGTATTGAATATTATCTAACAATGAAAAGAATACCAGAAAACCATTAAATAGCTAAAGCAAAATATAAAAGGAAAGAACAAATCAGAATTGATAACAGAGTTTGGCCAATATTGCCTACGTCTCCGGGCCCTACCACAATAGCAAACCTCTTTACTGAATGCTCAAAGTATTACAATTAAGATATTATAATTAAATGATTTCCACAAATATAGAAGAATAGATGTTGAATGTGTAAATTTAACTAAGGGACAAGGGTACTTTTATAGGAGTAAGGATCTCTTCCCTTTTACAAATTTTCCATTGTGGGATTCTTTCCCAAATAGTAAACTAGCTATATTTCTAATAAATCTTTACCTTGGCGAGTTTCTTCAGTCCTCTCAACTTTTAAGTCTTCCATTTTCAATATCAAATAAAGTAGTCTTCAATGGTGCCATCAAATGCGCTCTCGAGCACCAACTCAACAGTGTAGGATATTAACCAAGTCCAAACAATGATTAAACTTGGCTGCTGTTACCACATTAGTCAGCATGTTTGTGGGATTCTCTGTTGTTCGAATCTTCTTAATGAATAATTCACATTCTTCAAGAATCTCCCACACAAAATGATAACGCACATCAATATATTTCATCATTGCATGATAAACTTGATTATTTACTAAGTGTATAGCACTCTAATTGTCACAATGCACTGTAATGTGCTTCTGACCAATTCTCAAGTCTTCTTGCAACCTTTGAAGCCAAATTGTTTCATTGACAGCCTCTATAATCGCCATGTACTCGACCTCTGTTGTAGACAAAGCTGCCGTTAACTGTAAAGTAGATTTCCAACTAATTGGTACATTGACTAAGGTAAACAAGTAGTCAGTTATAAATTGTTGCTTATCCATATCACGTGCATAGTCAGAATTACAATATCCAACTACACATTGACTAAGTGATTTGTCCCGCTCAAATACTAATATGACATCTACGGTGTTTTGTAAATACTGTAAAATCCATTTTACAGCTTGCCAATGACCTTTGTCTGGATCATGCATATACCTGCTCACAACTCCAGCTGCTTGTGAAATATCCGAACGTGTGCACATCATTGCATACATCAAGCTACCAACCGCATTAGCATACATAACTTTCGCCATATATTCTCGTTCTGCGTCAGTCTTAGAAGATGACTTAGCACTAAGCTTCAAATGAGGAGCAAGTGGGGTACTTATAGGTTTTGCTTTTTCATTCATGCTAAAACATTGTAGCATTTTCTTCAAATATTGTTTATGCGTCAAACGGAGCTTGCCACTCTTTCTATCTATATTTATCTCCATCTCGAGAATCTTTTTGACTTCCCCTAAATCCGTCATCTCAAACTCTTTGTTCAACTGAGCCTTCAACTTGTCTATCTTTGATTGGCTCTTCAATGCAATCAACATATCATTGACATATAAGAGTAGGTAGATGTAAGAATCATCTTGTAGCTTGCACAAATACACATAATGATCATATTTGCTTCTAGTGTACCTATGTCTCATCATAAACTTATCAAATCGTTTGTACCATCTTATACTGTAACGGGTAAACAAAAAAGTCACGATTGATGGGTACATATTTGACATTAAGAGGACTTCTACTAGCATTAAAGACGTAAACCCATTAATAATCGATTGAGATAAGAGAGCGTTTACAAGTAAGAAGACTATAAGGACTTGATTTCTCATACTCTCAAAAAATACGTGGACAACTTAATTTTTGGAAACAAAAAATAAGTTCAAACTCAATTTAATACAAAAAAAAACTTCCATTTCTTTAATTAAAAGAAATTATTTTGAAATTTTGATTTTTTTCCAATCAAAATCAAAAGTGTAACCGTATCCATCCGAAATAGTGATCTTATCGGAACCGTGAACTGTTAAAAACCATTGCATTAAGGTTTCGATTTAGATTTTTCATTTTGATTAACTGTGAATCGGCAGTTCATGAACCATGGTCAGATATACTCTGCATCTCTCATACCTTTCAACTCTCTTAAGGAGTGAACTTGCATAGGTTTACATATTTCCAAGAGAGAATGTTCAAGCCACCAAACTCTTTAACTAGTCAACCTAGTCTAGGTACAATCTTTTTCTTGTTATTAATCCCGTCCTCCATCTCTTATTGATGTTAGAAGAAATTGAATACAAATTAATAATGTATTTTAAGAAGTTTCTAAAATAGTAAAAAATTGCATACAATTCTTAAATACCCTTATTTATTTTGTCTATTTTTCTTGAAACTAATTATCTCCTTTTTACGAGTTATCTCTCTCCACGTGATACTTATGAGCGGTTTTGGGAATAAGAAAAAATCTTACTATAAGAGATAAAGATAAGTAGAAACAATATTGGAAATAATAGACAAAATATCCTAAAAAGTAGTAAAACATCTTACTCCATCCGTTCCAATTTAATAGACTTGTTTTCCTTTTTTGTTTGTCCAAATTATAGGCTTGTCCTTATTAAGAAGAAAATAAATTTATTAGTTGATTAAAATACCCTTATTTAAAGTGATAGTATTAAATAAACTTTAAATAAAAATTGGTGGAAAAATGCATCTAATTAATGAGAAAATATTTTCTCAACAATTTATTAATGTTTTTAGTGCTTAAACTTCCCCATGTGAAATGGGAATTTTAGAAATATTCTATAAAAAATACACATTGTCAACAACATTAATTATGTTTTTTTAATCAGTGTGAAAAATCAAACAAACCTATCAATTTGGAATAGATGAAGTATATTTATTGATAAGATATAGATTGTGTCTAGCATATTATAATAAGAGAGAATAGAGTAATTTATTAATTATTGAATAGTTTAGTCTAGCATAAAATCGCAAGTTCAATTTGCAAATACTATTTCTTTTCTAACTATGAGGGACAAAAAAAAAACCCACGTGTTATATCAAGTGGAATGGTTTATAAAAAATGAAAAATAATTAATTTTATACAATACACACACACACACACATATATATATATATATATATATAGTTAGAAATAGAATGATACTCCATCTATAAAAAATTATAAGTAAGTGAAGTCATTTGTATTTGTATAAAAATATAAGTCGTTTTACAACTTTTTAAAAATATTTTATTCATTCTTTCATAATACCCTTATTTATTTATATATTTTCTCTCACCTCTTTCGTCTTTGTAAAAGAAAAGGCATGAGTTAAAAATAAACACACCACTAATAATTAAGGGTATTTTAGAAATAAAAATATTTCTTTAGTGTGTAAAAGCAAATTTAACGACTTATATTTTTAGACTAAAGAAATGTTAAGTACATATCGTAAATATGAAAATGATTACTTTTAAAAGACATTATAATAATTTGTGTAAGTAAAAATCATTTATATTTTTAGTCATAATAAATACTCCCAATTGCACAAGAGTTTTTTCAAACTATGTAACAAGTATGTACTATGAATGTGAGTTTATCGTTTTATATATTCGTATGTTTCAAAATAAGTGTCATTGTAAATGTTTTATTTTGTTTCAAAATAAGTGTCTTTTTAGTATAAATTATTATTATTTTTCAAATGTATCCCTATTTAAGTGGAAAGAGAATGAAAATGATCATTCATTTAGAGAGAAACAATGGTAAATTGATTTAAAATATTTATTTATTGTAGATTTGGAACTTAATATTAAATTTTTTTATTATTTTTAACATTTTATTCAGTGTGCAAATTTCTAAAATAACTCTTATTTTGGAACAGATGAAATATATAATACTATAATATAACTTTGAAACCTAACTATTTTCTTTCTATTTTCTCCTCCTTGTTATTTTAGTACTTCAAAACCTAACTATTTTCCAGCAAATTACTTGCTCACTAAATACTCTTTTTATTTTTTTTCATTGATACTTGATCACTAAATACTCGGGTTACAAAATGAAAGTCAAGATATGAAAGGGCAATTTGGTCAGAGACCTTGAAAGTTGAAAATTACAGAGTGCACTGAAGAAAACAAAGAAAGAAAAAGAAAATTAAAATAAACCTGGCACGCATACCACACATTTCGCAAATTTAGAAAGCTGCCTTTTATCTTTCTCTTTTGTTATTTTTCCGAATCCAAATCCCCGTGTATAATCGAATTGGTTTCCTTGCCCTTGCCCTTGCCCTTGCCCTCTCTTTCTCCGTCACCTCTCCGATCACCAGAGCTCTACATTACAGTTCCTCTCCGACCTGTTACACAAATACATTAACAGTTCCTCCTGCGAAGTTCAGAGCATTTATTTGCAAATGGAATCATTCTCGCCGGTGATCGGGCAGAGTTTATTGCTTCCGGCGAGGACTACCCCTGCTTCGCAGAATGACCTTGCGGTGTTTTTTCGGCCGGCGTTTCGAAGTTCGAGTCGGAACTCGAGTAGAGGTTTGAAGATGTGTTCCCTGACACCGAATGGTTTCCATCTACTTTTCTGCTTTTTTTTTTGGATGATCAGGGTTTAGGGTTGATATATCTGCTTCGATTCGTTATAAATTTTATTTGTTTTATAAGTATAAATTGTTATTAGGTTCGTTTAGAGTTCAGAGCATTCACCTCAGTTTTGGCATAATTTGTTTTCTTGGAATTAAATTACCAAACTGTTACGTTGTGCAGTTCATAAATGTGTCTGGATAACAAAATTTCATAAGAATAAACTAATTCGGCAGAATTTTTGTTTGATTTACTTTTTGACAGAACGAGTAATCTTGTGACTGGTTGCTAAAGCATTTTGATCCCAGTGGAAGAAAAAAAAAATATTAAAACCAAGTAAAATATGCTAAAAAACTTTTCCTTTTAATTTATGTTCTTTGCTGCAGGACTCCTACTGGGGATTTTGCTGGAGGTTATCCATCAGATGAGGAATGGCATGGATACATTAATAATAATGATAGGGTGCTCCTTAAGGTACTGATTATTTTTCATGCAGTTTACGAAATGAATTTCCCATAGAAAGGAAGCTGATTTAAATATCAGTTAAGAAGCCACTTAGTGATCTAGTTTACCAGAGAATAGTCAATGAATAGTCAATCAATTGCAAATGGATTTCTTTGGAACAAGTTCTTTATTTGACATTTCCATTGCCTATTATTTGTTACCTAAAGAGGACAAATTCAGCATTTCATCACTTTAAATAGTTATTAAAGATTAAGAATGAAATGATACATCTAAAAATCTTTTTTCTTTATCTATTTATGTGAACATGACATAATATGGAAAGTGCAGCTTCTAATTTAGGACCGCAAATTGTCCAGAATGTGGCTTACTGGCTGATTTTGAGGCCAGGCCAGTAAGTCGTAGCATTGCACTTAGGAATGGTCACAAATTTTGGTGTGATTTTGAGTTACTAATAGTACATTGTGGTTTCTTTACTTATTTTCACTACATTGTACATTCTAAATTGAATGTATTCACCGAATCAAATATATAAGTTTGATCTAATATAAACCTGTAGTAATATCATTTGTAAATTCAAAATAGTGGAGTAACAATTTCTCAAAATGCAATTATCAAGAGCAAGCACGAGAGTGGACATATGAACTAAAAAAATGTGGTAAAAATTGGAAGGGTTATGGGGGAAAGTGAAAAAATGTTAAGATATGGAAAAACAAGATATAATGCTAAAACAAAAGGAAAGGTTTGTCAAAATAGGCAGGAAACAGTTGGAATGAGCCAGTTGATTTTTTTTGTTCTAGGTACCAGATTTGGCTTTGCATGCATCCACTTACTTGGCAGTACGAGCTGCTTGTAGTCTCGGTGATATACTTACTGGCCCTTAAGTTATTCTTGAAATATTTTCAGGTTATACATTATTCCTCTCCTACATCTGCCGGTACTGAATGCATTGATCCTGGCTGTACCTGGGTGGAGCAGTGGTAAATTTCCTTTTCCCATACTTTGGAAAGCGTAAAAGAGAAGCAGTTTAACTTTTTGATTCTTGTCTGAAGAGAATGTGGTTACATTCAAATATGGAAAATTTGGCTACATGTAAAATTTTCAGAACTAAGGATAGATGTACAAGTTATGAAACTTTGGGACTGAAAAGTTAGTACTTCTGGGCTCCTTATATTTTGGGATACAGATCAGCTTGAGAATCAGAGTCTCCTTGCCATCATATTTGGGCTGATTACTTTTAGATTGTATCTCTCAAACCTTCTTGGTCATGTATCTTATAATCATCATATCTGAAGTTACAGTTAGTAGCACTTGAGAGCATTCTGACCTTGTACAACTAGCAGTAGATACTTCCAGGTCCCCATGTCTACGCCATTCTCTTCCTGTGTTTCCTATGTTTTTAGCTGCTATTCGATTCGAAAATATTGTGCATATGGGCATTGGAAAATTTGCAAATGTCGCCTATTATTTCAACCATGAAGAATTAATAGCTTGATTTTATGCTTAATCTAGAATTTTTTGTGATATTACTTTTTGGTGTCTTTGCATTTTGCAACAAAATGGACAGAAAAATGAGAACAATTAGAATATCAAATCTTCTCATGTGAGATTGAGGTTTGATGAGCCTCTAACATCCAATTTTCTTGAATGTCTATTTGGAATGTTGTGTTGCCTGTTTTTGTTCCCAATCCACCTCCTCTTATGTTATATTAGATAAATGATGTGATGTTATTATTGCATTTAAATTATATGTCTGTATCTACATGCTGGATCTTCAATTCCAGGTAGGTCAATCAAGCATTCATGAGATTAAATCTTACATTCTGTATTGCTAATGTTTTCACACATATATGCACACACACTTCTGGCTGTTGATGTTTGGTCAGTTTTTTACCATATTTAGATGGGTCTTTGATACGGATCTTTTCAATAGTTGAATTAAGATTTGAATTGGTGCTGGATTTTTTTTTTTGCAGGGTTCACCATGCTGGTCCTTGAGAGAAAATATACTTTAAGCCAGAAAATGTAAAAGCAGCTATTGTAACTTGTGGGGAACTCTGCCCTGGTCTTAATGATGTGATAAGGCAGGTATCATAAAAGAACAAAGCTACCTGCTCCATTTCAAGATATAAATCATTTTAGAAATTTGCATACAAATTAAGAATATGAAAAACAATGTAATTTTTAGTCAAACTACCTAATGAGCCATCAGTCAAATTACTTGGGAAATTGAATTAGAAAATTCAAGCAGGAAAGGCTAGTAGGGTAATGTTGGGAAAAAGTCACTAAATACTTGATTCCATAATCTGACTTACATTTCGGGAACACTATTTCACTTTGAAATGAACTTTATAGTTAAATGGAATTAGCATATGACATTCACTATATTTCCCTTGTCTCCTTTAGAACCAATTCTTGATGCTTTGAAAACTGAGAAAATTAAATTCAACCAAAAATAGATTTTTTTATCGGGATGCCATTTGACACCCTTGTACTTATTAGGGTTTGTCAATTGAGTACTTAATTCATATGTCAAATGACCCCCTCTGCTTTAAAGGCTTGTTTGTGAGGGCAATTGTAACCTTTTTCGATTCTTCTAATCGAAAAAAGAAAACATAAAAAACATTATAAGACCTCTAAAAGTTCTAAAATTCTAACTAGTGTTGTCAAGGGGGATAGGCATGCTCAAGGCGTTTAGGGCCCTAGTATAGCCTAAGCGCTAGCCACAAAAAAAGTGGCTGTCCAAGTAAATTGAGGCACACGTACATATATACATCAATAAGTTATATAATGACCTTAAGAGGTTAATAATTCAATAAATAATCTTAGATTAAGCTTAAAGGTTAATAGGAAAGATCAATAATTGCATAATCTCTTTAAAAGAATAATTGTCTTCTATTACTTGAGCTTGGCAGAATTTTTCTTCTCTTTTCAAGGTATTAGTTGAGTTTTATAATATAATAAGATATTATTTGCCTTTGGCTGACTGACTTTTCTCTGCTATTCTCAAGGTATTAATTAAGTTTTTAGACTTCTAATGAGGGTTTTAGACTTGTCCTGCAAAAGATAAAAGCTGAAGAGTCCAATTTTTTATTTGGGCACAAAAGAGAGCAGCAACAAGGTGCAAAACGGTTCACACTTGACTACATAAGCCTCACCTAAAATTTTCTGAGGCGCTTCTCTTAAAAATAGCTGTGCACTTTGTCATCACTGATTCTAACCGTAGAAAACCTGCTGAAAGTAAACCAGACATGTAGATGGGTTTTTCTTTACAGTTTTACCATATTTGGTATAAAATTTGATGTTGGAAGTGATCTATGATGTGCCTTTCCTTTTAAAAAAATTTCAAACTTTGGTTTGAAATCACTCTACCTCAAAATACTTTCAAGTTAGTTTTCATTAAAAAAATATGTAAAATTATCTACTCATCTAATATGAACGGTTTTTGGACTTTTTCTTTTTTGTGTATGTGTGTGGAGATGTAGATAGGCTCTCTGTAGTTAAAATATGGGAATTTTTAGGTCGTTTTAATTTTTGGCTCTTTTAATTAAAAGAATTAGAAAGGTTAAAGTTGTCCTTATACTTTTAAGTTAGAGGGATTATTTGATTCCAACCCCTAAGTACAAGACCATTAAATGGCATTAACTGTTCTTATCATTGTATTATCACTGGTATGGGACACCAAATTGATTGATACTCATTTCCTACATGGGTAATCTCCTCCAGATTAACACACTCAAAGATGGAGATGATTTTCTTTTCTGTATCTGACCTTCTCTTCATTATAATGGTTAGATAGTCATCACGCTTGAGATATATGGCGTGAAAAAGATTGTGGGTATTCCTTTTGGCTATCGTGGTTTTAGCAATGAAGGCCTAGCTGAAATGCCAGTAAGTTCCTTCTGCAACTTTCTGAGATTACCTTTTTCTATAGGAAATGATCTGATAGGAAGTAATTTTGATTGCTTCAGTTTGTTGAAAGTCTTGTAAGCATGCATGGATGACAATCTTATCTTGCCACCATTTTTTCCCTTCGAAAAGTGCTATATATTGGTTCTGGAGTATCTTGGGAGATTTTTTTATTCCTGTGTATACTGCACTTGTTTAGTAACATCTATTGCTCTCTCTCTCTCTCTCTCTCTCATGAATTATGGTTTACTAGTATTTCAGAAGTTTTTATGCTGCCAAACCCATAACTATCATTGTCCTCCTGGTCACATAGTGTACTAGAATCTGGTGTTGAAATAATACAACAGTTGCAGTTGTGCTTTTGGAAGTCAATACTAGAATGTTTTGCTTGGTCCTTGATTTAGTAGTTAGTCTCAGCACTTGTTGTATCTGTTATGATGGTTTACTTGGGGATATTTATTTTAATTAGTGCCAACTTAAATATTCTTACTTCCAATGGCTGTGAAGCCAGGCTTGTCTCAAGCTCTTTGGATTTGGCATATTAATTATTTGCAACTCAGATGCATATAAATCTTATCCTAGAAGCTGCAAGAATTCTGCTCTGCTGTGTCTCATTTGGAGTTGTGTCTGCACATAACTTCACTCATTTACATATTGTTTGTGACTATAAGTTGTCCAGGAAAGTGGTTCAGAACATTCATCTTTCTGGTGGAAGCTTGCTAGTAGTTTCACGTGGTGCACCTACTGTTAGTGAACTTGTGGACAGTATGGAGGTGCTCAACTTGTTAATTTAATAGAGCTATTTAAGTTGAAATTAATGGGGTGAGGTGATTTTATTTCAATAATACCAATTCTAATTGTTGTTTTAACACAGGAAAGAGGCATCAACATGCTGTTTGTGCTAGGTGGAAATGGCGCCCATGCTGGTGCTAACGCGATACATAATGAGGTTTTTAATTTTCTGGCCTTTTTGCTGCACTTGTATGCTATTCTTATAAGTTCTGAAAAATGGTACAATTGTATAGTCTGTCTGCTTTCAAATGAATTCTTTTTTTCACTTTCAATTGGTTTTAAGTTGCAACTACTTTCCTTGGAGGAAGAGTAACTAGCAGAATGGCTTCTTTCTTTTCCCCAATCCCATTAAACTATTTTACATGTTCAGGTCCTTGATTTGTATCGAATCAGATTACGATATTCAATATCAATGATGGGTTAGGGAACATTTGCAAAGAGAAAAAGGAAATTTTTCCGTATGAAAACATACTGGTCCATTTTACTAGTATTCTGTGTTTCTAGATGGCCTTTGAGGTGAATCTAAATTCTGATTACTAGTATTCCGTATGACAGTACTCACTCTTCATATATTTCCTTTTTCTTTAGACATGCTTGATACCAATTTTTCTACTTCCCATGCAACTCCTTTTCTATACTCATTGAGTAGACTGACTCTCATTGTCTTCACAGGCTCACAGTGCTTATCGTGGCATTGGAGTTGTGAAATTGATGGGTCGTAGCAGTGGATTTATAGCAATGCATGCATCCCTTGCTAGTGGACAAATTGATATATGTCTGATTCCAGAGGTACACTCTTACTGGATGTTAAACAAATATACTTTTCCTAGGCTCCTATTTGAGACCATCTATTTTGCTCTTACAAGGTTCCTCTTGATTTGCACGGACCACATGGTGTCCTGAGGCATCTAAAATATGTCCTTGACACTAAAGGTTCAGCTGTGATCTGTGTTGCAGAAGGAGCTGGACAGCTAAGTTAACTTCTATTCTCAATTTTTAGAATCAGACTTATATGCTTTAACAATTTCTGTCTAAGACAGATTGATAGACACATTTACCAATGTGATTGTCACAGGTCACAGCATCTCTTGATTAATTTTCTTTACTAGTTTCTATTCAGCTCAACATTTTCTCTCTAAAGAAAATTCTTTTGGGGAACTGGATAATCAGTGGGATGCCCTTATATGGCTTTTAAGACTTCAGTACATCTTATTTCTTCGTCCACCACTAGTTTCCATTACAACTTTTTGGTTTGAGTGATTAGCATTTTTAGTCATCAAGCGTTTTAATTTGGATTGGATTTCTAAAAGTGTTTTTTTTTTTTTTGGATATGAGAAGGGTTTGTTGTGTTTGAATAAGAATTTTCTGATAGAGAATTTAGAGTTTGATATGATATATTTCGTGTCCCACATTATTGATAATATTATAAAAATGTAATTAATAAATCATTTAAGAGTGACTAGTCTCAATTACAACTTTTTGGATTGAGTGATGAACATTTTTAGTCCTCAAACTTTATAATTTGGATTGAATTTCTAAAGTGTTTTTTTTTTTTTTTGAAATGAAAAGGATATGTTGTGTTTGAATAAGAATTTTATGAGAGAGAATTTAGAGTTTGATATGATATTTTTCATGTCTTACATTATTGATAATATCATAAAATGTATAAAATATAATTAATAAATCATTTAAGAGTGACTTAAGTAAAAAATATTAAAAGAATATTATTTATGTGAATAGGTTTGGACTCATATGTGGGGTTGATAGAGAATTTAAAATTTGGATGTGACATATTTAGAAGTAAAAAGTGTTTTGAGAAATGTTTTTATGCAAAATGGAAAAAAATATTTTCAATATGGTGTCCAAAGAGTTTTCTTCATCTGCAAAATTTTATTTGATTTATTCTCATCCTAACTTTTTAAAATTATTATTCTTATCATCAAACTTTTATTTGATCTATTTTTATCCTTAAATCTAAGTATCATTTTTATCATTTAATTTCTTACTAAGTATCAACTTAGTTCGATAGTTTATGTTTGACTTTAGGACTATTTCGAAACTCTAAAAGAATTTTGAGGATGAAAGGAAGTCAAATAAAAGTTCGGTGATGGAAATGATACTTTTAGAGAAGTACAAGGATGATAATTTTGATCAAATATTAATTTGAGGATGAAAATAAAGCTTCAAGAAAATTTTGGGGACTAATTATGAGCTTTACCCTTTGTTTCTGATACAGGAAGGATTTAAACAACTTACAAGATTTTAGTAACTATTAGGTTAAGTTATCATACTTTAGGAATTTGAAAGTTTAGGATTTTATTTCCATACAGTATTAGGATTTAGTTATTATTAATAAGTTTCCTTATTTGTTTGGGATAGGATTTTATATTCTATTTAGGAGTTTCCTTATTTGTTTAGGATAAGATTTTTGTAATTCTATTTAAAGAGTTGGTTGCAATGTTTAGTATTATTCTTTCCGACATTAATAAAATTATTTTTCAGATTTTAAACTCTATCTTAACAAAGCTTTAGCTTAGGTTTTTATTCCCTTTTCCCTGTTTCAATATCACCCTGCGCCAGATTCTTTTTCGACACTGGTATTATTTCTTATTCTGTTTCATTTGTTGAATATTGCAGACTCTTTTAGAAAAAAATTAATGCCACAGATGCATAAGGGAACATTGTTCTCGGAGATATTGGTGTCCATATACAATAAGAGGTTTATTTCTTTACCCTTCGTGTCAAACTCATTGTTCTAGTGGTGTTAAATATGTGCCCTTTGTAAAAATTGATTTTATAAAATGTTTTAGTGTGTGAGAGAGACATACAGATTAGCCTTTTTGGGTATCAAAGTAAAGCCTTCTGTTTCAGTAAGTCTCTTAATTTTGATGAATAGTTTTGTTGCTTTAAACATAATGAGATACGTCATTCACCTTTTAGAATGATATTGACTTTGTTTTTCTCTCTCTACTTAAATCAATTGAATTTATGGGATTCTCACTTTTCGAGTAGATTTACATTGGCAGATTTTATCGATCATTCATAGGAGCGATAAACTTACGTGCCATTCTTCGCTTGGTCCAGGCAGTGCATTTGACATTTCCTCCATTAGAGGAACTGGATTGACTCTATCAAGGTAATTTCTCCTCAGATGTTTGGTTTGTTCATGTGAAACTTTGAATTCAACTAAGAAATATTGGTTTTGTTTTTCATTCTTTTGAGACAACTATATTTTCATTTAGTGGGGGAAAATAATTTGAATATTAATGGTAACTTGAGTTTTCTAATGACATGCATAAGCGGCTATAGTTTAATAACTAATTATTGAACAATAATAACTAAGAAATACTCTCGTGTCAATTTGTTTTTTTAAGTTCTTTATAGAAAAGAATTACAAGAGAGAAGATGTGGTTCTTACTGAAAATAAAGAAGGCAAAGAACAAATTGGATGGAAGTTCTATTCTCTTGAACAAAGTCAGCAAGAAATATAAGTCTCTTTTGTATAAAAAAAAAGTTAGATTCATCAGTATCATATGAGCATTAGGCTCTTTGATGCAGGAAGGATTACATTAAGTTATAAAATATAATACTTTAGAATTTTCATTGGCTGAAGAACGAAAAAATTATGTTTGTCAAGATGAAATTGAAGGAAATTGATCTTCAATGTCGAAAAAGGTTAGAAGAACAATGACTTATTCATGACAAGCCAAAGATCCGAACTTGCTAACAAATGAAGACAAAATTAAGGAATCAATTTCTTCTAGCAGATTAGATGATGAATTTGTATGAGAAATTTCTTAAGCCTTGACAAGGTGATACGAATGCGGAGGAAAACACGTTAGAGTAGTACAATTTATCAATTTGTGTGGGACTTAATAAATCAGATGAACAGCTTACGGTAATATATTTTTTAGAATTAAAATTTTAAGTACGAGATATGACTTGGGTGTTGTTCGTCTTAATAAGATGTTTTTCAACATGCTCTAAGAGCAGAAGAACGAGTAAAAAAATATGCCCCGAGATGATCAATTGCAAGTCGATTGAAAGCTGCAGTAAACCAGCGTGGATTTGCAGCAACTCTTGTTTCCATGAGCAGCAAAGCAAGTGGCACTGTTACACCTCTAACAAAAAAAAATATGATAAGGATCGTTTCACAATTTAATCAACTGGATCAAAGGAAAGGACCAACACCTTTTACCACTTTGAAAAACAACATAGTATGAGCAAATTGCAAGCCGATAAGATACATATATACATTTCATAATCTCATCATTTATTATTATTATCATATTGATTACTCGAATACGATGAAATTCATCAATGCATCCAGCTTTTACCAGACAAGACATATTTATCTTCAATTATGCAAAACAAATCAATCAAACTTTTCAAGGATATTTATCCACTATATATGTATAGATATTAAAAAAAATTTCATACAGTGACTTTCTGAGAATGAGGATCAATGAAGACCCTTTCTTGTTGTATTCGAGGGTTCGACTCTAGAATGCTAAGCAAAGAGTTCACAATGAATTGTTAGAACGTAAAAATAAGAAAAGCAAAACAAACGTTGATATCTGTTCAAAAAAAAGTATGAACTCACATTAAGTTTGCAATGAAGACGAATAGTGAAACTCGTCAGAAAACTCCACTGGTTCGTCTTCCAAGGCCGAATGGATTTTACTACTAGATTTTTGTGAGAAATCCAAATGAGCTTCCATCATCAACTTTAAGCCACACCATCGCAAAAAGTCCAACATCCTAAAAAATATATTAAAAAAATGAGAATATACAGCTTCAAAACAAATAACAATAATGCTATAAATTCATTTGAAATGTGTAATGTTACCAAACATGTTATCAATAAAGATCAAATTGATAAAAATATGAAAAATAACTTTCATAAAAGTTAGGGCAATTAAGACAAACCATAACAATACCGAATACGTCAACTGAATCAATTTTCAATTGAATTCGATCATTATTTCCAAACTTACGAGTAGAATGAAAAAACAAACTTCAATGCAGTCTTAATAACTTGTAGAATTAGAAATTAAATTATCCAAAAGAAAAGAAATTTATGAAAATTAGTGTTAAGAAATCAAGAGAAATATGTAATTGCAATGAAAATAATATAAAGAGTAGCATATTTACCTCAACCAAGTAAATGGTTTTGAAGTTAGAGAATTGCTGTTGAAACGCCTCCAAAATATAAAAATGCCAACTGCAGTGACTATAATCAAGCTTCTTCGCAATATAAAACTAGCTTACAAATTCAAAAAAAAGTTTACCAAATAAGAAGAATAATAATATTTTTATACTACTAGTGATTTTCAAATGAGAAGTTACATGTAAAATTATACATCTTCAGTGGTAAAATGAGAAGGAATAGAAAAATAGACAACTTAACAGTCCATCAAAGGGAATACATACAAAAGATGATGAAAACTCATACCCAAAGTTCCTCACGGCACCAAGATATGCAAATGACCTGCACGTGAAAAGATTTTCAAAAGATTTTATGAAAATCTTTTGAAAATCTTTTGAAAAGATTTCAAAGGATTTTCACGTGCAGGTCATTTGCATATCTTGGTGCCGTGGGAAACTTTGGGTATGAGCTGTCATCATCTTTTGTATGTATTCTCTTTGATGGACTGTTAAGTTGTCTATTTTTCTATTCCTTCTCATTTTACCACTGAAGATGTATAATTTTACATGTAAGTTCTCATTTGAAAATCACTAGTAATATAAAAATATTATTATTCTTCTTATTTGGTAAATTTTTTTTTGAATTTGTAAGCTAATTTTATATTGCGAAGAAGCTTGATTATAGTCATTGCAGTTGGCATTTTTATGTTTTGGAGGCGCTTCAACAGGAATTCTCTAACTTCAAAACTATTTACTTGGTTGAGGTAAATATGCTCCTCTTTATATCATTTTCATTGCAATTGCATATTTCTTAACACTAATTTCTTTTCTTTTGGATAATTTGATTTCTAATTCTACAAGTTATTAAGACACTGCATTGGAGTTTGCTTTTTCATTCTACTCGTAACTTTAGAAATAATGATCGAATTCAGTTGACGTATTCGATATTGTTACGGTTTGTCTTAATTGCCCTAACTTTTATAAAAGTTATTTTTCATATTTTTATCAATTTGATCTTTATTGATAACATGTTTGGTAATATTACACATTTCAAATGAATTTATCAGCATTATTGTTATTTGTTTTGAAGCTGTATATTCTCATTTTTTTAATATATTTTTTAAGATGTTGGACTTTTTGCGAGGGTGTGACTTAAAGTTGATGATGGAAGCTCATTTGGATTTCTCACAAAAATCTAGTAGTAAAATCCATTCGGCCTTGGGAGACGAACCAGTGGAGTTTTCTGACGAGTTTCACTGTTCGTCTTCATTGCAAACTTAATGTGAGTTCATACTTTTTTTTGAACCGATATCAACGTTTGTTTTTTTATTTTTACGTTCTAACAATTCATTGTGAAGTCTTTGCTTAGCATTCTGGAGTCGGACCCTCGAATACAACAAGAAAGGGTCTTCATTGATCCTCATACTCAGAAAGTAACTGTATGAATTTTTTTTAATGTCTATACATATATAGTGGATAAATATCCTTGAAAAGTTTGATTGATTTGTTTTGCATAATTGAAGATAAATATGTCTTGTCTGGTAAATGCTGGATGCATTGATGAATTTCATCTTATTCGAGTAATCAATATGATAATAATAATAAATGATGAGATTATGAAATATATATATCTTATCTGCTTGCAATTTGTTCATACTAGGCTGTTTTTCAGAGTGGTAAGTTGATTAAATTGTAAAACGGTCGTTATCATATTTTTTTGTTAAAGGTGTAATAGTGCCACTTGCTTTGCTGCTCATGGAAACAAGAGTTGCTGCAAATCCACGTTGGTTTGCTGCAGCATTCAATGGACTTGCAATTGGTCATCTCGAGGCATATTTTTTTACTCGTTCTTCTGCTCTTAGAGCATGTTGAAAAACATTTTATTAAGACGAACAACACCCAAGTCATCTCTCGTACTTAAAATTTTAACTCTAAAAAATATATGACCGTAAGTTATTTATCTGATTCATTAAGTCCCACACAAATTGTACAACTCTAACGTGTTTTCCTCTGCATTCGTATCACCTTGTCAAGGCTTATTAAATTTCTCATACAAATTCATCATCTGTTAGAAGAAATTGCTTCTTTAATTTTGTCTTCATTTGTTAGCAAGTTCGGATCTTTGGCTTGCCATGCCTAAGCTATTGTTCTTCTAACCTTTTTCGCCATATGAATCTAACTTTTTTTTATACAAAAGGGACTTATATTTCTTGCTGACTTTGTTCAAGAGAATAGAACTTTCATCTCATTTGTTCTTTGCCTTTTTTATTTTTCAGTAAAAATCACATTTTCTCTCTTGTAGTTCTTTTTCTATAAAGCACTTAAAAAAACAAATTGACACGAGAGTATTTCTTAGTTATTATTGTTCAATAATTAGTTATTAAACTATAGCCGCTCATGCATGTCATTAGAAAACTCAAGTTACCATTAATATTCAAATTATTTCCCCCACACTAGATGAAAATATAGTTGTCTCAAAAGAATGAAAAACAAAACCAATATTTCTTAGTTGAATTCAAAGTTTCACATGAATAAACCAAACATCTGAGGAAAAATTACCTTGATAGAGTTAACCCAGTTCCTCTAATGGAGGAAATGTCAAATGCACTGCCTGGACCAAGCGAAGAATGGCACGTAAGTTTGTCGCTCCTATGAGTGATTGATAAAATCTGTCAATGTAATCTATTCAAAAGGTGGGAATCTCATAAATTCAATTGATTTAAGTAGAGAGAGAAAAACAAAGTCAATATCATTCTAAAAGGTGGATGACGTATTTCATTATGTTTAAAACAACAAAACTATTCATCAAAATTAAGATACTTACTGAAACAGAAGACTTTGCTTTGATATCCAAAAAGGCTAATCTGTATGTCTCTCTCACACACTGAAACATTTTATGAAATCAATTTTTACAAAGGGCACATATTTAACACCACTAGAACAATGAGTTTGACATGAAGGGTAAAGAAATAAACCTCTTGTTGAATATTAACACCAATATCTCCGAGAACAATGTTCCCTTATGCATATGTGGCATTAATTTTTTCTAAAAGAGTTTGCAATATTCAACAAATGAAACAGAATAAGAAATAATACCAGTGTCGGAAAATAAACTGGCGCAGGATGATATTGAAACAAGGAAAAGGGAATAAAAACATAAGCTAAAGGTTGGTTAAGATAGAGTTTAAAATCTGAAAAATAATTTTATTAATGTTGGAATGAATAATATTAAACATTGCAGCTAACTCTTTAAATAGAATTACAAAAATCTTATCCTAAACAAATAAGGAAACTCCTAAATAGAATATAAAATTCTATCCCAAACAAATAAGGAAACTGAATAATAATAACTAAATCCTAAACTTTCAAATTCCTAAAGCATGATAACTTAACCTAATAGTTACTAAAAACTTGTAAGGTGATTAAATCCTTCCTGCATCAGAAACCAAAAGATAAAACTCATAAGTAGTCCCAAAATTTTCTTGTACCTTTATTTCATCCTCAAACTAATATTTGATCAAAATTATCATCCTTGTTTAGTATGTTTCTCTAATCTATATCTTTGCATTATCCACCATGTTTTCGTTGTCTCTCTTATGCTCTTAAGCATCTCTTAATCCAGTTTCGCTGGTCTCGTAGCTTGTTGGAATTGATTCTCCTTTTCTTTTCACCATTTACCCTGATTTTGAAACTCTTCAGAAAGGATGATATGTCATTATGCCTCGCCCTTGCATCCAAAACCTCTTTTACCAAAGTAGAAAGACAAAGACGAAGGTTACATTCAGTTGGGTATTAACTTGTCTCTTTAAGCGCTGGGATGGTAGTCAATTGTTATTAAACACGTTCTCTTGTCGTCTCTTCACAATGTAATTGGCATACATAAAATCAATGAAGTCCCTCCCTCACAAAAGGAAGGATCTTTGGTGACTTAGACATTGTTATGCGAATGCCAATTCAATTCTGGTGGTGTTTGCCTGCATAACTAGTGCTAGGTGCATTGGATGAAAATTCATGAATCTCTTGCAACGGGCTTTAGATAGTGATACAACCCTCACACCCCAAAAAAAAACAAAAACAAACACACACACACTCACAGATTTAAACTTGAAATTTCTCAGTAATCTGCTTGTAATTCTAAGTCATGTATTATTCATGTGCTCCCTTATTTATCAAATAACTCCACTTTTTGGGCAGGACTATTGGCATTCCCTCTCAAACTTTCATTTCAACCGAAATATACAGAAATTGTCATTTCATCAACAAATGCATCGGGTAGAGGAGCCCTTCAAATCAATTAGGGAGTTTTCCTCTAAAAGGCCTCTCTTTGTTTGGAATTTGGGCCACAGTTACCGTAGTCATCTACCTGTGGGTCATCAGCTTGTTGCCAGTTCTTGTACTGAGATGAAGTATCTACCTGGAACTCTTTCTGAGGTCTACTCACCAAATAATGCAATTTACTGGAAGAAGCAGCCAATGCATTCAGTACTCCAACAGGTATTCGTGCCAATATTGCTACATGTTTTGTGGTACAACTTTGTTAAATGGAACATGAATGTGCTTAAAACTTGCAACTATAAAAATGGATAAAATAGGATTCCCGCAGATAAAGAAAGAAAGAATCAGCCCATTTATATACATGCTTACATGCGTCTGCACACTTCTCCTATACAAATTAAGGCTGCAAAGTAGTTGACTGCTGTATATTTTAGTTGACTGCTTTGTTCAGCTGATGCTTGGCTTGAATGGTTCAACAGCTTTTCATATTCAAGATGCATCTTTTTCTTAACTGTGTGGTTAATAAGTTCATTAGTAAGTTTAAAGTTTAACTTTTGGAACCAAACTCATACCTTGTTTGTTTCAGTAGTTTGTTTGCCACCATTTTAGTCATTTTGGGTTTTAGTCCAATATTTGAAGGCCAAGTATATATTTATGGGGGGAGGGGGGTGGTCCTTTCTCATCCATTAGATTCAAATACTTTCTTATTTTCCACCAAGAGTTCATGATTGAAGAATTCACACTAGCACAATAAGGCCCATCTTGGCATCAGTTGTTATCTTCTGCAATGTCTTGAGAAGACTATTCTGTTTAGTTTACAATGTTTTGGATTTTTTATTTTTGGAGATCCCTCTGAGATGAAAAATGTTGTCTCCTCAATCTTTGAGGTTCTTGTGAATGCAGATGTCAATTGCTTTTGGAGGAACTTTTGTTCTTGAGTGGCAATGATTGAAGTTTTTGAGTCATTCCACTGGTATCAAACCATAGTATTTTGTCATCACCTTAAAAACATATTTACTTTAATGATTTACTGTACCATGATCTATTGAATCAATATGCTGCATTGAAGGCAAATTTAATGATTATGAAAACTTAGGTGCTTCATTCCATAAATGATATTGTATGTTGCTCAAAAGAATCTTATGCATCAGGCGGATCAGCAAAGCAGCAAAGACTAATTGTCTTGGATCATCTTCAGACTTTGAACATATGAAAAGGTACTTGATGCTCAAGTTTCTGTTTGCTTTATTTCTCTTCTTTCTCTTTAATAATTTCCCCTTATTATATATATGTTAAATGCATAGCTCTCCTTTTTAACTTCCAGATGCAAAGAAATACTTTCTTTCTTTCTTTTTTCCTTCTTTAAAACTACTAAACAAAATCGTCTCACTTTCTCTTCTCTTTTTTTTCTCTTGTAATCTTTTCTCCCTATTTTTTGTCAAATAGCTAGCACTTCCACAAATCTCTTGTAATTAAAATCTACTAAATATTTTTTTGATAGCTAGATTGAACAATGACGTATATTCTTCAACAGGAAGTTTTGGTTTTCTTTGATTAGATGAGAGCAACACAAATTTCTTCAATTTAATGTTTTTTTCTTGAAAAAAAATTGCACTTTTCTACAGTTCTCCGAGATTGAAGAACAGTGCCTAGCCGGGAAAAAAGAACAGTATTGACAGCTTCCTCTGTGCATTCAGTAACATTTTAACCATTTTATTTATGCGGGAATACAAAAGAAATGACATCAATTACTATATGCAACAAAGTCCCGAAATGATAGATATTCTGGCGGTAAGCTGGATGATCATTGCATGTTGTGGGATTGATGCTATCCTTTCTGTGGCCTGGAAAGATAAGGTGTCATTCTTTGGGTCCAAATTCATCTTCACCGTTTTTTTGGGGACAACCCTCATTTGAGGACTCTGAAAAACAAGGCGAAGGAGATGGAGAAATGATGAGGGGTGGAGATGATGAGATATCTCAATTGGGAACAAATATTGTGGAAATACACTGGCTGTTTATCGTTGCAATGGTTATCGATTTGGCAAGAGATTATTTTGGTGTGAAGTGAATAGAGAGAGTCTACTTGCCATGCCATGTATCACAGGTTATGATTCACTTTTTGTTTGCATTTTTCTTGGCATGGCATGTATCATAGGGATATGATTCAACTTTTGTTTGCATTTTTCTCTTCTTTTTTTCGTTCTATTTGTTCTACCAATAATGATAATAATTAAAAATTTAGCATTTTTCCTTTTTCTGGTTCTATGAAGTTCTCTCAGTGTTGGAAAAACAGCTTCTGGTAGATCTTTGTTCAGGTATTGAGAAGTGTTATGAAATGTTCTATCAAGTATTGTATGAAGTTTGCTGTCATTTAAATTTTAGTTTCTATTTAGATCTGTTCAAGTCAGTTAAGGTCTTCATATTAAAAAAAAAACGAAGAACTTTTTTCAACAAATTACACTTCATATTCTTAGCAACCATGAGAAGAGCACGCCCGAAATAGTTCGGGCTTCAAGTTCACCCATCAAGAGGGTTTAATGTGCCAGCTTAAAGTAAAATTAAAGTCGAGTACATAATATTGGATTCAATGAACTTGGTTAGTATAAGAAACGTATGTGGTTTTTCAAAAAAACAGTACTTTCATTCTCTTTTATTTTAATTGTACGCTTTTTTTTATTTAGATATTTTATTTTAATTATTCAGTGTTTTAATTTTGTTACGTATTTTTATAATTATGTTTTGTTATAAATATAAAATTTGAATGAGTTAAATATTTATTGGAGAATATATATTTTTAGAAGGATTAATACTTATATTATAACTATTAAATGAGAGCATCTTAAAAAGTTTAGTTGCGTAATTATTATTTTCAATACTTATTTTAATTTTTGTGCAAATTAAAATTAAATAATGAAATGAGACAGAAATAATAATAATAAGAATTTTAAGTAATTTGGTAAAACTTCTTGATTACCATTTCAAAACATGTTTATTAAATATACATTTTTATTACTAAACAATAATAAGAACTTAAGTAATTTGGTAAAACTTCTTGATTACCATTTCAAAACATGTTTATTAAATATACATTTTTATTACTAAACGTATATTTCAAAATTTTATTTTTACATTTATACATTATCTCTTTACTTTCTCTTTCTTCACTAAACTCTTTAAAATCTCTACAAAAAATTATTAAATTTGAGTCATTTTCAACGAAATAAATGTCTAAAAAAGTTAGTTTTCTATTACCTAACTACTTTTATTTATTTATTATGAAATTTTTTTGATATTATTCGTTAAAATGAATTTAGTTTATATATGATTTGAATTGATAAAATATTGTAATTTAATGCATGAAATATTATTTTAATAAATGAGTATTGTTTTTATATGTATTTGTGTTCATATGGATAAATTTAATGTATGAAACTTTGTTTTAATGAATGGGCCGTTCGCACAAGCGTTTTTTGTTTTTTTAAAATTTTTTTTAATTAGTTAATTTAAATGCATATATCCAATTAATTAAATCTTTTCTCGATTTTATTATTTGCACTTGATTTGTTAAATTAAATTACTCAGTGTTAATTAGTTAATTTAATTTGCTTTATTTAATTAACAATAATTTAGTTGAACAAATTCTAAATTAATATAATTAGGTTTAGGATTTTATTTTAATTATTTAATTTTAATGAAAACAAATTTGAGTTTAATTTACTTTAATTAGTGTAGTAAAGAGTCGGAAATTCTTTTTTTTGCAAGTTTATTAGTTTAATATTTATTTAAGTTTAGTTTATTTTAATTACAAATAATAATGTGAATAACTAAATTAAGTTTAGTAATGTATTAGTTTTTTTTTGTTTTATATTTTAGTTTGATATGTTATATTATATTACTTTCTTTTAATTAGTTAACTTTAATTTAAACAAATATGAATTTTATTTTATTTTGTTAAGAATAATTTAGTTTAATAACGAGTTTAGTTTCTCCTTTTTTAATATTTGTGTTTAATTGTTAAATTTGATTATTTAGTTTGAATTAGTTAACTTGAATTATAAAAATATTAATTTAATTTATTTTAATTTGGAATAAATTATTTTTAATTAGTTTAGTTTGAAATAGTTTTAATTTTAAGTACAATAATAAATTTATTATTTATATTAATTGTGGTTTAAAAAACACAAAAGGAGAACAAGAGATCTTTATCGAATGACACTTAGGAAATCGATGCATGAGCGTGAGGGGGGTGTCAAGGGCCGTTTGATCAATAGATTAATAAGAGATAGGGCAAGTAAGGATATAAGGAGGAAGACGACTATGCACAGTTATTGGCAGAGGTTGAGGTTGAGAAGAGAAATTCTCCCCTTGTTGGACCTTTTAGCATCCATGGGATGATGTTCATACTAACTCCTGGACACAAGATACAGGAGCCAGTGACACCTGCTGCATATATGGTCCTATATGAGGATGAGTTGGATGACGATTCTTTATACTCTATCTCAAATGACGAGACTGAGGTGGAGACTCCTCGACAGAGTATTTGCTCCCAAAGGCACGCATAGAGACACATGTTCCCTACCATGGAGAAGGTAAGGGTATAAGATTCTTGACATGTGGTGTTGCTGCCATTATTCGACCGTTTGTAACTTCAGGTATTAGGACTCTATCTACATCTATTATACCATCATTGTACCTGCCATAGGGTGGTCTATAGTCAATCTTAGACCACTATCTATACCCGTCACAAGGCCATCTACAGTCGATCCTAGGCCACCATCTCCACTATTCATTAGGTCATCTACTGCATCATTATCTCGTTCACATCATCGTTCCATCACTGGCAGTATAGGTTCAGGTACAAGTGATGAGTGGGAGTTGAGGGATCCTATTCCTGGTGGACCGTCTATAGCAAACTTATTGAAGGGATTTAGAGGTCATGTGGCATGGTAATGTTTGTGGTACTATATTAATAGTAGTGTTTAATTAATTGACTCATTATTTAAAAATATATACATTTATTTTGTTAATATGTTTATGCTTTGATTATAAATGTTTAATTATATTTTGGTTGATGTCAGTTTAGTCAGGTGACCGTTGCACTGATATCGACTTTTGTGGATAGGTGGCATCCTAAGACTAATAGTTTCCACTACCATTCGGAGAGATATATTTGACATTACATGATGTCCATTTCATATTGGGATTGGATATTACTGTTACATAGAAGGAGGTACAGTTGTTTATAACTTTGTTAAATTATATAATTTATTGAAAATATTATTGTGTTTTTAAGATAAGTTAAACATGTTTATTGTGTGTTGCAGATGAGTGTTAGTTCAGATAAATAGGCTATTCTCACATACGTCTCAGAGCATCTATAAATTGATATGGAGACGCTTCAGAATGAGTGAAAGCACAGTGGCATCAAGCTGAAGACGCTTGCCTGGAGATGTACAGATGTTGATGTAACTGATGATGTTGAGGCATAATGTTTTTTGTGGTACATGCTTCGTTGTTTGTTGTTTGTGGATAACTCTCCACATTTTTCGAAATGTGCCTCTTGCATAACAATTATGTAGCCTCCGGAAATAGAACATTAATCGCATATATTAAATTAATCTCTATATCGGTGACTATGACTTCACTGTATAGTAAAAACGGAAGGAGAAGATGGCTATCCATAGGAGATGGCGATGTGTCATACTTGTCCATGCTATCCATTTTTGTCCTTGCAACTTTTAAATGGCCAATGTAAAATATTGATATAATGAATAAAAGAAGCATACTTAAAAAAAGAAACTAAAATTAAAAATTACCAAGGACAGCGTATTTGAACCAATAAAGGTCCAACTATAGAACCACAAAACACTATATATCATCTCATATCCAATATAATATATTGATAGATTCCCTTTATAATTATCTCTTTTTCCATCTATAAAATCAACAAATAAAATAATAAAAAACTACTTCTGCCTCAAAAAAAAAGAAAAGAAAAAAGAAGAGCTTATTAAAAAAAGTTTCCTACTTTTAAATAGAAGTGATAATTTGGGTCCAGCCTAATACACCGGTCCATACAGCCCAGAAATTATGTTAGATCGAACTTAAAAAATGTCAGCATGAAATACATTGGGCCTAGTTTACTAAGCTATTTCAACTGTGCCCAACTGACTTTGTTTTTTCATATCGGGCTGGCTAATTGAAGCCTATCGCAATCATCAGGCAAAGTTGAGTTTTAAAATTTTAGGCTTGTAAAAAATCTCGCCGGTCTGGGCCGGCCCGATTTCCCCCCAGTCCTATAGGCCCCCGGACGAGGGTAAAGCATACCTATATATATCTAATACTAATGGAAGATTGAGACTTCAACTTCTTCCAACTTGGGGCAAAGGTAGTAAGTCTTAGATTTGTATTGTTCCGGATCTCATATCAGAAATCACTTCTGGGTTTCTGAATCTGTTTCTCTCTGGTCTTGTTATGGCCGAGCATTCTTTGATGGCTTCAGGTTTCCATACTTCAGTGTATTTCCCGGGCAGGTTTTGTAAGGTAATTATAGCGTACATATTCAATTTATCTAAAAGGAGAGAACTTTATGATTATTTTCTAGATATGATATATGGTCTTTAGTTTATCAATGGTTTTGATGATTGATTTGTCTTAAAAAGGAGAGAACTTTATCCAACGATTCTTTGCAATATATGGGTTTTAATTGGACAATTTTTTGATAATTGGTTTGAAGAACAAATCGGGTTATGTTGAGTGTCCCAGTTGGGTTTATTGAAGCTTTTGTTTCAACATTGTCATCTTTTCCATCCTTCAGTGTATTTTCCAGGGAGGTTTTGTAAGGTTCTGTGAGGTAATTATAGCTTACTTGATTCATTTAAAAGGAGAGAACTTTATATGATTCTTTGCCCGATATGATATGTCTTTTAATTGACGATGGTTTTGATGATTGATTTGCACAAAAGCTAAAACTTTATTCGACAATTCTTTGCAAACTATGGGTTTTTGATAAATTGGTTTCGCCTATTTGAAGACCAAATTTAAATTTGTTTAGGTCGTGTGTGCAAGTTGTATTGATCGAAGCTTCTGTTTCAGTATCATCATCTCCAGTAGTAATTATAGCGTACTTGATTCAATAATTTCTTCTCTCACGAAAGGAAGGATCTTTGGTGACTTTGAACATTGCTATGCCAATGTAAATTTAATTCTGGTACTTTTTGCCTGGACAGTTTTTAGTACTAGGTGCACCGTGTGACAAATTTAATGACTTTTTATGTAATGCGCTGTAAATAGTGATACAGCACCAAATATGCACAGAGATTGATTCAACTATTTTGTAAGATATATGATATGGTCTTTAATTTGGGAATGATTTTGCGATTTATTTGTCCAAAAGAGAGAACTTTACCCAACGATTCTTTGCAATATATGTGTTTTGATTGGACAATATTTTGATGATTGGTTTGGTAGAGTATCCAAGTTGTGTTTATTGAAGCTTTTGTGTGAGTATTGTCATCTTTTCCATCCTTGTTTCTCAGGCAGGTTTTGTATGGTAATTACAGCATACTTGATTCAATTCATCTAAAAGGAGAGAAACTTTATGGTTTGTTCTATCTGAAGACTAAATTTGTTTTGGCTGGGTTTTGCAAGTTGTGTTGATTGAACCTTTTGTTTCAGTATTATTGGGTGATGCTGTTGATATTGATACATTGTTCAGATCAATGAAATTCATTAGGATGTTTCTCTAATCCATATCATTGCATTATCTACCATGTTTTCGTTGTCTCTCTTTATGCTCTTAAGCATCTCTTAATCCAGTTTCGCTGGTCTTGTAGCTTGTTGGAATTGATTCTCCTTTTCTTTTCACCATTTATCCTAATTTTGAAACTCTTTAAAAAGGATGATATGTCATTATGCCTCGCCCTTACATCCAAAACCTCTTTTACCAAAGTAGAAAGACAAAGACGAAGGTTACATTCAGTTGGGTATTAACTTGTCTCTTTAAGCACTGGGATGGTAGTCAATTGTTATTAAACATGTTCTCTTGTCGTCTCTTCACAATGTAATTGGCATACATGAAATCAATGAAGTCCCTCCCTCACAAAAGGAAGGATCTTTGGTGACTTAGACATTGTTATGCGAATGTCAATTCAATTCTGGTGTCGTTTGCCTGCATAACTAGTGCTAGGTGCATTGGATGAAAATTTCATGAATCTCTTGCAATGGCCTTTAGATAGTGATACAACCTCCCCCCCCCCTCCCAAAAAAAATACACACACACACACTCACAGATTTAAACTTGAAATTTCTCAGTAATCTGCTTGTAATTCTAAGTCACGTATTATTCATGTGCTCCGTTATTTATCAAATAACTCCTCTTTTTGGGCAGGACTATAGGCTTTCCCTCTCAAACTTCAATTTCAACCGAAATATACAGAAATTGTCATTTCATCAACAAATGCATCGGGTAGAGGAGCCCTTCAAATCAATTATGGAGTTTTCCTCTAAAAGGCCTCTCTTTGTTTGGAATTTGGGCCACAGTTACCGTAGTCATCTACCTGTGGGCCATCAGCTTGTTACCAGTTCCTGTACTGAGATGAAGTATCTACCTGGAACTCTTTCTGAGTTCTACACACCAAATAATGCAATTTACTGGAAGAAGCAGCCAATGCAGATTCAGTACTTCAACAGGTATTCGTGCCAATATTGCTACATGTTTTGTGGTACAACTTTGTTAAATGGAACATGAATGTGCTTAAAACTTGCAACAATAAAAATGGATAAAATAGGATTCCCGAAGATAAAGCAAGAAAGAATCAGCCCATTTATATACATGCTTACATGCGCCTGCACACTTCGCCTATACAAATTAAGGCTGCATAGTAGTTGACTGCTGTATATTTTAGTTGACTGCTTTGTTCAGCTGATTCTTGGCTTGAATGGTTCAACGGCTTTTCATATTCAAGATGCATCTTTTTCTTAACTGTGTGGTGAATAAGTTCATTAGTAAGTTTAAAGTTTAACTTTTGGAACCGAACTCATACCTTGTTTGTTTCAGTAGTTTGTTTGCCACCATTTTTAGTCATTTTGGGTTTTAGTCCAATATTTGAAAGCCAGGCATATATTTATGGGGGCGGGGGGTCCTTTCTCATCCATTAGATTCAAGTACTTTCTTATTTTCCACCAAAAGTTCATGATTGAAGAACTCACACTAGCACAATAAGGCCATCTTGGCATCAGTTGTTATCTTCTGCAATGTCTTGAGAAGACTATTCTGTTTCGTTTACAATGTTTTGGTTTTTTTTTTTGGAGATCCCTCTGAGATGAAAAATGTTGTCTCCTGAATCTTTGAGGTTCTTGTGAATGTAGATGTCAATTGCGTTTGGAGGAACTTTTGTTCTTGAGTGGCATTGATTGAAGTTTTTGAGTCAGTCCACTGGTATCAAACCACAGTATTTTGTCATCACCTTAAAAACATATTAACTTAATGATTTACTGTACCATGATCTATCGAATCAATATGCTGCATTGAAGGCAAATTTAATGATTATGAAAACTTAAGTGCTTCATACCATAAATGATATTGTATGTTGCTCAAAAGAATCTTACTCTGCATTTATGCATCAGGCGAATCAGCAAAGCAGCAAAGACTAATTGTCTTGGATCATCTTCAGACTTTGAAAATATGAAAAGGTACTTGATGCTCAAGTTTCAGTTTTGCTTTATTTCTCTTCTTTCTCTTTAATAATTTCCCCTTATATATATGTTAAATGCATAGTTCTCCTTTTTAACTTCAGATGCAAAGAAATACTTTCTTTCTTTTTTCCTTAAAACTACTAAACATAATCGTCTCACTTTCTCTTCTCTTTTTTTCTCTTTTAATCTTTTCTCCCTATTTTTTGTCAAATAGCTAGCACTTCCACAAATCTCTTGTAATTAAAATCTACTAAATATTTTTTTGATAGCTAGATTGAACGATGACATATATTCTTCAACAGGAAGTTTTGGTTTTCTTTGATTAGATGAGAGCAACACAAATTTCTTCAATTTAATGTTTTTTTTCTTGAAAAAAAATTGCATTTTTCTACAGTTCTCCGAGATTGAAGAACAGTGCCTGGCCGGGAAAAAGGAACAGTATTGACAGCTTCCTCTGTGCATTCAGTAACATTTTAACCATTTTATTTATGCGGGAATACAAAAGAAATGGCATCAATTACTATATTCAACAAAGTCCCGAAATGATAGATATTCTGGCGGTAAGCTGGATGATCATTGCATATTGTGGGATTGATGTTATCCTTTCTGTGGTCTGGAAAAATAAGGTTTCATTCTTTGGGTCCAAATTCTTGACTGTTTTTTTGGGGACAACCCTCATTTTACTCTCTCACTCAGTAAAGAAATTGGAGGATATATTTACCTCCATCAAGGAGGACTCTGAAAAACAAGGCGAAGGAGATGGAGAAATGATGAGATGTGGAGATGATAAGATATCTGAATTTGGAAAAAATATTGTGGAAATACACGGGCTGTTTATCGTTGCAATGGTTATCGATTTGGCAAGAGATTATTTTGGTGTGAAGTGAATAAAGAGAGTCTACTTGCCATGGCATGCATCATAGGTTATGATTCACTTTTTGTTTGCATTTTTCTTGGCATGGCATGTATCATAGGGGTATGATTCAACTTTGGTAGATCTTTGTTCAGGTATTGAGAAGTGTTATGAAATGTTCTATCAAGTACTGTAAGAAATTAGCTGTCATTTAAATTTAGATCCGTTCAATTCAGTTAAGGTCTTCTTATTAAAAAAAAAACGAACTTTTTTCAACAAATTACACTTCATATTCTTAGCAACCATGAGAAGAGCACGCCCGAAATAGTTCGGGCTTCAAGTTCACCCATCAAGAGGGTTTAATGTGCCGTAAAATTAAAGTCAAGTACATAATATCGGATTCTATGAACTTGGTTAGTATAAGAACCCGTATGTGGTTTTACAAAAAAATAGTACTTCTTCCATTTCCATTTATTTTAATTGTACCTGTTTTGTTTCTTTTGTGAGCTATTTTATTTTAATTGTTCAGTTTTTAATTTTATTACTTATTTTATAATTATATTTTGTTATTAATGAAAAATTTGAATGAGTTAAATATTTATTGGAGAATATATATTTTTAGGAGGATTAATACTTATATCCTAACTATTAAATGAAGACACTTAAAAAGTTTAATTGCATAATTATTATTTTTAATATTTGTCTTAATTTTGTGCAAGTTCAAATTAAACAATTGAAATGACATAGATATAATAATAATAAGAACTCAAGTAATTTGGTAAAACTTCTTGATTACTATTTCAAAACATGTTTATTAAATACACATTCTTATTATTAAATGTATACTTCAAAATTTCATTTTTATATTTCTACATTATTTCTCTACTTTCTCTTTCTTCACTAAACTCTTTCAAATCTCTACAAAAAATTATTAAATCAGAGTCGTTTTCAACGAAATAAATATCTAAAAAGTTAATTTTCTATTACCTAACTACTTTTATTTCTTTATTACGAAAATTTATGAAAATTTCTTGATATTATTCATTAAAATGAATTTAGTTTATATATGATTTGAATTGATAAAATATTGTAATTTAATGCATGAAATCTTATTTTAATGAATGGGTATGGTTTGTATATGTATTTATGTTAATATGGATAAATTTTGGTGTAAATTTAATGTATGAAACTTTGTTTTAATGCACAAGTGTTTTTTGTTTTTTTTTTACTTTAGTTAATCTAAATGCATATATCAAATGAATTAACTCTTTTCTCAATTTTATTATTTGCATTTGATTTGTTAAATTAAATTACTTCGTGTTAATTAGTTAAGTTTAATTTTTTTATTTAGTTAACAATAATTTAGTTGAACAAATTCTAAATTAATATAATTAGGTTTAGGATTTTATTTTAATTATTTAATTTTAATAAAAACAAATTTGAGTTTAATTTACTTTAATTAGTGTAGTAAAGAGTTGAAATTTCTTTTTTTTTGAAAGTTTATTAGTTTAATATTTATTTAAGTTTAGTTTATTTTAATTAAAACAAAATAATGTGAATAGCTAAATTAAGTTTAATTAAGTTTAGCTAAATTAATTAGCTTAATAACGAGTTTAGTTTCTCCTTTTTTAATATTTGTGTTTAATTGTTAAATTTGATTATTTAGATTGAATTAGTTAACTTGAATTATCAAAATATTAATTTAATTTATTTTAATTTGTAATAATTTATTTTTAATTAGTTTAGTTTGAACTAGTTTTAATTTTAAGTACAATAATAAATTTATTATTTATATTAATTGTGGTTTAAAAAACACAAAAGGAGAACAAGAGATTTTTATCGGATGACGTTTAGGAAATCAATGGATGAGCGTGAAGGGGGTGTCAAGGGCCGTTTGATCAATAGATCAATAAGAGATAGGGCGATTAAGGATATAAGGAGGAAGCCGACTCATTATGCGCAGTTATTGGCAGATGTTGAGAATGAGGAGAGAAATTCTCCCCCTGCTGAACCTTTTAGCATCCATGAGACGATGTTTATACTAACTCCTGGAGTCCAGATACGGGAGCCAGTGACACCTGCTGCATATATGGTCCCATATGAGGATGAGTTGGATAACAATTCTTTATACTCTATCTCAGATGGCGAGACTGAGGTGGAGACTCCTCGGACAAAGTATTTGCTCCAAAGGCACCCGTAGAGACACATGTTCCCTGCCATAGAGAAGGTAAGGGTATAAGATTCTTGGCACGTGGTGCTGCTACCATTATTCAACAGTTTGTAGCCTTAGGTACTAGGCCTCTATCTACATCCATTAGACCATCATTTGTACCCGCCACAGGTCTTAGGCCACTATCTATACCCATCACAAGGTCATTTACATTCGATCCTAGGCCACCATCTGCACCCTTCGTTAGGTCATCTACTGCATCATCATCTCGTTCCATCACTGGTAGTACAGGTTTAGGTACGAGTGACGAGTGGGAGTTGAGAGATCCTATTCCTGGTGGACCGTCTATCACAGACTTATTGAAGGGATTTAGAGGTCATGTGGCATGGTAAGGTTTGTGATACTATATTAATAGTAGTGTTTAATTAATTGACTCGTTATTTAAAAATATATACATTTATTTTGTTAATATGTTTATGCTTTGATTATAAATGTTTACTTATATTTTGGTTCATGTCAGCTTAGTCAGGTGAACATTGCACTGATATTGGTGTGGATAGGTGGCATCCTGAGACTAATAGTTTCCACTACCATTTTGAGAGATGTCTTTGACATTACATGATGTTCATTTCATATTGTGATTGGATATTAGTGTTACATGGAAGGAGGTACATTTGTTTATAACTTTGTTAAATTATATAATTTATTGAAAATATTATTGTGTTTTTAATATAATTTAAACATGTTTATTGTGTGTTGCAGGTAAGTGTTAGTTTAGATAAATAGACTATTCTCACATACGTCTCAAAGCATCTATAAATTGATATAGAGATGCTTCAGAGTGAGTGGAAGCACAATGGCATCAAGCTGAAGAAACTTGCCTGGAGATATACAGATGTTGATGTAACTGATGATGTTGAGGCATAATGTTTTTTTGTAGTACATGTTTCGTTGTTCGTTGTTTGTGGATAACTCTCCACATTCTTCGAAATGTGCCTATTGCATAACAATTGTGTAGCCTCCTAAAATATAACATTAATCGCATTCATTAAACTAAGCTCTATATCGGTGACTATGACTCCACTATATCGTGAAAATGGAAGCATTTGCATAAATGTCTCTAAAGCCCATGTGTATGAATCATCATTTTCGTCCCCCATACATGCCAAAATTGATAAAAAATTCATCTGTGTAAGGGTCACTCCAATGATTTCAAGACAAGACATCTTGTACCAGTTAGTCTTGTAGGTACAATTCATAACCAATACATAATGATATACACGCAGTAGGTCCAGAGATCTAGGATGACAAATCAATATGTGATTCACTATATTTGTATCAACCTCTACCCTGTGCCACACTGACCAATGAGGCTCAGAAGTCATGTGATAAAACTGTTGGATAATATATTTGCAATCTGTATATTTCACAACTTATTTTTGGCGTTGTACACATTTACAATACCACTCTTATTCTTTGAGAATTTCTGTTTCAAGTATATGAGGATGTCTTTTGGTTTCATATTACTCTTAGACAACTCTCTTACAATATTTATTTTCTCCTCGTTCAACTTTGCTAACTGTCCACAAGAATAAACTCCAAGATAATGGTTATGTGTTATGCACATCTATAACCCAATGTTCGTGTCTTATCCTTGACACCCTCAGATCAAATGGACAATCAATCATCTTTGTCCAAGTTCCTTTTATGCTCTTACTGTCAGGTGTAATCTATGTACAACTATTCCTATAGCGCCCTGAATGCTCACAACCCATATACACTTTTCTTTATGCCTTTAATCTCTCTATTATAAGATAATAGTCACATAATAAAACTTGATCTCGAGCCCACTGAATGATTTCATCTTTAGAAGAAAAAATATAATTGGTCACAAAATTTGCGGATACATCTATAAGCACATCTAGAAAAATCTTCTAAAACAACTTATACCAAAAAAATATAGCATATGTAATTAATTAGTTAAATTTATATTAAAATAATTAAAACATCATGAAAATTGGAAAAAATTTGACCCAGCTCAACTGGTTTCGTTCGGGTTGACCATCTAGATCAAATGAGTTCAGCCGAGTTGACCATCCGGACCAAATGAGTTTGTTTGGGTTGACCATATGGAAAATATACATTATTATCATCGATACATGGACCGAAATCAAAATTAGCTTCCACATCTTCCATTTATCTTAAATGTATTGAGAGAGTTTGTTTAGAGTGACATCTTCCACATTTTCAAATGAGTTTGAAAGAGGAGGATGTGGGTTTATTAAATCTGGGGTGCGTTTAGTAAATCTTTTTCAAAATATTGGACTTTCTAGTAGAAATTGGTGAATGGTGATATAGGCCACATGAGTTGGTTCATTTCCGTCATTTGATTCATGGTTTGAAATTTGAGAAAGACAATGTCAAACATAGTTTATAAAAAGGAAAAGTTTCTAAATAGTACTTGAACAAAATAAAATATATTAAAATGTACTTGAACATAATTTGTATTTTATTTTGTTTAATTCCTGTATTAAAATGTTTTTTCCATTGAGATATTGCACTTCTATCCATTTCTACTGTTAAGCTTACTACTTTCGTTAGTCCTTATTATCACATGACTTTTTTACTAGCAAATTTGTCTTTATGAATGAACCTTAAACTTTTTTAAAAAAAAAAATCTTTAATTTTTTATTAACAAAGTATTCCAAATGCACATAATTTTTAAAAAAATTCAAGTTTTGCACTTATACTTATGTTTTTGTCTGGATGTTATACTTATGTTATTGTCTTCTTGATTCTGTTAGTCATGTGTCATATGTGATTTTTATTAAGGGCAATTTTGTTTTTTTAAAACAATTATAAATTTATTTACAAAATCTATTTTTCTTCTTTTTCTTCCTCTTAGTCACGTGTCATGCTAGTGACTTCTATTAAGGGCAATTATGTCCTTTTTTCTTTCTTTGTCTATTTTCCTCTATTTTTCTTTCCTCTCCTACGCTGAGCATTGCAAAGACTACCCCCACACTCCGCGACTTAAGGGATCAAAGCTTACCCTTGAGATTAAATAGTTTAAAATGAGCCTCATAAGTGATAAACTTGGCCTGCCACTCCTCATGGTCCTTTGAGCCTAGCTTTACGCGGCACATAATTGGTCGAATTAAAACCTCCACCAAATTGGGCTATAGGCATCTGGTAAAACCATAAAAGGGTCCTAGACAACGAAAACACATTCCTAAGTTTCACCCTCTTATCTGAAACTAAGTAATCAGATTCAAGCATAAAGTTATAAAACCATAGTTTATGGCAATACAAATAGACTCGATAGCTGCAATAAGTTCTGAATGCAATGTTGAAGTCCATCGCCCAATTTGAAAGAAGTTGCAAGAAGAGTTTCATCATTTGAGTCTCGAATAATGAAACCTTCGATTGAATAAGATGATTAACCCAAATGAGAACTATCAACATTCATTTTGGCGACTGAAGGAGGAGGAGGATGTCAAATAATCAAGTTTGCTTAAGAAAATTCTGAAGGAAACGAATGTAGCTCATTACTAAAATGAAACCATGATCTACAATAACATCTTTACCCTTACATTTACCAAGAAGTTGATCAACTATCTGTAGAAGAAGTTGCATACTTAAAATGAACATTATCCTCTGGAAATATAACACTACTAGTAGGCAAACGGTTGGTACAATAATCTTATTAGAAAATCATTGATTTACAAAGTCATCGATTTTGTTACCATCATATTTATTTTATAGATTATTAGAACATTTTATGTATTTTCTTACATAATTTAATATAAGTAATAAATTAAAACTAGTATGTGATTTGATAAATAGCCATATTGGTTATGAATACGATATATTATATCAAAATATAAATACATGTTGAGGATGTCTTATGCTTAATGTTGATATTGTGTAACATGAGGATTAAATATTGAATTGCAATTATGATAAATTGGGACACTGATTTCTTCATTTAAATTAGATAATCATAATGTTTTATTAGAGACCACTTATAATGTATGTACTAAATTAAAACTATTTTAAGTCCATTACTAATTTAAATGAACGAACAGGGTCACATACTAAAATAAACTAAAATTGGCATCTTGCTCATAATATCTTGATGATCTAGACATAATTTGTATTGTGACATTTTAATAAAAGGAAGACTAAGATGGTTTATTGGAAACCTCATCATCTCATTATAAGAATGAGATGTATGCTATATCATCTCATTATTAAAATGAGATGTAGATAGCTAGGGTTATATGAAAAACCATAGTTGTCACTATTTTCTCTATAAATACAACAATATAGAGGCTTAGGGTAAGAGAACTTTTGTGAAAAAACCCTAGTCGTCACCTTTTTTCTTCAATATTCTTTCATTCTCTCTGCAAGTTCATAATTCATAAAGAAATAATCTCTAATTGTGCTAGCACACTAAATTTGCTAAAGGAAAAGTTCGTTGTGTAAATACGGGTAGATGACGTTTGTTATTTACAACGTTTATGTGATTCAGATTATCACGCTTCAAGAGGTACTCTTCTATATCTAATCAATTTAAATAAATATGCATGAATTCTTGGAGAGAATTTTCGAGTTAGTTTTATATATTTTGCTATGTATATTGAGATTCTCGAAACCCAACATAAATAATCTTGTAACCATAAGCATGATGCAAATATTCAGATGCATACTTCTTCGCAAATAAAAAATCAATTCAAGATTGCAAGAGGCATACTGAAAGGTAGGTTGATATATATTGAGCCAAATATTCCATAAAAGGAAAACAAAAAAATAGTGGATTGTTTGGAATCCATCATAAAGTAATATTGTGGAAATGCACTAGCTAATGGATTTTTTGAAAAACCTTGGGAAGATGCACATGTGGAAATCACATGTTTGTTACAATAACCACTCTCAATGGCATTAGAAGTAATATTGTTTTCTAGCGATTGGGAAGGACATTTGTTCTTCTATTATCATAGTGGGTATATCACTAAGGGTATTTAATTTCAGCATTTAACCCAAGACAATGGCCTAACTTTTTAATCTAAAATATGAAATGTCAATGACTACATCTCTTTAAAACTTGAGGAGTTTTTCTTTCACAAATAATCAGTACACTAAATCATCATTTGCATCGAGACTAAATTCTGCTTGGTGAGTAAAAAAAAAAAAACTCACCTTATCTCAAAATCTTCTCTACTATTGCGTTCATGGTTGTCATTCAAACTCTCATTATTTTTTATCTTTATAAAAAAATCAGAATTTATTTCTTTAGCTTGGAAACCATACATAGATGATTTTGGGTGGCTTTTTTTCATTGGGAAGAGAGGGAGGTGAAAGAAAGAGAAAGGCAGTGAGAAAGGGAGAGAGAGAGAAAATGGCGACAATAGTGAGGAAGAAGAAGGAGAATGAAGAAGAGAAGGAGCAGAAAAAGAGAAAGGAAAAGAGAAGCAGAGAGTGAAGAAGAGAAAAAGAAAAAAAAAGTGAGGTTAGGGTTTTGAGATAAAAAGGGTTTTTTTTTATAGGGAATTTAAGTAAATTCAAAATTTGGGTATTGAAGTAATTTCAAATCTTTTTCCCTAATAGCAATTACAGATAGTCATCTACAATATTTCTAAAAAATTTAAAATAACCCCAAAGTTTTTAAAACTTTCAAATTAACCCCAAACTTTTTAAAAAGTCTATTTCGACTCAAACTAATTATAAATTTTATTTTAGAAGTAAAAATTTTCAGGATTTCCATTTTAACTTCAAACTTTTTGAAAATTATTGTTTGGCCCTCAAAACTTTTTAGAAACTACAATTTAACCTAAAACTTTTTAGAAATATCATTTATGGCCCTAATCTTTTAAGGAATTCAATTTTAAACTCAAAAATTTGTTATAAATTTTGTTTGACCTAGTTTTTTGAAATTTTGTGTTAGACCCTAAATGTTTCAAAAATTACATTTTGACCCTTAGTTTTTCAAAATTATAGTTAGGCCCCAAAGTTTCTGAAATCTGAAAATTTTATTTTTACATATCTCAGTAGAGTTCCCAAACTTTTTTTTAAACAAAATTCTATTATTCCCTCTGAAAATAAAAAGAAATTAAACTAGTTAAGATGCTCAACTTTCTATAAAAAATAAAATAAAAGACGTAAAAGTAAATTAAACTAATTAGGTGGCTCGGCCATCCATTTGAGATATTTAAAGTGCATAAAATAAAATAAATAAAGATTAGGCGGGTAAGCTGACCATAAGTCCAGTTAAATAAATCTAAATAGAAATTAAGTACAAAGAAAATTATCTCATAATCCCATTTATTAATAACTTAACACATATCCTTGCTAACAAAAGGAAATTACTCAAAATACATATTTAATAAATATAAGATGGAATTTATAAACATTAGAAATAAAATTTGAAAGATAAACTTCCCGGAAATATTGAAATTATCCGGACATAATTTCTTTACTAAATATTACAAAACTCCTTGAAATATAATTCTAAAAATTCTAAAAAATACACTAAGATGAAGATAATAATTAAAGAAAGAAATGGAGAAGATTGGAGCTAAATTGGTGTTGAAATCATAAAAATAAGCTTCCTATCTATAGACACAAAAATCAGGGGCAAAATGGTCATTTCGCACCCCAAAGTCTTGAAAATTCAGTTGGTGGCCTAATTTCCCCAAACATCGCCACGTGTCGCGTCCTCATTGGTCCACATTGCGGCTTCTAGAAGCGCCACTTATCATCTTCTAATTGCACCACGTCATCAGATGACATAGATTTTTTTTAAAATTTTTTTTTTATCCTCCAATATTTCTTCTTCTTTTTTTTATCTCCAAAATGACTAAAATACACTGGAAAACTTACAAACAAAGAAATAGAAGGGAAAAGTGAAATATATCCATTAAATAACATAATTAATCAATTTTTAAACAAAATATAGTCATTAAATAACATAAAAATCAGTTAATTTATGAGTACATTACCCTCAACTTCTCAAAAATTCTTTTAATTTTCATAATTCATTTTAAGTATTGAAATAATATTTTTACTTCAAAGAACTGATCTTTTTAAGTACTTTCATTGTAGGAAAAGAGGATTTAGAGAGTTAAAAAATTCATGTTATTACCACTAAAGGTTTCATCTACCTTTTGGCGGTAGAGGAGGGAGGCGGAGTTAGGGCTGGCAATTTGAACCCGATTCGCCAATATGACATGACACGACACGACACGACAAGACACGACACGACACGACAAGACACGTTTATTGGCAAACGATTTTCGTTCAAATCAAATTGAGCATTTAAAGATTAAATTTCAACTTGTTTAACTTATGAAAAAAATTTTTGTCTTTAACTTTCCAAAATAAAACAATTTTTTTTTTTAACTTTATAAAATTTAAATAGTAAATTTAACCATTCCGTCCTTACTTACACTGAACTTTTAAATTAAATTTAAAAATATTAGAATTTTATTAAGATTTAGTTATGTTTAATTGTAAAAATTATAATTTGAGTGTTTAAATTATTTTGGATGTTTTTCACTTATTAATTGTATTTTATTTGAATTGATAATTTTCCCGTAATATAAACGGATTGACACGAACACGATAAGCTGACACGAGTCAACGCGAACACGACACTATAGCCACCCCTACTTAAGTATATCATAAGACATTGTAATTTTGTTGTCCATAATTTGGCTCAATGGGCTAATTCTTTTTGTAAATTTAGGTATCTCTCAATCCCTCTCCTCCCCTTGATGTCTGGTGCGATCATGGGGGAACCCCTGACTCCTTTTGTACCGAAAACAATATTGCATCTGATGATTTATAGATTAAGTTTGCATTTATCAAAAAAAAAAAACTCATAATTTAGCAAAGTATATGCTCACTTGACTCCTATTTCATATATGGACTTCTTCAATCCCCTCTTTTATTTCTTAATTTTTAAAATTTTTAGACAATGTAAAAAATAATTTACTTAAAAGACCAAATACCATTTTACATAGTAGGCAATAGGTTGTAAGCTTTGCTACCTAAAAAGCGGCGGTTATGGCGGCACTGCCTGGCAGTGGACAAATATTGAATCTGCGGGGTAATCTTTGCTCGTCTGCCTTCCAACTACCAACGCTGCAATCTCACCACTCTCATCTCTCAAGGCACAGCCCTTCAAGACCGCAATTGTTTCAGAACTTCTGGATCCATTTGTATATATATAGTACTCATGCTATGATTTTTGTCATGTAGAAGTGGTGGTATTACAGAAAATTTGGCGATTGAATGTCGAAATTTGAGCTATTCAGTTGCCACCAGACATGGGAAATTGCGACAAATTCTCAGTGACTGTTCGTTGAACATTCCTTCTGGGCAGCTATGGATGCTTCTTGGTCCCAATGGCTCTGGAAAATCTACCCTTTTAAAAGTATGAGATTTAATTCAGCATATATCTTCTTCTTTTTCTTTTTTTTCCCTGAGCATTTTTCTGGGTTTCTTTACCTAACCTTTTCAAGTGGACAGTTTTCATTTGTCTCCCCCACTGTGTTTTGCTTATTTGTTTTGGTTGTTAATTTGCAGATTTTGGCAGGGCTGTTGAATCCAAATCGAGGGTTTTTGCGAGTGAAAAAGCCCAGGAGTTTTGTGTTTCAGAACCCCGATCACCAGGTTATTAGTGCTTTAGAACTTGCGCGTTTATTTAGTTATTTATTAACTTCTTTTAATTCTAAATATAGTCTTCACGAGGACGGGATATGTACTTACAGCTTACTGATTGACTGGTTGATTGCTCTGGGCTCTAATTGTCAGTTCCTTGTAGTAATTGAAAAACCAAGAAGAGCTTTTTCCTTTGATTTGGAATCTTGTTTATTCCCTTAATTGTTTCGAAAAAGAAAGATGTTGTGGGGAGGGGACTTGTTCAAATGGTAGAGACTAACAAGAGAAGTATGTTTGTTTGTGGTGTGCTCGCATCTTGCTCTTTCTTTTTGCAGATATATATTTTTTTCATTTCAGTTTGATTTGTTCAATGTATGCCTTCCCTTGTTTCTCCTTTACTTTTGAGGGAAACAGGTGGTTGAGGTTTGAGGGACTGTAAAGATAATAATCGTTAGTTTGGTGGCACTGAAAGAATTTGTGCAACATAGTGGTGTAATTTCTTTTTGCAAAAAGAGGGGAATTATGGTAACATTCTGTTTGTTGACAATCTCAGACACATTGTACACAAACCGAATTGGCTCCTATTTCTGTTTCATTAGCTCCACCTTACTAGAAGTTGTCATATTGAATATGCTCTTTCTCTTATGCTCTGAATTTGCTTCTTCGATTTTTCTAAGCACCATTTTCCCATTCCAACAATTAGGCTTGCCATGGTGATCTGCATTGCTACTAAAGATTCTCATCTTTTTTTGGCTAATATTGATAATTTATTCATAAGCTTGCTTACGCAAGAAATGGTAAATGTATGTAATGGTCCATGCCACTGAGTTTCTGATATGACAATTTTGTTGGAAAGCATGTTCTCAATATGTGGAAAAGCAGCTGATATTTTTAACAGAGTTTTTTCTTCACTTATAAATTAGTCATCTCTCAGTCAACTGTTGTATTCATGAACTTAGATTTCCAAAGGTACAAAGGTATGATTTAATTCAAGTTGTTAACATTCACATGTGATAAGGTCCCATGTGGGATGGGTTGGTGTTAGGTTGTCATTTGTGTTCTGGAAAATAACTATCAAATCTATTTGTTATCATACTTTCCAAGAATCCGAGCAGGGTTATATATATTTTTGTCTTTTCCAGATACACTTTGATACCTCTGTATATACAAGGACTAAGATACTAGTGTTTTTCTTTTCACAACATTGGAGTTTGAAAAATGAGAAAATTGTCTGACTAATAATTTTTTTTCATCTCTGAATGCCTTCATGTCTGACATTCCCTTAAATAGCTTTTTAAGTTTTCAACTGAAAGTGGTGAAATGCAAGAAACAAATTTACTTGGGTGAAATCTAATAAACTTCTGTGTAGCTCATGTTTTCTGTATAGTTCCATCAATTTACTGAGCCTATTTAGGGACAAAGAATTTTATTTTAGAGTGTCAGGCTGTTAGCTTGAGCAATTGACTTTCATACTTAGTTGGAGGTTTGGTTTCACTTTCTTGTTTATGAAAACCACAAGCTTCCGATTAGAGCAATAATTTCATATGCATTTGTTCCCATTGCTCAAGTTATCAAATGAAAGAGTTATATACCCAGCTTCTTGGGATGTGAAGTATATTTTGATCTATTTTATTATTTTTTTTAAACTATGAGATATATTTCAGGCTAAAAAAATTTGACCATTAACAATTGCGTATGCAGGTGGTGATGCCTACAGTTAAAGATGATGTGGCATTTGGTCTCAGTAGATTTAATTTAACACATGACGAGATTAGATCTCGGGTTGCAAAAGCTTTAGATGCTGTTGGCATGTACTACTACTTGCAAGTATGTTGTCAAAGCATTATTTCTTTAGATTGTCAGGTGTAAATTAAAACTGAACTGTTCTTACAATTGGTTATTTCCGTGTACCTGTACTTTTCAGAGACCAGTCCAAACTCTTAGTGGCGGTCAGAAACAAAGGGTTGCTATTGCTGGTGCTTTGGCAGAGGCATGCAAAGTGTTGCTACTTGATGAGCTGACTACTTTTCTGGATGACACTGATCAGGTACAATGTAGCTTCTTTTTGGGGAAAATATCAAATATACATAAAAAAGAAAATGACAAGGACTAAGTGCTTATGGCCTATTCTCAATTGTTGGAGCTTTTTTTAAAGTGGCTGAAATAAAGTGCTTGAAAATGTTCTAGAAATTAATGTAGTATTTTTTTTTAACAAAATTAATTAGGAAAAACTGTTTTGTAAAGCATCCAAGTAGCTTCTCCAAAACAGTTTATTCCAGTTTTTAAAGCTAAAAAAAAAAAAATGAGAAGCAACCGAGAACAACTCAAGAATTTTTGGCTGGAAAAAAAAGAAGAAAAAAGGCTAAAAGTTGCTTATTTTAAGCAATTGAGAACAGGCCTATATGTTGCACAGGGCTTTGAAATTCTGGTGAAATTATAAATCCCCTTGATTAGTCTAGCACATGGCAGGCATAATCCCATAGTTTTGAAAAGGAAAAATACCAAGATACCTGCAACTTATAATATGGGACAGGTTATTGACAAGAAGGGCAACTGGTTAGCATAACTTATTGTGGAACAAAAAAAGAAATAAAAGGACTCAATCTGATTGGAGTCATATATTTTTAAGGCTTGAGAGTGCATAACAGCTCAGGAGAAGAAATTAAAGAAGTATGCGAGACCTGGTATATTAATTTCAATTGTTACAAGCCTTAGTAAAGTTGTATGGTTTGAGCTTGTGATTGAAGGTAGAGACAAATGTTTCCTTACTACTGTGAAATTAGCAAAATACCCATACCATTGAAGGTGTATGTAAGGACAAACTAAAATTATCGTATTTTATATTTGCATTTAAGATTGTTTATCCCAATCCTAATCAGACCCTTGTTTATTAATGGCAGGACTAGAGAATGTGGGAAGGTTAAGGAACGATATGTATAATGCAAAATGCTTTGTCCATCCAGAATTCATATATTTCTATTTTTGGATGTCCAAAATTAAATGTTTAATTTTATTATAATAATAAGGATAATTTTATAATTTATTAAATGATCAGACAATCTCCTTAAATTTTACAAAGTCAAAAATTAACATTCGACGTTAGTCGGAGAGAGAGTAGGGAAAAAGCCACCAGAACTAGAGAGTATAGACAAAATTTTCTGTTACTACCTATGTAACATCTTACCTTGTAAACATGATTTTTTTTATTATTTTTGACTTCTGGTAGGTTGGGGTGATAGAAGCAGTGAAAAGCACCTTGGCTAATTCCAATGAAATTACAGCATTATGGGTAACTCATCGTTTGGAAGAACTCAAATTTGCAGATGGTGCAGTCTATATGGAAGACGGAAAGATTGTAATGCATGGTGACGCCTCAAGCATAATGGATTTTATTGAAGCTAGGCAAGCCTCTTATACTAAACAAATAAATTCACACTGAAACAAGTGCAGTTTTGCACCAAGAAATCTCTTCATATCTATTCATTGTTGTCAGTGTTCGAGTTGGTTTATCTGTTCATGCTTTTTTTGCCCTCTCTCTCTGTTCATTTCAACTTATTCTTTTGTTCTCCTTTCTTTAGTATGTGTGTGTCTAAATAAATCATACCGATAAGAATTTCGCCATAACAGTTTCCTTGTTTAGATGGTGGCTACTGGCTACTTTAATGTTGTAATGGTATTGGGGAGATATTTTTTTAGTGTAATTTGCTTGTGAACATCTCAAAAGGAGCTGCTTTACCACATCTTTATTGATTGGGGACCAAGTGAGTTGTAAATGTCAATTTAGGATAAATGCCTTTGAAGGGTTCTTACTTCCTCAGACTCAAACTAACTTGAGCGTTTTCTCTTACACCAACTCCAGTGTCGGAGGAGACACCGAAATATCCATTTCAAGATCTTTTCCTCTTTGCAGTTCACTTACTTGAATTTCCTTCTCACATCGAGCAGGTTTCACCTCCATCATCTTTTTTTATAGTCACAAGACACCTAATTAGCTGAATCGTCAACCGTAGTTGGTTCTCTGAGTCATCCTAATCTCTGCGCTATCGATGCACTTAATTTTTTTTCTTATTAATGGAACTCATAAAATTAGGCTAAAATATTTTTAAAAGAGCTCAAATACTGTTTATCGAAGAATTAATTTATAAGAAAAAGTAAAATAAATCAATAATGAAAAATACAAGCACATTATCTTCTTTATTTTTCTTCATGCTATTGCAGAAGAGGAATTAAAAATAAAAATACATAAAATAATCACTTATAATAAAAAATCAAATTTAATCATTAACTTTTACCGAGAGTTAACTAAAAAGAAAGAAAGAGAGGGAGATAGTAAACTACATAACAAAGAGATTATAATAGTCACTTAGACGATATAGTGTCAAATATATTAATTCTATATATTAAATATTTACCTTTAACTATTTATATCTTTTTTTAACGGATTTAACTATTTATAGTTATTCTATATAATTTCACATACACACATTGATATATAAACTCTATTGATGGTTGTATTATAGACTATACGAATTATTCCCTCCATCCCACAAAGATAGTTCATTATTTTATTTTTAATCATCCTAAAAAGATACTTCACTTTCTATATAAATCTCATATTTAATTTTTCACTTCCATATTTACCCTTAATTAGTACTCCTTGAAACTAAAGGAGAAATAAGTTCTTAGAACTAACCATTAATATTAGGTAAAAAAGTTGCTTGAAAATTGTACTTCCAAGAAAAAGCTCTTAGTTTGCTTACTTTAAAATAATTTAAGTAATTAAATATTAGTAAGGATATATAAGGAAAAAGTGTATATAAAATTTACATCTCAACTAAACTAACCGTCATTTTTTAATTTGTGTGAAAAAACTACCTAACTATCTTTGTGGGACGGAGGGATTATGTTTTTATGTTAAATATTGGAATTAGATAATGTTTTTTCAAGATTTTATGAATTTTATGTTTTTTATTAAAGTAGGAATTAATGGGGGCCAAAACGGGAAGTGTTGATTGGGGCTGGAATGAGAATGCTTTTATCACCGCGGAGATAGAAACGATGATATTTCATTTAAAATAAGAATGATACAATAAAACGTAATGAATTATGAAAATGAGAACGAGAGTGATGATAGGAGTCTCTAGCCCTCCTCTGCCCTCCTCGTTGCCATCCATTATATCTCCATCGTATACCTCAACCATAATTCCCAACCATAATAAGTGGTCAGGGAGAGAATTTTCTAAAATAAAAAATAAAAAATAAAAGTGGCAGGGGAGAGAAGAAAAATCTGAAATTTCATTTCAAGGGCCAATATATAAATACTGCTAACAATTAGTACTCCATACATAGTCTATGTGTTTAAAAAAGGATAATTGCCCGTTTTTGTCCCTATTCTTTGCATGTTTTCTCGTTATTGTCCAAATTCTTTTTTATCATCTTATTTTGTCCATATTATTTAACACATCGTCCAATGTCGTTCTTTCATCAAATTAAGGGACGAAATCTAACCAAATCGTTTGAAGTTTTAAAAAATTGATTTAGGGAATTGTTAACTCATGACATTGGGAGAGTGTGGGTAGAAGGAATCGAAGTGGAGATGACCGAAAGTGAGCATATTGGAGTTTGGGCTATTTTTCAACTAGCAATGACTAAATTTTGAATTTTTTTTATATTTTTGCTTGTGTTTTGATAGGGGCAAGGGTGGGGTTGTGGTACTGTGGGTTAACAATCTTCTAAACCAATTTCTGAAAACTTCAAATGAATTGACCGGATTTCGTCTCTTAATTTGACAGAATGACGACATTGGACGATTTGTCATATAATAATAACAAAATATGACAGATATAAAAATAAAAAAAAAGTACAATAAGGGGCAAACATGCAAAGAATATGTAAAAATATGGGGCAATTATCCGTTTAAAAAATTACTGATTCTTTATACCCCATGTAGTTCCCAGCTGACTTATTGAGATTTGAGAAGTTCCAAAATGGAGAGGCCAAGTGAAGCACCATCTTCTGATCACACGATCCTTACCATCGCCGCGGCGGCGGCGGTTGCTGACGGTGCTTACAACAATGGCAATAACGGAAACAATTCTTCACCTTTACCATCAAGCGGCTTGAGAAGCGTCAGGTGGCCAACAATTGATGGCCCACTCGGTCTTACGGAGGAAGAATCACTAGGGCAGGCTCGAAAGTTCTTCAGGTTTGGATTTCTATTGCTGCCATGGCTTTGGGCTGTTAACTGCTTCTACTTCTGGCCTGTTCTCAGAAAATCAAGTGATCATTCTCAACCTCATCTCCGTTACTGTAATCCCTCTTTCTCTTCGTGTTTATATATTTTGATTCTGTATTTATTTGGATTTTATCTTTGGACGTTTGTTGGCAGAGTGGTTTTAGAAGAATTATATGATGTCTTACTTCTTGTGGTTTTGGCTAGACTAAGAGGGAGAATTATGTGGCATTGTACTATTAAAGTTCTTTGGATGATATGGATAGAAAGGAATAATAGGCTTTTAAAAGATTAGCATATGCTCATTTAATTGATTTAGGATACTCTTTTTTTCTCTTTTCTTTGGGTAATAGCATCTGGTGTTCCTTGGCACATAGGCATTGGTGGATCTACAATGAAATTGGAGATCCGCATTGATGTAGTTTTTGTTTTACATTTTTGAGGATGCCTCATCCTCTTTCTTGTATTTATTATTTTCTTTGTTCTTTTATCTGAGAAAAAGAAAAATTGATCAGGATTATTGATATGAGAATTTTCCTGAACTGGTTGGGTATCAAAAATTGGGAGGTCTTATCAGTACTGACAAAATGCTTGGTATTTAGGACATAGAGGCATTTTGTAAGATGGGAACATTCAAATATATGATGATTGTTACAGTCCCCTTCCTTTATTCTATTAATTACTCAAGGAAAACTTAACAGAACAGAAAAGGAAACAAAATGGAAGATTGAAATGGAGCAATAGGAATAAGATTGCACTGGATGAAACAGAAGAAATTTGACTGGAAATGATGAAAGAGTTGCAAAGCTCTTTAATACTTCAACACACCAAATCCAAAAGGAAAATTGCATCTGATTACCCTCTCTACAGAAGGAAGAAACAAATAAATGTATCTGGCTAAGGAAGATGGACCACATAATCACGTTCCCGTCACTGCTCCAATTCATTTACACCGAAAGAATGAATCAGCTCCAACTGAGGAGATGACCTTTATAAAATAAAAATAGGAAAAGGATGTGAAGATGACCGATGGCATTTATTAGAAAATTGAAAACTGAAGTTTGATACTCATCCTTTCTTTTTCTTTGTAACTATTGGTTTGAGTTCTTTCCTTCTCGTTCTGCATTTTAAAATCAGTGCCGAAGACGGTACTATGGACCTTCTTTCTTTACCTACTCTTATGTTTTAATTGGTTGGTCCAAACTCATTTTACCATTATGATAGTTAATGTGCCTGAACAACTTACCTATCAAAAGTACTTTTGCCAAATAATTAACCAGGCAATTTTGCTGTCCTTAGGCAAAGCAATTGTGGTAGAGGATAAAGTCAATGAATTCTGGGTGTTTTGGCGATAAGTTGTACATATTAGGTGGTTCAATCAATGTAGTTGTTTGTTTCATCTTACTCAAAATAGAATTTTATTCTGCATTCAAACTTGTTCTGTATTCCAATTCAATCTTTAGTTAGGAAATAGCATATGTTATTTGGCAACTAGAGTCTTTTCTTCACTAACCTTGACCATTTATACCTGCATCAGTGTTCATATGATTCTTCTTTCCTTGTTAGTACTTTTGTTATCCACTCTCACATCAAAATTTGCAAGTCAACCATAGTAATCTACCAACACCTGTACCAACTCCATTAGTAAAGTTTCTTAATGGTTCTACTTAAAATGCCGTATTAAACATTTTAGAACGCATAAAGGTTAGAAGCATTAGCGTCAGTGTGTTTATGTCACGTTAAATGTGAACCTAGTAGGAGGAAAGTCCCGTTTAGAAGTTACACCACTATCCTTATGGAGTAACCATGTTGGTGCTGGTTTAAAATGCTTGCTGTCAAGGCTGAAGTGATAATTGCTTCCTTCAGTTTTTATGACTTTTCTGCCTCTTTCTTACTCGGTCTATTTAGCTTTTATGATGCTCATCATATTTGTTCAGTCTTTGGGAGGGTCATTTTAGTCGTGCAATTAGGTTGGTTGTTCGGTAATATGCATTATTTATTATGACATGGAGTAAAGATGCAAAAATCTAATGCTTAAAACCAGAAACAATTGATATACATATCTGATGGCATACTGAAGATTTTCAGATTGTAATGAATATTCCATGAAAGAGATGTCATTTGATTTACAGAAATGATTAGTTTTTTCCTCTCTTTCTCTTGATTTAAGAGCCTGATTAAAATTCTGTTAAAATGCCAACCATGCTCAATAAATAATAATTTAATTTATTTCCGCAATTCTTTTTAAAAATTAAAAGGTCTCTGAGAGATGTTGAATGTTGCAGATGTTGTTGGATCAGCATTTGGCTTCCTGGTGTTCACAGCCCTACTCTCATCCTGGGCTCTTACATTTGCCTTGGGAGGGGAGCATCTCTTTGGCCATGTTTGGAATGAGCTAGTAATGTACAATGTCGCCGATAGGTATGGTTTGACAGGCTGGATCTGATCATAGAAAATTATGATCTTTTAACTATGAGCACTAAATATGTATTTTTTTTGCTGAAAAGACATTATGTGAATATCTCATTTAACATCTTATCTAAATATTTTTGTGTTATGTAATTGAAAAGGAATCAACATTTAGCAGTCCCAAACCTGCATTCTTTTTTCTCCCATAGATTAATAATCTTTATCTTCTTTAGCTAATTTTTGGAATGTGCAAAAAGAATTTCATTATTTGATATTTGCAATAATGAATGTGAGGGGACATAGTAGAGCTTCAAAAATTGCAATCACAACCTTGAGAAACTAGAGTGGTGTGTTTTTTACAATATTGTGTATTTGGGCATTGTTGATAGAAAAGTACAAACATACTTCTTTCTAATTCAATATATAAGTGATTTTAAATTAAAAACTCTCTCTAAAATGTAAGCCATGTTATAAACTATTTGATAAGCATTTCTTATGGGTTAATTAGTGAAGAAAGGAGGGAGGAAAGGAGAAGAAGAGGGAAAAAGGAAATTTGGAAATCAGAGGAAGAAATGGACGGAGCAGAAGGTGGCGGCAGCAAGTTTTGTTTTTGCGAAGAAGTACATATTGTTGTTGTACTACTGGGTTAATCTGAAGGAAGGAAACGGAGGAAGAAGGAAGAGGGGGGAAACTTCTGAAAATGTGAAAGGGAGAGTGGGGGAAATGGGATTGCTGCAGTCGGGATTCTATACCTGCATGCGCAATATGATAGAATTGCAGTTGTTTTCCCAATTTGATATAATATCTTACATGTGCTTCTTAAAATTGAATGTGAATTACTTCTTCTCAAATAGACTTTTCTTATGAGGCTCAAGTGGCATATTGGCAATGGTCAATCTGTCCGAAATATGGAAGATCCATGGCTGGATTCTCCTTTTAGACTAAATTTCCCTTTCAATTCCAACTTTGATCTGGGTACTCGAGTGGATAGTTTAACTGGTCACTGGAATGAAGAACTCTTGCAGCAAATTTTTTTTTTGGATCAAAATGTAAATATAATATATATGATCAAAGAATGGTAGTACAAGCAAACTGGAATTAACCAGCCAAGTACAACACATCTCACCCTCTTACACGACTAAAACAACCAAACAGAACTCAAACATCTACACTAGATACTCCCCAACTCAATACCAAGATTACGAGTATAAGGTTGCAGCAAATTTTTAATCCATATGATAACGAGCACATTCTTCAAGAGCCTCTATGTTCATTTTGGCCATATGATATTATTGTATGAGGTTTTACACCAACTGGAAATTTCAGTCAGAAGTTGTTATCACCTCATTCAATCTCATGCTATGATGCAATTACAAAATGGTTCTCCTTTTTTCTAATGATGAAAGATTATTATGAAAATCTCTTTGGAAAACATGTGTGCCTCCAAAGTTACATAATTTCTTATGGCAGTTGTTGCCATAGCATTTTACCTACTAGAAGTGAAATTAGTAGGCACACAAAGAAATTATCTCCCATATGCTTACTTAATCTGTGGAAATGGAGAGGACACCTTAAGCATGCTTTGTTTGATTCCAAACATGATAAATCGGTCTACATGATACGTCCTCAATACCCAAGATTGACTAGGACTCCATGTTGGAGCAGGCTCAGATAGCCTAAACATAAAAAAATGCTCATATATGCATGCTTGTAAGGTATTTAGATATCTAGCGGCATTCAGCTCGAGTGGTCAAACTAAGCTGTCTATACAAATATATCATTGCCGCTGCACCCCTAATGAGCCTGCCAACCGCCGTGACCTACAAAATTAAAGGAAAAGAATTAAATTCTAATGCACAAAAAGTATAAAGTTGAGGGGAAAATCATCAATTTTCCAAGCATGTATATACGAAGGAGACAGGATTTTGTGTTTATGCTTTTTTGTCCACAAAATTATCTAATTAAATAAATACATAGCCTTCTATGATGAAAAAATCAAATGATTCACATAATTTTTTATGAGTTTAATTGTTTTTAAAATAGAATGAGTAGGACAGTTCATTGGATAAGACGTTTACGATGTTGTGATGTTTGATCTCATTCTCAATCTCCTGTAATAATAAAAAGAATACTTTCAAAATATATTCGCTTGTCACAGATTAATTTATCAGAAAAGTAAAGGAATTTTTGCACCAACTGAGATTGAACTTAAATTCAGAAAGGAATACTAATAGTAGCAGTATTTCTTTTGAGGAGGCTCACAAAGGCACATATTCAGATTCCCAGGTGGAACCCATTTGATCAATCTCGCCACATAGATTTGGCGCACAAGCAAATTTGCCAATGGGGAATGAGGCAATCTCACCTTATCCACACTCCCACCACAACCTTAATTACACACCCAATCCCACGTCAGTCCTCAACCACTAACCGTAAAACAAAAGTCCAAATTCCAATGTATCTCAATCTCTCAATATCTTCCAATTCTTGAATTTCTTTTGAATCCCAGTCTCTAACACAAACCAGAAATGGCAACCATGAACTCTAGTGTTTTGGCATGCAACTATGCCATTTCAGGATCTGAGCTCAGCTCAAAGCTTTCTTCAGTGCCTTCAATGGCATCAACTCTTGTTGCAGCTGGTCCCAAGTTGCCAGTGATCAAGGCTCAGCAGGCTAAAGAATCAAAGGCTGACAAAAATCAAGGAAGAAGAGCAAGCCTTGCTTTTCTTGCGGCTGCCCTCTTCACCACTGCTGCTTCTACCTCTTCAGCAAATGCAGGAGTTATTGAGGACTACATTGAGAAAAGCAAAGCGAACAAGGTCTAGTCCTAGACTGTTCCTTTTATGCAAGATCAATTTGAACTTACTGCACAGTTTTTGTTTAAATTAGCTAAATGTTTGCATAACTCAATAGGAATTGAATGACAAGAAGAGATTAGCAACAAGTGGAGCAAACTTTGCAAGAGCGTACACTGTTGAATTTGGCTCCTGCAAGTTCCCTGAAAACTTCACTGGCTGCCAAGACCTTGCCAAGCAAAAGGTTTGATCAAAACCTTATTGCCATATGTTCTTTTAGCACATAACCTTTTTCTCGAAAAATTATCTAACGTTTTATTGCTATTTTTTGTTTTCATTTTGCAGAAAATACCATTCATTTCTGATGACTTGGCTGTGGAGTGTGAAGGAAAAGACAAATTCAAGTGTGGTTCTAATGTGTTCTGGAAATGGTAAATTGTGAAGCTTTTCTTTCTCATGTATACCATTCCAGAAACTGTATCTACTTTTCAAGAGCTACTAATTTTCTATATTCTGTACACTATTTCTCCCTACTCTCTACCAAACTGTTCAAAATATTTTTTCTTTCCCATCCTGTATTTGACATGGAATTCGGCTATATGCAAGCCTGAGAAATTGTAAAGAAAAAAAAAAGGAAAGAAAAGGAAGCTGTAACATAAATTCAAATATGGAAGATGTCAAAATGAATGTGCTCTCCACAAGTAAACTGCATTAATCAGCAAAAAATTTCTCTCCACAATAAAATGAATGTCCTGCATCCTTTGATCTGCATACACAGTATAAAAATTGGCAAAAGCCATAGATCCAAACAGAATAATGTGTTTCCTCCAATGTACAAACAAATCAAACTGCTGCAAACTCTTTTCTGGGAGTCAATTTCCCATCTACTCCAACACAAACCTGCAGATCACTGCCAAAATTTGCCGGAAGCAGGAAATGGCAACAGTTCTCACACAAATTAGATATAATAGACAATCAAAACTCACCCCTTTGACTGAAAGTACCCAGTATTAGGCCAACTTTGATCTCGATCTCTCTCTCTCTCTCTCTCTCTCTCTCCTATCAGCCATGGCGATTCTCATCATCTGCATTGTTTGAAGTACCAAGTAGCTGAACCATGCACTGAATCTTGCCAGTAATTGGACTACAGACTTGATTTGTGTGTACCATAGGCAAACTCCACACTCCAGTGCCAAGAGGATTCATAAGAGAACTTCCATCCTATCCATGCTTCACTAAGATTTTAAACACCAAGAAGAGGAGGCATTTCTCTGTAACTGGTGACAGGGGTCGGGGTAAACACCATAACTGAAACCTGACACAAATGCACAATTCCATTTAACTGAATGAGCTAGGCCAAGGATGGTGATATTTTTCATGCAGATGTCTTCAAACGGTGAATCCTCTATGCCATCCAACAAGGGAGCTTTTTTCGTGTCTAAACTGACTATGTTACGTATCATGATACCTTTCACCTTTGGCAAAGCCTTAGGGTCCCAATCTCGATCAGGATGATCATCAGCACCTCTACTGAACCTTATGGGGATTTTGACTCTCTCCATGGTTATGTTGCTGATTGTAATGTTGGCAATATATCCCCCTCTTCCTTTATCAGTCTTAATACGTACACCAGCTGCTGAATCTCTAATATGCATATCTTCCACGGTAATGTTTGAAATTCCACCAGACATCTCACTTCCTATTCCAACACCTGAACATGTTGGAGTTGTACCTGAAACTCTCCTTACGATAATGTTTGAGCTTGGACGGGCCATGGCAATGCCATATTGGTCCCAACCACTCTTCACAGCTACAAGGTCATCACCACTCTCAATGTAGCAATCTTCGATGCATACGTTCATGCTTGAATCTGTCAAAAAGAAAAAACTTGCTAAAATTTCAAATACCACAAATGAACGGTTAGAATTGTTGGACCAGAAATGCTACTCTACCTGGATCAATACCATCTGTATTTGGGGCTTTGAGAGGTGCCAAAATTGTCATGTTTCTGACTACAACATCCCTGAAAGAAATATAAAACAGAAAATTAGAATTAATATGTTAAAAGTCGCTAAAAGAGAAAATCAGTAAGTAATTTTCTCTCTTCTTATTCTCCTTTAGTTTGTTTATTTGGGTTCAGGATCTCTTTTTATTTCTTGCTTCTCTAATGCTGTCAAGGCACACTAGATTCTATATGTTTGGCAAGTTTTCCTTAGTTCTTCTACGAAAGATTTGACGAATGAACAAGGGAAAAAATAGGGGCTTTCCTCAAATCGGCTAAAGTACTGTCCAACATAATTTTTCAGAACTCAAGTTGGGGCTGAATTGATAAACCGAAATGGGGAAAAGTTATGTCATGAACCAAGCCTTTGAAAAATCATCATTGTATTTTATCTGCTACTTCTTTCTCTATCAAAACTTTCCAAATAACAGATAAGCAGGTGAAAGAAAGGGCAGCCTCACCTGCAATAAACAGGATGGACAGTCCAAAACGGAGAATTAAGGAAAGTGAGGTTAGAAATGAGGATGTTGTGTGAGTTAATGAACTCAACGAGGTGGCCTCTGGTGTGCTCCAGCGTCCTATTCCACCAAAGGTCCCACCACATCTTCCCTTGGCCATCAATTGTACCATTGTTTCCTGCAATAGAGTAGAATTCAATTAATCAGATTTTTCCTAAACACAAAGCCATTAGAGCCATTAGTTAGAATCAGTACTTCCGTTCAAAAATAAATAATCATTTTTTCATCTTAATATGAAAATCAAGGATGCTAGTTGACCATATTGGACTTAATCCATTTTCTTTATGATTAGTAATTAGTATGGTTAATAATGGAATCATGGTGAGTAAATATTTAAAGAAGTTATTAGTAGAATTTTAAATGAAAAATGTCTTTATATTAAGAAATGAGACATAAGAAATGAAAGAGTAATTCTTCTTGTTTCATTAATTAAGAACATAAGAAACATACATTAGAGAAATGTAATACTAATATAGAAACTCCAATTAAAAGAGAGTAAATTACATTTAAATTTTAAATGCTTCCTAAAAATGCCATAGAGTTGGAAGAGAATACAAGCAAGAACATGAAATAGAGATGTAGATTTTGAAAGAAATGTTAAAATTTTACTTCAATGAGGACTTTTTTTTTTTTTAAACTATGAATCCAAATTATATCATTTTTAAATAAAGCATGTTTATTATAGGCTTATTGCAGTCAAATAGGGAAGTTAATCTAAAATTCACATGCACAAAGTACCGAATCACGTGGAGCATACTCTCAAACATTTATAATCTATTCCGTATTTAACCAATGTCAAATTGTGAGAGTTGGGGAAAATCAAATTTTGTTGGGACCATTTTCCTCTTAATTTTAGATCAACATTCTCAGCTAGTTAGTACTAAACTTCTTCATCACACCTAAAATTCACAAGCTGATGATTTTCCTCTTTCTAAAATTTTAATTTTAGCTTCAGATATGGCTCTTGACGGCCTAAACTCTACAAATTATAGCAATACACAACTGCATTACATTGTTCCAAAAAACTTGTTGAATAAAACCCTAAAGGAAAATGACTAACTCACATACTGCGAAATTGAAAAATATGATCAATAAACAACTAAAATTCTCATAACCACCATGTCATCTCCAAGGCATAACTAATAATTTATTTGAAAAGGAAACCTAACTAAAATCAGTATTTTCGTAGGACCCTTATCCTCCCATTGTTTAAGTTTGTTTTTAATAGCATAAAAAAGTAGGAACCAGCTTGGTAACAGTTCTTTAAATTGCCTTAAATAACATACAGCCCTTATTAACAAAGCAATTTTTAAATTCATCACCTGTGAGCTGTTTTTAGACACCCAGACATTACCGATTCTACTTTTTATACCAAAAGATATGAAAAAAAATATGCCCTAAAAGTGTATACATGGATGGGTACTTCCAACCACCATTTTTGCAGTAGTCATGACAAATGAAAAGTAGCAATAATCACCTTTATATGACTGAGAAAAAAACAACCGGAAGGGAAAAAGAGGAAAGGTTAGTGTGCATAAATCTTTGAAGAATGGGTCCATATTAATAATTCTAAAACATGCCACTTCAATAATCAGGCATTTGTAAAATCAGCCTAATGATGATTAGATTCTTTCACTAAATTCTCAGCAGCTAATTGTTTAATATTAGAGCTTCAAAATAATCAAGGTTGTTGTAAGGCACCTAACACAATAAATGATGATTTAGGTACCTTTTTTATAAAAATGATCTTTTAAGTTCCAGATTAGAATCATATGGTAGAGTATGAATACCTGTAATGACAACATTTGTCAGATTGTTTCCATGAATAAGGCTTATATGTCTGCCTCCTAGCCTTTCTCTGCCTCTACCATAAGAAGGCAGTGGTTCAATAATGGGCCATTCCTTTGGGTCCTATTGTTGTAGAAAGGAAATTGCTCATTGCACATCAACTGAAATATACTTTAAAAAGAAAAAATTGAACAAGAAAAAGTAGGCCTATAAAATAATATTATATGATATGAAATGAAAACTCAAAGTTCATTAATTCATGTTGCTAATTCACTTAAGCAAAGCATTGATGAATAGAACACGCAAAAGCATGTATCCAAGCTATCCAGGTTAATTTCTTACCACATTACATCACAAGTATTCTGTTTTCAAACAATAACTAATAAAAGCACCTCTTTAGAAGAATATACAACTACTAGATCAACCTATTCTAGTGAATATCTCTAATTTGTGTGCTTGTAATTGCTTTCTTCATCAAAACTAAACAAATTTTAATCAAATGAAAAGAAGAAAAAAATCCAAAGTTATTTATTCCACAGGCTTTTGCACCAGTAATCTATACTCCTTTTTTTTTTTTTTGATAAATACTGAGCCCTCCTCACAAGGATTTCAAACCCATCAAAAAAAAAATCAAAGAATATCATAAAGCAAGAACTGAGTAATGTGTTTCTATTGGGCATAATTTTCACCTCCAACATCTACTTCCCTTGGATAGATTCCCCCCCCCCCCCCCGAAATAGTATTATATAGCTATTAAACCCACATAAAGAAATTCAAAAGTATCCAAAATTACAAAATAAAAAAATCGTTGGAACTAGTATCTAATTACCTACCTGAGATCCCAAGATTACAGCGCCATCATCGAGAAACAGAGTAAAATTACTGGTTAGATTAAAACTGCCAGTAAGCCACCTCCCACGAGGAACGTTGAGCTGGGATCCACCTTTCACGCGAAAACTCTCCATGTATTCCATGGCCCGCCTAAACGCTGCCGTATTAGAAGTCTTCCCATCACCAACTCCACCGAACTCCATGATGGACTTTACCACCATTCTCGGCGGCCCCTCTGTGAAAAACCAAGAACAGCTCTCGGGTCCTCTCGTTTCCGATAACCCGGATACCCTACCAGAACCAGAAAACAACTGTTCCATGGGGAAAACCGATGATCTCTTGGTGATTTGAATAGCGAAAAGCGTTGCTACTATAAACACTATCAACACAAACGCCCATGATGGCCTTGTAAAACTTCCTTTTATCATCATCAAAATCTGATTTTGACCTTCCATCATCCTATTTATGCGTGTAAATTAATATAGATATATCTGTATGTATGATTGATTAGTAGATAAAAACATGTCAGAAGAAGAATTAGCAATACATGCAAATCGTGAGCTTTTTTTTGGGATGTTTACATATGCTTATATCTCTATGAACATATAAATGTGAGCCCAGAGAATCACATGTGTGTGATGCTTTCAGGGTGAACAAGGGACGAGAAAGGGAAGATTGAAGACGGAGGAGGACGAAAGGGTCGGTGCGCAACGCGCATAAGGCATATAGTGGCGAGATCTTCTCGGAAAGCTCGTGAAAAGGGAGATCCTGTTTTGTTTGGTGACAGAGCACAGATGCAGTGTTTCTGGTTTATGAGGTTACGTAGGAATCTATACAATATAGATAAAGTTAAAATAACCTACCGAGAGTCCAATTTCTTAATAAATTATGCCTTCAGTCTTGGAATTTTTTTTTTTTTTACTTTTCATGTACAAAATTGACTTAATAAAAAATAATTGTATACAATTGAGATTTTTTAATGATTTTTAGAGATTTTTTTAATTATGATATTTTTATGAATTTTGTAGAATTTTAAGTGATTTTCATAAATTTAATAGGATTCTAAGAAATTACAATGAGATTTTTATTCAAGACTTTCTTGGGGTTGTTAAAACTTTTATAGATTTTCATTTTAAAAATAAAAGAAAATTTAGACAACAATATAAAATGTTCTCAAAAATAATTATTATCATGTCAATACAAGCAAAATAAAAGTCTTTTGAATATCAATAAAAATTCTTTTAAAAAAAATAAACATAAAGAAACCTCTAACATTCAATATGATCGAAATTTTCAATACTATTCTACATATTGATTGTAATATAATTCATCTATGCATTTGCAGTTTCTTTTTGTTGTTATTGACTTTTAGAATATGATTTAAAATCTTTCAAATCATTCATAAAAGCAACTTCCTCATCATGTTCAACTAGAAATTCATCATAACGACATTCTTTACATAGAAAATTATATAATCTCACATATGCTAACACCAAATCTACTTGCCTACAATATGAAAATGGATAAGTTAGTTTTAAACATTGTGAATTTTGATTTAAATATTCTTTCTACAACATTGTAAAAAAAGAGTGAAATTATACCATGTAAATTTCTATAATTACTTTATCTTGCCCTGTTACCATTGCTGGAATATGGGTGTCATCAAGAGCTCCAATACAATCCTGAGATAGTAAAAAAAAATATATATATATATATATATATATATAAATACATAGTTAGATAATAAATGAAAACGGTAAAAATAATGAAAATAAAATCACCACTTACTTAAGGATAAAATCTTGTGATTTCACTCATTTTTTCTGACAATGCAGTTCCAGGATTGACCATCATATTTAATGTAAGTTTGTTTATCAATTGAAGGTTTTATGAATTACCTAATATTGTGTATTCTGGCCAACAATGTGTAAAAATTATGCAAGCATTTATTTAATACAAATAAACCTTGTATGTGTGCTTTTCTCGAATGATATCACATAATTTCAAAAACACATCATGATATATTCTGTAAACTTCTTAAAAGCTTGCTAGATCTTCCTTTAAAATTTTACTCATATAATCAGATCAATGTCAATTTTTTTTTCTAAGAAGTGAACGTTTGACACCATCATTGCGCATATTAGACAAATACTCAACTAGCACACAAATAAACAAAAAATTGATTGAATAGCAAACAATGAGTATTTGATGGCCTTATACAATGCTTCAATCCTTCTATCTTCTTCAATATCTTACATCTCAATTTCATAATCTTTTGCATGTTAGTATGTGACATTATATAAATAGGACACCAAAATAATGGGAAGAAAACAATTAGAAACATAAAGATATGCAATAGGTAAATCATATTATTGAGAAAATATAGATCATTACTACTAAAATACACATGAATAAGTGCTAAATAAAATGAAAATTTTATTATCAATTCAAATCCCAAATATCCAAGATCAACATATTGACTAATAAAAATAAAAATAAAAAATCTAGACATAACAACAAAAGACATAAAAAATTTAATAAATAACATGTCCAAGCTATAAGTTTACCATTAATCTTATAAAAAGAAGAAGAAAAAAGTCTTATTTCAACTTATATTTTATTTAGCTAATGCACTATTCTAGTATCATATTAAAGAATTCAAATTTATTTGCTCGTGTGTTAAGCAAATCAAGGACCTTGAAATAAACTTCATCATTAAAGTTTGAGATTCTCTTAATAACATTCTAACAATTATACTCTTTCGTATTAATTGAGTCAATAGCACAAGCAATCTTGTCAACAATATGAGCGAGCTTGTCTATAATACCTAACTAGTTGCTTTTAGGCTCAAATGAGGTAGACTTCAATTCATACTTAGTTCTATTTCTTTTTCGAATTGATGGATGAACATTTGAACTGTTGAATTGTTAGATTAACTATGGAGGAGTGGAGTGCCCAAAAGATGAAGGTTGATATTGAGGTTCTTCTATGTTTGTTTGAATAAATGATTCACTATCAGGATCATACAAGTCCTCATCTATTAAATTAATATTTTGTCTCATTGCTTTTATCTCAATTATTTTAGCATCTGTCTTTTATCTTATTACAATCAAATTATTCTCAATAGTAGTTCCATTTCCAAGAGCAATTATCAAATCATTGTAGTATGGGAAAATGTGCGTATGGTAATTTCTATTTTCAGGATGAGTCTAGTAAAGAAAAAAAATACAATTTTAAGGGCTAAGGTATGAATCATATTTATTGCTATTTTTTATTTTAACAAAAGAAGTTCACCTTAAAGTAATCCTCCTATACTTTGTAGAATCCTCCTAATGCCATGAGTTCATCAACTGTGAACCTTTTTGTCACATGAGCCAAAGCCAAAATTATGATGCATAAGCCTTACATATTTGTTGTACTAATTTTTAAACCATTTCTCATGACTCTTATTGACAATAAGTCTTTTGTATTGTACCTAGTTTTTTTATTAAGAGAGGTAAGCATATATTTTTCTATTGTTATCATGCTCAATTTACCTGAACTATTACTCCATCCTCGTGTAGTTGCATCAACCATGAGTTTTAGCAGTTTATTGCTCTTTTCATAAATCAATTTCTTACATTACCCTTTGTCATTTCTTTGTGACGAAACTCCCATTACTATTATTACAAGAATACATGTAATTAAATAATTAAAATAATCATCAAGCTATTACTTTTAACGCAAACAAATATAATAATTAAAAATTCTATACAATAAAAAAAAATGCTTATCAAGACTCTAAATATGAGAATATATTTTACAAATTTCACCATCCTATTAGCTAGACACCTTGATGTTGTCCAGATAAAATAATTAGAGTTAGTGTTTAATAAGTAAAATAAAGGCATAACTTTCACACAACAAACATGCAAATAAAAAAATTAATCATCCGAACAAAAATGAATAAAATCTCAAAGTAACCTGGTTCAATGACATATCTATTTGTTTCAGCACACAAGAATATTGTAGAGAGTCAAATAGCATTTGAAAGATATTAATGCTAGGAAAGAAAACTCCTTCATAGCAGCCACCTAAATCTCAAATTTTCAAATAGACAAAGAAGAAAAGGGATGCATAAGATAAATATAATATGCAAGAAAACATACTCCCTCATCCCTTTTAATAAAATAAATTAAATAAATTTTTTTATCCCTAATTATAAGATAGTTTTGTTACTTTGTAGAATTATTGTGTATGTTACTTCCAAATTTATCCTTACTTTATTTATTTAAAGAGAGAAAGAGAGAACATATATTCTTTTTTTCAAGAAAGAATAAAATAAATATGGATACAATGAAAAGTAAAATAATTTATTGATATATATATATATAATTGTTTAAAATATCTTATAAAAAGGAATGAAGGAAGTATAAAAACATTTCCAAGATGGGAATATACCATTCCCCATGGACATTTGTTACTGTGCGAAATGAAATTCCTGCTTGTGATTGCGTATTCATTGTAAATAATCCACTCAGGTTTATGGTCTAAGCAATTAATTGAATCATTTGTTTTCGAGGAGTGAAGGAATTTAATAGTTTCTTGGTCAAAGAATTTGCTTTTGTCACATTTTTTTTTTATAGAAAACCAAGTCTAATAAAACTAGAACCCTTAAATATGTGAGGAAGTGGTAGGTCATGCTAGCTTTTGTACTATTTATTCCTATCAATAATATCCAAGTTTTTTTACAAAAAAGAAGAAGAATGAAAATTTAACTCCTCTTGATAAGATTTTTGTTTCTAATCACCAATTTTCTTGTAACAACAACTTAAGTTCAAAAACACATGAAACGTCAAAATGTTGTTTCTCCAATTGATTTGATTAAATAAACTTATTAATGAAAACAAGTAATAAAAAAAATGCGAGCTTATTTTTCAAACAGAAAAGATGCGTCAATATCAACCAAAATTGCAGCCAGCTTCATATCAATAAAAAATCTATGTAAAATAACAAAACCACAAAAGAAGCAAATTCAATTTATTCATTTATAAAAAAAATCAAGCCCAACATATTACATATTTCAATGAAAAAATAGGGGATGACTCACCTGATAAAACCTAGAAGAAGAATGTAGGAGAAATCCTAAAAGAAGAACGGAAATAAAATACACTTGTCTTAATGAAATCTCAACAAATTTTACGTAAATAGTAGAGATTTAAGTGAGACACTTTTTATATATACTTTGCGATTAAAAGTCCCCATAAAGTCTGAATTTTGTAAAATTCTTCAAATCCTTATTAGTTTAAATAACTCATGATTTATCCAAAATTCTAAAATGTCTTAATTGAATACCTCATGATTTTTAGAGACTTTTCTAAAATCTTAAAAAGTTCTAATTGAATACTTTAAGAATTTTAAAGAGTTTTAAAAAAGTCTTAATTGAATACACCTAAATTTTTAAAGTTTTAAAAAGTTATTAAAAGTCTCAATTGAATACACCCCTAAAATAAGTATAAGATCTTAAAAAAAAAAAAAATCTATCATCTATAAGAGTTCATTTTTTTCATAAATTACAACGCCTTCCATCTATTGACTTCAATAGAAATTAAAACAAATTTTTGACTTTAAGTAAGTTATCATCAAATTATTGTTATTAATATGATTAATAGTGTAACATATTTTTAAGGAAGTTTGATAACATAAATTCATCTAGACCTTATTAGAGGGATCCCTATTCTAAGAAACAATGACCTAAAAATCCATTTCACATCTATGGCATGACCAAGTACTCCTAGATAAGGTCAGAATATGTCGTTGACAAGAACAATTATGTAATACCCAAAAAAAAAAATTTATCTAATGGGCTTAATTAATTAATTAACCCGGCCCATTAAATATTTATTATCTTACACCTATAAATAGATAGGGATTAACTTAATAATCATTTTTTTCCCCTCATAATCACAAATCCCGAGGTAAGCTCTCTCTAATTTTCCGATTGGCAGCCACCACCGGCGCCGCCACATGGCTGGCCGCCGGCGGCGGCGATAAGCCAAAAATTTTATTTTTCTTATTTTTCCCACCATAGTCTCCCATATTTCAGTGTTTTTTTTTATTTTGGGAAGTGGAAGGGGGCGGCAGAGGAGGAGAAAAAAAAAACGAGAAGGGGGGGTGGCGGGCAGAGGGAAAACCGAGAGAGGGAGGGAGAGGAAAAAGGGGGAGCCAAGAGAAGGGGAGGGAGAAACAGAAAGGGGGCGGGCAGAGGGGTTTCAGAGAGTGGGGGGGAGAAGAAGAAGGGAGAAGAAGAAGGGAGAAGAAGAAAGAAGGAGAAGAGAAGAAGAAGGGAGAAGAAGAAAGGAGGAGGGGAAACAGCAGCAGCGGCAGCTGGAAGAGGGGAAGGGGGGGTGGCGGCTAGGGTTAGGAAGAGAGGAAGAAGAAGAGAAAAAAAAAATTAGGGTTTTTGGGGATAGAGGGGTATTTTCGTAATTCTTTCAAAAACTTATCCAGTTTTTGCAAAGTGGTCCCTAGAGTTTACAAACCCTAAGATTACCCCAATTCAGATACGAAATTTACATATTTACCCACAAATGTTTAGAATTTTCAAATTAGTCCCCAAATCTTTCTAGAATTTTCAATTTGACCCCAAACTTTTTAAAAATTATATTTTTACCCAATTCTTTTAGAAATTCCCTTTTTATACCACAAACCTTATTGAAATTCTGTTTCAACCCATATTTTTCAAAAAAATTCGTTTTTAGTCCCTAAACTTTAGAAAATTACGATTTGACCCCTTAACTTTTCTAAAATTACAGTTTAACCCAAAACTTTTCCAAACTCGAAAATTACCTTTTTCATATTCCAAAAGTGTTCCCAAACCTTTTCAAAATGCCAAATATTTCCTTTAACCTTTCAAAAAGTCATTTTTTTTTCTTTTATATAGAATATTTAGTTTTGTCTTTCGATGTCTAATTCATTGAATACATTCAATGTAGTAAATAAGGACTTAGGGAGTTAGATTTTCCACGCAACTTAGCACACGTTTATATCTGTTTTTGAGGTGAGAGTTCTAACCTTATTTTAATTATTTAATCATTTATATTTACATGTTATATGTGATATTTTATTTTATGATTAATTGTGCACTTTTAAATTCTTTTATGATATATGTGTGCAATGATTTTATAATTGAATATATAAATGTCTATTGCATATGTCATCAAACAACAGGGGTTTAGGTCCGATAAAATAGGGACTTATGTCCGATAAAACAGGGACCTTAGCCCGATTCAATAGAAGTCTTTGACTCGATGACATGCAATGACCATTGATGTTTACATGATATTTTTAATATGTATATCATTATAATATGTCACACATTGCTCCCACTAAGTACTTTGTACTTAACCCATGTTTTTCGTTTTCCTAATATCTTTTACAGACTAATGGATTGCGATGCGGGGATGGAGAATGACCAGTATTTAAATAAATTTCGAATTTGGTTTAAAATTATGTTCATGTTTTAGAACTAAGAATATTTATGTTTATGGTTTTAGTTTCATTTGGTATAAATAATTTTATGTTGGCAAAGATTGTTTTTGGATTCAAATTTATAATCTGTTACTTTTGGGATTTTGACTCATCATTTGGGAATTTTGACTGTTTTAAAATTAGGGTTACTCTTTGACTTGCCTATTTTATTATATTTTCTATTTTGGGTATTTTTGGAAAATTAGGGATGTTACAAATTAGGTACACAAACAAACAAGAATCACCATGATACCATATCAAGTAGCATTGGCCACACCTATTAAAGATCAATGGGAATCATGGACTAGCAAGATCGATTGTTTTTGTGAGAGAACGAACCTTGCTTGCACTCGAACCTTTCATGCACAACAATTCACATGTGCATATATATATATATATATAGACACGAGATAATCCCGAGAAGTACGAAACATGAACAACAAGTAAAACACATACGCACATTCAAGGGGAAGCAAATAAGTTAATTTTTTATCCATATTTTCTCGCACTTTTCCTTTCTGAGCTTTACATTGACTTCAGCATCAGAGAAGACAATGGAATACTCCCTATATTGTCTTTCCCTTTTTGTAGGTCACTTACTTCATTGAAACCTCCTTTTTAGGTTAAGCAGATCTTGTCTTCATTATCCTTCCTAACAGCCAGACCCACCCATTTTGCAAGAAATTTGACCACTCGAACCATTTACCTAGTTAGTGCCCCAATCTTTTCCCTTCCAATGTGCCATCAACATTGGTTTCATTACTGAAAATATCAACTTGTTAACTCCTAAATATCTACCTAACCATGAGAAAAATCAAGGCCAAAGCACAAGCGCTTGCCCTAGAAAACCCCTATGAGGGAGAACATTCACAATTTACTCAGTGCTTCACTTCTCGTGGACAATTGACTCCGCCTGGATCAATTAGTGACAGGGGAGAGGAAACCTTCCTTAGAAGATTCAAATGCACCAGCTTGACATGGATCAATTAAATAAGGAAAATGAAAATATACAAGAGCATAACATCTTTTTGTATGAGTGGATGACACCCAGTCAGTAGATGGTTGCAATAAGGCAGATCCCACTTTTTTCCATCTCTCCAATTGTATTAACACGGTGGTCAATCCCTTAGTCGTCAACACAACAACAAATACAACTTGAATCACAAAATCTCATGTTATGAAACAAGTCAAAAGTCTTTTTTCTTTCTATTGTGTTTATTTTTGGAGATGATTTTATAAATTACGATTTGGTCATTGAGTATTAACTCAAGGGACATTTTGGAAAAAATTCTATTTAACTCTTAATATTCGTTTAAGACTATTTTGGTTCTCAATAATTAATTTGAATTTTTCATCTTGATTTTTTTTTCATGTAAATTATTAGATCCTTTTGTTACAATTCAGAAGGACCTAATAGTTCTAATTCTACACAAAAATTCAAAATAATCATTGAGGAGAAAAATGGTCAAAAGGAAAAAACATCATGAATTAAATTAGTTCAAAATAATCATTATTCAAAGAAAAAACATCACAAACTAAATCGAACATTTTTAACAAAATATGATGGCTACGTTCATCTATCCGAAATTGAATGTATTTTTTTATATTAAATAAAAATTAAGAAATATCTTTGACTTTAATTAACTTACTAAATTATCCTTCATATTAATATAATGGATGATGTGACTCATTAGTTAGTGAGATACAAATCTATTAAATTAAAGTAGTGAGTAGTGGAGATCATAATTTAATGAGATGTAAATTATTTGAATTAAGAAAACTATTAATAAAATTTTGAATAAAAAATATATTTATTTTAAAAAAATGAACATTCAATTTTAAATAAATTAAAATTAAAATATTCACTTTCGAACTAGTGGAATATATAATTTTTTCATACAACTCGGATTAGCTTCTTCCATCCCTATAGAATGGTACGATAATTATCCTTTCAATGTATTCTCACTCATTTTGATATGATACCACTTAACAAAGTTTTATTTTAAAAAAAAAAAAACAAAAGTTAAGGAGGGCTTTGGATGAGAGATTTTTCATTCTGGTTTGAAAAGTTGGGCTGAGCCCACTGTAATTTGGATTTGGAAATTTTGGATCCCATCTCTCAGGTCCAGAATGGATAAAGGGGGTGAAATGTCTAAAACAGGACATCTAAGCAATCCACTTGTTTCCTCCATTCTTGAATTCGTGCTGATCACAATTCACAATCTCCTGATTTTCTAATCAGATTTGCTTCAAACTCGTTAATAATGGTGACTTCATCGAGCTCGTGGTCACGAGCGTTGGTTCACATCTCTCCTTATACCTTTGCTTCGATCGGAATCGCCATCGCCATTGGTGTTTCAGTTCTCGGTGCTGCTTGGTAAGACATCTTTCATTCTTCTTAGATTTCTATGGGGGTTTCAAAGCAACATGGAAAGAGAAACTTTTAGATGCTTCTAATTGTTTGAATTATTGATTGCTTTCCTTCTTTTTTGGAAATTGATTTTAGGGGAATATTCATAACTGGAAGTAGTTTGATTGGTGCTGCAGTTAAAGCTCCCCGTATAACATCAAAAAACCTCATCAGGTATTCTCATCTTACCAATGACAAATTAATTAATTGAGAGTTATTTTCTTGTTATCTTGAGATTTGGAAGGATATAAGATGGGATGTCAGATGTGTAATGATTTTTCTTTTCCTTTTTAAATTTATTTCTTTGCTTTTAAATTTAGTAGATTGGAATTGCTTACTGTTCTAAGGATTGAATCAGTTTTACTTGGCATTAGTGTATTATTTGAGATATACGAATCTTTTGAGTGTCAAAAGATGTTTTCTTTAGCTGAACTCTCCTGCTGGGAAATTGCGTCAGTTAGCTCTACCTTTTCTTTTTCTTTTTTCCCTTATGCAAGAATGCTTACTCTTTATGGGATTGACTTTGATTTCCATGTGAAAGTTTCTGTCAAATTATGTTTTAGTCGCCTCTTAAAAGAAGGGAGCTAAATCTTCAATTGACATGCAAATTATTAGTTTTTCTCTTCACTTAAAAATATACAGCATGCTGAAGAATATACATTTTTTTCTCTTAAAAAATGTACTCATATAATTGGTCAAAATCCATAACAATGTGAACATAATCAACATATGTTCTTTTTCTCAAATTTAAATAAGAAAGGATAAATCTAGAAATTTTAGATAAGTACTTTGGTTATATCATGTACCTTTTTCTTCTAATCTTGTTCTTGGAAGCAGCACGAGTCAAAGTCTGCTATTATTTTTGTTCTTCTTTTGATGGAGTTCCACAATCCTGGATATCTAGAAACTGCATCCTTACTCCTTAATAGTATATATGATTATGATTCTTCTTGTTGATGATGTGCATTGCATAAAATCTACCCCCCCCCCCTCCAAATTAGAAATGGTCTACCCATAGATTCTACATTGTTGTAATCTTGCATGGGGTTTTGTTTACCTTTATTTTGTATTTTATTTGGGACTCAATGGGGGGTGGGGAAGAGGAATGGGTGACGGTGATGTGAAATTGCTTTTCTTGAGGAAGAGCTATTGTACAATTTGGTGAAACAAGTTTTTTTTTTTTTTTTTTTTTAAATTCAGAAGCATGTACCTTCTGAGATTTATATTTCTCTATGGATCTCTATTTTGGTGTCATTATTTGTGATACTTGTAGACAGAGTGCCAAGTTATCCGTCATGTCATGTATTTGCTTGAGAGTTTCTTTGAGTTCTCTGTATCAGTTTTGATTAAGAGCCTTTAGGCCAATTCCATTTTACTGTTAGTTGTGGACTATCTCCCCACTAATTATGTTGCTTTTATCTGGTTTAACGTTTGTCTTTTTTATCATGTTGGATCTCATAACTAATTACTTAACTTGGTGAATGGGATGTATGGGCATCCTTTTACTGAGGTCATCTGTTGTATGCTATAAGGATCTCCAGCTATCATGTTGATTCTTAGATTGTTTATAGTATGAGATTAGTGAAAAACAATGGGCATGGTCTTATACCATTTTTAGATCATTCTGATGTTGGAGGAACTTACATAAGCATGCTGAATCACTTAAGCATATACATATTGTCAAAAGAATTATTTTTCTTGTCTGATAGTTATGGTTTAAAATGAGGGCCAAAGATAACTGAAGTTGGATAATTTTAATCACACCACCATGATCAGCCTCTCGGCAATCAAATGAAGTGCTGAATTGGATGGTATTTTGGATGAGCTGTAACAGTACGCCTTGATGGAAGATATAGCAGTGATATCTAAGAATATTTGGTTCAAGTCACCTAATATACTAATGGACTTTGAAAGCTTCATGTTCTTGGATATTTTCTCATTTGAATTTGTAGTTTATGGACAATTGATGAAGTAATTCACCTAATAGCCTCCATTATGTTGTATTGGACTGAACATCTTTTTGGTACATTGCATGGTTGGTGCTGGGGTTTGCTTCTTGTACTTGAAATATGAATAATTCTTCTGTCATGCTCCAGTCACCTGATTTATCACTTATTGTTTTCATTAGTCAAACTAAATTGTTCATTGAATGCTTCAATTTCCTATGCTCTTCAATACGTGTGAATATTTATTCCATTGCTTCAAGCCCTATGACTTCTGTTCTGTTTTCAGTGTTATATTCTGTGAGGCTGTGGCTATTTATGGTGTTATCGTGGCTATCATACTCCAAACAAAGCTAGAGAGCGTGCCTCCTTCTCAGATCTATGCTGCTGAATCTCTTAGAGCAGGCTACTCAATCTTTGCTTCTGGCATAATTGTTGGCTTTGCAAATCTTGGTTGTGGGTAAGCTTGGCTTTGCAAATCTCTGCATCATCAAGTGAATACTTATTACAAATGACCCTGAATTATTGAAATTCTTTGAGGATGGATCCTGATTATTTTCTTATTTTTGGTTGGTTTTTTTAACAAAGGTTATGTGTGGGAGTCATTGGAAGCAGCTGTGCCTTGTCTGATGCACAAAACTCCTCACTTTTTGTTAAGATTCTAGTTATTGAGATTTTTGGTAGTGCACTTGGACTGTTTGGTGTGATTGTGGGAATCATCATGTCAGCACAAGCAACATGGCCAAAGACAGCATGAGTCGTATATTCTCTGAAGTGTCAGCATAAGATGTTTGTATTATTTCCTCATTTTTGTCCTTTTCTTGTCCATTATCTACAAGATGTTTAATGTATTTGTTACTGTAATGTGATAAGTAGTCAGTACTGTCTTCAGCTCAGTTCTTATAAGTTTTTATGAGGGAATTCTTCTATAATTAGTTGCGTTGAAGTTCCCTATTAAATTTATCAGATTGGGAAAATAAACCTTCTGTAATTTGCTTGAATGGGTATCTGAATCCAACTGTTTGCTAGTTTTCTCTTGGACTAATATGATGATGACCTGCCTTTTGCTACAAAGGCTGTGCATAATGTATAAGGGATATGCATATGGTATACGGTTAAAATTTTGGTATTTCAGTTTTAAGAATATTGAGAAGCATATCCTACCTATTGTACTGAACTAAAATATTTCGATTCAGTACAATAAGATATCATTTTTGCAGCTTTTATTTTAAATATTTTTTCTTCAAAACCAAAATAATATGCTTGCAAAAATTGCATTCCACACTAGAAATTTAAAAACAAAGAGTTAAATTTTAATTAGATAAATGTATTCTACATAAGTTTTATTAAGGAAAATTAGCAAATTAAGGGTTTGTATTTTTTTAACTTTAATAATTGTCTTTCATTTTGAATTTTACCAGTATTAATATTTTTAAACTTTTGTAACATCCCTTTCATTTTAAATTTTATACTTTTTTTATTTTTTCAACTTTGACATGTCTTTCATTTTGAATTTTACAATATTAATACTTACGTGACATATAAGCTTAGTGGCATATTTTTTATGATAGTTCACATTTTTTATGAGTGGCATGTATGTTATTTTTATAAGCTTGATCCGTAACAAATTTTAATTTAGAGGAGAGGAATGAATAAGTATAAAAGAGAAAGAAATTTGTGAAATTAATAAATAATCAAATTTTCTTATGAAAATAATATATATGCCCTTCATAAAAAGTGAAAGCCACCAATTTTGTTAAGAAAAAATGGTTAGATTGATCAATATGAAAAAATAAAAAAGTATTGATCTTGTAAAATTTAAAATAGACATGTTATCAAAGTTAAAAACGAAAAAAAAATTAATACTGCAAAATGAAAAATACGTTATCAAAGTAAAAAAGAGTACGAATTCTATGCTAATTTTTCTTTTATTAGATATAAATAATAAAATACAACTTCATCAAGCAAACAAATTTATTCATCAAATCTTCATCTTTAACAAAATTTATTCATTTTTAAAACTAATATTTTGGTATTTCAATACAATATAATTTTAAACTTTGAGAATTGAATATTGTACTGATTTTTTTTTCATTCTCAAAAACATATTATATTGTATCATAATATTATAAAATTAAAATGCAATTAATTATAATACTATATTTTGATTTATACCTTATAATATAATACGTACCCCTACTTATAATGACGGTGAGGGTGAAGGTTGAATCTAATTTTCAGCCTTCAAGGAAGCTAGTTGACAGTGGCCATTAAGATCATGATCTTCAATATCAAAGCTTGAGTCCTTAGTGCAAACTGCATGTGCTATAAGAAGTGCATAAAAGGGACGTGTTGAGATCTAATTACGGACGTACGGATAAAGATCTTGAAAAATTATCTTGTATAATAAACGTGTGTTCTGTACACATGGAACAGAAGATCTATCTGCATAATTGCGGCTTCAAAAGATTTTTTTTTTTATAAGGAGGAGAGGACTCTCCCCATGTTCATGTGTATGAGATGTATCTTAATCAGATCAGTTATAGATAGGGTGTTTAAAAATCGAATCAAATTGAAAATCGAATCGAATTGAACTGAAATTTTAAAAATGATTTGGTATTTTGATTTTTCAATTTATTCGGTTCGATTAACTGAAATTTTTTAAAATTACGGTTTGGTTTTCGATTTTAATTTTAGAAATCGAAAAATCGAAATTTTTTTTAAAAAAAATGTAATTAATGTTTAATCAATTTTATTTACTTCAAAAATTATTAATTCTTTATCTTTTTCTATTTGAAGTGTTTTTGTATCCACACAAGATGAGTTCATTCATCATATTTTGGTATATTTTGAATCATTTTTATATTTTTCTCATTGAAAAAATGTAAAAAATATAATAATATAATTTAATTGATAAATTTCTTCTTTTGCCTATTGTTTAAATGTGCTTGTGTATTTGACATCATCATTTCATTTAATCATATTTATTTAAGCTCAATGATTTTTTTTTGTAAAAAAAAAAAAGTAATTTCGGTTTAAAATCGAACCGAATCGAAAATCAAAATTTAAAAATCGAACCGTAGTATAGCTAATACGGTTTGACTCAATTTATCCAAGTAAAAAAGTTAAAACTGAAAAACCGAACCAAAATTGTAAAAATTGAATGAACATCCCTAATTGTAGATTGAAAGATGTACTCGAGCGAGAGATAACTTCAAATGATTAGAATAAAGGTAAAGATATCAATTTCTTTTTGTCTCTCTGGGATGCAAAAGTGTAGGTGTAATCTCTCTGACCTCAAGTTGGAGTTTGAAAAATGAAAATTATAAAACTTGAGTTATGAAAAATGAAAATGAAGCTTGAATCAATTGAGCTCGAGCTTTTTACGAAGGACATTTCGAGTTAATATTAGTATCTCAAATAGAATATTAGTGTATGAATTTTTATTTTTTTAAAAAATATTTTTATTTAACTTCTTTCTTTTTCTTTGAAATTATTTATCTCTTAAATTGAAGATGAAAATAAAAAGGAAAAAAAAAACGACAAAATGAGCCATGCTTTCGGTGGAAAAGCATTAATACATTTTACCATCTATGTTTTGTCAAAGCAAGCCATAAATAAAAATCTATCGTTACTGAAATTCTGGAATCTATCGTTATTTAAGCATCAAAAGTCGAATATTTCTTTTAATATGTACTGGATGTGGAAAAAAAAGAAAGAAGTAATGGTCCACTTCTTGTATACCTAAAAATGGGTAAGAACCAAAATATTGACTCAGTTTAAACAATGAATGACATCCTACAAAACACACAGTCGAAAATGTGGACTTTTCCATACTCTCGAGTGGGAACTTTTTCTAGGTTAGAATCTAAGAAAATTCGAAATAGATCATCTTTTATCATTTTATATTAATAAAAAATTAAAATTTTTGGCCTTTTTTATATTTTGTATACATCCATAATTATTATTTTCTTTCTTTATTCCTATTTAATAATCTAATTAATCGACACATAACTTTTTAATACTCTATTCGTCCAAAAATATAAATCATTGAGTTCACTTTTATGTAAATTAATATATATATTTTTTAAAATGTCTTTAATTATTATGTTTTAAAAATAAGAAAGAATAAATAAAGTTTGTTTTGAAAAGAAAAAAATGTAAATATTTTGTTTTGAAAATAAAATAGAGGTGAGAGGAAAGATGAAAATAAATAAAGATAATATTAAAAATTAATGGCGAAATATCAATAAAATTTTATAAAATAACTTATGTTTTTATATAAGGAGAAAGTCATACATAGACTAATCTTTCTGAATGGATTTCATATGCAGATATTACTATTTATTCAAACATATTTTGAAACTTTGTACAAAATTTTTTACTTCTTTCATCATTTTCTATAAGGTCTTACGATTATTTAAGAGTTTTTACTTATCATTTTTAATATTAATCTTATTTATTTTTATATATCCTCTTACCTTTTTTATATATTTTTATTTTCAAGTCAGAGATTTTCTTCTTTCTTAATTACCTCTAATCTCGTTCCTCATTATTATTATTTATTCTCTCTCATTTTTCTTATTTACAAAACAAAGTAAATAAGGATAAGACAACTTATAAAGATGAAATATGAATATTATTTTAATGATTTATCACCTTAATATATGTGTGCAAATATTCAACTATTGAAACTGAGTAAAGCAAAGTACAAGACAAGTTAGAAACGGAATTAGGAAAAGTACAGTGTACCTTCCAAAGCTAGAGAACTGGATCCAAGATAAGGACTATCTTTGCTGAGATATTAATTTGACTCTGACCAAAGAAAAAAGAAAAAAGAAAAAAAGAAGCTACTACTCTTATTGTGACTGCAATACATTTTCTGAATCCTTGGCACATTCATGTCCTAGCAACTTGAGGAACATTCTTGCCTTGGTCTTGATTCTCCCATTGCACTGACTTTGAAGAAGTAACAGTAATTGCGTCAGAAGCCCACCATAAATTGCTTCCTCTCTGGCTTGATATGAACCATTAATGCATAATGCCTTTAGTGAATTTATGGCACTTTCACTTCCTTCATGATCTGATACTCTGAATACCATCTTTACCAGAGCTTTAATTCCCCTGGGATGTTTGATAATGGCTTCTTTTGCAGTTTCTTCTGCTACAAGTAGTTCTATTATTGCTATAGCCATTGGTGCCAAGCTCTGTTTTTCACTGTTCATAATGCAATCAGTTAGTGCTTCAATTATACCTTCTCGTACCATTTTCTCTCTGTTTGATTCAATTGAACATAAGGCGGATAAGGCCCGAATCCCTGCTTCAGAAGCCTCGGATTGATCTCTAATAAGAAGAAATATTTCTACCAAAAATTTGTGGGATTCTGCTATCTTGGAACAAAGTTCTTGTGTCTCCAAAGATGAAGAAATTACCTCCACCAACTGGCACAAGTATTTCTTGATAATGATATTCCCTTGCTCGAATAAGGAAAGAAAAATTATTAATGTGGACTCTGTTTTGATCACGTTTAGTGTCCTGAGATTGCCAAACTCTAACAACTTCAGAGCACAAGAAATTGCTCTTTCCACAAACCTGAAGTCGTCATCTTGAAAATGTGAACTATCTCTGGGCTTAAAAATCAGCTTCAACAACAGTGGGAGGAACTCTAAATGGATTAGGGATGAATTCTGCAGTGGCAATTCTTCTGATAAAGCAAGAATCCTTTCCAGTGCTTGAAGTTTCTTGTCCAATGTGGATTCTTGTGACTCGAGACAAAGCTTGAGTGCAGCAATGGAGTTATCTATGAAATTGGCATAATCTTCATGACCTTGGCCTCCCCCTCCTCTTTGAAGCCACTGATCAATCAAATGGCGAACATTGTGATTGGGCACTAACGAAAGATCTTCGAGTTTCTGCATTGTGACTGGACATGTTAGATTGCCAGCAGCAAGCCATTCTTCTATGCTGGATCTGTCGTAAGTTTGGCCTGTGCATAGAGTCACAGGATCTCTGAACAAATCAAGACTTATTGGACACTTGAACAAAGGGGGAATACTCATCTCTGATTCTTTCATCAGTGAACGAAATGGGACACGAACATAACCATTAGAAATGAGAGATTAATGCAAAGAACTAGAGCAAGAATGAGAGACCTAACAAATTACACACAAAACAAGAAAGTTTTTTTGCAAAAAGACAAGTAGAAAGATGAAGTTGGAACAAGACACTAAGCAGAAAGTAGAGGGCCAGCTGAGCAAAGCACATAAGAAAGAGAGAAAGGAGAGGATAGAACTATGGAGTCCAAGTTGGAAGTATCAGAGAAAACAATGACATACAAACACTAGAAATGGATAGAAAGTAGAAACCCAATTGAAAGTTGCAAAAGCGAAATGGTACTAATGAGAGAAGGTGGAATAATTATAAATTATAATGGGGACAATCCAGTCAAACTGTCCTACCAAACTAAAATAATAGTTTTAGTATCTGTGAAGTTTGAATAGACTGCTTAAGAAAATTCATCCTGTAATGGGAGCACATTTGTTGGAGCCATCGCTGGTAATGGGTAATGGAAACTCACAATAATAACACTGTTTTAAGAAAAGAAAAAAATTTAAGGTGATTGAATCACTTAACTAAATTTACATCTATGGCTCTCAAAAGAGGAAAACAAAAACCACTATATAATTTTCACATAATTTTCACTCGTCATTAAATTAAAAATTCTTCTCATAACATAATTTATTAACGAATTAGGTTAATTTTTTTATTAAAAGAAAAAACGATAATTACTCTTGTAAGTGCATAACAATGTACGTCATGCCTTATAAAATTAAAATTATAATAATTCAAATATTTCTTTTTTATATATTTCTAGTTGATATATGAAATTGGACAAAAATCTTAATTTTAATTGATTAGGACTTTTAGTCATAGTCAATGTGAGATTTTAGGAAATTAAATGATACAATAATTATTCTATGTTTTATTTTCTTCCAAATTCTCATTTATTTCTAATTTATAAATAAAGTAAATTCTTATAAATAATTTTATATTCAGATTGCTCTAAAAAAATTGAAAAAACGAGAAAAAAATCTTATTTCTGCCTATATTCATTATTTTATTTCCTTTTTTCACAAAATTGAAGATACATAATTGTTTTTGTTTAACCTGAGAAATCTTTATGAAATGCAAATATGTGTATAGCATAAATAGAAATATATATATATATATATATATAATTTTTTTTTTATAGCCGTGTCATCTCTCTGTTTTTGAGAGTTTTTTTTTATTTTTTATGTAAGTCTGTTTCCTGATACAATTTTAAGTAAACGGTTTCAGTTTCGACGCTCAATTCTACCTTTGTTAGGTGCGCGCGCTCTCTCTCTCTCTCTCTCTCTCTCTCTCTCTCTCTCTCTCTCTCTCTCTCTCTCTCTCTATCTATCTATCTATCCTGAAATGCATGTTGGGATTGATGATTTGATGTAATTGAAGCCTCTTCTGATAGATTGACAATGTGATATTGAAAAAGTTTCTCTTGATGTGATTTGATTCGAAGCATTCGCATTTTGCTGAATGGATTCAGCAACAACTTCATCGTCTATTCCTAATGAATTTGATCACTTATTCAAATTGCTGTTAATTGGCGACTCTGGCGTTGGAAAAAGCACTCTTGTTCTCAGCTTCACTTCTGAGACATTTGAACATCTCTCGCCTACCATTGGTATTTTGTTTTATTTTTTTATTTTTTGACTTGTTACTTGGTATTTGATTGTTTGTAACATGGTAGTGCAATTGCTTCTGGATTTTATGTAGATTTATAAATTATAATTTCTAAACATCCATCCCTCTGCATTTGGTTGTTCTAGACCAACAGGAATGAAACATGCTGTGTTCCTTAATTTTGAATATTCTACTTTTGGTTTCATTTTTCAAGTTTGCAAAAGAGAAGAAATATTATCTGGTTATGACAATTCATGGATAGGTGATGACTTATTCCTCTAGTTCTAGTCTGAGAGGTCGTAATGAAGTGGTTGGAGTAATCTTAAACGATTTTGCTCATATTATTTGATTATTTTCATTGCTTCCGTGCTAAAAGAATCTAAAATGAAAATCTAATGATTATGGATTTACATATAGTAATCACGTTGAGCTCTGCATTTTTTATTTTTCTTTCATTTCCAGATGTCTTCTGATTCATTCTAGTTTTATTTTACTCTTTGGCAAGCACTCCAATAATTTTGGTGCCTAGATGAATTGCCAAGACATTAAACAAAATATAAACTGTTTAGGTTTGTAATTTGGTTTATTTCTTTGGTAGGTGTTGATTTCAAGGTTAAATATGTACTTATGGGAGGCAAAAAGCTAAAGCTTGCAATTTGGGATACAGGTAAATTATGTAGATAATGCTCTTTGTTTATATAAATTGCCTTCTGCACTTTTTCTGGTCCAGTTACGACATATACTGCCGCTTCATGAAAATCTAAGCATTGATGTTGTAGCTGATTTTAGCAAATCAAAGAGTGTATTTTTCCTTCTCTAAGTTTATATTGGAATTGGCTTGTCTCATCTTTGGAGCACAGGGCATGTATGCTTGAGCAGCTAAGATTAGCTAGCTAGCTAGTTGCTTCAATTACATGAATTTCTTCCTAGCTCAACTAAATTCTTCTTTAGTGTAAATGGACGTATAACTCTTTCTTACAACATCTTTTGTTTTGTTTTTCTTTTTACCATAGATAATTTTTTATAACTAATTTGGTGCCTGATGCTGATGCCCCCAGTTTGTTGTATACATTGGCATATAAATGTTTTGAGCATTGTTCAAACTTAAAAGGTAAAATGGCTTGGAGTTGTTTTCATGGCTGTTGAAGTAAGAGTTATCAGATTTAAGCTTCTGATCGTGATTGTAGTAAGACTGATAACAAGTTATTGGAATCTTTTTCATTGGACATGCTTACTAAAGAAGAAATGTTATTAAAAAGATTGATGTCAACTAATTTATTAATTGACTCTCTTATTTTAAATATGGTGATCATGAATCACAGTACGTATTTGGGATTTCATTCATTTTGGCAGATGAACTAGTAAATATCAGAGGCTGTACTTGCATTAACCAGAACTAAGGTTTTTCTGGATCGTGGTTTACAGGTTGATTGTTTGTTTTGCAGCTGGCCAGGAAAGATTCAGAACACTGACAAGCTCATATTACAGAGGAGCTCAAGGAATAATCATGGGTACTTTAGTTACTGTTTAATTTTTGTGTTTTCTTCATTGCATATGCTTAAACTATGGACGCTAGCTTTCTGACTACTGATCATCCTTAAGATACATTATTAGCAAAAGGAAGATTTGCATCGGTTAAGAGTGTAAGAAAGTTATAGTAAATTATTACTCATATGAGTTTCTACTTTTGTGAATATTGAACTGCTCCCTAAAATCATATTTATTTTTAAAATGTGCTCTCAAGTCATTTTGGAAAAAGTTGTTTAACCTATTGCATTAGAGGAGGAAGCAAAAGCTGTCCTAATTGTCCTAATTGTCCGAAGATGCAGGACAACCTCGCCAAAGCTGTCCCCCAAAGCTACCTTCAACACTCTTCATTGTCTTAAGCCATAGATGTTAATCTAGACAAAAAATAGAGGTTTATTTGCAGGATTTCAGAATGCGGAGTCTATGATATAAGTTTAATCAATAAAAAGGTAAGTAAAAGGAAAAGAGTGAGGGAGACCCTAGGCGTCACACCTGGGACCTAAAGGCGTTACACCTCAAGTATGATTGCATCACACAGCCATGATTAAGGGAAATCTGTAGACTATTATTGATTGAAAAATCAGCGTTTTTATTCACCACAAAACCTTCTTTTCAAAGTCAGTTCCTACATGTTTTACCAACAAATCAACTTTAGCCTTTTGATTAGGAGTAATCTTCTCATAAACATCTCCAGTGCCATGCATGCATCCTCTTTGTGCAGTAATGTACTTGGTTGGAAGTCAATTTTTCTACCCCTCTTCAAACAGAATTTTATGTTGCCCTTCATCATAAACACATGCTTCTTTTGCTATCCTTTCCAAGTTCCTTTGATACATAAAGACCGGTTGTCTTGATCGTAACTTCAAGATGCACATTAAGCACTCTTGAATTAATAATTAGTGCTAAAGGAGTAAGCAAACCATTAGTTCCTTTCTCTTGTTCATTCCTTAGTCAATGTACTGCAGATGTTCTTGTTTCATTATAAGCTCAAGTTTCTTAGGCTCTTTTTTCTTTCTCTATATGATGCCTCATAGTTTCTACATTTGAAGGCTTTAGAACAGCCTGTTTATTATTAATGTTGAAAGAACGAGTGTTTTCCTTCCCTTCATGCTTCACCTCTCAATCGTAAAGCCAAGGACGACCGAGTAGACTATGTGTACCAGTCATCTGGGTGTTATGTTCCCAGCTAGTGGTTAATTCAAAGCATCCTGGACATGGCCAAATTATGAAAGTTAACAATTAATGTTTACGGACTAATAAGTACTCCTAATCAGATCATATTTCATATGTTATATCTGAAAGCTTTAGCAGGGAAATGTGAAAGAGCATGTGGTAATTGCTTACTTTGTCTGTGCTCCGTAATTTATACTTCTGATTGTCAATTGACAGTATTCATTGTATATTGAAATGACTGGTAAAATTTGAAATTTAGTTTTTTAATTTTTCTTTTTCCATTTTTCATCTAGTTTCCCATTGGTCTTATTGTATTTTTATTGAATTTGCATAAAATCTTCTATACCTGGACTTTGGTGCTCATATTCTTTTGCCACAGTTTATGATGTAACAAGACGAGACACATTCACAAATCTTTCTGAAGTGTGGGCTAAGGAGATTGACCAATACTCTACAAATCAAGATTGCATCAAAATGCTTGTGGGAAACAAAGTTGACAAGGTAATACTTGTGCAGAATCACCTCTTAGTTGGAAATTTTTTTTTAAAACTTTTTTATTATTGCACCAGAATATACATTCTTGTTAGAAGTTGGAATCCTCATGATCAATTCTGCCCTAAGAGAGACTGGTCTTTGAATTATGTTGTCACAGTTGAATACATACATCCTGTGGCACAACTGTATGTTGATTCTTGTAGTCTCTGGTGGTTCAGCCAGCATTTTAGTACAGGTGGTGGAAACTGTATCTACAGACAGGTTTTCTAGAATAAAGATTGAGAGGTCAAAATAAGTAATCTGGAAATTAAAAAAATTTAGTGACCTAATTAATATTTATTTACTATAATCAGAAATCCACAGCCTACTTTAAATACAAGTATCCAATTACTTTGAAATAGAAGAAAAGAAGTTGCAGAATAGATATAATCCTAGGTTTTATTACAAAATTTTTAAATTTAACCCTCATATGAATAAAATCTGGGTAGACAGGTAATAATACAGGATAAACAAGAAACTTAGCCAACACTGACCAATAGATCTCCTGTTTACTTCTTGCTGGAGAAGCAAGGAACCTGAAGAGAGAACATTAATGACTAAATTTTCTACTTCCTAAATTAGTGCAATAGATGGACAAGGCTAGAAAAAAATAAAAATCCAGAATAGATATAATCCTAAGTTTTATTACAAAACTCTAAATTGAACCATCATATGAATAGAAGTTATAATTAGGGGATAAACAAGCAAAGTAGTCAACAAAGGATGTTAGAGCTCCTGATTTTCTTCTTGTTAGAGCATATAAGGAACCCGAAGACAGAGTGTTAAAGGCTAAAGTCTCTATTTTCTAATATATTTTTTCCAGGAGAATGAAAGGACTGTAACAAAAAAGGAAGGACTAAATTTTGCCCGGGAATTTGGATGCCTTTTTATTGAGTCCAGTGCAAAGACTCTTGTTAATGTGCAACAATGCTTTGAAGAGCTTATCTTGAAGGTATGTTGAATCTCTTGAAATCTTCTACTGCTTGTGGATATATGCGATATATTTTCAAGCATGGGTTCCTATAGTTGATTGAGGAATTGAATTGTCTCTTTTACTTCTCCTTTTATCAAATCTTTTCTCTAGTTTTTTTTTTTTTGTTCTTTTTGAAGGAATGCTCTACATATTTGAGTTTCAATTAATCACAGCTTCCATAGAATCCAATACAAATTTGTGCCCAGGAAAAGGGAGCATGCCCTTAAGTAAGGTTACTGAGGAAAGGGGTACTATAAAATCCTAACTAAATTTCAAAGTTCTTTGCCTAAATTCTTGAACTAAATTCTTTGACAGAATATCATGCATATAATGCATGACAGAATCTCTACAAACTATATCTATAGACAGACTTTTAAGCGTTATGTGCATGATATTCAAGAATTACTCAGAGATATAATTCTGTAGAAGTTAATGAAAACACTAAGTTTCTCACTGGTAGTTTGCAAGCAATAGTACTACCTACTCCGTATATTGATCTGCTGTAGCAGGAGGTACCCCAGAAATTTCTTGATATATACATAAAATTCTGAAATTATACTTCTCTTTTGACCAAAACAAGAATCTCTACTAGCACCAGAAACAAGCACCAAATAATTCATGAAGCAAAGATGTGAGCTTTTCGGCTTCATGAGTCTGGGTAGCCAAATATTATTTTTCAATTAGGCATGACACTGTGAAATGCATCTTTCGAGATTGAATTTATTTGTCTATATCTTATACTATTGTCAAAAAGATTTTCTAATATACCAAATAAGTAGAACATACAATATAAAATTAGTCATACATTTATAAATCCAATGTACATGCCTTTACCAAAATGAGCAACTCCCCTTATAATGGACTGGAAATCCCATGAAAAAGTTCCATATGCTTTCATGATTGAAAAATATTGATATATCTGGATTTATTGTGATAATTCCTTCACAACTTCGAGCAGTAGAAGTACTAGTTTCTGCAATATTCTTCCTTTCAGGAAAGCTGTTTAAAAACATGTGACAATTTTTTATACGCACATTCACCTATTAGTCACATTAGGACTCCATTCGATGCTGCATAATACAGCATGCTGAATAAAATCCTTATTGATGTCACCTAGCATTATTGAACTAGTCCCTCAGTACGTAGTACATAATAAGACTGAAAAACAAAATTATTTAACTGTTTCAACCACTTTGGTAGCTCTAGCATCCTAGTTCTTGGTGTAAAGATCTAGCGTAAAACTATCAATTTTAGGATTTGTCTCACTTTTGTTTAGAAACATATATAATATCCTCTTAACCTTACTATTGCAATTGAGTTTCATATTTGGAGCCTCTGGTCTTGCTGTACAATGTTTCAGCTTTTGTGATGCCTGGCTGCACTTTAAAATTATAATAGAACACTAAGACTAGACTGTCTTTGGTTTCATTTCATCCATTTAAGGAATTTTCTTGTTCCATACTCTCATGGATAATATTCTGGATCCTGAAATTGTGGATTTGGTTTTTATTTTTCTTTTCATGAACATATACATTTTGGAAAGCATAGATTGTGAAGCCTTCTGAAGTTCTATTACTGGTTGATTTTTGGGACTGAGTAAATGGTTATATGGAAATAAATGACCTCTTTTGAAGCAGTAATCACAACCCCATGCTCCGCATCTATGATATCTTTTTTACCTTAATAAGGAAAAGAGAAAAAAAAATTCAACTATCTGAAGTCTTGTCCACTTTCTGTAAACAAAGAAAGTATGGATACAAAAGTTTGTTTTTGTTAATAAAAAATTTATGAAATAGAAAAATTTACAATAGCTGTTGCTTGTTTCTAAAACCTCATTTTGCTTGTTTTGGGTCAAACTTAGTTTCCCACACAATATTTTTTTTTTTGGTACGAATTTCCATTGTTTATTCCTATCCTCTTACATGATTCTGAACACATGGATTATGATTCAAAATTTGCAGATTCTAGATACTCCAAGCCTCTTGGCTGAGAGCTCTAGGAACATCAAGAAAAACATCTTTACAGAGAAGCCACCACAGGATGGTTCAACAAGCAGTTGTTGCTAATTGTCTGCTTTGCCTGAGTCTATAGCATACATATCAAATTCTTTTAATCATCAGGATTGTTATTTCTGGAAGAATATTCCAATAATTGTTCCCCATTAGTATACCACTGCCTTTCACTATTTAGCAACTTCAGATAACTTGATAAAATCATAAATGAAGGTTAGCATTTTTTTGTTCTTAGTGGATGTTGAAGGCCATCTATTGGGCTAATTTCCATAGGAAAATTGTATTGATTCTTTTAACAAAATAGTAGAAGTATTCTGACAAATTTGTATCAGAGTCTAAACTAGCACAATTGTTGAAGTGTGATGCAGAGCAAAAGGCAAAGTGGGAGAATACTGGGGAGCTTTTTCCTACTGTGTCCGAGATATCATTTTTATACAAATATATACGTAGTTATGCTACTGCTTCTGCATCTGAATCGCGAAGCTGAATGCAGAAAAATCAAGACTGGCTTTATTTAATGATTTGATGAAGAATTGTTTTACTTCTTTTTTCTTAAGGTATTCTCCCTTAAAACTGACAATTTCACATCTTCTATATTCAAAGTTGAAGTTGTGATGAAAGGTTTTCCTTTTGCATCACTTTTTTAAAGGAATATTGATGACGGTCACTTCCTAATGGTCCTAACTCAACTAGGACGAATCCTATCAAACAAAACTCTTTAATTTTTTCGGTTAATTTCTTTGCAATGCATATTTTTCTCTGTTTTTTTTTTTGGCAGAAGCTTATTAAGGTAAAAGAGCATATCCAAATCCAATGCACATGACTCCTGCCATGGTAAGGCCTGAGAAGGACAAGTGAGGGAACCTGAATCTTACATGCTGAGTAATAATATCACATGCCTCAGACTCATAATCACTTAGCCAAATGGAACAATATTAACTTGTTCCAGTCCACAAGAACAAACGAAATTTGGCTATTTGCCATATGAAACATCTCCAAAGAAAAATGAGTATGGTTATATTACCACCTAATCTAAAAGCATGTAGAGAGGAATATAATTTATAAACTTTAACTTAGCCCCTTGTAATTGTTCTAGAAGCAATGAGGATCAGAGCAATGGCACTATCCCCAGTCACTCCAAGGTTGTGTGTGAGAGAGGGAGAGAGACAGACCCAGGTAATGGTATTGAACTGGTCTTCGGAGTAGCCAAGCTGTGTGTATATTCTCAAGTCAAGATTACATGGATGGCAATAAAAATTGATCCAGAACCTCATATTCTGGCACTAGGTAGAGTGGAGAATAATTTATATACTTATTTCATTCCAGAATTCTTAAAATGCTTATATTTATTATTTCTTTATTTTCTTCAAAGAAATATTGAATACCTATTTTACTCCTATTCAAAATTGAATTCATGTTTCTTTTGATTAAAATATGACAAAAATACTAACTTTACAAAAATGTAAAATATCAAATATATATAAAAAAGATAAAGTACCAAAATTACAAATCATCAAAACGTTAAAGAATAAAATCACTCATCATTCTTTATTTACTATTTAGAGTTGTCTGCTATATAGGTGCTCATTAAAAAAGTCTTCCAATTGCAATGCGTTCACTTAGCATTTATTTTATTCAATTTTGACATCAATGATCCAATTAGCTTTCGCACCACAAGTACTATTAAAACTGGTCAGAAAAGGCTGCTTTTAAAAAAACATCATTATGATGATTAGAGCACTTCAATAATAATAATATAATTTAAGTCTAAAAAACAAATATCAATGAATTTTGGGTAGAGTATAAAAATAGAAATAGTTACTGATATATATATATATATATATATATATATCATTTCAATTTTACACTTTTTTTTATTAGAATGCTTCATTTTAATTATTTTGTTTCTATTTTAAAATGTTTCATTTTAATTATTTTGTTTCTAATGTTAGTATCTAATTTTACAATTATGTCCTTAAATTATTTGAATGAGTTATTAACTACTTATTACGTAATATATTTTTTAAAAAAGATTAATACATATACATTAGTTATTAAATTATGATAACTTAAAAATTTTAATTGTATAATTTTTATTTTTAATACTAATATTAAATTTAAGCGTAAGTTCAAAGTGAACAAACCTCTTATATTATCTCTTCAATAAAAACAAAATGAGAGTTCTAAAATACTTTGTAGTCTATTTAAACTACACCTACCCAAAATTTTCATACAAAGACAGAAGGAAACCGAGATTTATGGCTATGATATTTCATATATGGGATACAAGTTTATGAGATCATTAAAAAGAGTCTCGTATATATATGAGGAAACCATCAAGGATAAAATTGTCCAAGTTGTACATCCGTTTCTTTCAAAGGAACATACTCCCCAAGATAAACTTCAAGATGATCTGCCAATGAGGTCTTGTCGATGTTCTCATGGCGATAAGACTTGCAAATGAAATAGATAATTGTCTGAACAATAAGCCCCAAGAGAATCAGCAAAGACAGCAATGAAAGGCACAACATTCCATAGAAAATTCTCAGCACAAGTCCACCATCCCCAAGAACAACTAGCGTTTCAAATGCCAATTGGATCCCAAAGAAACAGATATATAAGATAGTGAAAATCACCATCGAAATCCCCATCTTGCCCTTGATAAGATCTTGACTTTTGATCATGGCTTGGAGCCCAAAACGTTCTTCCAAAACTGAGACAACACTTGCCAAATGCCATATAGCGCTTATGTAGACAAATCCCACAAAGTATATGATCGCCAGAAGAACAAGAAGGACTACCTCTGCCACCATTACAGGCCCAGCCAGAACAATGACAATCACAAAAATAAGCAACATAACAACGTTGTACACAAAAACAATTATGAAATTCCAAATAAATGTGGCCATGAGCCTTTTCCAGACCTTTGGAACAACACTCAGAACCTTTTTGAAGGATAAATCTTTTGCTGTATAAATACATGCAATTGTATAAACAACAGCAGAGGTTGAAAGAAGGGCTAAAATCAAGAAAAATATGAAGTATCCTATTTTGAACGTCAAGAACATGATCAATTCTGATGAAATCATATCTGAGATCTTGTCATAGGTTCGAGTACCGCGTGGAATTCTATCTAGAATGTATTCGTTTCGCAAAATTTTGGAGAAGAGGAGATGGGAAATCTGGATATGAGCCAAGTAGATGAAGGAGAGAGGGATAATCAAAGCCAAAGTTATTTGGCTGAAAATCTTTCTCCATGCTGGAACAATGTTGAATGATTCTCTGAATATGCCAAAGAATCCAAGGAATTGAATTTCTTCTTGTTCTTTGTCCATGATGGGCTTTCTTTCCAAATAATAACTTGAAGAGAAAATTGGATTTTGCTGCGGGAGGAGATCTGGGTTGAAGATGATGAATTGGAGAAGAAATGTTTGTCACATTTACATAGAGATGAATATTGAAGGGTGGGGTGGTCATGGAGTGGACCTTGACTTGTCAAATGAATAAAGCGTGTTCATTGGGGTCAAGAGAAGTTTCCATGAACTTGGAAAAGGTAAAACTTTGAATTCTATTGCATTAGGTAAGGTCTTGAGTCAATTAAACATCTTTTATTTTCTTTAACTTAACTAAAAAGAAAAAATTAGGAGAGAGAATAAAATATTTTGAGGTGGTTGGTTGATGCAAACCAACTTTAGGGTTGCTGAAAGAGAAGAGGGAGAAAGGAAAAAAATGAAGCTAAATTTGGTAGGATTCCAACACAAATTTGATCGGAAATACCTAATAAATTACACAAAAATTGATTGGGGACCAAATTTAGCAAAAACAAAGAAAAAAAGCACGAAAGTTGGAAAAAAATAAATGTTTGGGACGAAATTTGAGAATTTCGCTTTTTTATTTTATTTTTTATGTTGGTATAATAATGTGGATACTCATATAATATTACAGTTGATGAGTTAGAAAGTGAAGCAAATTGCACCCTTTTGTAGCCTTTATTATTTTTTATTTTATTTTTCATGCTACTGGTAATAACTCATTTGTCAATTTTATATTCTTAATCATACAACAAAAGTGAAGGGTCACATTTTGCCAGGATCATCACAGAAAAGCTCGTGGTATGCGTTTGTTTTCAAAACAGGTTGCCTTGGAATGGTTAATGTTGTTTGACGGGAATAGAGGAAATATAATATCATTAAATGTTGGAAAAAAGGTTGATGAGAAAAGGTTTCTCCAGTCCTCTAGAACTGCAAAATTATGTAGAGTACTAAGTTTCTCACCATTTGATCACAGAGACAGGAATCTACATCTTTGGTGAATTTGGAAGAATTGCTATATTTGGGCAGCTTTTTCCATATATTTTTTTAAATATCCAACTCAAAGTCAAATATCTTTCATATAACAATTATATAAATAAAAATCTACTATATATTTATCTCATTACTTTTCAATTTAAGTAAACTCCATTCTATTCTTATATCATTCATGAATGCTTATGAACCCTCTAATATCACATCAATACTCTAACAAAATAATTAACAAATCTTATCCAAATGAACTTCTAGCAAGAACTACTCACTTTAAAAGCTTATCCAAATACAGTTAATCCGTTGGGAATAAGATGATCTAAAAAATATGCCCAAATAAACCATTAATAATGATGATTAGTAGGCAAGTCTACAAAATTTTACTATATTGATGCAAAGGAAGTTACAATGCACAGTAGGCTTTACAAAATCCCAGTTCAATGCCTAAGGAGAATGGTTCCTCGGGACACTCCACGAAGGACTGATTAATTGACGATCCATCAGAAGCTTAGAACATTGGAATACATTCTAGGCCAATTCATGCAATGTTGAGCTTTAGCTACTCACCAGAAGTTCAGTTTTACACTGATGTATGAGGATCGCCATCTCCGATGATCTAGCATGGTCCTCTCTGATTTTTAGCTACTCAGTATCCCAGTAGTTCCTTAACTGTGACATATGCAAAAGAAGCTCATCTCTACCCAGACCAGTCACACTGCTAGTCATGATCCAGGGAGGATGTCGGGGGAAATTTTCTCGGACCAACTCTAGCAAATCTCTGATGTTCTCATCAGGTCTCTTTGCTTTGCCTCCTTTCATTTTGTCACACTTGGTGAAAACAAAAGTCATCGGTATCTGAAAATGTTTAATGAGAAAAAAGCCAAAATAATTAGCTTTATGGTGATCATGCTGCTAGCAGAGAACATAAAAAATTTTGACAAAGAATGTATCACACCTTGTTGCGTCCAAGCCAATTTGCACAATCAAGGTCAATTTTTTGAGGTGGTACACTAGCATCAACCAAAAGCAGAACAGAGACCAGTGTTTCACGGCTCAAAAAGTAACCTTTAGTGAATGAGGACCAATCCATTCTGGCAGCTTCTGAAGCATGTGCAAAACTGTTACCAGTAGAAGGTTGTATGAGAAATAGGCTAGTAAGTCTTCAACAACTGAGTTCATAGGCCCCTCAGATTCATAATAAGTGCCATGGAAAAATTAAGGCAGTAGCAAGTTGGTACCGGATATTTGAATCTTGAACTTAGCTATATAGCTAGCTAAGAGTATCTCAAAACTGATTCTATGGATTCAAAAACCACTGTTTCTGTGATACGAGCAGTAGTGTCAAACAAAGATTCTACAATCTAGCTCTAATCTTGGAAATTCTAGTTTATGAGTTACCAGCTAGCAGTAATTCAATAATTTTCCTAGACCCTATTTATTATCGATCTAGAGTTTTTAGAGAAATACTCTATTCTCTTTTTTCTTTTTTTTTGATAAGTGAAATGCTCTATTCACTATATGCCTATTTTATTGAATCAATAAAGAGTCTATGGAATGTTCATTATAATCATAATTGTGTAACACAATCAAACTTAGTACAATGACTTTTAAGGTCTACATTTGATGCCTAGGGTTTACCCCCCCCCCCCCTTGATACAGCTCTAAGCATTCTCTCTCTTTTCCCTTTATTTTACTTTCTTGTTATCTAATTATACTTACAACTTAGCTTTCACATTAACATCCTATTTGATTCTGACTTTTGTTCAATTAGACAAATTTCCTGCAATATAATCTCTATTTTTCTGCCCAGCTTAACATCAATAGCCTAGCAGAATTGATGGCAGTTTTGTGGGACAGCTTTTAGTGTCCAGAACCATAGGATAAATAATGATTGAATAAACTGAAACAAAATAGCTTGAACTTTTCCCAATAATGCCTCTCTTATTATTACTATTATTTTTTCTAATCTTTTTTTTTTTTCAACCAGCAGATCAACAGGCACAATCTTCACATATTAGTTTTACCACAAACAACAGAATACCAATTAAAGAGTAGAAATACAGGAATATCAATCCCTGTTCCAAATCAAAAGGAGAAGTACATTGACACTAAAATATATCAAACAAATTGGTAAAAATTCCCAAAGGGGAAAAATCACTCATGAAAAAGCTATAGCAAGGTCGTCACCATCTTCTAAATTAGATCAATGAGCAAATATCACAGGTACCAGATGAGCTCACTAAATGCAGAACAAGAACTATTAGATTCCTTCTTTAGATATTTAAACCCATATAAGTTAACCATCAGCCTTGAAGCCATCAAGTAGCAGTGATCAAGTGATTAGTTCTTCCAAATGCCTTCCAACACTGGACAAGAAGTAGACAGACTCTAACAAGGACCCTTTGCCATTGTAGAAGACAAGGAATCGAGGAAGCTTGATGTCCACAGTATATTACCTGGTAATGGCATATAGCCAGAAAAAAGTTTCGCTTTTCTTCCTAGTGGGACTTGAACCTGTACTGGATATGCATTTACATCAGATTACCCCCGTTTCTCTCATTTACTTTTAATTTCACTTGCTACCAAGAAAATTTGGTCAAACAACCTAGCCTCCCATAATTCCAGCTCACTTAAGTTCAACTTCCTCTGTTTCTTCATCTTTTAGTACAATGAGTTAAGTTGATTTTAGTCCCTACTTCACACTTATTAATATGCATCAAAAAGCTGTTAACCATGACATCATGAGATTTACAAGTACAAAGATATAAGAGTTCACAATATTAACTTCAGATATAGACCCCCCCCCCTCCCCCAATCCCTCTACAAAAAAAAAAAAAAAAAAAACAACATGAACATCAAGTAGTATATCTTTCACCCCAAAACTATAAAAGCACTTGCAATCTGTAATGCCAACTATTTCAATAGCAAAAGAAGCTAATTGAAACATACAGAATTTGTTCTTAAAGAACTACAATCCAGCTAATCAAATACCAAAGACGTGGTTTATCTCCGTAAAGGAAACAATACAACTAAGTTCAGGTCAATCATAATAACAACTTATCCATCAAACCAACAGCACATAACCCTCTCTGACAGATAAAAGCTTCCCGTTTTTTGCCTTCTAGAATTATTCACAGCTAAAACTATTAGCATTCATTCAGGTGAAGTAATAAAAAAGATTAACTTAAGAAACAATTGCATAACCAAATAAGCACGGTTTAACACTAACACCGAGAGAACTTACCCATAACCAGGCAAATCTACAAGGTGCCAGCTTTTGTTCACCAAGAAATGATTAATTAACTGAGTCTTCCCTGCAGAGATAAAGAAATACCACATGAAAAACACATTGACATGGAGAATGAAAAGATCATAAAATTAATCAAGCCAATACCAAAATTTATGTCACAAAAAAAGAAAAACAACACAAACCTGGCTTCTTAGAAGTCAGGGCAACCTCTTTCTTACGAACAAGAGCATTAATAAGCGAGGACTTGCCCACATTTGACCTTCCCAGCATGGCAAACTCCGGTCGGTCATCTTTGGGACAATCTTTAGGCCGATTACTACTCTTTTCAAACTTAACCTCCTTAATCTTAGAATCACCGGCATAGGGACCAATCACAATATTCGAACCAGGCAACACCATATCTTCCGTAACCTCTTCCGGCTCCACTCCGGGAGGCACAAACAAAACTTGTCTAACAAACCTCGCAGCATCCGAAATTGGACCAGGTTTTGAGGCTTTTCCAGCAAATAATGCATGGCTAGAGGAAGATGAATGCAGTATAATGGGTTTGGAGATATTGGCATTTGGCGAGAGAGAGAATGGAGGAGTTTTGGAAGAGAGAGAAGACGGAGGAGGATGGAGGAGAGCAATGAGTTGCAGACTGCAGAGACGAGACCTAAGGAGCAGCATTATTTGATAGAACGGTGGTTATTTTTTGTCCGGGGAGCCCAGTTGTTATATTGTTTTTGCACAATTGTAATGTGATCCTTAATTTCTTGGAAAATTATCGCCACAAGATATTTTAAATTTTATTATTACTAATTATAAGATATTTTATTATTTTTTATAATTATTATGTATATTATTTTTAAATTTATTTATATTTTATTAAATCAGATAAATAGATAATAAATACTTAATTTTAAAAAATATTAATATATATAAGAGTATAATAAAAAGTAAAATAAATTTTTTATCGATATAAAATTATTTAAAATATATTATAAAAATGAATAGAGAAAGTATAAATTTTTAAAAAATCTAAAATTACAATCTAAAACTTCTCAGCTTAACAATTTAAGAACTATAGTATTTAATTATGGTAATAACTTTGTGTTTAATATTAAATTATCGTAGTATTTTATCAAACGATCTAACTTTTAAGTAATCTAACTTTCTCAAAATCACCATTAAATAATTCTCATTAGTGAAGAATTATCTAATTTTAATCTAAATTGAAAATCCATTAAAATTTAAAATGATGATTTTTAGCAATAAAGAACTTAATTAAGAATTTTAAGAAAATTAAGAACTTGATTAAAAAAATATTAAGGGCATTTCAGCTGTTTTATTTGCTAAAACAGTAGCAGATGACGACAACCCAGGGGTAAATTCGTCGTTGTTCGCTCTACAGTTATCAAGTATTCATATAGTAGAATCCCATTCAGAAGAAAGGGGAAATTCTGGGGAAAATTTCCCCTCCACTCTGTGATATGGCCTTACGCTGGAAAGGTATTTCTGTCATATTGTTTTCATTTGCTTGCCCCTTCTTTATTTGGGTTCAGATTTAGCATTAGTTTTCTTTCTTTTCGTTTTTCTTTTTTTTCCTTTCTCCCGGGATGTTGGCCTTCTGTACATTAACCTTCGGTGAAAATGATCGATTCTTAGATGCTACTATATTATATTTTTTTTTTTAAAAAATTGTTGGTGTTATACCTTACATGCAGTAGGAGAAGAATCGGTTGAGTCAACTTCTGTATTCATCTTGCATTTATAAGTAGCTCTACAATGCAAGCCAAGGAGGGTTCTTGGAACTGTTTCTTTTGTCGTTCTATTCTCTTTCTTTCTCTATCTCGTGGTGGAGGGTTGCAGAGAAGGGGTGCATGGGAAATGGGCTTTCTGATTTTAACAAGGAAAATATCTTGATTACACCTGTCGACAAATACAGTATCAATCCTGAAGTGTTATACCTCTTCTAGGTACAACTTGTGGTGTACGGGCTATAGCATTGTAATGCAGCTTTTGTAGACTTGAAATATTCAAGAGTTTTTGTATTTGGTTTCTGTTGTTGATTATAATTATATATTTGGTTAATGATATTGGTTTCTTCACGACTAATTCTTCCACTATTTTTATAGTTTTGCGTACGAAAGCGGAGAAATTTGAAAGGAAGGAAATGCTGAAGTTTAAGTTTAATCATGAACAAATGTCTGCCTTGGATTCAATACTTGAGGGTGTTTATGTGGCTACTCGTCCCAAACATGGTGATTATGAAGTTCGAAAAGACTTAATTCGGATCTTTAATGAAATTGCAAAGGAAATATATGGTAATTATATTATATATTTTTCTTTCTCTATTATGTCTATCCAACCTCAATTTTCTAATATCATGTGGTTCATTTCTCAAAATGGCTGTTCTTTATCCAAATTTTAGGAAAATCTGATAATGCTCCAGTTGTGGAGGAATTTGGCTCTTTCTCTATGGATCTTTTTAGTACAAGAAGTGACTTAGATATGTCTGTCAATTTTACCAATAAAGGACTTCAAATTACCCGTGAGAAGAAGATTCAAACACTTCGGAAGTTTGCAAAGAAGTTTTATGCACTACAAAGTAACGTTCCACTCCTATAATCTCCTTTACCTTCAATTCTAGTCTACAGTATATAAGTACATACCTTTGTTTATTTGAACAAAATGAGTTTTTGTACCTTGAGTTCTATTGCTTGTTATGAAAAGATAGCCAATAGTATCATATGATTGTGAACTGATAGCTTTCCCCAAGTTGGAGAAATATTATGAGTGATTTATAATTCATTCTTTTTGGATGTAGTTCTCAATATTTGTGACTTCCCTAGAAGGCTGAGAATAAAAGCAAATTTCTTAGGTTCCTATTTTCTAGCATGGAAGGCAGAAAAAACATTTAGCAATTTAAAAAAAATCAAAAATTAATTCTTTTTTAATAAATTCAAATGATGGAATATACATGCTTCACACCCTTGTCCTATTTGCATGTGTTCTCCGTCTGTTCAAATTGTTTTACTTGGTTAAGTAAAGTCTAAGTCTGTGGATGATTATTATGTTTTCAACAGTATTCCAATCCATTCACTACATTCCAAAGCTTGGAGTACATCAAGGAAAAAGAAGTTATGATAAAATATTTCTTGTATATATGTAGGATAAATAAATTAATGAGATTATCTTAATCAAATGGTCTCTAAATGCATGTTAAGCTATTTTTTCAAGACATATTGCCTGACTAGTCTGCATATTTCTGATCTATGCATCTTCATGTTTTAGGTAAAGGGCATGTTACTGGGGTTCATCCAATTACAACTGCTAAAGTTCCTATTCTTAAAGTTGTTGATCGTGGAACTGGAGTAGAGTGTGATTTATCAGTTGAAAACAGGGATGGAATCTTGAAATCTCAATTAATCCATATGTTTTGCTCAATAGATGAAAGATTTCAGAAGCTAAGCTTTTTGGTAGGTTGACAATCATTTGCATGAATTTTACACATATTACATATGTATGCACACATGTTTTGGTATATATTTAAATGTTATACACATTTATATGTGGATCATTTTTACCGATTAATAAACCTTGTTGAGGGGGAGGGGAAGTGAAGCAGTAAACGTGTTGTTTCTTTTGTACAGTGTACACCGCCTTATTTGGTGTTTAATCTCTTTTTGAGCAATAAGCTGCTGTATGACGTAAATCATCTGTTGTTGGTTGAGCATCCCTGCTTTTGATTTTCTATTTAGATGATTAATGTGAGTGAATGGGTTGAAGAAAATATAAGCGGTAATATCTGGAAATAAAATGGAGTGGAAGGCTGAGAAAGTGAAGGTGGGTAGGAAAGGCTCAGCTTTGTGGTTTATTAGTATTCTTATTTTTATCATTATATTTTGCAGAGGCAGTTATTGTGACCTATATGTCAAATCATAATAACCCGTGATTTATTTGGCCTTTATGAAATGGAAGTGTAGATTGGAAACTACTGCCTTTCAAACTACTGGAGTTACATATTAAAAGGAATTTTGCCAAAGATGTAAATGGCTTCAATCATGTGAAGTTCTATCTAAATGTCTAGGACACTAAATATCCCAAATTTCAGCTGAGCGCCATTCTTGGTGATACAGATTTTGCAAACATGTTAGAGTATCTATTATTGTTATTCTTATTGCTTCATCAAGATCTTTTTATTAATGCTTGGTTTTAAAATTTGTACTTAACATTAATTGTGATTTGTGGTCTCTTGAATTTCATAACTGAACTCCCTTTTGCAGATGAAAACTTGGGCAAAGGCACAAAATATCAATAGTTCAAAAGATGGAACGTTGAATTCATTATCAATTATACTGTTGGTTGCTTTTCATTTGCAAGTATGGTACTAGCTTCTCCATTTATTTATTTTTATTGAAGTACAGGCATTTTTTATGTGGCTCCCATAGATGCTCTTGCATTTCTCTTGCATGTTAGGCTGGTCAAGCTCTAAATGATGTGCTCAGAGTGGATATGAAGTACGCAGAATTACTATGAATAACTTCGTTTTTTATCTGAATTTTTAATTTTAATTATACCCGTGGTAGTGCCTAATCTAAGCTTTATATCTCTGTTGTATCTTCTCTACTTTCTCATTCTCCCTTTTTGTTTGAAGAGTCAATGACATTTTACTATGCTGTATAATTTTTTTGAAGATATTGTTGTAGCCAATGTTTTAAAAACTGAAATGTTGAACCAAAACAGTTTGACTTGAACCATAGGTTCCACTTGCTTCAATTTTATTCGCTTTTCATTTTTATTAAGAAGAAAGTCTTGAAATAGTGATGGCTTTGGCATGGACTCTTACCATTTGCTGGACTTAGTTAATAATTAATTTGGTCAAAACTTACTCTCTTGAGTCTCTTCCTTTACTTTCCATGTTTAATCACAAATTGATGGTTTGAGTTTGATATTTTTCATTTTCTAGTTTACTTTCAATCTGTTTTGATTATTATTACATATTTATTTTAGCATATATCATTATTTTCATGGAGATTTAGATAATTAAACTATTACAAATTTTTTTCCCCCTATGTCATTTGGTTCAAGCACCAGTTAATTGGAGTCCACCAGTTGTTGAATTAGTGAAATTGTGAATAAGCTGTTATCTTTATGGTTCGATGACCACTCTGCTATTTAATGCCTTAGTTATAGTATTGCAGTATGAGAAGCCCAAGACATGACATTTGCTAAAGAAAACAGCAAAAGAGAATTAAAACCTAAAGGTCTCAATCGGAATAGGTGGATTATGAATGAAGAACTCTAAGCATCAAAATATAGGTGGCTCTGGCCCATTTATCACTAAAAAAACTCAACATGTTTAAAATAAGCCAGAACCAAAACTGTCTCATTCATTTTGAAAAGACATTTTTGTTCTAGCATAGAGGAGAGCAAATGAACGTTGGTCAGTTTCCGAGACGAAGGATACAACATCAATTACCTAAAATTCAATTCAAAGTAAGAAGCCTCAAGAATATACAGTAATGATATTAAAAAACTATATCCACACCCCTAGAACCTTAATCCAAACCCACAGATAGAGTAGACTTGTTTTGTCAATAATACTCTTGGTGACTTTTTTAAATCAAAATACTAATTTCTAATTATCTTAACAATATTAAGTTCTTATATTTCAAAAAAAAAATTGTTCCTTTCCAATCCCAATTTTCAAATATTCTAACTGAAGAGAAGAATTTGGTTACTCCATGCATATTCTTATCATGTGTTCTTGCTATTTTATATGCTAAGATAAAAACTTCTGTCATTAACTTTTTTCCAACTTAAACAAATTGAGTTAATTATTTGTATGAATAAAGGAGTATTTTTTTATTAGCTAATAAAAGTTTACTACATTTACTGCCTATGTAGTCTCTTGCTGAAAATGAATTACTCTTTTTAAGCACTTCAAGAAATAATACTGCTCTCTTTGTGTGACAAACTTTTTATATTGATTTCCTTTTAATTATAGTAGTTAAAATATCTTTTGATGTTCTTTAACAATGTTCTGATACTTAATTTCTCTGTAGTTGGATTTTAATTTACTAATGTATGTGTGCAGAAGCGAAATCCTCCAATACTACCTCCATTTACTGCTTTATTGAAAGGTAATGATTCTCTGCTTCAGCGGCAGTATCGAAGTCCTAATGGCTTGGTCTTTTGCATTTAGATAAAACATAGCACTTATTTACTGGTGCCTGCTAGTCATGGCACATGCTATCGTAATTGATCTGCACTTTTGGGTAGTAGGAAAGTTAAAATCATTTCTGTGGCTAAGTGAAGTTTCTAAATTCTGTATTACTCCCACTTGAGGATCATTGCCTTGATGACAGACGAAAGATGAGCCTAGTAGAATGAAATTTGATTCTGAACCCTTTGATTTATCTATCCTGTGCATTGTATGCTACTTGTTTGTGGATGTGGTTGGATGTCCCCATGATAATCTTGTGTTATGCTTCTTTTTGGGTTAGGTGTCAGAGAGTTTGCCACATTGATATGAATCCTTTCGATATAACTCAAAAAAATCAATAAGTAGATTTCACCTAAGAGTCTAGTGTATAGGTTTAATGTATCTTATAGCATACTAGAAAACTCTTTCCCCAAGGGATTCATAAATTTTTGGGCTTCAAATATATAAAAGAAAAAGCAGTTGGCTTTTCTTTTCACCTCATTTTCTTGATAAAAAATTCCTCTCTTGAACTTTCTTAAAGAGGAACCTCATGTAAATACCATGGAATAGGGGGTTCAGTTGGCTTGAAACTAATAGCTATGATTCTAGATTGGTTATCCAATAGTCAATTTTCTGTACTGATTTTCATGAATTTGGCACTGATTGACTATAAGTTCAAATTCCCTTCTTCATGAATTTTGCTTTATTTCTAATTGTCTTTTCTTTAGCCATTTGATTTTTTTTTTCCTGGCCTTCTCATGTATTAAAAATTGAGATATTATGACATGATTTTAGATGGTACTGATCCTGCATCTGTGGTGAAGCTGCTGAATAATTTTGTCAACTATGGAAAAAATAACAAAGAATCTGTTGCTGAGCTGTTTGTTACTCTATTGGTTAAGGTAAATACTTATAAATTTTGTGCAGTCTACTAATTTAGCAGAGTAGGTACTGCATGTGCTACTTTTATCAGTAGATTAAGACTTCTTTTATCTCTCTCTCTCTCTCTCTCTCTCTCTCTCTCTCAAATAAATCTTTTCTTTCCCCCTTCGTTGCAGTTATCATCCATTGAGAGACTTTGGTCCAAAGGTCTCTGTGTCTGTGTGCGCGAAGCCTCATGGACATCCAAAACTTGGGATTCTAAAGTTGCATCCATTAGTGTAATTACTTTTTGCTGTTATTTTCTTACTCTCTGTTGATTTTGTGGAAGACAAAAAGATGCTAATTACATCAATCTCATGCAGATTGAGGATTTTACTGACCGTTCGCAAAATGTTGCAAGGGCAGTAGGTGCTGCAGAAATGAAACTGATCTATAAACGCATCCAGCATTCTATCCATCATGTTTTTGCATTCATTTCTTACCATATTGAAGGATCCAAGCTGCAGGAACTTTTGTTTGGCCATGATGCAAAACTGCCTCTAGTGGCAACCGGTAGTGCCAAGTTTAACACAAATGCAACAAGCCTTTGCAGTATCCCTCAAACTATTCACACCAATAGTTTTGGCCAAAATACTGTGGCACCTCATGTGGCTCAGCTTTGTATTCCTCCACATTTCATGGAGACGAAAGGAGTACAGATCATAAATGGTTGGGAGGAAAATGAGGAAGTTATGAACTCAAATTCTTTATTGACAAAAAGATTGCTGCCTGTGGATGGGTGGCAGAGGTGGCCTTCAGTGGTTTATCAGAAAATAGAGAAGGCTATGCCATTTGAACACAATATGGCAAGTAAGATGTCTACTGAAGATTGGACTGGAATGCCTACCTACGGTTGGGATAGACCAACTTCTGCAACTATGATGGTAAATGCACAGAAACCTGCAAATTCTTATCGTGCTCCACCACGTGATTTTGGTTCAAAAGACCAAGGTTCTGCTTCGTTGAGATTGCATTCTGTTGACAACAATGGGGGAAGCTTCCATATGTCCTTTGAACCTCTTTCAAAGCGACCTCGCCCTTCCAAGAAAAGAAAGAGGTTTCAGTGAGATGCCTGGGATTCCCATCATAAACACAATGATATGAGAAATGCTAGTGATGCCAACATATATGCAACTGATTTACTGATAGAGGGTATTCAACAAAATTGAAGTTGCAGTTTGAGAATCTCTGGCAATCAATAATGTATTTGGTTCAAGGCTAGTAGGGTGTTTAATAGATTTTTAAATAGGAAGCAATGTTGGAAGGGCAAAGGTAAATAGTAGAATAGTTGTATATTTGGAAGTCATCACCTCACCTTTGGGACTATGTAATGTGTATCTTTAAATTTATTGTCTAATTTTGCATTTTGGCTTTTCTAATTATTGGTGTTTTGAAAACAAATTTTGAAGATATTTTCTGGTCTGAAAGGTAAAGGTATATCCTAATAATGTCAGATCCCAAAAACAAATTTGGTTGGATAGAAATCACTTTTTACTCTGATATGCACTAAAAGTTTAGTATAAATTGGCATTTGCACAAACGTTGTTTTTACTATTATTAACTGATTACAGTGATGAATGTTAATTCATTGTTGTTCAATGTAGACAGAAAATTGTAACACTCCGATCCTTCAAAGAAAGCCTTGGGAGGTTTTAAGTTAGACAATTTTTAGTTTGGACTTTAGAAGGATAAATAAATTTATATTTAAATTAAATATACTAGAACAAAATATCAATGTATATTGATATTATGAATGCAACAGTAATAATATTATTAATATTATGTTTCCAGTAAAAAAAACATGCATTTACAATAATATAGTATTCTGTTCCTTCCTTTTTGATATCCTTTTGGGAATATGTTTAGTATATAATTTAAATTCCTTAATTATTATAATAAATTTATTTATCAATATGATCAACTTCGATTGAAGATTTTCAATCAAGAAATGATGTACATGGATATCTTTCTCTTCAAGTAATAAATATTAGATTCATTATTGCATGATCATATGTTCTTATACATCTGATATACTATAAACTATTTTGTACTCCTATATACAATTATTTTATTTTCAACAAAAAAAAATTATACTATCATTGACTTAGTCGGTTATTACCAAAAAGAATTAAATGCAAATTCCTTAAATATTATGGATTGAAATTTAAAATAAATAAAAAAAGAAGAATTCGAACCGTACTATTAAAATGATGAAGAACTAAATGCGCCAGTCTTTCAATTAGTGAAGAAAATCTCACCTGAAGTTGGAAGAGAAACTGAGCAACGTTGCGTTGTCTGAAGCCATAAATTTCTCATTTTCCTGCCCACAGATTATGATTATTCACAGCAATTCTACCAAGTCTGAGAGCAAATAGTCATGGCATTGTTGACATCTGCTCTAAAGAAGTTCATGGCGTCATCACGAAGAATAGTGGCAATGGCTGATAAGAACGAATGTTTTCGATTGGGGTTTACGCGGCAGATTATCATTGACAGAAGAGGAGGCAGCTCAGAGAGCGGGAAAAAAATTGCCGCTTTATGGGGGAACGGAGATTATGGGAGATTAGGATTTCGAAATTTGGAGTCTCAATGGAGGCCCAAGTATTTGAATTCTTCAGTTTTTGATAACCAAAGTTTAAGAGAAATTTCTTGCGGTGGTGCTCACACTCTCTTCTTAACAGGTTCTTGTTTCTAATACCCAAAATTACTTCAGATAGATAAAAAAAAGTTTGTAAATTTGCATTCTTTGTTGTTTTGTTCTGATGATCATAGGCTTTTGCTGCAGATACATGTATATGTATGATGGGATGTCTGTAAGAATGAATGCTTGGTTAAAGAGAGAGCGTTTATTATGTTTGTAAGTTGTTGATCAGATCACATGGACTTAGACAACAATTTTATGAATCCAGTTTTTAAATAATATAACTCCATGAAACTTATGGTAATGTTTCTGACTCCTGATCCAAGCAAAGGTCAGCTGGAACCGTGCATACTACTCTGGCGTATTATTCTATGAAAAGATGTATTTCATACAATAAGTGTGAGATATCCTGAAAGGAAAAACTGGGGAAGATAGTTAATTATACAATGTAGTGTTCCATTCCTTCTCTCAGGCTCTTCATCACTTTTTGCTGTCCTCATTTTTTATCCTTCTCTATTTGAAGCTTGTACTCTGCTGAATGTGCAATGGAGTTTTTACATCTGATTCGTGTGTCATCTTTTTGCAGAAAGTGGTAACGTTTATGCCACTGGTCTCAATGATTATGGACAACTGGGCATATCAGACGATGAAAGTTATACTACAGTATGATATCCAAACTTTGTTGCTCACTTGATGGATCTTATAACAGTATAATTTCTGCATATAGATAGTAGAATTTCAATTTCTAAAAGCACTCAGTTCTACTTCCTTGTGTGAAGATTTGAGAGGACAAGTTAGGCTTCTGATAGGATTTAGATTCAGACAGTACTGTAGATAGGAAGATTGTATGAGAGAAAGTAGGAGAACAAGGGGGAGAAGGCGTTCAAGAGAGCAACTATTTTCACAAAATATTCTCCACTAATTCCTCTATGCATTAGAGTTCATACATCTTAGAAAAACTCATCTCCTATGAGTTGAAAGCATGGTACCTCTCACAAAGGTTATGATCAAGTTGCTGAAATTCTGTATCAGATATCCATGTGCAATTGGTTTAGGCCTATTCTTCCACTCACCAAATACTTCTGATAAAACCCCCTAGTGGAAGTGATAGCTGTGTGTAACATGTCTTCAATACGTTCTTGGACATTAGGAGCAGGAGGAAGTGGAGTGAGTGAGACTGCAATATTGAATTTTTTTGCTAATGCCCTGTTCTGGTAAAGCCAGATAAGCATTCAAGTTAGTCTTCTATGGCTATAGCAATTTTTATTGTCATGGATGTATTCTTTGGGAGGAATAGAATTCTGAACATGCTAACTTGTCTGTAACTAAGAAAGAGATAGAGATAGGGAGAGAAAAAAAAAACCAGTAATACGTTTCCTGATATACCCTCAAAAGTATTTTTGTTAAATTTGAAGCACATAGTTTTTAGTTAATCTCTCTCTTTTTTTAAAATCGCTCCTGGAATATCATTATACATATCTAGTTTGATTCAAGTCAATATTACCTCTTAAGCTAATTCCTTTTGCTGTTGACTGTTACAGGAGCCAGTTCCAATTTCTGGACTTCAAAAAGAAGTGATACAAATTTCTGCTGGCTATCATCACTCTTCTGCTGTTACAGGTTCTTGTCATGTATTCTTTCCATTTGCTGGTTCTGTTAGACCTACATAACAGATGATATACATGTGTTGAGGCTGGTAGGGGGACGGACAGAGGGTGTATATATACCATGTACCATTCAGCATTGGTGGATCAGCCTTTGAAAAGAGTTCATTTCTTCATGGAAAAGGAGTAACCAGACTGTTTGGTTTAATGTGGGAAGCTAGGTTGCTTAGAAAGTATACACAAATAGAAAGTATACCGGACTCTTTTCCTCTTGCTGCCAAATAAGCAATGACTGCTTCTTTGGAATTCTTCCAATGAAGCATCCATTTGATTGTATTGCCTCTGTAACAGCAAAGTTTTTTCATTTGTCGACTAGAAACAGAGAGCAAAGGGTCGTAAACTTTGGGCACTGTCTATTGGCCAATATTAGGCATCATAGGATAATAGCAGATGCTGACTATCAAAAGCACGAGACTCTGATAAATTCACAACTTTGAATTCAAATTACCAAAATATAATTTTGAGAAAACACTTCATATTCTCATTTTCTTTTTCTGTTTTCTGATCTTTGAGTTTCTTTTTCCTATTTATCTTTCTTTCCATGGTTTACTGAACTTTTTAAGTTCACATGTTTGGTCAACTGTATCTCCATTATTTGGTTAAGAAACAACATGGTTGAAGAAATCAATTGCAGAGTGTTGCAGCATCTTGTACTGTAAAAATTAGGAATTTTGCCTCTGGTCATTTGAAGATTTTTTAAGCTACTACTGAAAAATTAATTAATATTAACTGAAATGTTCAAAATGAATGAATTACTTGCATAATGCAATTCTACCAAAACCATTCATGAGATTAAGGGGTATTCATGAGGTTATGATATAGTTTATAAGAATGGGTCTAAGTACCCATTGTCAACTCGGGATATCTATTTTGGTATAGCAAGGATGATTACCAAGTACTTTACTGTGGATGCTGCCGGACCCATAGTTGCGTCACGGATCTGGGGCCCCGGGGCGTGACACATTAAGCAGTGACATTCTTGAAATTTTTAGTGATCTTGAAGTAATGGACAGACAAATTATGATAACGTGAATTTTTGTGCTCCCATCTTCTGTTCAATGTTTTATTTAGTGTTTCTTCTTTTCATTTCATTTCTTATCTTTTCTAGAGCTTTTATCCTTTACTTAATCAATTCATGTCATTTTAGTTTTCGGTATTTTGCTATTCAATTCTATCTCATGAATATATTCTTTATCTTGTAGTGGATGGTGAACTATATATGTGGGGGAAGAATTCAAATGGGCAGCTTGGGCTTGGTAAAAGTAATGCCAAAAATATTCCTGGTTCTTTTGTGTTTTGATTGACTACATATTCTTTAATACATAACCCAACAGTTAGTGAAAATCCTGGATCATGATAATAACCTGGCATATGTTTTGAAAGTATTTGCATTGAATATCTGCCCCTCTTCAAGTAGTTCCATACTTTGGTGAAAGTTTCCTACTGGTGAAAATCTATTTCTTCTTTATGACTTTTTGGGCCTTCTCATTGCTGAGGTTTTTATTGAACAACTGAAAGGCTTCTTTTGGGAAATTAATGTAGCATTTTTATCTTCAGCAGCAATAAGAAAGCTATTTTGAGAATTCAGGTTGGCTTATCTTTTTTTCAGCTCTCTTAAGCTAAAATCATATTGAAATAGCAACCAAGGTCAAATCAAAGTAATTTTGGCTTAAAAAAGGCAAAAGGAAAGAAAAAGAGCTGAAAGTAGCTTATCTTAAGCAACAAAAGAGAAAGGCCTTTACATCTTTGAGGTAAAGGTGCTCTTTGACCATAGCATGTTCTTGGATCTGTTATGTTTTGTTCCCTTATAATGTTTTTGAGTTCTTCCTATCATACTGCAACTTATGAAGAATTTGCTGTTGAAAAGATTGATATGTCATCCAATCCATTATTTTGTTGTTGCTTTGTCTTTGCATTACTTAGCATTTGTTGAACAGGGTCATGCCATGGGAAGACAGATGATGACACTCAACTTTTGTATATTTATCTGCAGAGGCTGCAAAAGTAGTTAAACGTCCTACTAAAGTAGAATGTTTAAATGGAGTTGCCATCAGAATTACCTCTTTGGGTTTTGAGCATTCAGTTGCTGTGACAGGTTAAAAATATAATTTGAATGCAGATATATTAATTGATTGCTGCACTTTGGCCTGCTTCCCAAGAAATTTTAGAATTTGTTCAAATTTACTCCATAGAAAAACAAGATTATGCTAAAATTTCTTGCAGAAAGTTCCTTTTGCCTCCTCAAAGTTACTCTGAAAGCTTTAACATTTCCCCAAGACATAGTTTTAACATTCCCCAAGAAAGCTTTAACATTTCCTCAAAGTTTACACCTGTTCCCTCTCTCCATTAACCCCCCTTTCCCTGCGTGCATGCACATACACACACAAGAAAAAAAATAAAAAAAAGTAAAGGAAAAGAAGAGACAACAAGATAGTTCTTCAAACTCATGTAGAGACTGGTTTATGCACATTGTTTCTTCATTTTCTAATGCTCTTATTTTTTTGTTTGGCCAGATAAAGGTGAAACCTTGAGTTGGGGTGGTGGAGCATCAGGAAGACTTGGCCATGGACATCAATCAGGCATTTTAGGATTTGCAAAAAGTAACAGGTTTATATACTTGTTGCTATTTGACATTTTTGTGCTCTGGTATTTCTTTTCAGAAGTTGGAATTAGTGGTATTCTTGTCTCTCAGAAATCTATCTCATGGCTCTGATGTAGTCATGGTGTAGGTTTCAGGTGATTGATTTTCAGGATACATGTATATGTGCGAGATTTCCAATTTGTAACTTGTAGCTTTTCCTAATTTTTATTAGCATTTCTCTTGGAAGGTATTATTTTATCTGGGACAGAATTCAGCAAGGAAAGCTATTTCGAACTTTGAAATAATTTCCTATTGTGCAGTAATGAATTTTCCTAGCATGTTCCAAAATGTGATATCTAGGTGGCAGATTCCCTACTAGAGTTTGGTAGACTTTCTACAGGATGATGTCCTTTTGTTTCTAATGATCTAGTATCTGGTATGCTGAACAAGTGTCCTTGTTATCATTAAGAGTTCTAATAAAATGAGAATACTGTAACGAGACAAATTCAGTTCAGAAAGTAGAAGATGTTGGTAATTCCAAATCATGTAAGGCTCTGTCATACTGTCATTCTTTTTAAAAGGTTTTTTATTCCTTCTCCATTTAAAGAATTCCCCCATCCTCTCTCCTCTCCCCCACTGGGCGAATATCAGAGGCAATCAAGTCCCTTTCACATGGACTCTGCAATTGTAGATACGCCATGCTTCGGGAGTCAACATAGACTTGTGTTTAATCTCCCTGATTTGTGTTGGAACACCCTTCCTTCTTATCCTAACTTGCAGTTTAAAGTTTTGGATGTGTCTTTTTTAAAAATAAAATTATCTGTTTCAATTACAACTGTTTTCTTTAGTTCTACTAATTTACTTTGATCATCATGATTATCTTTTTACCTACTATGACTTTTTGGATTCTTCTTTAAAGATATGTCTTATCTTTGAAACATAAATTTCTTACTTTGTTTTCAGTTTTGGGGATTGATCGTTGCATTTGTTGAGAATTAATTCCTTTTCCCTTATGCAGCGAATTTACACCACGACTTATTAAAAACCTGGAAGGACTGAAGGTACTTTAACTGTGTAGTCTTTCAGGATATTTATTGTTTTAATTTAAGATGTTTGGTGACTGTGGGTTGGTAAAGGCTTTTTGACTGTTTGCGAGAAAACAGGCCAAAAGTATTGCTGCTGGGATGCTGCATTCTGCCATTATTGATGGTATAATATTATCTTCTTATGGCCAGTAAACATTTCCATATAACTTTTAATATACAGCTTATTCATTCTGTTGATTTTGTAGAGAACGGGTTTACATATATATTTGGAGAAAAATCAAAGGAAAAACTTGTGAGATCTCTAACTTGAGAGGAAGAAATCTACTCCTTGGCCTTCACAATACCACTAGTTTACATTTTCTCCTTATTTGTTGAGTAATTCCTCTAACTAGTGTTATCTTCCTGGACTATATAGGGCTTTGAAGATAAATACAAGGCCACAGTGCCATCTGTTATGCGCGAACTGCCACCATCTGAAGAGGTTGCATGTGGTGGTTATCACAGTTGTATTGTTACAAGTATTTATCGTTTCTGAGTTCTTGAAGTTCATCTTTTATCATGAAAATATAAGATCACCCTGTTCTGCATAAGACTTTGGAATGTAGGATGCTTGGAAAGTGACACATAGTGCTGAACTGGAGTTTTCTGGAAACTTTCTATTACTAGTCCTTCAGTATAATTGCAGGCTATCATAAGGACAGTGTCCAGGACTGTAATACAGGGAAGAATCTATCCCTTTATTGCTAGAAAATAGCATTTGACACTAGTTTAACCCCTCTGAAGACTCATCCTCCATTCCGTAGAGTTGTTATTTAATGAATAAAGGCCTTGACATGAAATAAACAGGTTTCCACTTGAGAATACTTTGGTTGATGTTTGACTATTAGACAACCATCTCTGCTTTCTCTAAATTTAATAATAATAATAAAGAATTATGTAAAGTCAAAAACTAATTGTCTGCTTTCCTACTCTTTCTACCTGGAATGTACTCTCTGATGAGTACTAAATCAACTAAGAAGATTACCTAATTACATAATTTAATGATCTCTTATTTCTTAATTGCATTGAATTAGCAAGTTTACCTACTCAAAATTCTTGGGTCATCAACAGCCATAAAGCTTTAAACAAATATTATATTTATTTCTCCTAAATATTTTGAGTTGTTTATTCATTTAATTTTCCTTAATCTTTTAGGATTATTTTGATAAATCAGCATATTGCACTTCAGTAAACTTTTAGTTGGTCTTTGAAGTTAGTTTGGCTGTAACCAGTACTGTCCTTTATGAACTGATGTTTTCCTGTCTATCTCTTGCATGATTAACAAACTGTAGCCACACTAGTCATGAAGTTCTGGAACTGAATCACCCAGAACATAGTTTTATGTAATATCTAGTTATTCCTTATCTAGCGTATAGATGTTGTTCTCAGGGAAATAACAGCATCATATTTGTTCAATTCCTGTGCTTGAGTATCTTTCATCTATAGGTGGTGGAGAACTGTACACATGGGGCTCAAATGAGAATGGATGCCTTGGTATTGGGTATTCCTCCTCAAATTTCTTGAGTTTTGAGAATATACCCTAGGATAATGTTCTTTATTTCTTAATTTTAGCTCACAACATGCTAGCTTATACCTATATGATAGTGTAACTGACTAGTTTGTTTATTTGTTTCAGATCTACTGACGTTATTCATTCACCTGAAAGAGTTCAAGGACCATTTCTGAGCTATCCTGTTTGCAAGGTTGGTGAAAGTAGTCAATGATTAAACATTGAGTTTTAATCTGTCTTGTTGGTGTGAAAAATCTCAATTTAAATGACATTTCAATGCACACCATGTATAGCTGTAAGATTTTGAAGGATTATTACACACCCTTGGAATTCATAAAAGCACTGTCAAAATTCTTTTATATCAATGGTGCTTAAAGCATTTTAATGTTTTGAAGATCTTTAATGACTTCCCCTTAGGGTCACCTCAGTAATGTTTCCTTATCCATCCTCTATGCTTTTTCCTCTCATGGTCTTCTGTGTTATGGAACTTAAAGCAGTTACAGATGTCAACCATGGAAAATATGTCAAATTCCAGACTTATATTATTCTATTTGATTTGTGTTTTTCCCGAAAAGTATATAGGCATTAGACTTTTCTTACTCCAAGAGTTGCTTGTGATAGTTTTGAGAAATTATTCACTCTCATTTATTCCCTTGGTAGGTGTCTTGTGGTTGGAAGCATACTGCTGCAATTTGTGGTAAGGATATTCATGTGATATCAAATTTACTTCTTGCCATCACTTCTCCAAATGTTTGTATTCTCTTAAAGCCGAAGATAATTGTTTGGCCTTTTTTCTTTTATATACTGGAAATACAAGTACCGCATTAGGAATTTGCTTTTACTTTGAATAAGATGTTGCTTGGCATGTTTTATATAATTTATCAAAGCATATTCTGTTCTTGAAAGTAATGTGAACTGTCATTGGTGCTATTTATCATGTACGGCTTTTTTTTCCTTTAAATTATTTCAAGTAATCAGCAAATTCTTGTTTTCTTTTGCTACTAATGAGTCATTATGGATATGTAGTCACACGTTATTCGCTTTTCAATTTGGTGTTTCTGGTCATAATCTGGAATCTCACCCTTTCTCAGCTTTATGCCAAGAACAAGGACAGTGATTAATTTAAGACAAGGATAAATTAAACCAACTTCCCAATACTCTGTTTTCTCACTTTTCTTGTTTATTTGATGAGACTGAGATGAGTTATTTGAGTGTAGATGTTCAGGCGAAAGTTATAGTTTCATATGGTTGAACAGAGACCAAACGAGGGGAAGATCAGTAGTAGAATTGCCATTATAAACACTAAATGACTTAACATTGATTTATTGGCATGCTATAAAAATAAAGTCATTGATAAAGGGAAATCAGACTAAAGAATTGAACTTGTACTTCGCCAAGCTTGACTCAAGAAACTTGATTCGCTGTTTCTGAATAGATTTTTAAACCCCTTTATAACTCTGAATGATCCTAAAACAAAAAAATTGATTCTGTAAAATAAGAAAGGTTAAAATAAAAGAAGAATATATAAGGGTAAATTAGTCGTTTCCATCTCAACCATGATCTATTGATTTGATCCAAACTAAGAGTGTATTACAAATAATTTTTTTACAAACAAGATTAAACTATAACACCTCTTCACAGACGGGCATCAGAATAGGACTGTTTAACTTAATGACTGAGAATTATTATGAGAATAAAATTAAAAAATATGAATCCTTTTTAATTGTTCATGAATCTTAAGAGAAGATTAATTGACTTGTAGCTACTTTGGGACATAGTTTTTTTTGTTCCCTTTTGATCTCTTTGGGTGATAGTATCTACTGTTTCTGGAGGCATCATCAATAGATTCTTTATGAGGAGATTGGTAGGCTTAACTGGCATTATGTTTGATTGACTGGCTTAATGATGCATTGTCGTCTTTCTCATGTTTCTTCTGTTAATTAATAAAAAACTTATTTTATCTGTAAAGGTACACTGGGATAGGCAATACAACTGAGGGCATTTACGAAAGTATTAATTTACCCTAGAAACTAAACCTCCTCCCCTACCCCTTCATTGATCCCATGCATTAAGTGAAGAATGCTCAATCTACATTTTTCTCTTTCACTCTTTCATCTTCACATCTTGTTTTTTTTTACCTTGACTTTTAGTTCGAAAATGCAACACATAGACACACGTTCAGCTGTACAACATACTGCCAAAGAAAGCTCAAAAGTCACCTGCAAAAGTCCAAGTGAATTTCCACTCATTGTGCCTTCAAAACTGTTCATTGTTTGATCCCTATAACAGATGCGCCTTTATACTCGTCCCTTTTTGGGAATGGAAAATGGACATAGGCCCATTTGGACATCCACCATAGTGAACTCCAAGGGAAAATTCAAAGAAAAAACTAACTTAAGTTCAGTTAACTTAATTTCCTTCTATACTTGAATCTCTTCAGATCAAACACAGAAACTGAGCTTTTATGTCTCAAATTTAGGGACTGTGACATTCTGATATTGCAGATAACAGGATTTATAGCAGATACAAGGCTCTGAAAAGATCAATAGGCTGAAAATTGAATCTTGAATCCAAGGGGTTTCAAGCATTGTCAAGAGTTTATGCTTTTGATTTTCTATAAGATAACGTTTCATTGTGGGAAATTAATTGCGAAGGGTCTGATCATGGAAAGAGAAATGCAAAGAGAAAATGTCTGTCATGGATGATGTTTGACCAATTTGAATCATTTTTGGGGAATTAATAGAGCCAAATGAGTTCATCTTTTTGTCTTAAATTGATTTTCATGATTATTGTTGTCCTGAGTGACTTTTAACGATATTGTTAGCTGAGACCAAAATTGACCACAAAGATAACTCTCCTAGAGTTGAAAGAATTGTTGATATATGATAGCACAAGCATTTTAGATTTTCCCTTTTTAAGACCTAAACTGAGACTTTAATGGCAAAATTTGAGCTAAAAGATACATATTGGTCATTCCATATATTCAGATTCCTAAATTCCTCTACTTTTTGTTCTATGTCGTTGCTAATGCTAGTTGATGTTTTTCAGGAGGCCATGTTTACACTTGGGGTTGGGGAGGTTCTCATGGAACTTTCTCCGTGGATGGATTCTCTTCTGGAGGACAATTGGTTTGTTCTTTCTTCTCATTGGATATATATGTTTGATATTGTGGTCATCTACTCTGTCAAGCGGGTGGTATCCTTTCACAATTGGCTTTTTTTTCTTTTTTTGTCCACCTTATCAAAATTAGAGAGAACATCTACATAATAGGGTTTTCTTTCAGAAAAATAAGTTAAAAAGGAAGGGTGGCGGGGGGGAGGGGGTGAATTGGCACTATGGAAAACGTAAAATAGGAAATAGAAGTGATTCAGTCTTTTCATAATTTGGAAAAAATTCTTTCCTCTGCTGCTGACAAATCTCTCCTGCTATTCTAGAAAATTTGAGAAAGAAAGAGGAGCTGGATTGTTACATTCATATAAGACCATCTTTACATTCCATAATTTTTCTAGATCTTTTCTTCTGGCTTATCTTTTCCTCTATTTGTGCTCTTTTCCATGTTAACTTACCATTAGTTTCCTTGGTTAACTTGATACATTTTGAAATCTAGACTAGTTACTTCATTTTGCTTGTTATTTTTAGGTAGAAAAGGCTATAGATTCAATGCTTCAGCCCAAAATATTCAGAACTAAATGTAATTACATTTAAATAAAATAATTGAGAATTTGCATAGAAATATCCACCCACTAGTTTTGTGGTTCCACATGTTGTTTCTGTCCACTAGCATCTGCTTCAAATTCTGTAATTTCTTGAATTGCATCTACCGTTGCACTATTTGCCTGGTCTCTGAACTTTGTTGATATTCTGCATAGGGTCATGGTGATGATGTTGATTATATTGAACCTAGAGTTGTGGATTTTCACAGCAATCTAAGGCCATTGCAAGTGTCATGTGGATTTAATCATACAGGCGCCATATTAGAATGTATCTAAACAATTTCTTGGTAGCTGAGGTGGGTTTTTGAAGAATTTTCTACTACTTCAATAATCCCTTTCTGGACGAAGCAGAAGTTTTCTAAGGCATGCAGCTTAAACTTTTAAGCGTTTTCTGTTGTCAGAAATCAGCATTTCCTCAGATCTTGTGTATTAACATAAAGTGAGTCTGCAGTTCATTCAAGGAAGGTATGTAAATGTAACCTTATATTGTAGCCTACCTATAAAGGTGCAGAGCATTTCGAGTTTTTTTTTTTTTTTTTTTTTTGGGGGGGGGGGGTTGGGGGGTTGGAAAGAAATGTAAATGAGGGAAACAAACTATGTATTGACCCCATAGTACAGGGAAATAAATGCTATTGTATTGTTCAGCATAAGGTTGAAAGTCATGCACGCATATGGGACTGATTGAGGTCCATGCCCCCGTTTTCTTAATATGGCATCTTCATTTTGAGGGCATTTGCGAAATATAATTGATTATAAAGTTGATTATGAAGATAACGAAATGAGAAAAAAAATTAAAAATTTTCATAAAGTTAAACAGATTTAGATTTACATAGTCAATTATTACAACATAAATAATTTTGAAAATTATTCAAGCAATTATGCAACTGACTTATGAATTTTTATGATTAATTTATGAGCGAGAAAACGAGTCAAATATGGAGGAAAAAATGAATTTTAAACGAGTTAAATGACTTTCTAAAAATCCTACACTTTTTAGACCCACGAAATATCCACAAGTGGTCCTGTTGTTCACTCCACAAACATACTCTTGCTCGTGTTTGAAACCTCACACCAAGAAATGTTGCCAATTTCGAGAAGCTTCCCACCGAAAAGGCTAAGGGTGTCTTTTTTTGTGTTTCAAGCATAGCATACAAAAAAGTCAAAAGAGTATAAAATTTAAATTAAATGATAAATCAATCAAAAATTCATTAAAAAATTAATTTTAATAGATTATTAAATTAATTTTAAACATGTATTAATTCGCTTGAATGGCCGGATGATTTTAGACATAGAGCTGATTGTCAAAAGGGGGGGAAGCATAAAAATGAATCCCGAAAGGAATTTCATCTGCAATTAGCTTTATGACTAACAGATACAAAGAAATTCAACATCATAACTTGGTTTTATTTACAATATATTCATGAACAAAAGCTTTTGTAAAATTACAAAATCACTAAATGCATCATCCTTCAACGTGCATTCATCTAGTAACCCAAATTTAATGTATGTTTTCTTCTCCTGTTCTCGATAGAGGAAGAAATTCCCATTTCACCAAACCAATTAATATGGGAGACCCAAACAAGCTCCGTCTCCTTTGGTGGTACATCATCATCTAATGCCATACTGGAAGATTTTGGTCAGCTGCAGAGAGGTCTACAAAATGGGTCTCGTTCTTGGAGATCTATTAGGTGGCGTTTGCGCTCTAAATTGAGGGGCTTCATTCCAAGGATCAAGTGTATTTCTGGCATTGAGCCTTACCGGAAACCTGGAGTACTCACTTGAGGCGAAACCATTTTGGCCTGCAAAGCCAAAAGAAGGATGCGGTGGAGAAATAAAACTATTGTGTGCCAGTCCATGTTGTCGTAGAGGACTTGAGCAGGGCGAAACAGGTAAAGATGTTATTGTCCTTGCATTTTCCCTGTGGACAAATCAGCGTGAAACAGTCACAACACTGCGATAGCTAAATCAAATGGAATTTATAGCACAAGAATATTTTGCATTGTTCTGATCATACCTTGGACCAGGCAAGGCACGTGAGACAGTGACAGCCGGTCTAGAAGCATATTCCACTTCAGAAGAAATAACATTAGTTCTGCTACCGCGCATCTCTATGGCTGTCTGGAGTGAAAGAAATGACAAGCTAAAGCATTAGGTTGAAAATTATCTTACAAGGAATAGCATAGCACACATAAGGGTTATTCGGGAAGTATTTCCAGTTTTCTGAGGAGATTCCTAACCAAAGATTTATTCCTGAGGGTGCCTATGTCATGCTTTGACATCCTAGACACCAAAAAAAAAGAAAGACATCCATGTTCTGATTTTTTTAGCAAGAGAATCACAGACATGGTCTATAATAGGAAGGGTCACAAGCTTTTCAATGTTTATGAGCTTGACCTAAAGCACCAAACAGAAGAAAAAAGAAAAAAGAAAAAAAAATGGAGACATAGAGACTTGTCAGAGGAATAGATGAAGGAGTAAGAACCTGAATTACATCAACTTGAAAATAATCAAATGCCTAATACAATAAAATCATGCTCTGAATGCCATGCAACCATTCTCCAACTTTTTCCATCCCAAAAATGTAAAGTCATATCACAAAGATGACAAATACTTAACAAAAAACAAGAAGAAACCGAAATTGCTAATTTGAATTTTTTTATCTTTCTTGTACACCTTTAACAAGATCAAAGTCAATATGTAGGGAAAGCTCATTTATTTTCTTTACTATGCTACTTATCAATTGCAAGTAGTAAAATTAGCATTCCCATCGGATTCCAAATGAAACAATTTTTTAAAGACATAAATTATCAAAATTGCACATTTAGTCACAAATATTCAAACCTAATCTGATGTGAGTAAATTGATCCCTATGAATTATTAGTATTCAAGGGCAAATTATGGGGTAATTCTTAAGAAATTACCGGAGTACGGCTTCCATCAAAAGCCTGAGGAAAGCTCTGCCTGGTTATATTTACATTGGCAACTCTTGCTGTAGTTTGATCTCTAACAAAAGGGTGATCTAGCAGCTGTGAAGCTGAGGGTCTTGCACTTGGTTCTCGATGCAAGCATAGCCTTATAAAACTTTTTGCATCATTTGAAAGATGTTCAGGAATTTCTGGAATATCTTTACTGTTTCCAATTTTAAATATTGCAGCAACCTGTTGAGTATGAAATAAAGAACTATTTTTATTTTATTTTTAAAAAAAAGGTACTTTAATGCAAGATGAATTGGTAAAGTTCTATTTAACATATCCGGTTTCATACCCCTTCAAATTGACTCCAGGGTGGTTTTGATGTAGCCATTTCAAGAATTGTGCATCCTAAGCTCCATATATCCACTGCAAGACTGTAACCACTTGTATTCATAACAACCTGGAATCATACAAGTCAGATAACAATGATGATAAAACCAACCTACTGAAGAAGCATCTAGATCAATTAAAGGAAGAGGTAGTGACTAGTGTTGACTAAGGTGTCACCCATACAGCTTAATACACAATAGGTGCATGTATCCAAATGGGGAGAGAAGAGCTATGAGGTAGAGGATGGTACCTCAGGTGCCATCCAATAAGGGCTTCCCTTGAAGGACAACATTGATGAAGCTGATGTTATCTGCATCAGAACTAGAACAAATTAGGAGCCTGAACTGATCAAGCAATTACATGAATATAAATCTACTTGAAATACTTAAATGAGTAGTGTAATAAGCAACCAAACTTTTTTTATTTCAGCAGAGTATGGTGCATACTAGTATGCTCCACAGGCTTTGGTGGCGATGGATGCAAATAAATTATTGAATAAAATTTCCAAATAAGTCTTTCCTCTACATATTTGCAGCCACACATAGCAAAGTATATCTTCTTCTCACCGACAAGATAGAATTAGAGCAGTTCTGAAACACAGGACTGCATTTATCTTAGTTCATCTATATCAGAGACACATCAGCCAGGCAAGGTGAAATATGCATGCTTAAATCATAAGTTATACCTAATTGAGACTTCTAAAACAGATCAAATGCATGGACAATAATACTCCTTTTTTTCTCTTTTTTTTCTTCTTTTGGCCTAATTAGCATTTGATTCCATTCATCAAGGACACTAAAACATGGCCCAAGCATCAACCAAATACGTACATGCTTTGCCATGCCAAAATCTGCAAGCTTAACTTCACCGTTGGGATCTACCAATATGTTTGCTCCTTTAATATCCCTGCAGAAAAGCATGAACCACTTGAGAAAGCTTGATTCAAATGAAGCACTTAGTAATTACAAATGAAGCAAGCAGTTGATACATCACCTATGCACAGTGTTTCTTCCATGTAAATAGGCAAGCCCATAAAGTATCTGCCTTGTGTAATTCTGAATAACAGGCTCCCTGAAGGCCCCATACTCGTGCAGTAATTTGTGAATGGAGCCCCCAGAGACATACTCCAAATAAACAGACAAGGCTTCATCACCCTAAACAAAAGTTAAGTTAGAGATATCAAACATAGTTTGAAACCATAAATGAGGCCAATGATTGAAAGGAAGGATAAGAATATGTGGGGAAATTGATAAACCTATAACATAAAGAACTTCAGCCAAAAAGTTCATTTCAATATGAGGCAAAAAAAAAGTACGAATTCATACCAAATCACTTCCATAGTATTGAACAATGTTTGGATGTGAAAGCTGGCTAAGTAATATGATCTCCTGTTCACAGCATTGCATTTGTCAACAATCTGAATATCATAAGTCATTGCAAATTCTAAATGTAAAAGTAAAGTTTATTATAGAAAATGCATTTTAGTATCTAATACTCAATAGGAAAATAAAATAACTATTGAAAATATGGCGATGGAGACCTGGTTCAACTGCTTGAGGCACTCCTTTGTTGTCTGATCATCAGACACAACCCGCACTTCTTTTATTGCACACATTTGCCCGTTCTCACTATACATTTTGCCAACATACACAAGTTTACCAGTATTAAAGATATGTTGAAGATATGCATGATATTGCAAACCTAATATGATCATAATAAAACCTTTTAAATGCTACCTATAGCCATTACAATAACAGTTACTTGTATTATGTACTAATGCAAAATGTCTAGATAGTTAACTCAGCCAACAATAGAAGATAATAATGTGTCTAACTACAAACATGTAGACACAAAAAATTATACAGGCCTCTATACACAGTTACATCTACATGGGTATGTGTGTGTATAACCCAATACACAAAACGCACAGATATGCATATCCAATGTTCAATAATATTTCCCTACCCTATAGAATTTACACATGAAATCAAGCTAATAAAGCAGGCCAAATTAAGAAACTGATATTGCATTCATTTTTTCTTAATTAATCAGATCAACAGCAAAGAGACTCATTACCTGTTGAATCCAACATAAACATGACCAAAAGTGCCTCTTCCTAGAAGCTTTCCTTTCTTCCACTTAGACAAATTGTTAATTGAGCTCTCAGTTGACAAACAAGTTCTTGGAGTTGGCAATGCAGAAGGGCTGGTTGGAGAACCAGGAGGAAGGGGCAACCGGTGGCATTCACTCTTTCCTTCTTCCAATCTACCAGTTGGAGAATCTAAATTTAAACCAGAAAGCCGTGGATGAAGGGGTGAAGTGTTGGTGGTAGTCCGTCCTGATCCTGGGCCTGGACTGGGTAATGGACTTAACTTGGCATCACCTAGTCCTCTAGCATGAGATATTAATTTAGAAGCAATTAGGCCAACAGCACTGGCAGCCACAAAAGACATAAAAACAAAAAACAAAAAGAAAAGCTCCAACTAGTCAAAATATTTGGGTGTTTTACTCGCATTTTATGACATAGAAGGGAACAAAACAACATTTGTGCTTTAAAAGGAGTTTTGATCAAGAGTTATCCAACCAGGCTATGCAAATACAGACAGAACTAAACAGGAGCATGCGAAATCCAAGAGTGGGAAAACATACAAAATTGAACATCTGTAGCAATCAACAGGCCAAGAAATAGTACAGACCACAGAAAAATAATAAATAACAAAGAACCAAAACTGCAGACTGATAAAATAATGCCAGACCCATAGGAAACCCTAACTTCACCATCCCCACCCACCCGCTCCTCGGCCCCCAGAAAAAGGGAAAAGAAATGTGTCACATGGTGTATCATGTATGCTAAGTTTCAAGTTTATTAATAAATTCAATTAACCAATAATCAAGTGAAAAGAGCTTTTATTTAAAGATAAATAAATTTCAGAAACTCTGATTTCGCCATGATTTCAATAATAAAACAGTTCGGTTAACTGATTAAACCAAAATCCGCCCTAAATCAACTCATTTTCATTATAATTTCTGAGCAAATATTTATCCAATTAGCTGTGACAAAAGCCCTAAACATGCCTTCTTATCAAACCAAAGAACAGACTAAAGATTAAAATTTTATCACAAAGTTGAAACTTTGACAAATAATCAAACATGAAAATACCAATTAAATCTAAATCAACACCTAATTATAAACTTCCTCTCTTTACGACTTCAAAGAGGAAGAAATTGTATCACTATCTGAAGTGAAACTTTTAAACCCATACCTGAAGGCAACCAATTGACCTTGATCGACATGGGAGTTTTCATCAGAAAATCCAGACGAGCTAACACTAGAAGAAACAGAAACAGAACCAGATCCCAATCCAGCAGCTGCAGGATGAAACTGATCCTGTGACGAAATTGATGGCCTTGGCAAGGGATAAACTCTATCCAAAGATGAAGATGAATCAAACCCAGAAAACCCAGTAGAGCCGCCTCCTCCACCAGAAAAATCATGGCTTTTTCTTGGAGAATTTCTGGAAAAAAGTCCCCCAGAAATCTCATCAAAGCTCCTTGGCTTGTAATTGTTGTAACTCCTATCATCCTTAGTCCTTCCTTCTCCTCCTCCTCCTCCTCCTATCTTCTTTTCATTCTTGATTAAAGAACCTTTGATGCTGTTGCTGCTTGAAGATTTTGAAGAATTGCTATCTCGGTCTTTATTTTTTGAGGATTTTTTTCCCGGCCACCAAGCAGGCATTTTTTTCTTTTTCTTTGTGTTGGATAACTCAGTAGCACAAGAAGAAAATGGAGAAGAAGAGAGTAAGTCAATCTATTTATTTATATTTAATATTTATATATTTTCATATACATATATAAATATATATATAGATACATACATACATATATACATAAATATAAATATAGAAGGAGATACGGGTAGCAGTCTCTCCAGAAGATTGATGGTAAACTTAAGAGAGAGAGAAGAGTGTACTTGGAATCTTGGGGGTTGGGGGGTGGGCAATGGGTAACAGGAGTGGGGGTTGAGGTGGTGGGGCAGGGGAGATGGTGATTGTGGGGTCCATAAAAACGGAGGCTGAGCTACAGTGATGAACAGCTCAGCTTGTTAGGGCCGGCAGGCGGTGGTTGGATGAAGCCTTAGATGATGACGTGGCTATTTCTTTTTATAGTGGTGATATTAACATTTATCTTTTTTTAGTATTTTTCTTTTTTATGATTTTTTTTAGGGGAAAAAGAATAGTATATTTTATGATTTTAAGTTTGGCTTAAAAATTTTAAAAAAAAGTGGCTTTTATTTCATGCTATTTGTTAACTATTTTCCTTAACTTTCAATTAAAAGAAGGTTGCACTGTAAATTTACTCTTTCTATTTAAATAACATTGAATATTTACTTTTAATTTAATATCAAAATTAAAAGGAGTTTTAAATATAACGAAATGATCACATTATTTTTAATGTAACATGATCGGTAATGAGAGTACGTGAATTAAATAAAAGGTGGTTAATAATGAGTATTTGAATAAGATATTTTTAAATTATTACTCTTTTTATCTCAAAATATATATTGTCGAATAACATTTTTACTATCTTTCAAGGAATATTTTATAGATTTTATATCGATGTTACCCTTGTCTTTATATCAAATTTTTATAATTCCAAAACTCTTGATAAACTAAAGCATCCTCTCTCTTGAGAGATAGAATAAAGAAGAATTTCAAAAAAAAAACACAATAAATAGGGAGGGAGGGAGAGAGTAAAGAGAATTTCAAATAAATATAGGTATTTTAGAGAGAAAAAATTTATTAATCTGTATAATTATTATTCAGATAATTTATATTTTATAATAAATAGAGTTTTAAATGCCTATTTTATAGATTTCAAATAAATATAGGTATTTTAGAGAAAATTTTTTTATTAGTCTGTATAATTATTATTTAGACAATTTATATTTTATAAAAAATTATATTTTATAATTTATTCAGACAATTTATATTTTATAACAATTTATATTTTATACACCTTTTTCACCATATTTATAATTTTAAAATTAATTGCTTCGAACATTAGATCAATTAAATGTTGTAGATGTGTGAAAAAGGTGAAATATCTAAATTTGTGGAAAAAAGTAAAATTTTGGATAGTTACAAATATTTTTTAAAAAAAACACACATTTATGTGAATTTTAAAATAATGGGAAACAAATAAAAAATAAAAAAGAAAAAGGTAGAATGTGATTTCTGGTTGTCAACGCGTGTTTGGCTTTAAAGGCAATTGGAAACAGAGAAGACAGCGGCAGGAAACTGGAAACTGGTTCCTCTTCATTAGGACGAGGAAGACAGAGGCTGTCAGTACATTTGTAATAATATGGATGGCTTTTTTTGCCTAATAGAAAATTGAGGTGACTCATACTTTAACCGGTCAAAATGCATTATTTATTACTTGCCTCTCCAACTCAAAATTCAATGTTTACTAAGTATTCTAAGTTTTTCGCTTTAAAAAAATTACTGATAGTATTAGTCTTCCCTCTCATTTTAATTATATTTTATTTATTTTTTAATTATTTCATTTAAAAAGTTTTATTTTTATTTTTAATTTATACTTTTAATTATACTCTTATGTAAATTTTTTTTTTGAAAATATAAATTTAACTTCTTGTTTTTGAAAAATCTAACAGGTGAATTAGATTTTTATCCGATTTTTCAAACTAATTCAATAAAACATTTTTTTTACAACAAATATCAAACAATTGAAGTGCTAATTATTTGAGTAAAAATATGTTCAAATAAAATGCAGAAAGTAAAATAATGAACACAATGATTTATAGTGATTCAGTTTATCCAACAAAACTTAAGTTACCTACTCAAGAATTTTACCAAATCCCTTCACTAATCAAATAAATGAGATTACAAAAAAAGATCACCTAATTCACCTTAGGATTTTATAAATAATCTCTCAAAGCTCACTCAACCATTAAATTTTACAATACAATTTTAATTATACAATAATCTCATCACTCACCTTAGTGAAGTCCTTACAATGCAATTCAATTTAAGGTTCATCCAAAGGTTTTACAAACAAACATTAAATACAAAATAACTTACACAAGACTCACCCTAACACTTAAAATTTTATGTTATTTGCAACATTGATACAATTACAATCAATAATAAGAGATATAGAGTTTGATAAATATAATATTAATGTGAAGATATATCAATTTAAAATACAATCACCTTTTTGAGTAATGGATTACCAAGATTGCTCAAAATTCACCTTTAAATGTAAAAACCCTTCTTAAATTATTTCAATAAGATTGATATTTATAAAGGGTTTTTGAATGCTTTTAAGATATTATAAGATCAAGATATAAAATGTTTTTGCTCAAAAATTGTTCTTAGAAAAACTTTCAAAGGTTTTGATATTTATAGGTTTATTTCGAACGGTAAAAAATAAAGTTGTTGGAAACCATTAGCAATTTGCGGTCGACCGGTGCATTGTCTGCAACATCATCCACAAACTCAGTGCACAATCTTCGGATGACGATTTTCATCTTACGATCGACCTCACCTCAATTGCGATCGACCGTATAGTTGTCCACAAGTTAATATATAAACAAATTTAACAGTACATGCATCCACAAGTTAGTTTATCTTATGAACAATACGTAGACCACTTTAGGTTGACTAAACATGTTTATTTGTATATTGACAATATTCTAATACACAGATGATGATTTCAATCAACAAAAGTTTATGAAACATTTAAGTTTTGCATGGTTTTTGAAATATCAAAACATATTTTAACATATTAAAAACATTTTGAAATAATGTTTTAAGTTCATAGAGCAACCTTTAAAAAATCATTACTCAATTAAAGGTAAAACTAGAGATATCAAAATATATTAAACTCTAAAACCACACATTTAGTTCCTATCAAATTCAATAAAAACTTGTCTTCAAATCTTGATAGTTTTGACTTATATACTTTTTTGAAAACTTGAAATATTTTTCTTGTATAAATTAAATCATGAATAAAAAAACTCTATCGCTTGTATAAACAAGACATTAATCATCGTCAATATTTGTCATTAATCAAAATTAAGATATTAAAAGTTTTAAGGTTTTTAATTTTTAATTAGTTATTATAGAAACATATGAAGCATTTACTGATATTTTTCTTTAATAAGAGTGATTGAAATAATTTTTTATTGATAAAGTAATTTTTTCATCTCAAACTTTTATTGTCATCTTCAATACATTTTTTAATTCATGTGAAAAAATTAAACGGACAATTAAAATGAGATGGCGAGACTATCTTTTTGTATTAATATAATTAGTTAGGGAACTTATAAGTTAATGAATGTAATTTTTTGCAAAGTGAACATTCTATTTTGAACAAAAGATAGTACATCTTTTTATGTTATTGATCCAATATTTAATTTATAATTTTTGAGGAAATTTAATTAGTTAAAAATTGAAAATTTTCTTTTGAAGTTCTCTTTTTTTTTTTTTCCTTTTCTCTTTAAGAAATAAAAACTTCTTGGATGAACCCTTATATAGGGTTGCAAATGAACATGAACGACTGGTTTCGTTTATAGTCCTACCCATTTGCTCATAACTTTTTTTATATATTAAATTATGAATCATAGATCAGGCTCCGTGATAATATATTGATGAAAGATGTTTAACATTTTATTTTCTTTTAGGCAAAAAATTAATTGAGGTAGTTCTTTATTGACTTTTCACATTAAATTTTAATTTAAGATATATTTTTTTTCTAAAAGCAAAATGGAAATGATTTCATTAGCTTAAATCACAAGTTTCATAAAGCAAGATAAAGTTTGGCAAAAGATGTTATTAATTAGTTTCTTTAAAAAAGATGTTATAAATTAGTTTATAAGATGTTATTAATTAGTTTCTTTAGAAAAAGGTGTTACTAATTTAGTTTTTTTTTTATTTAGGAAAAGCAACTCTAATGTACTGTATTAGTTATGTAGAAAAGTGAAAAGTGTGGAATTATTATATTTACAAAATATGTTTCATCTATTTGAAAACATAATTAAATCAAAATAAACTCTGACATTATTAAAAGAAACTTACATAAAACTCACAATTATTACCTAAGAGTGTACATTGAGTAAAATCTCATTTTATACAATAGCATATAAATTGCACCAATAAGCAACTATACTGAAAAAAATTGTAAAAGGATTTTCAAGATAAATTTGAACGTAGATTAATAGAGCAAAAAAAAAAAAATCAATTATCTTCTACACTCATTGATTTCTTTGACACTTACACCTCAGTGTGTGTGTGTGTATATATATATAATTACCCCCACTTATATACTATGCTCGCTAAGCAAAAATTGATTGAAACATGGTTGTGTAATTTTATCATAGAATGCTGCATAGTAAAATTATATTATATTGTATTTAATCATTTATATAATCACTTATGTTTGCTAAAAATCAGTTTATTTTGTAACTATTATTGGTTGTTAATCTTTTTTAGGAAGCTAAACAAAATGCTTTTACAAAAAAACTGTTTTAAAAATTAATATTACATCTAGCTAAAATTGAATATTCACATTTTTATCTTGAAATATTTAAAATTGAATATTCAATTTTATAAAATAAATATATTTTTTCATTTAAAATTTGACTAACAATTTTCTTAATTTAATAGATTTCTGCTAATTCAAGTAGTTTTATTATTAATTACATTAATAATAAAAATAATGTAAGTAATTGTTTTCATAATTAAAAGCCTCTCCTTCAATTTTGAATTGAGTTTACAATAAATATTTAATGTTAAATAAAGAGAGCATAATCATTAATAAGTAAATTAATTGAAAAGTATTGACAGTTGTCAACATAGCTAAAACATTTTTTCCTTTTTTATTTTTTAAATTAAAAGAAAGAAGAAATAAGAATCTATTTATTTGGTCAAATTAAAAAATATATTATTTTATCTTTTTCCATATAAAATTTTATAACTATCTCTATTCTTTAATAAGCTTCATCACAAGAAAGACTGATCATAACTCTACCATATAAAGATATAAAGATATAAATATAGTGTAAGTCTTTGAGTAGTGAATTTTGACTATGTTTCTAATTGAATTTTATATTTCTTTCGTTATTTTTTAAAATATATTAAATAAACAAATTTATTTATAATTATAAAATATTTTGTTACGTTTATATTTATTATGTATATTATTTTTAAATTTATTATTATTTTATTAAAAAATTTTTTAAAAAGACTATAATAAATAAGCATTAATGTCAGCGATCATGGGCAATTGCCAAGCTCGGTCCCACGGCCAACCACTACCAAAGCGAACCTCGGGAGTACCTCAATGGGAATAGCTTTTTGAATCTAAACAATACCAATTTTGAATTAACTAACACAGTGATTGTTTGACTGTTCACAATTAATTTAAATTTAATTTTTAATGCACAAAAATCATTCTAATAAAAAGTTTAGAAAAAAATTTGAGCTGCTTATTGGATTGATGCTTTCTTCTTTTTTATTGATTTAGATATAGATTCTTCTAGAATTATGTTTTTATTTTAGAATTATTACTTTACAATAATCAAAAATAAAATCAAAATTTATATGCAAATAATGTATAGACAAAAAAACATAATTAAAATGGATAGTTATTATACATTTTTTTAAAAAAATTGACACATTATATTTACTTATTTAGAATATTATGAATTTTTTATCACTAATATGTCAAATGACTTCATTTCACTTCACTCTCATATAAATCAGAAGTGTGGGATATCTTTATTGCATTTGGGAAAATGATTTTCCTTATAAAAGACCATTATCATTATAGTCTATTTTAATTATTCACTTTGAGTTTTTATAAGAATTAAAAAGAGTATCGTAAATGATAATTATGCAAGTAACGTCATAAGTTATTCTCATTTAATAATTAACATATAAATATTAATTTTTTAAAAATATACATTCTTCGATAAATAGTTGATAAAGAGTATTATTTTGGACAATTTTGGTAGATGGGATCCTATTTTGGGTGGGCAAAAGGTCTGTTAAAAACACCTTGATGAAAGGAGAAAGAAGAAATGAAAAATAATTAAAAATAAAATTAGGAAAAAGTAAACAAGTCAAAGACAATCTAAGTCCAGATGCGAACACTGTTTCTACTATAGCAGCAGAGGTTTGTGGTATTTGGGGGGGGGGGGGGGCTTTGGGGGATTCACGTGTGGATTGTGGGAAGGAAGACGTGTCAGCGAGGTAGGTGTAAGAGATCTCATCTGCTCTGCATGGCTATGGCTTGAATCAATAATCAATAATCAATAATCAATTAACAGAAAACTGTGAGTAAAGAAGAAAGACAAAGACTACTTTAGTACTACTACTTCTGCAGAAGATAGAATGTTTTGTTTTGTTTTTTCTATTCTTATTACTATTTCTGAGCTGCCAAGAATAAGAAGAGAGAGAGAATCTACATTGGCGACTGTGCCGCCTATGTAGGTTATACTAATATGCAAACCCAAGAACACGGGTTGTAGTGCGAATGAGCCCGGCAATTTCCTCAGTGGTAAATATCCACATTGTCGCCTTTTTTTGTCAGCATTTTATTCTCATGCCATAGCTTTTGCTGCTATTAAATTCAAATTCAATCATTCTTTCTTTAGTATTTTATTATAAGTCATTTAATAATTTTTCGTGTTGTGCATATTTATATATTATTTTACAATTTTTTATGATTTTTTTATCGATTCTTTTCAATATTACATATATTAATAAAATAGATAAATAATAATTAGAGATAGAAAATCTAGTATATAGATTTCAATATACACAATGTATAAAGATATTTTGAATTTTTTTTATTGATTTATGTAAATCTTAATTAAACAACTTATATAATAAGAGATTATGAAGTAATTTATTTATATATATATATATATTATTTTTACGCAAACACCTTTCTTATTATTATGTTGATCATTTCCTATTTTACTATATGATCAAGTTATTTCTCCCTCTAATCTCTCTCCTTACACTAGAATTCTCTCAAACTCCCTTCCACTTCCATTAAATTCAAATCGATTTCGATGAAAGAAATGACAAACAAGATTGGTTTATTATGATTCATCAATGTTTATATCCTAATTTTGTTAGGAATATGAGCATTTCTCACTAAAATTGTATGAAAACTAATGTTTGTGTAATTGGATTTATGATTAAATTAAATTAATTGATTTTAAACATGAAATGTTGTATTTAAGTCACTCATAGAAAACTGATTTTCTAAAATTAACTGGTTTCATGATCATATTGTGGTTAATTTTTTGAGCAATGTAGTGAACTCCAAATTTTGTAAGTAATTTGTGGTTTTAATTTCTGAATTGCCTATTGTAGATTGAGTAAATTATTCTTATTCAAGATATATATATATAGTACCAACTAGTTGATTCAGATTTGCATATCCATTAAAAATATTTTATTTAATAATTTTAAAATAAATGTTTATTGTTTAATTAACCAAAAGAGAAATCATCAAGAATCTTCTAACATTAAAGAAACAAAAAGGAGCTCGCTTCATTGAGAATAGCCGGCAAAAGGGGTTTGTTTTCTTCTATATATACAAATTGAAAGTTAAACAATTTGGTAGGCTCAACTACCAAATAATATCTCGTAATTTCAGCAATCAAACAAAAGTTAATTGCTGAAGCCATTATGTTTGTCACATTCAGATGCCTACCATGCACAAATTAAAATTAATTATTTATTGTAGTTAATTAACTAGTAAAATTATTTGGTTCACAAATTGAAGGTTAAGGAAAGAGAGTTTTCTTGTATTAACAAAACTTTGTTGATCACACGAGGAAGTAAATTAAGATATCTCAAAACCCCAGCTCCTTTAAGCTGCTTTTCCTTCATAATAAACTTACATTATTTTCCTCTCCAATACTTATATCAAATAAATAATATTTATTCCGTCCAAAATTAAATATTCACTGTCATTAAATAAATAAAAATATATATAATTTGTTTAATTTAAATTATTTATATCTCACTAACTCATTGTACTCACAAATCATCAATAAGTCATATGTCTCACAATTCATTATATTAATGTCAAAAATAATTTGGTAAGTTAATTAAAATTAATGTTATTCTTTAATTTTTAAACAAAGTAAAATGTGGACATTTAATTCCGGACGGAGGGAGTAGTACAATTTTCGTTTGTAAATAGATTTTTTAAAAAACTCTTATACAAAACAATTAGGCAAATTAGTGTATTTAGTCCCTTATTATTATTATTACTTTTAGTGAGTTAAAGTCATTCCATCAATTATTTTTGTTAAATTTGAGCGAGCCAACTGTTCTTACTCCATTTTTTCAAATCTTCATGGGTATTTTAGTCATCCATTTACAATTTTTGTTTTTAAGAAATTGCAAAAAATGTTTAAATAAAGGTCAAGAAAAAAGCTTTAAAAAACAAGAGAAAACCCCTTTTTCTTACCTCTCACGTTGTTTCAACCTCTCCCCCAATTTTCAACCGTTGCTACTCCCCCACTCATACCAATTTTCGACCCTCCTCCCTTTCTTCTCCTTTTCTCCCTTCTCCCTTCTCTTTTTATTCCTTCTCGCTGAACAATACACATAAAAGGAAATATTTAATTTGTAGTAGTATCCTTCTATTTTCAAAATTGAAGGTTTAGAGGGGCCAAAAAATGGTGTTCGTATTTTTCAAGGAAAAAAATGTGATAAAGAAAGGTTATAGACTTCCTATGCGTTATATGATTTCTTGTTTTCTGCAAAAATGTATGCTCATATTTGAGTTTGAAAGCTTGATTCAGGGCCAAATCTCAAACAGAGCTCCACCATTTGGAATGCAAGGAATAAACTCATTTCTGAACAAGTTATAGCCGAACCCAAATTCCACCCCAATCCCCACCCAGAAAAGAGTTTCTTGCCTTTACTATTTACTGGTTTGCCATCCAAATTCCACTGCAATGACTAAGGAGGCAGGTCTTTTACTATTGTCTACTGGTTTGCCTTTACTGCCAAGCCATTTTATCCAGGAAATGGAAAAACCGTTAGATTATTTTACAACATTAGAGATCACAAACATGTATAGGAGGATTGCACCCTGAAATACCTAAATCAATCCAACAACTAAAATTGAAGCGAAATTTAGCAACAATGAAAAGTGGAAGTTACTTGCAGAATAAAAATACAAGCAAATGATCCATGTCTATATCATTTAAATATATTGATACATAAATGTATGTTGATAAATAAATGGTGTTTGATTTCGTGAACTGATTCAAAATTTCAAGTTCTAATACAAGTATTCCACAATTTCTGGATTACAAAATTTTAGTTAACCTGTACACTTTGAGCAACAGGAAATTTTATGGTCACGCAGTCACCCATCTCCTCATCTTTTCTTTCCTCTTTTACCATTTTTATTGAATTTCTTACCCTTTTTAGATTTGCTCTTCATATGAGCAATTCTGTTTGCTTTCTTTTGCCTCTCCTTTCGAACTTGCTCAACATCTTTAATTTCTGAACGTATGTGAGCATTCGGTATATGACCCTTCCTCCCTCCTCTAAACCGTCTATCATCTGCGGGTCCTGCTAAAAGAATAGTTTGATGAGTAATCTTACAGTTGCAGTAATTTAGATCAGAAATGCATTGCAGGGATCTGAAAATAAATCAAATGCAGGAAAACATGGTGGAAAGAAATTATGATAAATTCACAAGTCTGTTGGACAAAAAGATGCAGCAACACAGAGCGCAAGTTTTATTCTAAATTTGCATATGATCAAGAAGAAATTCAGGTATGATCAATGAAAGTTTTTTACGTTGCTCCAGATAACTAAAAAGAACCAATATCAAACAATATTAGCTAATCATTGAACTGAACTGTATAACAATGGCAACTATTAATCAACAGTTGCAAGTCTGTGGGTACCTTTAGAATCATCCCTCTTATGTGAATACTCTTAACCAACGAGGATAAAAGGTAGAAATATGAGTAAATTATAAGACTGCCATTTTGCCTTGTAGTGACTCCAATATCATATTTTAAGGTCAGTACACTATATTATTTGACATAAACTTCCCCCAGAAAATTACACTCATTTTAGGTAATCGTATTGTTTCCCAATTGGCATGAAGTTGTCTCTTCACTGTTCTGTTTTCTCACAGTTGACTTTCTGGCCTAACACAACGCCTCCATCCAACTCACATGCCCCCAAGAAAGAAACTATTCTTCTCCATTTATGCAGTTCAATCCCTTCTCTTTGCATTTTAATATCAAGCTATACTGTTTCTGCTATCAAACTTCTGCCATGTTCGGGCGTATAGCCCTTTCCCATCTAATCTGCAATGTAGTAATGTGACTCTGTTTTCCTCAATAAAAAGACCAAAAAATAGCTGGGCAATTCATGTCAATAAAGGTATAAGAGACAATCTCAGGGATGAGCAAAATAAAGCTAAATAAACATGGAATAGGGTAGAGAAGGCATGATTTTCGGACGCCAGCTAGATACCAGAAAAATGAAAAAGTTTGACATAACCCCAATATACATGTATAGGTATAGTGCAGTTCTTGTTATCTCAAACAGAGAGAGTAGCAACAAAGCACAGTTACCTGATAAACTTGTTGATTCTACAGCAGTGCCACCATTTCTTGCTCCTGTAAGGGATACTCTCTTATGCGTTTGCTCTGTCCATTTCTTGTACATCCCAGTTTTCTTAGCTTTCACTTTTGCACCTCCTTCTGTCTTAACCTGCAGAATGAAAGGAAATGGTTGGCCTCAAGTAAAATAATTTTCTCTATTTCAAAATGAATGTCTTTGCTGGATTTGGCACAAAGCTTTAAGAAGCATTTCACAGTTTTCTACTTAAAAATGCACCGTTCATTAGGAAACCCATGCTTCAAAATGATTCCCATCCTTTCCCTTTGACAAATGCAGTGAAAGGGTTCTAGAATATAAGAAGCATGTCTATTTTAATTTTTAAGTGAACATTATGTTGGAACATTCCAATTGATAATAATGAAGTTACTGAATTTGGAACAGAGGGAGTAGAATATAAAACAAAATCCTAATTGTATGCTAGAACTACCCAAAGGATATCTGAAGTAATAGCGTTCTATCAGAATAAAGAGCTTAATTTGGCATGGCACAAAGTTTTAGGAGACAGTTTCTAACATTTTTTCCATTCTATCCTCATTACTGTAGAAGAATGCAAGAAGAGAAACTGTTTCTCAAGACAAGGACATGGCATGTAAGTAGCACACAAGTGGCAATTTTATTAGGGTGGAATGGCAACGTTGTTAATTTAAATGAACACAAATAACACTAGCCTGGACTTTTGGGGGACATGCATGATGCACTAATTCCAAAATCAGATGAACATTTATGAGCATTAACGATAATTTCAATTGCTACAATGTTAAGGGACATCATTTGGGAACAAATTTAGATAGAAAAAATGCAAATCCATTCTGGAACTGGGTAAAAGAGAAATTACTTAATGTGCCACTAACAAAAAGTACATCCAAACAAAGTGCACAAGAATGATGAACGATCAATATTCTGAAGTTCATATGCTATTGCAGCATGAGCCCAAAACATCAGAAAATGCCAATAGGCCAAAATCACAAGAAGGATGGGATACATATCCTAGTTAGTACATAAAAAGGAAGCAAATTTGGCTTAAGTGCTGATATTATACACATTTTGATCCTAGTAACAAAGCAATGGTAGAATTTGACACATCAAAAGGCATGAAAGGTCTAAATAATTAAAACAATAGGAAAGATGGAAGTAAAGAAGTATCCTGTGAAAAAGAAAAAGAAAATACAATTGACATGACCTCTCCTAAGTATGTAACAGCTCTATATATATGTTATGGATTAAGTTGAAGTGGAGATAGAACATTCAATACAACTCAGCTAGATACTGAAAACAAAGATCGGATCTTCATGAATAATCTTCACATATACATATAAGCATGCTTCCTCAAGCAATGATTTAAAACAAATCCAGGTGAATAGACATTCGAGAGCACAAAATTCATTTAGCAGATCAATAAAAGTCAACACATTATCAAAAAGGAAAAGCTCCAGCTGCATAATAACCTACTGCTATAATACTGATCTGGGCACTTGAAATCTACAATTTCAACAAACTTAATCCATGGATAAATTAAAATGTGTTAGGTCTATATAAGCATTACATAAACATGCCAAATATGAAAGATTCTGAAGACAAGGTACCTTTCCGCTTGCTGTCACACGTTCCCCATTGTTCAATTTGACATATTTCTTACTCCTCTGGTGCAAAAATTAAAAGGAATTCAATTATCTAAGACAGGAAGAACAAGAAAGCTAAATTAGGAGTTGAAATTCTTCAAATCACCTTATCCCAATGATAGGAAGTTTTTTGCATATGCAACCCCTCTTTGTCATCTGCAATGAGGTCTAAAACAGCAGCTTCCAACCTAATTGAGAGTGAATCTTAAAATCTCAGAATAATGGAAAGGACATGGTTCAAAGAGAATAAAATACTGCACGACTGGATTCAATAGCTGCTAATAAATGACTGGGTTCTTCAGAACAGACCCTCCCTTCCCTCAATTTTATATATTTATACAGGCAGACATATATACATTGTGTTTATATACAAATATATTATACTCCCTCTATCCCATTTCAATTATCCACTTTGGATTTAAACTAGAATTAAAAAAAGTATTGAAAATAATAATTATGCAACTAAACTTTCTAAATTTTCCTTAGCTAGTGTGTAAGTTTAATAGTCCCCAAGAATGCATTCCCCAATATTTGCATTCTCATTAAAAAATACTAGTGAGTATTCTTTTCCTTTTTTTTTTGTGTTGTACTTCATTCGAAACATATCAAATTTAATGTTTAACATATTTCTCAGAAGTCAAATGGATATCTTCAAGATTAAATAGGGGGTAAATTAGTAAAAATACATACTAAAATTATAAACCGAACTATTCAAATGAGACAACTCAAAAAAGAACGGTGGACAATTGAAATGGAATGGAGGGAGTGTATAATGTTAATGTCACATATCAACTAGTAAGCCTTCCATATCAAACTAGAGAAGGTTGTTGTACCCCACTAGAAGAGAAAAAGGTAAAGAGAAAAATCTTTAACATTTGCATTCTTCCCTTTCTCTATAACTTTTCACCTTTTGTTCCTGAAATGCACTATATTTAAGATATTACTTTCTGGTGAAAATCAGCATTTGCACTTCTGTTGTACAGCATAACTGCATTGTGTTTCCTCTGCTAAAATAGGCATTTCCTATTTCAGAGACGTCAATAACATTTTCCAAGTTCATGAAGGGTAGTATTCAGTCAATCATTTAACACTGGATCTTTTGCTTAACTTTTTAGTAAATTCAAGGAACATCAGGTTTCCAAAATTCCAAAGCTTTGCCTTTCAATCAGTTCCAAATATTTAAGAACAGTTATCAGAACAGCAGACCAACATGGCACTGAAGGTGCACACCTAGGCGCAGAGGTGTGGCTTTCTTTAAGAAAAGTGCCTCAGATCCTTTCAAACGAGGCCTATCCAGTCAGGCATGAGTTTTTTTAGCTTTGCTGTACCTTTTCTACAGCTTAAGGTGCTGTCATGCCTTTTCTATTTTGTGCTGGAAAAGCAAAAAGCGCCACTAAAAGTCTATATTTAAATTACTACCTTAATAGCAGCAAAGAAAAGTCTGTCAAAGACCAAATAATATCTTAGTGAAACTCTAAACCTCAATTTATACCGTGAAAACAGAAGAAAAGTTCCTCAAAAATGCTTTTTGAAGCTGCCAGCATTTTTAAAATTCAACTAATTCCTTGAAAATAGGAGACATTATTTTGCCTGATATTGATGATGATTATTAGTTGACAATGGTCTTTTGAAAAGATTATTTGATCATTAATCTATTTTAGGAGTTAGAAAAAGTTTCAGAGTATTAGACTTACATCTACTTTTTTGGGTTTATTATATAGAATCATTAATTTCTAAGCTTAATTTAAGTTTATGCAATAGAATTATTAACTTCTTAAACTTATTATATAACATATAGAAGTACACATGTACAAGTACATGTATATATGTGCACCTTACTTGGGTGAGCAACTATTTTGCACCTTGCGCCTAGGCTATATGAGGGCCCTAAGTGCTCCTGTAATCCCTTGATAACACTAGCACTCAAGGAGCACGTCACAAGGAATACCAGAACATTATTTTCCAACAAACATAAGATTTACCTGTTTGATTCGAACCCTGGGTTATTTCTCACAGATAGTCCTGACTCAAAATGCTGAAAGTGAAGCAGAAACTTTTAAAAGTTAGCACAAGTTCCATAACAAAAAAACAAGCACGGACTATACAGGGGAGAAGAAATCAAACAATTTAAAATTTTATTTTGTGATGCTGGTTCATCTCTAGAGCAGCAAGAAACTTTATTTCAGATGCAACTAGAATTCTTGCACAACCTGATTTGTGGGTACTGAACTTATGAAGTACTCCTCATCTTTGAAGCTCTTTGCCTTCCTTTTCGAACCAGAAACTGAAATATGGTATAGCACAATATAAATTAGGAGTTACCAAAATTTCGGACACCAAGAGATATCAGCATCAGAAAATACTCCCTTCTCTTAATAGCCTTACTCAGCAAATAGTTTGCACAACATTCCAAAATGTATACATGAATCTACTAGGGAAAAGTAAGGGTCAACATGAAACTTTCATGCAAAATTCCCCTCAAGTGTTATTTGTATAGCCATCATCAAACTTGTGAAAGTTACAAAATCTCACTCTACCCCTTCCCCCCCCCCCCCTCAACCCTCTCACGGATGCAAACTTCTTTTTTTGGGGCCAAGTTTTTAACACCCACGAACACAACATTAAACATCAAATATCTAAATACATTGATCTAAAATGGATAAAGAAACCAGTGTAACTAAGAGCAGACCTTGCTTCTCTTTTCCCTCTAAAGGATTCTGTTCACTTGTAACTTCCTGTCACATGATAGAGAACACGCTGTTCAAAGGAGGGTATAAATATAAATCCAGCTTCAAATATTAAAAACAGGTTATACTGACCAGACAAGAAAAAATTGAAAATGGCAATTCTAAAGGAGTAACCACCCAGCATTTCTTATATGATCTCAAATGTAAAGAATTTATACCACAAAAAGGGTGAGGCTTCACGGAAGAAACAGGCAAAACTTAGTACTTTTATGCAGCCAGTACGAAGTTCACTGTTCACATGGACTTCACATGCCTGTATGCTAAAATTTCAACCAGACAATACATCCTTCAAAAGGCTAATGATACCAAGTTTCAGATCCAGTGCCCCCAATGAGATAAACTTAAGTCATTTTTTTGTGGTCATTTACAGAAATCATGTCCTCAAGCTCCATGAATTTAACAAATGGTGATAAACAGCAAAAATTAAAAAATGAGACAAATATAATCGAAGGGTGTACACAAATCCTTGCTCAAATAAAACAAGAAAGTCAGTTTATTTGTATTCCTCCAAAAACCATTATATTCATCAATGCATGTGAGTGGATCTCTCCAAAGAGAACATCAATGATTTTCTAGCTTCTCCTTTTGGATGTTACGAACCATCCAGCTACAGTTTTATGATTAATACGCACCAATTTCAACTAAGCTTAGATTGACATGATATTATTGGAATTTAAAAAACAAATAAATAAATAGTGACCAGAGGGTCCAAATCATATTTTAAGCATTATGAAAAATGTCCCAGCATTTTACATTGGTATTAACTATTCCTTCCTGCAAAAATGTGATACTACTCCACATACAGAGAAAGCCAACACCAGGTTACAGAAATTCCTCTGGTGCAATTAATTTATCACTTTTCTGCCATAAAAATATAGAGTGAGGAGAGGGTCCAAAGTCATATTTTGCATAACTATTCCTTCCCGCATAACCATGACACTAATCCACATACATAAAGCCAACACAAGATAACAGAAATTTGTCCAGGTGCAATTAATTGATCACATTTCTCACCCTTCCTACACTGAGCCATATTCAAGTTCATGTCTATTGAACTAGTATGTCAGCTAGAATCATCATACATTGTCCCACTGCAACATATATTGCAATAACAGAAAAACACAAATTATATTAAAAAAATAATAAAAAAGATAAAAGAAAAATGAGAAATCCTCAAGAAAGCGTAGTTAAGACCACATTTGTTACACTAATGGTATACCTTTGTCAAGTGGTTGACTGAACGCTGTTGCTGAACTTTGCTTATGACCTCCTCATGTATAGCCCTCTTCATCTTCATGACATCAACCCATTGACTAGTGGGACCCTGCAAGTAATTGTTATATAATATCAATTACCATAATTCTAACAAATTTAGTGAAATATTAAATCTATTACAGTTTCAGTTCACAGCCTTGTTATTCATATGAAGAAGCATGATCATTGTGTGTTGGCTATTTATGGATTCTACAAGAATAAGTTCAAGTCAACAGTTCCAGGGACGAAATGAGGCTCATGTGTGTTGATAGTCATAAATATGAATTGATATATCAGTCCAAGAACATATTTCATCTTAAAAATTAATCTAGGATAAGATAATGATATAAAAATATGAATGCATTGATTGGATGCCTGACTCCCTCAGACAAGTACAGAGCTGTGATATGCTACAATAGAATGTACAGAATTGGATTTGTAAATAGCCTACAGGATTAAGTTTACCCCACAATCAGTTTTTTTTTTGTTTCTCTCCTATGGATTTATTTAATACAAATAGTGCATAAAAGGAAGAACATAATCTCAATTTGGACTAGCATTTTTTTCAAATTCATCATTCCCCATAAAAATATCTTTCAAAATAATTTTTATCTCCAAAATTTCTACATATCAAAATTTTGAATTTTCTCTCATCCCCATAAATGGGTCCCACATTTTCACATAAACAACATTTATTTATACTTTTGAATTAAAAACACAATCTCAAACAATTTATTAATTATATTTTATATATTTTTTACTATTATCAATAATGTGGAACCCTCCAAAAAAGATTCCTTTCCATTCCCGATAATTTTTTTTATCCAAACACACAAAATACTTCTCACTTCAAAAACAAAACAAAATACTCATCTCAAATTCTAATCCAAATACACCCAAAAGTTTTCGAAATCACCTAACAAGACTATCCAAGAATCAATAAAAGTGTGCCAAAATCAAGCAATTAAATATCCTGTCAAAAGAGAAGAGGTTGGAAGAAAAAAGCCCCCTATACCACATCAAATGGCTTAATATAGACAGAAGATTCATCAAGCACTTCAAATACATAACAATCTAAATGAAAAATGGAAAACATTTGGGATCTATTTTAAAATTCAAACAATCTAAATATACACTTAGAAATGTGTCATATTATATGTACGTTAAATTAAAGATACTCGGATATGAGTTCTTAATATTAAAATGTTTTATGTATGTGAGTAAAAGAACAGACAGTATTCTATGATGGACAAAGGAAGGGTGAGGAATTCAATTTGGAAACTGAGTGCAAGAACAAGAAAGTTGCATCCAATAACTCAAAGCCATGTCCCAACATCAACTTAGGCACCTCCTTTTTCTGTGAGTGGTGGAGAGAGGGGGAGAGAGAGCAGGAATTTACTAGATGTTTTGATTTGGCAGCTTCACCTTCAGCCTCCAAAATTGTTTGCTTCGGTCTAGTACAAATCAGCCATTTAAAAGTCAATTAAAACCTTATAATGCATTACTTATATATTTAGTTAAATATTGATTATAATTATATACGTCACCTGAATGCTTTAAGCCTTTCTGAAAATGCAATTGCTGATAATTCTCTGTCACCCAAAGTACTTTTGAAAATTGGATGCAGTCCGGCACGGGGTATAGCTTTTGCTCTTTTGATGGACTCTCTAGATGGTTTGGGTTTTGTTCTTGTATATAAGATAAAAGCCTTAGCACAAGGTTTCACCAATGCAGACAGCTCAGTAGAAGAGTCAATGATTTCCCGAACTCGGTCTGACAAAAGATCTATAACTGGTTGGGGGATGCGTCCATACACAGTTTCCCCATTAGCAACTGCTTGATCTATTTCCAGCATAGCATCATTTGTATCTTGTTCCTCTTTTAGCACAGGAGCAGCTCTAATTGGCTTGGAGAGAAACAAATGAAGATCTAACAAATAAGGCATGTCCTCAGGTGTTACAAAAGAAAATGCTGTACCAGTACGTCCCGCCCGAGCAGCTCGTCCCACTCTATGGACAAAAAGTTTAGGTTTTGCAGGGAAGTCAAAGTTTATGACATTATCAAGCAATGGGATATCAATTCCTCGAGCCGCAACATCTGTCACAATTAGCAGCATAGTTTTTCTGTTTCTAAATCTTGATATGTGAATCTTGCGAGCATCCTGATCCATATCACCATAACAGACAGAGGGCTCAAGACCCTCCTCTCTACACAGAATGTTTAGGAACTCCACATGATACTTTGTGGACACAAAAATCAGTGTCTGCTGATCAGAGCTGATATGTTCTCTTATCAAATACAACATTGCAGCATGCTTTTCTTCCCGACTTAAGGTAAAAAAGGCGAGCCTTAGGTCAGGACTAATCTTTGTATCTAAATCGAGACGCACGAGCTGAGGATCCCGTAAACCAGCCTTGGCAAAGTCAGCCAGGCTACTTGGTAAGGTTGCACTAAATAATAAGGTTTGGCGGTTCTCGTTCAACTGGGAAAAAATCTTAGGTAACTGCTGCGCATAATCACCCTTCTCAAAGAGACGATCTGCTTCATCAAAAACAACATATTCCACCGTGCGTAATGACATATCCTCTACCTCATTCAAATGATGCATCAGCCTACCAGGAGTTGCAATTATGATATCTGGATTCTGGGCCAATTCCTCAAATTGGCTTTCCATGCTATCACCACCAACCAGCAAACTAACGCGAAGGTCTGCATAGAACAAAACAAGTCATCGATATTAACATTCCACACACAAAACAAAACGAACTAAAGCACATAATTCCACCCAGCAGGACCAGTAAGGAAGAGAAAGTAGAACCAAACCCCACAACCCTGTGAAACAAAACCCTTCTGTTCAAATTCTATTCAGAATCCTTCAGAGGAAATGCATGCAAGCATACGCAGAATAACTAGTAAAAGGTTGTATTTAAAACAAAATCATCAAATTGACCTGTGAATTTTCCGAGTTCTTTGGTGAACTTGAGGGTTTGGAGAGCCAAATCACGAGTTGGGGAAAGAATGAGGGCACGGACACCGGCCTGAGGGACATGCTGCCGTAGTTTCTCGAGCATAGGGACCAAAAACGCCGCCGTCTTGCCTGACCCAGTTCTAGCCATGGCGACTACATCGTGGCCGGCAAGTATAAGGGGCATCGTCTTGCGCTGGATTGGCGTCGGAACTCTGTAGCCTTTTTTCTTGATTGCATTGAAGATACTGGGGCTCAGCCTCAGCGACTCAAAACCTCCTGATTTCGACTTCTTCTGTTGATCTTGCTTCCGTTTCAGCTCCGCTTTGGAGCTAGCCATTATCTTCCCTGCTCTCGCCATTGCAGGGGATTCAAGGATTTTGAGATTTTAGGGTTTTAGGCTTTTTGCTGCCCTTGCGGATGGGTTTAACAGACTGACTGATGAAGGGGAGGAAGATGGTTTAGGTATTGCAACAACTGTAATTTCAGTTCGGTCATCAAAATATACATAATTATTAAATGCCGCACTTATACCCCTTATTTTACTCTTTTGCCCTTAACCTTTGCTCATCATCTCTGCCCTCAAATTCACTCAAAACCCTCATCCTTAAATCGTCAAATTTCAACCATTTTTCATCAAACAAATGACAAATTGGGTTGATTTATTATTATTGATTTTTTAAACTTACATATATGAGTTTTTTTAATGAAATTGTACAAAAGTGTTGCTAGCCATTTTTTATTCTTTAATGAAAAATTTAAAAGATTGATCAAGCTTACTTTAATATCTTGTAAAATTGACTTCAATATGTTGTCTTTGTTGGTATTAAAATTTTGAATCAATTGATTGATTTGTTTGTCTCAATCTTTGGTTGAAAAATTGAAAATCATCGTTGTTTGTGATTTCTAGTTTTTTATGAAAAAAATGAAAGATTCATCAAGTAAAAGTATGTAAAATTGAGTCTAATATGTTGGGTTTTATTGGTATTATGGTTTTGTGTGAATTCACTTGTTTATTTATTTTAAATTGATCGAAATTTTGAATTTTCTTTTTTTAAAAAATATCACTATTGTTTTTTATATTTTTTGATTGAAAAATTGAAAGACTCATCAAGTAAAAATTCATAAAATTTCTTGAAATATTATGGGATTTGCTGCTATTATGATTTTATGTTAATTGATTGCTTGGTTTATCTCAAAATTTAGTTGAACAATCAATTCTCTTTTTAAAGTGATTTTTGAACTGAATTGCATATTTTACCCTTAGAAAAGACAACACGTGTAATACCGCACATGTACTTAACAAAGACAGTTGCAAAGGTGGGTGGATAGAACAAAAAAAAAAAAGCACAACAATATGGAACAAAAAATTTAAAAAAAAGAAGAAGAAAAAGATCAGGAAAGATAAGGGACCAAAGTGAGTAAACAAAAAATAGTATGGGAAACAAATTGCCTAATATTCCTTAATATAATTAAACAAGCTAATTAATTCTTGAAAATCAGATAATAGAACTTCAACAATCAAGATAGGAGGAATTAGCAAGAAACATGTAGTTATTACGTTTTATGAAACTAATCATCTATTTAGTTGTCCTTAGGATTATCAAGGTCATATACTAATGTTAATTTTTTTTGGGTAAATATATACTAATGCTAATTTACATCCATGGTAAAATTAATAAGCAGTGAAAAAACATGCCTAGTAAGTATAAAGTCTCACCTTGGAACTGAGCACTACTATCTAAAAATTATATTGACTCAACCATTTTGGATCTAAAGAAAGTAATTTTTTAGAAACAATAGAAGACTTAGTGTGTTCTCCAACCTAATTTTTTTGTTTGTTTGTTGGTAAAAAATTGCAATAACGAAGTGGTTAATTATGGCATGATGAAAATACAACATTATGTTAAGAATATATATAACATGAATATCATTTATAATTTTAAAGATAAAATAAGTGGACAATTGTCAGAACTCCATTTCTAATTCATGTATGTGTTGCAATAAATTTCTATCTATTAGTGATAAAAATTAATGTCAAAATATATTTATTTGTCACAATTAAAACTTCCAAGTATCTAATTGCCATAGACCTAGGGCCGTTCACAAACCAAACAATTCACAAACGAAGTTCAAATTCGTTCCTATTCGATTAAGACTTGTTTCTTTATTAATTGAGCAATTCAAACCGAATTTGAACATAAAAATTTGTTTATTTAGTAATTGAATGAATACAAACCTTGTTTGCAAATAATTCGAACGTTAGCGAATAGTATAATTAATATATAATATATTATATATTTTAAAAGAAAAATAAAATTTGAACTCGAACTAATTGATAAATTCGAGTTCGATTAGTTAAGATAAATTAGTTGAATACGAATGTTTGTGAATAATTTTAACAAATAATCAAATAAACACAAATATTATATATTTTAAATGAAAAATAAAATTTGAACTTGAACTAATTGATAAATTCGAGTTTGATTAGTTAAGATAAATTAGCTGAATACGAATGTTTGTGAATAATTTTAACAAATAATCAAATAAACACGAATAATATTTCGAGTTTGAATATTAATTGAACGAACTCAAATAGTATTCTAATACTATTTGAAATCGAGCTCAAAATCTTTAAGCTGGACTTATTCGTGTTCAAATATAGCACTATCTCCAAATTTAAGGGCAATTGTTTTCTTTTCTTTGAAGTCAAAACTATTTCCCTATTACCAAACTTGCCAAATATTTTGATATTTGTAAGTAACATGAAAATAATTACTCCCTCTATTCTAAATTGATAGATTTTTTTTTATTTTTAACATTGATTAAGAAATATAATTAATATTATTAGAAATGAGTATTTTTCATAAAACATCTCTAAAATATCTCACTATTTATTATTTCAAAGTGAATTTAGTGCACATTTTAGATACAAACAATCTCACTTTTAAAAATAGAGATATTTTGGCCAATTAACAAATATTTATAACTTTTAATAAGTAAAGCGATATATAATTTGGAACAAACAAAAAATAAAAACAAAGATATCAAATTGAGGCGGAGAGAGTAATATAATTAGAATAAAATCACTCATGGAGAGATTAATTTAATTTTTCTTTACCTTCTCATTCATGGCATCTTTTTGCACTCTTATTACAACAATATTAAATAAACTACCCTAATCTCAATTATAAAATGAAAAAAAGGGAAGGGGAACTTTTCAAAATCCATATTAAACTAATAAAAGGCAAAAAGAAATGAAACACGAAGATGCCCATATTGGACCTCTTGCTACAATATGATAAAGTGTGTATATATATTGCAAAAAAAAAAAGAAGCAAGAAACAAATATAACCTTTTTCATCCATTTGTTGTTGGGGCTATTCTTTAATTATTAAGAGTAAGGTTGAAATTATTTGCTCTACCTTGAGAATCTCATGAATGATCTTATCAAATATCATTCCATAACATATGGGCGTAAAAAAGCTTAGCCAAACATCAAAGATAAGGATCAATAGTGAACAAAGATGGTCAATTATATGTGAACTCTTTTATTTACTCTTGTGTTTGTTGTTGTAAATAGGTGAAATTTATATAAATCTTAAAAGAAATGCTAATTTTAATGTGGTAAAAGTAACATAGATGAATGAATCAATAGTTATAATGTTACATTTTTAAAATGTTACAATAGTTAAAATCAATAGTTATAGCAGAGATGATAGGTAAAATGTTACAATATTTATATTCTTAAGTGGTAAAAATGTTACAAGTGAAAAAAAGAAAAAGAAATTAATAGTTATAATGAATCAATATATATATATATATTTAAATAAGTTATTTACAACTAAAAAATAATTTTATAAAAATTATACATTTAGATATCAATTGTGATATATAATTTTCAAGGTTAAAAGTAATGGTTATCATATACTATCAATTATCAAAGTGTTACCATTAGATGTATGTGCTACTTAACCAAATGAAAAAAATAGAGACTTATTCAACTCTCTTACTCCGGCGACCTCTCATATCCAACCACGTCTCCTTTTTCCTTCAACTGCCAGTTCTGCAAAACCAATGGACCCCATTCTGCGATTCTCCCTCCCCGTTTAAATTCTCCCTCCATTTCTCTTCTCCTCCTTTCTCTCCCTCTAACACATCCCACAGCCATCTCTCTCGTGTCTGCCTTCGCTTGGTACGTTCATTCATCAATTTTCCATTTTCTTCTCTCTCTCTCTCTCTCTCTGTACCTATTACGTACTCATCATCAACACTTTCATCCCTGAATTCATCTCTTTTCTGTTCAAAATTTTCCATGTAATTGATCCTGGAATTTGCAGGCGTACGTCATGGTTTTTGTTTCTCTATCCCCAATGTAAACTCTTTCAATTCTTCAATTGAGTCAATTTTTTTTTATTCTCTCTCTCTGCATGTACGTATATATATATATATATATATATATATTTGTAGATATAATTGTGGTTTGGTGTATGGTTATGTTATGTTATATTGATTTTTGTATATGAGTATATGATGCGATCAATCAATGTGTATTGGAAAGCAGAGAGTGGAGGAGTTACTTCGGAAGATAAGCTAGCTAATTAGCTTAGCTAGAAAAGAGGAGTACAGAATAAAGAGGAAGAAAAAAATAATAATAATGTCATCAGCCGGGGGGCAAGAGTCGGCACCGCTGCAGACGTCATTGACGAGGCGGCCGTCGAGGAGTGCTGCTACTACTACCTTCTCCATGGAGGTTTTTGACAATGAAGTAGTTCCATCTTCTCTCCAGTCCATAGCTCCAATCCTACGCGTCGCTGCCGAAGTCCAAAACGAGCGCCCTCGCGTCGCGTATCTCTGTGCGTTCGCGTTTTCTCTCTTCACGTTGTTAGAGATTCGTGTATTTTGATTCATTAGGGATGTTTTGCTAATGCGTGCTTATGTATGTATTAATAGGTCGGTTCTATGCATTTGAGAAGGCACACAGGTTGGATCCGACGTCGACTGGACGAGGTGTGCGACAGTTCAAGACAGGTCTCCTTCAACGATTAGAGCGGGTATGATTTCATTGAAAACTTCTCTTCTTCTTCTCAATTTGTACGTGTAAGGTAGTGATTGGAAAAAGAGCAAAATTTAGATATGTTCAAATTGTTTTTGGTAAAACACAGAGAGGAAGAAATAATGATTACATATTTAATGAATGATTCCTTATTATCCATTTTTATCTCCAAAGAAATGAATGTTGAAATATTATAGTATATGCTTTTCTTATTAAAAATCAATAATATTAAATTACCATTTTTTCCTTGATATTAAAAAAAAACAATTTTTTCTTTTAAAGCATTGGTCCACCGAAGAATAGAGGTTTTCCCGCATGATTTCCAACCTTCAGATACTGGAACTACTTATAGTTCTAGCTCCATCTTCATTCAGGAGTTACGTAATCCTCATTAAAGTTGGAGAAGACCTGGTAACTAATTGTTCTACATATAGTACTTGCACGGATTTAAAAGCATTTCCTAAATTTTGGGAAGAACATTTATAAATATACTGCCTAAAGGAGAGAAATGGCGGGGAGAGTAAAAGAGAGAACTATTTGCTGATTATTGGAGCAGGCGGTGAGAATGATTTGGAAATTTTACTCCGAAAATAATTTATGAAAAGGGAGCGGAAAATTGCGCCCGGGATTTGGTGGGGAATTATGTTTAAACTAGGCGAGTGCAAGTAATTGCATCTCCTGGGTAAACGCGAAGCGTTGAAGAAAAGCTCAGGTGAAGTAAACTACTCTATGAAGCTGGGGTGAGCGTGTGTATACACTGAAAGGCTTTGTTGGTTTTGCTAATAGCTTATGTACTATCTGGTCCTCAAATTTACCCCTTTTGCATCTTTGAATTGTTTTTGAATTAAGAATGATATTTCCAGAATAATACATTATTCCATTCAGGTCTCTAGCTTTTGCTTATTTTTAGAAATCAGTGTGAACCGTCTATGTTGTATTTTAGGTACAACTTCTTAGTAGCATCGGACCTATTAATTTTCTGGTGGTCGTAGTCTTAAACTAAAGTACAATACTTATTGTATTCAGGACAATCCATCAAGTCTTGCTTCCAGAGTTAAAAAGACCGATGCAAGGGAGATTGAGAGCTTCTACAAACAATACTATGAGCACTATGTGGTGGCCCTCAACAAGGGTGAACAAGCTGATAGGTACTGGAATCTTTTTCTGGTATTATTCTTGTTTATGCATGCATGCCCTCCTTCAATCTGAATTCATATAGTGGTCCAATCTTTCAATTAACAGAGCTCAGCTGGGAAAGGCTTACCAGACTGCCGGAGTGCTTTTTGAAGTGCTTTGTGCTGTTAACAAGACTGAAAAAGTTGAGGAAGTTTCAGCTGAGGTCGGTTTGTAAACAAGTTAATTGCCTAATTACGATTCAGAAGTTATGACACAAGTATTATTATCCTAGCATGAGATGTTCAATAATGTCACCTTACCTGTTACAAATAGATTATGGCTGCTGCAAATGATGTCCAAGCCAAGAAGGAAATCTATACTCCCTATAACATTCTTCCTCTGGATTCTGCTGGGGCGTCACAGTGTATCATGCAGCTTGAAGAGGTGATGGATCTGCCTTAACAGGCACAAATGTATACAATTTTTTGATCTATTGTATAGGACATAATTTAGTAGCTGATTATTTTTGCACCAGGTTAAAGCTGCCGTTGCTGCTCTCTGGAACACACGAGGCTTGAGTTGGCCAAAATCATTTGAACAGCAAAGACAGAAATCCGGGGAGCTGGATCTTCTTGATTGGCTTCGGGCCATGTTTGGTTTTCAGGCATGTAATTTTGGTATAAACCATAAGATTAATTTTCTCACTCAGGTCATTAGACAGGTGATAGTTTTTAATGCCTTATATATATATATATATATATTTTTTTTTTTTAAATGTCTGTAGAGGGATAATGTCAGGAACCAGAGGGAGCATTTAATCCTTATGCTTGCAAATATTCATATAAGGCTAACACCCAAGCCTGAGCCACTTAACAAGGTATGTGATACTTTATCTTGTAAAACTTCAAATTTGTAGAATTAATAGAGAGATATCTTCCACTTTTAGATATTTTGTCTCTATATTTGTTCACACTGCTAGTCCTTAACTACTCATTGATTTAGACTATGATTTAATATGGATGTATTAGTACCATTCCTTGCACTTTTTCTAGGATAATTGGTCCTTCATGAACTGTTTGCTTTCTCAGCTTGATGATCGTGCAGTTGATGCACTGATGAATAAGCTTTTCAAAAACTACAAAACTTGGTGCAAATATTTGGGACGAAAACACAGCTTAAGGTGAGGTGATATATATCTTTGATGCTTCCATCTATCCTATTCAAATTTATTCTTCTGAGATAGACTATTACTGCCTCTAGGTTACCTCAAGGGCAACAGGAAGTGCAGCAAAGGAAAATACTTTACATGGGTCTCTATCTTCTGATATGGGGTGAAGCTGCTAATGTACGCTTCATGCCAGAGTGCCTGTGCTATATATTCCATAATGTGAGTGGTTCATTCAACTCTACATTTTCCTTCAGTCATCTAATCATGAACTTTTGCATGCATGCGTAAAATTGGTCATTAAGATGGCACTGAAAAACTATTTTCAGATGGCATATGAACTTCATGGCCTTTTAGCTGGAAATGTCAGCATTGTCACTGGAGAAAATATCAAACCTTCTTATGGTGGGGATGATGAATCTTTTCTCCGGAAGGTCATAACACCAATATACCGAGTGATAGAAAAGGTACTTTTACTTGTATATATGCATCAGAGTTTATCAAAGATTAATATTCTTGTCTTAGAAACTAGAATGTCTTGTCTTACTGCAGGAATCCAAAAAAAGCAAACATGGAAAGGCTCCACACTCAAGTTGGTGTAACTATGATGATCTAAATGAATACTTCTGGTATGACATTAAAAAATTTCAAAATTACAATCACACAAACCTTCATTTTCCTCCACAGGATTACATAACCAATGTTCTTCAGGTCATCTGATTGCTTCACTTTGGGTTGGCCCATGCGAGATGATGGTGATTTCTTCAAATCAACACGAGATATGGCAAAAGTTTGTTTTGTATTTGTGCAATTTTCTTGCTTTCTGTAGATTTTTTCACTACTTTTTAACTTAAAACGAGTAATATGCCAGGGAAAAGGAACTTCTGCTAAAAAGCCTGGAAAAACAGGGAAATCTTATTTTGTCGAGACCAGAACATTTTGGCATACCTTTCGAAGCTTTGACCGTCTATGGACATTTTTCATACTTGCACTTCAGGTAAATGATTCTAGCTAATAAACATCTTATAGAAGCATACACTTCTGTCCCTTTTCTGTTGCTTGTATCAACTCTTGATACTGTGATTATTTGTTGCAGGCCATGGTCATTATTGCTTGGAGTGATATCTCCTTGTTCGATTTCTTCCAGAAGGATATCTTGTATAAGGTGTCCAGTATTTTCATCACAGCAGCCTTCCTACGTTTCCTTCAGAGTATGTATTCCTACTTGGACACTATAAGAATAACTTGGAGGGTAGGAAAAGTTTATTTATTTATTTATGTCAAATGCTTGGCTTTAGAGACTGCACACATTGCAGAGATATGTTATAATTTATTTTGAGATATCTGAGTCTATGTTGTGAGTATCAGGACCATCTTATTGAGAAATAAACTATTCAAATAACTGTACTAGGTATATTGGACTTTATATTGAACTTTCCGGGGTATCATAGATGGAGATTCACAGATGTATTAAGAAACGTTCTCAAGATAATTGTCAGCCTTGCCTGGTCCATCATCCTCCCACTATGTTATCTCCATCAGAACAACTTTTTTTCATTTGGGAACTTCAAAGATGTGCTATCATTCCTTGATAAAGTAAAGGGCATTCCTCCTTTATATATGATAGCTGTGATCGTATACCTCCTGCCAAATTTGCTGGCTGCAGTTCTTTTTATTTTTCCAATGCTCCGCCGTTGGATTGAAAACTCAGACTGGCTTATTATAAGATTTCTTCTTTGGTGGTCACAGGTATGCTTGTTTCCTTTTTCTTCACTTATAACTAGGCAAGATTTATCACATCTCTTTTAGGTTCTTATAAATGCCGTTATTTTCTATTCTGAAAGTTTATCTTACTTATGAAATTACAACTATGCATTAGTTCTCTAAATTAATTTTTGTTATAAACATGACATTTTTCGTGGAAGCATATACTGATAGACTTCACTTATATTTCTTTGCAAGTCAATGACAGTTATGGTATAGCTAAGTAGGAAAGAGAGGTCTTATCCTTGGCAAAATATCATTTTGAATATATTTCATTGTTCTAGTTTCACATTAAACAGAAGTGCAGAAGAGATGCCACAAAGTAGTGATGATCCACAAAAAGGAAAATATGCTTCTTGTCATAACTGTAATGTGGTTTTCCTCCAGCCAAGCACGAACCTTATAATTAGTTTCAATTTCCATGTTGTGAACTAAAGATATTAAGTTTGACTTTGAATTTTCAAGCTCTTGAATGACACATCTGATTATGTAGTTATGGCCATGTTGACTGGTTAACATAGTATTCTTATTATATAAACCTATAAAAATTGAGTATTCCTAAATTATCTAAATGAATTATATTTTCATTGAATCCTGGAATTGGTTAGCTTAGCTAAATAATGTCTTTGACATCTAATTACTTTTTAAGAAGATTTTATTGAGGATAGATTTTAGGTAAATACAGAGGCCCAAAGTATGAAAAGTAGGGATTTACTATGTGCAGACACCTTTATCTAATTAAATAATACCCTTGTATATGGTCAACCTGCTCCAGAATCATAGGTCTGGTTGTTGTCAGGCTTGTTCACTGAAACAAAATACGTCACTTTTAAATTCGCCCATTTAAATAATTTAAAGCTGAACAAAAGTGATATTCTTTCCTGTTCAGCAAGAGCTTTCTGTGAGAACAGATGGAACATTGACCTTGGCCTAATGTTCATTTGAGAGAGAGAGAGAGAGAGGAGAAAATCCTGGTCCTGATTTATGTGTTCTGTGCATAACCATTATGTCCTTTTCTAATTAGTTTCTGCACTATTCTTGTTTAATTATCTTCAGAAAACTTAAACATTTGTCACAATTTTTCTTCTTCTTATGTTCTTGACAATCTGACTAATTTCTTAATGAGTTTCTCTTTTGCAGCCCAGAATCTACGTGGGTAGAGGAATGCACGAAAGTCAATATGCACTTATAAAGTAGGTTAAAGATAAATAACATGCAACTTGAAGTCATTTATATTGCTTTTGACTATGCATAACTGTTTATATGGTGCATTAATATCAGGTATACTATCTTCTGGGTACTGCTACTGTGTTGCAAGTTTGCATTTAGCTATTTTGTCCAGGTATTTTGTGTTACCTTTAGTTTTATGCTTCATCATGGTGAAGAGAGAAGAGGATGTATATAAATCACAGTAAAAGCTATGTTTATTGAAATCTGACTTCTATTTTTGCTGTAGATAAAACCCCTAGTAAAGCCGACAAAAGGTATCATCAACATTCGCCATGTGCAATATGCTTGGCATGAACTTTTCCCCAATGGTATGTGTTTCTCATGTTTCCTTTTATATATCTGGGTTTATTTCATGCTAAAACAAGACATGCAATGCAGTGAAGCACAATTATGGGGCTGCTGTTGCCCTTTGGGCCCCTGTATTATTGGTATGTCTTGCTTATCCTTTCCTTCAGCATTTCAGAATTGGAGAGGTTTTTTACATGTTCCAGTTGAAGTATCTGTTATGACTAATCATGAAATAGGAAAGAAGTATCTCATATGATATTCAACTTTTATGCAGGTTTACTTTATGGATACTCAAATTTGGTATGCTATATTTTCAACCCTGTATGGTGGAGTTATTGGGGCTTTTGATCGTCTGGGGGAGGTATCTATTTAATGAAACTTGTCACAAATCTATTTGTGCTTTTGAGATACTTTGTCATTTTCACTGTTACAATTTTATGAAGCTGTATGTTTCAATAAAATTGAATTGTTCCTCCTAATTGAATTGTTCCTATTCTGCAGCCATCATTGGCTCATGAATAAAATCATATTGATGTCTGAATAATGAAAAACACAGTCAGCTTGTTATGACATATATGTGGTAGAAACTTTAGTTCTCTAATATGCTGTCTTAGATATGTCTTGATTTAATTGTAATAAAACATTTCCCCTATTTTCCATTTATCTTTTCTGCATTCTCATTTTTTCCCGCGCTTAGCATGCGGCATGGAGGGGGTCTTCAAAGTCGTTTAGAAATTATTTCAACTACAAAAGCAAATCAACTAAGGTCCTATTAGTGAAGGATGACTCTTCAGAAGGATCGTTAAATGCTTATTTATCTTAGACTATGGTTAAGTTATGCAAATGCACCTTTTGTGCCCCAGGCCTTTGAGTTTGAGTACTGGAATGAGAGTCTGGATGTCTATGAAATAATTGAATAAGGAGCCTGATTTTCTCAAAGGAGGTACACCCAAAATTGCTCTCAGTAGCACATCATTTCTATTTGAAATATCCAAATATCCAAATCTTTCCCAGATTCCAGTTGTCTAGGCCCAAGAAGTCACCAAAAGATAAATAGTGCAATAAGCAACAACGTTGATAAATAGTTTTATATATCATCTTCGTATGAAGTAATCTTGAGGTTGTTCATGCTTATATTTGATCTGCATAGATTATTTCTGTTCATTTCACATTCATTAACCTTTCCACAGATTCGAACTTTGGGCATGCTAAGGTCAAGGTTCCAGTCTTTACCTGGCGCCTTCAACACATATTTGTTACCATCTGATGGAAGGAAGAAAAGGGGATTTTCTCTTTCGACACGCTTTCATGAGGTTTCTGTTCATCCTCTCAGAACCATTGTGGCTAAACATATTCAGTGATATAAATCCTATATAATCTACAACCTAATGTTTTGGCATATCTAGGCTAACGCAAGCAGGAGAAGCGATGCTGCAAAGTTTGCTCAGTTGTGGAACGAAGTGATATGTAGTTTCCGTGAAGAAGATCTCATAAGTGATAGGAAAAGCCCTGATCTAACTGAGTTTTATATATCTATCTATTTGTCTCCTGTAGTGGAGTTTGGTGATAGTCTGGAGACTAAAACTGTCTGTTGAATTATTTCAGTGAGATGGACCTCTTGCTTGTTCCTTATTCCTCTGATCCAAGCCTTAAATTGATTCAGTGGCCACCCTTTTTGCTTGCCAGCAAGGTAATTTCGGTCTTTTGGTATCTTTGTCAAACTTCGTCTTGTGATCATATTCTGTAGTTTAGTTTTGCAGATTCCCATTGCACTTGATATGGCCGCTGAATTTCGATCCAAGGATGGTGACCTTTGGAAGCGTATATGTGCTGATGAATATATGAAATGCGCAGTGATAGAATGCTATGAATCTTTCAAACTTGTCCTGAATGCCTTGGTTATTGGGGAAACTGAGAAAAGGTTTTTCTTTTATCTCTTTATCTGGTTTAAACAATTTTATTCTTTTTTTGTCATTGCTAATTATTTCCCTAAAATCAATGCCTATTTTATTATTAATATTCTTAAACTTGCTGTATACCTTTTTACTTTTAACTTATGTTTGTAAGAAAGCCTTAAGATGGTTTTGGGGGGATGGACCATACTAATTTTATTGAATATAAAAGACATTACAGGAAGGAGGGAGAGATAGTACACAAGGCTTAAGTAAGCTAGGTGCAGGCTTGCTGTAGCTAACTTGTACATTCTGTTTCTAAGACACTCACAATGAAATCAGTCTAAAGCTAGGGCTCTTACAAATGTTCTGGGAAGACTAGATACATTTGAATAGCAGAGATTGTCCAAGAAGTTCAACATTTATGAACTGGTTCTTATTCTAGATCTTTATTCTAAATTATTATTTTCTTTTCCTTTTATGATATTTATCCTTCCTCTTTATCTTTGAATTTACAAATTCCTATTCCTCAATGTTACTTGGTCATGACGGTAGATTTCCAAAACGGGAGTTGAGTCCAGAACTTTTCCAGGTTTCATTGTTTCCAATCAAATTGTCTGGTTAGTAATTCTTGGTTAGAACTGCTTACAAAATTAAGGTTCACCAAGCAACATGAATGGTTAGGGTATGTGGATCATTACAATGGATGATTTGACCTCATCTGAAAAGCACAAGTGTCATCAAGTATGATTTTCCTCAATAATGTTATCTAAATTTTCTGTTTATATGATAGGGTAATTGGAATCATCATCAAAGAAGTTGAAAGTAATATCTCAAAGGGCACATTACTTTCAAACTTCAGAATGAGTTATCTGCCTCAACTTGTTAAGAAATTTGTGGAGCTTGTGGATATATTGGTGAGTTTCTGTAGAGTAATAGAAGTGTCTGCTTACGTGCAATGACTTCACTTTTAAGATTTTAAATTGCAATATCCGTCCGTTGCTGCAGAGATTTGCCGATCCATCCAAGGGAGGCTCTGTAGTTTTTAAACTGCAGGACATGTTAGAAGTTGTTACTCGTGACATGATGGTTAATGAGATCCGGTTAGTAATTTGTTTTGCATTACAAACCTTGATTGCCTTTGGCTCAAACTGAATCTCGACATTTGACATGGTAGGAGAATGAATGATGCTATTAAGTGTTTACACTCAATGAAATATCATATGGCTTTTGGGTGGTATTAGTCACATATCTATCGTTTTCCTTTGAGCAACTTTGGGTGTGGAAATTTATAAATGGAAAAGCATATTCTTTTAAAGAACTTTATAATTAATAAAGTAGACTTTTGGAGAGAGTATCTCACTAATTTTTGTTAATAAGATCTGTGGATACCTGGGAGTTGCTAAACACAGCTATATCACATTGAGTTCTTTGTTCATGCATTCACAGTGAACTGGTTGATCTTGGTCATAGCAAAGATTCTGGAAGACAACTTTTTGAAAAATCAGCTATTGCCTACCCTCCTGTAGCCACAGCACAATGGGAAGAGCAGGTACACACACATTCATCAATTAAGATACATTAGGTATATAAGGACCTCAATAACACATGAAAGCATCATATTCCCCCTTTATGTTGCAGATACATCGTCTTTATCTCCTGCTCACAGTCAAAGAATCTGCAGTTGAAGTGCCTACAAATCTTGAAGCACGGCGAAGGATTTCATTTTTTGCTAATTCATTGTTCATGGACATGCCACGGGCACCTCGAGTCCGTAAAATGCTTTCGTTCACGTATAGCTCTCTCTTCCTTCAACTATCTGATTCTAGTAGTGGGTTTTTCTGGCTTAGAGAATAGATGTTATGCAGAAAGTTATTAATAGTAGTACCTAGGACTGTAATGGCCATAAGATTGCAATACTATCATCATAAGGGAAAATAGCTCTAATTCTTGTCCAAAGAAGTTAGCAGTATTCCAACTATGCTCTTGGATAAATGAATTATCACTAGTCATGAAATAGTTTATATATGGTAGCTTTTTTGCTTATATCTATCTGCATTGCAGTGTCATGACTCCCTACTATAGTGAGGAGACTGTCTACTCGAAGACTGACCTAGAAATGGAAAATGAAGATGGTGTCTCAATCATATATTATCTCCAAAAGATATACCCAGGTTTTTGCATTTTGTGAGCTATTCCAGTTGCAGTTTCTTCTTATGTTATATTTTCATTGTTATCTTAGACAACACAGGTATATTACTCATTCGACAACCATCTAAATTCTATTTTAGATGAATGGAATAACTTCTTGGAGCGTCTCAACTGTAATGAGTATGAGATTTGGGAAAATGAAGAAAACATTTTGCAGCTGCGTCATTGGGCCTCCTTAAGAGGACAAACCCTTAGCAGAACAGGTTAATTAAGATTTCCTTGACTATCAGAGTTCTTTCAGAATTTCTATTGTCGGTTTGGATAGTCATAACCAGTAATTTTGCAGTTAGAGGAATGATGTATTACAGAAGAGCATTAAAACTTCAGGCGTTTCTTGATATGGCTACAGAAAATGGTGAGCAGAAATCCCTACTGATGATGTTTAATATGCTTATCTAAGAATGTTGCTCTTTTGAGCTCAAAGTAAAATATTTGGAGTATCATGGACAAAAGGAAGCTTATATGCTGATCATATCTTGTAGCAATTCTTCTGCAATGCCACTGAATAAAAGAACTGAGGACAGTACACTATGTTATAATCCTGTGAAGAACACTAGTCAATAATTAGTTAAGAAGAGCTAAATGCTGCCAAGGTCTGATTTCTTGAGTATCAGTAAAACAATCAGATTGCCGCAGGAATGCCTAGTCATAGTAATACACTTTAACACGTTGAGGCAATAACAGAAAGTGCAAGGATAAGCACAATGTCTACTTTCTCCAATAGCTTGGATGTTCTGAGCAGTAAAACAATCAGATTTCTACTTTTCTGTAAGGTATTTAGTTTCTGGCTCTCTGTCTCTCTCTTACAGAGATACTTGAAGGGTACAAAGCAGTTACTATGCCATCTGAGGAAGACAAGAAAAGTCAAAGATCTTTGTATGCCCAATTAGAGGCAATAGCTGACATGAAATTTACATACGTTGCAACTTGTCAAATTTATGGAAACCAGAAGAGGAGTGGAGATCGTCGCGCAACTGATATTTTGAATCTAATGGTTAAGTAAGTTTCCTTTTTATTATTGCATAGTGAAACATGCTATTTTTCTCGCTTGAGCATTTTACTTGATTTGTTTATCCGTTCCTGGTTCCCTTTTCTTATAGCAATCCATCGCTTCGCGTTGCTTATATTGATGAAGTTGAAGAAAGGGAAGGTGGAAAAGTACAGAAAGTTTACTATTCTGTATTAGTAAAAGCTGTTGATAATCTTGATCAGGTAAGCATCAGCCTTTTGGTGCCACAGACAATTATCAAATTGATTCATTACTTTGTTGTCTCTGATGGAATTTCACTTTGATGAAGGAAATCTACCGCATAAAATTGCCAGGTCCAGCAAAATTAGGAGAAGGGAAACCAGAAAACCAGAACCATGCTATTGTTTTTAGTCGTGGGGAAGCTCTACAGACAATTGATATGAATCAGGTAACCTTCAGAAGTCTGAAGTACTATGTTTTCTAAGATTACTTTAGCCAAAATAACTTTTTTTTTTCCCCTTTTTATAGGACAATTACTTGGAAGAAGCATTTAAAATGCGTAATCTGCTTGAAGAATTTAATGAGGATCATGGAGTGCGTGCGCCTACAATTCTCGGTGTTCGTGAACATATCTTTACTGGAAGGTCATATTTTCGTTCTTTAGAGCTTCCATTTATTCTTTTTATGTAAAGATTTTAGCTATGCCTGATTATCTTGTCACATTAATTGCAGTGTTTCTTCTCTGGCTTGGTTTATGTCGAATCAAGAAACAAGCTTTGTCACTATTGGGCAACGAGTCCTTGCAAGGCCCTTGAAGTATGTTCTCTCACACATCAATTTATAATTTTTTTGCATCAAACTGAAAATAGTATCTTCTCTATATGAACAATCCTAAATGCAATTGAAGTAATTCCTTTTAGTCACCTTCTTTGGGAAAAAAGAATTTGTTAGGATCTAGCGATAGGTTTCCAATGCTTTTATGAACTGAAAGAGTTATCAGATGCATATCTGATGTAGTTCTGGACCTTCTGGTAAACTATTTCCTCAAATAAACCCTGTCAAGTAACCAAAAAGATCTGGCCCCTAAAGCTGGGAATAATAATAATTGTCCCATTCCATGGGCAGTGCTTCTTATTTTTACAAGATACTTTATCAGATCTGAACATCAGCTGCCTTATCTTATGAGTTATTAGCTATTAATATCTCTCTTTTCCAAATGAACGAAAAAAAACAAAGAAACAAAATGTCATTATTTTGATGTTCTGAATTAACTCATGCATTTCTCAATTCAGAAGCTCGTCTCTTATTTAATTATCTAAAAATTGATTAGGGTTCGGTTCCATTATGGGCATCCAGACGTGTTTGATAGAATTTTTCACATTACCCGCGGTGGCATCAGTAAAGCTTCAACGGGTATCAATCTTAGTGAGGACATATTTGCTGGTAAGTATTAACGTATTTCTTTTCATTTTGGTACTCGTAATTTTGTTGAGTCTCGCCTCGTTTTTTTTTTACGTAACTGATAATCTCATGAAATTTTGTCACAAGCTGAAGACTAAACTATTGTGCTATGTAGGCTTCAATTCTACTCTAAGACGTGGGAATGTCACTCACCATGAGTACATCCAAGTGGGGAAAGGACGAGATGTTGGTCTCAACCAAATCTCATTATTTGAGGCAAAGGTTGCCTGTGGTAATGGGGAACAGACACTCAGCCGTGATATCTACAGATTAGGACATCGTTTTGACTTCTTCCGCATGTTGTCCTGCTTTTATACAACTACTGGATTTTATGTCAGTTCAATGGTAACTTCTCTGTACTTGCTCGTTGTAACTGGTGCTACCAATTGATCTGAATTGCATTGGGAATCCGGAAAGAAAAGTTTTGCTCTTTTGAGATACTTATCGACTGAATATATGCTTATCCGTTTTAAAAGTCCTTTGGATGAATGCCATGCTCTTGCAATTTGATTTCCTTCTAATTAAATATTTGGATTTGATGATACTGTGTCAACCAGAAAATCATACACCTAAACAGAAGTGTTCACTATATAAGAAGAGGAAATGAGGACAATAGTATTGCCTAAAAATCCACAATTTTTTTGCAGAGCATTTTCCTTTTATTTATTTATTTTGATTGAATTTTTCCATTGGAGAAGATTGATTTTGAGATGTCTATTTGACATTTTATCTTATTCTTTTTCTCATTATCCATGTGGTTATTTCAAATTAAGCTTTAAAGACACAGCCTTTTTTGTGTGACTTATATCTGAATTGAAATTCTGATTCGTGAGAATTGGATTAATGGAAAATGACCTCCCTGATATCCTTTACCAGCTAATGTGGTTATTTTCTTCACACCTGCAGATGGTAGCTCTAACTGTTTATGCTTACTTGTACGGAAGACTGTATCTTTCACTGAGTGGTTTGGAGAAGTCCATAATGAAATATGCTAGATCCAGAGGTGATGATGCTTTGAAGGCTGCTATGGCTTCACAATCTGTTGTTCAACTTGGTCTTTTGATGATGTTGCCAATGATTATGGAGATCGGCCTAGAGAGAGGGTTTAGAACTGCAGCAGCTGATGTGATTGTCATGCAGCTCCAGCTTGCTCCTGTTTTCTTTACATTTTCTCTTGGAACAAAGCTTCATTACTTCGGGCGTACAATTTTGCACGGAGGGGCAAAATATAGAGCCACTGGTCGTGGCTTTGTTGTGAGACATGAGAAGTTTGCAGAGAACTACCGGATGTATTCAAAAAGCCACTTTACCAAAGCGCTTGAACTCATGGTTTTGCTTATAGTCTACCAAGTCTATGGAACTGCTGTCTCAAATGGTATAAGCTTCTTGCTTCTTACCATTTCAATGTGGTTTCTTGTGGCCTCCTGGTTGTTTGCACCTTTCTTCTTCAATCCATCAGGGTTTGAGTGGCAGAAGATAGTGGAAGACTGGGATGATTGGATTAAGTGGATAAGCAATCGTGGAGGTATTGGGGTCCCCGCGAACAAGAGTTGGGAATCCTGGTGGGAAGAGGAGCAAGAGCACCTCCAACACACAGGTTTATTAGGACGGTTTTGGGAAATTGTTCTTGCTTTGCGTTTCTTCATCTATCAGTATGGTATTGTTTATCAGCTGCATGTGGCCAACAGTGACAAAAGTTTAATGGTAAGTTTAAGATTGAACTTCGGTATTACTTTCTCATGAATGGGTTTCCAAGATTTTGATTATTTAATTTGGGAGTCACTTGAAACCAGACTTCTGTAGCTGTTCCATAACATGTATGTAACTCTATGTGCACAAAAACTAATTTTCTCATAAATGGATTTCCTAGCTTCTGATTATTTAATTTGGGTGTCACTTGAAACCAAACTTCTGTACAGGAACTCAAAATTCTTAGTCCTGTTTCTTTTTAATTGTAAAACATTTACTTATTGATCTTTGATCTTATGTGCATCGAGCACATGCGAAATGCCAATTGGTTTCCTGACCAGCTGCTGTGATAACAGGTTTATGGTCTATCTTGGATAGTCATTGTTGCGGTGATGATCATATTGAAGGTCAGCGCTAACAATTTGGAAGATCATTTTATTATTGAAATTTCGCTGTCCGAAGAAACGGCTCATTGCTGTCCTCTGGATTGGGTTTTAAGGTTTTTCATTGCCTGATTTATGAATTTCTATATATTTGTTTTGCAGATTGTATCAATGGGCAGGAAGAAGTTCAGTGCAGATTTCCAGCTGATGTTCAGACTTCTCAAACTTTTCCTGTTTATTGGATTTGTAGTCACCCTTGTCATACTGTTTGTATTCCTTAGTCTTACTGTTGGGGATATTTTCGCCAGCTTATTGGCTTTCCTACCAACAGGATGGGCTCTTCTTCAGGTGCATATATTATTTCTTAGCATTTATATGCATCCTGTATATGCTTTTTCTTTATATCCTTCTTTCCTCTCTCTCTCTCTCTCTCTCAGAAAATAAGATAGGACCATGCACAGAAGGAAGCTTCAGAAACTTAAATTAAGTGTTTTAATAGATCATATGCTATATTTCAAATCCAACGCTCTAATCAGTTACATGTTATGAATTTTACATGCAGATTTCACAAGCATGCAAACCAATAGTCAAGGGCTTGGGAATGTGGGGATCTGTCAAAGCTCTAGCAAGAGGATACGAGCACATTATGGGGATATTGATCTTTCTACCTGTGGCCATCCTTGCCTGGTTCCCTTTTGTCTCAGAATTCCAGACCAGGTTGCTCTTCAACCAAGCCTTTAGCAGGGGACTTCAGATTCAACGTATTCTTGCTGGTGGGAAGAAGCCGGTTGGGAAGAAGCACAAATGAGAAGATATTAATCCTATTCAGAACTTAGAACAGAGGCCTATTCTGATCACTGCTTGCGCAAAAAACTGGCACTTTCATGTAATGCAGTTTGCTGCCCATGTCGCAGCAAAACCAATCAATACATCCATTGAGTCTCTTCTGAGTTAATATTCTAGGCTGCTTGCTTTTTCAAGCTTTCTTTGCATCTGAGATATCCAATCTCAAGCGTTAATTTGATTCAGAAAATTGCAGAATGTATAGAATTCAAATTCAAGTTCACTCTCAACAAAGCGGGAAAAAGTCGCTTGCACCCCTTCCAAAGAGGAAACTAGATGAGAAATTTGACAGTTTTTCCTAATTCACTCTTATAGTATAAAATAACTCAAGGGAGTATGAAGACTAAAACGCAATAGATAAAAGTCATTTTCCACGTTAGTTGCAAGTAAAAATTCTTTTTATGGGTTAATTCTCCTCTGGTCAATTCATCATCGGCTTTTTCTTCCATTATATGATATACTATTTGTTTTCCATACAATCCCACAGAAATCCTTAAATCTATAGTCTACCCGGGCAGCGGGCTGCTTTATCTACCAATTCAACTCAAGCCACTGCCATTGATGATGATCATGGCACCAAAAGCAGGCAGCACTGAATCGAAAGGTGAAAGGTTTCTCATTATCATCGATGGCCAATCCGAATCCAAGTGCACTTGTCAAAGCACCATGAAGCTCAGAGGAGGTTGAACGAGACCAGCAGTACCACGGCAAGCAAACACCACCCTCGGTGCTCCTATTAAACCGTTGGTCTGATAATGTTTGATTTGATTCTGGTTTTGGGTATTGTTCAACTAGGGGAAAAGACATAATGCCTTTTTTTATGCATAATCGATGTATCATAATGCTTTTTTGCCTTTACCTCATCTATCTCCTCTCCCCAAGAATATTCTATTAATATATTAGTTTATCTGTATATTATATTTTATATACAAATTTTATTTTATTATAAAACTTTAATAAAAATTCACCAGATTTTATCAAAATCTTGACATATGAAATAAGGATGACCTACATTAAACCTAACTTATGAATTTGATTTGGCGTAAAAAAAAAATGGTATAAGTAATTTAAGAAAGCTTCATTTAAAATTTAATATCAATATGTAAAAATGTACGTAATAACATATGTACAAATATAAAAAGTTTCTAATTAAGCATATAAAAAAATATAGAATTTAAAGGGAATGAAAAATTAATTAAGAATTAATAAATATTTTAGCTGATTTTGAACATATATTAATTCGTCTAGATGTTATTTTTATTTTTGTAATATTTTTTGTTCTATGCATTTTATTAGAAAAAATCCAATAAAAATTAATCAAATTCCACTAAATCATTTACATAAAATTCCATATAATTTGATTGAATCTAATAAATTTGATGAAATTCTATTAAAATTCATATAATTCATGAAATTTCATAAATCTTAAATATTTCATAAAAATCCATAAGAATTTGTATTTCTTTTACAATTTCTACGCGGGATTAGAATTACACTAATATAGAACTTATTATTGAAACTATGCTTTTTGGCATATCAAAATCTTGGTTCTCATTGATCATTTGCCACTTTTGAAGATCATCACTTTGATCAAAATATTCTCTTTTCTTTTCAACTTCATCATTCTTTTTACCATTTTAATTATTTAAAAAATGTTTAAGGTATCTACCTTATCAAACTTAAAAGTTAAGAGACTAAATTAACCAATTTGCATATGCCCTAAAGGAAATTATGTGGAAAAGACATTCAAATTTTACACCCTAACAAAAAGTTATAGGATTTTTCTTTATATGTGCAAAAATAGTATTCTTAAGAATCCCGTTGATGTGATCTTGATTCTTGACTGATAGTTCATCTTCTTAATTGAAGTTATTTTTACCCCTCAAAAAAAACAAAGGGAAAATAAACAGTGCTATACAGACTAGCCAAGAAAATCACAAAAGATTTGAACCGCAAATACGTCTCGCATGAAGACATTTTTTATTACTGTGAAAAAAATGATCAAATATCCTATTACCTATAATGGGTCTTAGGACATTGTGTTTATTCAATATTTGATTCAAATTCTTCAATGACATTCAATTGGGTTTATCGTTTTCATCTTTAACTGTAAATGAAACAAATGACTATAAGCATTCTTCTAAACTAATTCTCGTTTTGACATAAAAATTCTTCTCTCAACTAGGAAAGGCATGAAATTCAAGATTGAGTAATTGACCTGGTAATTCAAGAAACCCCACGACCTCATCTTGTGTTTTTTTCACAAAAAACGTACATGAGACAAAAAAAGAAAAGAAAAAATGAGGTTCATGCACTCATACTTGGTTTACAGACACAGAAATTTGTTTTCAATCAATCCTTCCCCACCCCGGTAAAATAACGATGAATCCTAAACAAACCTCACTCAGACTAATAAAAAGAAGAGAACAGTAACTAGAAGCACAGAAATTGTCCTTGCCAAAAGACATTCTAATAACTACAAAATCAGAAGAAAGAAAAGAAAACGTACCATCCATATCTCAGCATTTTTTTAAATTACTCACTTGTAAAGGTAAATAAATCGAAACTCATCATTCAGAAAATTACCAGAAACACTTGTCCTACTCAAACTAATCCCTTTAGCCAAATGAACAGAAAACAGATAAGACAATTTTATATGCATTGCTGTCAGGTCAAATTCTTATCAAGCGCAAGGCATGCTTGTCCCAGATAAATATCTCCCTAAAAAAACGTACACAAATAGGAAATGCATATGCATATTTACAACTGCATGATTCTCTATTCATCAAATAATGCATTATATTATCAAGTATTGTGCAATTCCCCCCCCCCCCCACCCTCTTTTGTGAAGTAAGAGAGGTCATAATAGATTCAATAAATGCAGTTCACGGAAAAAAACCTATTGGAACCAATATAAACATCAGCGAGAAAAAGGAATTAGTCAATAGATGGAATCTGTTCAGCATCTCACAGAATAAGTTCCAAAATACTGGAATTTTAGTACTCTGGTAAAGCAAGCAATCATCTTGGAAAAGGAAAAGCATTTCCATGAATAGCAGCCAAATACTAAAGAGAGGGGCAACACTCCAGAATCCACATAAAATCCAACATTTTCCAAAATAAAACACAACAGAACTACTGCAATCAGCCGCTTTGTTCCAAAATTCTGCACCATGCAGGTTCCACCAGCAGCTGTAGTCATAAGTAGACTCCTCCAACATAACTGACAAAGCGTCCTTAGTGCAAGCACGGAATCCATGAGTCACCTCAGCCTTGACATATATGGAGGAGCCACCATAAGCAGAATTTGAAGGAGCAAGACGCTCAGCAACTGATGCAGGATGAACAGAAAAGGACTCCAACAACCATTGGAACCTTGAGAAAAATTTTCTTTGCGCCATTCCTGATACCAATATAACAAAACAAATATGAGAATTTAGTGAACAAAACACTTGAGAACATCAGAGACTACAGAGAGTACCTGCAGCACCCATCGATCTAAAAAATTAGAGGTTTTTGCAACCTCATCAGATGCTGCAACTCACAAAGTAAAATACCCATATAGTCACCTAAGAGAGATGGTACAATACAAAAGATATCCTTCCCCTCTCTTCTACCACAAGTGGAATACAAAAGACCAGACTTGAGACATAAAACAAATATCTATCAAGTACAACTCAGAACTCCAGTTTGGAGAAATGCTAGATATCCATAAATACCCAGTATCTCAAACTGAATCTCTACATTGACATGACTTTAGGAACAAGAAATATAACTTCAAGGCTTGTTCCAACGACCAGAATTGTCATCAGAAATTATGAGATCTACCTCTTTCCTGATTTCCAGCAGCATCCCCAGACTCCTCTGGTTGTCTGTATGAAAAAGAGTGTCTATCATATGCCACACCGTATCCCCGGCTTAAGATATCTCCATAGGCATTCCCCTGCAATTTTTTACAACATAAAGAACATAAAAAATGAGAACATCGCGTCTACATATAAATAAAACATTGAAAAATAAATCTACAGAATAAAAAATGAACAAATGATGAGAAAGAAAATTAAGGTCACAAAGCTTACAGTTGGGAAAACATTAGTAGAATCAATGTCCCTTCCAGATGAATCAGGACACACAGAAAAAGAACTCAATCTTGGACAACCTGTCTCAGAACTGGGGAGATTAACATTATAGCAGATTGGTCCCAAATCTGCACCAGAGCTCTGCTGTGTACTTGAGATGCTGCCTAACGTATGTGCAGATGCATCAGGATTGCATGCTACAAAGGAGCTACCAGTAGGCACATTAACATATCCACCAGAATCCACTGAGAAAGTCAAGGGGGTATCAAGATCATTGAGTTCTAAAAATAGCATGTCATCTTCTGGGAGCATGTTGTTCAGATTATAGCTTTCATCATGTGAAAAATTAACTCCATCATTCAGCTCAGGGCAGGTACCGAGGTCTTCTAGACCATTGAATGGATCATTTCCATCCAAATGATGACTAGCTGCATTTTCTCTACAATGGCCTAGCTCGCCAAGCTTCATTTTCCAAAATGAAACAAAATGTTAATGAATAATTCAAGAGGGTTACATTTCTTTCTAGTTAAATAAAAGGATACATTAAATAGAAAAAAGAGTTGAGAAGTATTCAAAAACTGGTAGCCTTGAATAAGCAAAGAAATTAGATACCAAGTGAAAATGTAGTAAGCAATTAAGGATTCAAATTTTCTTAAGTGAAATTTCCATGAATCTATTTTAACAGAGAATTCCTAGCTCAGAAATTCAAGCAATGTCAGAACAGTTTACTTTCAATGGCACAAAAAGTAGGTAAGAGGCCTTCCTATATTTGGACAAGAACTCCAAATCAATTTTTTCATTCCCCATAAAAGCCAATGTTGTCAAAGGCACAAGGCACCCCCTAGGCAAAAAGGACATCTATTTTAAAACAGAAGGGGTAGTTTCTAAAGAAGATTTATTCAAATGAGAATAACAACTAAATGCAAAATCTCACCCAATCCCTTTGTTACTCAGGAAATGCTACGCAGTTGATTTAAAAACTGGCGTTAACATAAGCTATGGGGACAAGCTTAGGAACTAGTCCAATAATTCCAGTTCATATGGTTAACATAAGCAAGGTATAATAAATTATCAGCAACTTATGGTCAGCAACTTAAAGAATATAGAAGAAGACACAAGCCATTACACATAATACACAGTCCTACAAACTGATGCTCATAATCTAGTACCAAATAACCTCACTACATAAATGATATTTATGATGACCCACCCTTGGAGCTCATTCGACCCATGTGTCAACACAAATAAGAATTACTCTGGTTCTTGTAGTTCAAAAGAAGCACAACATCATCTGATGCAACTAGCATTTTAGGCTTCACTATCCCTTCACGACTTTATGCCTTTAAGGTATTTCTAAACTACACCAACAGTCTCTCTACAAATGATTATGCATTCATCTTAGAACCAACGCATTCGATATAAGAAAATGTTAAATGCAATGGATTACATGGTTAGCAAAATTGAGGAAAAGATTGATAGTTTAAAAAAGAATATAGAAAAGCATAATGATAGGCAATGAAAAGATTATAACCATAATGAAAAGACAGCAAAACAAAAAATGAAAAAGAAAGGCAAGCAGAACACTCTCATATTTCATTAAATCCACCACAATTTTTCATGAAACAAGCACGACCTAGTGATTCTAAAGCAAATTCCAAAATAGACATCACCACCACCATCAGTGATCATTTACATGTCTCTAGCAATCTCATCTCATCTCATCATAAAAGGACAATAAGCCCCAACCGACAACTCCACACCTGCATTCTCTTCAATGCCCCCAAAAGAAAATAAAAAACTAAGAAACATACAATGCAATTGAAACTTTTGCAGGGAGAGGAAAAATTGTCCAGGACAAAAAAAGAAAATGATACACCTCATATAACAGAGTGGCATTCGATAATAGATATAGGGAAAATATTGCATCCAACAGCTTAAGCTATATTGAGAAAGAATAAGATGAAAATTGAGTTTCTTTCTAGCAGAATAGTATCAAGAAAAATATATATATACAGATGATGTCTCAGTGGATACCACATACCTCCTGCTCATGAGCAATTGCTGCCAGCAAATGAGCAGCAAGATCATCATTTGGCAAATGCATAATACCATTAGTAGAATGCCCGGCTAAAGATTGAACTTGGCCATTCATGGCCAATCCAGATGGACCCTGAGAATCAAACATATCAGTGACCATAGAATTGTTCAGACCATCAACAAGAACGTTGTGGGATGAAGTCTGAACTGAAGAAGGACCAGCTTCATCTACAGATAATGCAGATGCACATACAGGGTCAATCAAGCTCTTCAAAGCCGTAGAATTTTGATTTTCAGGTGCAGTAACCCCAACACAACTTAGCTGATCACATGGTAAAGAGTCAGTAGCAATGCCCAGATCATAATTATCCCATTCTTCCTCTTTAAAAGGACCTCCATACTGTGCACCATTTTTAGGGCCCTTTCCGTCCTTCTTAAAGACTTTGTATAGTACATATCCATCCTGTACACCATGATTTTAACTTCAGTAAAAATAGAAGAGGATTCTACCACTAGTTAATGATACTGTTTGGGGACAAAACAAACAAAATGCAAGTTAAGAAATGTCAAGAGTAGAAGCAAAAGAAATGTCTATTAGGCATCCAGATATGAACAAAACAATATCTTGCTTACCTTGCGCATATACCAAATTATCACTTAAAAGAAGCACATAAAAGCAGAAGATTCAATCAACAGTTTACAGTGTTTGATATTAATAATAACTGCATATGAAAATCAGGAAAAAATGGAAGATGAAGAAAGAGAAATATGATTACAACATGACAAACACAGGACTATAATTTAGACCTAATTGAACAAATTATAAGAATAAATTTGACATGACGGAACATTGATTTAAGATGATGAACAAAAAGGTAAATAAATTCACCTGAGGAACTCCAGCATCAGCCAAATTTTTGTCATCCATCCTATATTCATATACCAACCAATCAGTTCTCTTCCCATGTGGTGCATTGCCTTCATGAAAAACCAAGGTCTTAACCATTCCAACAACCCTCTCATCATACATAATACTTCTATCCTTTCCTGTGGTTTTCCAAAATCCAGTTTCAGTACCGCGTTTCATTCTATCACCACTTGCATACTTTCTTTCCCTTGGGCAAAAGAAATACCACTCAAGATCCTTACTTTTCAAGAAAGATTTATCTGAGGAAAGAAAATTTCTTTGAGAATGTTTCACACAGAAAATGAACAAAAAAGAAAGCAAGAAAAAAATAACTAAAATAACTAGAGCCATCTAGATTACACAATGCACCAATGGGAGTCATTAACTAATGCACCTATGCATATCATGCTGTATTCTTGGATTAAAATCAATTATTAGGGGAATGAAATATTCAACCAGTTAACAATGACTACTGTTAAGAAAAATTTGCCAGTCTAAAGTGAATAAGATTGAACAGAAAGAAAATGTAAACTACCTGGAAGATCCCATGGAGAGAATTTGTAAATGTTGAGTTCGGAAATGGCTTCAAAATGAAGCTTCTTTCCCATTATCTTCCGTTTCAGATAGAACATAATCAGCTCAACATCAGTTGGGTGAAACCGAAAACCAGGAGGCAGGAACGTCCTTGCCATCTAATATGACAACAGAACGTCCTGAATTTCGAATAACGTATTAGTGACAATAATAATCTTTTCAGTATCTCTTAATGCAAAAACAACAATATTTCTGTAAACTCGAAAGTAAATAAGTAGGAAAAGTAAGAAAATTTGAAGGAAACAAAATATTTACTCCACAAACCCCCTCAACCAAAGCTTTCCCTCCAAAACTAATAGCCACTGTCAAGTCCAATGCCGAAACAAGATCTTTCGAGAGCACCACAGCCTCCTCCGGTTCATGAAAGGAAAAGCACCCCAACCAAACCAGTGATATTTCTTTTGTGAACCAATAGACATCTGGTGTGCAGTGCAAAACCTATTGGATTTCTCAAAATATCAGAATCTCAAAATACAAGAATTTCTTAAAATTGAATAATGAAAAATGATCTTAAATCTATTGGTCTCTAAATCGGAGAAAGCAAGTAATAACGATCAAATTTCATTAATAGTTCACACCCAATACGATTTAAAACAGATAACCGACAGAATAGAGCCACATTTTCGCCATGCGACCAACTCAAGTAGACTTCTGTTTCTGATTTTTAAATGAAAACGAGAAAAAAGCAGATGGATTTTGGCATGAGAAACATCTCACTGAAACTAAAATCAACTATATCTAGCCAAAATACTGAAGCAACATGAAAATTAAGCAAACAAGTCCGGGGAACCTCAAAGCCCACAAAAACCCATGTACGAATTTGATAGTCTTCGCATAAGACAAACAGGAATTCAAGTACGGGACTTTGCATGATTTTCACCCTTTTCTAACAAAAAATTATAAAAGCATCGCCAGAGGAAAAAACCCCCAATTCAATAACCGACAACCTAAAAACCCTAGATTCAATCGATCAACGGAAGAGAAAATTAAAATTTACAACAAAATTAAACCATCAAAAAATTCTACAAGCTTTTTAAATTAAAATCGAAAGAGAGACTCACAGATGAACTGGAGAGGCCGGAGACGGGGGAGGGCGTAGAGTAGAGAGAGAAAGCGCGCAGCACAAATCAAAGGAATCAACTGAGGGTTTATATAGGCATAAGGATTAAGGAGTGAAGAGGCCTAAGTATTGCAGAATGTGGGAGTATTTGGAGGGAAGCTTCAGGAGCAATCCAAGACTTCTCATTGGTTGGGATACTCTATTTCTCTAAGTTTTTTTAATATAAAAAAAATTTCACAATGATTTATGACGTTAAAAACCCTCTGAATTCTTACATCATTGGTTGCCTTATTTGAGCACCATTGAGAATTGTCAAAATATATGACTAATTAGGCTAAATTTGGATAAGATTTTGAAAGTTGTTTTTTATTTTATTTTGAAATAGAAATTTTTTTATTAGGGTTAGGGTTTAGGTTTAGGTTTAGGTTTAGATTATTGATATCTTTTTAATATCAAATTATTAATAATAACATAAAATATAGATAATAAATTATTTTAAATTGTTTATTTTAGTTTTTCGACTCAGAGAAAGGAAGAGGGGTCTCAGCTTTAGCTTTGTAATAGAATTAGCTTAAGGGAGCTCACTACAGAAAAAATATAATAATAATAATAATAATAATGTAAATAAACTATTTTTGTTTGATAGATGAATATGAAGAAATGAGAAATTGTTTCCTTAGATAGAAAATGAACAATTTATTTCTAACTAATAAGTAAATCTTAATTAAAATTTTAATGTATAACCTTGGTTTAATAATTAAATAAATTTTCTTACTTAAACTATTAAATGTAAATTTCATTAATAAATATGTTTCATAAAAAGAAAAGTTAAGATTTTTAAATATAATTATCACAATAGTTAGGATTTTATTAGGAATCAAACATTTTTAATGCGGAGGGAATATTCTACCACTCGTAATTTACTTACATACTCCATTCACTTCCACATTTCGTCCCAACCACAGAGAACAAAACATGAAATAAATACATATAGTTCCTGAATTGATAATGAGAGAGAGGAGAGAACTTTAGTGGGAAAACATACTCAACAAGGTCAAGAATCAATTGAGTTTCAAGTTTTCAGTCAGATACAAGGAGAAAATGACAAAACCCAACTATTGTATAAAGTAAATTCAATCAAGAGATACTAGACCTGCATTTGAACAAAACTATTATACACAAGCACAACAAATGTTGCTTTGAGCATTTATCCTTCGTATACAGAAATGCTTGAACAAGGATCTGTGTCAGAGTGGCAAGATGCAGAAAGCATTCTCATGCCACCTTCCATTCTTCTCTTAAGAATATATAGGTAAATGTACATAAAACTAGATCATTTGATCTGTGTAGTGAATCAATCAATCATCAACAAAAACACAACCCCGACGACCGGCCTGTCACGTGTCTGTTTAATCTTCTTTCAGGAATCACTGTACAGTATGTGCTGTCCAAAATTGGGTCCAAAGAATACAATACTCTCGTCCAATCAAGAGAGATCACCACAAGCTAGAAGATTTCTTGTGATCAAGGAAAACAAGTGATGGAAGAAACAAAATTGAACTGCTCAAGTTTCAGATGATACAATTCCAAAAGTAACATATCCTATCCCGGGCATAATTACAATTGCTCTTAGTTCTAGAACATGCTGCAAAATAGCGTTACCAATTTCTTGAAACCCCAGAAAGATCCTTGGTGCATATCTCATGACACAGTCCCTATGCAGCAACCTTGAACAGGAGGCATTTGCTGGTTTCATCATGAATTCCATATATTCGAAGAGAAAACCCAATAAAACTCATAATATCCCATTCAATACCCTTTGATAGTAATCATATTGGCGTGTCCGCCATGCATCCAAGCTGCTGCTGATTAGAGAAAGAACCAAGGATACACATTGCTGCGAGGAAATAAAAAAAAAAAAAAAAGAGGAGATTTTCCTATCATGACAAGAATATAAACGCAAGCACAGATGCAATAATTAAATATCAAACCTCTTCTGTTAAACTAAGGTGAAATCGTTTCCTTAAGTTCTGAATTGTCCTGGGACCACCCTTGAAACAAGGGAAACCAGAGTCCTGATACAATCAGAAGATAAAGATAAAATCATCCAAGGTACTGGAATATACTTTTGTTCATAAATTAGATAATACTGCAACTTGACCATCAGATTCAACCTATCATAAAAATAAAAATTATATTGGCACAACATTACTTTGTCAGTGCCATTTTAAGTTTTTTTTTTTTTGGGGGGGCAGATCGGGAAAAGAAAAAAGTCTTAGCCAAAATTGTTCCAATTAGAAAACAAGAAAACCATGTCAGCTCTAGCAACCAGGGATGTCAGCAGCAGCCAGGGGAGCAGGTGAGAAAAAGAGGGTGTGTTGTGCATGTGGAAGGGGCAACAGACTATGTACGAAGGGAGAGTGTTGTGAATGTGGCAAGGAGTTGTTGGAAGGGGAAGATCACAGCATGCAGTGTGAATGCATGACTATTCTCTCACTTCTTTGTTAAAGTAAATAAATATTGGAATGGAACAAGAAACACACCACTTGATTCATTACAACTAAGGACTTTGGAGTCCTCCATTCCCATGGAATCAAATCTGTAGTGATATATGGGATTATTCCAAACAGCTAGTAAATTCAAAAGTTCTGCAACTCTCTAGTGAGAAGGCTTCATGTACAAAAGAAAGCATGCATAATTGGCCCTCAAAAATTAGCAGAGGCAGAGGACAAAACTGGGGCTTGTTAGTATACATAACATTTACCTGCACCATCTCAACGAGAAGAATGATCCGCTCAGCATGCTTACGACAAGTGAGAAAACCTTGAATGCAGAGAACCTGAACAGAGAGGGCAAATATCAAGCATCAAAAAGGGCAAATGAGTTAATTTTTCATCTGAAGAAAAGCTATACTCACTTTGAAATAATCGAAAAACTCGCTTGGAACTCCCTCAGCATCAGAATCCATGACCTAGCACTGGCCAAGATCAATAAACTTGGAATATACTAGTGCAGAATATGAAAAATGGTTATATCCTACAGCTATAGATGTCAAAAGCTTTACTCACCTCAAGAAGTTCACGAGTTAATTTAAATGGTGCACTTTCAAAATTTACACCTCCAGGAGAATTTGAGAGCATGAAGCCAAAATCAATATGTATGATATGACCTTCTTCATCCAACAAGAGGTTCCCATTATGGCGGTCTTTTATCTGCCCAACATATATGATTTTAATCAGTAAATGATGAAGCATCCATATCTATCAAACTTGAAAAACAATTTTGGTTACTAGGTTAAGAAAACAGGGACTACAAACCTTTGACAGCATTAGAACATTAATCCTTTTTCCTCCTAAAAAGAAAACACTAGAATATTATTTAGTCTTCAATTTTTTTTTTATGGAAATTATCTGGTTTTCAACTTCTCCTTCTCCTCAACAATCATTTTCTTCTTCCATCTTTTGTTGGATTACATCTAAGTCTTTGAATCTCAAGCATAACTTCAGCTAAACAACTATACTCAGAACCTTATTATCTTTATATCTTACATCTAATTCTTGAGACTGCTATACGATACATCTCCATTACATGCCAGCATCATATCAATTCTACACTTAGTGCTCAACATGGACCATGGTACTCACAAACCAACCAACATTGTACACATGAAATAAAAGAGAAATTTGCTTCTGGGAAAAGCAGATAGTTAACATGACACCACAGGGATATTTGGCCATCTGATTATGTGGAAAAAGAATAATGATGATAGAAAGCCCCATATTCATAGAGATGAACCGCTAGTAGAGATCTTGAACAACAAGACTTTAAAAAAGACCAATAAGATGATAAACAATTATTGATAAAGGCACTGATCATTAGACGGTAATCTTTTTGAAGTGCTTGTGGCTACAACATTCAAACAGCAATACTAATTTTTCCCCTCTCCAATTTCAATTCAAAGATGGAAACATATAGATAGAGAAGAGAATATATTTTTCACCCTATATTTAATCCTATAATAAGCCTGATATGCTACAAAGGTTGAACATACTTTGGTATTTCAAAGTCGAAGTGATTAAAGCTTATAACTGGGTATGTTCTGAAATTATCACCACTGTATTAAACGGTTATGATTGGATAGATGATGGGTTCTAATGACTGAAAGTCTTCCAATCTGGAAATCATAACATATGATCTATGCATCATAAGAACAAGAGTAACTATTTGGTTAACTATGGTGTGGTGTAGACAGGAAGCCCCTAGATTTGCTATTATTGCTTGGCTGCCTCGTAAAAACAGAACCATATACTACAGATTGTCTGAAAGTATGGAGCTTGGTAACTTCTGTAGTTCTCTTGAAGAGGGCAGCAATTGTTCATTAATTGTCAATATTCAGCTTTAATGTGGAAGTGTCTTCAAACTGAATTGCAATGCAGGATGGTCTCTAGTAGGACATTCTTTCCAGTCTCAATTATCTAAGCTGGCTCCATCTGCCATTCATTTATTTTTTTTTCTTTTTTCCTAATTTAATTCAATGACAAAAACATAAACATAATCATAGAAAAAAGACATGAAGGGTAGCAAGCACGCACGCACACACAAGCTGGCACAAACAGACAGAGAAAGGAAGAGTTCACCTGTAAAAGATAGCAAACTAAGGAATATCCAGCCATGCTCTCAACAAAGTTTCTCTGCAATTATTCAAGCCAGAATCATTATAGTTAATAGCATACAATTCATAACATGTTTAATTCCTGCAGATACAAGCTCAAAAGAAACAACTACAAATTCTTCAATAATGTCACAATGCATATGAAATTTGCACAAGCTTACCAAGACGTAACCAAAAATATGAGCAGAGGCACAGGAAGTTTTTCCATCAGAATTTTATAAGATGGAAACTTGTTTCAGGGATGAACATAACTCTTCACCCTTCACGATAAATTACTATCACCTATTTTGTAAAGCAACATAATCTTTGACAGATAGACAGGCAAAGGAGAAGCCAGTTGAGGATTGTTATCTCCTTGTATATATAATTTTTCTTTTGGTTCTCTCCTTTTGCAACTTTAACTTAGAATAGCATATGCTCGGTAAATGCAGTATTGACTTTTGCCATTTCCACCAGACCATCCCAACAGGCTCATTTATAAAACTATCTTTTCCTATTTTCCACACACCATTTGCTAATCAGTGTCTGGAAAACCTATCATTGGCCAGTGAATAAAACGCCTGAAGACAAAATAAACAGCTAAAAAGTCTAATAGAAAACATGTTACACAAAATATAACTGGTCCAAAGAATTCCATGTGGCATGCAAGATAAAAAGGTGATACATAGAGAAGAAGAATGAAAAAACATAAACCACCATGTTGAAAGTGAAAAAATGCATGACATTTTCGCCATTTACCTGTGCAAGCTTATAGCTTGGAGAATTTTCCTGATACTTGGCAGCAAAAAATTGTCGCAAACTGTTGATATTTGGATATCTACTCTTAATAGAGTGAATTGATGCCTATTTAAAAGATCATTAATGAGTGACTTATATAAACAAAAATGAAGTGTAGGAAGTTCTCAGGTGATTGGCAGCCATAACCTACCGTATCTGGAATTGTTTCAATAAGTGCTGTATAGGAGGAAGTAACTAAAACTTCATAAGGACGTAACCAGAGAGGAAGACCTGCTTCCTGGAATATATCTGGCATTTTAAGATTAAAAGGAAGTCAGATTTTTACAGGTAGATGAAACATATACTCATGCTACCTACGAACATATATGACCTTTTCAGCCCAAATCAATGGATTTACCACTTCAAGAGAAATTTAAAAGCAAAAAAATTGAAAATGCAGATCTAGGAACAAAATCAAAAAGATTGTAAATAGAGAAACTTTAAGAGTTAGAAAACATGAAAAAAACTTTTACCAAAAGATTATGAAGGCAATCAGATTATGTGTGATGAAAGAAATTAAGCACAGAAGACAGCTCCACGGTACTCTTACCCAAATCATTCATTTCTACAATGTATCCCATTAAATTACTGAATTTCATAAAAGAAACAAACCACCAGATGGCAGATAATAAAATGTTTACACAGGTATAACATGGATATGCCATCTCAAAAACAGCAGAACATCTCTCACAGACTTACCTGAAGACAAAGTTAGAGATGAAACTCACTGAAGAATAAATTATGCAGGTCAAATCCTGAGAATCCTATTTTATTTACTTTCCTTATTAAATAATACTATCTTCGTCTGGAATTTGTACACTTTAGAAAAGTGGATATTCAATTCCAGAAATCTGAAAATAGGAATGTAGACATCAAACTCCAGGCAAAGAAAGCATTATTCTTGGAGAACAAGAATCCTTATTGGGCTCAAGATGTGGACAAGGAATATTATTGACTCGGCGGAGTGTTCAAGATGTGGGCATCCCTTTGAAGATTCGTCGCATGCTGTCCGGGATTGTCCTAAGGCCAGGGTGGTGTGAGGAAAGATTCTTTATCCAAGTTTTTGTACAGATTTTTGGTACAGCACCAATGTGCATGAGTGGGTGCCTTTCAACATGGGCGCAGGAGCAGCGAAGTTGCAGCACAACCAACATTGGAAAGTCTTCTTCCGACAAACCATTCATGTTCTTTGGTACTGTTGAAATAGGGAGAAACATAATCCTAATTCTTTTGCTTACCACTCTACTAGAGTAATTAAGAAGATTTTGCATCAAGTGGTACACTTGATTTCTACATGCTATCACAATAGCAGACTGAATATGGAAGCTGGCAAACCTTTGTAATGTGGAACTTGTATAGTCTTTCAGATAAAAATAAAAAATAAATAAATAAAAAGAACCCTTATTAGGTTAGTATTCTAGGTTTAGTCTAAATATAATTCTATTTTTCAGCATTTGTACAAGAAGATAAAAATACTTTTGACAATTATATGAAGATAACCTTTGGTTTTTATTCTTCTTTAAAGAACCTAAGGTTTGCTAAATTAGCCCCTAAATTAAGGTTCTATTGTGTTGCTTCTTAAAAACCATACCTTCACATGCATCGATAACGAAGGCCTTACCTTCTTACCGCACTTCCACCTAGATCAATAAACTATGGTCTGTTTCAAGATGAAGCCAGAATGTGAAACCTCTCCTTCTGACATGTTCATTGCAGTCACTCATAACAGAAAACAGAAATCAGATTTATCCACTATAGAGGTAAGCTTAGGACTTCTACCATAGCTACCCAAAAAGGATGTTACCTATTGTATATATCTGTTCTACAAGCAAAAGAAGCAAATGATTTCTGCTCGAGACAGAAAATAGTGACTCCACTATTAGTTTCTTGGTGGTTAGATAAAGCAATTAGAACAAACTGATTATACACAGCCGGTTATTTATGGAAAGTCAACGGATGCAGCCAGTAACTCTTACTCCATCTTTTACATTAGACTAATAATTACTCCAATAAAATTTGCACCTCAGTCTAAACCAAAGAGGCCTGACAAGAACGTCTAACCTTTTTACCACAACATTAATATGGATTGTGTCTAAAACCACAAGGGAGCCAAAATTGCACTTTTTCTACATGTGAAAGGATGGAAAAAGATATAAAAAGATACTCTGAAATGGAGGAGTAAACTAAAGCTGTTTTGAAAAATTAAAATGATATTTTTATTTTTCTATGGCATTAATAAATAAAAGCTGTTTTGAAAAGCATTCCAGGGTAGCTGCTCCAAAACAGCCTCTCTTTTTTTTGCATTTTTTAATCTAAAACTAGAAGTAAAAAGCAACAAAAACTCCAAATAGCTTGGCTGTAAAAGAAAAGATGAAGGTTACTTATATTAAGCAAATGAGAATAGGGCCTAAAAAAAATGTTGAGGGACATTAGGCCAATCTTATGCTCCACCACTAGTGGAAAAGGGATAATTATGTATTTACACATACTATGCCTAGAGAGGTTAATTTGACACACTTAAGAGAAATGACAGACTTATGAATCAGCATGAAACACAATCACGTGATCAAATTCTGGGGAAAAAGAAAATAAAAAAAAAGAAAAGAGAAAACAGCATAAAGGATTCAACTAAAGACATCTTCAAGGACAGTACATACCATAAAAGTGAGAGATAAGCTGCACAGCGAGATGCTCTTGCCTACAATCGTCACCACTCTTTACAATTATCTGTCACAGGTGAGTATACATTGATATTGCTTCAGATAACACACAATTATATGGTCTCAGGAAGACAAACTACATCAAGTTGTCAGCTAGGCAATTGAGGTAGTTCAGGAAACAAGATGGTAGAAGTGACCAAACGCATGAAAGGAATTTGTAAGGAAAAGAATATTGACATGGAAAAAAGAACAAAAAAGAATTTTGAAATCTATAACTACAATTACATGAAAGGCTAGCATACCCCCAGAATACCCAGAGTTATGATTCTACCACAAGAACAAATAGAAAAGGATGTAGAAAAACAACGAACAATTTCTTTATCCTGTTCTCACCACTACAGGATAAATAACAATGGAATTGAGTATGCTGGCCTAGACTGTGCCCCTAACATGACCAAAAACCAATGTGATAGGGGGAGGGGGGGAATTATTAGGCTTATCCTTGTCCATTATGCAAGAAATCTATACATGCAGATTTACATAGCCTCAAGACTGTTCTTCATCTTTTCACGCAGCATAATTCTGTTGTTCACTCGCCCACTATTGCTAAAATCAATTCATTTATGCAAATGATCATTTCACCTCTCAAACCACAGGAGTCACAGATAGCCCTTCTCCAATGCCTACAACAAACCATATCTACCAAGTCCTTCCTCCATTCCAGGAGTTAACACCCCAATGGATTTGATTATAAAGATTCTCAGAACTACTAGAGAAACTGAGAGAAACAAGTGCCACACCCTGATCAGTTAATTCTTTAAAAAATGTTTAAGGGTTGACAGAACAGCAATAACATTCGTGGAAAGCAGAAGTTTTCCTAGATAAAGCAGAACACAAGAAAAAAGCCACATTAAAGCAGCTTTCAATATGTTCATAAATCTGTCTACAAAATCTCAATGAAGACAAGATGGTGCTGTCAAAATAATGTCTCTGTCCGTCAAAAAATTGAATAATCATTTCTATTTCGAGACATCCAAAAATGAATAATCTATTTTCCTAAAATAAACATATTCATTTGGAATTCTATAATTGACCTCCTTAAAGGAATCTGAATCCATTAATTACAACTACGCAATTTCATTAATAAACATATTTTTAAAATTTAAAATTCAACAACTAACCACCTAGCATATAGGTCTTACAACAAATTATTCTAGTTAATATGGGTAAGACGATAACTTGTTTGTGATCAAATGCTCCTAAATATTTGTGCAAACTCAAATAAGCCCATCCAATTTTGAATGGAAAAAGTAAAAAGAAAATAACTCTTAAACTAATTCACCAAACTATATATTCATCTCTAAAAATCTTGTTATTCGTATCTTATTGCCACCCAAAAGATTTGCAAACAAAACAAACTGCCACAAGATTCTCCTACGCATGCTCTTGCAAACACTAAAAGATGATATTTCCTTGAATTCTATTACCATTTCAGACAACACCTCTCGTCAGCTAAAGCGAACAAGTTATCCACAAAACATGCACAGGTCATTCCTATTGATTTTACTAAGAAACATTTTCCAAGGAAGCCTGAGTTTAGAAGGAACTCTAACCATCAAAATAACCTTCTTCAAAGAAAGTGCAGGTCAATTGCATTAAAAAGATCCAGATAAAAATCCTTAAGATGAAAATGAGTGGAGTATGAATGAATCTTGAGAAGCTATGTTTGACAATGGTATAGTGGAGGTTAAATTTTTTTAAAAGAATAATTCAATCATCACTCACCTATTTTTTTACTATTCAAGATGTGTTGATTGTGAGATGAACAAAAGGATGATATTAGTGCGTATTAATGTAAGAAAGCTAAAACAGATAAGGAGAGAGAATAGAAATATCCCTCTCCAACTCAATGATCTTCTACTGAAAATGAATACAAAGATCCATTTCCAACATTAAGAGAACCAAGTGCAAATATAAGAATTAAGATAACTAAGAAATGAATTTCAAGGAATCACATGTCCAAGGTAGATTCCCTTCCAACATTCCATCATTTCAATCCTATAACAAAATGAATCTGACTCCCAAAGACACCGGGGCAATGATAGATTAACCTGATATTTCTTCAGACACCAAATTACCATTGCCTACACCCCCATAAGACTTGGCTTACAGACACCACTGACTAACTAAATGATTTCTAAATCTGACCAGAGAGTACTTCGTAATTCCTTTCAACACGAATTCACTCTCCAAAATGACATAAAAAATAAAGACATTTTCTAAAAGAATTTCTAGATAGAGAAAACTAAGATAAATCAGAGACTATATTGTGATAAATAAAGGAGATAGAATTTGTAGTATGATGAGAAAATTTAATGGCAAGCAGAAAATAACTCAATCTCTTTCTGTATGTGAGCAAGTCTTGGCATGCAGCTAGGTTGATGGACAGTGACTTAACATTTCAATGAATCCAATACACATAAGCATCCTAATTTTATGCCAAATAAAAGTTATATAAACCACACCCCTCCCATACCATAAAGCAGAGGAAGCTTCCTGTACTAAGCTTGTTTCCTGAAAATGAGAAGGGTAGCTCTGTCGAGCCTAGCGTAATGCAGCTTATAAAAGGACACAAATTTCGGATAATTCAATCGCATTTCAAGTACAGAATATATGGGTTTTAAGTTTTCATCAAAATCTTTGTAGTAATTATAAGTTTCAGGAGACTCTTCTAAATTGTTGTTAGGAACTCCAATTTGTTTGGTTGTTAATAAGAGAATCTTCCTCTATTAAATATGAGAAGCAAAGCATGTCATGTTGGACTTGCAAAATACTCTATACATCTATTCTAAGATCAGGCAGAATAAACTGAGGTCTGGATTAATGCCTTCGACAATTGAAAAGACTAAATATGTACTTGCCTGATGCCCCAAATTTTAAATAACAAGCACCAGCTTAGAACAAAGAAAATATAATACAAGCTCAAGTTATCCCATTTAAGGGACTTACTCCACATCCTCCGATGAAAATCCCCCCTGGGTTCCCCCACACACAGTCCGTGCTCTTGTTATGTAGGACAGAGTGAAAACCAATTTTAATACCGCATAAAAACAAAGAAAAAAGATCTTAAATTCCAGAACTTACAGAACGCAAGTCCCAACCAGGTAATTTTCCATAATCTGAGGCTTTGCGTATTCTTTCTTTCTTTACTTCCCAAAGTTCACCAGATAATGCATCAGTTTCCTTTGGAACACCTCCATTTGTATTCTGTAGTAAGTCACACCAATAAATAGAATATACATGAATGATAGGCCACAAAGGCGAATCTACTAGTATGTCTCTAGGTCTTCACCTTTGGATGTGCATCTGAAGAATCCTGACCAGCTCCTTTAAGAGGGAGGCCAGGAGGTGCTTCTCCTTTTAGTGCAGCAGCCTGCAAAAGCACGTTTATAGAGAATGATATGAAAATCAATGAAATGCTCTAATGTACAGATTAGTATACACAGACAATTACAAGAACATCATACTAGGAATCCGGACTCCTTTGCAACAGAAAAGGCAAAATATGAAACCATACAATGTCAATACAGTGTGGCGGCAAGGTCAAAAACATGAAAGAACATTTAGTTTGTTATCTAATGCTATTTATAGTTTACATGGTACTAAATTGCAACCCTATTTTAAAGCTCTAACAACCCTAGCTCACATGTTCCATACTATATATACTCCCTTTGTCCTATTTCAATTATCCACCATTCCTTTTTGGGTTGTCCCATTTGATAGTCTTGTTTCTAATTTTAATACGTACTTTTACAATAATACCCCTATGTAATCTTGAAACTATAAAATTTAACTTCTCTTTTTCAATTAGTTTATCTTAGAAATGCTAAGCATTTATTGATATCTTTGAAAGAGAATGCTAGAATTTTTTTTCTAGATTAGCAAAGTAATTTTTTCACCTCAAACTTTGACTCAATTTCTTGGAGAATGTTTAATGTTTATTATTTCACATCAAACTTTTCAACTATTATGATTATACAACACTAATTAAATAAGTGTAATTTAGGAAGTTTATTTGCATAATTGGCATTTTCAATACATTTTTTAATCATTCTGAAATAACAAAGTAAACAATTGAAATGGAAAGGAGGAAGTACTTGAATCCAAGTTATGCACATTTGATGAATATAAATAATAACCATAAAACATATTTAAATTTACAATACACACAATACTATAGTAATATATGCTTGCACAAAGATTTTTCTTCAAGCCCACTCTACAAATAATTTAGCCCTTTCATTTAATTATTGCCATAGCCCTTGAACACAATGCTGAGACAAGCACACATACAAAATAGAACAGGAAGTACACATCGGGTCTTGGATCAAGTTAGCTCCAGCTCCATACATGTTGCCGTGTCTATTCATATTCCTACAGTTACCAATGCCACTGAAACCCATTTAAAGATTACATATGTACATTTGTAGCTTAAATTACAATAAAATTCAAATACTGTAAGTTTATAAAACAAACAGCATTTCCAGCAGAAACCTTCCAGCAATCTCACACAATCCTCTTTATCCCATCCATGCAATTTTGACCTTAAAAAAAGGTCAAATTACTAAACAACTGGTGAATCTCAAGCATTATACAAGTATCCTCCCAATCAGATCAGCAAATAATAACTGTCAGTTTGCAGTCTAAAGACACCAATAAGGCTAAAAGAAACAATACCAAAATTCCCAGGAATCTAGCTTGCCTTCCACAAGTCAGTGTCAGGTATAAATGTTGTATGAATGAACAGAAACATAGACAATGAAAGCAAAAGGCTACCTTGACTTCCTCCATAGCAATTGTACTTGGAACACGGCGGTGCTCTTTCCTCCTGGTAGGTTCTTGGTCCACTATGTCATCCATACTAACCCCAGGATCTGCTGTCAACACAACCTTCACCCATTCCAAATCAGATCCATGCTTCAGTGGAGATCCTTGCGTTACAATCTCTCTGCTTCTAACACTATTTGTACAAGAAGGTTCAGTGCAAGAAAAATATTTTCCAGAGCTTGGCTGCCTCTCCACTGAAAGATTTACATGAACAAATTTTACTTTGGCCTCCCATATCTGTGCCACTGCCTCATCTATGGCTTGAGAAGTAGACCTCGACATCCTATCATAACCACCATTGTACATATCGTGCCCAGTCCACAAAGGATAAGCCCAAGGTGGTGGCTTAGGCAATAGTGCGTCTCCATTTGCCAAAGGAATGCCACCTTTAGAAAGTTTTTGATTGTTCGGGGCATCTTTTGAATTACTATTGCAAGAAAAGTTTAAGAAAATTATATCAGTTTATGTCATTAATGTGGATTACGCAAGTCAATCTCATATCCCAACTTACAAGGCACTATGATTTACCTTGGGGTTTCACATTTCAGGACTTCAACGCAGATCAAGTAAGGAGCTTTTTCTCTTGAATTTAAAAGAACAGCTTCATCTTCAGGTATATGGACTACACAATATGATCCCTTTCCCATTGGAAAAGAAACTCCTGCAAAATACTAGTATAAGAATACTGCAATGGAGTCATGATTAAAGCTTCTAGTAAAAAATTATATAAGAACATCAAGAAACTGAAACATAACTTGTCCACATATATTTTCCTCTTTGGAGGCAGAGCCATGACCCATGACAGGATCATACCGAGCAAATTTGCAGACAATAAAATTAGTTATTTGAGAGTACTTTTCTAGATTAGCTTTCAAGGGAATCTGAATCTGCAAGAAGACATGAAAGCATTTTCTTATTTTTTGCCTAAAATAATTTTCAAAAACCATTATGTTGTTTAAAAACAGGCCTTGCTGATAATTTTCATCTCAAATCTAAAAGAAAGCGATTAGCCATCAAAAAACATTTACATCTCGAACCTTCAATAACAGGTTGGAAATTTTTATAGCAACATATAACAAACTAAGACAAGTACAACAACAGAATTATACGTCTACACATATACATGGCCATACAAAAATGACAGAATACACTCCATTCAAACATTTTGCAGTAATAATTTCAATGTAGGTAGCAAAAACAAGGTAGAAATAGTGACTATACAAATCCAGAATTCTGTAGAAATAATCACTATACATATCCACACTGCAACTATTTCATGATATTTTATCAGATTGTACCAAAAAAATAATGTTGTAGAATAATGCATTAAACCAAGACTCAATTATGAAAGGGGATGCAATAAATCAAGTGCAATCACTTGCTATTAACATTCAACTCTTGAAAAAATTTAAATAACAAATAGTTCTAATAATACAACCCATAGGATAATATGAACATAAATTGCATGGTCTCCATTATGATCAAATGAACAAGGGAATACCTCCACTACTCTTAGCAGCAGCTATGTGAGTGTTAATCTCTGCAAGGGACTAGAGACACAAGAATCACTATTTCAGTAAGGGGAATATGATTGTGCAGTCCATGATATCAATACTGAACAAAATACTAAAAAACAAATTTAAAAAAAAATGTTCAACCTCACGAAGAGCACTTTTACGATCCTCAATTGGGAATACATCTACTAAGCCATAGGAAGTATCACATAACGACTGCACGAAATCAAGTGATTCATGATATGCCCCTTTCCGAAAATGTGATGTAGTATTATCTGGAAGAGGTGGTCTAGCATTTGAATTTTCATTCCCTTGCTTTGGTGAGCTGGGACATTTCTGCAAATATAAATGGCATTACAGCCAAAACATGAAAACAAAAGCAGAAGCCACAAGAAAACCAGCAAAAATTGCAATTTAGAATGCCAAAAACAAAAGAAGGGAAGTTGAAGAGCAACTATTTCATGAGTCCTAAGCACAAACTGTGAAATCAAGACCAGCACAATTATATAGTTAATCAATGATTTTAAACAACATAGTATGGTTTTAATTTACGTAAAAATAAGCAAATTACAGTGTTTGTTTGTTCAGTAACCACTTTAAAGGCAACCATAAGGGCAGAAACTAAGAACTATTACTTAAAAAGGCATTCAGACATTGTATAAAAGCTTTTCATCAGTAGTCCACTTTCTCCAAACTTGAAATAAACACTCAAACCTTCGAACTTTCACATGCTTTAGGAGCATCATAGTTCAATCAAACAAATGGACAAAAAGAGGGTATGACAAAGGAGTCTCCAACAATGAAACATTCCTTCTAAACGACTAAGACATCCTTGTGACATTATAAGCATTTCTGCTGAAGAAGAAATCACCAAAGGCATCACTAAATACTGCCATCCTTTATTATTACAGTATTCAAAACTGCATATTAAGGAACAGAAGTCAGGATTCAAATGATGGTATCTCTTTTCACATCATGTGATTATAAAACCTCTGCAGTACAAAATATGCGTCTCTAGTACAATATCAAGCCATATTTGACTCCTTTGACGCTTTAAATTGGCTTTACACAAAAAGCCTTGAATTTTCTCTGTTCTTTACAGTTGAGATTCCATTGAAGTACAAAATCAACATAGGTTAAAAACTATGCTAGCTCCCAAGCAAATGAAAGTTAAAATTTTTTTCTTTCTTGCACCACTTGATCACAGCCTCCCAAGTCCCTGTTTGGAGGGTGATATAGAACCATTCATACACTAAATAGTAGAAAATGAAGAGGTCACGTGGAGAGCAAAACTGAGAAAATTATTTCAGAAGTAACAGGATTGGTTTCAACTGGAAAACTCCACTGCAGAAGGGAAAGTTTTTCTTGCTTATCTGCATTTTGCCTCTAAGAATACAGGACTGTCTTCTGTGCCATCTTATTTAGCTCTGAATCTCCATGACTATAACCAATTGTTATTTAATTCTTTCCAACGTGTAACAATTATGACTATATTAATAATGGATCAGAATAAAAGAAGGCAACTCCAACTCCTATGGGGATTAGAAAATCAGTCAGTTCTGGCAAGCAGAAACAGGATTACATGTGTAACTGTAAATGTGGTTCAAATGAACCTTTAGAAACAATATAGTTTGCAATTTAATCAGTTAATAAGTCATTATGTCAAAGTTAACCAAAAGAGTTTTTCTCAAGCTAATCTATCTTCGCTTTTGCCCTAAATCATTTGAATGTCTACAAAACCGGCATTGAATCAACTAGAAGTCATTACCATGTATTTGTAAAGAAACTAAGCACTATTAGTTGTAATAAAACTTTAACCCTAAAAGCTCTTCTCCAGCTTATTAAATTACTAGAATACAACAAAACAGTTTCCACATTTTTAAAAACTCTTTTAGTGAATCAATCAATAAACTTACAATCAAAGCCTCTCACCTCCACATGCTATCTTTTATGAATTTAAGTCATACTGCATTTCAGTGAACATTTTATCAGTAGCACCAATAACAAAGAAATGCATGAACAAGACAGTAGCATAAATTGAGGTAAGACTTTTAACATTGAAAGGAGTACTTTTCAATAAAAAAATTATTCAAGAAGACAGCTAAAGAGTATATCTATTCTAATGTTAATTGGAATCAATTACCTTTAATGAAAATGATTAGCAAATGTGCAGGATGTACCAAAATTAGGGAAGCGTAATTAATATCAGTAGTTCAATTAATTTATCACTATAATTTGCCTGAAGTGCAGCACTATTAGTTAATATAAGGTCATTTCTCTCAAGATAAGCAAAATTTGGGGTAAAAGGTAGATGCGTCAACACTATCTCTGTAGGTTAAGATGAAACAAATAAGAAAGAGTCTACTGGTTTGCAAAAGGAAAAGGGGAGGAAAGGGGTCCAAATACTTCACCTAAGGAAACTATTCTCTTTTACCTTCTTGTTTAGTATGAGGGTGCAGATGAGAGAAAAGAGAACCATTATTTTCTTTTTGATTTACTTCGCTTCTTCCATTCAAACCACATGATGTAAAACCACATTCACTTCCACATTTCACCAAACCAAGCCATGCCTAGAAGAGCAGTTGAGAATTTTTGTAGTATACAACATTACAAAGATGCAAAAGACGTAATAGGTAGGTAGAAACAACCCAAAACGTGGAAATCACATAAACCTAACTTTCTGATCATCAAAAAACCAAGGAGTAAAAAGAGAAGATTCCTGATTCCGAATACTAGATCCAATAAAGAACTTTAGAAGCAGAACTAGTCGACAATGTCAAGGTCCGGAAACTAATATAACAGAAATTTTATCTAAGAATATAAAAGTAGAAGTTGAAATCAAAGCCGGAAACTAGATAAGAAGCAACTATTATCTAGCTATGATTAGCGGAAATAGAAACAAGAAGAAGAAATAGGAAATCACCTCTTTATGCTTTCGTGAACCAAAAAGCTCTGAGTCTTCCAAAGAACGGTCACGATCCCTAAACAGTTTCCGAAAAAAGTTCTCTGTTCCAGGACTAGCTTCAAGGAAATTGCCACCATTGCTGTTTTCATGCAGTCCTGGGGACTTAGGATCCTCGGGATGTACACGAAATAATCTCCGAAACAATGAAAAATCTGAAGGCTCATCCTCCTCGCCATTTGCATGCCCCTTCCCATCTTCCTCAACCTTGTCACTGCTATCTTTCTTGTCTTCAAATTTTTCTTTAAAAATTTGTTTAAAGAAGCCATCTTTGTCATCATCTTCAGAATTCCTTATCACTACTTCATCGTCATTTATATCAACAGCATCCTTCTTTTCGTTGAACTTCTCTTTAAAGAACTTTCGGAAAATTCCTTCTTTACCATCATCATCCCCAGATTTCGAAATCACTTTCTCCTCTGCATCATTTTTCCCATCTCGAAACAATCGCTTGAAGAACCCATCAGAGCTAGATGAAACCTCTTCCTCTTCATCCTTATTGTCTCTTAAAAGTCTCTTAAAGAACCCATCCTTCTCTGATTCGCCATCATCTTTATCCATGGATTTCTGAGTGTCGTCATCCCTACTATCCCTAAGCAACCTCTTGAAGAAACCCTCCTTCTCCCGTTCCTCATCATTCTCCACTGATCTCCTACTGTCATCATCTCTACTGAGTAACCTTTTGAAAAAACCCTCCTTCTCGTGCTCCTCCTCGCCTTTATCTACTGATTTCCTAACTTCATCATCCTTACTATCCCTCAATAACCTCCTGAAAAAACCATCCTTTTCGGATTCTTCCTCATCCTTCTCCACTGATTTCCTAAATAAAAAGGCATCACGCATTTTCGGTCCTCGAATAAACTTCTTAAAAATCTTGTTCTCATCAGGTGATGACACCTTGCCAGTAGTACTATTGAGATTCCCGCCACCATCATCTTGCTGTAAATTATTACCTGAAGAGGGAGATAACAAAGACCGCTGTGCTGCAGGTGGTGATAATGTCAAGGTCAAGAGCCTCTGCTTTGAGGAAAGCAATCTATTAAGCATCTGATTCTTCCCCACTGGACTTGATGACGTGGCATTCTGTGCCCTAATCAAGGGCGGCCACTGACCCATCAAAGTTGCAGCAATCTGACACTTCTCCTGTATTCTACTAATCCCTTCGTTATCATCAGAGTCCTCAAGCTCCGCCAATAGAAACCAGTGCACTTTAAGCGCAATTCGGAGTGATTTAGAACAAATATCAATAACAAACTTATCCAAGGAAGGGCTTGGCTTGTGTATAAGCATATAACATATCTGAAATAAGTAACTCTCAATGCCCGAAAGGGGCAGAGTATACATTCTATTACATAAGTAGTCTCTAACCCCTGCGTGATCATGCTTGTATAAGTAGCTTACAGCAATCCACTCACAGAAAAATGCGGAGTCGAAGAAGCGGATTAGCCATCCACTCTCTCCGATGCTGTCACTGGTTGGAATAGTTCGAGTTATCTCCCGAGGTGACTCAGCTGATTCCCCAACCAGTTTTGCTAATCCCAATAACCTCACCATTTTACCATCTCCACAAAACCCTAAACTTGATCTTCACATCATTTTCTCTCCATATAACTGCCCCTATTTAATATTTACAGAAACAATCGGAAACCCTAAGAACTTCAATACACTGTAAAACACGCTAGGGTGCTGAAATTAGTAAATTCTGGATCGAATTTGAACTTTGGATGCTCGGAAGTAAGTTTTCCTGCAGAATTGAGAAGGAAACAGAAGAAGAAATTTGACTTTTTCTCCCTTTTTACCTATTTCAACGAAAAGCGGAGATCGGGAAGAATTGAAGAATACGACTTAGAGGAAACCTCTTTGACGGTGTTAATGACTTCGTTTTCGGGGCTGCTCTGAATTGCAATCGTCTCCGTCGACGGCGGACGATGGTGGGGCGTAAGGTGGGTAGTTGAGCTGGCGATTGGAAGCGTAATGTTAAAATTTGAAGTGGAAAAATGGGGAAATTTTTCGGCCGGAGCTAACGTGCGCGAGGGGGGTTGGTGCTGATGTGTTTTTTTTTTTTTTTTACTTTTTTTCTTTTAATCCCCGAGATGCTTTCCGCGTTAGCAAAGAGGGAATCAGGGAATCACGCCAAATGCGCCATCGTATGTTTTCAAATTTCAAATTTGTCCTCCTATCGTTTTTTTTTTTTTTTCTTTTATTGACATTTTGTATACATACATAATTTTTCTTATTTTCCTAAAAACATTTGTAGTAATAAAATATTTTTCCTAAATTCAGAGGTATAAATTGATTTCCTCGATCCCATTCTTTCCTTTCTTTGAGATTCAATAAATACATAGTATTCCATCGATAATTTATTGAGAAAATATGATTATTTGATATTCTTTTGGTAATTAAGGATGAAATTAATTTTTTTGTCAATAAGGTTATTAGATATGCTACTTTTAACAAACGACGGAATTTGTCAAATTACTAACATAATTTTTCAATTAGTAATGTGTTGCTTTTTTGTAATATCAAAAAGAAATATTTTATTTTAAATAGAGAAAATAATATACTGTGAGTTATATAGTTTAAAGGCTTCCCTCTCTAACGAGAAAGCAATAAAATATATACTTACGCTGGAATTAATATATATTTTAACAAGATAAATATTTTATAAATTATATTAATTATTTATTTGATAAATCCAATCCCTCAAATAAATATGTATGCATGCATGTATGATATATCAAGATGAGCTTAAGTAATATTTAATTTGGCCTTAAGTCCATAATCGCATCACATAGTCAAAGATTCTGACATAGTTGATAATCCATATCAAAGCAAGTTTGGTAGTGTACTTTGGGCATAAGGAAGACACTAAACTTTAAGGGGTATTGAGCGTGATACCTCCAATTTCACGTGTAAACGTATGCATATATATATAATATATGAAGATGGACTTAAGTACTTATTATCAAATTAAGTTATCTATTTTTATATTATAAAAATTATTGCTAAGTAGTTGATTGTAGGATACAAGTAATAAATTTTATTTTTTACATTATTATAATTTCTTCAATTTTACTAATTCATTTGATAAATTACATCATCATTTAATTTATAAACTCAAATTAATGTAAATGGCCTCTTTCTCCTATTTAACTTTTTTAGGATAAAATAGAAATAACATTAGTAAGGTAAATTAGCTAAATAAGCTTTTCTACCCCTTAGAGATAAGCCTATTTGAACAAAAATATAAGTCATTTTATTACACACAACGAATATAAGTAATAGAAACAAACTTAAAAACACAAAAAAAAATTTAAAAAAAAAATCTCTATTACCTCTTAACACTTACCAATTTCTGAAAGATCAACATCACTTGAGCAATATGTTTAACTTTCTTCACTCTAAAAAATAACTCTGGAATAGCCATTAATAGTAGCAAACCTTGATGCATGCAAGAAAGTCATTACTTCAACAAAATCAAACGTTTGACTTGTAGAAATCCATAATATAACAATTAGAATAGCACAAGTATGATCACATGAAAGTGCACCAACAACAACACGAGTCTTTGAGAGAGTCCTCAAAATTAAACGAAAGAAAATGAGCTTTTAACTACTTTGATCCCTTTTTGTAAAACTTATATGTTGTAACTCCTTTTATGAGGGAGAGACTGAAGAAGAATGGTCTATTACGCTATTAAAAATTACATAAAAAGCTTTACGTAACTAGCATATGTGTAATCCTACGTGTCATGCGCATCTTACAGTTGCATAATGGGTGAGATGATTTAAAAAAAATAAAAATAAAGCCTCAATTTCAATTGTGGAATTATGTTATTTTGTTTATGTCAAGATTCTACGTGTCTCACTACTCTCAATTAGATAATCCTACCTGTCATGCAACTCTAGTTGCATAATCCTATGTGTCCGGTAATCCTAGTGATTGCATTTACTTTATAACACAACCATTCTTAACCTATGACATTTGTTACCGTGATATATGTGATCATTAATAGGTAGATACAAAAAGGTGTAATGAGGCCTATCTAGTTGTATATTAATATAGCTAATAGACCAAATTATTAAAGATGATTTTGTATGGCTTATAGTAATATAAGCTCAAAAAGAAAATTAACTATACATAATATTAAGATAATATATGTAGCCCAAGTGGAAAATGGATAAACGATTATGTATGAACAATGTTATTCAATTTTGAATATTTAATTATGTAAATACTTAAATCTAATTCTAATTATAATGAGTTATTACTATTAGGTTTATATGAATTTATGTGGATTATGATTATCAATACGTATTGGAGATTAATGTAATTGTTCTTAATATAAAAATGAGATACTTTTTGATATAGTTGAGCTTGAAAGAATTTCTTCTTTAAAAGCATCTTTGCCATATGTAGAAACCATTCAACGATCCATTATTAAGAAATCATAATAATTAAAATTAAACATTGAAGGCCTATTCAACTATTATACTAATAAAAAATAGTTTGAGGACTAAAATTGCAAATTTTCATATATCCAAAAAAAGGATAAAACTGTAAACAAACTTTATTCGGCTAGGACTCTAAGTCTGTACCTCTTGCAAAGGCACCACCAGTAAAGAAACGAATCAAATTAATAGTAAACTTTGAAGTAATGTCTCCTAAAACTAGAAGTGAGCGACGCAGGAGAGATCTGCAACTGATTTTCAAGAAATGGTTAGCCACAGAAGCTCGAATTCTTTCTCTAAATCCTCACTCGTTTCCATCAGAAGACCATCTCGTTTGTCGCTCACAGTCTACATAATCTGCCTATTTGCTTTTTCAATATTCATTTTTATCTTCCACAGCAATGTTATATTGGAAGAGGAACAGAATAAGCCTCCTTCATTATCAGAGGAGAAGTCTAAATCTAAACAGGTTCATCATGGTTCTGGATTGATTAATATCTTATATTTTGCGGTTTCTGGAACTGGGATTCGTTAGTTTGATTTAGTAAGGATATGATATGCGTTCTGCTCCATTATTTTAAAGTTTGTTAATTTCGGTAACTGGGATTGGAATTTTCTTTTGGGTTTTGAATTTCTGATTATCTAGTCCTGGATTTTGAAATTGGGTCTATTTGTTGCAGAAAGGAAAAAAAAACTAAACTGCAATTTTATCTCTTTCATGGCTTGTTTAATGAAAATTTTTGCATAGATGGTTTTTAGGTGAAAGGAAAACATTGCAAAATTGACCTAATTTTGTGTTTGCAGCAACTTTACTCTAAACATTGACTGTAGGTAAGTGTGTGGAGATGAGCAGGACTGCTTATAATTAGCATCTAGTATTTTTTTTTTGGGTTTAAAAATTAGTTTAGTAACTTAACTACGAGGAGCTTATTTTCCTTGTTCTTTGGTAGAAAATGAAAAAAACCTAAAAATTTCTCTCTTGTGCAACAGAACATTTAGATTTGTTACCTATGTAAATGAAATTGTGAAATATCATTGTCTAATAACATATTGCTTGGTCTTGAGACTACTTTTTACATGCAGTGTTCATGGTACAGTATCCTTGGTTTCCTCTGTCCATGTAGATAGCATTTGCAAAATCTGAAAAAACTGACTTCGGTAACAATGCAATTATCTTCGCTGTGATAAAACTATTGTTATCTGTTTCTGCAGCTGCGGAACAATACACTCTGGGAAGCTTCCTTTAGCTATGGTCTACACCCATGTGTGAAGCCCACCACAAGATACAAAGGTCTTATCTCACTTTCCTCTTAATTTCATAATACTTACTGTAATACTAATCTGGAGTCACTATGGATCTACTCATGAGGTTCCAAAATTCTATCTTACATGAAATAATGGATCCACATATACCTGCATGTTTGGATCGTTAGAATGAACCATATGACTTTTGTATCTGATTAATTTTGCTCTCTGGAATTCATTTTGTTTGCTCAGCTACCCAAGGATTGGATCGGTACATGACTGTAAGAAGTAACGGAGGATTAAATCAAATGCGTGCTGGTGTAAGTTGCTTGCATTTTCTTTTCTTTTTTCTATTTGGAGATTTGTACTCTATACATTTTGAAAAGTAAAAATTCTATCATTTTCTTTGAGAGTTGAATAAAGTCAAATTATTGTGCCCCGAAAGCTTGGGCTTTATTGTTGTTTATGTATATTGATAATGGTTCCTGCCCTTAACAAAACCAATTACTGTTCAAATGAAAGCGAGTGGTGTGGCTTTTGAGCCTGAGCCACTAAAAGAAGGCATCTATCTGTTGCCTTCCCTGGCACAAGCTATGTACTCCTTTTGATTTACTAATTGTGGATCACATTTTTACTTTCTTTTTCTGGAGAGGAAAATCTGGGTAAATAACCTTTTTCCTTTTTCTGTTGCATCTCTATTCTCTTTTTCAATTTCCTTGTTTTTGTTGGGGAGCCGGGAATGAATTAAATAACTTAAAACAAATTGGTTGCTACATTGGAATTGATTTTCCTTGTTTTTGTTGGGGAGCAGGGAATGGGTTATATAACTTAACAAATTGTTTCCTACAATGGAATTGATTTTCTCAAACAATTCATATGACATTGAATTGTTTGAGAATTTATGTCATGTGTTTTGCTTAATTAATTTCCTTGGATATGCCACTAATTTTCTTCTGTTCAATTATGCCATAGATAGCTGATATGGTTGCTGTGGCACATATATTGAATGCAACTTTGGTAATTCCTCAACTAGACAAACGATCATTTTGGCAAGATACAAGGTGATCTGAAGTTCTTGATTGCTTTTCCTTTTTCTTTTCTTGTCCTTTCTCTCAGTATGTTATTTTTTCCTTACATTTTCCTGCAATCAGGGTGCTTTCATAATATATATCACTTGGCTTCTGCTTTTGGACATTCATATTTCACTGAACTTTTCTTTTTTTTTTTCTTTTTCTTGCAGCACATTTTCTGATATATTTGATGAAAAACATTTTATTACAACTCTAGAAGAAGATGTGAGAATTGTGAAGGAACTTCCTAAGGAATTAGAAACTGCTCCTCGAGCCAGGAAGCACTTTACTTCGTGGTCCAGCATGAGCTACTATTTAGAGATGACTGAACTATGGAAGGACCATAGGGTACACTAACTTTTCTTTACTCTGTGGTTCATTTCTTTAATTTCTTTAAAAAATGCACTGCAGATTAACTAAAGCAATCGATGTTTGGAATTTTTTGAGCACTTGTAGCATGAGCTTTCATTTGGATGTTCTGTGTCTCTTTCTGTACCATGTGATGAAGTGTATCTTGATGATATGGAACTACTTGCTACAGTAAGTTCGTATGGTTTGTGATGTTCAACAAATGGAGGAAAGTCGAATGAAAGGATTGGACTTGATTATTCTTGGAAAGCAGTTCTGGAGGCTAAAACAGTTAGAGAAGGGGAGTTCTGCCCCCATCCTGAGCTCAACTTGAATCTAATACCAAAAGGAAAAAAAAAAATGTCAATACAGTCCCTTTAATTCAATTATAATATAAGCTATGTTAACGCTATGGAATTGATACTTGATCCGTGATACTTACCTTCTTAGATGAATTACTATCCTCAAACAAACTTGCAAGTGTAGTATCTGTATACTTATAGTCATATTAGGCCTCAAATTATAAAGGAAAGCAAACCTGAATTTTTGGAATTACAATCCTGATTAGAAATGAGAATAGAGACCAGTGTAAAACATCTCTAAAGTGTTTGTATGGCTGCCAAAAGAAAATTTGTCACTTCTTGAACATCTGATAAAGTGCTTTGCCTTGTAGGCATAACAAAGTATTTTAGATGTCATGATATTGAGATGAGGAGCAAATATGCCATGGATTAAAATCTTGGATGAAAGTAATCACAATGCAGGACACACACACGCATATTTTGCATTTTGTTTTTTAAGTAGATTTTGTTTGTCATATTATTGTATATGCTGGAATAAATTTTTAAGTGAACATTAGTTTTGGATTTGAGGTCACAGCTATGTAACAAATGGATGTCATTTATTAAATTAGTGGAAAACAGATGAAGTTTTTGGATCTGATTAATTGGGATTAATGGTCTGGTTACATCTTAGGTAATAGTGATATTTGGTCTTATTTGTATGCTGTGTGTGAAATTTGACATGGCATTGAACTTTTGATAGGTAATTCACGTTGCAAAATCTGATTCTCGACTTGCCAACAATGACCTGCCTCTTGATATCCAGAGATTGAGATGCCGTGCTTTGTATCATTCACTTCACTTCTCTCCTCCTATTGAAAATCTTGGAAAGGTTAGCGCTATCTTTTTCCATGATAAACCTGTTGATATAGAAGCTTTCCCTATTATGTCAGAATAATGCAAGAAAAGTTATCAATCATCAATTCATTCAAGTAGAAGTGTAAATATTATTAATCGATGATTGATAAATTCTTTCAATACATAGCGATAGTGTGCTTGAAATATGAATTTATAAAGTACCATTATATATGATGCATACAAGCCTCGTTTATTTAGTCATTTGAGGTCCCCTGCACAGTTCCTTTATACTAGCTTCTGAGCCTACATGATAATGACAGTGCAGAAACTAGTGGAGCGCTTGCGATCACGTGAAGAAAGATTCATCGCACTACACCTAAGATATGAAAAAGACATGCTTGCTTTTACTGGCTGCACATATGGTCTAACTGATCCTGAAGCTGAGGAGCTTAGAGTCATGAGGTAAAAGTCTTATTCTACATGTTATCCTTAGAAAATTATGTAGATTTTAGAACTTTAAGAAAAAGGGTGTACTTTTTACTAATTGTGACAATTGAGGAATAAAAAAGACAGATGGCTAACTACCAACAATGTTTCTACTTCATTGCTTCTTGTCCCAGATGTAGAGATTTTAAATGCAAGATATGGAAATAGAAAATGAAGGTGAGAAAAAAGAAATAGAAACAAGAAAACAAGAAAAAAGGAATTCTTTGTTAAGGGACAAATAACTAAGATCATTGATTTGAAGAGGGCTAGAAAACACAATATAACTTAACGGAGGAAAAAGGAAGAGAAGTAGGGAGGAGAACCCAATGGGTAAGAATGATAATGGGGGAAAAGAAAATTAAGAGAGAGGAAGAGAGGTTTTAGCGACTGTGTAACCCAGTCAGGTTCCTCTTTCTTGACTGTGTAAGAGGACTTTCAAGAAAAAATACACATACTAAAAAAAAAAAAAACTTTTATTAAAAGGAACCTGACTGGGATTAGAGAAGGTCATGAGAAATTGTGAGCATAATAAGGGCAGGAAAAGAATAAAAAATTAGAGAACTATAAGGAGAAAGAAAGAGTGGATTTATACATTAGAAGAAGGAAATGGAATATGTTATGGTAAAGAAAACTGCAGTTCTACTTGTAGAAGAGAAACTTAACAAAGTTGGCATCCATCATTATATTCTTCTAAAACTAATTTCTGTTTTGATCACTTTGTGAATTTCTTCTTTAATCTAATTATGATTGTGTCAATCTATAGTTGCATCAAGGTGTTTCTTTTCTTCTGTATTTTGGAGGATGAATCTTGTAATCGTTATGTAAGATGCTTGAAATTTTCTTTGGCTGTTCTCTATTTTTCTTATCAATATGGAACTGGCCATTGCTATCATCATTATCTATAGACTGGGGCATGCAGTAATTTATGAGCCATGGTGTCTAACAAATAATCTGGTCGTGCCATGCACTGGAATCTTACTTAACATTCATATTTTGCTAGGGAAAACACAAATCACTGGAAGATTAAAAATATTAACTCAACAGAGCAGAGAATAGGTGGCTTCTGCCCTCTAACTCCAAAGGAAGTTGGAATATTCCTTCATGCTCTCGGATACCCTGCATCAACATTGATTTATATTGCTGCAGGAGAGATTTATGGTGGGAAGATGCACCTTTCAGAGCTCACATTGCGCTTTCCAAATGTAGTTTTCAAGGTCAGTTGAGGGTATAATGTCCCAGTGGAAGAAAATACAGTTTAAGGAACAAAGGTTTTTATGGATTCTTTGTAACTAATAGATGTGGAAGTTTCTCAATGATGGCAGGAAATGCTAGCAAGTAAAGAAGAATTGAAAGCATTTTCCGGTCATGCATCTCAAACTGCAGCACTTGATTATATCATCTCGATAGAGAGTGATGTTTTCATCTCATCACATTCTGGTAACATGGCAAGAGCTGTTGAAGGACATCGAAGATTCTTAGGCCACAGGAAGACAATCACTCCAGACAGGTTATAGAACAGCAGCTTCTAACATGATTTCTTGCTAAGTTGTACTATAGTATCAGCCATTAGTAATTTTATTAATGATATTTATGGACTATTTCATTCAGGAAAGGCTTAGTAGAAATATTTGACATGTTGGAAGCTGGAAAGATTGAGGAAGGATCATCACTGACACATCTCATAGTAAAATTGCACAAGAACAGGTATTATGTTTGATACCCTTTCAAACGTATCAAACATGCATAAATATACGTTTTCAATTCTCTATGGGATGCAGAACCCAGGTCTTCTTTAAATTCAAATTTGATCAAGTCATTCTGAACATGCTAACTTGCACTTTCTTTATTAGAGGAATGAGGGAAAAGGAAATAGAGTTTTCTCCATTGTGTAGGAAATTAGCCTTAACCATTATCCTTCCTGAAAGAGTTATGGCTCTCTATAAAATAAAAATGTGTAGTCAAAGGTGAAGAATTGCTTGAACACAACCTTTTCCCCTGTTTTTATTTTGAGGCAACTTAGTTTCTCTTTAGACCTTGGGAGGCCATAAAAAGGACAATAGTATTAGATCATCTTTTTAATGCATTCTATTATTCAGGCAAGGAGGCCCCAGGAAAAGAGAAAGTGCCCCTGCTGGAATCAAAGGTCGGGCTCGTTACAGGCTAGAAGAATCCTTTTACCAAAATCCTTATCCAGAATGCATATGCAGTAGAAAAACTTCTTCATGACAATCTGAAGACAAATTCAGTTTTAGTTTAGCATTCTTTTATTTTTGAAATTAATCTTTTTCCTCTTGGAAGTCATCGGAGTGACTCAAATGTAACCCATTTTTTAGTTTCCTAATATTTTATGGATTTAATTCTGTTTGTGAACGATTTGAATATGTTTAGTCTTTAGTCTCTAGGAATAAAATTCTTGTATAAATTATTAAAGCCTAGTATGATTTAAGAAATGAATTGCTTTTCTTCTCCTATGGTTGATCTGAGCCACTAAAGCTGTGTCAGAATTGCGGCCGTGGCATTGTTTGACAGTTCGGGGTGGAGGGTCAAACTCAAATTCACCCTCCAGCTCGAATGGTCAATTACTATTGTTTCCCTATTTTGGTACAATTCTTAGATTTTGATTATATCATCATTTCAAGTAACTCTCAAGATTGAAAAAAAGAAAAAAAGAAAAGAAATTGAAGTTGGGTTTTTTCTTGGTTTAGTAATTTTTGGTCTGATGACTTTTGTGGGTTAGGATAGGAGAGATTCTTAAAGATTACAATAGAGTCCTTGTAGCAGCTCAATGCAAAGTTCTTACCTTAATTTCTTCAACTCCAATGCAAGAATATGGCTGCAACTCTACCAATGCAGCATTATGGCTGCAATTGAGATTCTCCCATTGGTATAAGCCAATGGTACATGTGACTATGTGAGGTCCCTTCCTCTTAACGAGTGACTCACATTCTCTTTCAAAGAACATATATGTATATTAAGTATGTAAATTAAGTATAATTCTTTCAATTTATGACTCTAATATATGATCATGTCTCTCACCCTCCCGCATATGATGAATGAGATGATTAAAGCAATCTACAAAAGAATACAGGTTTAAATAGGATTAATCACTCTGCTGTGTTTTGGTATAAAATAGAACTGCAAGCTAAACCCTGAAATACACAAGGTTGGGTTCTATGTCTTCTGGTATTCGACGCTGAGGTGGGAATTTCGGAAGAACGTTAGCTATTCGCTTTGCAGCCTCCAGGTAGTTTGTGTACTTGCAAATTATTCCAGAGTCTTTTGATGAATTGCTGCTGCATTCTGCATTTAATTCCTCAATCATATTGGCTAGTGAGGATTCGGAGACTTGAGAGTTATTCATTGGTTCTGAGACAGCCCCAATTGATGCCTTATTCTTGTAAGTCCATCCACCAGTTTTCCAGTTAAATTGGTACAATGGAAGGAACCTTTGCCCATAAATGGCTAAGAATTCCAGTGCAGCTAAAATGAACTCAAATTCAGCCTTACACATGTTGTATGAGAAGCTAACTCTCGTCCATCCCAGCTTCAATCCACTATATCCCTGTTTGATATGAGCCTCAACATTAGGACGAGAAACATGACTTAATCAAGTAAGAAAAATTGAATGTTCTGTACTCACCATTTCTACCGCAGATCTAAGGCCAAGTGATTTAGTCCTGTCCACATTTAGTACACTGTGTGCATAGGGCCCTGCACAGGCACAGCCGCCACGAGCTTGGATCCCGAATAGATCATTGAGGAGCTTCGCAACAAAAGGCCCATGGAGGGGTTTATCTCTCTTGTTTCCAGTCTCTCTCCACAGGTAAAGCCCTGCATCTTCGTTTAAGGGCCATGGATGATTCTCTGCTGATTGATCAGATGATAAAGAATTTGTTGTGGTGTAAATGAGAAATGATAGGATTGCTTGTCGATCGGTGGTAGCATTCCCCAGAATCCTTATGTTGGGATTTGGGATCAGCCTCTTGAGTGCTTGTTGAATATACATGTGCTCTTTCTTCTCAATCACATTGTGACCAATGTATTCCTTCACCCAGAAGGCCAATGCTGCTCTAATTTTCTGGATAATTGGTGGTGTTCCAGCATCCTCTCGTTCCTCTATATTCATCATGTACAGGGTATCCTGTGGGGAAAGAAAGATTTTGTTATAGTCTTGTAGATGCAACAGAACTGCTAAAAATTTAATTTGACCCAAAGTCATCTTCTTATTTACTTTTGATTAATGATATTCAACTATCAAGCATATTTATGTGGAGATGACTCTCATATGGAATAAAATTTGAAGAGATATCATTTATGTCCAGAAGTAGCAGATAGATATTGTTGTTAGGTGAAAATATGTACTTTTGATGTGATATTTTATGTGGAAGTTGCCACAAGTTGTAGTTGAATCCTGATTTAGGAGCTTGCAAATTTTGCTATGTGCATATGTTGACAATTTTGAATTTAATAAACTCTCCTAATAATATTTGTGGGCTTAAACTCTGATATCTTGCACATGGATACAGAACTGTGTACTGAAATTTTGTTGGTTTTATATCTTAGATGGGCTTATTTCAGAAACCATTATGTTTATAAACTCCTATACATACATACCTGAGGTCGAAGTCAAAACATCAGTTGATGGTATATTTAGGATAAACAAAGAATGGTCAAAGATAACGGACAGACTTATTTTATTTCTATTATTTCTGTTCTTGAAAAAGCTATATGTTCAGTTTTTTTTTTTTTGTGTTAAGTTGTTAGAAGAGTAAATTATTAAAAGAGAAAAAAAAAACGAAAACATTTTTTACTTTTTTATTAAGGGAAAAACCAAGAAAGAAATCTTGCCTCTTCAGTGTAGCAATTGACAAAATCTACAGTTCCACCACCACAAGTGGAGGGAGGTGAAGATCTGAGCTGATAAAGGGCCTTGTTCATGAGGAGTATTCCTGGAGAGCCTGGACCTCCCAAAAACTTATGCGGGCCAAGGAAAACAGCATCATAACCATCAAAATCTCCTGATCTCATGTCAATCTTCACATATGGGGCACTGTCCAAGAAAAATACTTGAATTCTTAACCTTATATATTCAATACTTGTAATAAACATTAGGCAAAAAATACAACAAAAATAACCACTGCTAATTAATTGCTAGTAGTACCTTGCTGCAAAATCGAAGCATGCAAATGCTCCATGTTGATGAAGAAGACTGGCAATAGCTCGAGTATCCGAATGAATTCCAGAGACGTTGCTGCAGGCAGAGAAAGAGCCAAGCATTGGGCGATTTTTCGATTGATATGACACAAGTTGAGTTCTCAAAGCTTCAATGTCTATTAGTCCATTGTCATCCAAAGGGATTTCAATTACTTCTGCTAAGCTCTGCCTCCATGAAAGAATGTTAGAGTGATGCTCATAAGGGCCAACAAAAACTACCCATCTTTCTTCATCTTTTAGGCATTGCAATGCCTTATCTCTCATAATGGATGGAATTGCAACTCCTATAACTTCTTGAAGTCTTTTGATTGCTGCTGTTGTTCCAGAGCCACAAAATATTATTGCATCTTCTCTGCCTCCCCCCAAGCATTTCTTGATGTAACTGGATGCTTCCTGCACCATTTTCGTCGTCTCACATCCTACAAAACTGTCACTGGTGTGGCTATTCCCTGTGTAATCATGGGAAATGATCAAATGCTATTCTTTTTTATAGAAAATTGTACACACAAAATCAGGAGTACATGAGAATGCATAAACATGGAACTCACCATAGACAGGAAGAACATGACTCATGATATAGTTCTCAATGAACAGCAGGCACCTACCAGAGGCAGTATGATCAGCATATGTCAGCTTGCGTTTTCCAAAAGGAGAATCAAACTCAAGATTGGCACCGATAATCTGAGATCGTAACCAACGAAGTTTCTTCTCTGATGAGTCAGTCTGCCGTGCCCCTTTCTCTTGCACATGAAATTCTTCAATACTATGAATCAAATCATTAAGTAGCTCTGCATCACTTTCTCTTGATAATATATTCTTGATTCCTGCTATGTTTTTCTCAAGGGTGTTTGCTAAGAAGGGCTGCTGCTCAAATTCCATCTCTAGCCAAAAAATAAAAAAATGTCAATGCTGAAAAAAGTGTTGTACAAATTCTTGATAGTGAAGATAGTTCAACATGGTAGTATTTAAGGGACCTAAAAGATTCCTGCTTAGAACAAGGAAATAGAGAAGTTGGGGTTGGCGGTGGGAGGTGGGGGCTTGTTTCATTTCAGTGGGTTGATTGGAGATGAAATATGAGCAGAATGAATCAATACTAGAGGACACGGGACTTGGGTTTGGGTAAAACAATCAAATGTTAAAGTTTCTTGGATTTTGATTGGATGAAAGGCGTAATCTTAGTGGACTATTGTAAGGTTCTTTACATGTTGGCTGGCATATTTGCTGCGGGCTGCGGCTATTATTTTACACTTTAGTGTGCAACTTTAGAAACGCGGCATTGGGAATTCCTTTTTATTTTTTTCCCTTGTTTTTTTACCCTCCATTTTTATCTAATTAATTCGGTTAAGTTAACATTTGGGAAGATAATTTCAACTTGGGATAATTGTTGCTTTCATTGACTCACTTTTGTCACTATACATGAAATTGTTCTATTAACTAAATTCATTTCCAATTGTAATAAATTTTAAAAATTCATATCTTTTAAGTCTACGATGATTAGGTGCAAGTTTTATTGAAATTAAATACTCCATCTATTTCTTTTTATAAGATTCAACAAATAAATTTACTTGTTTATAAATATAAAATATTTTATTATTTTTTATGATTATTTTGTATATTATAAATTATTTTTATTTTTATTTATTTATTTATTGTTTCAAGTACAATAGTTAATAAATACTCCTTGTGAATGAAAAATTAAATACTCATTATTGCAAGTATAATAAAAAAGATATAATATAAAGTAAAATAATTTATTTATTTATATGAAATTATTTAAAATATATTATAAAAAAAGACGAAAAGAAATATATGAATACACAAACGTAATTTCAATTTAATTTATCACAATAATTTTAGTTTCTATCTCTATTTTAAAATACCCTTAGAAGCAGGAACCACTTATTTTTATTATTATTTTATGGGAAAAGGGATTAAGTTTTTAATTAATTATTTGTCAAAAAATGTGTACATTTTGTAGAGATGTATTGAGCCACATATACACAAAAAGTCCTAACCAAAACAGTGGGTGACATTAGGCATTTGCCGCAAAGAGAAAAGAAAGAACATTCTACAATTTACAAGACCCTAAATTCCTCGTAAGAAGATGGCCTGGTTGGTTCCCAAGTTTCCATATGTCATGCACGGCTTCTAAACACATGCCCCCAGTGTCGTGTCGGTCGCCCAACCTATCCTAAAACGGTTTGCTCAAATGGAAAAAAGGAACGAGGTCTTAGTGTAGTAAGACCTTTTTACCACAACTAAATGGTCGCGCGTTTGATTCCTCAACACCTTCTTCCATATATATATATATATAAATAATAGAATGTGTGCCCCTATTGCACAGCTGGATTGGCTTAAGCATATGAATGTATGCACTTGTTACATGGCTACATCTTGTTAATAGTCTCACATTGATGATACTTGATCCATTTACACTCATTCACTTATATATTCTTCGATTTATTAATAATTTTTTTAATAAGGGTGTGCTAAATGTAACTAAATACAACATTTCCTAAATTTTCTATGACCAAAATAATCTTACCTTTTTTTGAACTATAAATAAATTCTTTCTCTATAATATTTCCTCTACCAAAAGCTTCAACAAATCTTTAATTTTTGCAAGAAATCAAATCAATAAATGATAAAAATGCATATAAGAGTTTCAATGCAAAGATAAAAACTTAGATTTTCAACCAAATATGTTTTATTTTGTCAAGAAAATCAATTTTTTAAATACATGGACGAGTTATCTACACAGTTCTATTAAGAACATGGATGAGCTATTCACATTTCCTTCCCGCATTCGCAGTTGAATTACCTGTGCCCCATTCCCATCTTCGTGATTAATCTACCCACACTTCAATGCAAAGATAAAAACTTAGATTTTCAACCAAATATGTTTTATTTTGTCAAGAAAATCAATTTTTTAAATACATGGACGAGTTATCTACACAGTTCTATTAAGAACATGGATGAGCTATTCACATTTCCTTCCCGCATTCGCAGTTGAATTACCTGTGCCCCATTCCCATCTTCGTGATTAATCTACCCACACTTTATTTCTATTTTCACGGTTCAGTCATCTGCACTCTTTTCTGGTCTCTGCGGCCTAGCTACTCACACTCCTCATAGTGTAATTCATGAACACTTTTTCCAAGTTTTACCTTTAAAATCTAATGTGATGTAGACCAAATTGGGGAGAAAAACATAAATGAGGGATAGTAGGGTGGATTAGGGGGAGAGAGAGAGATAAGAGTTTTGAGGAGGAGGGGATATTTTGAGAAAATATGTTATTGATGGGAGTATTTTAGAAAATTTAAATACATGAGGCATTACATTTAGTAATTTTAGAGTGTTATATTTAGAAATCATGTAAATTTGTTTATTTATTGTACCCGGAACCAATGTCACCAATAAATAAATAAAAAAAGAATTAAATGCACCAAATGTATAATTAGTCAATTAATCTTAAAATTACCAAATGTTTTATTTCTTTTTTTACTTCTTCCCTTCTTCCTTCTTGCCACAGCTGCTCACCTGGTTCTTCCATGCAGTGCGCTTTTTTGCAAATTTAAAGAGAGTTTGTTTTGTGAAGAAGAAAATATAAAGATTTTTGTCTTGAAAATAAAAAATAGGTGAGATGAGTGATAAAAATAAATAAGAGTATTATTGAAAGTCAACAGTAAAATATATATAAAATTTCGTAAAACTTATATTTAAAACAAGCTTTATTAATGAAAGTTTACTTTTTTTTATCGATTGCCCAAGCATTGATAAAAAATAAAAAAAAATTTATCCCTTTTATCGCTTGGACGCCAATGGTTTCTTACTTCTTGTTTCAAAAAATTATTATGAAAGTCAATCTTTGATCTTCATAATTACTTTCAAATTTCTACGCCTGCATGCATTGCGAGATTGCTCTTGGGTGAGAGATATTTGGTCTGCATTACCGCCATCAGACACCAAATTCAGCTTGAGTTTTTGGAGTACTACTACAGCTACTGAGTGGCTTAGTTTCAATCTTGACAACAAAGGAACAAAAGTTGCAGCACTGAAGCATTGGAATTTGATATTTAGACAAAGTTATCCATTTAATTTGGCACAATAGGAAATAGGAATCGAGAAATTTATGAATCAAATTTTTGTCTACAAAACCCACTATGGACAGTTAGGAAAAGTTTGGTAGAAGTTCCTTGTTGTCTGTTCACATCTCAATTGAGCACTGAACATTGCACACTTGTACATTTGCCCAAATATTAATGATATATTTTGTTTCCCTTAAAAAAATAAAAAAAAAATTCTATGCCATTGAGGCACTATATTTTGTCCTCGGATTTTATCTTGACTGATTTTTTTGAATGCTTTTTTAATGGCATTCATGAACTTGTAGTTTTAATTCCCTTAGCAGCTTGACTACTGATGATTATGTGAAAATACAGGAATCCGTTTCTCTTGAGGTAGTTTCATTTATTATTCGAAACAATGCTACCCCATTGTTGTCAAATTTTCAAGTGCTTTAAAAGATGATTATGGTGATAGAGAGATGTTGTATTTAATTATTTAATATGTCTTTTTATGTATAACTGAATATAAATTTTTAATAATAGACTTAATACGTGAATAATAATAATATAAATGTGAGGAATGAGTGAATGAAAACAAAACATTCTTTTCTAATACCATGTTAAATTTTTACGTGCTCTAACAGTTTAACCTTTTAGAACACTAAAAAATTAACAATTGTTGAGTCCCCGAGTGCAAAATATTTCACCAAATATAAAAACATGGAAAAGCTAAGACTTGCCAATGTTTTGGATAATAATTTCCTATGTGACAGACTATTTTTTTTGGGCCTTAAAAAAAATTCTTTCTATAATATTTTTTCTAACTTCTCTCTACCAAGAACTTGGATAAATCTTCAATTTTTACAAAAAATTGAATCAATGAAGGATGAAAACACATATAAGGGTTGCAATGTGGAGATAAAAACCAAACTTTTTCAACAAAAAATGTTTTATTTTGTCAAAATATAATTTTTTTAGGTACATGAATTGGTTATCCGCACCCCACACCCCTTCCTGTCTCGGTGTTTGAGTCATTCGTGCCCTCATTCTTATCTCTGCAGTTGAGACCTTCCTTCTTAACTCCGCGATTGAGTTATCGACACGTCTTTCCCATCTTCACAGTGCAGCTAACCACATTCCTAATTATGTTATTCATGAACATAATGTTTTTTTCAGGTTTTAGCCTTAAAATCTAATGGGATAGTCAAATTGGGAAGGAAAACATGAATGAGGGAGAGTAGGGTGGATGAGTGGGAAGAGAGAGAGAGGAGTTTTAAGGGGAGAAGATATTTTTAAAAAATATGTTATTGGTGATGTATTTTAAGAAATTTAAAGATACAAGGAGTAATATTTGGAAATGATTTAAGTTATCAACAAACTGTGTTATCAGGATATCAAGACAGCAGATTGGTCTGAATATGTTGCCCCATTTTGGCTAGCAGTGAAAGATCAGCGCTGAGATGGAGAGGTTTGACATCATTGTTTAGTAGTGGTAAGTCAAATTTACTTCATTAGTAGAAGATTATTTATTTTAATTTCTTCAAAATAATAATTTCTTGTTTTTACTTATTATTTTTTATGAAATAAGGTTGGAAGACCATCGAGGGAGCACTGGTAATGCCATTGATGATTGAAGGATTCAAGAAGGATCTAATCAAATTTTCTATCATAACATCCCGGAAACCAATGTTGACGACGAGCTGATTTGTAATTAGATTAAAAGTTAAATTTACAATTGGAGCATTTTCAGCAGGAGCTAGACTGCTTGGCTTGCTGCAAATTGTTGTTGTGTTAATATTGTCATCATCATTGGGAGGCTTTCAGCTTGGACAAGATTTTGAATGGTTCCCAACTGATGCCAGAGATACATGATTTTAATAGGCAGGGGTGCATCCAGCTCGTGGTATTTTCCTACTGCTGAAGTAGTGATAGTCTTCTTTGTACCAACAAGATTTTTTAAGACATCTCCTGGATATTTAAAAAGAACACCAATCAACTCGAAAATGTAATAAATAAATATGACATTGATCAATTGAATTAACTTAAAAAGAACTTTTCCATTTCTCTGTTGATTTTTTATATTTTTTTTGCACAGGTTACAATCCTTTGAAACAGAACAGAAGAAATGAATTCACTTTTCCACACATAAGTGAAAGATTTATGTGATCAAAACAAATAATATGGAAAATATGCATAAGTTAACTATTGACAAAATTGAGAAGTAAACAGGACAGGAAACCAGAATATAAGACAGTGATTTAGATTCTGAAGGTGACCAATTTGAGGTCAACATCTTCTGGTATGCTGCGGTGTGGTGGGAACTTTGGAAGTAGGTTTGCTAAACGTTTTGCTGTCTCTAGATATTTTGCATACTTGAAGATCATTGAAGTTTCTTTAGTGTTAATTTCACCGCTTTGATTGCATTCCGAGTTCTTGCACTCTAAGTTCATTCCCCTCATTTTATTTGCCAATGATGATCCGCAGAAATCACAGTTGTTCTCCATCCCTTTGAGAGCAGCCATTGCCCTTTTCTTGAAGGTCCAAGCTCCAGTTTTCCAGTTGAAGTGGTACAATGGAAGGAACCTCTGACCATATATAGCAATAAATTCAAGTGCAGTCAGAGTGAACTCGAATTCTTCCTTGGACATGTAGTAAGGAAAACTCACTCTTGTCCATCCAGGTTTTACTCCACTGTAACCCTGTTAATTAATACCAATGTAATTTGTCAACAAAACAATTAATAAAAATGACTAATGATTTTATGGTTTCATGGATATATGCATAGGAGATAAAAAGGTTTTTCCTCACCTTCTCAATGGCAGATTTAAAGGCCAGGGATTGAGACTCATCGACCTTCAATAAACTATGTCCATAGGGTCCTGCACAAGCACATCCACCACGAGCTTGGATACCAAAAAGGTCATTGAGGAGCTTTGCAACAAAAGGGCCATGGAGTGGTTTATCTCTCTTATTTCCAGTTTCTCTCCAGAGGTATAGACCTGTCATATCATCCCCATTCGTAGTTCCCTCAGGACTAATGTCTGCAGATGTAGAATATGTAGTTGTGTAAACGAGGAAAGATAGAACTGCTTGTCTCTTTGCTGTTTTGTTTCCTAGGACTTCAATATTAGGATTTGGGATGAGCCTTTTTATTGCATTCTCAATGTAGAAATGCTCCCATCTCTCAATTGTGTCATGGCCAATATATTCTTTGACCCAGAAGGCAAGCGCTGCTCTGATCTTTTGGATGATCGGTGGAGTCCCTGCATCTTCCCTTTCTTCAATGTCCTCCACATATAGGGTGTCCTGAAATATTCCATCAACAGTTTAGATTTCAAAAGCGATGAGTTTTGTACTAATTCACTGAAAATAAAAGTCTCTTCATACCTTCTCGTTGAAACCATTGACAAAATCAACAGTTCCTCCTCCACAGGTTGATGGAGGTGAAGATCTGAGCTGGTACATGATCTTGTTCATTAGAAGGATTCCTGGAGAACCTGGACCTCCCAAAAACTTGTGCGGGCTAAGGTAAACTGCATCATAGCCATCAATCTGGCCTGATTTCATGTCAATCTTCACATAGGGTCCACTGTGCACGCAACATATATATTTTAAGTTCGTAAGATTAATATATATTTGAAAGAAACTGCCTAATTAAACAGAAGAAAATGCATATGATTGTTTAAAATTTATTTACCTTGCTGCAAAGTCAAAGCATGCAAATGCTCCGTATTGGTGAAGAAGCGTGGCAATAGCTCTTGTATCTGAATAGATTCCAGTCACATTGCTACAAGCTGAGAAAGAACCTACCATTGGCCTGTGCTTTGATTTGTAGTAATGAAGTTGGAGTCTCAATGCTTCCATGTCTATCAGTCCATTTTCATCCAAACCAATCTCAATTACCTCTGCCAAGCTCTGCCTCCAGGAGAGGATATTCGAGTGATGCTCATAAGGACCAACAAAAACAACCCATCTTTCTTCGTTGTTTAGGTACTTTAGAGCCTTCTCCCTCATAATAGAGGGAATAGCAATTCCCATAACTTCTTGAATTCGTTTGATCGCAGCTGTTGATCCAGAACCACAAAATATGATTGCGTCTTCATCTCCCCCTCCTAAGCATTTCTTGACATAGTTGGCAGCTTCATGCACTACTTTCGTCGTCTGGTACCCAACAAAACTGTCACTTGTGTGACTATTTCCTGTATAATACATATATAGAACCTAATTAATTTGCTTAATATGAAAACTGCTATTGGCAAAGAAACCTTAAACAAAAGAATATTATTAGCAAACAAAGGCGATGAAGTGAACGTACCATAGAAAGGAAGGACTTTGTCCATGACGTAGTCTTCAATAAATTGAAGACATCTTCCTGAGGCAGTGTGATCAGCATATGTGAGCCTGCGTTTTCCAAATGGTGTATCAAACTCTACAGTGTTTCCAATAACCTGAGAACGTAGCCAAGACAATTTCCTGTCTGTAGAGTCACTCTTTGGTGTTCCGTTCTCCAACATCTGAAATGATTCAATCCGACGACTCAAACTAGGATCATTGGAATCTGGGATATCATTTATGCTAAGGGTGCTTCTAAAACTTTGGTTTTTGTCATCATAACCAAGTTTTGACAAGCTAAGTGTGTTCCTGAAAATGAGGTTCTCAAATTCCATTTCTAGTGAAGTGAAGAAGAAAAGCAACGATGATTACTTTGAACTAGTGCTCGTGAACAAGAAATGCAACGATGATTGCAAATCCTTTTGCTGTTGAGAGAGAAGCTAAGAAGAAATTACTTGTGCTATGATTTGGTGGGTTAGACATGGGAGCTTGCTATTTATGGAGAGCAAAGGTAGACTTGGTACATAATATTTTGTTTTTAGTTAATAGTATATGCAAACAAAACTACCGGTAATAGGTGTCTTGAACACGGAAACCTTCGAAATCAAAGATTGAAAACTTGGGAGAATAGGCCCTTACATGTGTAATGGGACTTTGAAAACTTCAGTGAATTCGTTTCAGTTTGATTAAAACCCACTTGATTTCGGTCCTGTTGCGCCAGTTTTATAATACACAATAAAAATATCTGTAATTCTTAATTAATTAACATTTATATTTTGAGATTTCTACCATGGATTATCTGAAATTTCATGATAATAATAATTGCATCCATAATTTCATTAAAAAAAAGTCATCATGTCCTTAACTATTGCATTTTGGGGTGCGCTAGCGCTAGCGACTTTAAATATTCCCAGCAAAATATCCTGGAAATAGAGACAAATTGACCTGCGTTTTCCTGGAAAAGACAGATTGACCTGCATATATTCATAGAAAAATAAAAGCACCCGCCAATTTTGACCGTTGCAAAAGTGACTGCCCAAGTTCTAAAAATTCCAAATCTTCCAATATAGTCTGTCCTGAAGTGAACCAACTAACTTTCTGGCAAAACATTACTCATGAAGTGTTCTTCATTCATGTATTATTGCATCTTGTCAGCTGACTATTTATGTTTCCTTTTATATATATATATATATGTAATTAATGTGTGTGTGTGTGTGCGTGTTTAGAGGTGAAACAAGTTAGCATCCTTGTTGTTTAGCCGGTGGTATTTCTTGGTAGGTCCTGGGTTTTTGTTGTTTGAGGACTTCTGAGTCTGAAGCTGCTGGGAGAACTTTGTTTCTGATCTGATCTCGTCTCATCCAGATAACATGGACGCGGGACCTTTATGTTATCCCTTGACCAAGCCCTTAGGTTGCCACAAATTTCGAATTCCTTAACATTTTCTTATTCATCTTTTAGATAAATATTTCAGCATTTCTCTCTCTCTCTCTCTCCTTGGGCACGAATGCTTTCTTACTTCTTGTTTTAAAAAAAGTCAATCTTTGGCCATCATAACTTTCTACGCCATTGGCGCCAAGAAACCCGGTTGGATTCCTAGTGAGGCGCACTAGAATTAATGGATTCCATCAAAATTAAGGACTCTCCATATGAATTTTAATTGATTTTATAAAATTCTTGTTCATAAAAAATTCATAAGTTTAAATGAAATTCTAATTTTAATGAGATTTAAATGAATTTGAAATAAAAATATGAAGAAACAATTCTTATACAAATTCAATTCCAATTATATGATCGATCCTTTAAAATTTCATAGAATTCGTCTATTTATTATTGTCAATAAATAATAAAAATAACTAATAAAAAAACACATATCATTCTCAATTTGTTTGTACTAACCTTGTATTCCTTCTTCCACGATAAGAATTATTTACACATATATTGATTCGTTTCATGTGTTATTTTTATGTACAAATTTTTATCAATTTTATTACAACAACTCCAATAAAAATTCACCAAATTCCACAAAAAAATTGTGACTTAAAATTATATGTAATACATCTACTCTAGGAGAGATAATGAACTATGCTATAACTCAGTCCTAAATTTGGTTTGATGTAGAAAAATTTGTTTGAGCAATTTATTATTTGTTTACTTTTCAAATTATTGTTCAAACTTTATCAGAGATACAACTAAAATACGAAGTAGAAAAGCTCCATTAATTCAAATTCCATATATAGAAACTTATGTAATAACAATCATATATACATATAATTATTTTCTAGTAAAGAATACAAACAAGTATAAAAAGCGAATGGAAGATCAATCAAGAAGGTCATTCAAGATTTGATGGATGATACCTTTTTTAAAAAAAATTAATGGATGATTGAGTTGATTTTAGAGATATATTAATTTGTCTTTATTTTTTATGTACAAATTTTATTTTATATATTTTATTATAAAAACTCTAATAAAATATCACGAAATTCCACTAAAATTTATGACATAAATTTCATATAATTCTATTGAATATACTATTCTATTAAAATTCAAAATATCTATAGATTAAAAATTTCATTGAATTTAGTATTGTAAACACCCCTAAATTATTTATAAAAAAAAGACTAAAGACTAAATGGGGAAGTTTTTAAAAAAAAAATTATTATTAGGTCGTTCTCGGATTTTATCTTAACCGAAGTTTTCGAAAATAAAAAAAGATTAAAGACTAAATGGGAAGTGTTTTATTATTATTTTATTTTTGCTATCATTTTTTATTTTACTTGCTCATATTAAATATTGTGATTTGAAAATGAAGTTTTACCTTCAAGTTCTGAAGAATTTTAATACTTTCATTAACTTTGTACTTAATATAATATTTGACTTTGAAAAATTTATTATAATATCTTTATTATTCTTGTAGTTAATGATGTTATTATTGAAAAAATAAATTTAATTTTAAATATCTTAAAATTAAAATGAAAGTGTAGATATTCAATTTCATAAGACTGAAAGAGTAATATCTTTAGATCCAAATAACCAATATTTTTATTCTTTATAATATCATCCTTCTCATTCATATAGTTTGTATGGTTGAATGCTTACAACTTCTATAAATAAATATATATATATATATATATACTCATATATTCAGTTCATATACCTTGGTCACCAATGCTCTCTTCTTGTTTAGAAAATGTCAATCTTTCAAGTTTCTACGCCATTGACGCTAAGAAACTCGGTTGGATTAATAATGAGGCACTATACTTTTGGTCCTTGGATTTTATCTTGACTGTTTTTTTCGAATGTTTTTTAGTGGCATTCATTAATAATAATAATTACTTTTGAATGTTTTCTTGGTCCTTTGAAACTTAACTGCTTCAATTAATGCGTTTGAATGATTAAATGGTTTATTCAAAAAATGGGGAATTGTATTTTATTACTAGAATTATTTTATTTTTGTTTTTATTATTAGCAGTTGGGGCGTTCTCGGATTTAATCTGGAGTGGAACTTTTGAATGTATTTAAAACACATTCATGCACCTGTCGTTTTCCCTTAGTAGGTTAGCTTGACTGCTTCAATAATTTGGGTTTTATGTAAAATTAAATTTAATATAGATTATACTATAAGTAAACATTATTTAGGGTTTAATCCCTCCAGTAAATTTTTTTTATATGGAAGTTTAGGATTTATTCATAGTTGGAATATATATATATATATATATATATATATATATATATATATACACACACACGTGAATTAAGGTTTTGTGTTTTAATATACATATTATTTTGTTCATATAATTCTGTATATATAAGATTATAATACTGCACTTCTAGAATTATTGGCCTATATCAAAATCTGGGTTTGAAGTTCACTACAATCTTTAAATTTGTGAGAACATTTTATGGTCTGTTATGTACATATATATAAACTGACTTTTATTTTAAGAATTTGACTTTTAATATGCATATAATAAAAATATCTATGTTTGGTGAATAATGAATATATTCCTAGCTATAAATTATAAGATGTATATAGCTAGAACCTAGAATTTCCCTATCTAGATGACCTCAACGGTTGACAATCGTTAGAGTTTTCTAATCCTCTATCAAAAACCATAGAATTCCGTCCTTAAAGATAAGTGGTTGAAAGGCTTTTTACACAACAAATACATTTTGATTTCTAAGTTGTCTTTATTTATTATATCTTGAAAATAAGAAAGATAAAAAAAATTGTTTTTAGAAGAATAAAAAAATAAAAATTTTATCTTGAAAATAAAAAAGACGTGAAAAGATATATGAAAATAAATAAGAGTAATATTGAAAGACAATGATTAAAATTTTATAAAATGACTTAAATTCTGATAAAAAAAAGTCATCGAACAAAGGATTTTGTTCTTATGAGAATTAATTTTGTCTTTAAAAACAGCTTGCATACAGAAAAACGATTGTTGGGACTTTGGGTGCTTACGAAAGAAGTGTTTTGATGCAATATTTTTTACATAGGTAATTTTGGAATAGTTTTAAATTACTAGCTAAGTTAATAGTTTCTTTTCTTTTCTTTTTTTGGAGGAAAAAAAGAGATTTCATTGAGCTAGGTTTATGAGCTGCAACATTAGTTCCATGTGGTACATAATGAATCGAATCAAACTCTTCACAGAGATGAGCTTTGAAAATCTAGAAAAAGGAAAAAAGATCTAAGAAAACGCCTCTTTTTTAACTCCATTGATTATTAGGGTTAAGCAATTTATCTCAAGTATGACGTTATGATAACCACATGATTTGCAATAAGTTTGAGGGCCTCAACAGCTACCAATAATTCAGAATGAAGAGAAAAAAAGTAAGACGACCAAATTTTAGAGCAGCAGCAGCAGCAAGCAGGGGGAGTACCATTATAGTTAGAATCTCTCAAAATCAACCCATCTGGTAGAATGCAGAAGGAGTTTGCCAACTTACAGCACTAGCTAGCCCCATCAATCTGAACAGAAGTGAAACCAAAAGAAGAATCATATATAGTCATCAAGAGATAAGACTTATGCAACTTGTTTCCCTTTAAACCTTCGAGTTTCGACGTACATAAGTTCTGCTGCGATAGTTGAGGAGTTTCATGGGAAGTAATCGTTAAATTTTCATATGCTTCAAAGTTTAAGCTCGTAGAGAATGATTGAATTTAACTATTTAACACACTCATAAACACACATTTTAAAAAATAACCTCAAGATTTGGATAACAATCAATAAATGGGCGGAAACATGGATTGAACACAAGACACCTGGCTTTGTACCATATTAAGTTTTTAGAGTAGGCTTAAATTTAATATTAATGTTAGAAATTGATGAATTATAGAGTTCTTCTAATGGTTGATCACTTAGTATACATGCATATATGATGAAGACATTCAGCAGCAAACTTCTGTGCAATGAATAGTCATATAATTTTGTGGCATTTAATTATATGTACATTTATTATTTATTATTTATTTTTAAAAATAGATTCATCATATAATTATGAATCCATTTATACATAGAGAGGAGTAAAGAGATGTATCGTAACTGCTCATATTCTTTAAGAATAAATACGCTTTATCATCATTATTTTCAAATATAAAATCAAAGTCTATCTTTTTATTTAATTAGATATCTATCCAAGCTTATAAGATCAATTTATATTTTTATTTTCCTAAAAATGATTGCCAAAATAAGCCTTTCTTAGTTTGTTTTTTTAATAAGAAAAGTGGCATTTGAAAAATAACAAAATCAAATCAAAAGTGTCAAAACATTTAGTGTGTGTTTGGATGAGGTATTTTTAAATTCTTAAGGCATTTGAAAATGAAGCAATTAAAATGACACGTTTTAAAAGTTCAGAATTTTAAAATTATACGTTTGAAACTCTAAAAAAAGTAAAAGTAAAATTTTGATAATTATAAAGTTATGAAACCTTTATAAATATGATAATACATTAAAAAAATAAGAAAAAAATAAAAAGAGTATTTATTCAATCTCAGTAGTGGAATTTAATTAGAAAAGACGCCTATTTAGCTGGTTTTTCAATCAGGATTTTGAGTGGTTTAAAAATCCTTATAAAAAACCTGAAATTTTGGAAAACCACCTCATCAAATTATCCAAATAAGATTTTTATAATGTGAATTTTATAAATACTTAATTAAAAGGAAAATCCCTCTTAAAAATCAACAACCAAATACATCCTTATCCAATTTTGATGGAAATAACAATTGAGATAGCAAATTAGTTTGGACACTAATTAGTTAGGAACTTATACTTCAAGATACACATTAATAAGTTTAATTGTATGAAGTTAAACAACACCCTCATAATACATAAAAATAGATAAGCATTAGATTTGTTTTCAAGGACTACGTGTATTGACTTGGGTCAATCATTCGAAACATTGACAAATTCTTGTATTTGTCGTGGGAACAAAATCATACGAATTATTTAAACCGAAACTTATTAATTAATTAACCTCTTAAATTTGTAATTTCGCATAAAGCATTCTGTAATAACATATATATAATTTGACGTAGCAAAATACAATGTCTAAGTGTTTGAAGTAGTCAAATTTGGAAAAAACAATGTTTACTGATAAAAATATTAAATAAAAGTCAATTAACTTACTAAGAGAATTATACGTGTAAAGGTTATGTTCATATGCAAAAACACAAAAGCGTATGGACAGAAGAATGCAGCTGGGAGGAAATATATATATATATATATATATACTCACGGGTTGCCTACGAATGTTCCAACCCGAGTGGATTATTATTTTAAAGATTACTCAGTCTTACACATGCATAGTTAAATCCGCAAATGTATCCTTAGATTCATTATAAATATCAATCTTTTTTTTCTTTTCCAAAGCACCAAAATCATCTCAACAAGTTCTACTTACAAAAAAAGAATAAGCAATCATCGTTGCTTCTTCACTTCATCTAAAGAGAAAGCAATCATCGTTGCTTTTCTTCTTCACTTCATATAAAGTGACAAAGGGAATTTAGCAATCATCGTTGCTTTTTCTTCAACAAGATAGAAATGGAATTTGAGAACCTCATTTTCAGGAACACACTTAGCTTGTCAAAACTGGGTTATGATGATAGAAACCAAAGTTTTAGAAGCACCCTTAGCATAAATGATATTCCAGATTCCAATGATCCTAGTTTGAGTCGTCGGATTGAATCATTTCAGATGTTGGAGAATGGAACACCAAAGAGTGACTCTACAGACAGGAAATTGTCTTGGCTACGTTCTCAGGTTATTGGAAACACTGTAGAGTTTGATACACCATTTGGAAAACGCAGGCTCACATATGCTGATCACACTGCCTCAGGAAGATGTCTTCAATTTATTGAAGACTACGTCATGGACAAAGTCCTTCCTTTCTATGGTACGTTCACTTTATCGCTTTTGTTTGCTAATAATATTCTTTTGTTTAAGGATTCTTTGCCAATAGCAGATTTCATACTAAGCAAATAATGTTCTATATATGTATTATACAGGAAATAGTCACACAAGTGATAGTTTTGTTGGGTACCAGACCACGAAAGTGGTGCATGAAGCTGCCAACTATGTCAAGAAATGCTTAGGAGGGGGAGATGAAGACGCAATCATATTTTGTGGTTCTGGATCAACAGCTGCGATCAAACGAATTCAAGAAGTTATGGGAATTGCTATTCCCTCTATTATGAGGGAGAAGGCTCTAAAGTACCTAAACAATGAAGAAAGATGGGTTGTTTTTGTTGGTCCTTATGAGCATCACTCGAATATCCTCTCCTGGAGGCAGAGCTTGGCAGAGGTAATTGAGATTGGTTTGGATGAAAATGGACTGATAGACATGGAAGCATTGAGACTCCAACTTCATTACTACAAATCAAAGCACAGGCCAATGGTAGGTTCTTTCTCAGCTTGTAGCAATGTGACTGGAATCTATTCTGATACAAGAGCTATTGCCACGCTTCTTCACCAATACGGAGCATTTGCATGCTTTGACTTTGCAGCAAGGTAAATAAATTTTAAACAGTCATATGCATTTTCTTCTGTTTAATTAGGCAGCTTGTTTCAAATATATATTAATCTTACGTTAAAATATATATGTTGCGTGCACAGTGGACCCTATGTGAAGATTGACATGAAATCAGGCCAGATTGATGGCTACGATGCAGTTTACCTTAGCCCGCACAAGTTTTTGGGAGGTCCAGGTTCTCCAGGAATTCTTCTAATGAACAAGATCATGTACCAGCTCAGATCTTCACCTCCATCAACCTGTGGAGGAGGAACGGTTGATTTTGTAAATGGTTTCAATGAGAAGGTAAGTAGTAACTTTTATTTTCAGTGAATTATTACAAAACTCATCTCCCTTGAAATCTTAATTTTGTTTTGATTAACTATGCATATGATTGATGCGTGTTAATGGAATATTTCAGGATACCCTATATGTGGAGGACATTGAAGAAAGGGAAGATGCTGGAACTCCACCAATTATTCAGAAGATCAGAGCAGCACTTGCCTTCTGGGTAAAAGAATATATTGGCCATGACACAATTGAGAGGTGGGAGCATTTCTACATTGAGAATGCAATAAAAAGGCTCATCCCAAATCCTAATGTTGAAGTCCTAGGAAACACAACAGCAAAGCGACAAGCAGTTCTATCTTTCCTAATTTACACTACATCATACTCAACATCAGCCGACTTTAGTCCTGAAGGAAGTCTAGATGGAAATGATATGACGGGACTTTACCTATGGAGAGAAACAGGTAATAAGAGGGACAAGCCACTTCACGGACCATTTGTTGCCAAGCTCCTCAATGACCTATTCGGCATCCAAGCACGTGGAGGATGTGCTTGCGCAGGACCCTATGGACACAGTTTATTGAAGGTCGACGAGTCTCAATCCATTGCCTTTAGATCTGCCATTGAGATGGTGAGGAAAATAACTCTCTTTCCCTCCTATGCATTTTTCTCCATGAAACAGTAAAAATCATTAGTCATTTTTATATTAGTCGTTGATGAAAAATTTATTCATTGGTATTAATTAACAGGGTTACAGTGGAGTAAAACCTGGATGGACAAGAGTGAGTTTTCCTTACTACATGTCCAAGGAAGAGTTCGAGTTCACTCTGACTGCACTTGAATTTATTGCTATATATGGGCAAAGGTTCCTTCCATTGTACCACTTCAACTGGAAAACTGGAGCTTGGACCTTCAAGAAAAGGGCTATGGCTGCTCTCAAAGGGATGGAGAACAACTGTGATTTCTGCGGATCATCATTGGCAAATAAAATGAGGGGAATGAACTTAGAGTGCAAGAACTCGGAATGCAATCAAATCGGTGAAATTAGCACTAAAGAAACTTCAATGATCTTCAAGTATGCAAAGTATCTGGAGACAGCTAAACGTATAGCAAACCTGCTTCCAAAGTTCCCACCACAGCGCCGCATACCAGAAGATGTGGACATCAAAGTGGTCACCTTCAGAATTTAAATCACTGTGATTGCCTAGTATCCTGTCCTGTTTACTTGTTAATTATGTCAATAATCAAATTTTTCATATTTGATGACATAAATCTTTCACTTATGAGTGAAAAAGGGAATTAATTTCTGCTGTTCTTCTTCAAAGGAGTCTAACATTTACGAAAATCGACACTGTTTTGTTATAATTTCATAATTTGAGTGTCATTAATAGATCAATTGAAAAGGGTAGGTGGGAGTAGATGTTTTTATGGAATTTGGCCAAATAGCTGTTATTTGGGTTCTGAGAAGACAAATGGAACTAGAAGCAAGAAATTAAATGAATACGTCCTTTCACTTAGTTCCTTCTCTTTCATATGATCTTCAGTGAATCAATTCATTTCTTCATTTCTTTGACTTGTAGATGTCTTAAAAAATCTTGTCGTAAGTACAAAGGAAAATACATTTTTTTTTTATAAAAAAAATAAAATAGAGTACCAAAGGAAAACACTAGCTGGTTGCACCCCTGCTTATTAAATGCCTTATTTTAGTATCCATGACATCAGTTGGGAACCATTAAAAATCTTGTCCAAGGTGCAAGCCTCCCATTAACGATGACCCTGCACATCAACAATTTGCAGCAGGCCAAGCTGTGCAGCTCCTATTGCAAATTTAACTTTTAATCTAATTACATATTAACTTGTCAAATCACATTTTTTGAGGGATAATGAAAGAGTAGAAAAGAAACAAAAGTGCACAGGGATGAGAAATGATTCTTGTTCCTATGCTTCCATTACCTTTATTCTAGAGAATGATACAATTATTAGACCCTTCTTAAATGCTTTAATATTTAGGTTTCCGGCATGTAATCAAGGCATGATGCAGGTGAGGCAAGCGGCTCAAGCCTCTGAATTTTAGGGATGCAGCATTTTTTAAATCCTAATTAATTTCTTATTTTATTTTTAAGGCTCAAAATATTATTATTATTATAAGTATTTTGCTTGCATTCATTATAAAAACAGGAAAAGTAAAGGAAAAATCAAAAGGCAAAGAGTTCCTATCAACACAGACTCAACATTAATGGCGCAACTATGTCTAGCACAATAAATGAAACAACCTCAACTGTATTTTCACATAATCAACAGTCAAGCTGCTAAGGGAAAACGACAGGTGCATGAATGTCATTTAAAAAACATTCGAAAAATTCAGTCAAGATAAAATCCGAGGACGGCCTATTACTGATAATAATAACAAAAACAAAATAATAATAATAATATATACACTTTCCCATTTAGTCTAATTTATTTTTTGTCCTTTTTTTTTTTGGATAAATCATTTAGTCTTTAAACGCCATTGAAGCAGTCAAGCTGAAGCTGCTAAGGGACTTAAAACGACAAGTTCATGAATGTAATTAAAAAAAAAATTCAGTCAAGATTCCAAGGACCAAAAATATAGTGCCTCACTATTAATCCAACCGAGCTTTTTAGTGTCAATGGCGTAGAGACTTGATCAAAGTAATTATGAAGACCAAAGATTGACTTTGATGAATAATTTTTGGAAACAAGAAGTAAGAAACCATTGGTGTCCAAAGGGATATAAACTCAATGCGTGCGTCCAATATACATACATATATGTATACGTATATGAAATTGCATATAGAGTATAGCAACTACATTCAACATTGCAAACTATGAATGAAAAGGAATGATATTGTAAAGAATAAAGATATTGGTTATTAGGATCCAATTGTAAAGATATATATGATATTATTCTTTGTCATCTGAAATTGAACATTGTTATATTTTTATTTTAATATGTCGAAATTAAATTTTTTTTTTATAAAAAAAAAGCGACATTCTTAATTATGTCATAAGTTCACGTTGATAATATCTATATTTCAATAACTTCTTCAACATCAAAAGTTATACTTAGTTTTATATTAAGTTAAAGGAAATTCAGGAAATACACCCATAAATTATTTTTGTTTTTTATTTTCGATTCATCAAAACTATCTATAATATTTGTTTTTCATTTCTTATACTCACAAACTATTTTAAAACAATTAAAAATACCCAAACTACCTCTATGCATGATATCTCGCGTGAAAAAATGAAATTAGCAACTCATTAGCATCGATTTTGAAAGGTAAAACCATCTCAACACTATTTTTCTTCAAAATGAAAATCTACTAGCCTTGAACTCTTTCCTTAAAGTTCCAATTGCTATTTCAAGGAATTTATCTAGAGTAATTGTACATTTTGGAAAATAAATTGGAAAAAGGAGATTTTGGTGCTTTGAATAGAGAAAAAATAGTTTTGAGACGTTTTATTCATCAAAATTGGTACTAGTGAGTTGTTTTTTTTATCGGTGTTGTTGTGTTTAGAGGTGATTTAGATAGTATTGTTAGAAAATAATTTACAGATATTAAAAAAAACAAAGATTATAAGTATTTTAGACAAATTGAAAATAGTTCATATGTGCATTCCTTAAAATTTCCTTAAATTAGATGTTAACATGTAACTTTAAGATAAATGTGTCCGTTTGGTGAAAATAGTTCATGTGTACGTTGAAAGTATTAAAGTTCTTCAAAAGGTGAAAACTTCATTTTCAAATCACAATTTTTTTATTTTGATAAATATAATCACAATATTTAATATGCCAATATAAAGTAAACGCATGTTTCTAGCTCAAAATAAATCATTAAGGAGAGAGAGAGAGAGAGAGAAATACTGAAAATTTATCTTGAAGATGAATAAGAAAATGTAAAAGAATTCGAAATTACTAAGGGCTTGCACCAGTGATAAAAAGAATATCCATTTTCTATTCGTCGTCCACGTTGTAGTGATGAGATCAGTTCAGAAACAAGTTCTCCCATGCATTGGGCTTTCTGGTTTCTTTCTTTCACACACACACACACACACACATATATATATATATATATATATATATATAGAGAGAGAGAGAGAGAGAGAGAGAGAGAAAAGGAAACATAAATAGTCAGACAAGAAGCAATAAAACTAGGGCATTCTCATTTGCATGGTCAAAATTGGCGAGTGCTTTAATTTTCTATACATGAATATGCAGGTCAATCTTTAATTTTCTATACATGAATACGCGCAGGTCAATTTGTCTTGGAGATATTCTCAACACAAAACCTAGACATTTTACTCGGAATTTTTTTTTTTTAATTCATGTAATTATATACTATTGTACACGCTTTAGTTATATTGTGTATAAAATTGCCCCGAAATCACAAAAAACGAGGTGTGTTTTAATAAAACTGAAACGAATTCACTGAAGTTTTCAAAGTCCCATTACACATGTAAGGGCCTATTCTCCCAAGTTTTCAATCTTTGATTTCGAAGGTTTCCGTGTTCAAGACACCTATTACCGGTAGTTTTGTTTTCATATACTATTAACTAAAAACAAAATATTATGTACCAAGTCTACCTTTGCTCTCCATAAATAGCAAGCTCCCGTTTCTTGTCCAACCCACCAAATCATAGCAAAAGTTTCTTCTTAGCTTCTCTCTAAACCGCAAAAGCATTTGCAATCATCGTTGCATTTCTTGTTCACGACCACTAGTTCAAAGCAATCATCGTTGCTTTTCTTCTTCACTTCATCTAAAGAGAAGGAATTAGCAATCATCGTTGCTTCTTCTTCAACAAGCAAGAAATGGAATTTGAGCACCTCATTTTCAGGAACACACTTAGCTTGTCAAAACTGGGTTATGATGATAGAAACCAAAGTTTTAGAAGCACCATTAGCTCAAATGATCGTATTACAGAGGCCGATGATCATAGTTTGAGTCGCCGGATTGAGTCATTTCAGATGTTCGAGAATGGAACATCAAAGAGTGCTTCCACGGACAGGAAATTGTCTTGGCTACGTTCTCAGGTTATTGGAAACACTGTGGAGTTTGATACACCTTTTGGAAAACGCAGGCTCACATATGCCGATCACACTGCCTCAGGAAGATGTCTTCAATTTATTGAAGACTATATCATGGACAAGGTTCTTCCTTTCTATGGTATGTTCACTTGATCACCTTGTTTGTTACAAGTATTCTTTTGTTTAAGGTTTCCACGTCAATAGCAGTATTAATATTAAGAAAATTAATTAGGTTCTACATATATATTGCAGGAAATAGTCACACAAGTGACAGTTTTGTTGGGTACCAGACCACGAAAGTGGTGCATGAAGCTGCCAACTATGTCAAGAAATGCTTAGGAGGGGGAGATGAAGATGCAATCATATTTTGTGGTTCTGGATCAACAGCTGCGATCAAACGAATTCAAGAAGTTATGGGAATTGCTATTCCCTCTATTATGAGGGAGAAGGCTCTAAAGTACCTAAACAATGAAGAAAGATGGGTTGTTTTTGTTGGTCCTTATGAGCATCACTCTAACATTCTCTCATGGAGGCAGAGCTTGGCAGAGGTAATTGAGATTGGTTTGGATGAAAATGGACTGATAGACATGGAAGCATTGAGGCTCCAACTTCATTACTACAAATCAAAGCAAAGACCAATGCTAGGTTCTTTCTCAGCTTGTAGCAATGTGACTGGAATCTATTCAGATACAAGAGCAATTGCCAAGCTTCTTCACCAATATGGAGCATTTGCATGCTTCGACTTTGCAGCAAGGTAAATAAATTCATTTGTATTTTCCCCTCTTTAATTAGGCAGCTTGTTTCAACTATATATTAATCTTCCGAGCTTGATATATGTTGTTGCGTGCACAGTGGACCCTATGTGAAGATTGACATGAAATCAGGCCAAATTGATGGCTACGATGCAGTTTACCTTAGCCCGCACAAGTTTTTGGGAGGTCCAGGTTCTCCAGGAATTCTTCTAATGAACAAGATCATGTACCAGCTCAGATCTTCACCTCCATCAACCTGTGGAGGAGGAACGGTTGATTTTGTAAATGGTTTCAATGAGAAGGTATGTAGTAACTTTTAATTTCGGTGAATTATTACAAAACTCATCTCCCTTGAAATCTTAATTTTGTTTTGATTAACTATGCATATGATTGATGCGTGTTAATGGAATATTTCAGGATACCCTATATGTGGAGGACATTGAAGAAAGGGAAGATGCTGGAACTCCACCAATTATTCAGAAGATCCGGGCAGCACTTGCCTTCTGGGTAAAAGAATATATTGGCCATGACACAATTGAGAGATGGGAGCATTTCTACATTGAGAATGCAATAAAAAGGCTCATCCCAAATCCTAATGTTGAAGTCCTAGGAAACACAACAGCAAAGCGACAAGCAGTTCTATCTTTCCTAATTTACACTACATCATACTCAACATCAGCCGACTTTAGTCCTGAAGGAAGTCTAGATGGAAATGATATGACGGGACTTTACCTATGGAGAGAAACAGGTAATAAGAGGGACAAGCCCCTTCACGGACCATTTGTTGCCAAGCTCCTCAATGACCTTTTCGGCATCCAAGCACGTGGAGGATGTGCTTGCGCAGGACCCTATGGACACAGTTTATTGAAGGTCGACGAGTCTCAATCCATTGCCTTTAGATCTGCCATTGAGAAGGTGAGGAGAAAAACTCTCTTTCCCTCCTATGCATTTTTCTCCATGAAACAGTAAAAATCATTAGTCATTTTTATATTAGTCGTTGATAAAAAATTTGTTCATTGGTATTAATATACAGGGTTACAGTGGAGTAAAACCTGGATGGACAAGAGTGAGTTTTCCTTACTACATGTCCAAGGAAGAATTCGAGTTCACTCTGACTGCACTTGAATTTCTTGCTATATATGGGCAAAGGTTCCTTCCATTGTATCACTTCAACTGGAAAACTGGAGCTTGGACCTTCAAGAAAAGGGCAATGGCTGCTCTCAAAGGGATGGAGAACAACTGTGATTTCTGCGGATCATCATTGGCAAATAAAATGAGGGGAATGAACTTAGAGTGCAAGAACTCTGAATGCAATCAAAGCGGTGAAATTAGCACTAAAGAAACTTCAATGATCTTCAAGTATGCAAAGTATCTGGAGACAGCTAAACGTATAGCAAACCTGCTTCCAAAGTTCCCACCACACCGCCGCATACCAGAAGATGTGGACATCAAAGTGGTCACCTTCAGAATTTAAATCACTGTGATTGCCTAGTATCCGGTCCTGTTTACTTGTTAATTATGTCAATAATCAACTTTTGCATATTTGATGACATAAATCTTTCACTTATGAGTGAAAAAGGGAATTAATTTCTGCTGTTCTGCTTCAAAGGACTCTAACCTTTACGAAAATCGACACTGTTTTGAGTGAAAAAGGGAATTAATTTCTGCTTTAAAGGACTCTAACCTTTACGAAAATCGACACTGTTTTGATATAATTTCATAATTTGAGTGTCATTAATAGATCAATTGAAAAGGGTAGGTGGGAGTAGATGTTTTCATGGAATTTGGCCAAATAGCTGTTATTTGGGTTCTGAGAAGACAAATGGAACTAGAAGCAAGAAATTAAACGAATACGTCCTTTCACTTAGTTCCTTCTCTTTCATGTGATCTCCAGTGAATCAATTCATTTCTTCATTTCTTTGACTTGTAGATGTCTTAAAAAATCTTGTCGTAAGTACAAAGGAAAACACATTTTAAAAATATAAAAAAAATAGAGTACCAAAGGAAAACACTAGCTGGATGCACCCCTGCTTATTAAATGCCTTATTTTAGTATCCATGACATCAGTTGGGAACCATTAAAAATCTTGTCCAAGGTGCAAGCCTCCCAATGACGATGACCCTGCACATCAACAATTTACAGCAAGCCAAGCAGGCCAGCTCCTATTGCAAATTTAACTTTTAATCTAATTACATATTAACTTGTCGTCCAATCACACCTTTAGAGGGATAATGAAAGAGTAAAGAAACAAAGGCGGACAGGGATGAGAAATGATTCTGGTTCCTATGATTCCATTACCTGTATTCTTGAGAATGAAACAATTATTACCATAGCTACCGCAAGGATAAGAGGGGAACTCTAACTAATGTTGTTGACCGTCTTGCCTATGCACATCTTTTAAACTATTCACAGGACTAATACTCTCCAGTATGTACTGCCATTTATTAAGAGCAACAAAAGTTTACTACAAATATAGAAGTTAAACAGATGAGAAATATTACATCTTATCAAGAACAGTAAGGTAATATATATATATATATATATATATATATTCCTAGAATTTTGAATTTCAGTTCTCCTCCATGTAATAATAGCAAAGTCGATTTGCACTAGACCCTTATTGGATGCTTCAATGTTTAGGTTTCCGGCATGTTATGATAGAAAATTTGATTAGATCCTTCTTGAATCCTTCAATCATCAATGGCATTGCCAGTGCACCCTTGATGGTCTTCCAACCTTATTTCATTAAAAAAATTGTAAAAGCAAGAAATTACTATTTTGAAGATTTTAAAATAAATAATCTTCTTCTACTAATAAAGTAAATTTGACTTACCACTTCTAAGCAATGATGTCAAACCTCTCCATGTCAGCGCTGATCTTATCACTGCTGGCCAAAATGGGGCAACATATTCAGACCAATCTGCTGTCTTGATATCCTGATGGCACAGTTTGTAGATAACTTAATACCCCTAAACTCAAGTCGCATAGGACCAAAACTTTGGCATCTCTTAGTTTTTCCGTGCCTTTATATTTGGTGAAATATTTTGTAAACACAGACTCAACAATGGCGCAACTGTGTTTCGGATAATAAATGAAACTACCTCAAGAGAAAGGGATTCCAGTATTTTCACATAATCAGCAGTAGAACACCATGCTGGAAGATAAAATGAATCACATATCTTGTTCAACAACTTTTCCTCCTCAGGCTTCAGAGATTGTTCAGAAGGGGAAAGATTCCTATGGCACCATGTCACTATGATAATTGTAGCACCAGGAGCTGCCACTCTGGCCAACTCATGAACAAACTACTAGTTTTGAAGATTCAAACAATGGAAGGCATAAGAAATTAGTAGTGAAGATACCAGAATATAATAGTAGGCAAAGTGCTGGGATAGGAAGAAGACCTTTTCTTTGTCTGGCATGTGTTCTCCACTCTCCATGGACCAAACAAGATCAAACTGCGCATCTGGAAATGGCTGAGCTAAGGCGTCTGCAACTTCAAAGGAAACCTGCTATGTTTCAGTAGTTGATTTCCAAAGAAAGAGGTGGATTATAATGAAATTTTCATTTATAACTTTCTCTATCTTAAAAGAGGTGGACTATAGTCTGGATACTTCATGTTGGCTTGTTCTATTAATTCCACTTAGTTCAATAGAAAGAACCACCACCCATTCTAGACACCCTTTATATGTGTGTGAATAATAAACAATGCATTACATCTGCAGGAATATATTGTTACCCTATCATGCTAGTCATACTACTTTACAAGTGCATTCATAAATACAGTAATACCACCACCATCACATTTTCCACCTTGACTAGATTGCATATAGCAATACCTAGTATTGAGAACATCCAGAAATTGGCAGGCAAAGAATCACATTGATTATAAGTATCCAACTCCTATTACTCTGAAATATATGAAGAATAGATACTGATCACATTTTCCAAGCAGATAGGGTAACTAGAAGCTGTTTTTGAGGAAGTATTCAACCCTTCCACCATCACAACTAATTCTTCCTCTTGACTGGATTACATTTATCATCACCCAGACTTGGGATCATTCATAATGTTCGGGAGGCACATCATAAATTTCCAGGTATACTACCCTGATTATAGAAAATTATAGCAAAAATAAAGCCAAAGAGATTTACAGAGATAACTGCAACTTGGCCCAGCAGCTCCCAACCAAGTCCAAGAATTCCCAACAAAATCATGATTCTATCTAATGTTTTTAGCAAGCACGGAAGGAGGAGATTAATGTCCTATGGATCAACCATGTAGCAAAAGTGGAACCTAACGAATGAGGAACAGTAATAAGACTTTCCAATCCAATCATATTCTATGATCTTCGAGTACTTGACATTTTGAATTTTATAGCAAAGGAAAATTACTCTGGTACAGGTATCTTAGAAAATCCAGGCATACCTTGCTTGGCAATCCTTGAGCAACAGCAAGAGCTTGAGCTCTTTGGGCTTGCACAGGGCTTAGTGTGATTCCTTTACATTCTGCACCATATTTCCTCGCCAGATATCGAGAACTGCCCCCTATACCGCATCCAATATCAACTATGCTTTTTGGTTTCTTCAGTGGATCATCTGCAAATTAAATTATTCATAAAAAAATTGTTCAATCTGCCTTATACTAGATAAATAGAACAGAATAAAAAGAAAAGGAAGAACTGGTGCATAAGTAGATAAAGCTTTATGTTAGATGGTGATATTTTCAACTCAAGGAAGTCAAACCACTAATTTAAGCAAGTCTTTGTGAAGGACTGCTTCAAACAAGGAAAATGAATCAAGCAGATACTTAAAATTTGAAGGAAAAAAGTCTAGGTATTTATAGATATTACACACAATGCAGAACTGCAGCTTTATTATTAGTTTTTTGGAAAAGCAGAACAGTAGGTAGCACTCATCTTAAAAGCAAATGAAATCCAGGGTAAGAATCATGAGCATGAACACTGCGAATCTCCTTTGATTTATTTTCACTTAAATATAGCTTGTTCTGGTTTTAGTATTTCATAAACCAGGGGATTAACCAGCTTTACTAAATAATTCATTCTATAAACCTTGGGATAGAAATATATTTCCAGATTTCATGTGGCTCTGGAATCAAATTCATGTCCCTTTTAACCTTGTTTTATTTTTTACTTTTTTGGCTTCCCTCAGCCAACAACCCAATAATATATCAAATGTCATAGAGATCAAGTAAAAAATGCCACACCTTTTTAGGTGTCACAACCCCCTTCAACCCATCTAGTTTTGTATATTAGACAACTTCGAAATCATATAAGGTATCAAATGACGTACAGATCAAAGACAGTAGCACACATCCTGTTTGTTTAAGGGGAGATTGTGAAAATTCCCTTTAAATATTTATGATTCTTCAATAATATCCTTTATTTTTTATATTATCTTTTTATTCTCAAATATTTTCAACCAACTTTTTATATCTTCCCAGAATGCAGTTGTTTCCAATGAGAAATTGGATAGATTTTTCACGTGACAAACCAGGGTAAAATAGTCGAAATATTGTGTCCCTCTAATTTGAATATTACATGAAAGTTAATTGATTAGGGTTAATTACATACTAGATGGGAGAAATAGACACTTGGATAGTTACTAAAAAAACCAGAGAGAGAGAGAGTAAGAAAAAAGACTCCACCACGGTAAACAAATGTGGCTGGCTGAAAACACAGCACCTGCTGGTTGTGGGATGACCCAAAAAAAAGTAAAAAATAGTTTAGTATATAAAATATAAATGATATAATTGAAGAATTCTAAATATTTTGAGGAATTTTTTTCTTTTTTTATTTTTATTTCAAAAAAAGTGTTCTGTTTGTACTACAATACAAATTTTATGACTTAATTCACTTTATTTCTTAGAGTAGTGCAATTATTTCGTATTTTAACTGCTTACTTCGTCATCAAGGAAAAAAATTGTTATTTTTTAACTTTATGTTAGCCTTCCTAGAATCCAATTTTGCAGCACTGTCTTCAATCTGGAAATTCAATTTTTCTTTTGTCTTTTTTCTATCTTCTTTTGAATCTCAACCAATATCTCATAATTCCTTCTGGCACATGGTAGGTTGTGGATAAATTTACCTCTTGGTTTGATATTATACTTCGCAAAAAAAAAAAAAAAATTGAAGTATCCAAAAGTTGGGAGTTTGATTTTCATGATTTTCGTTGCAGAGTTAGACTATAAAAAAGATTTCGTAGAATTAATAAGTACATTACATACTCCCTCCGTTTCCCTCCTTTACATTTCAATTTCATTTTACACATTTCCAAACTTAAAAACAATACAAATTTTAATATTAAATTTTAAATATATCATTAATAAATATTTTAAATCAAACTTTCTGGTATTTTCTCCACAGGATAACTCTCATTCTCACTCCACTATTTCACTTAAATAGTGCTAAAATTATTTCTATACACTATTTCACTATTATAAAATTAAAATATAATAATAAATGACGATAAAAAGAGATTTATAAACAAAACTACACTTTTTAATAATGTTGATATGAAACTGAGGTAGTAAAAGATATTGGGTAAATGTTTTTTTTTTTTAAAATAAAAAGAAATTGAGTAACTGAAAGCAAACCAAAAGACAAATGACAGAGAGTAGTGAAAGTGACGAGAAATGAATGAAAGGTGGAAAAGGCTCACCGGAAACGGATGCAAATCGAAGAGCCTCCTCAATCATTCGAATTTGAGCAGATTTGTGATCAGAAATAGACACAGTAGAACCAGGCTCATAAAATCCGTGATGCATATGCTCTCCCCACATCTCTTCCCATAGTCCAGAAGATTCATCATAGAATTCCGCTATCCCCTTCTGCAACTTCTCCACCACTTCCGGTGTCGAATAATCCATCGCCGCCATTCTTACTGCATCAAAACTCCAAAACTGAGATAAAATCACAACTCCTTTTCGGGGAAAAAAAAAATCAATCAAACAGATTAGCAAGCAAGCACCTTGAAAACGAGAACTGAGATGATTCGAGGACTGGAAAGGAGTGATTACAGTAAGCTTAGTACTCTCTTGCCGACAAGATGATAGCTTTATAGCTGTCAACTGAAAATTGACACTCCAACTATGTAATATTTAAAACGAAGGACATAATAGAATATTCTGAAATTGAATTGGCTTATATATAATATAATATAATATAATACCAGTGGGAGAAGAGCTCTTGACAATTGGAAACCATAAACAGAAGCTCTGGATGTTGAAACGACACCCGTAGAAGATGCAAAAGCCGCCATTGGTGATTGGTTTAAACTTTATTGATATTTTTCTTCCGGTAAAATCTTCCTAGTCTTGTGGAAATATATTTTCTTTTTATAAAATAAATGAGCAAGAGCATGCCACGCGTTCCAACGTAACTGATGCTTTTGCGTCTCCCAAGAATCTAATTAAACACTAGATAATGTAAAATTAACAAAACTAAAATTACATATTCACCCACGTGAATGTATTTTATTTTAAAATAAGTATCTTTTTTATATTAATTATTATTTTTTTTTAATTTTATCTTTAATTAAGTGAAAATAAAAGAGAATAAGATAATTAGTAAGAAAGATAAATTTATAATTTAATATAAAATTTGTATTATTTTTAAAATTCTTAATAAATGTGTAAAAATCTATAATAACACTTATTTTGAAATTCTAAAGTTATATATGAAATTACCTATTCACACATAATGTAAGAAGATAATTTTTATTACATAAAATCTCCTATGTGTATCAATCAAAATACTTCATATAATGAGGAAGGAATATAGAAATATATGTTGAAGTAATGAGGAAGGAATATAGAAATATATGGAGAGACAAATATTATAAATGAATAGGGCATAATTTAGATTAGAATGATCATAATAATGAGTTCTTATTATACCCACCACTATCGTATCACTTAATATAATTTTAACTAAAATAGAACAAAATTTTCAAATGCATTTTATTACAAATTAATCCATGAATAAAAGAAAAGATTTATTTTCGTATTAACTCAAAATATACTATGTGACAATTGTTTTTAGTTACTCTATGATGTTACTACTACTTCTTAGTATTTCTTTAATCTTTTTATGAAACTTATGAGACAAGTAATTTATTACAAATATTAAAAAGGTAACCCATTCATTACAATCAAGGTGAAAAAGATGGCAGTATAAGAACGTTGATGTATAGCATTATTCTTAAAAGATGATCCTTACAATTTATGTATAATATTTATAGAAACTTTGACTTTTATTTTTCTATTCTTTGCTGAATAAAGGAGAGAAAGTGATGGTGGGGATCGATAACCCTTTTCCTGATTCTTTTTGAATCGTAGTACCCTTTCATTCTTCTCCATGATTATTATATGTAACCACCCCTTGTATTCTTCCTGGTTTCACCCCTTTATCGTACCAAGGATCGATCTTTGCACTATTAATCAGATTAAGTACATTGTAATGCATATTCCATAAAATATGTATGTATATATTAACTTGATCACGTCTAATTTATGTAGCATGATCTATTGTTTTGATTACCAATACTAATTACTAAGGCCCCATAATAGATGATATCTAAATAGTTTAGGACTTTTTGTTAGATTTAGATAGGGGAAAGTACTCAATATTTATTCAATAACTAACTCTTTAGACTTTAGTGTAAGTTTATCTATATGTATGAATATATATATATATATATATATATATAAGAGAGAATAGTAATATTGGAGTAATATTATATTTTTTTTCATACATTTTCTTTTAAAAAATGCACATACAAAATATATTAATTTCTTAATCCATATATTTAAATTTTTTTTTTCAAATCAAATATGTCTATGCTAAGTGATTTCTCCACTTTCATCATTTCATATGGCATGTCAAGTAAATGGTAAAAGTTCGACTCGCATCATATGTAACATTTGTTGTTGTTGATCTTGATCTTGAAGAATTTTCTTGTGAATATATGTTAAATTAGTTGAGTCATTATCTCAAATAGTATTATCATTAAAAAGAAAATAATAATTAAAAAGAAAATAATAGACTGGGCATGAATTGTTCTATCCATCCTTAATAAGCACAAAAGAAATTGGGCTTTTGTCTAAACAGACCATTTTCTGTGGCTCTAAATATTATCAACATCAAAGAGACATGAAAGGGATTGCGTCATTTTATTTTATTCTAAAGGGAAGTCTAACTAATTGATTACCGGTTAATTGCATGCATTTACTATAATTTTATAGGCATAATAATTTAAGATTTCGTGAACCTCTGCTTTACGTTTTTACTTTTGTTTGAATCAGGTCAACTTCAGATACTATTAAATTTGTGTTGCTTAATCACGCTTTTATCAAATTCATCATCCAATTTCCAACTTCCAATCCGTGGAGGTTACGTAGAGACTTTTTCTCAAATAATTCTCCCCCGTCCCAAAGTAATACTATTTTCGTATCAAAATTGGATATCCGTATTTCTATTTTGTTTTGTCTAAAAATTATATATTCACTCTCTTCAATCATAAATTTATTTAAAGTTTCACTAACATCTTACTTAATTTAAGGATTCACATCTCACTATATGGTCTCATCACAAACTATAAATATTATGATAATTTTATTAAAGTCAAATACTATTTTTAAATTTTATATTAATTTAAAAGTGAATATTTAATTACGAACGAATGATACTTTAGGCATTTCATATATATTAATAAGGCCCTTAAAATATTCTGATTTATTATGTCATACTATTTCTTGAAACTTTGGACCTAAACCATTTGTTTTATCTTTTATCATTTAAGAGCAGAGATAATATTAGAAATGATGCACAAAATAACATTCAAAAGTAGTAAAATATCTTATATTTTGAGACAAAAAATTTTCTCCAAATATTTAATATTTTAGGATGAATGGAGTAAACAATATTTATTTTTTATCCCAAGATTAGATATGGAAAATAAATTCTCCAAAGCAAGAACTCTAAAGAAACATCATAGAATGTAACTCAACCTCCTTAATAAATAGGAGTCAAGCCATCCATCACCATTCACAAAAATGTAAAATTAATAATAAAAAATAAAAATCAAAAATCAAACAAAAAAGAACTTCTAAGTAATTTATTTTTTTTTTTAAAAAAGCAATAACTTCTATAGATCAGTTGTTAAGGCTTGTGCCGCGACAACTCTTTTGTCATTTTTTTCATTTTTTTGGATAGTTTTAAGGTTGAAAAAATTTTGGTAATGTGTGTTTGTGTATGGGTGAGAAGTGATTACCTTCAATTTGTCCTGAATATAGCTGATTTTGATTATTTTTGCATGAAGGTATCTCGCTGATTTTTTGAAGATTCCGACTTATCTTGCCTATTTTTCTGGCGACTTCATTGATTTAAGGTTGGGTTTATTTGGGTATGATTGGGTAAAAGTTAACTAACCAATTTTCCCTCTTAATTTGGTCCAAAAAAAGTGAAATGGAATTGACTCACCATAAATTAACCATTTTCATGCAAAAAGGACTCAGCTCTCCAACTGAAAAAAGAGTGAGGATGTTAGAATTTATAAAAAAAAAAAATTAGAGACTCAGTTTTCCAATCGAAAAAAGAATGGGGATGTTAGAAGTTTGAAAAAAAAAAGAATAAAGACTCAGCTCTCCAATCGAAAAATATTTGGGAACTAAATTGGTGAATTTGCCTTTTTAAAATCACCGCTTTAAAAATATTTTTAAAATCATCATTTGCTAGATGATTTTAATATAAATTATATAGCATATGGTTTTTTACAATCACTTGAAAAAATGTCCCAAAATTTAAATCATTAGAAGACTTTTAGTTACACATGCCAAAAAAATATTTTACTTCATAAGTTACCATTATTTATTATGTCTTAGAAATAAGAATAAAAAATATAAAGACTTAGGTCTTCAAAATAAGAAATATGCAAGAGAATATATGAAAATAAATAAAGAAAATATTGAAAATCAATGATTGAATATCTATAAATTTTGGTATAAGAAGAAAGTCATTCGATGACTTTATTTCGGAACGAAATGAGTAATAAATAAGGATAATATTGAAAAATATATTTAAATATGCTTAAAAAGTTGTAAAATAACTTATAATTAAGGACAAAATGAATAATAAAAATAGATAAAACAAACACAATCTAACTTCTTTCTTGTCACAATCTTCAACATTATCAGCTTCATCTGCATCTTCAAAGACAACCTAAAAAACTCTGGGCGAATTAGTGACCTTAGATTACAAAAGAAAGAGATAAAAACTAAAAAAATGTCGGATCGAGTCTGGGTAAGAGGAAATCTTCTTGAAAAAATGAGATAAGAACTCATATATAAAGGGATTAGAGGAAGATCATGCCAATAATCTAAAATTTGTGAGCAAAAGTTCAAAAGAAAGAATTTTTCATGATTTGTGGCAAAAGAGGGTGTGAAAAAAAAATAAGTAGAGAAAACAAGTTCCCAACCAAGAGCAAGAAATGGTCGGAGCCAGATATGTTTCTTGATCGGAAACATTGGAGAATGGAAGATGGGGAGAAGTAGGCAGCAACAACTGGTTGAGAGAGGAGAGGTGACAATGCCTTGTTTTCAAAATTGAATATTACTTTTTTACTTTAGTTAAAACTTAAGAAATCTTATAAAATTATCCTTGATATTAATGTATTGGATAATTAGACCTGTGAGTTAGTAAGATATAAATTTCTAAAATTTCTAAAATTAAGGTAGTGAGTAGTATGGATAATGAGTTAGTTATATATAAATCTTTAAATTAAATATTTTATTAATGAAATTTTATATAAAAAATATATTTATTTAAAGAAATTTAATATTTAATTTCAAACAAATTAAAATAAAAATGTAGATATTCAATTTCAGAGGTTCCAATGACTTTATACGGATGTTTGAGCTTTACAAAACACCTCCAAACGCTCATTGATCATATTGCAATTTAATTTTGCATATCAATCCATAATGCTCATAGTTTATATATATATGAGCATCCGTATAGTTGGAACTATAGTTGATCATACCTCTCTTCTGCTCAGAGAAGGCATTTGGGGGGACATAGCCATAGATCATAGATGATAGACCCAGAGAAGCCACTCGATCACATGGAAAATACTATCAACAAAAGTGCTACTATTGATGTCAACTTCTCTAATCTTCAACTGGAAAATGAACAATAGCCAGATTTTTTTTTTCCCCCGATTATTCTCCATTTTCCCCTTCATTTATTGTTTATCCCATCTTACTCGAGGTGTTGGATTGGATTTTTTTCTTTTTTAAAATAATAATGACAATAAAAGGGATTCCCTCCAGGCTCTCAAGCGTACATGCAGAGGCCATGATTCAAAGCATTATTGCTTAAAGAGCAATTTTATTGCTGTTTTTCTTGTTGAAATATGCATTTGGTAAATAGACTTGTAATAATAATACTCAATTAATCTTCAAATATTTAAAGAGAGAATCATATATCTAGGCCAGCATTGGTTCCCTGGGAGGATAGAGCTATCTTCCATCAAAATTCATGCCACAAAGAACTCAAGACTAAGAGAACAATTTTACAAACAAAAGAAACCATCTGAAGAACAAAACATCCAAAAACTCTCTTCAGATTCTCGCTCAGGGACAAATTTTCTTAGTCCTCGCTTTTCTTCTTCTTCTTCTTGTCTTTCTTTTTTGGAGTTCCAGTTTCTTCATCATCAGGTTCAGGATGCTTTCTCTTGTTTTTCTTCTTTTTCCCTTCAACATTTTCAGCATCCTCAGTGGCATGTTTCTTTTTCTTCTTTTCCTTCTTTCCGACCTCCTCATTTTCGGGTCCTAAACTACCATCAGTTTCAGCCTCCTTTTTCTTTTTCTTCTCCTTTCCACCAGCAGGTGCCTCCTCATTTTCAGGTTCTACGCCATCGGCTTCAGCCTCCCTCTTCTTCTTTTTCTTCTTCTTCTCTTCACCACCAACAGGAGCCGCCTCCTGAGCAGCTTCTGAAGCCTTTCTCTTTTCTGGTACAGTAATGACGTCTTTCTCAGTTGATGGCTCAGTGCGACCAAGAAGAGAGTCTGCCGAAGGATTATAAGACTGCATAGGAAATAGACATTAAGAAAATTGCTAAAAGGCAGAACAGCAAAAGTAGAATAGAACACAGGCCAACCTTGGCTGGAGTAATCAGGCCACTTGGACCCTTCATCCGATCCTTGTCATAAACCTCTATCTTTGGTTTGCCTTTAGCAGATCCAGCAGAACGGCTTAGTTCTTTCCCTTCCAAACTCCTCAATCGAGCTTCAAGCTGCAAGAAATAGACAACCATAAGAAAAGATTAAATTACAAAAATGAGCAGAAATAATAGGCCACAATTTCATTCTTTATCCAGCATACCTTGGCCCTGTTTTCCAATCCCATAGTGTTATCTGGGCTATCTGCAAGAGCATCATATCTAATTGCCAATGCAGTTTTAGATGCAAGAGATCTTGAAATCTTCCCCTTGTGTTTTGGAGCTGCCTGGCCAATTAAAGATGCATGGTATATAAGTCCATACTTGGGAGTTGCATGCTTTGTCTTAAGAGCTCTGAAGAGAGCTTTTTCAGCACCAAGTATCTGTACTGTGCTTCCAGGTTGCTTTGCAAGATTCAATAAGCTGCCTCCATGGGCAATAAGACGAGCACCAACGAGTTCTCCAACAAGAGCAGTCAGATTTGGAGCAATAGTGTTCATACGGCTCTTTAAATAATCATACAATTGAGCTCTGTATTCAGCGAAAGAAAGGACTTGACTGCACAGATCCTTTATGTTCATCAAATCAATATCACTAATTTCAGTTCCCATAGATATCAAGGCTGCTTCCTTCAGTTCAGCTTCAACCTCTTCCGTAAGTATCTAATTGATGAATAGCAGATAAGCATCACAAAAATAAATTTCAAGGTTGCCTACTGTATCAAATCAAGTAAAAGAAAAGTAATCTAACTGAAGAGTTAGCTGGTTTCCAATGATATACATACTGATGCTGAGGTGAAAGAGATGGGACCATCCGCACCATAATCAAAAAACCACAATATTGGTTTTAAAAACCTCAAATTTCCCTTCATATGATAAAACCAAAAAGACTATGGCCATATTTTCGACATTTGACCAGTATGCTCCACATTTTTTATGTGCAGTAAAATTAAAGCAACTTGGGATACACCTCTTGAGAAACTTTACACGAAGTAGAAGGCAATACATTTATTTATACTAAATTGATATCATACATAATAAGCAGCCTATGAAGATCCAAAATCTTCACATAGAATCCACCAACATCAAGAGTCCATCATAACAGTTTGATTGCAAACCAGGCACTAAAAGGAGAAGCCAGCTAAAGAGCTTTACCTCAGAAAAATCAAGCTTTACAGCATTTGTACGGTCACCCATCAACTTTACTGTCTTTGCATATTGGATATTATCTTGCACAATCTTTGCCAGCTCAGGAAAATGCCAACCATACCACTCTCTAACTCTCATTGCATAGGTATTTAGCTCCTTATCAATATCATCCAAAAGGCCAATGGCTTGTATGATCATTGTATCCACCTGATAAAACCAAAGGCAAGAAATAAAACTCGGAGCTTTGCAATAAATAGATCAAGTCATCAAGCAAACAAGCTCACAAGGAAATAAAAATACATGAAGCAACATATATTTTACAACAGCAACAGGGTATGTAAAAAGAGGAAGAGTGTACAACAAAGACTTTATACTTTTGACCTTTTGCAGAAAAATAGAGAATTGACATCAACTTACACATTATTTTCCCCCATGCTTTGACATTTATTTTGTGCTCCAACGAAAAATTTGAAAAGAAAGTAGCTTACAGTAAGCAATGGAAGTAGGAGGGTAGCAACTCACCTTGTCAGGGCTGAATTTTAGCTTGTATCTAGAGAGGCTGTGAGACAAGCCCAAACTCATTGGAGCTAAGTCTTGTACAGCTAGACCAGATATAAGTTCAGATAATTGACTTCTCACACCTCTCATGAGTTCCATAACAGCATTGTTGTGGACACACTCAATTTGCTAAAACAAACAAAATTGTGACTCAAGATCAATTTGATGTGAAGTCCAGAAATTCACCAAAATAAAAGATATGATTCAATAGGAAGCAGAAATTCCTAACCAGCTTCTCCTTGATAGCATTTCCGAGTTTAGAATCAGCCACAGCCAACGCTTCACCTTCACAATGGGCACGCAAAAACTTGCGAAGGCCTTTACTGGGCTTGCTATCAATAATTAATGTAGCTGCTGACAGTGCCTCTGATGTATTTTCGAACTTGGAGAAAGCTTTTAGCTTCACAACCTAATGATCCAAATTCAAAAGAATCTGACTTAAAAGTCAAACAATACAACCAGTAACCCAAGCATCAACAGACTTGGGGAACTCAAAAATTAGTAAGACTCAGGCAATAACAGAGGCTTTTCAGCTGAAAAAATTCAACTTTTTCCACATAATAACCACGCTACAGAACAACTAAATGTCAAGACGAAATCCATTAGGAAAGCCCCATACATATGGCTTACAAACTATTTCAAGACTTTTCACCTAACCCTCTCCTCTGTCTATAAAAGTGACAGATTTAGAAAAATGACCCTTTGTATTTAACACAAAATAGGTACAAATTCCAAGAAATCAGGAAAAAAATTACAGAAAAATACCTGTCTTGCTGACTCTGGGGTTGTGAACTCCTTCCACAAGTCCTGCAGCACCAATCCACATCAATCATCAGCCAACAGAACCCAAAAAAAGAAAAGAAAAGAATAAATAGATGGGATACTACCTCAACTTTGGAGAGCTTTCCTTCATCCAGTACTTTGAAGAGGGCAAAGCCCGCCGGGGTTTCGAAAAGAACAAGCATTTTCCTTCAACCCCTGAAAAAACAAATAAATCATACACAGTAAGAAGAAAAAATTTCTGGGCCAAAGCAAATGAAGATTAACTGAACTCACAGCAAAAGAGGAAGTGAATTTTTTGGGGGATGAGAGATTTTGCAGGAACCTTGTTCTATCAGCAGCAGGTCCTGAGCTTGTAGAGAAAAGACTAGGGTTTAAGGGTTTACGAGGATGCACCATAAATAGGGTTGGGAGCCTTTTGAAGTGCGTTTTTCCACTATTATGATTGGGCCCCTTTCCCTGTTTCATTTTTTAAAAAAATTTTTTTTTTTATTTTTTGAGGTACCCTTACTTCTAGTTGTATTTTTTTTTTTTCTTCCTTTTTTATTTTGGAAATAATTTGTAAAAGAGTAGAAAAAGGTAGGATTACATTTGAGGCAATTAGCCATCTCTTGTTGTCTTTCTAAATTTTCACTATATTATTTTCCCCAAAAAATATTGTCATTGGATAAAATTTTAATTTTAAAATTTGTTTGTGTTGAAAATCTAAAAAATATATTATTTTGATAATATTTATATTATAGTTAAATTTATAATTTAATGATAATTGAGTCTATTGTGTTAGACAAAGTAATAATATAATTAATAAAATAGTAAATGTGTAAGGTTTTAAATTAAAAATATTTAAAAACGAATGTTTAATGAGTAGTATATGACTTAAATTTTAGAATTTTAAGGATTTTAAATTTAGAGGTTCAAAAGAAATTTTCGAATTTAAATAGAAAAAATAAAAGAAATTTGTAAACATTATAGGCAAAATATAGATGAAATAATATTGTTAAATCGAGTGAACCATTTCAAGTCAGAATAAATCAAAATTTCAAACCATTAAAGCATTGCTATTATTTTAATATAAAAAATTATGTCGTTTTGACGACTTAAATTGGAATCAATGTGATTCACTCATTAAATTAGATTGAACTTTGAAATTTTAGATGAAATATTCACTATAATAATTTTTGTTCTTGGCCAAGTGGAATTTGGCACGGCAATTTGATTTACCACTTCTAGATTAAATAAAGATTGAGATTCAATTACATATCTATTGTCAAATTTCCCTTATTTCATTGTTGTGCTTTTATTCGTTGACAATAATTGAGATGAGAGGTATCGATTTTTAAAACATTATGGTTTATTTAATGAGTAATTATCTCAACGAGTAGTCTTTCGAGTTGACTACTATTAATGTCTCTTCATAATCAATATGTTGTTATCGATATGTTAAAAAAATTATCTCTAATTAATAGGGTTTTGGTCTAAAAAAAGCAAAATAAGTTAAGAATTTTCTACAATTAGTTTTTTGTGATCCCATCTTCAAGAATATATATTATGCACTGTATACAATCATTCCAATATTGACGGATAATTTTTTTTCAAGATCTACAAGAAGTTGATTGTCATTAAACTTCAATGAATATGTTTCCAATTTAGTTTTTTCTTATTGTCTATCAAGATTTACAAATCTTGGCATATTATTGATTGTTTACCAAATAAAGTTTTAGTCTCTTATTAGAGTGGTATGAGAGAACATGTTTAACCTCTTATCTATTTTTAAACAATCTAATAAAGTCTATTTGAATTATTGTAAAATATTTTATAATGAAAACATACAAAATAAAGAAAATATGTTCTTAATATCATCAGAACAATTTGCAAGTATCTCATTTTCATGAAACTATTTTAAGACTAGAAATATTTTCCTGAAAAATTATTTTTTTGTTGAAACAAGTACACCAAAAATCTCTCTTCATTTTTATTAATTCAATTTGTTGTGGGTGAAATCCATAGCTTTGTGAAAATTACATATCCTTAAATTAGAGATAGATTAATCGTAAAATTTGGAATAAAAATAGTTTATTTTTAAATATTTTAAAATAAAAAAATTACTAATATTTAGTTTTATATTTAATTTTGAACAGCTCATCAATGATATAAATATAGGCTACTGATCCAACCGGGAACGTACCAATGTCTGACTTTTGGAGCAAAACCAGAATCCAGAAACCTCCTTATAGCCACGGCGCCACCCGATGTTCCAAAACAATGAAAGCAAATGGTTTTTCCCTTTGCCTTCGATCTTCAACTTCATTTTTCATGCCATTCTCGTATATAAATACCCTTGAGATGGAAAACTCATCATCCCAATTTCAGAAAACCACAAGAAATTCGATTTGTTACTTGTTAAAGAGTTCCAATCTTTTGGTATTCAGCAAAGAAAAAGAAAATGTCTAGTACTGCTGGCCAAGTTATTCGCTGCAAAGGTATTTTCAATTCTTTTCTGTTAAATCTCTCGACTTTCTTTGAAATGTATTGTCGTTTTTTGTCAAATTTATGGGTTATTGTTTATCTGGGCTCTGTTATTGTTTTTTTTTTTGGCCTAGAATTGTATGCTGGTGTCGGGTTTCTATTATTTTGTTTTGGTTTATGATGTGTTGTTCTGATTCAACCTTTTTGTATTGAAATTTGAGAAACGCATTATTTTTTCCTGTTCCATATTGCTGACTCCCAATTTAATCTTAATGGATTTTTTAGAATTTTGTAGTTATTATTGCTGTAAAAGTTCATGGTTTCTGGAAAATTTTCCAATTTGTATTTCCTTTCAAGTTTCATTCTTCGTGATTGTTTTCTAGCTTAAATTTTTGTTTGCTCATGCGAGCCATTTCTCGAAATCTGTCTTTTCGGTGTTCTTGAAGCATATGGTGAACTCCAATGCGTCATCTCTGTTCAAATTGCAATGAAGTAACATATACCAACTATTCAAATTGCAATTTGGTGTTATTTTAGAGTGGTGTTCATGTGCCCCCTAACTATTCTTGCATGCCTTTTGAATTTTGACTTACTTATATTCAACTTACAAGTATAGATTGGCATACTGAATTGTTAGTTGATTGGACTAATATTATTTATTATCAGTACAGTGCTAAAAGTTTTACACCTCATTGTATAAATGCAGCTGCTGTGGCATGGGAAGCAGGAAAGCCACTAGTGATAGAAGAGGTGGAGGTGGCGCCTCCTCAGGCAATGGAGGTTCGCTTGAAGATCTTATTCACCTCCCTTTGCCACACTGACGTGTACTTTTGGGAAGCCAAGGTATATGCCTTTGTTTTCTTTGTTAAAAATATCCATAATGCCTTATAAGATGGTACTTCAAAGTGATTTAATCAAATCAATACCCAAAATAACACATTTGAGGTTCAGAGATGTATGCCTTGATGAAATATTCATTTTTGGCCAAATCAAAATGAAATATTCCACTTTATGACAAACATGTGTCTCCAGTTATTTTTAAGTCTCATTTTGCATGCTGAAAAGTTGAATCTATTTGCAGGGACAAACCCCATTGTTTCCCAGAATATTTGGACATGAAGCTGGCGGGTATGGATGCTTTTTGTACTCTTGGTTCCATTTTCATTCAGTTGTTTTCACATTTGAAATCTAATCCGTTTTTTGTCCCATTTTAGGATTGTGGAGAGTGTTGGCGAGGGTGTGACAGATCTCAGACCCGGTGATCATGTACTTCCGGTATTCACTGGAGAATGCAAAGTGTGTAGGCATTGCAAATCAGAGGAGAGTAACATGTGTGATCTCCTTCGAATAAACACTGATAGAGGAGTTATGATCAATGATGGGAAAACAAGATTTTCAATCAATGGCAAGCCCGTATACCACTTTGTTGGCACTTCAACTTTCAGTGAATATACTGTGGTTCATGTTGGTTGTGTTGCCAAGATTAATCCAGCTGCACCACTCGACAAAGTGTGTGTCCTTAGTTGTGGAATTTCCACAGGTTGGGAGAAAAAGTTTGAAGAAGTTAATTAGCTTGAAATTCTTTTTGTCTTCCATCCTTCTTTGATAGTAATAAATATTTTTTCATTGCTAAGGTCTTGGTGCCACACTGAATGTTGCAAAACCCGGTAAAGGCTCATCTGTGGCTATTTTCGGTCTGGGAGCCGTTGGCCTTGCTGTGAGTTCTACTCCCTGCAACACCATTTCATCTTTGTTTGTTTTGCAATGATGTAATGTCTTACTTTGTGGCCTTTTTTTATCAGGCTGCTGAAGGTGCAAGAATTGCTGGTGCTTCAAGAATAATTGGTGTTGATTTGAATCCACAAAGATTTGCAGAAGGTGAGTCTTACAATCTCTTATTTCTTGAATTATTCCACCAAAACAGGCCTACAAATTTTGAACGCAAACTACAATTAGTATATTATTGAAATGGATAATTGAAAGATGAGTGATACTCTTAAGTGATTTTTGACAGTTTCTAGAATGAGTATAAATTATTCACTACATTCAGTTATGATAACCATCGTATTATTTTTGTGTACAGCAAAGAAATTTGGTGTGAATGAGTTTGTGAACCCAAAAGATCATGACAAGCCTGTACATGAGGTATTTGAAAGGATTTTCCTCATTTTGCATTAGTTTTATCATATGTATAACACTAGAATGACACAGTTCTTCTGTTTCCTCTGAATAGGTGATTGCCGAGATGACTGATGGTGGAGTTGATCGAAGTGTTGAATGTACAGGAAGCATTAGTGCCATGATCTCTGCCTTTGAATGTGTTCATGATGTACTTTTCTTCTGACCTCTAATCTGAAAAGATACCAAGAGATTTCCTAGTTCCTAATTTTTGAATTTTACTTGCAGGGCTGGGGTGTTGCTGTACTTGTTGGCGTGCCAAATAAGAATGATGCATTCAAAACCCATCCAATGAATGTGCTAAATGAAAGGACCCTAAAGGGAACTTTCTTTGGAAATTATAAGCCACGATCTGACCTTCCTGCCGTTGTGGAGAAATACATGAATAAGGTGCATTGTTTATTCTTGCAATGTTGTACCCTGCTTGCTCTCTGCTCATTTAATTGATTCAAGAAAATGATTTTTTTTTTTAATTCAAGAATTCTCTGAATTGGTGGATTGCTTATTGAATTTAATAAGATACATGATACATAATGATTTTTATAAGGGAATCTACTGATAAATGGAAAAGTCTTTTTGGTAACTGCAGATCCATTACAATTGAATGTTTTCATGATTGCTCAAAAATTGTTCAGCTTGTTTAAATTTTATAATTTCTAAAAATCTTGGGTGTAAGAGGGAAAAAAAGTTTCATATTTTACTCTCTACTCTATCTATTATGTACATACAAACCCCCTCCCTCTGAAAAAGAATAAAATTGAGGAAAAATTTTCTTTGATCTTTTATATAATATCTGATTGAAATACTCATATTTTCTTTGAATTGATCTTAAAGTTCTCTCCTGCTATTTTTGTTCAGGAACTTGAACTGGAGAAATTCATCACCCATGAGGTTGCTTTCTCAGAAATCAACAAGGCTTTTGATTACATGCTAAAAGGGGAAGGCCTTCGTTGCATAATCCGGATGGATGCATAGAGCATTAAGCAATTTAAGAGCACTTTGCTGCCAGTTAAAAGCTGTGGACTTCTTGATGTTTTTCCCTTTGTTAATTTGTGTTTTGCATTGTACATGTTCTAGAGATTACAGAAGTAATGAAATTCTGATTTTCACATATGCTTCTTTGTTCTTCTTCCCTTTAAGTTATTGAAATGTCTTCTTTGACAAGGGAAAAATGGAAAAATTCTTATTCAGTCAGTGAGCATTCTGGAGATTTCACTATTGAAGGTGAGTAATATTCAGAGTAAACATTTGACTGAAAGTTAAGTCTTTGTTTTGTTGATAGAATGAGTCATGAGAGCAGTAACAATGGGGCATACTGTTGTCTGATTTCAGCCTTACTGGAGAAATTTATTTTTTGGCCAAAAATGCAATGACTTTGCCCAGAATTTCTTGGTTAACAACTGCCAAAGATTTGGCTTGAAGGAGTACTGAATATCCTTAGAATGATTGTTCTAATAAAACCTTCAATATCTTTGTTTGGCTGCATGTAATTATACTGTCATTGTCTAAAATTGAATATTAATAATTTATTTTGGCTTCTTTAGAATTGAATTTTAATTTTTTAAAATAAATATCTTTCCAATCTACTAATAAATAAATAAATATATTTTTTAATTTGAAGAATTTATGTTATACTAATGCATATGATTTGACTTTTAATCACTCATTATTAATACTATTAATAATAAAAGTATAATAATTTATCTATAATCAAAGATGCCTTAATAACATTCAATTTTATAGGGATAAATGAATCATGACGTCTGCCTCCTTGTTGTGATATACTTTTGCAGCAATTTTTTTATCATTTTACTTTGCCTAGCTGTTTTATCTTAAGACATCTTGCTAAATACTTGACCCAATATTTCAATTTTCAAATTCTTGCTTATTTTTCCTTTCATCCAAATTAATAGATTTATTTTATTTTTCATACCGATTAAGAAAATATAATTAATATTATTATAAATATATATCTTTTCATAAAATATTTTAAAAATATTCTTACTATTTATGACTTCAAAGTAAATTTAATACATTTTTATATACATCTTCCTTTAAATATAAATATTTTGATCAATTAATAAATATATATTTTTAATAAATAAAATTATGAGACAAACAAAAAAAAAATTAAAACTTATCAAATTGTGATCGATAAAGTATTACTTAAATGATTGTATAACGGTACCCTACCCTGGAAATGCAATAGGCAACCAAAAACACTGTAAGAAATTATTTCTTCTAGCAAATAATCATAAGCAACCTTTTTTTTATTTTTTTCAAAGTAGTAGTAGTAAATATCTAACTTTAAGGGTGAGTCATGAGTTTATTGGATGGTTTTTAACTCATGATATGAGTTCTAATACTATTTTAAGATAAATTTAACTTTTCAACTTTCGATGAACTTTATTTAATTAGAATATAAGATATCATTGAGTAAATATATATATATATATATATTATGAACTATGATGAGCAAATTCTCTCATTTGTTATCTATAATTATAATACTAATTTGAAGAAAAGCGATGTGCTAGGATTAGTTCATAATCATTTTTTATAAGATGGTTTAATTAATTTTACATGTAATAAGAAATTATTTTACTTAATAACTATATTTTTATTTATTTTAATAAATTTTTGAAAAATAAAGTATTTATTATTTTTTTAACTTTCTCGATAAAGTAATGATGAATTTAAAAATAATATATATAATAAATTTAAAAAATAAAAAAAATATTTTATAATTAGAGATACTAAAATTTACTTAATAATGAAAAGAGGGAGTATAACAAAATTAACTTTGATGAATTAATTTGAGCGTCTGCCTAATTAGGAGATAATCGCCAAAGCCTAAACAAGATATGAGCCCAAAAGAGATTCAATCCCCACCTGAAATAACTCCAAAAGAAACAGGAAAAAACTTGAAAAGTTGGCCCGGGTCATTGTCTCGGGTCTCAAATTGAGGGAAAATCAAAAGCGGGTCTCTTTTATATATACTTCTCATACTTAATATGAAAAAGGTCTTATCTTTACGTTTTGTTGAGTTTTTCATTTTCATTTATTTCCCCTTAGCCAACTTAAAGAGGTTGCCAAAGTCTCTCATACTACGATCCCGTCATTTTTATAATATATTTTAGGTAATTTTATATAAATTTAAAAAATAATTTACTTATCATTATATTCTTATTTTCTTTAAATGAATTATTTATTATCTCTCTTAATAAAATAAAAATAAATTTAAAAATAACATATACAATAATCATAACAAGTAACCAAATATCTTATAATTAGAGAAAAGAGAGTTTACTTAATGCATATTATAAAAATAGACGAATGGAGTATTTGGATTGGACTTCAAAACTATTTTTTCAAATTTTCATAAAAATATATTTTAAAATACTTTTTTTAACACTATAAATGGAGGAGTTTTACTCAATCACATAAATAATATTTCTCCTTCCGTTTGAAATTAAATATTTACATTTCTATTTTAGTTTGTCAGAAATTAAATATCTATTTTCCTTAAATAAACATATTTATTTATCTAAAATTTCATTAAATTTTTTATTAATTTAAGAAATTTATATCACGCTAACTTATAATTTTCACCGCTCAATACATTCATTTAAAGAAATTACATTCAAATAATTCATATATCCTACAATTCATTATACTTATGTCAATGCTAATGATCTTTTTAAATTTTTATTCAAAATCAAAAGTAAACATTTAATTTCAAATAGAATAAATATTTTTTTATTACTTTTTAATTAAAATTATAATCTTAAAAAATTATTAATTATATTTTATATATTTTATGTTATTATCAAGAACCTATACCGCTTCTAAATGGACTAACAACTTGGAGATTGTTTTTGAGTCCGATTCAACCGATGCTTGTGGTCGGTGTTGTCTCCATCTTATGCTCCTTGGAGACTCAGAAAATGCATCTTGCAGGTAGAAGCTTTGAAGGCTAGAATCTTTTGCTGGAAGATTTACAAGATTCCTAGAGAGGTAAATGAAATGACAGACTTTTTTGCAAAGGCAGGCGTGGAGAGAGAGTGGTTGATATGCTGGTTTTCTTATAAGTTTGGTTAATTGATGCAGTTTTTTCTTATTTTTGATTAGTTTGTCTTTGTAGCTTTTTCCTTGTGGCCGACGATGCTTTGTTGGGTTTTCCGCCAATTTGTTTTTTGCGTTTGTATTGTTCTGGTTGGATTTGCTTTTCTATTAATATATTGCATTAGCTTTTAAAAAAATGATAAGAAACTTTAAATATATTAATTTTTAATTCTCAGTAAAAAAAATATTTATCTAAACATAAATTAATTTAAAAAACAAAATAAAAAACATTTTAAAAATACTTTTGAAGGATTCTTCTCTATTAAAGGTCAAACTTCATTCCAAACAATTTAATTAAACCAATAAAGAAGTTTTTAGCGTCATCAAAATGTTAAGTTAGCTTCTTGATTTCGGTCAAGTTTATGTCATCAATTTAATAATGAAAATAATGGACAATAGACAAAAGTGGGGCTGGGAGCAATGATAATGAAATCAATGAATGTAGATTACTTCCATAAAAAATAACTCATGAATGTAGATTACAAATAAACATACAATTAGAGAATATATACAGTGGATTAGATATCAATCCTTCTGGTCAAAACCACAGCTATTGGGAACAACTTGAGTTCCAACTTGCTTTCAAGTAGACAGACTTCTACCATTTGATGGTTTTGTGGGTTGACCTTTGATTTTCTTTTAATCTTATTATTATTATTATTATTGAGGAAAGTCAACTGGTTTTTGGAAAACCAGAAACTGTAGACTAAGGCGCCTTCGGTTTCAGCCTTTGTAATTTCTTCATCCAAAAACTGCAGCATTGTTTCCTGGTTTTCTGTTCTTTAGACAACGCCAGATAATGTTCTCTCTTGCATGCTTGGAAGGCTTGCCCTTACTCTATTATATATACTACCACAGGGCATACTCTCCTCTTCACAATCAAAAGTAATCCTATTAATTGCAGATTTAAAAGAAGTTCACAAGGGATTGAAGATGTTTGGTACTGCTGGTCAAGTGATTCGCTGCAAAGGTATGCACTTTTATAATTAAAAAGGTTGTTTTTAAAAAAAATACCCATGTTCTTGAAAATCCCATCAATTAATTATGTAATTAAGGCTGTTAATCAAGCATTAGAACTAGAAGATCTAAATATAATTAAGATTAGTATTTTCGTTCGCTTTGCAGCTGCCGTGGCATGGGAACCTGGGAAGCCACTGGTGATTGAAGAAGTAGAGGTAGCACCTCCTCAGGCAATGGAGGTTCGGCTGAAAATCCTCTTCACTTCCCTTTGCCACACTGATGTTTACTTCTGGGAAGCAAAGGGACAGACTCCAATATTTCCAAGAATATTTGGTCATGAGGCTGCAGGGTAATGGAATAAAATTGAAAAACAATCTTGAAACATCATGAAGTACTGTTTATTGAGTATCTGTTTTGTATTGTGTAGGATTGTGGAAAGCGTTGGTGAGGGTGTCACAGAACTCAAACCAGGTGATCACGTGCTTCCTGTATTTACTGGAGAATGCAAGAATTGTCGACACTGCAAATCAGAGGAGAGTAATATGTGTGATCTGCTGAGAATTAATACTGACAGAGCTGTAATGCTTAATGATGGAAAATCAAGATTTTCAATTAATGGGAAGCCAATTTATCATTTTGTTGGCACTTCCACCTTCAGTGAGTACACAGTGGTTCATGTTGGTTGTGTAGCAAAGATTAATCCTAAAGCTCCAATGGACAAAGTTTGTGTTCTCAGCTGTGGTATCTCCACAGGTTGGTAAAGAAACTTGGATTTATGAACTTCATTCATATGCTTCTCAATTATCTTTCCCCATAACATTAATAATATTTTTTGTGGTTATAATAGGTCTTGGTGCTACCTTGAATGTTGCTAAGCCACCAAAAGGTTCATCAGTAGCCATTTTTGGACTAGGAGCAGTTGGACTTGCTGTAAGATTGTTTTTGCATTTTAACTACAAGTGATATATAAGGCTTGATGTATATAGATTATTTTAGCCCTTGCCATTTTTATGTGTTGTATAGGCTGCTGAAGGAGCTAGAATTGCTGGTGCTTCTAGGATTATTGGGGTGGATTTGAACTCTAAGCGATTCGAAGAAGGTGAATAAGATTCTCCCCGAGTTATATGTAATTAATCATTGCTTTTAACTTTTATTTTGACCATTTTTATGTTCTTTGTTCTTATGTCAACAGCCAAGAAATTTGGAGTCACAGAGTTCGTGAACCCCAAGGACTATAACAAGCCGGTTCAAGAGGTCTTTTTTCCTTATAATTTTTTTCTCAACTCTTAATTTTAATCAAGTGAATGGTTGAAAACATGTTCAGCATTTTCTAATCTGCAGGTGCTGGCTGAGATGACTAATGGCGGAGTGGATCGAAGTGTTGAATGTACAGGAAGTATCAATGCAATGATCTCTGCATTTGAATGTGTTCATGATGTAATTAATTTCTCCAATTCTCTCTTAGTCAATCTCAATACTTGATCAGTATATATAAAATCTTAATTAGAAGATATACAATCTAAAATCTCAATGTTCTTTGCAGGGATGGGGTGTTGCTGTACTTGTTGGAGTACCAAACAAAGATGATGCATTCAAAACTCATCCTATCAATGTTCTCAATGAGAAGACTCTCAAGGGCACATTTTTTGGCAATTATAAGCCACGTTCTGATCTTCCTTCAGTAGTTGAAAAGTACATGAACAAGGTGAGCTACAAAGAATGGAAGATTAATTAAATGCATCTCTGTTTTTTTCTTGAAATGGTAAATTATGATAAAATGCTTAGTAAATCACAAACTCTGCAAAAATTCCAGTTGAAAAATAGGATGATTTTCTTATATAATTTTTGGTCATAACTGCAGGAGCTTGAATTGGAGAAATTTATCACTCATGAAGTTCCATTCTCAGAGATCAACAAAGCATTTGAATACATGCTTAAAGGAGAAGGTCTTCGATGCATTATTCGAATGGAAGCATAGGGCAGCTCCCAATTAATGAAAGTATATGAAGAAAATGGTCATCTGTATGTATTTGATGGATTAAATTGTGTGAGAAAATGTCTTTCTTTCTCAATTATGTACCTGTATAAATCAACTTATATTCATTACCCATGTAATTATTTAAAACTTTCACAGATCATCTGTCCTGTTGCTTATGTACATTTCTCTCTCTTCAGAATGGAAATAAAGCTTGGATTGTAATTTGTAACAGTTCCTTTTATTCATGTATGCTGACTGAAGGTAATTAAAAATATCAAGAACATAATTAATATGGATAATATGTTACAAGAAAAGCTTATTCTAGTGATAGTTGAGCTATTAATTCCCGAGTCTTAGGTTTGACCTCGATTTAATTCCAATTTATTCGTCTATTTCCCTCTCCATGTATTAATCCCTCATCTATACAAACAGAAAAAATAAAAATAAAGTTCCCATAATAATCAAACTATTCATAAAACTACAGGAAAACTCAGAAACTCGTGCCATGCTCGCTCTCTCTCTCCTAAATCGAGTAGTTATGCCGTCGAATCGAGTAAATAAAGTATGTTTAGTAAACTTGTTTTTGGTTGAAATATTGTTTGTGTTTGGGCATTTTTTTGTTCACGATGTATTTGTATATTATAAATCGTGTGTTTTATATGTTAAACACAAAATTAATTGATTTATAATTTAATTCAAAATTAATTATTCGTAATATGTAAATAAACTAGGACAATTTATTGTAATGAGAGCGTTCCTAATTTTACTTAAGTTTGTCTTTGACTTTGATGATAAAATTAATAATATATTTTGATATATTGAATAAGACCATTGATAATTTTGGAAATTGATCATAGAAATTAAACATCACAGGACTTTCTTACAAGATACCTTTATCTTGGAGCAAATAAAGAATAATGTTTATTAATTTAAAATTGATGAGATTAATCTAATAATCTTTATATTGAAATCTTGAGAATTGAAGTGAAATTTCCTATATGAAATCCATTACTTTCAATAGGCACAATTATATCCTTCATGACTTCTTTTGAGGAATACTTAAATCTGATGAGTTCATTAATTTTAATAACGCCAATTAAATTATTTACTAGGTTTTTATTATAATAAATACTGAAGAGGCTGATAGTGTAATTTTCGTATAGATTTTGGAATTCAAGTCTAATTCACATGGTCCATAAATGTTCAAGTCTTAAAGGTTGCTCAATGAAATATATCCAAATTTAAAGGTTAACTTTGAATCGATTGACTAAATAGGAACTAGATTAAGATGGTTATAAATATACCTCATTGCATCAATAGTTCTTCTTACTTAAGTTGCTCAATGAGTCTAAAACGTCTTCGAACTTTCTTTGATCTTAAAATAATTTTAGAAAGCCACACATCCAAAGCTTTATGAGTCAAAATATTACCAAAGAGCCTAAGCTTGAATGGTACCTTTGTATGGGTTAGTCTTGGATTTACTATTTATGCCTAATGAAGTATCTTGTGAATACACAAATGGTAGAGTTCGGGACAACTACTAGGTATAATATGCAATTTGGATAAATTAGTACTACCAGAAGTAAGGCTTTGAATGATCGGCTGATGTAAATGTAGTGTTCCGACACAAAAGCTTCCAGATGGCCAACTATGCCATTTTACTATCCCAAAACTTTTTTAGAGAGTTTCACTTTCGAATACAAGATCGGCCACACTAGCGGTCGACCGCTAGCTAGTGTCATTTTTCTTGAGATCAAAGACTCGTTTTCAAACCACTGGAAGCATGGGTATGAATGGGGAGCGAGAGCACTCCTTTTTCCCCATATTTTATAAGTAGGAAGATCCACTGGTTTCTCTTATAAACTTCCCCACGTGTATACAACAGAGTCCAATTGAAAGAATTGAAAAAAACTTTAAACCTGATATGGATGGAGCATTAAATGGAATATGATTCATTAGTGCATAATATTATATATGCCTTATTTTATCCCATACTCCATAATAAGATATTCAGAAAATTACAATTTTCTTTCAGATATGCAAGAACAAGAATTGTTCCAAAGATTGATAAAAAGGGAGGTTAAAAAAAAAAAAATCACCAACCAAGATTATCAATAATTCCCAAAATCACATCACAGATATGCTTTAGACCATCTTCCCTAATTGCTAGTTGAGGAGGATAAGCTAGCCCCGGATAGCGCTGCTTAAATGCATTGTGACAAGCATTTGGATAATCTGCAGCAGCCATAACATGCATATAAGCATAGTCAAACAAATCAGCAGCCAAATCTTGAACAGAGGTTTGGAGGGCATCAGAAGCAAATCCATATTTGTCTGCACATTCTTTAATGAGTTTCTTCATCACTGTGTCATTTGTTGTGTTAAGTGCTTGAGAGGAAAGGAAGGTTCTTGTGGCTGTGGCATTGGCAGCTCCAACTTTCACCATTATAATTGCTAATCCCTTTGTGTCTGCTTTTAGGCTGGTCATGTTGGATGTGAGGAGAGATGATACACAAAGATCAAAGTATTTTGTGGTTTTGCAAGTCTTTTCAATCAAATCTGCATCCGCATGCAGTTTTATGATTGAGTGAAATGAGATGAACAGAATAAAAAGTAAAGGAAGGATGGAGAAACCCTGCATTTTGATATTAAATCCAGATCAAGGAGTTGGCTGCTTTAGGTTGATTTTTTTTATTGGGGTGAGGATGTGTAGAGGAGGGTGTGAGGTGAATGCTTTAAGAAAGCAGTTTTTTTTTTTGTTTACTTTGAGTCTTTAATATGATATATTTGGGCCCCTCTTCTAGTGGTTAATTATAGCAAATAATATACATACTCTTTCCATCCTATAACATATATACTATTTTTCCATTTTCCTTGTCTCAAATTATAGTCTATTTTCTTTTATTAAGAGTGTGATTTATTTTGTAATTACTTAAAATATTATTATTTAATACACTTTGTTATTATCAACTTTGTTTTCAAACTATTAAATGCTAAACATCAAGTAAGTTATGAAGAGTGAAATGACAAAATAGAAAAAATATAGAAATAATTTACAATTTCAATCACAATAAATATATTTTTTTTAAATTACATGACAAAATGTTGATTGTCTATTTTAGTAGGTCGATGGCATATAGAATCTAACAAGGGAAGAAAATTTAACAATTGTTTTTTTATTATATACGAAGAAAAGAAGATACAAGACTTAACCTCACAACTCAACCATGTAAGTGAAAAATATTTTATTATTGATATTGCTTTTGCCTTATAATTGTTATTGAAAATCAAGTTGTATACGAAAAGAATTCTAGATGCAAGATCTGCCATCTCTTGACTTCGGGGTAATAGTTCACACTTAAATGAGTACAATAGATTTGAGAAGTTCTTGGTTTTTTCCCCTATATTTCATGGAAGGAACAGAAGCATTCATAAGGTACTTTTGGAAGATGGCTATCTTCCAAAATGGGATCACGGGGTCAGACAGTGGATCTCAATTTGATGTCCGAAATTTTGTGTCGTATTAAATTTGGGAGTCACATTTTCATTACAGTCTACGGGTCCAGAAGGATGTGGGGCCCCGTGCTCAGAATTATTGGATTCTGCATCATTTCTTGAATGAGGGAAAACTTTGTAGGGAAGTCCCAACTTGCTTTAGAGACTTTTTGACCATAAGGGATTTAAATGGAGTGATATATACAAGTGACAAAGATAAAAAAGGAGAAAGTCACATATTAACATTTAATGAAAATTCCATAATATTTATCAGATAATTTCTCTTAATTTCTCTTCACGTCATTTCATGCATTATATTCTTAGAGATTAAATGAGGAAAAACATAGCTAATATAAGTGGCCGGAAGTAGATTTACCAGAGGTTTATTTTAAGTTTGTTTGGCAACATGATAAACTGGTAAAGTAGATTGATTATATACAAAGATATCAAAGGTTGCATTTGGCATAAAAAGTTAAGTGCGAATTTGGTAACTCTTCGATTTGTATTGAAGAAAATGGACAGGCCCGATGGGCCAAAAAGAAAATCGGACCAGATCAGATTTTTTCAAACTAAGATCTTTAATGTCCAACCCAATCCAAAAAATCAAGTCACGGAGGTGGACCAAATTGCCACCCCCACTAAAATACTAGGTGTGACTTGAGCAATCCTTTTTATTTTCTTTCTTCGTCTTTTGCTCAAGTCCAAGTTTCCAATTAATTTCTTACAAAACATATTAAATAAAAGTGTAATATAATCCAAAATTAAGAAATTAATAATAAATGATTGTGATTAATCTTAGTTCATAAAATCTATAAAATTATACAATGGATTTAAAATAAATAATTTAATAATTAATGTTCATTTAGCCTTAAATTATTTTGTCAAAATTAAGTGAGAAAATAGGGACATAAATATAGAAAATATGAACTCGTCAATAATTTTGTTGAAGATCATTAATTAGTAGAGAGTTTGTAGAAATGCTTGGGTAAGTAATTCAAGCTAGTAGGGAAGTATTTCATTGATTAAATCTAACCACTATAAATATTTATATTTATAATCCTCTGCTTCTTTGCATTTATTTATATTCCACAATTATTTTCATTGGACAAGCTTTCAAGAAAACAGTTTCGAATTTTTTGAAACTTTGTAAAAAACTAATTCATTCCCCTTAAGGTGTCTAGGAAGAATGCAAATACAATAAATTATAAAAAAAGGGGAAAAAAAGAAAAAAAAGAATAATTCAATTATTTTCTTGCATTGAAGTTGAATAACTTTTAAAACCAAACTATATAGAAAAAGGGCAATAAAGAACAATAAAAGTAATTGTGCATTTGAATATTTGTCTTTTATTCCATATAGGTGGCCATTTCTTTTATAGGGGTTGACAATTTTGTTCCTTAATTTTCAGAGCACATTAATTGAACTTTCAAATGGCTGCTTAACAATGGAATGTCATTTTAATTTAAAGCAAAATGTATAAAACACAATTATTACTAATGCACCATTTTTAAAAGTAGATTGTAAAAAATGCACTTAATTCATTTTAGGTATCTTTATATCAAACCCGTTGACTTCAAGAAAAGTCCATATTTGCATATACCCTCAATCGTTAAATCCTTGAAATCTGATCATAGTGATAAAAGCAAGATGAGGACGAACCAACGTCACACTCTTACATTGTATAGTCAATATAATTCAAGGCATGTGTTACTCTTTTCCTTTTTTGTTATCAAATTGAATGTTTAGTATAAATTTTAATTAAAAATTAATAAAAATATCTGACTTTAATCAAATTATGAAATTATTTTTGATATTAATGTAATAGATGATTGGACCTATGTATCAGTGAAATATAAATATTTTAAATGAAGATAGTGAATGATGAGACCTATGAGTTAGTAAAATAATTTTTTTTAAAAATTAATGAGATTATTAATGAAATTTTAGATATAAAATATATTTGTTTAAGAAAAATAAACATTTAATTTCGAACAAATTAAAATAAAAATATGAATGTTTAATTCGAACAAAAAGAATAATTATTTTACAACAAGAATATTCATAATGTTTATTTAAGTGTACGTGTGTATTCGAAAAACTCTATTTCATAGTATAAATAAAATAACAAGTCAAAGTACTAGGAAAGGTTTAAACAAAAATTGACTCGAAAATTTCATCAATCAATAGATTTAGCTAACTCATTTAACATTGTCACTCATGAATAAATTTCCAAATAAAACTATTCTTTAATAACACAGTATTTTGCAAAAAACAAAATGGTATTTTTTGTTTAAAAATAATTTAAAAAGGAAGGGGAAAGACTAAGCAGCACAAGAAAATAAATGAAAAGATAGAACTTAATTAACCCAGTGTCAAATTCAAAAACCTAAATTTTAAATACTCTCATTGTCCTTTAATATAAGATGCTAAAAGAAATTACACACGGATTCAAATATACCAATTTGTTCTATTTATTTTTTCTTAGAACTAATTCTCAACTCTCCACGAGACGTTATTTTTCTCCAGAAGATGCTTTGGGATAATATTAAAAATAATAAATAAAATATTCTATATTTAAGGATAACACATATTGTTCATAATATCTTATATTTATGGATTATGATAATAACAATTTAGTTAACATGTTATTTCAACTTCGATAACATGGAAAGTTTGGGCATCCATAAGTGTGCTTGTGGCGTGGAAAATAAGCATCAAATTAATGACATTATTATTACTTAACAGGGCCCTGCATTACACTTAATTTCATGGGGTTGCATATAAATAGGCCATTTTCCTACCTCTTGAAACCATCCCTTGAAAGTATAGAGTTGTCATACTTAGCTTCAATTTTTTACATTTTGAAACATTGGATTTGTAAGCAGATCTTGAATAATGGGTAGAAAAATAGAGATGAAAAAGATTCAAGATAATACCAAATGCCAAGTAACTTTTTCAAAACGTCGAAGTAGTTTGATAAAAAAGGCAGATGAAATTTCAGTTACTTGTGATGTTGATGTTCTACTTCTCGCATTTTCTCCTTCTGGTCGTGTCAGTACATTTTGCAGCCGTGAAAGGTTCTCTTCTACTATACCATTTTTTTGAGTGAATTTTTAAGATAAGATTTGTACTAAAAAGAAGAAAGGGGGAGAAAAAAAGTGACATATTTCCCTGTTTTTTCCCTTAATTTGTTCGTGTTTCTTGCAGGATTGAAGAGTTTCTGGAAAATTATGCTAATTTACCAGTTGAGAAAAGATTAAGGTACCTATGATCTTATTGATCTTTTGGGACAAAAACTCATTTATTGATGATTTGTGGTTGTCTTAATTTCTTGATTGACAATTCCTTCCTTCCCTGCTTTGCATTATCCCCGGGTGGATCTGTATGGGCGCCCACAGCAACATGAAGAACGTCCAGGTATTTATGTTTGGTCGTACACACACACACATATACATATATATATATATACTCAAATAAGTTCCGTCTAAAAATATAAGTCGTTGAATATATTTTTACACAAATCAATGAGTTTTTTTCCTTAAAATGCATGTAATTATTATATTTTGAAAATAAAAAAGAGAGAAAAAAGTTTGTTTTGGAATTAAAAAATATAAAGACTTTGTCCTGTAAATAAAAAGATGTGAAAAGATAGATAAAAATAAATAAGGATAATATTAGAAGTAAAAGATAAAATATTTATAAAATTTCGATATTTTTGGACTTGTGAATTTGGTAAAAGAAGTTGTGATTTAATTTGTGTTAATTTGGTAACCGTGTGAATTGATGCATGCAGAACAAAATGGAAAAGCTGCAACGTCTTGGCAACATAAGAAATGAAGGGAGGAAATTATATTATCTCAATAATCAGTTGAGTTCTCTCTCCTATAAAAACACGTACAAGACAAACACACACACATGCAAGAAAAATGAAATTAATAAGACTTTTCTTGACTTCTGTATCTATAATTATATAAATACATTTTTTTTTAAAAAAAAATAAAATTGTTGTTGAATTTTCAATTAATGATGATCCTATTTTCATTTGATACGTGTTGCTTTCGATATCCTTTGTAGGAAATGTTATGAAAAAGGAAATGTCAAAGAATTAATTGAGAAATTTTCCATTTTCAAAATTTGAGTTTTCTTTTCTCTTTCACTTGCACAAGTGTTATTCTTCGTCTAAAATTAAATATTCTTATTTATATTTTATGATGTATGAAATTTAATATTCATATTTCTCATATAATGTTTCACTAATAATCTTTTTAATTTAAAGAATTGCATTGTATTAATTAATGATCTACATTTTTCTCTAATTTCCTTCTAGTCATGTACTAATTAAAACTCTATACCGCTCACTAGAGTAGATTAAGAAAAATGGAAAATTACCATATTAGTTGAAAAATTAATGACTATTTTTCTGATCATGTTTTCCATTTACATGGCGGGGTTCAAAAATTGCGATTTACTATCTTCAGAATTGAGGTCAGTATATCTTTCAATAAATGTTCTTTCCACTTGTAGCTAAATTGTCTGATTCAAATTTAAAATTTCAATGACACTAATTAAAAAATGACTAGATTCTTTTCTCTTTTTTTTTTTTGACTCTTTTCCTACTCAAATATATATTTTCTTAAATAGAATCTTGAATTGCAAATCAAGAATCAGCAAATAGAAGTGCAACTTGCTGAAGCTAATCTCCGGTAATTAAATCTAAAAATTAAATTTTACTTATTAATTCTACTAAACTACTACTAACCATGCTAATATTTTTTCTTGGATTTACAAAGAGATTTCGAGTTGAACCCGGATCAAGAAGCTTCACTTCATCAGCTTTCTTGGTGTGAGAGAAATTTGCTGCAGTGCTATGAGAAAATAAAAGAAATAAAGGTTGGAATATTTTTCCAAAATTTTCTATAATCACAAAGCTAAACTAATTGACTTCTTTTTATTGAAATATGGATCAGAATGAAAAACTAGCAATGGAGAAAGAAGGAGAAACGCAATTGTTGCACAAACAGCCTGGAAATAATAATCTCCACTTTGCTGGATCCAGTTCTTCTGATGGACAGCATGAAATAATGCAAATTGAACCTTTGAGGATCAACCAATACACGTATGTCTACATATTCAATTTTAGCCATTTCTGTAATAATACTCTTCATTTGTTTGGAATTGAATGCTTTTTTTTTTTGTGCAGATATCCAGAAAATATATTCAGTGAGATGCTTGGAAAAGGCAAAGGAAAAGAAGTGGCATATGCTTATGGAGGTCCAGAGTCGACACCAATGAAAAATAACATATCCTATGCTCCAACTCCAACATCATACGACATGGGTAAGTTAGGAGCTTCCAGAAAACCAAGCAGGGTCTTCTTACAATTTGTGGCAGGTAATTGATTTCTTTTCCCCATAGTTTTTATGAACTACCCACTTTTTTTTTTTAATTTGTTCTAAATTATAAGTCAGTTTTTTTTATTTAAAAGTACAACATATTTCTTAGTTAGACAAAAATATCTCTATTTAAAGAGATTGTTAGTATATACAAAAATACATTAAATTCATTTTGAAAGATGTCACGACTATTATATTAAGAAAAAAAAAAATCAAACTAAATCTATCAAATTAGGCCGTATGAAATATTAATTTGTAGTTCAATTTTTTTCTTTGATCATTGAAATTTTCTATATATTGATGTTATTTCAGAGTAATGCCCAACTGCCACCAAGCTCCTATGCAATGAATACCCCTGGAACTGCATTAACTGGAAATGCTGTTCCAAATGAGCTCATTTATGCTCCATCTCAGGCATCACTTTCAATCCCTCGAATATTTTTTTTCTTGCATTAGTTAAATAATTTTTTTCCAGTAAACATCCCCTGATTATTTGATATAAATTAACTTTGATAAAAATTCATTAGAACTGGTCAATCCAAACCAAGATATTGCTATTGTATTTTGTCGCAGGACTATCAATCTGGGCAGAATTTTGGTGGCGAAAGCAGTAACTTCACTCAAAATTGCCTATCTGATCATTATCTGTCTACTTTCCCTCAAAGGTTAATTAATATCACATCTATCCAGGAATAGCAACATTTTCTTGAATCTGTTTTTGTATAGTTTGAAATTCTTTGAACAATTGAAATGATAACTAATAGTGTAACTTCATGTTTCTTCAGCACATGGGCTGATGCTGCTGGTTACAATTGGGATTTGCCTATGCTGCAAAATCAACCAAATACAGTAGTTAACAATATGGACATAGATGTCAATGACAAGGGAAATGAAAATGCTTTCAATGAGATGATTGTATCACCAGCACCTATGGATGAAGCCCCTCATTCTGCATCTGGAGGATCAAATGATTTGTATGATTCCTTTCCTTCACAGGTGATTTTCTCAAATTGCCTTATTTGAATTTTGAAGTGTAATTCAATATAAATCATTGATATTTTATTTCTTGAATAATTCACTAGGATCCTTTGGAAGACAATGCACCATGGACTTATTAGAGCATTCAAGATCAATCGATACTCCTACATTTTGATGATGTGACTTCTAATTAACTGCTTGTGGAAGAATCCGAAGGGAGACCAAGCTTGATGTTGGCTTTAATTTTGACAATTGTTTTTTGTTTACATTTTCTGGATAAACTGCCTAAACATTTCTGGAAATGTTTAAGAAGATATATTTAGTAGTGTAATAAATAAAGCTGTTTTTATAAATTAGACGCTTGCTTATAATTTTAATTTTAGAATATTAGCTTTGATTTTCCTTTAAATAATGCGAGAAGAGTTATAAAAGAAAAATGGTCCGATTATATAGTGTAAGTTAAATTCAAATTTGACCCTCTATATAAATCGATGTATTTTCATTTGGGATCATCTGCTGTTCTTGTAATATTTATGTTCTTGTGATATTTATATAGTTTTTTCAATTGTTAATTAGATTGATATATAAATTTTGGAAATTATTTATAAATATTGGCATGATGTTATAGTAATTATATAACTATAATGATATATAAGCTTCTACCATGTTCTGTCGCCGGCTCCAACGGAATCAAGCTTTAATGTGTTCACGGGTATGGTTATGGATGGAATTTCCACAATGCCAAGTTGATCGATTAACCCTCTTTTGTGAATCTTTGCTGTTCTCAATCAGAGAAGGAAATTTAACCCAAAATGTTATTCATACACATTGCTAATAACAATGAATTAAGAAATGAATAACAGTAGAATGACAAAAATGTCATTCAAAATATGATTAAAAAACTTGGTTGATCGTTGAGAGAGTATCTAATATGTGTAAAAATGAAAGAAAAAAGTTAATGTAAATGTACCACTTTCATCAATAAAAAAAATTGGGGCTAAAAATGTCTATTTGCTTTTGAAAGATTATTAAGTAATTGAATGTTTTTTTTAAGGAAAATTCATTAATTTTAATTAATATTAGTATAATAAATTATGAGATTTATTAGTTAGTCATATGTAATTTTATTAAATTAAAATAATGAGTGATGAAGATATTAAGATAGTGAAATATAAATATTTTTAATTAATACGGTTATTAATAAAATTTTAAATAAAAAATATATTTATTTAAGGAAATTAAATATTAAATTTCCAATAAATTAAATAAAAATGTGAATTATAATATTTTTTGTTTTGGCCTGGCAACCCATCCTCTATGATATCCCGTCAATTTTCCCGCCAAAAAACGTTGGTGGGAGAGACAGAAGCTTCCGAATCCACTGTCATATCCTCCTTCCAGCAGCGACAAACCCTAATTATCATCACATTTTTTAAATTCCAGAGAAGTAGAAGCCGAGGAAGATGAAGGGTGGAACAGTCCAAATCAATTGGCATGGCACCAAACCAGTTCTAACCCTAGATTTTCACCCTTTCTCGGGTCTCCTAGCTACTGGTGGTGCTGATTTTGACATCAAGGTACGACTTTTCCTGTCTTTGAGTATTATCTCTTTTCAATTCATTTGAAATGTGAATTTCAAAATTATTTTTGAAAAAAACTTATGTATTGGCTTGTCCATTAACAGATTAAACACACACATAAACACAAATTATATGTATTAATTTTCAAGTTGATATGTCCTTTGATGTTCCGGTTATTTTCTTTCTCTTATATATATATTTTTTTTTGGGAGGGGTGATTGTGATCTGGATGTCTTTGAATTTTAAAATTATTTTCTTAAGTAAATAGGCTGATTATGTTGAGGAATAATTATAATATGATAAGCAGAGTATTTGTAATAAGAGTTACATTATTGAAAAGTTATGCTTTGATTTCTGAAACAAGACTAATTTTTGTTAAGAAATTGATTAGTTACTGGAATATTTTTCAGCTCTGGGAAATATATTCTGGCGAAGAAGAAAAGAAAGGTCTTGGAGCGACTTATCAAAGTAGCCTTTCTTACCACAGTTCAGCTGTAAATGCACTCCGTTTCTCACCTTCAGGTATCATCAAACAGTAAATAGAATATGACCAATTATGTCTTTCAAAATCCTAAATTGAGTGCATATAGTGTTAGGAATGCTTATGCTGGTTAATCTTAATATTCTTAAATTTCGTCGGCTGATGCTATAGTGTTCCCTGCATGTATGATCTAACATGGTTGTATTAGTTTCCATGGCTGCAATTGAAGATTCCCTGGATTCATTACCCTTGGTTTGGTATAAGAAATTATCTTTTGTATTTATTGAAGAAACAATTCCTGCCAGTAGTTTAAAAATACTTATAAAAAGGTTTACTTTCAGTACAGATTCTTTTCTGTTGAAATACTATCCCAAAAATGAATTGAAGAATGAAAATTGGAGTCACGCCATTGAGAACAACAAGCAGCCTGGGTTAGTTTTATCACCCCCAACTAAATGATAATCCGACTTTATGGTGTTCTTCGGACAAATATGATATGGTCAATCTGGCTTAACAACAAGCTGCTTTTAAAAGTGTCAACGCAGTATAGACTTATAACCTCATTTTTAAGATTTCTGCTGCAGATTGTCTCATGGTTTCCTCAAATGTGAATCACATCCGGTTACTTTTGCCACTTGTTTTTGTCGGGTATAAATTTCAGTGTCTGTGACCCCTTATTATGTGTGCCAGGTTTTCTAATGGATTGATTGATTCACTTTGGTTGCAACAGTAGAATATGTACTCAAAGCACATTGTTGAACGATATCCCATCAACACTCTTTGAAATGTTTAGCTACAGTTGCTTTTCTCTTCCCAGGTTCCTTGACAGGCTCTTTTTACTTGTAATGCATCATACATACAGTGAGAATCATGATTCCCAAACCCATTCTTAGTGAACAAAAACATGGTTAAACAAATTTTGGACTTAACTAAAAATAGTTCAAAGTCTGATAGAAGAGAGTGTCGATGCTTCGGGTCCTTGAATAAAGAGATGTTCTTAAAGGGAAGGAATGTGCATGTCGGTAGGTACCTGGTGGCATGTTGAGAAACTCATTCGTAAGCTCAACAGGATTATTTTTAAGTTTTTCATTGTAGTTGAGCAAAATAGATCCACTTAGGATGCTGTTGGTGTAGTTTGTACAGAAACAAAACTTGGACAAGATAATTTTTCTCCTATAATTAAGAATTATGGTTGGATCCCTTGGCACCAATGAATTATAATCTTTAACATGGTAACAACTGCCTCAGTTAATGCTCATACTATCACAAAAGCATATCCAAAATACACAGTCCATATATATTTGTGCTGTATCTTTGTATGGCTTCAATTTTAGATGGTGCTTGATCTTTGTAAGTCTTCTTCCACTAACTTTAATTTCTTAGCATTTTGTAAAGGAGAGTACAGCAACAAGAACTACTTGTGTGTTTGTTTATATTTTTGGCTTCCAGAATTTGATACAGAAGGCCTTTTCTTTGTTTGGGTGAACATTTCTTTGCTTATCTAAAATGGACTCTGGAATGGAAAATGTGACACCAAACCCTTGCTACATGTTTCACAACCTTTTGTAGTTCATGCTCATTTTGTATGATTATGTACTCAAATCCTGTTCCTTCTAAATGTGCAGGAGACCAACTTGCCTCTGGTGCTGATGGTGTGGACACACTTTATTTTGTTCATCAGTAAATTGTATTTTTACTGCCAATAGTAGATGCCTTATTTTTTTATTTCATTACTATAGGTGGTGAGCTGATTATATGGAAACTACATCCTACTGATGCTGGTGAGGCATGGAAAGTTCTTAAGACATTGTTGTAAGCTTTATACCCAAGCCATTCACTTTCTACTATAAATTATTTCCTGTACTTTCAAAGCTTTTGCCTTTTCATGGTACCATATGGATGTGGGGTTGGGTGTATTGTGCTACTTCATTGCTATTCACTGGACAACAGTAACTTGGGGAAGTTAATCTGATCTTCATCTTGACAAGTTGTGCAGCAGCTATTCTGCTTTTCTCTATAGTAATTAATTGATAACTGCAAACTCTGCATTCATAGCACCAAGATGAGAATTAAAAGCGATCTACAATAGAACTGTAGTAGCACTTATTAAATTCTTCAGGCTTGTGTGTGGTATAATGTAGTAGCATCTATTAGAAGTTCTTAATGGGTATCTTTTATTCTTGGAATATTTTAAGAAAGTAAAGTTGCGTTGACTAACACTTTCACTACTACCTATCAATCCATGCATATGCGCATGCTTCTACTTTGATTTATTTAGTTTGCTAGTATGGAATTGGGATGCGGTGGTTCTGTTCAGTTTGCAATGTCATCATTGTGAACTTTGAAGAAAATAACATATTCATAAGGTCTTGTATGTTATACAATAAATTATCTTAAACATCCCAGAGTGGAAAATGGAATTTTTGGTTTTGTGCTTAATATAATGTCTTAAGTGCCAAAAACAGCATGGATATTTATTTTAATTGAAATGCATTTAACCTGTGCACTCTCAGCACAGGTGATCCTAGGCCTAGCTCACATGAAGTTAGGGTCATACATTTTGGCTATGGAAGATGAAAGCTAGAAATGGAGTCTTGGGATATTATCAATCCAGGGTTAAGCATCCTTATGTTTGGCCAGAGTGTCACATAAAGTCATCAAAATAAAACATGAATATCTAAAAGAACCTCCTTTAACTAGTTATTGGCGTGAAAGAGGCATTGGTTGTTTTGATTTACAGAAGACAAATGTTCTCAAGTCACTGGAATAGTTACATTAAGCATTCTTTTATTTGTGCACCAGATGGGATGTGTACATCAGTTTCAGGCACAATTAACAGATATATGTTGATTGTTGTTGATGCTTCCTATCATCCTTTCCTAACTTGTGTATATTTCCACCACAAAGGAAAAACACTATTTAATAGACTTACAATGTGAGCTTTATGGAAGAGTAGAAATTTGTCGATTCAAGTATTATGACCATCTGTAAAATTTTTATTGATTATCACAGGCATTAAGATTGCATGAGTTTTACTGATGTACTAATATAAAATATAATCAAACTCCTACTGTGGGTTTTGCCAAACATAATCTAATTCTTGAATCGAATGGGGTGCATTAGTAAATACCTAGCAACTGTTAGATGAGATTTGACTAGCTGAGCACTAAACACTTTTCTTTCATCCACTGCTTACTCATAGCTTTTTCTAGGTTTCATCGTAAGGATGTATTGGATTTGAAGTGGTCAACTGATGGTGCTTTCCTTCTTTCTGGATCAGTTGATAATTCTTGCATCATATGGGATGTAAACAAAGGTAAGAAAGAACAATTTGTGGCTATTGTATTTAATAGATTGTTATTCTATAATATGATAGTTCATGTTTATTTCAGGTTGTGTTCACCAGATTTTGGATACTCATTCTCATTATGTACAAGGTGTGGCATGGGACCCACTGGCCAAGTTTATCGCTTCTCTTAGTTCAGATAGAACCTGCCGGGTTTATGTCAACAAGCCATCTAAAGCGAAAGGAAATGAAAGGATAAATTTCGTTTGTCAGCATGTCATCTCAAAAGAGGAAACACAAACACTAGATGAGTTTAAGGTTGGAATGGTTTTATTGCTGTAAGCACTATACACAATATCTAGATTGGTGTTCGTACAGTAAGCCTCATGTTTGGTCTGCAGTCAGGTAGAAATTACCTCTTCCATGATGAGACACTGCCATCTTTTTTCCGAAGATTAGAATGGTCTCCTGATGGATCTTTTTTACTTGTTCCAGCAGGTATTGCCCATGTAGTTTTCACTACAATACTGAAATACTATCATACTATCCTCATTTATGATTCACTTGCTAGATGAGCGGGGAGTCAATATCTTTACCATTGTCAGTGTTGTCATCATCTTGCTGCATTGACATTATGAATCTTTGAGTGGATGTGTTAGCTTGTTGATTTTGTCAGTACTAATATTTAAATTTCGATTTTCATTCGCTCCAATGCTTTCGGTTTATTGGTTCCTAAGGTTGTGTATTGAACTGGCATTGGCATATTAGTGCTTCTGGGGGTTACATTATTCTTTTTACCAACATGGTTCTAATGGGTACTGCTGTAGTTTCTTCTGTATAGAAAAATCTTATCACGACCACAGGCTGCCTTTCTTAAAATTTCTGTATCTTTGCTTGTGACTTGTTAGGTATGCAAGATGGGCTCACATACGAAAATGCTATCTCTGAAAATTGCACTCTCTTTCTTATCTGACAACCATGTTGTGACTGATGATTATTTTCTTCACGCTGTATTAATACTTTCTTTTACTTTCCTTTTTAGGTTCATACAAACTGACTTCAGTTCCTGAGTTCGTAAACACTGCCTATATCTTTTCTAGAAAAGATCTTTCCAGGTGAGGATTAATGCCAACTCTTTATTAGAGGTCATAAATTCTATCCACTCCTTTACAGTTTCTCATTTCTTTTGTTCCTTTGCTCATTCTATGGTTTAGATCTAGATCAGTAACTTTATGCTTTTTATATGCATATTCTTTCTATCAAGTGATAGAAATCACATTCAACAATATGGCTGTCTTCCTTTTCTAATTATCCGGTTGTTCTTTTGAAAAATGTAGGCCCGCGTTGATGCTTCCTGGTGCTAGCAAACCCATAGTGGCAGTGCGCTTCTGCCCTCTGACTTTTAGCTTGCGAGGACTGAACTCATGTATTCTTTTTGGCTGATACCTTCTCATTGCACTTTGGGTTCTATTAAAACATCCATTCACTATATCCTAACAAAAAATCCATGTCATGATTGTACAGCTGCCGCTTTTAAACTTCCTTATCGTCTTATTTTTGCTGTGGCAACCTTGAACTCTTTGTATATCTACGATACAGAGAGTATTGAGCCAATTGCAGTTCTGGCGGGAGTTCATTATGCAGCTATAACAGATATTGCTTGGTACTTTAAGCTCACTTTACTTATTATGTCAATGACTGCATGCTTACTGATTTTGTCAATGCTGTTATATATTCTCTTTTTCACCGATTATCCTAATATCTGATTGTTTATGGTTTCCTTTCTCTTTGAATTTGATATGTATAGGTCAGCCACTGGCAAATATTTGGCACTTTCCTCACAAGATGGTTACTGCACTCTCCTAGAATTCGAAAATCAGGAATTGGGATCTTCAATTTCCTCGTCAGGTTTGCTACTTGTCCATGCATATTCTAAGGAACCATGAATGGCTCTGATAAATATATATTTCAATCTGGCAGAAGATAATAAAGCTCTTAGTGGTGAAAATAGTGCTCCCCTGTTGGACAAAGATGTTTGCGATATAGAAGCCAAACCCAACCACAATATTGCTACTGCTGAAAATGAAAAGACAGAATCAGAGAGTAGGGAAGAGAAGCAAGCTTCAGCAACTCCAATAGCTACTCCTGTTCCAAATAAACCAGCCAAACGTCGTATCACTCCCATGGCAATTGATTGATACAATTTGTTCAAATCTGTATAGAAGCACTACAGAATTTCTGCACCCTACTACTACCCCCCACCGCAGTCATGACAGGGGAATGGTGGTGCTGGTGCAGCTTTGTTGGTTGTAGAAGAGGAAGCCTAGAATTATGTTATTTGATGGTGTGGTTCGAGTGTCTGCAGTTGCAAGTTTTCAACCAATTCTGAAGTAAATAATCCTTTCTTTATTTTAGAATATCTCACTTTCTATAACCATCCTAGGTTTTTAATATTCTTCCTGTCATATTTTACATCTCTGCCGATGTTTTTGGTTCAAACATTTTTCCAGCGCATGTAAAAGTATAAGGAAGTCCATCTTATAATAATCGGTGATCTAGTAATTTTTTACATTATTCCCAATTAGAGACTTGAGCTCTCATATATTTGAAAAACAGAATGAATAAATTATCATGAAATAATAAGCAAAATGTTGCTCGGACCAAATCCATATGAATCACACTTGTGGTTGCATGGTCTTCTTGTCACGTTGAATGTTATCAGAATCTGTTGCAGATGCTGCCATAGCTAAGGGTTGAGGATGATGAGAACTTTTGCTTACAACTTCTTCATGTTTCTTAATCTTTTCCTCAACATGCAAATCCTCATCCATGGTAACTATAACAGTCTGTGTGCCATGAGGGCCAGGAACTATCTCTTCTTGAACCTTGACATGCTCGTCAAATTTGACAATGTCGGTTTCTTGAATGAGTTTCTTCTTTCTCTTCTTGATGAAGCAGCATAGAGCAACTGAGAGGAATGCAAGAAAGAATAATCCACCAAGTGAGACAAAAACAATGATTATTACAGTTGAATGTCCTCCAGGAGGAGAGGGTGGAGTTGGAATGACATGCGGAGGCGGTGGTGGATAAATGGGATGGGATGGTGGTGAAATGGGATGACTTGGTGGTTTTGCTGTTGGGGATGGAGGAGTAAGGGGATGATGTGGTGGTGATGGAGGCGGGTTGGTGGGACCGGGTGGCGGTTTCACAATTGGTGAGGGTGGTGGAATATAAGGATGACTTGGTGGTTTTGCAGCTGGGGTTGGAGGAGTTAGAGGATGCTGGGGTGGTGAAGGAGGGGGGTTGGTAGGATGGGGTGGTGGAATGGAATGACTTGGTGGTTTTGCTGGTGGGGTTGGAGGGCTGGGAGTGTGATGGTCGGATGGTGAGGGTGGAGGCAGTGGCACTTTTGGAGGAGATGGATAATATGGGAAAAAATTATAGTCAAAATTTTGAACGTGAGCCATAATTGATAAGAAAATTTCAAAACAAAAGAGAATTGGAAGAGATTGGTGAAAATGTTGTCATGAAATGTCCCTATTTGTAATGATGAAATAAGGGTTCATTAGTATTTTGTATGCTTATGCTTCTAAGCTTCAAATTGCTTCACTTCATGCAAATGCTACCGTTTGCTGTCATTGATTGCATTGGAAGACACTTTTCTTCTTTGTAGACTGCTCTAAATTCACATTGATATTGAATTGTAGACTAGATTGTATTGTATGTGTTCTCTAGAATGATTGTTATATTTTAGGTTTCTTGGTTTGTTCAAAACAAGAATTCATTTTCAAAGGATCTGTTAGCTCAAGCCAATGGCGCCGACAAGAAAGGAAGCCCTTAACTATTTTCTGGGATTAGTTGAGATATACACCTTAATTTTTTAATATTTTTTTGAGGGTAATGCTTAAATTTGAATTCACGTTTTATTCATAAAATTTGTAGACTTCAAATGAGAGATAGAGAGAGAGGGTTTTGAGGATCAGTTTCAAGTGAACACCACATTTTCGTTGAAGCCTAACAAAAGCCCAAGGACATAGTTCAGTTTGTCTAATCTGTTTTAGGACCATGAATTATCCTTTTCATGACATATACAACATAGTGTTTCTAATCACTCTGGACCAGATAATATTTGTTTTTTGATGGCATCACCTGGAAATCACAGAAGACACTTCTGATTTTGATTATTATTCATCAAAATATATACTCAATTTTAGAGAAATAGTTAATGTTGCATATAATTTTTAATATTGTATAGAAAGTTTAAAGTTGTGAATAAAAATGAGTTATATGATAAACTAAATATACCAATTTCTCAAATGAAAAGTCAACTTCGATGCCGGCTAGTCAAATCCTAGATCAAATTATCAAAACATAAAAATGTTAGAGACGAAAACTGTCAAAATTAATTTTTAGGACAAAAGTATAAAAATGAAATATGTTTGAGACTAAATATGTCAATTTCTCTTCTTATCTTTACGTTGAGTGGTGAAATTTGTTTTTCCTTCCAACTCTTTTTGCATTGATCTTTGTCTTTCTACTAAAAAAGGTTATAAAAATTGGATATTCCATTAATAATGTTATACCTAGGTTAATTCACATGACCTAATTTTCTTTCTATTGGCCATATCTCATAGGGGTAATTTGGAATCTTCTGTATTTGTTTAATTCATCTAATGTCTCCTACATCCGTAGAGAGAGTACAAACTTGCTCATATAGGAATATCATTTCCTTTTCCTCTCGAATGTTACAATGGATACTTTAGATGTAATCTTAATTATTTTGGCTAATTCATAATTATCTCAATGAAATTTATTCTTTTCTTTTTTTTTTCTTTTCAAAAAAAGAAGGTGTGAGACTTAGTCCTTCTGGATGAGTACAGCCTCCTGGAGTGCCCTTTTGGGAAAGTTCAATCTTCAATCCTCATTCGATCATATATTTATTAATTAGCCCACAAAAGTGGTTAGTTCTATATATTTTAGTAGAGTTCAGTAAAGTTCATACTCATACAATTAGTATGCATTTTTACCATTGAACTACAGGTTTCAATTTATGTATATATCCTCTATTTAATAAATAAATATAGAGCTAAATTTTAGCTGAAAATTAAAATATGTAAACAATTTCTGATTCGCATTGAACTTAACAAAAGGTTTCCTGCAATCACTATGCACGCGGACTTCAGCTGCTTCTATTCTTCCCTGGTTTCTCAGTTTGTCTTTTCCCACTTGCGAATAGTATATAGTATTTCTTAACAAAACTTATCATCTCTCCCACTTTTTTATAAGGTTTACAATATTCTATATAGGCTCCAATTGAGGCCATTTTTTCTTCATTCTATTTCCAAAAGAAAAGAATTTTTATTCATTTCTTTTTTTTTTTCCTTCTTGAAAATGAATATGTATTTATTAATCAAAATATGTAGATATAATGGTTACACCTGAATTCCCATTTTTCATGTAGGATTTAGAATTCTTGAAGGCATAAAGTGAAGAAATATCCTTCTTGATTTGAATGAGTTGAAATATAGCATATCCAACAAACCTATTATAATATATGGTTTCCATTTTCTCTGCCTCATACAATAATGAAAATCCAGATGAAGTACAAATATCTCAATTTAGGACATGGGCAGTACAAACATTTTTTTTAAAAATTAAAAATAAAAAAGAACATAAAGAAACTTCAGCCGCTAGACGGGTGGGTTCAGCAAATTAATTAATTTCACGTATAATTATAAAGCTCGAATTATATTTTCGATAATTATCGTATATTTTTAAAAAATCATTTGCTAGTACAAAAACTACTACTTTTTCACCTCCCCATGATTTCAGATTCTGTTTTTATTTTAATTTTTATTAAAAAAAATGATTTTATTTTCTGTCGTTTATCAGAAAGGGGAGATCAGAGAAGGGGGTTTAGGGAAGTAAGAGTGCTTTTAGGGTTTGAAAAGTTAATCAGTAAGCAGAGAGAAAAGAAGAAGATGAGTGCCGTAGAAATAATGATGAAAAATCTGAAAAGCAATTTCCCAGAGGATCATCTAGGGTTTTGAATTTTATCATGACCACTGCAAATATATCATAGAACTTCATCTGTGACTACAAAAGAACAATCATTTGTACACCTTTTTTACTATGTGCTCAAAACCCACACCTCCATTCCCATCATTAACTTCAAAAATGTGTAGACAAAACAAACATACAGATCTATACATACAGAAATATGTATAGAAAACGCACGCACAGATTTGGAGAGGTGGTGGTGGGGGGGGGGGGGCGAGAGGGGAGGGGGTGGTGGGGTAGAATCATATTCAATGGTTCCAACGTCACTGTTTTATTCCCGGGATAGAATCGGCCAAACGAACTTTCTGATGAGGACCAGAAAAACCCTTATTGTATAATATAATTTATATGGATGTACGTAACTCAAGGTAACCGTTATGATTATTCCAATGCCTTTAGTCAACAAAATCCTAACAAACGTTTCTTTGAATCACATGATTTTCCTTACAATAAACAACAATTTTGGCTCAATCCTTAAACATCACAAATCATAAATTATGTACATCAAATCTTTACTACTATTATTACAAGCCCGCTTACTGATTAATCTTCTAGTTTAATTTGTGTATAGAAAAGTTGTAGTTCGAGACTGATCATTCAAATCCCTTTTCCCCTAATCTCGTAATTGTATCAAGAAAGTGATTATTACTCTCTAATTACCTCATTATCGAAGCACATGGGATGAATATTAGCCCCAACACTGTATGTGGTGGTGGTGGTGACGGCGGTGGCAATGGTGGTGGAGCTAAGACCTTTTGCGACAGTCGACCAAGTTGAAGGTTGGGGACAAGTACTAATTGGTTGTTGATTTGCTTGAAGTTGACGGATTTGTCGTTTCAAGAACTTAACATAGCGAATGGCTTCATCAAGCATTGAAGCAGTGTCCATTTTGGTACCTCCCGGAACAAGTCTTTGAAGGATTCTGATTTTCTCACTTATTCTTTCACGGCGATGCCTTGCAGCGACACTTTGAGGATCGTCGCTGATTCGAACGTTTCGCCTTTTGGGTTTCCTTATGGTTGCTGGATCAATATCCACTGGTTGCATTGCAGCAATCTTGAACATCATTTCTTTCATAGCTCCTAATTCCTCTTCTGCTTCTTCTTCCTCTAATTCCTCCATCTGCTGCTGATTCACAATTGGCTGATCATGGCGAAGAACATGATGACCACCTGATGAAGAAGAAGAAGGGATTTGATGATGGTTTTCAAAGGTGGCAAAGTTAGGCCAAAATGTCTCTAAAGGATTAATTGGGTCATGGATATTGATATGATTTTCCATGGCCATGGATATTGCTTCCCAAGTGGAGCTTTTGAGTTTGTGATGATGGTTAATGTCCATATATATATATGTATATATATTCTTAGAGGGAAGAGATGGAAATTATAAATATCCCTATTTAATGTGATCTTTGTATTCTCGCATGAGGTGTGTCTTTTGAAAACGAGCAATTCACTTGTTCTATCCAATAATCTTTCTAAAATAAGGGCAGGAAAGGAAAGGAATGAAACATCTTTAGTGTACCTGCACTCTTGTGAGCTTTCTTAACAATTCTACAGTATTTGCATGTGTGTGAGAGATATAATGATCACTTATATAAGCACTCAAAGGCAGGATCAATTGATAATAATATATAGGCAAATTTTTCTATGTTGATCAATCTTAAGGGAGTATGATGATCATATATTATGGCGAAGAACCGAAAATCTCAGGTTAATTAATTAAGCCTAAGTAGTATTATTTGGTCCACAAATAATCATAGAAAAAAATTGTTCAAAACTCTTTTGGTATCGAAGTCTTGTCAAAATATTATATTTTCATTTTTCTAATTATTGGTCAAATACACATATTAATGGGATAATTATTGGTTTTGTTTCCGTTTTGTACTTATTATGTTAAAATTTGTTGAAACAGCTTGTCCTAATGTTACAGAGAGTTATTGTTCGAAATATAGGTATTGAGTTCCGTACGAGTTAATTAAGTCTCATCTCTTTTCACTTTCTACTCTTTGTCTTTCCTCTCCCTCCCCTTCTCAATATATATATATGTTCATTAAATATGCATATATTTCTAATAATTCATTATTAATTTTTATGTCATAAAGCATTGAAAGATGAGAAAATCATAGATAAATAGGTCAAATTAATATCTTCTTGAGTACAAAGCATAAGATTATTTCAATCGTTTTATTTTATTTCCAGCGTCTAAAATTATAATTGGGCTACTTGCCATATTCATATATATTAAAGATTTTCTAAAATTTTCTCACTTTATTTATTTTTTTAAAAACATTTTAGGGATTCTATACCTTCTAGTGATTTTAACAAAACACACCATTTCATTAATTACTATTTCTCTCACCTTGTTATATCTCTCCCTCTCTCTCTTTGCCTCTCTCATCAAATTAATATTTTGCAAATTATACTCCATCGACCCTTTTTTATAAGTCCTTGGAGGGATATTTACATAGACCAAGGATGCTTTTATTTTCCTAATATACCGGTTCCTATTTATTTTGTTTTGAAAGATAAGAAAGAGATAAATACATTTTGTTTCGGAAATAAGAAAGATATGAGGAAAGATAGAATATTAAATAAGAGTAATATTGAGAAGAAAGCTAGAGTAAAACATCTCTAAAATTTCGTAAAACGATTTATAATTGGAGACAAAGAAAAAGTATTGTAACCACTTAAATGATGGAGGGAGTAATGAATTGAATAGGGTTATTTCTTTTTTCTTATTTTAGGGAATGAATAGGTTTATTTCAATCATTTTATTTTACTCTCCACCATAAATTTTTTTTACATAAATATTGTCATATTCAGACATAGTAAGAATGTGTTAAATTCTTTTACTTTTTTGGTCCCCAAATTATATATCTTCCGGCTAACATTTTTAACTTTATAATGTTTCTCTAATAATTTTCTTTTGTGGTAAACGTACTAGACTCTTTACATGTAGCCAAAAAAGTAAAATGTTTCTGTAATTTTTTTTGTTTTGCCCTTTGGTATGTAGATTCTGGTACAAGAGAGAAAAATACAAAAATTTTAAAAATAAAATTTTTCTTTTTATGTGTAAACGGTTTGGTTTTACCACATAATTAGTAAATTAGAGAAAAATTAAACAAAAAAATATAGTAGATCACGATGCCCCTAGAGTTTCAACAGTCAAGGAATAGCCTTCTCACAAGTTTAAATATGTTCATAAAGTCTTCATCACTAATGCTTTTCCATATAGAAGCAAAATAATGATGGGTTTGAATACTTTTCTTTCTTCAATCAGATCTATCTGTGTGATCACTTCGTTAGGATTGCTTTCCATTGTCGAACTGAGCAAAAGTCACTAAAGATTTCACTCAGCTTTCACACTTTGCCTATCTACCCTAGTGGAGTGTTGAAATGAAACAGAATATAACCTAATCTTTAAGTGGAGGAATTAATTGAATTGACCATTTTACCATATGAAAAAGAGACCATGTGTGTATTAGCTCAAAAATAGTTTGGAGGAAGAAAAAAAACCAAAATGGCTGAATGAAAATAGTTTTGAGACCAAATTAACTAATTTTTTCTTGAGGGAATTCACTAAGCTGACTATTTACCCTTGAATAAGAAGTCATGTACATGACACATGCATTTACTCACAGGAAACTGACACAAAGGTTGCTGGAGGGTTAGTCCAAGAATAGTTTATGGACCAAAAAAGAAGGAAAAAAGAAGATAAATAGACCAAATTGGCTAAATTGAAATAGTTTGGGGTACCAAAGTGACTAATTTTTCTCTTCTCTCTTTTCTGACTTTAAAATCAATTAATTTCAAATGTATTGTCTAAATATTTATAAATAAAAAAAGCTTCAAAACTAGTAATAGTTGCATTGAAAAGTTAACTAATTAATACAGAATTTCGGTACAAGGGCAAAATTAAAAGAACATTTCAGTACAACCTTTATTTAGAAATAAGACAAGTAAATTTTACAACAATAAAAAAGGAAACTATGATATAATTTTTAAATGGAGGGGTATGTTTTTTATAAATTTCTATACTTCCTTAATTCTTGAATCATGTCCTAAATTAACAAGATTTTTTAGTTGGAGAAAGTATAATATATTTTTAAAGATAATAGAATTCATTGTTGTTACTAAATCCGTACAGTGAGTAAATCATTATATAAAAATAGACCTAATCATCTTTCTTGTAGATTATGAACTGCAAATGCATATTATCAAACTAGTAATGTAGAGTTAATATTCAAGTATCGTTCCACGAAGACTTGATTGCTACTAATTATCGTAATTAAATTAACCCTAATTTTATTTGAACAAAACTAAAAAGGGTGATTTCTACCTTATTAAAATTAAAACTAGGAAAATAGAAAACTCAAACTCAATGATGATGAATCAAAATGTGAGTAAACCTAGGGTTTCCTACTTCATCGAGACAAATCCTATTAAAGTTCTCCAATTTAATAAATTAATGAGCTATTCTTATGGTGCTAGTAAATCTTTCTAATTTATTTATTAATCTTTCTCAAGAATTAACAAATTATTTTAATGAGCAATTTATTTACATCTTTGTGATAAATTAAACCCATCAAAATTTATTAAGAAGAAAAGATTCGTTATACTGCACAAGTTAAACATGTATATCTCTATCCCATAAAATCTCATGGTATTCTGATTATGACAAATTCAATTATCTACTCTCGATCTCAAATCAAATCTCTAAATTTTGTAAAATTTGACCAGACTTTCACAATACTCAGCATAATATTGGAATAAATATCAATCTATTGAATTGGGAAAACAATAAAATCAATATATGATTACATCGTAACCCTAGAATCGAAATTTAGTTCACGTTTTCAAAAATAAACATCCTAACAAGAGTTTTAGACATAGACATAGAAATAGAAAAGAGAAAGAAGATAAACTAATCCTTAGAAAAACCCTAGTTGAAAGATTCGATCTTGTCTCCATGAGGTTCTTCCTTCGATCTTTGCGAAATCCCCTTCTTGTGTCTTTGTTTCCAGCCCTAGTCTCTATCCCAAATTTCTCCATTTTACGCCAATTTCCCTCTCTTCCTTTAATAATAAGTGCCTCCCATTTTGTCCTATTTTAAGAAAAGAGATTTATGTTTTCATTTTTCTTTTTTTCATTTTTTTTCTTTTCTTAAAAAGGGCAAAATTTGGAATTCCACCAAATCTTCAAAATTTCCATAAAATTAGGACTCCAAACACCTTTTTAGAGACTCCTCTTCATATGCCAAAAAACAACACAAAACACATCAAATTCACAAGAAAACTCGAGAACTTACTCAATATTAAGATTAAAAATATTTAATTTTTGTAAATAAAATATTCACTCATCATTCTTTAAATTGAATATATCAATTTTAGCATAACGACAACAATTAATCATAACTAACAATAATCAAAGAGTAACCATGAGTACTGCAACACTCAAATCACATTTTGTACCCTGAAGTAAAATAAGAAATGTGATGTGGGACCACCATGATTTTTAGGTGATCAAGGGCTATGATAATCTTTCCATTTTTGAAGAAGTACTTCAAGGTGAAGCAATGCATTTATTGAAAATATATATGCTTTGCCTCAATTCCTAGACTTCTCTTTAGGCTTCTGGTACATGACCATCACCATCATATAAGAAAATATCCAAATATTTTTGGAGGTATATCATTTCTCACGAAATAAAATTTGAAGTCTAACAAAAACAATGGCGTTATTGGGATCTAAAGTCATCATAGATCACACCAATAGAGTTTAATGGTTATCTAGTTAAAGTACTTTGTCCTTGAGCAATTAATTAGGCATTAACTCATCAAGTTGACAACTCTGAAATGTAATGATCATTTTATATACTCACCTTCTCTTTTTACATTCTCTTATATACACCGTGAAAGAGGATTGTTAAATACATTTCCTCCTATAGTTTAAAAAGATAAAGATGCCATCCTATTTTTTCAAAGAAATATTGTTACAAAACTTATATTTGTGTGTGTGTATGTATATATATATATATATATATATATATATTTATATATTGGGATAGAAATAATATTTTCAAATTTATTTTATAGAATTATATAAGTATTAATTATTGATATTTTTCCAATATTACCCCTATCATTCTTTTCTACTCCATAAGTAATTTGACAGGAGCATTTTAGAGTATTTTTCTAAAGCAATATATTATTTTTAAAAATTTTAACTTGTTTGTAAAAGATCTTTAAAAAAAATTATATACAAAATTATAAAATAACAAAGTCTGATCCACTTTGAATATTCCAACTGGCCGGGAATAATAATAGGAGATACTTGGGTTTACCTTTTCTGATAGATAAATCCAAATAACAATTTTCCAATTTATCTAAGACAAAATATTGAAAAAATGTCAATATAGCTTCAAAGATAAATTTCTTTCCCATCAAATCAGTTTCTCAAGTCCCACTTATGCCACAAGTCGCTTCAAGTTACTAAGAGCATCTTCATTGATCCACGATTAACATTAAATAAATTTTCACAAGTGACATTCAATGAGTGAAATGCCAATTCACATTGAATTAATATTATCAAATGAGTTGACGATAAACTTTAAGAATCATTATTTAATATATAGTGTTAACAGTCAATTGTATTATGTATGTATTATTTGCTAATTATTGAATTTATTCAAAAGTAAAACATATTTATTGTTATATGTTGAGTTAGTATTCTAGATAATGTCAATAAATAATATTCTTTTTTATATTATCATAGACATGTCAGTATATTGTGATCACATAATGTGCCATACTTTTTTTCACAATGAAAATTATCTAAATGGACTTTGGACTTTGTGCTACTGAATTTTTGGTGGAAAACTACAAAAGAACATCGTAGAATAACTTGAAACTTATATGTGGACTTCTCTTTTATCTTCTCTAAAGTGCTAACTGTCTCGGCTTTAGAGACATTGAACGTTTTAATTTTACTCTCTCGGCAAATAGATATATGGCGTCACCTGCAAAACCCCAGTTTCTATTGTAGCCCAAGTGTTTAATGAAAGAAAAATATTGTCCCTCTTGTTTACTAGTAGTGGAATTATATGTATTTAGACTATGTTTCCATGGATTTATTATATAATTTCTACTTCAATTTCGATTCTTTAAGATCTATGTTAGTACTTTATGATTTGAATTGGGGGTGTGTGTTTAATTGACTAATTAATTAATTATTATCTACAATTGAGCTTTTGATTCCGATTACTAGGTCTTAGTTGAGCTAGTAATATATTGATCTATGATTTATTGTGTACTTAATTGATGATGATAGGTGATTGATTGTCTAGATTCAATGTGAATCCTTGCTCTTAAAAAAAAAACAATGTGAATCCTTGGTTTTACTATTGCTATTAAATTTTCCATAATTGCTAATTGATTATTAATAGTTGAGATTCTATTGTAAGTTTGGATTTATGATTTCTTGTTTATGATGAGTAGATTATTATATGTATTCCAATCTTGGTTGATTTAATTGCTTGATTTGGAGGGATAATTAATTTCCTATGTTTAAGGGAATTTCTAGATTAGGATTTTCTTTTTTCTTTTGAAAAGCAATTTCTAGTTTAGGTTGAGGGCCAACATTACAATCTTGATGTGTTGATGCTAATTCCTCTTGATTAACAATCTATAAACGAATTGATTGATGATTGTGATATTGTTGATTACCTGAGATTTACAGGTTAATTAACCACAGAGATTGTGAACACATCTAATTCACATAGGTCAAAATCATTAGGCATTTTGTTGTAATGGAATTATATTTTTATTGCATATGATTATGTGAATTTCAAGGTCTAAATACCACTTAGATCATAGCTTGCTTCCCTGCCTTTTGATCGACTCACTCGTCCTTGTGGATTAATCCTTTGCTACGCCATACTATAAATTTGTATGATGTAGGTACATTTCATATAGACATTGGGGTTATATTTCATAGAATTTTATTTTAAATTTGTTGTAATTGTTAGCATAGCATTTTATGAACCCTAAAATAAACCTACAGTGTATATGACCACTGTTAAGCCAAGTATATATATATACACACACACACTAGCTTCACTCTAAAATCTAATCCCTCCTGACTTCATTTCCATATTAAACCACAAAAGATTTTTAAGAAGGCCAATTATATGTATACACACTTGTATAGTCTTATTTCATAAATAGGTCATCAAATTCTTCCTTACTGATATTGGGGTAATGGTATGTTATTAGGGGTTAACCATAATATTCGATAGTGTATAGAGTAATAATATAGAAGCTATACTGTTATTTTTATTAATATATACTTTTTGTCCTAAAATATTGGTAATTTTAGTCTTATCTTTTTCATATAACAATGAACTTTTTTTATTTCTAACTTTATTATTATATCTTGAAAATAAAAAGAAAGAAAGAAAGTTTGAGACAAAAACATAAGTAATAATTATGAACAATAAAAAAAACTCTAATAATTTATAAAAAGGGATGACAAAGTAATAACTAAATAATCATTATCCACATTAATCTAGGGTGATTAAATAAATAATTATTAATGAGTGGGCCCTTTGCCACCTATTGTTTTACGGATTACCTATAAATTCTCTTAGGCCTTTAAATTATTGATAAACAAAAGACAATCCTTACACTTTAATATTTTGCCATAATAAAAATACAAGATTGTCTTGGGAGATTAGAGAGTGAAAGATTATGCCTATGTTTGGATTGATTTTCAAAATTATTTTTTCAATTCTTTATAAAAAAAGTACTTTCTTTTTTTTACTTTTTCATTAGAGCTGATGATATTTGTTAATTAGCCGTTCTCATTGGGAATCACTTGATGACAGAAATAGCTTATAGACATTGGGAATCAGTTTTTTAAATGGCTAGTAAATAGAAAAGTCAAGTCAACTCACTACTCTCACTGCTTCAAACATGCATAAAAGACTCTAAAGATGATTGGGTCATGAAGTCACTCGTCTCAAGAGATATATAATAATGAAGATCTTGGAATAATGAAGTTTGATGCTAAAGAAAATTGACACAGTATGAAGATCTTGGAATAATGAAGTTTGATGCTAAAGAAAATTGACACAGTCATTCTACGATAAATAGAGTAATGAAGACAGAGCAAAGAATCCATAACAATTCAGTTTTTATCAAATTACTTTTCCAGCTTTATCTTTCTTGCTTTTCTTAAGTTTAGAGGTTGCTTAGCTACTTTTTTTTACTGCTTTCTTTTACCGCTTTATAGTTTCAATATTTATCTTGCTTTAACCTTAGGAACAAGTTAATTAGTTCGATAGTTCTTCGTAACTGTTTAGACGGTTCAAAGTAATAAAATTCATCCATCTATTCCACCAATTCCAAAGTCCTATTGTTCAACAATTTATCAATTTTGTATTGCACCGATAGATATTGAGAGGCTTTCTATAGTTTCTTAAATCACTCATCCTTAAAAAAATTTCTACAAACTCCACGACTAATCTAAACTGAATCTCGGAACTATTTTGTGGTCATTAAAATTAACTGATTCAGGACTCAATGGCTGGCAAACCTATTTGATGACTAGCTCAATCACTTGATGAAAATTTTAACGAAAACACTTTTTAATTAAAATTATAATATCAAACAATTTATTAACTACATTTTATATATTTTATATTATTATTAATTATGTATAACCCAAAACATATCAATTAGTTTTCAATTGAGAAAAATTATTATTCAAACATAACTCTATTTCAAAAATAAAACAAAAAAACACTTTCAAAACTCAATACAAATATAATTTCAATCTTTCACTAAAAATGTTTTAAGTTTTAGGATCTATGTGGAAGTTGGATGTCTCATGCTTACATCAGTGAGTTTCATGAATTAATCACAAACTCGTAAAGATTTCTTACCAGTGTGAATATTATTGTTGCTTGAGATTATTCATCAATATCGGATGGCAGAACTTGCTTAGGTCTAAGAACTTTGTATGTATATATATATATATATATATATATATATATATATATATGCATATTTTCAAAAGAAATGGAGCATATAATTAACCCTTCTTCAGGTAAAATTAAAAATAACATGATTTAAATTTTCATTTTGTTAGTCAGAGTATTTGTTGATACATTGCTTGAGTTTTATATATGTTGCTTATATTAAAGAGTGAAAATAATTATTATAATTAATTCTAATTAAAACTCGGAATATAAATGTGAGAATATATCATTGCACAATTCAAAGTACTTCCCATGTGACTTAAATTAACCTGGAAAAATGAAGCTTTTGACATGTAACGTTTGCCTTGAATTAGCTCAGCAATGCTATACGTCTAGACAGCTCTAGTACACCAGACAAGGTGTTATGTTTGCATAGTTTAAGCTTTACTGATTTATTATCATATTTTGTATAATGTCATCAATTGCATTTAATTATACAACAATTTTCTGCTTTGATTGTTGTTTTTCCCTTTATGTTTTTAGATTTCTTTTCAATTAATTTAGCTATAGAATACATAAATTTTAAAGAATTTAATTTGGAGAAAAATAAAAAAAAGATTGAGAAGAACAAAAAGGATGGAAATGCTTGAATGCAAAAGCTGCTATGATAATTGATAAATTGAGAAACAACAATTAATCAGGAAGATGCTCGAGACATCATTCATCTAATTTCCTTTTCTGGAAATTAATCTTTTTCATATATTGTCAAGGCAGTACCCTTTAATTGAAGACCAACCAACCACTCTCTGGAAAAAGTTGTAGCTGATCTCACCTTATCAATAATGCTAGATATGCCAGATGAAAGCTCATTTATCGACATAATATATATAGATATATTAACTCGTCTGAAAATATAAATTGTTAAATTCACTTTCACACAAATCAAGAAAAAAATTTGTTACTAAAATGCTATTAATTATTATTTTTTAGAAATAAGAAAGAGAAAATAAAGTTTATTTTGAGAAGAAGAAAAATATATTAGTTTTATTTTGGAAATAAGAAAGAGGTGAGATGAGAGATAAAAGTAAATAAGAAAATAATACTAGAAGTTAATGATGAAATATTTATAAAATTTTGTAAAATAATTTGTATTTTAAAATAAGAAAAAATTCATACAACATACTTTCACGCGAGGAGAAGAAGAGTTCACCAAGTGGATGCTTGGTGATTCCGCCTGTTAGTTAGTTTTGGACATATGAATAAATACAATTCCATTTTGTAGGAATTGATTTACAAAAGGAATTTTATGAGTGTTCCCTTGCGAAGTTGAAATTTCTCTCTTTTGTTTTTTTTTTTTAATTACGAAGTCGAATATTTGAAACGTATAAATATATATACAAGTTTTGTAAATGATCTATGAATGCAGACTTAGGCAATAGATAAGTTAATAACTACGTCATGATAACATTGGAACAAGACGTGTACTAAGCCTACGGAACACGACAAAATCTCTCTCTCTCTCTCTCTCTCTCTCTCTATATATATATATATATATATATATATATATTGCTTTAATTTGTGTCTTAAACTTTGAATAAGCAACCTATATAGAGAGCTAGGGCTAATGAATAATATCTAAATCTTACACGGATAGTCAGCCGACTACATTATTGAAAAAATATCTAGAAAGACAATGTGGTTTTAAATTTACAATATTTTCTTAAACTTAAAGTAATTAAGAAATGGACAAGAAAATGGATTGGAATTTTTTCATCAAATTCATCATTTTCCATAAAAATATATTTCGAAACAAATTTTTACCACTTAAATTTTTATCACATCAAAATTTTAAATTCTCTCGTAACTTCATAAATGGTCTCATATATTCACATAAATAATATTTTTTATTAAAAATAATCTCAAATAATTTATTAATTATATTTATATATTTTATATTGTTATTAATAATGTGAGACCTAAAAAATATATTATTAAAGTTTTAATTCCCTAACTTAAAAAAAACATTTCAATTCTCAATAAAAAAATTATTATTCAAACACAAAAACTATCATCATTTCAAAAACAAAACAAAAAAAATAATTTTTAAATTTCAATGCAAATAGATGTTTTGACTCTTCAACTTTCGCAGCTTTTCTTTTTTTAAAAAAAAAAAAACTTTCGCATTTTAGCTTGGATTTTGTACGTACAGTGCTTTTCTGTTTAGTTGTATTTTTTATGCAGCATAAATAAAGCATGCACATGTCTGTTCCAGAAAATTGGAAACATGACAATTGGTGTGTTTTTTTAAGGAATTTGTGTTTACTAATTTTAATTTAAACATTATCTTAAAGTACAGAATTTTTAAAATCATTATTTATATAAATTCCATGATCTTAGTCTCAATACTCTTCTATGGCAATATATGCAATCTCATATATAGTATCCCGAATAACTAGGTCCGATCAATCCAAAATTCGATTTAGGAAGATAACTCAGAGTCTTAATTTAGGAGATTGAGATAAGTGGCTTTCTAATTAAGGTCACAAATTCGACTTTTACTTGAAGTGTCATGTTGAAAAAATATTCGATTAGATTTTTATTTGGAGTAAGAGGCAGACTTGGAGATAAGTGTTTTCAATATTCAAGAATTTAAAAAAAAAAGAAAAAGATTATATACACAAAGACCAAAAAATAGATAAAAAAAAAAAGGGGTCACTAAAATTATGGTCCCAAGTATTAAAAAGAAAAAAAAAGAAGAAAAAATGGTACACCGTGTTTAAAAAGGATAGAGCTATGCCCTCATCAAAAGAGACTGGCTTTTTCAAAACATTCCACAAACGGAAAAATCACATTACGAGAAGAATTGAATAGATATCAGAGCCTTCTCATTCATGAGCACAGAGTACCATAGCTAGAAAAGAGTGAGTAAGAAAGTCATCAAATTCAACAAAGAATTTCCTCCTCATAGTCTGCACTGACAATTACTAGTTTTATAGCCAAAACTTTCAACTTTTCTATAAAAGGAAAAGTGGTGAAAAAAGTGAATGTTTCAATTGTTTGGTCTTAAAATGGTTTAAAGAAAAAATGGTCCGCTCATAGGATTAGGTCATGCAATTTAGACGTTTGAAATGATTCAGAAAATTCACACACACTTTTTTGGGTTTTCTCTCTAGAGAAAAAAGAATTCAAATCAGTTATGAATTGATCAATTAATAATCAATGAATTGTACAATTTTTTATTTCCCCTTTGCATTGAATGCTTTTTTAGTTGTAGTACTCCCTTGCCCATCATGCAATTTGATAAACATACCATGTTTGTCCTAAAACGTAGGGAACAGAAAGATTGAAGTGAGGAACAGTGAGTAAAACCATGAGGAACCCTTTTTGCCTCTTTGATTGTTGCATGCTTATTGATGCTTGGAACCATGAAGAAATTGTGGTTAATTCTTTAGCTCTCACCATATTTAAAGTTTAATCATTATCAAAAACTTCCATGCTTTATGATTCAATATACATATGCTTTCATTTTCCATTATAATCCGTATTGACATGCATCATTGAGAGAATTAATTAGGCTAAAACCATTGTTTAAATTGTGCTGCCAAAGGTTAGAAACATATATACTATCACTTTTATTTATATAACAAAGTATTCAAGAATTCATGTGGAAAGGCACTACCAACTTTTCTGCTATTTTTCTTCCAATCCATGTGTGTTGATACTTTTAATATTTCCATTGTCAAGTTCAAAGTGGGAAAGTATGTAGGAAATATCAATTTAAGAATAGGACTACTCATGATATAAAATGTAGCAGCATTTGAAATTTTTGTGATCTAGATTCTTGATTTAAAGGCCTTATCCCGTAGTACGTTCTCCCAATTCTTTTTTCTTTTCTTTTTTTAAAATCATTTGTTCTTTCAATCAGATACAAAAACACACAACGGGTTGTTAGAACTCAGAATGCAAATCAAATTGGGGGAGAGAAAGAGAACAGAAAGATTAGGTTCCCTTTCACAAAGAAAATACGTTTATAAGCTCTTGATTAAGATGAAATTCAATAGATGGACTAAATGACAAGGAAAAGATAGTTGATCGAGATGTCCCTCTTCTGAAACTGTATGACTGCTAAACATAGAATGATTAGGTTATATGTCAACAATGGAAAACACCATTAATCAAAATGATATTCCATAAAGGGGGCAGTGATACATGTAGCTAGGAGTTATATTATTTAATCTAAAATGTACGTATCAAAGAATTATGGGCAATCATGTCTTACATATTAATTCTTTGCCCAGGCCAAAGGGAATTAATTATAAAAATTCATTTAATAATGTTATGACGTAAAACCTCACAGAATAATAGAAACAAAGGATATTATTGATTAGCGCTATTACTTCTTTTGAAAATTAACTTAACCTATATTATCTGAGATCATTACGTTGATGGTCTATGACACAGCTTCTAAATGTGTTTCAAGCAGTTTGCATTCGACTAGATTGATAGTGAATATCAATATGCTCATAATCAAGGAATTCAAAACCCAGTAAGTACCTATTTCATAACTATTTCTATTCCATTTAGCTGTTTCATATCTCTTTTCATCCAAGACACAACATCTATCTACGTTAACTTTCATTGTCATAAGACTATGAGCCGGCAACTATATATTATCACATGCTTTTTTTAATTAAGCATCATATTGTTCATTCCCCATGTAGCTAGGCTTCAAGTGAATGAGGAAGGGTATTTGTACACCCCGGCACAAGTGTCCTCATAAGAGTGTTTCTTGGCACAATATATAGTTGCAGATGAAAATGAAAGACATGGGTTTTACAATGCGTGCAAAAAATGCAACAATAGTGTGTAATTTCGATGGAAGGCCTATTTTTTCTATCCAAAATGTGAGAAAAAAGGGTTCATAATGTCATGTCAATGTAAGTAGAACTTTGAGTTTTATTTCCATTATATAACACTATGTCAACACCTAAACTTGAACTTTTGTAAACTGGTATAAACTGCAAGCTAGGGTTGTGGATGATCATGGCAATTGTTCCTTTATATTGTTTGAGAGATAAGCAAAAGACTTGCTCCAAATTAGTGCAAATGGCCTCAAAAAGGATATGGATAAGGTATGCAAATATGTTTTGTATTGATTATATTCTCATAATTTTAAATTTCTGTCTTTATTTAATAACCCATAATATTTTTATTTAGATAATGAAATATGAATGAAGATTTATCAAAATTCATTAGATAAACTAACAAATGCAGGATTAGTCATCGATTGATCATGTTTCCAATTTAAGCTTTGATTTCAATTTCTTGGCCACTTCTTCCGATTTGGTATGTGAATTGGATTTGGTTTAAATTTTGGGCCAACCCCAAAAATTCTATCTTTCCTTTTCAATTTTATTTTCTATCTTGGGCTTTATTTTACTGGGCTCTTCTTCCCCACTTCATTCCATTTGAACTTCCATCTGCATTTTTAATCTTCAACCCAATTTATAATTCCCAACAAAATAATATAAATTGTAATAAAGTCCAATATAGGAAATTTATAAAAATAATATTAATTTATTTTAACCCATAAAATATATAGAGTTAAAATAATAATTGAACAATTAAAGCTCATTTAACCCTATTAATATGATAAATAGATAAAATCTATGTCAAAATTAAGAAAAAAATTAAAAAAGGGAAATAAGAAAATTATAGACTATACTAAAGTTCATTGTTATTTCTTCCTTAAAAATTTAAAACCATATTTACTATACTAAATTTTAGGGGTCTAGGTGGTTTAAACCACCATTATTTGTTCCTTTATGCGGATAATTACAAAAAGGAGAAGAAAAAAAAAAGGCTTGAGGAACATTCACTCGGTGGATAAAATTCGAGGAAGGAAACAAAAAATACTCTCCAAACATCATGGTGGTTTAAGCCACAGATCATGGGAAAGATATGCCTCACGCACTGGAAAATGGCATTTAGTATGATGATGAATAGGGTTGCAAATGAGTGATTCTTGTGGCTGTTGAATCGCTCGCGAGCCACCTCTATCTATATATATAATTTAATTTTTAAATAAAAATAATTAGAGTTCGAGTCGAGCTCCAACTTGTTAAAAATTTGACAAAGTTAAGATTGAACTCATCTTGACTAATTTGCAAACCTGATGATGAATATAAAAAGTTAAAATAATAGATAAATGATATGATTAAAAAATGATAAATAGTTTGAGAATATAAAAGGATAGAATAAAAGATAAAGATATAATTGAAAAAACATAATAGTTTGAAGGCATTTTTTGCTATTTTCCCCCATTAATGTGATTAGTAGTTAGATTATATAAGTTTAGTAAAATTGAAATCCTTCAATTAAAAAGATTGTTACAAGAACTTTAAATAAAAAATATGATTACTATGTACATATACACGCACGTGAGACTTTTCATCTGGCCTTTAGCGCCATTTTATTGCAAATTATAATGTTACAAATTAATGTTTCACTTATGCATGAATCCATTTGGTAACTAGCTCTATATAAATAAGTAGTTTCCAATGCATTTTCATGTATGGTTAATTTTGAAAACCAAGTAGCAAAATGCTTAACCAAATTCCTCCAATGGCCACTAAATCTGAAGTTGTTGAAGTTGAAGCTGAAGCAGAATCAAATATGAAAATCTTCTTCTCCCCTGTAATATTGATCAATAATGTATGATATATATGTATTCTAAGATATCTAATCTACCCTGTCAATTAATGAATGAGGTATAGGGATCCAATCATCACCTTGGATGAAATTTTGTACTGAGTATGTGTTAACATGTTCAGCTGGTATTTTGCTACTCCAAGGGACTCTTCCAGATGTATTAGCACCAGGGCCTTTATTCTCAAACTCACCATAGTAAAGGGTATCCAAGGCAAAATCACCACTCCATGGCAGCCATCCTTCTGGTGAAATAAGCTCTGCCAATGTACAGTTCATGAAAACAGTCCTTGAATACTGCTTCCATGGCCTTCCTAGATATGTTTTGTGCACCTTTGGATTCTTGTGGTAGTATGACATATATTCTTCTGTACCATTGATGGTGCAATTCTTGAAAACAAAGCCTGTGGATTGTGCAGGGAGATTTCTACCATGGGCCGTTATGGCATTTTTCTCTCCCTTTTCGGGATCGTTTGTTCGAGAGGCGACAAGAAGGAGACAATCTTGAAAAATTGCTGCTGCATTTCCAAATATGAAATCTATATTGCCCTGAATCTTGCAAGATTTGTAGAATTGGCGGAGGGAGTGAGGATAAAGAGTGTCTTGATTCCCTATGAATTCACAATTTTCTATAACTGAGTGATCAGATGATGATCTAAAAGCCACTGCTTGTTGTGCAGCAGAACCTGCTGTGTTTTGGATTGTGAGATCTCTGGCCATGAATCCATCACCAGCAACTCCTGCAAAATGATTCTTTTAAGTATTAGGACATATCCAAAATATTTTAGAAGAACAGAGTGATTCAAAAACTTATGGATCCTTTTGTTTTAAAAGAAAGTATTTTTGCATTGCCTAAGAGAATGAAATAAACTAAACAAACATGAAGATACTAACAAATGGAAAATACGCATTGCTATTTAAGAAAATTACAAGACAGAATTAATCTCTTTGGAAATGTAAATTATAAGCACATTCTCACCATCCCAAAATATAAGATATTGGTTTAAAATACCATAATTTATTATGGTTGCTCTTTTTTGAAATTAAAATTATTTAATATGAGAGATAAAATAAATATGAATAATATTTAAAAATAATATATAAAATAACTATAAAAATTAGTAAAATATCTTATATTTTAAAATAATAGAATTTGCTTCTAACGATAAAATAGTTCTTTAAATGCTAGAATTAAACAAAAATAGAGTATCAAATAATTTCCTTCAAATGAAAATTAAAACTAACAAAACGGCAAGAGTAAAACAAATTCCCTAATAAGATGATAATATATTGTTGTTAAAAAAATAAAAATAAAAAGAGAAAGATTATATAATTGGTAGATATAGATAGCCCAATATTTATCAAAAGAAAAAACAGAAAAAAAAGAAAAAAGATATAGATAGCCCAAGATACGGAAAATACGAAATTCCGTGGTCCGTTCGTCTAAGATACTAGTAATTGTCAGCATCATCTCTTGTGGATCTTTCCTTAGATTTTTATCTTTTTTAGTTCCCTTTCCTCTTTGTATAATATCTCACCTCATTTACAATATAATCCTCTTTTGGAATTAAAGGTTTTTGCGTTTTATCCGGAATTGAATGTATGTTTTTCTTAAATAAATAAATTTTTTATTTAAAATTTTATTAATATTTTTCTTTAATTTAAAATAATGTTATCTCACTAACTTATTGTGTCTATTTATTACTATTTTAATTTAAGTGATTTACATTTCATTAAATTATAAGTCTCATAATTTATTATATTAATATTAATAATAATTTTATAAGTTAATTGAAATAAAAAAATTTAAAATTTTAAACAAGTCAAAAGTATACATTTAAATCTAGATGAATAAAGTATTTCATAACACAAGTAAATGTTTTGAATTAATTAATTTACTACGTATTCGTGAACCCAAATCAAAAGAAAAAAAACCTACTTAATAAATTATGATGTCTACGGTACACATTCCGAATGAATAGGTTTCGATATAAATTTTTCATTGGTAAGAATTCTTTATGTCGACATAAATTCTTTATTATAATTATAAAATAATAAATAATAAATAATGAATGTGAATAAATAATATTTTTTTAAAAAAACTTTGTCCGAAGAGAAATAGTATGAATTTGTTTCCAAAAAATAAAAAGAAAAGAGAAATAATATGAATATTGTAAAGCGTTTCACTTTTTATAATTAAGTAAGAAAAACGTAATTATCTAATAACCAACTAATTTTCTAGATTTCAGTCTCATTATGTTTATAAACCTTCAATATTCATAACTAAATGTTTATATCTAAATGACCTTTACAAAGTCAAGTTAGTATAAAAAATTTAATAAATTAAGTTAGTATTGGACTTGAGAAGAAAAGGACCTCTCGGACTCGAGTCCACAACCACATGGGTAAAGAACCTTATGCCCTACTGAGTCAACTAGACAAGCTATTGAAAGCATACAAATGTATGCATTTAGGGCACCAACAATATTCTCAAGATTTCCATTTCTTTATTAATTTCTTAAAAAAAGAAAAAAAAAATCCAAACGCCATTTACATTTACACTAGTCCTAAAACATTAATTTAGTGTAGTGGCGTTTAATTGGCTTAAAAAATAAATCTATAAATAAGACTATCTTTATCACATTTCAATTATTCATGTTTCTTATTTTATTATATACATTTCAATTGGAATGGGAAGGGAAAAATATTAATAGTTGAAAAACTTTCTTCTTGCATTAAAATATAAATATCTTTACAAAATTTTATGAATATTTAATCATTGATTTTCAATATTACTCTTTCTTATTTTTATTTCTCTATCTTACATCTTTTTTATTTTCAAAACAAAGCATTTATATTTTCTTTTACTCAAAATAAACTTTCTTTTCTCTTTCTTATTTCCAATACATAATAATTAAAGGCATTTTAAGAACAAAACAAGTTTATTGATACGTATAAAAATGAATCCAATGATAAAGAATTTTCTTCTATTGTTTGGAAAATATATGAGAAGAATTTTCAATTTAGAATTTCTAAATATTGTGTAGATATTTTCCTATGGAATTTATTGATTGATTTGTAAAAGTCATAACATTAGTCTGCGTATTCTATCGTCTGAAGAAAGAGTCAAGAAAATGCTACTAAGAACGACAGCTAAATTCTTACCGATTGAAGACAAACAAAACATAGACCGATCGAAGGAGAAGAGAACTTACCAACAGTAGCAGAATCAAAGGTTGTAATACCAGGAATGCCCACATTCAACGACCCTGTAATGACCGTTTTGCCCATGCCATCTCCGACAAACACCACGTTCTTTTTCTCCAAAGGAACCCGAACTATCTCTTCATAAATACCCGCTTTGATCCATATGACAAACCTCCCGCCGGCGTCATTCGTCGGCGCTGCATCCACAGCATCTTGTACCTTTTCATAATTACAATGACCCCCTTTACAAACTGTCACGTCGGCCTCCTCCCCCGACGGCACACCGCCGGGGAACTTCGGCAATGGCCCATTACCCGGCACTTCAACCCTTTCCCAGAACCCGACCCGTTCGGTTTTAGGAGGACCCCATGAGGCTGTTTCCTCCCCGAAATTATCATAATTCACCATCATGCTCAATGCGTTATTCGTTAACACAACCAAGTTCTCTAAAAACGCCACCGTTTCGTTAAGCTTTGACGTGGCATTGACATTTTTAAATCCCGCGGCACAGCCAACTTGGTAGCCGGAGGTAGCGCTCATCCATGCACGTGCGTCTTTCATTCTTCCACGTGGTAGAGCATCAGCGGTGGAATCTGTTCTATAATTGCCATAAATAAGCCCCACCAGACAATGGCTGGCAGCAATTGTGAGGTTCTTGTTGTTTGGAGACGATTCCATGAGATCATTCACCATTGAAATGGAGATATTCTGATTTTCCGACGACAGCCACAGGGCGGATTGGATGATACTCATGAGGGTTGCATTTAACGGCGGCTGCCGACTTGACTCGGTTAATGTGGATTCACATGTGGAGGTGTCATTTGATGCTTTGCAAGCCTCATGAATAAGACCAATGATCTCAGGTGGTGGTTCTGCATGGGAAGTGGAGTCGGAGAAGTGGGTGCTGCTGCTACAGAAACAGAGGAGGAGGAGGAGGAGGAGAAGAGAGAAAAGGGTGGCGGTAGATGCCATTGAAAATGAAATGAGGAGAATTAATGAGTTGCTCCAAAACGCATATGGTGGGGTTGCATGATTTGGCTGTGTGTATGAATGCAGGATGTTTCTTGGCAACGCGGTTAAAGACAAGATGAGGTTTGAGGGGGTGAGGATATGAATAACTGACAATCATTAATTGACATGTGGAATAATGGCACATACATTACTGTAAATATAGTTTTCTTCTGCTTTACTTGTCAAAAAAGAAGAGAGCTCTCTTCTGCTTTAAAATACATTAACTTCTACTTTCAAAGAAAGAAAGTACTCCTAACTCCTAAAAACTATATATTAACTTCACAACTTTCTAGGTTCAATTGGTCATTTTCGAAGAGTACTCATATGGGTTTTTCCATCACGTAGATAGAATAACATGTTTTTTAGACAATTAAATCTATTCTATATTTGTAAGTTTTTTTTTAATATTCTTGTTCTATTAAGCATTTTTTAAAATTTATTTACTTTAAATATAATAATATAAATATATTCAAATTTCCAATATCTATATTTCTATTTTATCTTCACTCTCTCTAATATAATAATGTCTCTCTCTTTCTCTCACTATAATATTCAGCAAAAAAAATCATTTCCCTCCTCACTATTTTTTAATTTTATTTTTTTGGAGTAAAACACAAATCAAATTATTTAATTTTAGTACATTAATTATATATTTTACTCAAAAAAATTTGTTTTTAAGTGAAATTAAATTTTGATTGAAAATTTGAACATAAATTTCTTAGAATTAAAATTAATTCCTAAGAATTGTTTCCTCCTCATGATTTTTCCATTTTTTATAGTAAAACACGAATTAAATTCTTTGGTTTCACTACATTAATTAATTTTTTCAAAAAAAAGTCTTTTGAAATGTAATTAAATTTTCTTTGAATTTCAAGATCCAAATTTCGAACGAAGCAAAACCCGTTGAGACCGGTTCACACTTCACACTCACACTCACTGTTTCGGCCTAGAGATCGCAGAGACTCAAAGTTCAACCTACTATTCATTCCCCAGTCACCAGTGGTAGTGGCCACGCCCCCTTGTAATTTCCATCTATCCCCAACCCGTTTCTCTAATCTATCTTTTTCGTTATCTTTCAAAAGCTCACCATTACCCCTAACCCCGCAACATATTTCGTTCCATCAACATCTAAGTAGATATACAAAGGTTTCATATTTCTCACATTTTTGTTTAAATTTTCCACCCTAGATTTATGGGTTTTTGAAGCTTGGTTTTACCGAAAATTTCTAGATCAGCTCTGTTGTTTTAAGTAACTAAACACTAGATTTTATCTTTACCCGTTTACACTATAGACTAACGAAAGTCATGATGCATCACAAGAAACCTATAAAACCCCCATCTTTATTCTCTTCTGCCCAATCCAATTGCAAGTTAAAACTACCTTTCATTTTAATGGCCTCAATTTTCAGCCTTTCCATTCTCTCTCTCATCCTCTTCTTCTCCTTGTCCTCCGCCGTCCGCCACAATAATCACCACCATACTACACCCCCAACCCAACCCATTTCGAAACCGCCACCTTCTTCATCCTCCACACCACCAGAAAATGGGCTCATCCACGAAGCCTGCAAGGCCTCACGTGACTCATCCACTTGTGAAGCAGCAGTTTCACAGTCGGGTCACCTTCCACCCAACCCGAAACTCATGGATATCATCCTGTCCGCCATGGGAGTCTCCACAGATGGCATTAAAACTGCTGAGTCCTTAGTGCATGAGATCCTAGACGCGTCCGCGGGGAATTTAAACCGCACTAATGCAGCTAAAACGTGTTTAGAGGTGCTAAATTACGCTACTTATAGGATTGGTCTAACGGCTGCTACTTTGCCACGTGGAAAAATCAAGGATTCTCGTGCATGGATGAGCTCCGCCGTGGTCTACCAGTACGACTGCTGGTCTGCGTTGAAGTACGTTAATGGGACGTCGAAGGTGAACGAAACGATGTCGTTTCTGGACAGTTTAATTAAATTGACTAGCAATGCTTTGGGCATGATGTTAAATTATGACAACTTTGGCGAGAAAACCGGGTCATGGGGCCCTCCCAAGACGGAGCGGGATGGGTTCTGGGAGGAAGCAGCCGGGTCGGGTAATGTGGTGGGTTTGGAGTTCGCCGGCGGAGTGCCGACCGGGCTGAAGGCTGACGTTACAGTTTGCAAAGGTGGCGAATGTAATTACGAGAAGGTGCAGGAAGCGGTGAATGCTGCTCCGGGAAACCCGCCGGAGGGGCGGCGATTTGTGATATGGATTAAGGCTGGTAAGTATGAGGAGACGGTTCGGGTTCCCTTGGAGAAGAAGAATGTTGTGTTTTTGGGTGATGGCATGGGGAAAACTATCATTACTGGGTCGATGAATGTTGGCCAAGCTGGAGTTTCCACTATTAACTCTGCCACTGTTGGTGAGTTTTGTCTATCTTTTTGAATTTTTTTGGTAATTTTTAGTATGTCAGTTTATTAAAAGTTGATTTTTGACCTTTTTGCACGTGAATAATATTTTAAAAATTTGTATAATTTTATGAGATGAGAAAGTTATGGGATGAATGTTGAATAGCTTCATTTGGTGAAAGAACATAACTTGCTTGAAAATTGATGCTGCCTGCTTCTAAAGAGATTTAAATCACCGAAGTGGGGTTTCTTTTTGTTTGGCCCAGTTTTATTAAAACATTCAGTAAATGGCTAGTTTAGGAAGTTTTTATCTATCAAAAAAAAAAAAATGTTTAGGAGGTTTTCGGTAATAGCCTCTTAATGCATTAAATGAACCATTTACGTTCCATCTATTAGCAGATGAAAATCAGTTGGTGCAGGTAGTCATAGGAATTGCAGGTGGATTAGCTCACACAAGTCCTGATTTTATTAACTAAATTTTCATGTTTTGCTTTGCTTTCATTTTTCATCCCCTTATTTTCCAATTTTGTTTGGGTTTGATAGACCCCAGGATGTATTAAATTTAGTCTGATGGGGCCACTGTTGAACTTAGTTATCCTGGATATCTTCCATGTTCTTCCTTTATTTAAGTCAAGAATTAGTTCATCTACCTTTACTTTTTTAAAGACCAGAAACAATGTACATGAAATTGTTTGGTTCTTGTGAACTGTTGGATGATCAACCCTCATGTTAAATCATGTGATGTTTGACAGATAAGGGTATAGGGTCGGATAGTGGAATTTTTCTATGAAGAAAGTGAAAGATGGCTGTCATCGTAATTATCTTTTTCCATCACAATTTTGTGTGATAATGAAATTAGTTATGTCAAGAAAGCCAAATAATACGGCTTCTGGTAGTGTATGACTTTTTCTAGTGGGAATCCCTACATTTGACTTTTACAGGAGTTGTTGGGGATGGATTCATGGCCAGTGGTCTCACCATAGAGAACACAGCTGGTCCAGATGCCCACCAAGCTGTGGCATTCCGTTCAGATAGTGATCTTACGGTGATTGAAAATTGTGAATTTCTTGGTAACCAAGACACACTCTACGCCCACTCACTGCGCCAATTCTACAAGTCATGCCGTATCCAGGGCAATGTGGACTTCATATTCGGAAACTCAGCTGCCTTTTTCCAGGATTGCATCATCTTAGTTGCACCGCGGCAAGTGAAGCCTGAAAAGGGAGAGAGCAATGCTGTCACAGCTCATGGCAGGATAGATCCTGCCCAATCCACAGGTTTTGTCTTTCTAAATTGCATTGTCAATGGCACTGAAGATTACATGGCCTTGTATCACAGGAAGCCTAGTGTACACAAGAATTTCCTGGGAAGGCCATGGAAAGAGTATTCCAGGACTGTGTTCATACATTGCACCTTGGAGGCCCTGATTGTACCCAGCGGATGGATGCCATGGAGTGGAAATTTTGCTTTGAAGACACTTTATTACGGGGAATTCCAGAATCACGGAACCGGGGCTGATACATCTGGACGGGTTGCTTGGAGTACCCAGATTCCAGAGAATCATGTTAATGTATACTCGGTGCAAAACTTCATTCAAGGTGATCAGTGGATTCCTACATCTTCTTGATTGAGGAATTGCAATTAGAACTAATATCTGAGAGAGTTTTATGTTCCCTTTGTGCGTTAAGATATTCCAAGTTATTGTACATATTATTGAGTTTGCAAATGCCAGGCAATTGTTCCTTCATTTTTCAAGCAGAAATATAACCAAATACTGAAACAAGACTATTACTGCAGCATCCTATTGGTTTCATGTTGAGAGAAGACAATCATAATTACTCATACTTGGGATGTGCTTCTAATTCAAGAATATGATTCGAATTTATAATATTTATCATATATATAATTGAGACAGTTTATCATTATTAGTTATATAAACTATAAAAACTAAATGAAAAACAAAATATGCTTTACTTGTGGAGGATGATGTGATCTAAATAAATTTCAAGAGTACAGTAGATTTACAATGACTTTTACTGATTGACTAATTTTAGAGCACAAGTTCAGATGGAAATGTGGGTATGAAAAATTTCTTTTTGTCTCTCTTCCCCCGTGATCAGAATTCCAAAAGAACGTACACCACAAAAATGGACAGAAACGTAAAGTAAATTTCAGAGTCTGCCACTGTGATTGAGATATCCTTAAATCTTCATTGGAATTTATTTTTTGGGTGGTTTCTGACCATCATTCTCTTTGGTGACAGAAGACGACAAAAGACAGAAGCAATAATTGCTTCGACAAGCTCATCACGGGAGTGGTAAACTTTCACTTTTTCTTGTCATCTTTTATCATGACTTGATCAACTTTTGAGAATTTTATGCTGAATGCATAATCAATCCCGTGTATAAAAACTGTTGGTCATTCTCAATGAATTAAGAGTATATTTTGAAACAAAATTATATTTAGATGAATTTTTTTTTATTGAAAATTAAAAGTTAGATTTATATATTTTGGATTTTACATAATTGATAATATTATAAAATGTATAAAATATAATTAATAAATTATTTAAAATTATAATTATAATTAAAAATTAATAAGAATATATTGTTTTGTGATTGTATAGAGTTAAAAAAAATGTTTTTATGAAGAAGGTAAAAAAATATTTTGAATTCCAATCTAAATATAGTTTAAGATTTCTTTTTTTTTTATTATTATTTTATTAGATGTGGATATGTTGCGAAAAATATTCACTTTAATTTGTAGCAAACATATAATGCCACAAAGATAAACTTTTATCTTCAACAAAATTGTTCCCTTTTGTTGTGAAAAGTTGAGCAGATTACTTCTGAATTTTTATATTTAATTCTCTTTCTTTTAGATAAAAATGCTAACTTTGTTATTTGAAATATAGACTACAGAAGAGAGAAGCTTCTTGAAGTGCATACTTTGATATTTTAAATGCTAACTTTGTTATTTGAAATCTATATGGAAATTACCCACAGCTGTAGTAGAAAAGACAACCAGTCAACCACAGTAATAAAAATTTTAGTTGAAGCCTACATAAATAGTTCACAAGGATTTTTTGTACAAGTACTATTGATACAAAGACTTGGAATTTTCTGTTGCATTCACATGCTTGAGAATTGAGATTCCATAAAGGATTTCCTTTTTGGTATTTTGTATTGCTCAAGTTCACATGTCCATTGCATTTTGTTTATGTGACAGCTGCTGAGTCCTATCATTAAGTGACATCTTGATAAATAGATTAACTTTTTGGTGGAGCCAACAACCATAACTACATTAGAATTGTAAAATGAAGCCAACAACCATAAGTAGCTTTATCTACAAATAGAGTATTTCGGAACCAATGGGGGAAAGAGTTAGCAAAAATTACTTTCGAGCTCAAAATGAGTGTAGAGTTGGATTCCCATCTTGCTCTTTCTGTGTGTGAAAAAAAAAAAGTAACTCAAACTTTTGGAAGAATGGGGTTCAAATAAACACAAACATAAAAGAACCTTTCAGGTAATGGAAATTTATTTGATTATTTCTAGCTCATCTTAAAAGATGCTCTTTTGGGTGGGAAGTCCACTATGTATATCGTGTATGAAATGCTTGGTCAGTTGGAGCACTAAAATGCCAATATCCATCCTCATTTAGTGTCCTCCAAGATTAGTATTTCCTTATTGGCTTCTTTAGTAATAAATAGTTTATCTGCACACATCCTCATTTAGTGTCCTCCAAGATTAGTATTTCCTTACTGGCTTCTTTAGTATTAAATAGTTTATCAGCACACAATAGCCTCCATGTGACTTCCACTGTCAATTTTGTCAATGAATATCAAACGCTTAAGCATCTGTAGTGGTATACACTATACACTGGTGCATCTGGTTTTGTTTTCCTTGCTTTCAGAAAAATCATTGTTCCAAATTAACTGAATGACTCTTTTTAAGTAAGTTAACTTACTGGTGATATTAGATAAATTTGGATGAAGAGGATCTCCATATTGCCAAAGAACAAAGAACTTAAGGTTGCAATCCAGTTCTTTACTTACCATTCTACATCTTTTTCTTCCCCCCCCCCCCCTTCTTTTGCTCCTTTTCATCCAGTTTCAAAGTTGCTTCCAATTCAAATTTGAGTAGCTAAGCAGAGATGGGATTCCTGAAAATTATTAATGGAGATTGAGTATGTTTAGGAATCAACTTTTGCGCTTGCTGCTTGAAAGCTGAAACTGTGACATTTTGTGATATGTCAGGGTTCAAAAGATTAAAATATATTTTCTAGAGAATCTTATGATTTTCATATATATAAAATTCATGCCTATGGAAAGAAGATTTGCAAGTATTCTTGATCTCAATTGGGCAACTAGCAACAATTTTCTGAGCTGTCTCTTCAAGTAAGCTGCTACAAATGTTGTTTATATGCACATAAATTTTAGGCCATGGTAAACTCTTCTTCACATATGTACAAATTACAATATTTCTTTACAAGTTTTATAAGCATAAGAAATTTGATCCATCAATACATTCATGTCCACACCTCAAGAGACTATGCGGTCTGTGACTAGCCCCAAATGCCAACAACATCATCTTGGTTGTATTAGTAATTCCAACTACAATTGTGAGCTGCTAAATTACTAGCTAATTCATTAGGTAGAAAACTATGAAGAAAAAAAAACAATCAACATGTGTTTTTTATTATCAAAACCATGCAAGCTTTTGGTGGGCTTAATTGTGTATAAAATGAGGCATTTGTAAGTCTTCACATCATCCAATTCAAATTCAAGCTTCAACAAGAAGCAAGTTTGTGAGAGTTTATTTTGTGAACTTTTAAAATTATTTTCAAAAGGAGTGATAAAAATAGTGAAGAAAGATTATTTTGAGCATTTTGAGAAATATTTGAGTGTCACTATTTTGTATATCACTCTGTATTACTTCTAGAATTGTTCTAGAAAATATTTTTTTTGTATCTACTATTTTATAGTGAAAGGATATTTCGAGATTAAGAGGTGGAAGTAGCTCAAGATTAAGGGTAAATCACGTTAAATTACTAGTGTCATTTATTTGTTGATTATTTTATTCAGTATTCATTTTGAGCAATTATTTATGTTGTGCCCAACAAATAGTATCAGAGCTATTGTTTGTTAATTTCATAAAACTCTTATTATGCTTTATGTTTGCAGTTTTGACTAATCTTTCATATCAGAAAATATTTTATTGAAATTAATGTCTGTCACGACGGAGGCAAAGAACATCAAAATGATCAACTTAAATGGCACAAATTATCACATGTAGATAAGTAAAATGAAAGATCTTTTATTTGTGATGAAAATGCATCTACCAGTGCTTGCAATTGCTAAACCTGAAGAAAAGTTAGATGAAGAATGAGAATTTGAGCATTAACAGGTATATAGTTTCATATGTCAATATGTTGAAGACAATGACTACAACCACATCTATAATGAGACTCATGCCCGGACGCTATAGTGCAAATTCGAACAATTGTATGCATCAAAAGACGGGGAATAATCAATTATTTTACTTGACAAAAATTATGCAATTGAAATACAAGGAAAGAGCTACTGTAGCAGACCATCTGAATGAAATGCAAGGTATTCTGGATCAGCTATCCAGATTGAGCGTAAAGTTTGATGATGAAATATTTGCTCTAATGGTGCTAGCCTCTATACCAGAGTCATGAGAAACTTTGAAGATATCACTCACTAACACTGCACTAGATGGTGTAGTAAATATGAAATTTGTTAAAAGTAGAATTTTAAAAGAAAAAATGAGAAGGAGATCACAAATCTCATCTTCTTAATAACCAAATGTTCTAGTGATAGATTTCAAGGGAAAGAGCCACTCTATGGAACAAAACCCTTGAGGAAATAGCAGAGGAAAATCAAACAAATATGCCAATATTAAATGTCATTATTGTAAATAGAAGGGCCACATCAAAAGGTTGTGTCGAAAGTTCAAAAGTAAACAAAAGAAAAATAAAAGCAAGGAACTCAACAACAATGATGAACAAACACATACCATTAACGACAAATTTCATGTCGTTTATGATGAAAATATTGTCAATATTGCATCCCACAAAACCAGTTGGATGATTGACAATGACATTACTATTCATGCTACATCTCGAAGAGAATTCTTCTCATCTTATATAACAAGAAATTTTGACACAGTCAAGATAAGAAATGACAATATATCAAAAGTCGGCACAAAAGACGTTTTCTTGCAAACAGATAATGGCACCAGATTAGTCCTAAGAGATGTTAGACATATTCCAGATATTCACCTGAATTTAATATCTACATGAAAGTTTGATGATGCAGGCTTTTGTAATACATTTTTCAATAGCCAGTGGAAGCTTACTAAAGGTTCCATAGTGGTGGCCTGATGTACAAAGCATACAACTTTGTATGTAATGAATGCAAAACTCTTAACTGACATTGTAAGCGTTGTGGAGAAAAATGGTGTTGTTGAATTATGACATAAAATACTTGGTCATATGGGTGAAAAATGATTGACAAGTCCTGTTAAGAAGGAGATGCTATCTAACATAGATAAAACACATTTGGAGAAATGTGCTGACTGTCTAGCGGTAAGCAGAACAAGGTTGCTTTCAAGAGTTTCTCTCTTTCCAGAATGAAAAATATGTTAGATCTGGTTCATTTAGATTTATGCAAACCAATGCCTAAGTCATTTGGTGATGCTTAGTATTTTGTGACTTTTATTGATGATCATTTAAGAAATATATGGGTGTATTGTTTGAAGACAAAACATCAAGTGTTAGATGCCTTTAAGTAATTTCATACCTCAGTTGAGAGACAAACTAAGAAGAAGTTAAAGTGCATCCAGACAGACAATGGTAGAGAATACATTGGACAATTTCATGCTTATTGCAAAGAGCATGGTATTCGGCATCAAACAACACCTTCGAAAACACCGCAATTAAATGACATGACTGAGAGGATGAATAAAACTTTGATGAAGAGAGTCAGGTGTTTACTCTCACATGAAAAGTTGTCTAAAATCTTTTAGGGTGAAGCTTTATACATAGTTGTATACATGTTGAATATTTCACCATGTATCCCTCTTGAATTAAATGTTCCTAAAAGAGTGGTAAGGAAATAATGTTTCCTATGATCATCTACGGGTGTTTGGGTGCAAAACATTTGTGCATATCCCTAAGAATGAGATATCCAAATTTGATGTCAAGACACGACATGGTATTTCTATTGGCTATGGTCAATATCAATTTGACTATATATTTTATGATCCAATTGACAAAAAACTTATCAAAAGTTGTGATGCCGTGTTTGTTGAAAATGAGACTATTGAAGATATTGACAAAATGAAGAAGGATGTTCTTGATTCCAATGATGACTCATTAGATCTAAAATTAATTCCTCCAACACCGGTGTCAAGACACATTGGAGAAGAAGGTCAAGTTAATTAACCTGATGAAGATGATGCTCCCATAGAAGTTGGTTATAAAGATGAGGAAGATGATATTCATCAGTCAAAACCAATACCTATGGTCTCCCCAGTTCCTTTAAGAAAAAGTAATAGAACAAAACAACCTTCAACAAGATATTCAACCAGTGATTATGTGTTATTCATTGACGGGGAAGAACCAGAAAGCTTTGAAGAAGCCATGGATTGTGAATCCAAACATAAGTGGATTGAAGCCATGCAAGATGAAATGAAATCATTGCATGAGAATAAGATGTTTGAACTAGTGAAGCTGCCAAAAGATAAAAGAGCTTTAAAAAATAAATGGGTGTTCAGAATTAAGCACAAAGAACACTGTTCTAATCCAAGATTCAAAGTCAGACTAGTTGTCAAGGGATTTCATCAAAGAAAATGAATTGACTTTGACGATATTTTTCTCATCATTTGTGAACATGACATCCACCAAAACAATGTTTGGGTTAGCAGTGAGTCTTGACTTAGAAATTGAGCAAATTGATGTCAAAATCATCTTCCTACATGGTGATTTGGAAGAAGAAATATACATGGAGCAACCAGAGGGTTTCAAGCAAAAAGGAAAAAAAGACTATGTTTGCAGACAGAATAAAAGTCTTTATGGCTTGAAACAAAGACCAAGACAATGTTACAAGAAGTTTAAATCTATTATGGATGAGCAAGGCTACAAAAGGACTATTCTAGACCATTGTGTTTTTGTGCAAAAATTCTCTGAAGGTGATTTCATTGTTCTTTTGCACTATGTGGATGACATGTTAATTTTTAGCTATAATGTTTCCAAAATTGAAAATTTGAAAGAGCAATTGAGAAAGTCTTTTGCCATGAAAGACTTAGGTCCAACAAAATAGATTCTTGGCATCATTAGAGACAGAGGTGCCAAAAAACTATGGTTGTCACAGGAGAAGTACATTGAAAAAGTACTTCAAAGATTTAACATGGATAAATCTAAAACGATTAATTGTCCTCTTACTAATCACTTTAAGCTAAGTATTAAACAGTGTCCTTCCATAGATAAGAGAATGAATATATGAAAAAGATTTCATATGCTTCAGCAGTTGGAAGCTTGATGTATGCTATGGTATGTATATAACTAGATATTGCTCATGCAGTTGGAGTTGTGAGTATGTTTCTTTCAAATCGTAGAAAAAAACATTAAGCTGCAGGAAAATGGAATTTCAAGTATCTTCAAGATACTTTCAAAATTTGTTTATCCTTTGGAGATGTTAAACCTGTATTGATTGATTATACCGAAGTAGATATGACAGTGACATAGACTCAAGAAGGAGTACTTCAAGCTACTTAGTTACATTTTCAAGTTGAGCCGTATCATGACAGTTAAGATTACAGAAATGTGTTGCCCTTTTTACTACTGAAGCAAAGTTTATTGTAGCAACGGAAGCGTGCAAGAAGTTGTTGTTGTGGATGAAAAAGTTCTTAAAAGAACTTGATGTGCAGCAAAACAAGTATCAATTATTTTGTGATAGCCAAAATGCTATTCATATTGGGAAGAATTATTCATTTCATTCAAGATCCAAAAATATTAATGTGAGATATTATTGGATCATAAATGTATTGAAGGAAAAGCTACTACAAGTTGACAAGATCCATACAAATGAAAATGGATCAGATATGCTAACAAAAGTTCTGTCCAAGGAAAAGTTTGAGTTATGTCGATCAGTTACCGAAATGGTGGAGCCCTCGATATAGTCGAGAGGGGGAGATTTGTTAGTAATCCCAACTACAATTGTGGGCTACCAAATTACTACCTATTTCATTAGCTAGAAAATATGAAGAAAAAAAATACAATGGGCATGTGTTTTTTATTATCAAAACCATGCAACCATTTGATAGGCTTAATTGCCTATAAAATGAGGCATTTGCAAGTTTTCACATCATCCAATTCCAATCCAAGCTTCCACAAGAAGCAAGTTTTTGAGAGTTTATTTTATGAGCTTTTAAAATTATTTTCAAAAGGGGGAGTGGTAAAAATAGTGAAGAAAGATTATTTAGGGTATTTTTGGAAAATAATTGAGTTTCACTATTTTATATCTCACTTTGTATTGTCTCTAAAATTGTTCTAGAGAAAACTCTCTTTGTACCTATTAAAAATAGTGAAAAGATATTTGGAGACAATACAAAGTGAGTACAAGTTAAATTCCAAACTTAGTGCATGAAATTCCTGGGTTATTTTTTTTTTTTCCCTTTTTCCTCCATTCACTCTTTAAAAAACAAAAGGAATGCATACTGTAATTTTACTCATCTCTCTCATTTCAAAGGTTAGTGCAACAAATGAAAATTTATTATTTAGTCCGCTTCTTCCAATGAAGTTAACTCTTGATCTTAAATTCTAGAATTGACTAGAACAAGGGAACTAGTTGGAGAGAAAAATGAGGATTCTATATTATAATAGAAAGTAGTATGAACTGCGTGGTAATGACAGTTGCATTAAGCTGGAAATATGGACTTTATGCAGTTTGATCCCCCCAATTCCACAACATGCTCTGCCAATCAACATTGCATAATTTGTCATTGCAATTCTTTCTTGAGTCATTAACTTCAATTCTCCAATGACCATCGGTGTAGTTCCTTATTTCTGCTTGTTTCCTGTCATACTCAAGCTGTGACCTTTGTTTTGATCTTAACATACAGAAGCCTTGCAGTTCTTGCGGCATTGCATCATGAACTTTCCACCAGCTCCTATGAGCTACATCACTTGCAAACTCATGTAATTTTCCTACATTCCAATTGCAATCATAGTCCCTGAAGCACATCCATGGCTTATATCCTAGATAATGAAGGACATAGAGTACAGGTGGTTCTGCTTCAAATAGATGGATTTTCTTCTTCTTCGCTGCTTCTTCATCACCAGACCAAAAATGCTTCAAGAAATTCATGTGCTTTGGTATCCGATGCCACCATGTAAATATTTCATTCAAGTAACCCTGATCTCCACCATTATAGGATTCAACTTCATTTATGTGATTTATCAATAGCTGGAAGGTGCAATTTGATGGCTCAATGACCATTACTCCAGAGTTGAAAAGTGTCCCATGATTGCCCACAGCAGAGATCTCTGGCATTCTGAATAGTTTATCAATATTCCTGAGTATAATCATATCAGAATCAATAAAAATGATTTTATCATAATCTGTTAGCTGCCATAGCCTGAACTTGCTGTAATTCCATTCATTGTAGGCTTTTCTTTCAGCTTTGGGATTTCTTATTCTTTCTATTGTCCTGACTTTCCATCCTGCCATTTCTAGTCCCCTCTTCTGATTCTCAGTGATTGTTTTATCGACAAGAATCACAAGATCTCTGGTGGAGCCTGCCATTCTGATGCTCCGGGCTGCAGCTATGGCTCCACAAACATAGTGGTTAGCCGAAAGGAGGACAGTGGCATAAGCTTGCCGTTGCTGTTTGATTGAGAAGCCTGGTTCTGTGTTTCATTACATCACATTAGTTCTTGTTAAGACTCATTATAATCAACACAATGTTTTGGAGAATCCTGAACATTGAACCAGCGTAAATGTAAAAAATTGAAGAAGAGACAAACTGTCTTGCATGAATCATTGTATACGTTTAATTTAATATTATTCCTAACATCATTGGAAATCATTCTCCAGAAACTATGAATTGTCACATGCAAGGTTCATCATGGTTTCACAGTACCAAATTTTAGAAGTTGGAATTGTAATAACATCTTCCATGTGATCTTTAATCTACTCGTACCAAGAAAACACAAGACCTTGACCGGAAAAAATGCAGAGTAGCATGAAGAAGGATGAATATAACATACCTTTATCTCCAAGTGGAAGTGCAAGCTCACAAGATCCTTCAGGAAGCTGGAGTTTTTCTCTCATTACATTCAAGTTTGGTTTGTATAACCACACATTACCTTGACGAGTTACAAGTTCCTTGCATAAGAACAGGTTCGGTATAGGAAAGCAGTTTGTAACAAGCAGAAAATGGATAGGGTGGTTGCCTTTAGCAGCAACTGCTAAATGAGCTGCTGCAATCTGCAAATGCAGCCTAGCAATGTCTCTTGACCAATTACTATCATTTCTGCAAGGAAGTTTAACAGCAATAAGATCAAGTCGTTGTGTTGGCACTTCAATCCTTGGTAGAGAAGGACAACTAGGAACGTTGTCTTCCTTTTCTTCATCAATCCACTCAGGAAATAAGGACTCCCAGGTCAAATTTTTGTCAGTATAATCTAACTGTAGATCTATGTAATTGGTATCGGTGATAAACCTTTTCAGATGATTAATTTCATCACTGTTGAAATTGAGTATGCCAACTCCACGAATGGTACTCTTTTCAGATAACTGCTCCACAACTCTTGAAATTTCATCCCAGCTGATCTCTAAGTGTGATGTATACCGATGATCTGATCTACTTTGTATCCACCTGTCCACAAAATGAGGGCTGCTCTGAGGTAAGCTAGTTATTATGGGATAAAGATTGTAAAATTTTTGTTGTTTATTCATCAATACTCTATTTCTTTCGTTGAAATGAATTCAAAACAATAGTTAGATTTCTTCCTTAGACTCTGGTGAAGCGTGTTTATGAATAGACTAGAATGTTTAGCAGCTCATCAGCTACTTCAAGACCAGTAGTTTCTCTTTAAGTATCTCTAGAATGAATCTTAAGATAATAATCAAGCATTAAGGTTGATGCATATTAATGGAAATTAAAACATACCTAGAAACAGCCCATGATATATTTTCACGACAATAGATAGTTGGAGATGAGAGAATTATAAGACAAATGCCAAGTACGATGAGACTTAAGACAAATTTCAGCACATATAGCTTGTTTGTTGTGCCCTTCTGTTGTACAGGAAAGTGGAAGTGCTTGTCTGCTTCGTTGACTCTAATTCTCTTTAACCTCCTTTTACATGAATCATCTCTAACAAAAGATTATCATTGTCCTATTAGTAGATTGATGCATATGAGTAAGGAAAAACAAAAATAATAAAGCAGAATACAAATTGTGCTAGTTGGCTAACACCATAATGATTATTGCTGGCTTCATAATTCTTCCCAAGTAAAACTGAAGAGGGATATATCACTTGTTTATACTGAGTAAGAGGTTTAATATATCCAAAAGAAATAGATGCTTTATACATTATAAGGGACAGTTGTGCCTTATATCCTGTTTGGAGCTTATTAGTTTAACTGATCTAACACATAATGAAGGAAGTAAAATCAGATTAATAATCATGTATCAAATAAATTGTTAATGATTTGATATTTAAAAAATTTAGCATGTTAAGCAAATGTAAACCTGTGCTTTTATATGACTAGATGCCTTGTGCATCTTTGGCTACAATGAGATTGCCAATGTGGACTAGAAAGATCTAATCATTTTAACTCTCTTTTAATAGTGATTAAGCAGACAAGAGACAGAGGACTATATCTCTTATACCATTCCTTTGCATTCTTCAGTTTCTCATGTAAAAATGACTGAAATAATAACTGTTAATAACTTTTGCGGCTTTTGGAACCTTATCAGTTGCACATCTGTTATGAATTGTGATACACATGCTATTTGAAGACAGGACTGCAGGAGAGATAAGGTCCTAAAAATTTTCTAGAGAAAACAAAGTGAACACCACATTTTCTTCCAATGGTCAACCATTTTAGATATGAACTTCTTTCCCAATCAGAACCATTACACGATTTGAGTCCTCCTTTCTTTCTCAACAATCATGATTTTTAATCTGTTCAGCTCACTTTTTAGCATGCTTAATAATAATAATTAAAAAAACCCTACAATTTCAGTGAATAAAATTTTATAGCATTGTTAAAAAATTGTTTAGTTGGATCCTAGAAATACTGAATTTTCCTTCAAAAAGTTAATGCTAAGAAGAAATTTCCTGCAGGTACTCATTCTTGGTTAATATCAACAAAAAAGAAGAAAAAAAAAAGCGCAACATTGAGAAAGAGGATGCTCACAGTGTTTGTTGTCTAGCCTCCATCACACTTCAGAAAAACAATTGATCTTAATGAAGAATGAGGCTCAAGGTACAAATAATAGTAACAAAAGTTGTTCGGTTGTATAATTGATAGACACATGTACTCACATGAGTTCCATGAGAGCCACATTGGCAATAGTTCATATGGAAAGCAATCAGGATTGAAACTGAAGAAGTTAATTGTAATTATTCTGAGGAATAAATGTATTTCTATATTAAAGTGTCCATTAAATTGACATGAGAAATGGGCATTGCAAGGTAAAAGTAAGTCATTGATTTGGTATGATATTTATCTGGATTGTGATTGTTTTGCATATTTATCGCCTGCTAGTTTAATTGGCAGATTCTTCAAGAAAAGATCTCGTACCAATACATGTAGTAAACAGCATTCCATGAAAACTGTCCCTCTGAAACTAACAGAAAACGGGCTTCTTTCTTACTTAAATTTATGACATGCTTATATTTGAAAATATCATTTCTCACATGTTCATTTCTCATAATGAAATGTGTGTGGTGGGTACAAAAAATGTTCTATCAGGTTTATGATTTTTCACTATGTAATAATTGCTGTATTTAGGTTGCTAACTGTGCCTATAGCACATTTATGGCTGCTCTCTCCTAAAATATTACGAGGAAATATGAAGAAAATTATGTTGCACATAGTTGTATAATGGAAAAAAAGAATCATTTAAAACAAGTAGAACTTGCTAAGATGAACTTGAAAGAGGTGCTTTTGTTAAAGTAGGTGGTGAAGGGTGGAAAGATGGATCATCAGTCCAATTCTTTTCCCCCCAGTGTCGTAGCATGCTCTTCCAATTGCATAGCTTGTCAATGCATTTCTTCAAACGATTATCTTGAACTTTTATTTTCCAATGGCCATCTGAATAGTTCCCCTTTTGTGCTTGCCTTCGATCCCACTCCAATTGTGCCTTCTGCCTCGAACCTAACATGCAGAAGTCATGTAATTGCTCTGGCATTGCATCATGTACCTTCCACCAACTCCTATGAGCAATGTCACTAGCAAACTCTTGTAATATATCAAAGTTCCAGTTACAATCATAGTCTCGGAAGCACATCCATGGCTTATATCCTAAATAGTGAAGGACATAAAGAATTGGTGGTTCTGCACCAAATAGGCTAATTTTCTTCTGTTTTACAGCTTCCTCATCCCCAACCCAAAAATGTTTCAAGAAGTTCATATGCTTTGGTATGCGATGCCACCATGTAAATATTTCATTCAGGTATCCCTGATCTCCGCCATTGTATGATTCAATCTCATTAATGTGTTCCATTAGCAGCTGGAATGTGCAATTTGACGGCTCTATCACCATAACACCAGAGTTGAAAAGTGTTCCATTGTTGCCAGTTGCAGATATCTCTGGCATCTTGAATAAAAAATCAATGTTCCTTAGTATGAGCAAATCAGCATCGATAAAAATGATTTTATCATAGTCTGTCAACTGCCATAATCTGAACTTGCTGTAGTTCCATTCATTGTAGGCATCTTTCTCAGCCTTGGGGTTCCTTATTCTCTGTATTGTCCGTATCTTCCATCCTGCCACTTCAAGCCCACTCCTGTGGTATTCGCTAATTGTTTCATCAACAAGAATCACAAGGTCCCTGGTTGATCCTGCCATCCTTATACTTTGAGCTGCAACTATGGCTCCACAGACATACACATCAGCTGAATGAAGGATTGTTGCATAAGCTTCCCGGGGCCTTTTGACTGCATAGTCTTCTTCTGTATCATAATAAGTCCCACAGATACATGATTCAACAACTTATTATCATTGAGACAAATGTGTTTTTTCTTCTGATTTTTTGTTAGGAAGAAAAGAGTAAACTTACCTCTGGCTCCAAGAGGAAGTGCAAGCTCACATGATCCTATTGGAAGCTGAATCTTTTCTCTTAGTACATCCAAGTCAGGTTTGTAAAGCCAGGCATTACCTTTACGAGCAACAAGTTGCTTGCAAGTGAACAAATTTGGTATCGGAAAACACTTGGTAACAAATAGCACATGAGCAGGGTAGCTTCCTTTAGCAGAGGCAGCTAAACCTGCAGCTGCTAACTGCAAGTGCAGCCTGGCAACATCTCTTGACCAATTACCATCTTTTTTGCAGGGAAGCTTGACAGCAATGAGATTGATTCGATTCCTAGGAACATCGAGCTTTGGTAGATAAGGGCAACTGGGAACTTCAGCTTCTTGTTCTTCATCAATCCACTCGGGATATATTATGTCCCAGGTAACATTTTTTTCAGCATAGTCCAGATGCAGAACTGTATGATTGGCATAGGAAATAAGTTGTTTCCATTGATTTATTTCTCTCTTGTTGAAATTTAGAAGACCAAGTCCTTGAATGCTATCTTTGTCAGATAATTTCTCAAGAACTTCTGAAATTTCATTCCAATTGATGTCTAAATTTGATATATATCTAGGATCAGAACCTCCCCATATCCACCTGTTAACAAAATGTTGCCTGCATTATATATAAGTTATTCATTAATGAATAACCAACCATTGATTGATCATGTTATGGATCCCATTTGAAGATTCCTAGGATTCATAGAATGAAAAGACGTGGGTGTGCTACTGAGAAAGAAAAGAAATCAGGACATACCGAGAAACAGCATTTGATATTCTTTCATGTTGACAAACAGTTTGAGAGGAAAAAACTGATATCAATCCACCAAGTACAATAACAACTAAGATAAGTTTCAAGGGTTGGAGCTTGTATTTTGCAGTTTTTTCTTGTAAGTGGATCCGGAATGGTTTCTCAGCATCCTTAACTTTGATCTTCTGTAGCCTCCTTTTACATGCATCATCTCTGTAAAAAAGATCAAGTAATTTACATAGGTGAATCAACAAAATTAAGTACAGTGTGCTAAAAGATTGTTTCCAAATTGAAGAACCAATCTAATAATTTTATTGATAATTTTGTGTCCATCAAAGTTCATTTTTCAAGACATAAGAGCACAAAAAGAATGCAAATCACGTGGAGAATAATACTATCAAGCTATACCCATCTAGATGATCAGGAAAATTATTATGAATTTTAAAGAAAAATGAAAAAAAGGTAAAGAATCAAGAAAAGAAGAAATCATCTCCTAAAAGAGTTACTCAACACCTACCAGCTTTTGGTAAACGTTTGACTAGAATATTATGTTAAACAAAGATAACAACAGACAACTACTACAACAATGATTATGTTGATGATGACAACTGTTAGAAAAGTCTCATTATCGTTAACCATTCATGGGACCAAGCCAGAAAACTTCTATCAGTAGATTAATGAGATTCAACAGTTTGAAAATTAAGCAAAAATGAGGTGGAAGTTGAGTAAGGTAGAGTTTTGAGTTGGATACTTTAGTATTACACAATTAAGGAAGAAATTTAGAAGAAAAATGAGCAAGCTAAGATCCAAAACATTTTCAATTCTGCTAGAAAAGAATGAAGAATATATATTGATTGAGTTCTTGAACTAGAATTGCCTTCAAATTAGCACTCTGCTGCATTCAGATGGAAAGAAGAAAACCATATCAAAAGAAATTAATTTACTCACAGTGATCGCTGTCTTGCATCCATGAATAGAGAGCTTCAAGAACTCTATTCTCTATTTCTTTGTGCTAAAGTTTGAGAGCTGACATAAACTGCACAAGAATCATATGAAAATCAAACATCAAAAGTTCATATATATCATGGAAAAGGCCACATTCACAGAGAACAAAGTACAAGAAGAAAAGCAACATTAATGAAACAGAATAACAAAAACCCACCTGACAATTTCACATGCAGACATCAAATTATTGATTTGCCAATGATTTCGATCGTGAGAGAAAGTCTATGAAGCTGGTAAGGGAAATGGCAAAATAAAAAATGAAGGAGAAGGTGAGGGAGCTGGTAGAGAGTAGAGCAATAGAGGGAGAGTCAATATAGAGTTAAAGTAACTTCCATTTGAATTCTCCTCTTATCAAAATTATATTATATACAGTAGTATTATGTTTAATTTGAAATAGACATACCAAAAGAACTTCAACGTAAGCTCATTCTACACATCTTTCTCAGAAAATTCAGGGTCCATTTTTTTTTTTTTTTTGTGTAAATTTTATAGCCTAAAATCTTACATTCATGTGCATAGGTAGGACCAGTATGGAATAAGAAACCGAAAGGAGGAGGAAAAAAAAAGGAAAAAAATGGCAGATTTTGGGAAGAGGTAGAAGTTAGAACTAGCTAGAAGCTTAACATTGACTCTATCTTGAAAAAGATATTTGAAGACAAATATTTCAAGTGAAGTCAAATTCTGATATTTCGAAAAGGCTACGCTTCATCGCTATAGGCTAGATAGAAAGCAAAATTCATATTACTTACTTTAGGGTTGTTATGATCCCTTTGATTGCATTACCACAATTATATATAATCTCACTTTTTGTTTTTTCTTTTTGTTTATGATACTATATCATTAAGAAACTCAAATGATCAAACAAAAGTTTACACAATAGAAAAAAACAATTAAAAGAAGCAAATGCATTGAATATGTTTAATATTGTAATATTTGTGAGGATGGTATAGTAGCTGGATTAGGTTAATGAAAACAACTTGTTTAGTTGATGATGTAGATTGTTGAGTAATAAGTTATATCTTACTAGCCAATTGGAAAATGTTATTGTCTTTTCTTGATAATTTCTAGAATTCCCTCAAAGATATGTGAAATGATAACTTTAATTACTTCCATCACTTCATCATCTTTGCAAAATCAACAAATTTTAGTTTGCTTAATTAATTAGTTGCCCCTGTTTGTCTTGTAATAATGGCAACAATAATGAAGTCAAAGGCATATAAATTTCTTTTTTCTGTTTTTGATTGTATGCATGATTAAGCAACCCTTTTTTCATAAGCACTTTTTCTCTTGATTCCCTATGTAAAATGTGCAAAAGTTGCATTGCCTGTATGTGTTTTCTACATCCAACAGTCATAATTGCTTGTAATTCTCCTCAAACAATAGATGGTTTGTTTTATATGTAGGAAAAGGGAGAAACAAATTAACAATAAGGATGGCTGTGGAAAGCTCCTGTGATCACTTTTCTTTTCTTTGATCTACATCTCTTATTAAACCTTCCCTTCCATACCCACCCACCCCAAAAAAAAAACACAAAATGCCCAAACACACAAGGAGAAAAATGAAAAGGGAAAATCCCACTATCCAAGGAAAGACATAACTCATTAGGTAGAATGTACTAATATGAGGGAAAAATTAAATTAAGACATCTAAAATGTTTCAAAGCTTGATGGAACAAATGAAACCAAGAACATCATCCTTAACTACTAACTACTATTCATGACTATAATCAAAGCATTTAGTCCCAAGATTAATGAAGTCTTAACCAACCAGAAAAAAGTTTTGAAAGAAGGAAACCACACCATACAAACATCCACACTTGTCCCTCCTACAACACACCATGTAAAAACCTTACCTGTCTTTGTTTGGCACAAACCCAAAAGTGGGGTATTCCTATATCACCCCATCCTTGCACCTATCGCTACGTTTCTTTTACTTACTCCAACCCATGCATTTCTTTGTATTATTCTATACTAAGGTATGGTATGCAACAACTGCATGTACATATAATTAACTTCACACAGATAGAGCTTAATTAATCATTGTAATATCTTATAAAATTAATTACGGAAGGTAATAGAAACTTACATAATTTATCGACATGAGAAGCATAACACGTGAATAATCACATAATTTATCTTGCACTTCCTCTTACTCTTGTACATCTTACCAAGTATATAATCACAAAACATCAAGAATTTTAATATTTCGTTCGTTCGAAATTAAATGTTCACATTTCTATTTTAATATATCAAAAAATAAATGTTATTTTTCTTAAATAAATATATTTTTCATGTAAAGTTTCACTAACAATCTTTTTAATTTAAAAGATTTACATCTCACAAACTAATAATAGTCTCCCTTCTAACTAAATTAATAACAAATATAATTCATTAACTTTCTTAAGATCAATTGTTCTTCTCAATTTTTAGATTAAGTCAAATGTGAATATTAAATTTCAGGCAAAAATAGAGTATAAATTAAAGAAGATATTGAAGCTTACACAATTTATCCATATGCATGGTTGGAAGGGTAATAGCAAATACAAATATGGCAGCTTTGAGATGAGGTTGTATTTGCATGCAAAGATGAGATAATACTAAAAAAAGGAAAAGAAAGATAAAGGTTGATGGAATAAGAAAAAATGACAATGTTATGTACTTTGTATTCAAAGGAAAGCAACTCCCAAGCATGCGCAGTGTGAACCGATGTCTCATAAACCCCATGTAAAGCAAAGGATATGGAAATTTCACTTCAATTTTTAAGTGCTCTCAAGATAGTTTTCTCCTTTCAATTCTTTTTTTTTTTTTTGTGACGACTAATAATAAATCTTCTCAAAATTAATCAATGGTAAAGGGAACAATTGAAAATAAAAGGAAAAGAAAATTAAAAGGAGCCCAAATGGACATTCCAATTATTCATCATCTATGGTGTTATAGTTGTTTTTTTTTTCTTGATTGATTGAGCAAACTTTTCAATTAATCAGATTCTTTTGTTGGCACTTGGCAAAGTTAGTTTAGCAGGTCAACTACTTTGAAATGAATTTCACTTCTATTCATTTCTAATGCTTGAAGTACAATTGTTGTATTGCAAACACTCTAAATCTTAATCTTTATAAAATTAAGGATCAAATATTCAATTATCAAACTAAGAACATTAGGTGTACTATTTTATTTTATTTTTTAAGCTTTATCAAGAAAATTATAACTAATCTAAAGATCTTTTTTATTTACTTATTTTCCAGTTGTTTGATTAATGACAAAAAAAAAAAATTGGAAGGGGTATTATTTTGTTCCTAATTCAATGTCAACTGAACCGTGGTTCGTAGGTAGCAGGTGAGAGGGCAAAGTTGAAAATGTTGGTGGCCAACTGCTCATTCTTATCTCTAAGTATAATTTTAGTTGGTGATGACACTGTTCAGTTGATTCTGATTGACCCAAAAATCAAACTGCAAAATTTAGAGTCTTTCAATCCGAACTCATGAGTCATGCCTCGGTGTTAAATGAAACATTATGAATTTTATTAAGATTTAGTTTTAATTAAGTATATTTTGAGATCTTTAAATTATGTTTACGACTTATTAATCATATTTTGTTTAGATTAACGATTTTGCCTGTGATTTATCCATATTGATACGAGTTGCAATCGGTCAATTCAAAAACGATATAATCACTTACCTAGCAAAATTATTATTAGCACTAAAAGCCATAAAGAATGCCAAGAAAAGTTACTTCATGATTTTTAGTGGTATTATGTGTTACATTAATCAAAGGGTAGTAATGAAATGAAAATAGGAATTATTGAATAGAAAAAAAAACAAATTTTTATTTTACTTGTGTAGAGACTTCAAATCTAAGTCTCAACACATTTATAAGAAAAACATGCATTGAGCACCTCACAGACTTGCCAAGTGAATTAGCACATATCCGATTCATTTTGAGAATTTTTCATGAGTATTTATATATTTAAGTATTTTTGAATGGATTAAAATGGATCGAGTATTTATATAATTAAATATTTTTGAATAAATTAATTTGACAAGTTGATAGTATGAAATACTACTTTAAAAAAATATTTTCAAAAAGTAAATATATTTTATCTATTTTTTAAAAGATACTTTTTCAATTTGTTTAGGAACAATTACGTTAAATTTGATAAAATATCCATAATCAAATGCGGGAGGAATTTGATTCTTGATCAGAGGTAGAATGGCGTTTTTCAATAAAAAAAAAATATATTGATCACCAATAATCCTTATAATCGTTGCTTTTAAATTTAACAATAATGATAATACTAAATAAAATAAAATAGAATCTTGATCTCCGTGGATCTAACGTGCAAATTTCTACTTAATACCAATCCAAATCTTTAATAATTAGTCTGTACTTAACACCTAAACTCTTGTAAGAACCATGAATTTGACCCCTAAACTAACAGTATCAATGCTAATCATCTTTGATTTCAATAAGACCAAAAAGGAATACTCTTTAAGACCATTAACCACAAACAAAACATTTAATATCTCAAACATCTTAACAAATTAGAATCACATCTTGTACCACACTATAGAATAGAAACTGAATGAGATTGCAAACTGGCCTAGAAATTGCTGGTGTTAATGATCCCATTTCTCCAATATTTTACTGCTGCAATTTGATACATAGTGCATATAACCTGCATATTATCTCTATAGCAAAAAATACATAGAGTTTCAATATCTTAGAATAGAATTTGAATGCTTGCAATGCCCCAAACTAAGAATGCTTCAAATATCTAATAACTTTCAGGAACAATATCATTATTCTAGTTCGTGATAACTTTTGCTTTTTTCTTTTTCTTTTTTTACAACCCTCTTCATTGTCTAATTCAGCCTTTTGAAAATTTGATCACCTTTGAACAATCTTGAACGACAAATAATGTGTCATGAAACTACATAATCCTTAAACAACAGTTCAACTTTCAGACTCGGAGATTCTATCCTCTTTAGGTGGAGCAAATTGCCTGCTAAGCCGTGATCTGGTCCAGGGATCCAAGGGTGTTCTCTGTGGTGGTTGTGGAGTCGCAGGCTTCGCTTGTCTAAGTTCATCCTTTCTATCTATAAACCTGCAGATATAGATATTGTAAATCAGGGTTAATAATGACTTGATTCATAGGAAGCTATAGCATCCATTTATCTGTCTAGCCCTCTTCTTAGTATTTCCTGACAACTTCAAAGAAACCATAAGAAATTTCTACTCCTCTAAGAAGCAAATAAACAGAAATTTATTTTTAAAAAAAGAAAAGGAAAGTTGGCAAACAAATTTCAAAGACAAACAATAAATAGATTTTCCTTTTTCTTGATATTCACTACAACTTGTGCATCCAATATCCTTTTTTCCTTTTTCCATCTTTTTTTTTTTTTTGGCGGGGGAGGGGGGGTGCGAGTTTGTAGAAGCTGATATTATGGGAAAACTGAACTATTAGTTAATTCCCCTGGCCCATAACCAACCTTTTGTTTACAACAAGCATGGCCAATGATTCAATAGGACCAAAAATCAATCCATGTAAATAGGAAGCCTACCAAAGATAGAATCTTACTCAATATAGGCCATTGGTGCTGCATCTCCAACTCGTATCCGAGTTCGGAGTACTCTCGTGTATCCACCAGCTCTCTCTCTGCAAAACAAGAAATTTCAACATCCATTATAACCACAGTCCGCAACAATCCAGCAACAAGATATGTCTAACATTTACTTGTATCTGTAAGCCAATTCTGTAAACAGCTTGTGGATGACATCATCTCCCCGCACAAAAGCAGCAGCACGTCTTGCAGCACAGAGTGTACCCTGCAGTAATTAATCATCTTTATCCAACCAAAAAGACAGAAGAAATGTTATAAAATCTGATTCTCTACGATGACATTTTTTTCTTCCAAAATACAGGACAGACTATAAATCTAAATGATATATGCCTACTCAAATTCATTTACAATTTACCAGATTCAGGCTAGATTTGGCATATTACTAGCCGTTATTCTACTCCAATTATTTGATGGGTGCAAAAATCTGAATTGCTCATAAGGAATTTGTGCTAGTCTCAGCTAGATTTGGCTTTAGCTTGACCATTTTTCTTCTAACCCAAGCTTAATTTACTTGAACGATCAAATTGAAAGGACTTTATACTTATGTAGCATGTTATCCATGTATGGTATTTTAATATTTTAGATGTTCTACGAGGGCAGAGCAAAGCTTGGCAATGATTTAGTGATTTATATTGAGTATAAATCACAAGCTTTCTTTAGTTTAATCTAGCTCAAGCAGACAAATTTAGCCCAAGAAAACAGAATCCCATGTTTATGGAAGCCCGTGAAATGTAGTTAATTGAATGGAATGAAGTACACTTAACACAGCCAAAGCCCAAAAATAAGAAGGTATGCCTATATATAAAAACTTCTGGTTAGGATGGATGCAATGCAGTCCCTCTCACATAAAATAACAAGATTCTCACATACAAATGTGGGAAACAGATAGGAAAGTTGCATCAAATGTACTGTATCAGTTCTTTAGTTCAGGCAAAGTCAGAATTAAAGGTTTAATGCCGCCATCACTAACAAAGCTGTTAACAGAGAAGTCAGGGGAAGGTTGAAAAGGAGACTTTTCTTTTGTCATAGGGTCAGGAAGAAAAAGAGAATGGTTGTTCTTCCGCATGTTCATCTTGATTGGAAAAAGAAATGAACAGAAGAAATAAAGCTGCAAAGTTTGTTCTCTGACAAATGTTGTCCATGATCAAACAGCTTTTAAAACAAGACAAATGGCATATGACCAAAACCTCCTAAACCTTGCCTTCTCCTTCCTTTTCTTCCACCTTCAAAGAAAGTCTTTTAAATCGCAACAAGTGGAAAGCAATTCTTTTACTTTGCTATTCTTCTGTTCCCTTTCCTATCCTCTTCTCTACTCAACTGCAAAACAGCATCTACATGCCAAAGCAGAGTACGACCTTCAGAATTATCTCCAGAAACACGTGAACAAGAGTATAGTTGACTGTGTCATATTGATCAAGGATGAAATCTTCACATGCATAATTTCAGTCCATTGTTGAGCAGTTGCAACATTTCAAGAAAGGAAAGGTAATATCTGAACAACAAATTAAGGAGCTTCACTGCAAATGAAGTACCTTTAACACTGGGGCCATAAGATGGAAAGATTAGTTATTCCAAAGGCCATATATGAATTTGGATACCACATTTAGTGAAGCTAGCCAAATAATCTAGTATACCTAGCAAAGACTTGTCAGGTCAATTAAAAACTATTTCATCACTCTAATAACAAGTTGTCTGTGTCTTGCAATGTTTAGAGAAGATCTGGAGCAAGAGGAGGCATCAAAACAGGTTTGGTTACTTTAAATTTATATTCAAGGAAATAAAATACATGAGTGAAACCCTGTCAAAGAAGATGAGGAGCCAAATGATGCGGCTTTACATGTTTGGTTTCTGCTAAGATTTTAGATTATCTTGAAGAGACATAAAAATTAGGACTTTTTTCTCTTTAATAAACACACACACACCTCCAAGTTCAGCATTCACTGACATAAAATCTTCCAGAGAATTGTGAAACTATTTGCATGAAGGTAATGCAATGAGAAGACTATTCGAGGTCAGCATTCCCTAACAGAAAAACTCCAGAGGTTAGGTTCATGTACTGACTAAAATCATTACTGTAATGATTTTGAAGATTCCAGCAAGATTCATGAAAATATACAAGATGCAAGAATGTAAACTAATTTTTTATTTTTTCCAACCAGAAAAGAAGAATTATGAGTTTCTTTCTATCAAAATTGGCCCCGTAAAAATTTTTCTGGCAATGATGAGATTATATTCCTAAGAGAACAAATCTTGCAAAAATGAAGTAAGATGGCCAATGATACCCAATAGACAGGTGAAGATAACAATTAATACTGTGAAGCACCACAAAACCAGGTGAACAACCAACTTGGACAAGAGTGCCAAGTCAGTGGTATGCTTGATTTCTGTTAACTAAGCTCTTTATTCATTTCTCTGTAATGTAACTTCCTCTGTTGCAAAATGAATGTCTTCCTTCTTTAGTTCTTCTTCTGAATAATCTCATTTGCCTTAACTCCTAAGTTGTATGCTCAAATCCTTTTCTCCCCAAATATTTTGTCACTTAACTGGCCTCTTTCACTTCAAAAAGACCCATGTACTCCACTTTCACTTAAATTTCAAAAATCAAATTGAAGCAATGTTTTTCTGTATCACAAAGAAACGCATTCATATAAATTCCTCCATTCCATCAACACTTTTTTTTTGGCTCTATAAATTTTGAGATAAGTAACATTTATATGCATTTCATAAATGGTCACATGAAGAACACACATCCCCAAGAGAACTCCAATTCCCTCCACATCACAAGATTAAATCTTCCAAAAAATGCAACCTTATATATATCTATATATATATATAAACAGTTGAACATAAAATGGCATCTTTGAGCTAGTGACTGCTGCCAAAAAAGTACAAGAAGCATGCTAATAAAGAGTTTTACTTCCCCATCAAAAAGGGCATTTAGTATGTCATGCATTGGGAGTTTCAGAGACATCTAAGGCACGAATTAATGCCAAATCCCCAAAGGCGACCATAAAACTACAAACCTAAAGGGCTGGACAAGAACTTGAAGAAGAAAACCAAACACCAAGAAGATGGCCATGTGATTAAAAAATATGTGAACATGTGTACCTTACCATTTCCAATGTTAATCTTTCCAAATAATATATAAACACTTTGAAAAGAAAGAACCAAACTTAATTTCTGATTGATCATAAACCAAATTCCTTGCCTGGCATCTCCACAGATTCAGATATCAAACTAGTCTGGAACATTAATTTGTCACTAGAACAACAAAATATATAACTCCTATACAAAATCCATGACCAAAAGTAGAAAATTTTACCAACCTCTTTTCCCAGCTGTACCATGTTATCTGCAAGCCTACGGACCTCCTTTGCCTACAATGCAAAGCAGCAATTGAATAAGCAATTATAAATGTATTCAGCCAGTACAGTAACAAATGTAAAAGATAATCTACTATACCCTCAACTTTATGCAGACACACCATAGAAGAAGAATCCAAAATAAATCTGGGGCTGTTAACGAATCGAGCGTTCGTGAACAAATCTCATTCGAGTTCGAGTTTGTTCATGTTCGATTAAGGCTCGTTTGTTTATTAAACAAACCGAACTCGAACATTAAAATTTGTTCGTTTACTAAACGAACAATCACAAACTTTCTTCACGAACAGTTCAAACGTTCGCGAACACTATAATTAATATATAATATTATATATATATTATTTATATTATATTATATTATATATAATCTAATTTTTATATATTATATATTATTTTTACATATAATATTTATATATATCATATATGTAAAAGATATTATATATTTTATACTTTAAAAGAAAAATAGAAAAATAAAATTTGAGCTCAAACTCAAACTAACCGAACACGAACGTTCGCGAACATTACGAACAAATAATCGAACGAACACGAACAATATTTGGAGCTCAAACGTTAATCGAACAAAATCGAACAATGTCGAATACTGTTCGAACTCGAGCTCGAAAACTTCAAACTCGGTTTGTTCGTGTTCGAATACAGCCATATTTAACTCAAACTAATTGCCTCTAGACCACTTAACCTAAAATATCTGAATAGGTAAAAAATGGTCCTGGTAGTAAACAGAAAACACCCTTGCACAATTTTCTCATGGTTTATATGTAATTAAATTGCCAAGAAAACCTTCAGTCTAGTGAAATATGCTCCAGAAATCAAATTTACCCAAATCTCAGCTATCTGAAAAACAAAATAGAGAAGCTCAAAGTGAACCAACAGATGCAGAAATACACACACACACACACACTTCATTTTGGCAAAATCAAGTTCAAGAATTCGACCATCAAAACCCCTATGAAATCATAATAATGCACAGTAAATTTATTTATTTAAATTTAATTAAAAATTCAACCATAAAAGGAAAGGTTTACCTTGGCAACAGTAGTTTCAATCCGTTCATGCTTCACTAATTGTGAGACCATTGTCCTGATTGTAACAAATCAGACTTCCTCAAAATAGATGAACAGCATAAGAATCAACTTGAAACATAAACATAAATATGCAAACCTGAGCATGGACATTCGATGACCAGTTGGCCTATTAAGCTTTCTAAATTTAGTCATTTTGTCTGATTCTACAAGAAAAACAAAGGAAGAAGAAGAAGAAGAATAGGCAGTCAGTATTAGAGCAGGAAATGATAAACCTAAAAGAGAAAAAATACATGCTTAGAATATCTTGACACATATTTGCTGGACTTCTGGTTTATGTCGGGCTGATCCATTTGTACGGAGAAAAGACTAGGTTGTAATAACAAATGTAAGGATTCATAACCAATGCAAGGATTCCTTACATAGCCATCCTGGCCCCATTGCCATCCCTTCGCCAATGCACGGCACAAATTCACAAATGGGGCAACAGCACCAAAGATCCCCACTCAGATGCTCTTAACGATTATATTAAATAAAACTAAGAGAAATAATGAAAAATGTCCAACAACATAAAAACATCCAATTTTTTCAACAAAATTCAAAATGTCCAAACGCATTAATCACCGCATAGTTTACTTTCACTATTAAAGTAAATGAAGAAATTTTAATACATTTCACATGAAATCACTATTTCTAAAGGTAGATAATGTGATTTCTTTCTAATACAGGTAAAAAAGTCTCCACTCCACTGCATGGTAGATAGGAAGAGTTCACAAAAGGGTGCGGGAAGAATCTCAATTAAGTTAAGCCCAATAGTTAGATTCAAAGTAAATACTAGATGACCAAGAAATATGTCTAGGAACATGCTTAATTAATAAAACTCAATTTCCAGTCATATAACTCTAGGAAAAATCTTTAGAACCTTGCAAGCATTCTCCTCAAATGCTAAGTGCATTCAAATAAACTTTTGGGTCATCATAAAGATCCAACTTTCTTTTCTTGCTCCACTCTCTGAAAAGTTGGAAGTTCCTGAGAAACTAGTCAAAGACTACATTTCACCCAAAGATCTAACAGAACTTAAGCGGACCACTGATGTCACTTCCTTTTACACCGTGAATAATGAATAACCAGTAAGACCCATGTGAAGCTACATTTCATCCTCAGCAACCATATGATATGAACGAACCTATTCTCTGCCTAGAGGCCAACCTCAGGGCTGATCAGATGACCTCCTCTCCCGTTCTTTAGCTAATACAAAGTGGGTTATACTACATAAACTTTGAAAAAAAACATCAGTTCTAAGTTCTAGGCCCTGGAAATGGTAATGATTAACAAGGACAACTATAACTCTCGAACTCTTGATTCTTGATAATTCTTGAGTACTTAAGTGCGTAATAAAATACAGAAAAATAACAATAGTCATTGATTATGTACAGTGATTGAAGCTCGTCGGGAAGAAGATGGGACAGCAGCTAAATGAGGGAGAGACCAACTGAGGCGAGCGGCGCTGGAGTATGCAGAGTAGAGAAAGCCGCTCTCAGATGAAGAGTGGATCCTAGGTATTTGTTCTGATTAATGTTTTTATTTCAGTTTTAATTGGATTTTTCTTTTTCTTTTTTTGTTTATAAAGAAATTGGATTTTTCTTAAAGCAATACTAATAAAGAGTAAAATTATATTAAAACCACATTATTTTTTGGGTCTTTGAAAAATTAGTAATTTTTAGTCACGAATGTTTTTTCATGATAACTTCTTAATAAATAACACTAATTCCACCTCTAATTAATCAGTTACTTTTATGCATTTTGCATATATTCCATAGAAAAATTAGACATATTTTGAAATAAGAAATTTTAAGTATATATATTCAATTCAAAGTCATAATAGAAATTACCCAACATTTAATTCATTAATGTGATGAACTCAAATTCTACTTAAATTTGATTTTTTTGTAAAAGAAATATTTGAAAGATAATTTGATTTAATTAATTTTTTATATTCCATAAAAGTCTGTATATATTTTTAAATAAAGAAAATTTAATTAATTGTTTTGTTTAAAATCATAGATTTACCCAAAATTTACTCCATTAATAAAACCTATTTTATGTTTAAAATTAAAATATTTATACTATAAAATAAACATTGATTTTAATCTTGGGATAATTAGTCAATTTAGTTAGTTAAATTTACTTTTTTATCACTTTGGTCCTTAATTTTTTTAAAAAAAATTTATTCCTTAAAAAATGTTTTATGCCAAATTCATGTCCTTTTTTTAAATAAAAAATTATTGTTGTTTTTAATTGAATGGGAGCATGTTCTTTTTTTTTTCCCCCAAAATTCTAATGTGCTTTGAATGATCTTTTCGTTAAAAACACAAAAAATATATTGTTGAAGTAATAATTTGTAATTTTCTTAATAGTTTTCAACACATCCATGTGAAAATATTTTTTAACTATTTATAACAAATATATATAGTTTTCAATTTGTAATAAACAATGTCAATAAATTGATTACTTTTACAAAGTACAGTCTAAAATTGTATCTAATTGTAATAAATTTATTGACACTTACAAATTAAAATATTTATTACAAAATAAAACTTATATATAAAGTTATAAAGTAACTAAAAATATTTCAAATGTATGTGTTGCAAACTATTACAAGTTACAAATTATTACTTACAACATTTTTATTTTTATTTTTATTTTTGAAAAAGATCATTCTCAATACAAGAGAGAATCTAAGGGGGGAAAATGCTCATATTCAATTAAAATAATAATGATAAATAAATAAATAAATAGCATAGGGATTAGACATTGTGAATGCCAAATTGAAGAAAAATTCAATGATTCCGCAATGTAATTGCGTGCCAAATATAAAATAGTAATTTGGCATTTCCAATGTCGATTCAATATATTTTCATAATCATTTTCATTTGGACCTTTTTCTGATTTTTTTTTCAATTTTAAAATTAGACTTATTTTTGGTAAAAATTGAATAACTTTACGTTCAAATCACATCCTATCAAATTTAAAATTAATAATATATTGCCACTTGTTTCAATAAGGGCCCAGGTTTCTTGATCAGTTTTTAGTTTTCCTTTCCTTTTCTTCTTTTGTCTTTCTCTCTCTTTTATAAATCATAAATATATAGTTTTATTTTAATATTTTTTAGTTTAAACTTTCAAAATAAAGGAAAACTAGGGGCAAAATGGTTGGGCAATGAATCTGCTAAGTCAGCAAGCAGAGTAACGAATTGGTGCCATATTCTCCACCAAGTTTTTCCGGTTTCCAAAAATTCTGTAACAATTATTATTTTATTTCTTATTTCAATTATTTATTTTTAATTTGTATAAGAATTTATAAGTTTTGAAAATAATAATTATATTCTTAAACTTGTTACATTACTTTCATTTCATAATTAATACTATAAATATTAATTTTTCTCAAAATACACTCTCCAATAAATTATAGATAAATCATCCAAAACCTTCATTAATAATAAGTATAAAAGTATAAAAATTAATATTAAAATTAGAAAGTGAATAATTAAGATAAAACACTTAAAAAAATGTGAATAATTAAAATAAAACAAAATGAATACTATTTTCATCCATTAATATAATTTATTATGCCTATTTTTATACAAAGTAAATAAAATATTTTTTATTCTTCAAATTTTTTTAATTATTAGAAGTATGTTTTATTAAATTCATACTTCTTCTTTTAAAAGAATGAAAAAGTGAAAAACAAAATAAGAATAAATGAAGATATTATAGAAAAAATAAATAAAATACTTTTAAAAAAATCATAAAACAACTTAAAAACAAAGCACAGATGACAAGATCCTCATCAAAACAATGCAATTTCATAGATTACAAAACTTGTAAAGCCATCAGAATATCATCTCATTTCATGTGGAATTCTAGCAGCAGTAAAAGAAGCCTGTGGGGAGAGTGAACTCAACTCTGCAAAGAACAATCAAATCTCTCTCTCTCTCTCTCTCTCTCTCTCTCTCTCTCTCTCTAGTTTAGAGCCTAATTAGCAGCATCTTGTACTGATGTTTGAAAATTCTCTAGACAAACCAGACCTCCCAACAAAATCCTTTCCCTTAGCTTTCACATTTGAAGTTGCTGTCCATTTGTTTAAAATTATATCCTCATCCCTTGAATCCCTAGTTAGGTTAACTTGAATGTCTTTTGTAGCAGAAGGGATAAATTTGTTGGGATTGGCAAACCATTTCGACCGCATATAAATGCTTGTTCTCCATGGAGGTATGTGAAGGCCTCTTTCTTTAAATGAGTGCTTTGCTTCTGAGCATAGAATGGAGATTGTCTTTTTCAGTTTGTTTTCATTCCCAACAAAGATTACTGGAAGTGTTTCTGTGAGCTCTTTGTGTGATGATGTTGGCCTTGCCAATTCAAACTGTGACTTGAAATCAATGTCTATGATCAGGCTCTGTGCACTGTGGTTTGGCTCTCGAATTACAACTTCAATGTACTCATACTCACCTGTGGAGCAGCAGAGACCACCACAATTAACACAATCTTAATTTTCTATACGTAAAATTAACTATAAATACACAGTTAATAGTATTTCTTTTAGATTCTCACCACCAGGGCAGCTCAAAGTGGTAGGCCAAGAGGTCTGACATAGAAAAGTATCAAAACCATCCCTTCTCAACCTCATAACAAGCCACTTCTTCAAGCTAGAAGTCTTCTCTGAATCTATTTTCTTCCTCATGTGGTTCAACACTCTTCTAAGAACATCAATTTCCACAACAGTCCCACTCTCAAGTAGCTCCTGAAAAAACAAAAAAAAAAAACCGATCAAGATTTCAAATCCAACTGAAGAACCCAAGAAAACCCCATAAAGAATTCCCCAAACAAAACCATATAAAAGTTTACCTGCAAAATATAATATCCAGTACGTTGATCAGCAAAAGGAAGAGCCTGTGAAGCAATAGAAGAAACTGTAAGTGCTGATTCTGGTTCAATGAAATCATGAACCATTTCAAACAACTTTTCCTCTTCTAAACTGCCCATATAAAAGTTTCTTAGATTGAAGATTGAATCGTGGGCAAAAGATGAACCAGGTTCAGAAAAGCACCTCTGGACCTTGTATTAATGTAAATTGTGACCTGAAGTCAATATATATCATTGCAGAATGTTGCAAAACAGTATGTGCTTTGGCACACGGTATTTGATAGAGAATCTCCTAAAATTTATCCAATCATGAAAAAGGAGAAACCCCTGAAATTGACAGCACATTACAGGATAAGCCTGTTCTAGATAAAACCAACAACTTCTGTATTTATACTTTATTATTACTATCTGTATCTTTTGGATATCATTCTGAAGCATATCCTAGTCCTTGCCTATTAGTCATAGCAATCAGGACCTTCAGTTCTTTTTGGGCAGGCAGGTGGCTTTCTTAAGGCCTCAATCAAATTGGGATATTACAGGAACATGACAAATTATACATTCTCTTTTTCTTTTCTTTCTTCTTTAAGAACATGAACATGAACATGACAAATTATTACAGGTTTTGGAAGAGAAATTTAGGGATTCAAAATGATTGTGAGTGTCTTTCTTTATTTTCTAAACTTTTTTTCTTTCAGCAAAAACATAAATTTTATGATTATTAAGGTAAATCATTCGACAAAGAGTTGGTGAGGAAGCCATCAGCGTCTTTCTTTAAGTTATGGATGCATTAGATTTTTATAAGAAGTATTAAAAAAGGGAAGAAGACTTGAAGTTAATGATGTTTTATGCTAGGACCATTTAGGGGAATATTTCTGAGTTTAATACGGTGTTTAAATTTTCTCTAAAAGAAATACAGTTTTTAAATTACTTCTTAGTAAATATGTTATTTTAATAAATTGAATATTGAATCACATTATAAAATTAAAATGAGTTCATTCAACTTTAGATAGAGAAAGTATTACACCTGTGTTTTTAATATAAAATAATTATTTTTAAATTTCAATATTTCTTCTCTTTCATTTTAATAGAATTATTTTTTCGTTATTGTTCAATTAAGTTATTATGTAAACAAAAATAAATTTATAACGTTAAAAAATCATAAAATGTTAATGAAAAGATAGTCATAACAAGATGTAAATAAATGTTATGGTTATTGGACATTTTACTTTTCAATATCATTAATTTAATTTCCAAACCAATTTGGATCTGATTTTTGTAGTCATAATTACTATAAAAAATATCATAATTTTTACTTTCTTCATCTAGAATTGAATGTTCATATTTTTCATTTTAAAATATCTGAAATTAAATATATGCTTTTCTAAAATAAATATATTTTTTATTTAAAGTTTCGTTATCAATCTCTTTTTCAGATTAATTTCTTAATAAGAAATCTAAACTATAAATATTTCAATTCATAAAATATATTCAAATCATATAAATATGTCCAAATTCACTATCTGGTACAATAATTAGATAATATATGTGCATACATATATATATATATATATATATATATATATATATACATATACATGCGGGACAAAGTAGGGATGAATTAATCAAGGATAGAGACTCACGGAACTCCATAAGGAAAGTCATCTAGTCTTAAATCGGAAAACTATCCCCATCCGGACGAAAAAGCCCCCGATAACTCGGAATTTTTGCCACCGTAGTCCAGACTTCTAAGGACATCCTAACCAACACCTGCCATACCTTAAGAAACTCCTTTTTATTTTTATAAAAATGATACCATGGACTTATAGTGTTTGGTTAAAAAGGGGGAAGGAAGGAGAGGGATCTTAATTCTTATAATTTTCTGAAAAGGATAAATATAATTAAATTGATTATATTACTCTTGTAACATTTATTTTTTTATTATACTTTATTGCATTTTTTTTTTTTGTAAATTTATTTCTTTAGCTCTAGATATAAAATTCTTAATGTAAGTGAATAGAGAGAAAAATTTGAGAAAATGAGAAAAAGATGGAGTGAATTAGAAAAATGAGAGAAAGATAAAATTTTAATTATTAAAATATAATAAAGGAAAAATAAGTCATTGCAATAGTTCTACACTTCACATCCAAAAGTGGAGGAATTTGGAAGGTGGAGGAAAAATGTGGACTTTTATAATTACTTAAATGTCATAGTATATTTTAATAATTTTACTTTATTTCTTCTCAATTTTCCTTCACTCCGTCTTACTCTCATTTTTTCCTCCTCCCCTCTCGATTTTGCCTTCTCACATGATTGAAGGGTGATATATTCAAAGACTAAAAGATGAAAATAACAGTAAACCATAAATAAATAAATAAGTACAACGAGGATATAATAGTTAATATAATTCTATTTTCCCACATTTACCCTTACAACCCAAACAACAAGGGGATTTTATTTCATTTCCCTCCCTTCCAAACCAAACAAAATAAAATGTTCATGGTTTTTCCAGGCAATATGAGGATACAGATTGAGATTTACGCCAGCAAGCAAACACAATGGCAGAATATGCTTTCGAAATGTAACAGGTTTACGATCTCAGAAGAATGAAATAAACAGAAAAAAAACAGTACTTCCACAAAGAGAAGCTTCAGGGCGAACACTTTCGAAAAGAAAAAATAAGATTAAATGGTATGAGATTCCAGAACAATTTTACAAAATTGAACTTCTCCAATGTAACTATCCTGCAAAATCATCTACTCTGACTAAACTCCCTCAAGTCCAAATAAAGATTCCTGTGGTGGACTTGGTATAAATTGCCTAGGAATTGCATAATAAATAAAATCTAAGAAAAAATTCTCAGCAGCTGCAGTATGAGTGAAGATAAGACTTGTATTTCTGCAGATTCATTGAGAAAAATCAGTGAATTAGCAATCAAAGAAAATAATGAGTCGGGTATTCATTCTCATCTCCATTATAATCATAGTATAGTCTTTCTCCCTTGGCAATATCACGAGTAGCAACCAAAAGGACCCGACATTCACCATTTACACTGTACCTGACACATTTAAGGTTCTGCTTCTTCCTACTCTCCCTGCACAAAAAATGGGACTGGTTTCAAGAACAACAGGTTGAATGTGGATATGTTAGCATTTTGCTGACATAAAAAGGAGACAACTTGTGATTGAAAACCAGGCTTAACGAATAGCTGAACAAAGATGTCAAAATCAATTGAATGTGGATATATGGAAAGAAAAGAGTGGAAGGGAAACAAACTATATGGAGGCATTGAGGAGGCCACATGCTTACAGTAAATTGTTGTTTACACCATTTATAAAACGAGCAATGTTTCCACGTTTATCAGGACAGACAACAAGACTCTTGGATGGATTTCCGGCTGAAAGGAGGGTCATCAAGCTGTCACAGTCATCATGTTCCCTTTTCTTCAGATAATCCACATCTCCTGTGTATTCTGCAATGAATGTCAGGTCCCTTATCATGCCATCTGCCTCTACCGTATAGCTGCATTATCAAAAGTATTATATTCAATATGCAAATATAAAAAATATGGATGGGCATTGCATGATTCTATAGTGTGGGAAGCAAAGATGTACCCTTCACGTGCATCATAGACTACCATGAGGGGTGGGCATTCCCCTCTTTTGTGCATAGTTTTACAGTACTCCAGTGTTTCTGCACCTTCTTTTGAAAGAACCTGTTGAAGAAAGCAAATGAAATTGACAAGAAGGCTAGACTAAAATTTTTTTTGGATACAAATAATATTGAACGAACCTGTTAACTGATATTTGTTCCAGACAAAACAATCCATAAACAAGAAGAGTCAAACCTGGATTCCACCATTTTCAAGCTTAGCTCGATTGGCTGATCTAGGAGCCATGCCAGGCATGTAAGTAAGCTCGTTACTGAATTCCATATTCATTGCTGTTAAAGCTGAAGCAAGTGATCCCATTTGCAGTAGCCTTCGAGCAGGATCTTCTGTTGGAGTAAATGGCAGTAGTCTTCTTTGTTTTTTGTGCAACACCAGTGGACGAGCACGCTTTCGACGTTTTCTAAAATCTGTATGTTTGAAGCAAATTAATAGATAGAAATATAATTTAGGGATATTCAACACAATACCACCAGAGACAAATTTAATGAGCATCAAGGAAATACCACAGTAGTTTAAAATGTTCAAAGAAACTGGATCCTGCATTTTGCTTCCCATTATCTCAGCTAGTGATAATATTCTTATATCAGAGTCAAACAGTAGAGCTAAAAGGATAAAGCTTATATAAAAATTTTTGGTCACTGATAGTTAATGTTCCAGAGCAATGAAAACTTACAAAAAAAAAGGATGAAATAGTGACGAAATTCAGTATGATATAGTAGGAAACTATATCATCTTATATTCTTTTGGCTCCTGATTCATGCACTCCTGAGAAATTCTTGTTTCCGGTTCATGAAGAGAGACACTTCAACAGTCACAGTGACTTCACAAGAGAAGGTCAGAAAGAACATATTCAAGTTAATATACATTTAACTGTGAGAGAGAGCAAGCCTTTGTTAACCTTGCAGTGGTTTCGGCCACATGAATCAGATCTTGTTGGCCTTTTCAGCCAGAATGTGACCTTCTCAAGCTCTCATTGCACGATGAGGGAGTTACAGTAGCAGTCTCTTACCATATCATGATGGCTACTTGGCTAGGCAAAGTTTATGAGCTTTGAAGTGCACCAAAGAAGAGTCGGTACTGGGTACAGAAGATATTCTTGTTTAATAAAGATGCATCATTCCCTCATACTTAGACTATGTGTTCAGTTCACAACGGTTTTATCTCCTGATTATCTATTTTGTTGTCATCGGTGAGGAATTTTTTTGGGGTAATATACATAAATTTCTTTTACCAATAAGGATACACAAAATATTTCTTGAATTAAATTTATTATTTACTTAGAGAAGTTATATTTGTGATAGTGAACAATTTGGAATCCATGGCTGTTCCTTGAACCATACTCTCTTTTGTACATGAAAAGTTAGTGATTTGAAAAACATGGTAGTTTAGAAGACAAAGGAAAGGAGCATTGTTCCACGTAATTGGTAAACTTAAAAAAATTTCAACATGGCTAGCAAGCATATAATTAGCTATAAATCCATAAAGACTTAATCTTGGACAAGAAAAATGTTACAAGATTATAGGCTGCTAGAATAGGACTACTGTTAGAATAGGACGACTGTAAATGTGGGCTAGAATAAGACGGCTGCCTTAGGTCTAGATTGAGGGCTAGAATAAGTTGATGAATTCTTATGATATACCATGTGTAATCCATTCAATTGAAAAACACAAGTTTTCTCTCAATTCTTGTTTTGTAACAAAAAACAGCATACATACACTTTTTTTTTTGGGGGGAAAGGCATACAGAACACAGTTAGTCATGTAGAAAAACAAACTTGGTAGTATTTAATGATATAGAGTTCGCATTTAGTATAGTCAAACCTCATAACTTGACTCCTATGCCTATCTAACCGGAATGCTTAATAAAGGCAACTCAATAAACATAGATTTTCTTCAGAATGAGACAACATATATCTATTCATACACTTAAAAAAAGTGAAGACCAACATAAACCTCATCAGACCTGAAGATTGGGATTCTGAACACTACTTACAAACCACACAACAAGGAAGGCCACGAGATATTGGAGACACACATGCATCAAACATAATTATCCAAGAGAACCGCAATGGAAAAAACTATACATATGAAGATAAGATTAACATGATAGGACGAAACAGTTGCATTCTATTGGAGAAAAATTAAACAATGTTTACAAGAAAAATGAGAAATATAAAGAGTGTTGCATAGAAGTCAATTCTCCTGATATGGATTGATTTCAAGATACAATAAATACAATAGGGTACTCAGTTACACGATTTATACACACTTTATATTTAGCAATACTCTTTGGACAGAATTAAATGAATCTTACTAGAAAAAATAAGAGCAATATAAAGACTTCAAAAAATTTGATTCCTCTGATATGAATGAATTAATTTTTTGTATTTCACAGTACAACCATTATGCATGTTGGGAAGAACAGAGAAAGAACTATAAATTTTACCAACTAGATAAGAAAAAGGAAACTACAATAAAGCTTAAAATAAATAAAAGAAATTCTTGATTATGGAGTTTTTTCTCTAAAACATAAAACAGGTACACCATCTGTAAGAAAATATTCTACAATTCTTGCAAGCAAGCTAATAGACATTGACATTCAAACATATTTATAAAAATTATGGTTAACATTGCAACAAAAGAGGTACAATATATTACAGACCTCAGGCAGTGAAGAAAGAGGTTTTATTTCCAGGATAGATCTGTTGAATAGGGGAATAGCATGCTAAATTTTACTTGATGGCATACATTATAGCTAAGCATTTCCAGATATCATGTTTCACTATAATAAAATCACCAAAAACAAAAGGAAAAAGGGAAACTAATGCCATTCTCTTAGTTAAATCATGCAAGGGAATACAATCATAATGCACATGACTATTGACAATTCTAGAGATTGCATTCTTGTACATATTATTATGTCAAAACACTTGAACAAGCTATAAACAATCACATTAATCGCACTTAGTGGAATGTAGACTAACTTCTGCCTTCCTATTTTCAAGGATAGATCCTTGACATCCTTGGAATATCGACATAACAAGCTAACGTTTTTCTTGATGATGTACATTATGTGTTAACTTTTCTAGACTTCACTTTTACCTGTATTAAAATGATTACTGAAACAGGTATAATACCATTCTCTTAGTAAAATTGTTCAAAGAAATATCATCATAATGCACATGACAGTCATCCAATCTAAAGATTTAATTGTTGATTGAATGATTTCATCAACCATTTGACCATGCTGTAACCAATCACATTAATCACACACAGGGAATTTAGTACTAAATTCTATCCCTTTCCTGTTTAGGACTAGCATAAGGAATCACCAATAAACTTGTTGTTCAATCAATAACTGCTCTTACATTCTCAAGTTATTTTCAAGCAAAGGTTACCAGTCCAGCCACAATGATGGCAAGTTCCAGATAAGTTTACAAATGATACATATGACTTATGCACGAGGAAAACATGTATAAATTATATTCTTAAAAACACCAAAAATTTAAGGTTCTGTTGCTAAAACTCCAAAAGAAGCTTGAACATTTCCTCAATCTGAAATGAACAGCTTATTCTAGAATATTAACATTGCAAAAGTATCCATAAATTTGTGTGCAAATGATATGTTATACAGAGAGGATCAGAGAAATTATTATACTCAATCCTAAGCAGTGAAACAAAAGACAGAAGAAAAAGGAATCATCTGTTACAAGAATTTGAATTAACTTAAGGAAAAATACCTGATTACCTATTGATTTCTTTTGTTTAGGTTTAACTGGAAAAAATATCATTAACAAGAAGCCGCTACTCTTTTTCCACATGAATTAAACAAAAAAAAAGGAGAAAATCTATCCTGTTCCAAATTTTGCCCCTACAGTGCACCTTAATCATCTCAATCACACTGAAACTAGAATTCTAAAGAGTAGAGTTCTTTGTATACTATTTTCCAAACAATGTTAAAAGAAAAATTATCAAATGTAAATGATAACAAGAAGCATTCCTGAAAATCAGATACTCCAAACAGTTAAATCGCACACACACTTACGCACATTAAAATACAACAAGTTGCAAAAAGGACCACACCTTAGCAAGCATCAAAACTTACCTTGAGGAGAAACAGATTTCACCATTGATTCACTGCATTTCTGAATCCGAAAGAAATCTATTATCTTTGTCTGCGAAAAACCTACAATGACACCAAAATCCATATATATACTTTTAAAAAAAACATTAAGGAAATTCTTGCCAATACATTTTAATTAAGAACAACAGACATTAAACAAGTCACAGAAAGAAGAGTTGCCCCGAGCATCATCTGCATTTAATGTGTATGCATATGCATGCATACATGTATGTGGCATGCCATACATGCATACTCATACACATACGGAATGTCAATTTGTACAATTACACATGCAAATTGCAGCGAAATAAATTTCGAATTTTCTTTTTTTGGCTTAAATTTGTGATCATGATCGTACTTTTAATGTGATTGTGAGGGGAATTGTTTCCCGAGCAGCTAGGGCAATACCAAGGACCAATGGGAACACGAACCACAATAGGCCTAAGGCACAACATATGAAATCCTCTATCACATTTATCACAAAGCAATAGCTCCTCGGCTTTATCCCCTAAGCCGCATTGCTCACAAAGGACATTGTTAAAATTATCGCCATTTTCATCATCATCATCTTCACCACCATCACCATCATCATCATCATCATCAGTGTAAGCAATTTCCACTCTCTTCGCCTTCCTCATTATCTCTTTCATCGACTTATACTTCCTTGCCTTCCGCGGTCGCCGATGCTTGTGGAGATCATCGTTGTTATCATCCACCAAACTGGTTATTCTACTGCTGGTGGTGATGATGGTGGTGGTGGTCGACTCCATTATACCGCGTCGGCGCCGGAATTAGTTGGTTAGTTTGGGGTTAAAATTAGGAGTGATGAGCTGAATATTCTTTTCTTTTTCTTTTTCTTTTTCTTTTTTCCCTGTGTTTGTTTTTTTCTTTTTGGTTCCGTTGATGGTGCAGAGGAAGTAATAATAAGGCAACGGAATGAGAACGGAGTTGGGATGAGGTGGAGGTGTGGGTTTAGAGGAGGTGGGTGAGGTGGAGACGTTACTAATGACGTGGCAGGAGGGCAATGGATGTCACACTTTGGATTGTCGAAAATAAAAGAGGAATTTTCACGTGAGAAAATAATATTTTGAATCGTCTGTGAGTTACTCTGAATGTATATTTATATTGTCGTCAGCAATAATATTATTATTTTAAAAAAATATATTTTCATTGGATTTCTAATAAATTATTCGATACAAAATAAATAAATAAATAAAAACAAAGAGATTTTTTGAGGAATTAATTTGAAACATAGTGGATTTATTATGTTTTTTCCTTGTTTTTGGGTGAGGCCATGAGGGTGGGTGAAGGTTCTCGGGGAGTTGGTTGGGAGATGCGGCCATTGACACATGGGATTTTTTATTTATTAAGAAAGTTATTGAGCATTGTAATTTGTAAGCAAAATTGGCTAAATATTTTACTTCTCTATATTTCTTCCTCAAATAAGTTTCCTTTACAATTATAGTACATCTATTAACAAAGTAATTAAATGTTTTAACTTTAAAGGAAAACCACCTTTTTATTTAGATTGGAAACTTTAATTTTTTTTAATATATATATATTTAATGTGATAATTTAATATGTATATTGACCTCCATTAGGTTTTGTTTTGTTCACTAAAATAGTGGTTGGTTCAAAAGTGGGGAGTAGAGGAGAAGGATTTTAATGGAGGGGAGCTAAAAGGAAGATATGGAAGATTAAAAAAAAATTACCTTATTTGGTTAAGTTAGATAGAAAGGGATAGTAGGAGAAATAACATTTCCTTGTTTGATTGGTAAGGGGAATGAAGAGAATGGAATTAAATTGACTTTTGTATCCCTATAACACTTTTTTGTGGTAAATTTCATTATTTATCCTTGGATATAATCTTTTTTTAAGTAGATGAAGAAGACATAATGGAGCAGAGAAGAAGAAAATATGAGAGGAGAATGAAATAGAGGAGAAAATGAGATAAAGATAAAGTTGAATTATAAAATATCACAAAGGACAATTTAGTAATTTGATAATCACACTTTTCCCTCCCATCAAATCCCCCACTTTTGAAGGTGAAATAGAATGGGATGGGAGAGACTTTCACATTAAATTTTCCTTCTCCTTCCCTAAAAAAAAGTGAACCAAACAATTTTTTTTAAAGAAATCTCTCCCTCCCTTCCCATCCCTTCAGCCAAACATACCCAATGAATGAAATGGGAAGAAGGGGGACACATTTTTCATTAGAAAGTAATCATAACTTACATTGATTTTATTAGGCAAGAAAAAAATGAGAAATATGAAATTATAAATACTCAAAAAAAAATATTATATAATGATTTTTATGATGTTGCAGAAATAGACGTCACAAATATTATATTATGACTCTCAAATTCTCTACTCAAATGTTGTAAAAATAGAGATCACAAATATTATATGCATGATGACTCTCAAATTCTCTTCTCAATCACATTAAAAAAAAAAGTGGTATATAGTTTTTTTAAAAAAAGAAAGAAAAAAGACACTTTATATGGCAACTTAGGAATACCTCAAATATTCTCCTCTTACACGATAATTTCAAGTTGTTGTAAATAAGTTTTTATGAGACAGTGTTATGCCACTGTAAAAAATTGAGTATATACAAAAGCTTAAGACTACCACAATTACACCATATTTTCAAGTCGTCATAAATGAGTTTTGACTCATTGACTTGTCTATCCGTATTGAGACACCTCTCTCTATATATATATAGTCTTATTTATTTAAATTTAGTCTTATTTCTTTAAAAATTTAAAATTAAAATATTAAAAAATAGCTTGATTGATTCAATTTGATTACATTTACACCCTTACTTAAATAGTTTTTGCATAATTAAAAAAAATTCTAATTAACCAAAGTCTTGATTAAATAGAAAATTGCATCTCAACTAGTTAGAGTCTCATCTTATCTGTAATTAAAATTCAAGTTTTATTTAAATTGAACTAATATATTTAAGGATTACAACATGAGTGATTTGCTGTAGAATTCAAAACTATGATTTTATTTAGAATCATGACAATCAGATAGATCAAATCTAAGGCACTCCCATGACAAACTGAGGAAAAAACTGAAGAGTTAAAATGTGGTCACTCAAGAACTCATAAAAAAACGTCAAAACTTAACGCTTCTCCTTGTGCTTAGGTTTATCAAAGATGCTTGATCCAAAAGTGCGAATGAGAGTCTCGATCAGAAGAGGAAACTGTAACAATGTATAAAGGGCTATAGGGATAGTGGAAAGGACAACGAGTGGATAGGAAACCCAAGGCAATTGTTGGTGGAGAATCAAGTAAAGTGAGGTTCCAAAAGATGCCATCATGGTGACTATGGACAAAAACAAGCAAGCAAGGCCAATTATAAGTTTTAAAGGCAATGACTTGAGATAATCCTCTTCTGCATAACGAGCAGTAAGAATTCCCAAGAACAGAAGAATTGCTGTTGAAGAAGTGAACATTGACAACGCATTTGAAATCATAGATATCATGAAGGTTCTGGGCTGTGTTTCCATCATGACAGGTAGCCCACTTTTAGAATCATTACCACCTGGAACTGTGAAAGCAGTTGTAAACATCACTGCAGCAATGAGAGTAGCTACAATCAAACTAGACCCGGCTGTATTTTTCATCCATGTTTGCCCTTCTTTGCTCATCTTCTCATGCTCATCCGAAAATACCATCTTTGGTGTTTTGTTGTTGTCATTCAAGTCTTCCTTCAGCTTTGGTTGGACGATGCTTTCCACTTCCTAGAGAAAATATTGAACATTAATTCAGGTGTCTTGTTTTAATGTGGAGCTTTATTATCACAGCTTAGGATTATACTCTCTTTATGTTTCTAATTGTTCGTATTTTCTCCTTATGTTTCTAATTGAATATTCTTATTTTTATTTTGAAATGTTTATAATTAAATTTACATTTCACAAAAATAAATATATTTTTTATATGAATGAAACAAACATTTTAATTTAAAAATTTATATCCGGCCATATAATGATCTCGCCATTAACTAAATTGGGATAATTTGATAACATAGTTAAAGTAATTTGATATAGGGATAGCGCCATTAACTCTTCTTAGAACAGAGGATACTCCCTCCATCCTCCTTTATTAGAAGTCATTTAACAAAAGTTTTTACATATCAATGAACTTTTTAGCCCTAGATGTCCCTATATATTGTGTCTTTATTTTTTTGAAACTATCTTTATTAGACTTTCTTTTCTAATTATTATTCTTCTATCAATAGGATAATATTGAAAAGAAACAATAAAAATTTTCTAGAAAATTGTAAAATAATTTATAAATAAAAAGAATACAAAAGTCATCTAAAAACTTATAATAACAGGCTGGGAGAGAGTACCTTGAACCATTGAAGTTCCCTCTGCATTTGTAGTGCTGCACCTGAGACATGCTCAAGTTGTGCACGAGGTGACAATTTTGCTGCTAAATGTAAAAAATTGTTTCCAAAGATGTCATGGCGACGGGCCATAATTCTCTTCTTTATTCCCAACGTGTGTATGAGACTATAGATCTTCTCTTGGCGAAGTACAATTGCATGTGCAAAAATTGTCCTCCCCGTTTTATCCTTTCTCCATATAAATTCAGGTTTGTACTTGAGCATTTCAATAACAAATTCAATAATCCCATGCTTGATAGCATCATACATGATTTTGTCGATATCCATTTTTTCAAGCTCTGATTTTTTCAATCTTCGGATTTCCTTGAAAATGTGAGTGAGGAGTTGAACAACTTCATCATTAACCAGCTTTCTGTCATGTATGTGCTTTATATCTGGGACTAAATATAATTAACAGAAAACCATTAAAAGACTTATAATACATATAAAGTATATCCTGGATGTATAAAAGTACTTTTTTGACAAACACATACTGAAGGTTCTTAAAATTCTCCAACCCAGATCATGCAGAAGCACTCTTGCTGCAAAAATCAAAATAAATAATATTAAGTACTATATAAAGTCAATATTAAAACTCATAAATCACAAGATATATCATAAGTGAAATTTACACTAATAAAATGATAGTGCATATAGATGGAAAAAAAAAAAACATCTTTGCATTGATATCCAAAACTTGGACAAAAGGGATAATTAGTAATTTCTTCTGATTAAGAAATGAGAGAGAGAGTGATATACCATGCCTAAATTGGCCTCCATTCTTTTGATCTTCATCAGAACTTGAGTCATGGACATCAATCATGTGGGTGTTAGAGTCGGCGTTGTCTGAACTTTGATTTTCCATGGTAACATCTTCATCGGAATCGTTTTTACTGCCCCATGGCGAATGCACCACAACACCTTGGAAATGTAATTGTTTTATTTATTTTATTTTTTATAGGAACACTGAACAAGACATAAATTTCTCTAGCTGATGAATGAAGATTTTAGTGTTATTCGTGTTTTTCCAATATGGAGCATAATTAGATTATATAACTTTTATTTAGTATAATTAGGTAGATTTTTATTCTGCTTGCCTTAAATTTCAAAAGATATATCCAACCGATATTCAGGGCTTTCGGCTTCGACTAATCCGCTTCGTTCCTCAGTCGGATTTCTTGAGAAGGGCAGAACTCCCAACATAATTTTTTTCATTCCCATAGTTCAAACTCAAGACCTCTAATAAAGGGAAAGCAACCTTGTTGGTTCAAATTTACTCTTAATCGATGTTCTAAATCAATCTTTCTTACTCTCTCCCTCCAAATTTTAAAGTGACTTGTTCTTTTATAAAGGAATGAAGTATTATTTTAATACATAATATGGGGAGAGGGTAATACTCACAAGAATAGATCCATCGTTTCCAAAATACAAATTTTGTACCACTCGGAAATGCAGATGGTTTATGAGCCAGTATCCGAAGAGGGTAGTGGCCACTATGATCTGGGGTTACACCGAGTTTTGGATATCGTTTTAGTAGCATGGAAGCAATATCTGTAACAATTAGAAAGAGTAATCAAGAATATAAATTTGGTGAAAATATGGGTTACTTTCTTTGTCCCAAAATATAAATTTTTTAAAGAAATTACAAACATATTAAGTAGATCCTTTAATTTGAAAAATACTATCATTTATTCTGTCTATTCTTTTTTGGAAACAAAATCATTTAATATGAGAGATAAAATAAGTAGAGACAATATTAAAAATAATATATAAAATAATAGAAATATAGCAAATTCAGAGTGAGTACTTTTTACTTTTTCAACTTTGATAACATATATTGTATTTTTAATTTTATAATATCAGTACTTTTTATTTTTTCATGTTTGATCATTCCGATTATATTTTTTTTGCCAATATTATGCAAAATCGATGGTTCACATTTTTATGAAAGTATATGTCATTTTTATTAGCATTGATCTGCAAAAAAACTTCAATATAAAGAAGAAAAATAGAAAGTAAGGAGAAGAAAATGGAAAAAGAAATGGGTAGGATTAACAAATGATCAAATTTGTTCATGAAAATGACAGATATGCCATCATAAAAGTCACCGATTTTGCATAATATTGGCAAAAAAAAAAAGTCAGACTAATCAAACATAAAAAAATAAAAAAGTAGTTATACTGTAAAATTAAAAATAAAAGATACGTTATCAAAGTTGAAAAAGTAAAAAAGTACAAACTAATTTGCTATTTTTCCTAAAATAATTCTAAAAATATCAAAATATCTTATATTTCCATATTGAAGAAGGGAGTATGTCTAACCATAAATTTCAGCAGTAATCAGACAATTGAGCAATGTGGCACCATTTTCTCCCCTTTCTGGACTTAGCTCTTCCTTTGGTGTCACCTTGTATAGATAACGAACCATGCGTTTCTGACCATATAATGCAGCCACAATGACAGGAAGATGGCCATCGTCATGATCATGATCATTTCCCATTTTAACTAGCTCGGGATTTTTTTTCACCATTGCATTTGCCAACTTTATTACACCAGTTATGGCAGCTAGTGATAGAGGCGTTGCACCATATTCATTAACCATTTCGAGGTCTTTTGGTATCATCTTGTTCACCAGCTCCTCTGCAATCCTCGTGCGTCCCGCTAGAATAGCAATGTGAAGAGCCGTATCTTTATGTGATGAAATCCTTGCCCTTACAGCATCTTGATTTTCATCAATAAATTTCTTGACGTCAGACAACTCGTCGTTCTCAATCGCTTTATACAAGGACTCATATTCAAGGTGTTTTACTCCTGCAACGTGAAATCCTTACTAATTAGTAACGCATCGAATTGAACAAAAGTGTGAAGCTTGACGATGAGGTGATCATTACATTAAGTGAAATATATAAATGCTGAGAAGAAATTCAATCAATATAATTAATAAAATAAAAGACAGAATTACCATTATCCTCTCCTTGGATTTCTTCATCATGATGATCAGGTTGTTGGAAAAAAAAGCTTGATGAGGTGATTGCATTAAGTGAAATATATAAATGCTGAGCAGAACTTCAATCAACATAATTAATAAAATAAAGACAGAATTACCATTATCCTCTCCATGGATTTCTTCATCATGATGATCAAGTTGTTGAAGTTTTCTGGGTCGCTTTATTTTTTCAGCTAAATGTTTCCATGCAAAGTTTGCAGACATGTGAGCTTCTTTGAACTTTGAATATGTGTTTGATCCACAAGAAAGCCGGATTGCATGCAAAGCCAATGCATTCTTTTTCTTCCATTCCTCATATTCTTCTTTCGTTTCTTTACTTGGTTGCCCCACTTTCCCTGAGACAACTCCCCAAAGATCATGCCCGACCAAATAATTCTTCAAGCATGCTTTCCAGTCCTCATAGTTGCCCTCTGTGAGCTCCTCAGGAACAATTCCAATGGCTGCTATGCTGGTTTTCTCGGCTAATATTCAAAAAAGAAGAAATATTGTATACTAAAATGAATCCAAACTATTAAAATATTGAAAATGTAAATATTTCCTTTAAAATCATCCTGAATTGAAGTTTATTATTGTCGAGAAATGAGCTCCTCCTATCTTTCGACGCTCTCAAATAAAATTCTAAGAATAAGCAGTATTTCTTTTCCAAATGAAATAATAATAATTTTTTTCCCAAAAAGGAAAGGACAGAAATAACTAAGTATGACATATTATCATACATTTACTGAAGCCATTAAAGAAAAGAAACATATTAATATGAAATATAGAACTTACTTGAAGCCTTTGACATTCTGTTTCTGATTATCAAAGATTGAAATTTGAGTGATTCATTTATGGACTTGTTCTATTCAAGAGTATATATATAAAAACTCCACACAAACAGTGTAAAATGTAGTTTATCTTTAACTAATTATACTCTGGCACTACCCTTTTTGCTTTCTCTTTTGCTAATTCTTTGTGTCGTTTACAATCAAGGTAGATACTCCTAGTGGTTTCTCTTCCTTTTGCTTTTTTCACGTGTTTTCATCCTCAAGAATTTCTTCTTTTAAAATATATTATGTATGGAATAATGAGAGTAACTGAATTGGACTACACTCTCACCTGTCCATGAAAGGCGCAGGATGGATCCGTTCCCATTCCCCCAATCCCCATGTATCAAAATATATATTCTGCAAATAAGATTTCAATTAATCTGTTATGTCAATAGCAAGTTCAATAATCAATGTTAGTTTGCTTAGGGTATGTAAAATGAGTATGGTACAGTGTGGCATGGATCGTTCTCACAAGAACTAGAATGGTGGTTATATATTCAACTAGTCTTACAAATTATCTACTAGTCTTACAAATTGATTAGAACATAAGAAAATGAGTAAAATCTGGAAAAATATCTAAAAATGAGAATAAAAGAACTACAACAACAAAACATTGGAGAAATCAACTAGAATGAAAGGTGCATCTAGGATTAAGAACTAAATGGGAGTGGAATGACCTAATTAGATATTCATTTCGTTTGAAATTGAATGTTTACTTTTGACTTTGACTAAAAATTTAAAAAGTTCATTGATTTTAATTAACTTATCAAATTATCTTTAACATTAATATAATGGATTGTGAGACTAATGAGTTAGTGAGATACAAATTCCTCAAATTAATGTGTTAAGTGGTACCACCATGAATTAATTATATATAAATATCTTAAATTAAAGAAGTTATTAATGAAACTTTGAATATAAAAATATGTTTATTTAAAGAAAATGTACATTTAATTTCAAACAAATTGTACATAGAGAGTATTTTGTTACTTAAATAGTGATTTATCCATAAATTGGCTAGAATTTTGGTGCTTAAAATATGTCAAGGAAAATTTGTTTATTTAGTCCCTGATCTTTGAGCTTTCTTCCACTAAGGTCTCGATTATTCATTTTCAACGTATGAGGTCCACAATCTTTTTAAATTGACCTATAATAAGATTCTTTTTACCGATAAGTACTAGGAGGTCCGGCAAAATAAGGCACGTGAGTCACAATGGTGGAGCTAGCATTTTAGTTAAGTGAGGGTAATTTTTTTTTTCTTAGGAAAATGGCAAAAATATTTAAGAAATGAGAAATATAAATAATATAATAATAATAAAAATAATCACAAAATGACATAGCTTATAATGTGATAATTAATGATGAAAGGAAAAAAAATCAACACTTATCCTAGAGAAAAAAAGGGTATTTATTTAAAATAAAGGGAGATTGGTGATTTTAGTCCCTAACATTTTTTTTTATCTTTAATAGTTTTGGTCATTACTTTTTTTGTTCTTTTTTTTAAAATAAAAAATGGTATGGTGTATAACCATTTTATCTTTAATATGTTTGATCTCTTGGTTTTTCCATTTTCATACAATTATTTGGTCCTTTTTTCTAGCTAATTTTGCCAAAAATTCAGCCAACTCAAGACTTTTGGTAAATATTCAGATGAGGAAACTGGATTGAATCATTTTCTTGCTTTATGTTTTATCACTAGGATGGCAATGAAATGGGGATTAACGGGGATTCACTTCAATTCGCCCCATTGAAGTCGGGGATTCTTCGAATTTAATGGGGCCGGGTTTTAAAAAGCGGGGGATTAGCGGGGACGGGGACGGGGGCGGGGATTGATTTTTCCCCGTTGAAGCCCCGCGGGGATTCGCCCCGCAAATCCCCGACTTCGGCTTCAGTTCTATTTTTAATAAAAATACTATTTTATCTCTAATTTTTTTTAAGAAAACCATCTTATCCATTTGTTTACTTAAAAAATTAAATAAAATGAGTTTATATTATTGACTAAATAATTATTATTCATATTATTAACTATATTAATATAATATTATTTATGTAATTATATGTGAACATTTTTTTTTAAAATGTAACTATAATTTATATTATTAAATATATTGATTTAAATAATTTTATATTATTAACTATATACTTAACTAATTATGAATTTATATTATTAAATTTTGTAGATTACAATGAGATTATATTATTGACTAAGTATTTATTGATATAATGAGTCAAATGGGGTCAAAGTGGGGTCAAAGCGAAGTCAAAGCGGAGTCAAATGAGAGTGGGGATGGGGCGAAGGCGGATGATGTAATCACATGCTATTTTGAAGATGTTCCCATCCAGCTTGTTTTTATTGTTCCCCACCCCTTGTTATTTAGCCAACCATATTGAGTTGGTTGGAATTGACCAATAAAAAAATTAAGGATCAAACGTACTAAAGATGAAAAGATTATAAAAGGGAAAAATATGTTAGTGACCCTTAAACTTTTAAAAATTTCAATTTTAACTCTTAAATTTTAAAATGGTCTGTTTCATTTGACCGTTCTGTCACTTAGGCTCGGTCAAATGGTGACGTAGCTTTGTCTCGTGAGTCGCACGTCACATTAGATAAGTGTATTTTTGTCCCCAAAAATGAAAAAAACAATTAAGGACCAAAATTAAAATTTATAAAGGTTAAGGGGCTTTACTAAAATCATTTTTCTTTCCTCTCCTTCCTCTTCTTCTTCCTCGTCAACTGAAACTTAGTCGCCGCAACTAAGTCCCCTAGCTGGCTTATCTCTTCCTTTCATGGTCTATGAAACATCAACAATGGCCCAAGAACCTTACTCAATCTACTAACAAAACGATGCCAAAGCCATTATTAGCTTCTATCTACTCAATTTGCTAACCGTATCTGTTAGCATGTCACCCAAAGCCAAGCCATCCATTATTATAACACCCAAAATTTCTCAAAGCTTCAACCTGAACATTGTCCATGTCACAAAAGCTCATGGGCATTTTCCATTCAAAGTTTCTGTTCATCAAAATGTGAATGTTCCCCAACAGGAGGGCCTCCACAAGAAGGACAAATCACAGTCTGATAGCTATATTCTCAAGAAATCCACGAGGAAGAGCCACGGATTTAGATTCCTTTTTCACCCTTTTTAGAGCTTTTCTTTTTCTGAAAGTTTAGATGTGAAGCGCAGTTTAATCAATGTCATTTCTATCTACTTTCGTAAAATTGTGATGAACCATTTACAAACCTTAAAAAGAAAAAAAAAATCTCTAAAGCCTCTATTATATAATAAGCCCTTGGCTGGTGAAAGAGAGAGAAAAGGAATAGAGGTGGCTAGGACTTTAATTGATGAAAAGAGAGACAAGAAGTAGAAGAAAGAAAAATAATTTGAATATGGTCCCTGAAGTTTTAAAGATCTTAATATTGGCTTTTAAAAAATCTAAATGTTTTGAGATAAGCATATCATTCTCGAGTCTCTCAACAAATTTAAAGGTATCTTTGGTTCAAAATATGGGAAGGGAGCGGAAGGATTTTAAGGGGAGGAGGTGAGGAGAATGGGAAGGGAAGGGAGATAAAATAGTTTTATCTTGTTTGGTTTGATTAGATAGTAAAGGAGGTGAGGAAAAATAAAATTACCTTATTTGATTTGTATTTCTAAAGCATTTATTATTTTATTACTATTTTTTTTGTAAATTTATTTTTTAACTCTAAATATAATATTCTTAATTTAGGTGAAAATCTAAAATAATGAGAGAAAGAAAATAAAATGAGATATAATGAAATAAATGAGAAAATGAGGTGAAATGAGACATTTCAAAGCTTTTAATTTCTCTTTCCTCCAAAAACTCCCACTTTTGAAGGGGAAGGAAATGAAAAGAGGTGAAGGATTTTAATCCTAAATTTTTCTTCTCAAAACCCCCCACTTTTGGATGGGAAGGAAATGAAGAAAGAAGAGGGATTTTAATTTCAATTTTTTTTCCTTTCTCACTAAAAAATTGAATCAAATAAGAGATTTTAAAATTTAAAAAAAATCCTCCCCTCCACTCCAAATCCCCCAAGTCAAAACTAAATTTTTAGACATCTTAAGGATTAAAACTAATCATTTTAAAGTTTAAGAGTAAAAATAAAAAAATTTGAGAGCAACCCAAAAAGTAAGGATCGAAACTATTAAAAATGGAAAGATTAGAGACAAAATTCACTAATCATTAAAAAATAAGTGCCTCATTTTAATTTTTTTTAAGAAGAAGAAGAAGAGGAGGACTTCTGGTTTCTTCAGTCTATTATTTATTTCTTTAACGACTTAAAAAAAACACTAAAAACAATTTAGAGTCAAAGCAGGTGCCAGGTAGAAATAGAATGGTTATACTTCCAGCTGATGCTGTTGTACCAATGGCTCTATATACAAAATCATTTCTACGGTAATTTAGTTCACTAAGTCCTCTTTTTTTTCTAGAATAAGTTCATAAGTCTTCTTAAATGCAAATCTTTTCAATTTACTTTTCTAAGAAAGCTTTTTCCTTTTTCTTTTTTTCCTCTCCCCCTCCTCCTCCTCCTCCACCACGCAGCCACCACCACCACCACGACACCAGATATCTACCAGCTATAGGGACACTCTTCCTCCTCCACCATGGATCCGAGGGATTTTTCCACCGGCGGAAGATCATCGCCGAAACTGCAAGGTCCGCGGCCAACGCCACTTAAAGTCAACAAAGACTCCCATAAAATCAAGAAACCACCAGTTGCACCGCCGTTGCACAACCAACATCACCTACCACCAGCAGCGGTTCCTCCGCATCAGCACCCGGACGCGCCAAATCAGAACCGCCAGACAGTAGTTATCTACACTGTGTCTCCAAAAGTCATCCACACCACAACGAATGAATTTATGAGCTTAGTCCAGCGTCTTACTGGCCCTTCTCCACGCGGCGGGGAAACCTCTGGCGCAGCTCTTGGAGCTGGAGACGTCTCCCCGGCGGCCAGATTAGCTTCTCTAGAAAAAGCAAGCCCATCAGACAGAGAAAGGGAAAGGGATTCAAGGACCACCACTAATGCTGACAATATTATAGAAATTCTTGAAGGAACTGATGCTGAAATGAGTCAAATTCAGGGGATTTTAACGCCAGAGCCAGCGACACTGCCACCCATATCGCCGGCGGGACTCTTCTCTCCGACAATAGACCCTTTTCTACAAGGGACTAACATGTTCATAACAAGCCCATCAATCTTGTTTTCATCTCCAATTATTTCACCAAATCATGCTTTTGATCTCTTCGATCCTTTCTTTGACTTCTACTAGCTAGGTAGGAAATTCTTTTGCTTCCCCTAATCTTTTTCTTTTTCTTTTTCTTTTTCTTTGAGGAATTACTTCCCTTAATCTTGAACTATTCTTTTCTAAATTTTCTTCTCAAAGTCTCTTTACCACAAAAATTTATTCAATTTTTAACCCCTCATATTTTAGCTAGAAGGAAAAGTCAAAGAAAACAGGCGGAAAATTGTTTTTGATCGGTGAAATTGAAAAGAACATATGGGCATTAATGGGCAAATTTTGGACCTTTTGAGGGGTGGTGATGGTGATGTTCTTGTGGCCACTTTCTCAGCCTTGAGAGTTTGGAGGAGACAACTAGACGCATTATTTGGTGGAACTGGGATAGTAATTAGGCTTTTTGGAGCTTTGTTTTTTTCTTCTTTTTTTCCTTTTTTCCCATATTGTAACGATGTACCTAAATTTTGGGATTAAGATTCGATGACAATTGTATTATAGGAATGATGCTTTTGTTATGTATTCATAATGACATTTCTGTCTTTATACCATATGAGAAACTAACACATGTTGTCTTAAACTAAAGCTCTAATCGAATTGAATCTGTACTCTCATTAATTTGAGTTTAAATTTTTGTTAGTTTATTGTTTTGTAAAATTTAAATTTCGTTCGTTTGATTATTATTTTATGAGGTTCCAATTCCGTTCACGTTTGAATTGTGTGGTAAGAACAAGTCCTGTCAAGTTCAAGATCGATAAAATATAAAAAGCATTACTGAATGAGTGAGATAAAGGATGAAAGAACCACTTTTATATAAAATCATTAGAGTCTTTATGAAATCCGCATTCAAAATCTCAGTGAAACTAATGAGTTATAATATGCATGTCTTTAACATAACTTTCCAAAGCCTCCGAGCTTGTTGCGGCCCTTATAACTATGTAGTACTAAGAATCTATGTAACTATGTAATTATGTAGATAGGTAAGAATAGAATCTACAAAAAATTGTAAAATACATAAATTAAGTCTACTAATTGGGGTTTAGGGAAAAAAATTGCATTTTTAAACTAGTGATGAGAGTTTTTTTTTGTAGAAAACAAACCTATAAAAAATAAACCAATTACAGGTACAAATAACATAAAGAAATGTTAGCAATGTTTATTGGAAAAAATAACTCCAAGGATTTATGACCAAAAGTGGACTCTTACCAAATAAATATGTCAAAAGGCATTAGTAATAAACTAATATTCGCCTAAATTATGTGGAACTATTTATTGACAAAACATATATACTGAGCAATTACTTTAGAATTTCATACTAAAATTTTGAAACTTTTAATGTCTTAATTTTGATTAATGACAAATATTAATGAAGACTAATATCTTAATTGTATAAGCGTTGGTCTTTTAGGATTTAAATGTCTAATCTATGTAAGATTAAATATTCAAGTCTTCAAGAAAGATAGTATGATATCTAAAGTTGAAGATAAATATTTTCTATATTAGATAGGATATAGAAGTTTAGTTTTATATATTGATATGACTTAGATATCTCTACATCTACCTCTATGAGTAATAAATTATATAGGTTGTTCAATAAAAGTAAAACGTTTTTCAAAATACAATTCATAAAGATAAAACATGAGTTCAATATTGAAAATGGTTTTCAAAATACATACATATGCTTAAAATTTTATCAAATATATTCCACAAAGTTAATTGAAATCTTGTATTGTATGATTTGGATGCATGTGCAGTCGACCTGACTGCATGTGCAATTGATCACAGATCATGCAGTCGATCGGACTACTTAGCTCATAGTTCGTATAATGTTCAGAGCTCTCTGGTACATTTACGGATAATAGTGTAATCGACCGCACATCTCCAAAGTGAAATTCAAACAGTTATTTTTATGACCGTTGAAACATACATATAAATACTCAATTATTTGAAAAACTTGTAATAACGACTTTTTAAGCAAAAATTGATTTTTAATCAATATAGAACATGTTAAAAACATTTTGAAACATATTCATAACATTTACATTGTGAAAATCATCCAAGAAGGATCTTTACTAAATCATTGATGTTCTTGAGCAATCTAGATAAATATCACTCAATGAAGTGTTTGTACTTCAAGATTGATATATCTTCACATTAAGGTGATATCTATATCAAACTCTTCTTATTCTCATCTTGTAAGTTTCATTGTTGCATTGATCTTAAAACTCTAAGGGTTAGAGTGAGCCTTAAATTATAGATAATTATGATTATCTTAAGTGTATCTATTTCATTAATTGTTGTATTAGAGATAAATGTATAATCAATGTTGTATTGTAAAACTCAAGGAGTTAGTTGAACCTTGATTGAGTAAAAGTCTTATGTTGTAAAACCCTAAAGTGAATTATATGAGCCTCTTTTGTAATATCTTATGCTTAAATTAGTGAAAGGTTTTGTAAAATATTCGAGTAGATAGCTCATAGTAGTGGATTACGTTTTGTTGAATAAATCGAATCACTATAAATCGTTGTGTTCTTTGATTTATTTTTACTGACTAATTGAATACATTATTTCATACATTATTTGAGCATTTGATATTTGTTATCTTAAAAGATATTGTTTTAATTAGGTTAAGAAAAATCAAATAAAACCCAAAGTAACTATTTTTTTATATTTGAATCTAAAATAACCTTGGTTGTGGGAAACATACCAAAATTACTCAAAATGTGAATCGCATTCACGTCATCGTTATTTATTTTTTTTCATTTCTTATTTAAGGACGTCAATATCATTTCTTTCGTTAGGTTAAGAAAATGATCATTCACTTTCCTTGGAATAAAAAATAAGAAAAAAAGAATCTATGCACGGCTCTCCTAAAAGCATTGCTCCTCTTTTCTTCTTGTTCTTTTATTTTTTTCATTTCATCTTTATTTTTTTATTCTTCTTACTTTCTCTGTTTTTTTTTAAAATAATTGACTCAACAAATAAAAAAAATCAATTAGTAATTTTTAAATTTAAACTAATTAGCTCAAAAAACTATATAATTATTAATTTTTATTTATTATTTTTATAAACTAATTAACTCAACCAAAAATACACAATTATTAATTTTTATTTATTATATAAAATATATCTTTAGATTAAAAATGAGGAAATATAATTTTGGAAGAGCCATGCATGGCTCTTTTTTTTTTTATAATTACGAGGGCGTGAATGGCATTCACGTCATTCCCTTTTCTTTTATTTTTTTTACCCAACGACGTGAATAGCATTCGCGGCCTTATGTAAGAAATGAAAAAAAAATTAAAATAACGATAACATGAATGTAATTTACGTTTTGAGTTATTTTGATATGTCTCCCAAAATCAAAGTTATTTTGGATCAAATATAAAAAATAGAAATTATTTTGGTTAAAAACTTAGATTTTTCACATACAACACAACAAACTTCTATGCTTACAAGATTTAGTTAATTATGTGGAGCCTAGCAAATTAAACCCTAATTCAATTAGTCAATTCTACCAAAACATTTTGCATAAAATTGACAATTTACTTGCATTAAACACAAAAGACATCACCAATATCAAATCACATAAACCAAATAAGCTTTTCATCCCACAATATAAGTTGTTGAATGATTTTTATATTATCTCAAAATATAAGTTATTTTACAATATTTTAAGAAAAATTTTTATTATTTCTTTCTAATATTACCTCTATTGATAGATTAATAATTGAAGACAGAAGCACTAGTAAAAAAATTGAGAAAAAAAACAAGAAAAGAATAAATATGGGCATTTTAGTGAGATTTGTTTTTTAGATTTATATAATTTTTCATCAAATAACTTATATTTTGAAAGAGATAAAAGTTATTTAAATTTATGCAATTAGAATCATACAACTCTCTTTTAATTAATTAACCCAACAGTTTGAAATTAATTACTACTATATTAGAAGTTGATTTCAACATCGAGTCAATGCTTTTTGGTCAGAGTTGGCATAGTTTGACAAATCAGTCAATGCTTTTGTTTGATAAATTGATGACACTGTCAATGAAGCTACTCAATTACCCAAACTGTGAGGGAAGCTACCCTCTGGCCTGTGTATCCAGAACTAAGTAGGTTTTAGTCTCTAATATTATTGTTTTTCAACCATTAGATTCTTCATTAAAAAAGTTGAAATGATTTAATAATTCGCATAAAAAGTCATGTTCAAAAAAATAATTATCAATATTTTAAATTTTAAATAAAAAATAATGACAAAAAATTTAAAATAATCATCGAGGAACTAAAATGGTGAAATTGAAACATCAGGATTAAATAGGAATGTATGTGACATATAATGCTATCTTCAATTAGATTTAATTTGGTTCCGAAAGGAACTTGGATCAATTGATGATTTTGCATTTGGGCATATAGTGGGTACAACATGTTATGTTTCTTCTTAGTAAAATTTCTCATATTTCTATTTTAATTTATCTGATTAATATTCACTTCCTTTAAATAAACATATTTAAATTTCATTTATTTAATATATATATATATATATATATATATAACTTATTATTACTAACACTTACCGTATTAAATTAAAAAATTTATATCTTAGTAACCTCATGAATCTTATAATATAGCTAATTAAAATCAATAAACTTTTTAAATTTTTAATCAAAATAAAATATAAATATTCAATTTCAATTATGGAGGGAGAGAGTATTTATTAATATTTCTTATATTACACTCACTATTAAAATATTTTCTCAATTACTTTAAATGAAAAAAGATATAATCTTTTCAGCAAAAACCTTTCTTTTTTTATTTGGCAAACATAGATCTTTTAGCTTTTAAAAGAAGCTGTAAAAAGAAAACGCAAAAAGGGAGGTAAAAACTGATCCATGAGAGTGTCATGAAAGTAAAACGAACTCAACTACAACTCCAAGGTGAAGCTAATTTACACAATGAGTCAATCCAACACATTACTCTGAGTCTATCACCATGAATACTCAAAAATGGGACCCTTATGTTTCTAAATCCTATTCAACCACCACATGAGACCTCCAGGATTTCTTTTTCTGCAAAATCTCATTATCTAAAGCTTCATCAATAATTTGTTCTTGTATAATGGCAGGTGTTATCAGTAGGTCAGTAGGAGAGGTTTTCTTGAATGCCTTGCTCAGCTGAACTCTCTGTGCCTCCTATCAAAGTGCCTACCCTATCTCCCCGAATGGCTTTAGCTATATTACCTGGCTTGTTGAGATTGAAGACGACAACTGCATAACAAAGAAAGAGCAAGATTAGAACAATTGGTGCTGGAATAAGTTTTAGAAAAGGGATGGATTCTTGATTAACATGCCAGTTATATAATAAGCCCATCAGGACGCTTGGACAAATATGGATATTAAAGAGCTCTTGCAAAGCCATACCAGGAATGTTGTTTTCTTGGCAAAGAGTAATGGCAGTCAGGTCCATAACTGAGAGTTCCTTTGAAGTGACATCATGATAAGTTAAGGAATCCAGAAGATGAGCATTGGGATTTCTTCTAGGGTCATCATCAAAAACTCCATCAACATTTGTAGCTTTCAGCACCACCTCAGCATTAACTGTCACATTTGAAAGATACAAATTTAGAATCGGGAACATATTACTACAAGAAACGAGTGTACACATATTTCATGTGAACCAAAAAATATTTTCCATAACAAAATATATAGAAGACATCGGCCCTAAGACTGCTTCATGGGGTAATTTTTGCACTTTGAATAACTCTTTTTAAACTGGTTTCAAAAGTTTCATTCAAGACCCAACATGCCTGTTTAACCTTCCAATCAACTATCTGTTTCAGGCTATTTCTTTATATAGTTAAGCTTGCAATTTTCTATCCACTTGGGCAGAAGGGCCGGCATGCTGGTGAAAAAACTAGACAGATTCTCTAAAAGGATTGCATGTAACACTTAACAGTGTCAGGTATATAAGCATCCAGGTGGTATAAGAAATTGAACTTACTTTCAGCACACCTCAGGGCCGCTGCAGTGTCTGTGGTGAAGAAAGGATTTCCAGTTCCTGCAGCAAAAATTACTACCCTTCCTTTCTCTAGATGCCGGACAGCCCTCCTCCGAATGTATGGTTCAGCAACTTCTGACATACGAAATGCAGTCTGGACTCTGGTTGGGATCCCAATACTCTCCATTGTTGCTTGCAAGAATATAGCATTCATTACTGTTGCCAACATCCTAACAATCCATTCATAGAAGAGTCTTTCAACCAAGCGTATTTTGTTGTTTCTTTCAGAACAGATAAATTGTACAATAAATATGATACTGTTTATGCAGTGTATAAACGCAAATCAGTAACAACATCCACATATGGCCAAAGCTCTTACATCAAATGATTGGAACATGTAAATCAGTTAAAGAAAACTACAGTACGCAGCAGAATCTCCATCACATACTAACCTAGATATTCAGTATTAAAATGGAAAATATTGAAAGGCTCAAATGATAACATCCATTCTAGCTGCCAAATTAGCATATGGAAGAATATCAACATTTAAAGTGAAAACATACACTCTATCTACAAATTCATTGGTTCTTACAGATATATTTTCCTTGATCTGGAAAAGAAGTCTTACTTCATAGTATATACACATAAACAATATCCTGAGATTGAATGCTTAACTAACACCACAGGTGCCTATCATAGATCAAAGATGGTGTTATATACACACATATACACACCAACTTTGTACAAGTTGCAAAATAATTCTGATTTCTTTATGTCCAAAAGAAGGTTGATTGTGCATCTCAAATCCCTAAAATCTGTAATACCGCTAGCTTCAAGCACCAAACTTTAGCTACTAATTAGAAAAACATATTGATTCTTAAAAGTTCTTCAAATCAAGAATATTTTTGACATTTTTATAGCAAAGATTCATGTAATTGACTATTTGAGATTATTAAAGACACTAGAGAAGTCTGAAACAAAATACATGAAAAAAACACCAACTCCAACAAGAGAAAATACCCAATGTAATCAGCTGAGGATCGGTCAAGGCCACTGCATCCTGCCCATGATGAGCCACGGAAGATATTGCCCCCACCAACAACTATTGCTACCTGATACATATTCCAGTTATACTGAGAAACTACTGCAGATCCAGTAATTCTTGAAGAAATTCATCATAAAACTTTGAAGCATTTCTTAAGAGAAGTGCCTAAATTAGGCTTTCATTGAAATTGAAGAGAAAACTAGCCAGAAAAATTACGTGAATGAGCAATTTAGGGCCTGCATTTTCCACAACATGGCAAAATTTATGCATGCATTTGAAAAGAAACACCAAGTAAAATTAGAAACTAAAGAACAAAGGTATGAGCTGAGGAGAAGCCTTATCCTTCATGCAATACATTTTAACATTTCCTATAACATAGTTGACAGTACAGCATAGATAGAGAGAACACAAAGCAAAAAGAACCATGTTAGAAGGGACTCTCTAACCATACTGATGCAGGATAAAATCTATAAGAATTCTTAGTTTCTTAAAAAGTCATTAATAGTTTAGAAATATTCTTATTAGGTTAGAAATGGGTTACTCTTAAAGTCTTATAAATAGGTGTTAGAAGACTAGTATTAAATGTTATTCTCTTTATTATTTTTTCAGAACTATTCTAGTGGTTTCATCCCTGAACTTACTCCTTGTTCCATCCTTCCAACTCTAATCTTGACCTAATTTTTGAACTCCATTGCCCTAACCCCCTTCCGTTATGTCACATACTCATCCTCACCGGATCATTATCAATGCCTAGATTAAGGTCTTTGTTCTCAAGTTCTCAAGCAAAACTACTCAGAGTTTTTTTCTTTTTAATCCAGGTGCTTTTGAGGCATGCCTTACTGCCTTTTCTCTTCTGAGTTTAGCTTTAACAAGTGGAAAGATATGCATTGAAGAAGCAACCCTCAAGGTGCTTTTCAAAATTGCTTCTGCATAAATGCTACTCCTCTGTTGAAGAATTAAGGAGAGCCTTTGATCATAAGTAAGATACCACATTATCCTAATTATTAATATGTTAAGTGGTTGAAAAACATGTGTTAGTAGGATATGGATATCTTAATCTTTGATGACAAATATGCTCATTTCAGGAAAATGAATATTCAATTTTAAACATTACATGGAAGTACAATTATGAATTATGGATGAAAGGATTTAAAAATGAAATTACAATATTGATAACTAACATTTCTCAAATGCACTTCCTTTACATAGTTTATGAAAAGCACAAGAAAATGAAAATAGTCCCATAGGAAACAAGAGAACATTACTTTGCTGCCCCTCAAACATGCAAACAAATAAATCTTAAAGCAGGTACTGAAAATCTACCTCAATACCAAGTCGAGTAACCGATGCAACCTCCCTTGCAATGGCAATGGTGACCTGATAAAACATTAGATCCTCTTAAGCATAAGAGATAAGAGATAATTAGGAAAGAAAAGGGATGAGGATCAAAAGACAATGCACACTTGCATTGTGTAAGATCGCTTTTCCAACCTTTGGATCAATATTTTGGGCTTGATCTCCAGCAAGGGCTTCTCCACTTACTTTCAGCAGCACCCTGCGCCATTTGTACGAGGGTTTGGTTGAACCATTTTCATTCATTCCCATGCTAAAAGGAGCTATTGAAGATATTTGAGGTGGCCTATTAGATTAGAAATGTCAACAATAGCACATCAAATTGCAAAGAAAATATGGAAATTACATGCATATCATTGACAGCATCAGACAAACCCTGAGCAACAAGCTATAGTTCCTATTGGAAAATGCCAAATCAAGGCAATATTCTATACAAGCATAACAATATCAAGAAATTATATGTAAATTAAGACAAAAGGTATGACGATGTTAAATAAATATCAAATAATTCGCAAAGCCAGTAAGCTGAAGAAGGTGCAGTAGTTGTTGAAGTGACCGGTTTAGCAACAGTGAACTGTGAAAGACAAGATGCACATATTATCACCTGGGAATATGAATTCTTTAAAAGATTCAAGACTAAGTTCTCCCTAGAATAGTCCTTGGCTTTTACCCTCAAAAAGGAGAGATTCCCATCTTGTTTTATTCCTAAAGATCTTGTTTGGAAATGACATGAACTATCAAGCAAGCTTTTAATCACAGCATAGTCAGATCGCTTTTCCTGAGTGCTTGCCTCCACCTCACTCTTTCCAAATTGTAGCATATTGACAACAAAAGAACATCCTCTTTCAGTAGTACTCTAGTCCCTTAAACAAGAAAATGTGTGCTTTATTTTTATTTTTATTTTTTGTATAAGTAGAAAAGAAATGCTTTAGAACAATTATTTTGCTCCTGAAGTCAACTTAACAAACTCTTAACTACATCCATTAAGTCCTTTTGACAGCAAATCTTCTCTGTTATTTTCAGCAGTATTCATTGCTTTAGTTAAATTGGTCATCATCAGAGAACCTTTGTTATCCTGAGCTGGCTTCAAGAGAAATGGGTGCGCACTTGTTTAGTTCAACACAGAATAAGTAACAGATGGGAGCCAAACATGTACTGCCTACGAAGAATCTGCATTTCAGCTGTAAATACTGGAACAGAATTCAATATACCATACCTCAATAGTTCCTCATCTCAATCATCTTGATACAGGTAATAAAACTGCATTTTTTATTCACAAAGCACTGACCACCATTTTGATCTCCTCTCTCTTTCTAATCCGAATGAAATATCAACTCTCTTCCTCTAATTTCCTTACTATCAAGAATGCACAACCACTAGCACAAAGAATCAAACATTTATCCTTGATTTTCTACCAACTGCATAGAACAGCTAATTTAGAAGAGAATTTATAGCATCCATTTGCAGCCGCCTATCGACTGAATAATAACGATATTTAAGTTGTTTCGGACATAAAATTCAGTCCCCCAAGGACAACAAATAAAGTAGAAAAGAAAAATCTTAGCTGCTAAAATGGCTGAAAGGAAATTATAACATTCCACCAAGCAGATTAACTCAACAACATCTACCACCATACATATATTAACATATACAGTGAAAATTTACAACTTCAACCAAAGACAAAAAACAGAAACCAGAAAGCATTAAAAAAAATACAAAAGCAACCCATAAATAAAATCAAATTATTAGATTTCCAAAGTAACAGCGTAACAAAAAGAGTGCTTAAATAAAGAAATGTACTGAGAATTACCTGAAATTCACTGGGTCAGAAGTAGGACCCGTTTCAGAGTAGCAACAATTTACCAACAAAGATTTAGAAAAGCTTTGTAACCCCCAAAATATTGAATTCGGATGATTCTTAAAATGGGGTTTCAGGAAACAAAGTGTAGGTGAAGATGAGGCATTGAAAGAGGAAATTGGCCGGCTTATAGAAACGGAAGAAATAGCCATTTACTCAAAAAACCAAAAAAAAAAAATCCTAAACAAAAGAAGAACAGATTTTTCCAATTTGAAAATCCTCTCTCACTATATATATATATTTCTGAAAAGCAATGGTAGCCTTCAGCCCTTAGCTCAGAATTCTCATGGTATGCAGATGGGATGGTTCTGTTTTCCTTTCTTAGCTCAAACTTTGAAAGGAGCGAAGGGTAAGGATTTTCCTTTTCTGGGATTATTTTCAGGAAGGCCCTCCAAGATTACGATGGTCTCAAATTACCCCTATATATTGCTCACCCATCACAATATACATGAAAAACATAACATTTGCAAAATGATTCTTGCATTTTTATTTTTATAATTATAAGAAGAATCAGACATTCTTAAATCAATTTATATGTCTTACAGGCTAGCATCTTCTTCTTCTTTTATTTAATAATTTTAATTGAATGCCCTATTAAATTCAAAAGCTAACAATTTAGTAGGATTATATTCAAAAATTTTGAGAATGGATTTAGTCGAATTCATATTTAAAGAGCCCATTAAAAACAACCCCTATTTGCTTGAAAGGTGACCCCCTATGCACATGCAATCAAATTTGGATAAGGTTATTTTCTATCTTATGGAAACGTGATTCTAGAGAAAAAGTATAAAAACGTGACTTATAGAGGGGGGAAAAAATCTTTCTCGGATATCTGATCGGGCTGGTCAACCTGACCGGGCCAAGGGAGAAAATCGGGCTGGGTCTAACTCAAACTCTATGCGGGCTATTGGGATGGGCCAATTTAGCTTCTTCTTTTTTTCTTTTTCTTTTTTGGGAGGAACAATTTTTGTAATTAAATGAAAAATTAAAAATATTAAATAAGAGATAATTTTAGGCATCTTCCTTGGCAAAAGTAGTAAGAAAATTTCAAGATAAAATGGGAATGTTTTTAAAAATTCAATATATATATATATATATATTTTATTTTATTTTTGGCAAGAAAAATGACATTTTTCATTTTTGGGTTCTTAACACTGAATAAATCAGCTTCTATTCAATCAATAGCATTCAATCAATGGAAATCACAAACCATCTGTTTTTTTCTTAACACAATGGAAGGTCGAAGTCAAGTAAAATAAAAACAATATTCTTTCCTAAACAAGAAACAACTAAAAACATTAGAATCACTAGCAAAACAATCAGTGAAGAAAACAAAGAAACGCCCATAAGGTCCAAAGTATATCCAAAGAATCAATTAGAATTTGAAGTGGATGCAATTGTAATCATTAGCCTTTCAGATAGTAGTGACTATGAAGATCATCTTCATCTCCCTCCCTTGCACAGAAGGGCAATAAATCTGCCTTTTCTCTTTTCTCTTTTCTCTTTCTTTTTCTTTCTTTTTTCTGGGAATTGATGTTATTTTATTTACTTGGCTTTCTTAAATATATATTTTCAATTAAGAAAGATGAGTTGTTTCCTGAAAGGTTGCATCTCGATAGTAGTAACTTTTTAAGTTATGAACGTATGCTTATTTCTATTAATATTTTTCATTTTTTACTTATTTTAATTTAAAATTAAATATTCACATTTTTATTATAAAATATTCTATTCTAAAATAAACATATTTTTTCATCTAATATTTCACTAACATTCTATTTAATTTAAAAAAATTTCATCCCACTAACTAATAATTTTTCACTATTTATATAATTAATAACAAAAATGATAAATTACTATTTTAAAGTCAGCTTATTCTAATGTGCAATTATGGATGATGAGAGTAATAGATTCCAAGGGTGAAATGCATGGTGTTTGTTATAATATCATTTACATGGAAGTCTTGGTCAAAATAAACAAGAAAAAAATCTGTTGATCTGCTTCTCTATGCTAGCCTAAATGGAATCTATTGACATAGCAATTTGTAAGACAGAAATTCACTTGCACCCTAATTTCTTTTTCTTTTTGGGGGGGGGGGGGGGGGGGTGGATGGACTGGGGAAGAGCAGGATGAAAGGGTACTGCAAAAGAGGCGAGTTGTATGATCCTTTCTGTTGGTGGTAATTGAAGATGATGAGAATGCCTCGGGAAAGCCAAAATGACGTGGGACTCCAGTGAAGAGAAATCCTCAAGATCAACGCCACATAGACGATTACAATATGAAGTTTAAAGTGACTTGAATCCATATCTCTTACTTGATAAAACGCATGTGGGTAACCAACCAATCTAAAGTCACTTGACAAGATCAGCAACATGGAGCTGAATGTGGCACTCAACTTCATAGACAATTCTGCCTTAGATCGGGTGTTGCACCATTTGAGTCGCCGGAAGGCAGCCATGCACAGAACACAAGTCCCATCTACCTGTCTTGGATGAATGGTTCTAAATTTTGGTTGGCAATCCATAGTTATGGAATGTCCTGATCATTCCATCCCTACCAGCAGTGACAATTACCAGACCCCAGGTTGAAGAATAATTCCTGCAGTCTGGGCTGTTTCTCTGCTGCTGCAGCTCATGAAGGTTATCATTATGCTCGACAGAATGTTGATTATCATTTTCACTGGAAGGAACCTCACATAGAGGAAGTTTCTCCTCCGGCCATGTAACGGAACCCTTAGACGAGATATCCACGGAGAACCAACTCGCTAGGGAAAAACGTTCTGGATCTCTAGCCCATGAATATGAATCTTGGTCCAGCCAAGCATCTTTTTTCTCTGTTCCCATACTTCTTGACCATGGTAAAGCAACAGATACACCTCCAAAGAAGAAATGCTCACAAGAACGAACAGATCTTTTTGATTTGGATGATTGGATATGTGGGTGATCATAATTCCAGACATATACTCTCGAATCTTTCCCAACTGATACAATATGCTGCCCACTGGAGGTAAATGAAGCTGACATCTGACTTCCTGATTTTGTTAGACCTGTCAATAGTTCAAAATTAGACAGATATTAAATGGATGAAAGATCAATAAGTTGTGTTAGGCTTTTGAAATTTAAAATACATGAACCATAAAGTACATGCTGAGTTCAATTTAGCACTCTATCAGACATTTGCACCAGCACTAATTCATAGTTTGTCTTAACATTATTTGCCCACCTTTGCATTTGGTTTGTCCTAATTATTGTCCACTTTCCATTGGAGAAGCATTCATAATTATTTTTTTTTCAAATTTTCCTTTAACCTCTCACATTTTTTGAATAACTTCAATATCTATGTTGAAATCACAAGAATCAAAGTTGATTTTGCTTCTATATATATATAATTAATGACCATTTGACCTATTCTCTCTATTTACCTATTCCTTCCAATTTTATTTTGAAAATGTGTGAAGATTTTGAGAAAAATTAAGTGGGGCATTTTTGGGTTTTACTACTTTATACTATGGAGTTTAACAAAACCTTGATTAGCGTGAAATTATGAAAGTTGACAAATAATTATCATGCGGGCGAAGTATTTTAGAATGTAAAGGAAAATAACTAAACCAAGCTTAGAAGCAATGTACAATGCTTTTCGAGAAGGTTTCAAAATCAAGAGCACACTTGAAAAGCTATGAATGAGCAAATCAGTACATCCTCCAAGTCTTCTTGTAGCTCCAACGAGGGCTTTTCCATTTTTTGTGCAAGAGTTCACAACTATTTTAGTGTAAGTACAAGAATGCTGTCCCATTATTCATTTTCATTTTCCCGGTTTTGAATATCACATTTTGATTATGGGGAAGAACAGAATAAGCAACACTTATTAGATGAAGCTTGACAACCACCAAATGTTTATTTCTATATCCCAGCAGATTAAGAAACTCAAATAGCAATTACTGGCACTTTTTAAAAATCAAAGAGAAAACTGAAAATGCAAACTGAGAAAGGACACTGAATGCTGTTAATCAAGACACAAGGACATTACCCATACTGGAAGATTCAAGCTTTGCAGGAAACCAGTATAGGAGAAGCATAAAAGGAACAAGAAAGCAAACCATTCGATACCTTTGTATTTATGAACAATATCAAGCCCATCAAGAATGCGAATTTTGGAATCCTCTGATGTTACCATAACCCTTCGAGAATCGTTCATTAGAAACTGGCAGAAACAAAAAGTCTTATGAGCAACGATTAAAAGAGAAGTTCAATAAATGTTTGAAGTACTAAAGTTAAAGAAATAGAACCTGAATGCCTGTAATTTTGTTTCCAGAAGACTTGCTTTTGCCACTAATTTGTATCTCAAAAGTTGGCAAAACTTCACTTCCTGAAGGTCAAGAAAAAGGTTTTATTAAATGCCAGAAGGAAACATATTTTTCATTTTAGTGTTTAGAGGCAGTTTTGCATGAATTATGTATATTACATACCTGATAATTCAAAAAAACGGCAGGTACCAGATACAGTACCAGTGATGAATCCCTGTTTCCATGAAGTATAAAGGAAAATTTTTGTCATTTACTCATCAAACTGGCACAATCTTCTACATAGAATAATATTAAATAGGAGTAAATATTAATTTTTGAGAGGAAGCATAGAAATCCAAATCATACCTTGCCATTCGGCTGGTAACATATGGCAGTAATTATACTACGCACATCAGCCCAATTGAGCACACGCTTCTCTGGCACTCCCCAGATTCTTACTTTTCCATCAACAGAACCGGTGATGAAGTAGTTTTCATCAATAGGATTGAATTGAATGCATGTTACTAAGTCAAGGAAAAACAGAATGAGACATTAAGTTAGTATAAGATTACCTCTTAAAAGGAAAAAAAAAGAAAAAGAAAAGAAAAAGAGCGACATTGAAGAATTATTAAACCCAAAACAAATTCCATGCTTACCATAATTGCTGTGAAGGAAAACAGACAGGCATTCATTGAATCCCACTTGCCATAGGCGAACTGTGTCATCCTTAGAAGAAGATAGAAGATGCTGCAAAAGAAAGTCCAGTTTAGCATTGCATTAGTATGACATGAGAAAGAGCAGTTACAGACAATATAAAGAAAATTCTATAGTAGCTGCAAGCTAACTCACATTGGATGTGGACCAGGCAAGATCCAGAACATCACTAGTATGACCATGAAATTCATGTAGTGGTAACTCATTGATATGGAAAACCTTCTCAGGTATGACAACAGATGCATGGCTCAACTTTTTCCTTTTAAAACTAGAGTCTTCTATGCTGTGGCTCTGGAAATTGCATAATGAGCTTTTGCAGCATGAATCAACTGATGAAACGCTCCATATACGAACGACCCCATCTTCACCACCACTGGCCAGATATTGACCATCAGGACTAAATTTCATTGTCCAAATTCGGCCTTCGTGACCACTAATTTCTTGTCCAGTATAGACAGCAGTAAATTCCTTATACTTCTTTTTATTTTGTTGAACCTTCATTCTAGTTGATTCGCCAATTTTATCAGATACTTTCAGCAGCCCAGATACATCAACAACCTTGTTTTTCTTCGTCTTGTGACAAAAAAAATTCCACCAATTCCTCATTTTCTTCTTCTTCTTCACATCATTGACTTTCTCAGAGAATTCAGCATTATCCTTTGCTTTTATAGATCCATGATCTACAGAAGGGCAAAGATTTTCGGTCATTTCCTTTTCTGAACCCGCTGACAGATTGTTCATCCATTCATGCTCTTTCTCCTCAATCATGCAATTAGCATTACCGTTATATTCCCTTCTTTCACAAGTTAAATTTTCTTCTGTAGATGATGCACAAGAAGTTGTTACTGCTCCACTATATTCCACAATTCTATCCATTCCCATGGTTTCTGAATCATTAATAGCTACAAGATCAACAGATGAAGCATCAATAAATCCCAGTTTGCGTAGGAAGTTCTCTCTTCGTTCTTTTACGCTCTTAAGCTCCAACCAAATGCCATAACCTACACCATAATCTTCTCTATCATCCACAGAAGATTCGTCAGATGAAAAGGACTCAGTAGTATCAAAGAAAAACTCTTCTCCCTCATCAAACCTCAGCATTTCTTGCCAGTTATTCTAACTCCCAAATTCCACATTAAGTCCTACCTACCCTGCCACTCACTCTTCTTGATTTAGCATAGGTAAGTACAATTCCACGTATATAACTTCGTAATGCAAGATTCACGGCCCGGCTTTCACTCACTGAATTATGAAAAATAGTTGGTATGAACATAAAGAGCATATACTATTCAAATTCAAACGACGTCTGTGTACGAGGTACCATCTACCAAACCCACAAACCAGCACAAGCAACTGTTGTTGGCACTATTGAAAACAATAAAGTTTGCTATGCCGGCAGAGCATGAAGGTTAACCAGATTATAAAATTAATGCATAACCAATCAAACAACGACCAGAACCCCTTGAAGAAATTCAAATACTTGGCTTTTTTACCTCGAATTTCTTCTAAAGCAACAAAGAAATCAAACAATATCACCGACCCTCCTATGATTGTGGCATCTGCATCCCTTTGATAAGGTCAACCTTCATATGCATAAATAAAATCCAAAGAGTCAAACACTCCTCCAAATTCACTGTATTCACCCTCTGAGCAAATTTTATTGGTTGTGAATGAAGGAAAGGTGAAGAAGATGGAAGGTGTAACTATTGCAGCCGCTCAAAATTACAACACGGAACGGAATTTAGTTAAAAAATGGGTCTCGAGATCTGTAAACTTTGATGAGAGATCTTCGGTGGCAACGCACGAGCGACAAATACGAGCGGCGCCAACACGGAATACTGAAAATGTCGATATGTACACAGGCCTATATATGCTCTAACCATATAGGCTATATGTTTGGCGATGATGGCCTCAGAGCTCAGAACTCTTTTCTCCTCAAATGCCACCTCCCAACACAATCTAAAGTCAATTTTACCCGAACTTCAAGAACCCACTTCAATAAAAAGCTGTAATCCAAATCAAATTCAACAAAGAAAAGAGCCCATTTCAGATTATCCAGAACATAATTCAAGAAAATAAAAATTCTCAAAAATTGATTATTTATCCTCTTTTTAAGCATAGCCCAGTTGAAAATAAATCTCCAAAATAGAAAAGACAAGATTACCAGAGTCCAGACTAGTTCCCTATCTGATTTTTCAAGGTTGAAGTTCTAATTTAAATTGGTGTATTGTTTGGAAACAAGTAAGAATTTTGAGTTTTGGAGTAATCACCAATGAGAAATGGGGAGTTATATAACATTATTCATAAATAAATGAGAGAATTAAATTGTAGAAAAACAAAGAGCTTTGGACAGATACATACAGGCTGTGAAATTGTCAGAACTCAGAAGACGTAGAAGGTTAATTAGTAGCATTAGCCTAGCAGGTAGTGGGATACTTAGCTGTTCCCTAAAGGCAGAAAGAGACACACAGAAAACGATCACTCAATTACACATCGCAGACCAAATTTAAAGTCAGATTTTTATTAGGAATGACAAGGAAGAAAACACATCTTTAATCTTTATAGTGACATATGTCCACTATCCTCATCTCCTACATTTGGCAGGCCTAAGCCAGATGACCATCCCTTTCCTTTTCTTTTTTCTGTTTTTTTTTTAGAAAAATATATATAGTTTTTCTTAAAAATAATCTTTTCATGGGACAAGAAATTACATCAGAAAAGTTTTAATTAATAACTAATCCTAGCACACTAACACATAGTAATCAATACACGGAATTATTTCATTATCATTTGTTATTATTTTTAGTTTAAAAGAGTTAGGCTTCATTATCATTTGTTAGTGGTGCAATCTAAATTTTTTAAATAAAAAATAAAATTTATTTATTTTTTAAAAATAAATATTTAAATACAGACAGAAAAAATAATTCATAATAGTTCTGGAGATTCATCTAAGCTTAGATAATTTTATATATTAACTTAATATAGTAATTTGTAGAGAGCATGAAAATAAAGAATGATAATAATCATAGAGAACCATTTTGTTGGACATTAAAGTTGGCTTGTTGGTGATCTTAAATATCCAACGGATATGGGAAAGAAAAAAGAAAAAAAAAATGTACGGACATTGAAGGCTTGCTCATGCTATGGTACTATGGGTTGTGTACAGTGTACGTGTGTTTTGTGATGCAGAAAAAATGCATTGATTGGTGTATATATTTTCTTGCAAAAGAGCTGAACTACCTCGACTTTCTACATGACGATAGAAAAGTATGACAAAGGTTTTCCATATTTGATCATCTTTTGCTTTCACTTATGCAATCAGACTGCTCATTTTGTTGAGCAGAAAGATTTTAAAGAACACAAACATATTCAGCAGTGTGTGTAGGGAGCTTGTAAATGAAGAGCAGAGTTTGTCTTTTCAAAGAAGAAGAAGAGATGAGGCAGAAGCCAGAACAGGAAACTCATGTGGGGTGAATCAAGATACATAACGAGTATTTTGTATCTAGAAGAATTGAAAATGCAGGTTGTATATATAACCCAGTGTCCAGTGGTTCATATCTTTTCAAAATTTGACCATATTTTAAATGGCATTTCGTATTTTGAATACAGACTTATTAAAAAATTTTATATTTATTGAGATAAAAAAGGTGATTTTTATGGGTTTTTTTTAAAAAAAAAAAACTAATTTTGCATGCATAATATTTTGTGAAATATGGCACTATGATTTTCTATGTTCTTTTTATCTGAATTTGTAAAACAAAATACTATAATAAAGCAAGGTGGGGTAAACTATTGAATTGGACTAGGGACTGAGTGGTTGGACCATTTTCTTGGTAAATCCATGTTGCTATAATAATGAGTGTTCAGAATTGGTGGGTTAGGGGGGAATGAAGGACCGACTATTCCAAGCCCTTTACATTTTGATCAAGCTGGAGGGTAGAGAATTTGGGGCTAGTAAGGTCAAAGAAATGGGTTTCTTAATTTATTTAGTTTTAGGTCGTATATTTTAAAAGAAAATGACGTGCAATACATATAATATAGTTTATGAAGATAAAACTTAAGAATTTTCTTCATTTATTTTCTTAATAAATGAAGAAGACCAATGATATGTGAAAACATTCTTCTGGTCATGTCCACAATAATTTGGTATAGTGATTGACAATTTCTTAATATACCACATAAATGGGATTTAGACAATGCAATGTTAAGACTACAAATATATGCAAATGGAGGTATGAAATTTAAAGTTAACATCAAAGCCACTATCCCTCTGGGAAGAGATTGTCAACCTTAATTTCTACCACAAATTGAAGCTTCAATTTTATACCCTACCTTTTTAGCTAAGTGTTCCCTCAGTAGAAAAATATGATTGTGTTTCCTCCACCTAGAAAAGCAATAAACAAATGAAATGACAAGATGTATCCTATATCACTCAACTCCAAAATGTTTTTTTTATTATACATCATACAAGGTTTATGGGATAGAATATTGTAATATTTTTAATTTAAAAAATTTAGATTTTACTAATTAAATCATTTCACCTATAATCAAATTAATAGTATAATAACTTTTTTAAAAATAAATATAAATATTCAATTTCATATGAAAAATATATATAATAAAAATGTAATCCTCAAAGATAGGGAATATAGAATGGTGCTTGAAAAAAAGGTGGATCATAGTAATCTAATGAGATGGTCATTTTTCGTGACAAGTCTACCACCCTAACACCATAGAGAAAGGAGGTAAGGTCAGCCATGGTTGGCAAATGAAAAGATACATGAAGATAAAGAGTGGTAGCTAGAGACCTTGATAACACAAAACAAAAAGATCACTCTGTAAAGCACATGCATGTGGCTTATACATTAATTAAGGATCAAGCTCGGTATCTATAAAAATTTTAGAATGATGTTCATATATGAAGAAAAATAAAAAATAAATTTAGTAAGTTCGTCTTCATATAAAAAGAATACTCTAATAAATTTTTAAAAATTTTAAAGAGTGAAGTCCAAACACTCCACTCCTCACCACATAGATTCGTCTCAAGAGCAATTCTATGCTATCTTCAAGAGCATGATGTGTATCTAAATCAGTGCATTTAAACATAGTAATTCACATATAAACCAATCCTTATCTCTATGAAATTGTGCATTCTTGTTGCCTCCCAAGACCTTTTTCTCTCACTTTTTTCTTTTATGTTTTTTTTTTCTCTTTGATGAATAAGATCAAGACATGTCTAATTAAGGTTTGAGGACTATTTTTCTTTTATATAGTCAAAAGAAAAAGCACATTATGAGCATGAAGGACTATTTTCATCATCTCATGACAAATATGCATGCAAACAGAATGGAAGGTATGGTGATTGTATAGATACTGAGTACATAGATGTGAGTATATATATATATATATGTTCAAGAAAAGAATTTTTTCAAAGTGAAGAAAATCAAAGAAAAATTTAAAAACTCACCTCAATCAAAAACAGCCGAATCTTTTTGCAAGCCAAAACCAGATTGCATACTGAAAGATTATGAGATCAGATTGCAAAGAAGGACTTGAAGAATGGGAATATGTATGGAATGATAATTCAATTTCAGCATTGGAACATATAGTAGTAGTACATATTTATTTATATGAGTTTACATTATATATATATATATATATATAGAGAGAGAGAGAGAGAGAGAGAGAGAGTAGACACCTAAGCATCAACACTTGGTTGGAGTTGTTATGGGCAGCATATCTCAATTGATCCTCTCTTGATTTTCTCACTCATTTAATTCAAAAAGGAGATGAGGAATCATATTTTAGTATTTTTCATTTGCAATGTTGCATAAGTAGTTTAATTTGCTTTGGGATGCTGTCCTGTCTTCAGGAGTAGATTATTTCTTCCCCCTCTAATTAGAATAATTTCCTTCCTCACATAATGGAGAACAGGTTCCTGAACACCTAAGTCGTGTGAACTACACAAGTTTTCCATTATCTGTTCTTGAATACAACGAAAAATGTGTTGGGAAACACCTTTCCATTTAATTACTTTAGCAGTTCAAAACTAATTTAATGAAACGTTTTTGTATTTTTTTCCCTAGGAAAATATAGTAACCATCCATTATTGATCTGTATAAGTAATTTTATACATATCAATAAATTATTTTACTTCTTATTGTATTATACATTTATTTATTGTACTTGAAATAATAAGTATTTATTTTCTCTCTTAAAAAGTATTTATTATACTTAAAATAAAAAGAAAATAAATATGAATAAAATAATCAAAATCATCATAAAAGTAACAAAAATATTTCATATTTAGAAACAAATAAATTTACTTGTTATATCTTATAAAAAGGATCGGGGAATAATATTCTAAAAAGAACTTTAGTGAGAGTTTTGACAAAGAATTTAATCTTTTAGGCCAATTCGCTAGTACTACTAAGCTACGTAGGAGTAATCCCACCCATAAATGCCAGAGAAGTTTAATGTTATTTGGTATAATATTGATTGAAAAGTGGTGAGACCCATAATTGGGCAAAGCAGTGGTTGAACATAATGTATAATGTATAATGTGAGTTCTGAGTCTCATTCTTTCTTTCTATGTAATAAAAATAATAATTAGACATCCAAGAAAATCTCAAACACACACAATTTATACTCTAGGTAGGATACCGCGCCTTTTCACTAACCAAATCTAGCAATCCTTCATCCATGACACACGAATATAATCAGATACAAGATCCCACTCACATGCTCTTTCATTTTAAAACACCTCCAATCAAATTACTTGGAAAATTAAAGTAAAAAAAAAAATAGAGACAACATTGGAAAAAAAAAACTTTTTAAAACCCATATTCTATTAAATTTAGTTTAGTAAAACAAAAAAAAAAACCCATATTCTATAAATACTTTTTAACTTTAAAAAAAATTATTTTGAAATGAAGGGAATAGTCAACCCACCACTCTTCTTTCTTACACTTAATTATATATGTGTGTGTATATATATATATATATGTAGTATATATATATATATATATGTATTTTTAGTCTCGATTAGAGATAAGATATAGTTGTTGTGGGAATTAGAAGTGCTAATCTCGTTCTTTTACTCTGGCCCATGACAACCTCTCAAACAGTTGATTCAAATATTCTACCTGAACTGCTGCACTGGCTTGCCCTGGTCCATAAATTAATGTCTGGAGATATGATGATGATGAAGAAGAAGATCATTAATTTGTTTTTAGTACAAAAAGGAGGGTAGACGACGTAGAATCTGCAAGAGCATGTGGTCTCAACTACTCAACGATTGTTTCATTACTTTTCCAAATCTTGATTTGCTAAATTTTAGTGATTAAAGAATCTCCCATAATATCATTGGGGGGAAAAAATTAGTTTATAGCTTTTGCTGATTTGGTTCTTGCTTTGCTATCTTTTTCTCTATCAACGAATAACTTGATGCAATATTATTCTATTATTATAAATAAATAAATACTCTCTTTAGATATTTTAAAATGAGTATTGAATTTTAGATCAAAGTATTAGTTTAAAAAAAAAACTGATTCTAAAATAGCAATGTTAAAATGTTTTGTAATGACGAATTAGTTGGGCCAGATGATTTCAAATAATTAAATATTCAAATAAAAAAAGAAAGAAAAAGAAAAATGGTCGATGGTGGTCCTCCTTTGATGAAATGTGTTCTAAAACTTCTTATCATGATCAACTAACGTTGATGCAGCAATCCTCTTCAATGATTCACTTTGCTTTTTATTAAGTCGGATTCTGAATGACCAGCGGAGACAAATAATCTAATGCCTACAGGCTGACTACATTTGTCAAGTTTTGAACTCTTTGAGGTTCCACCACAAGCACACGGTCTTCCTTCAATGCCTGCATAGTGACATTTTGTTTAACAATGCCAGAAAGACAAGGCAGTCACACTGAAACTTGCAGTACAATTCTAAGAAAAAGCAAAAGTAAGAAAATAATATAATGACAATGAAAATCACTGAGTAGGATTGGTAGAACAATACTAAAAACAATCTCTTACCTGATCAGCAATAACTTCAAGCAACCGAAGATCAGTCTTTTGAGAACCTTGAGACTTCTTCAATCTCAGAAAAACAATGGGAGATGCTGGATCACTCACTAATTCAAGGCCCCGTATATCAGATAATCCTACAAGTATTGAACAACGTAACATGATGCAACTTCAAAATTTCTTCAAGTTGTGATATTGGGCAACGTAACTGGCAGTAAATGAAATGATGAAATAACACCTTTTTTGTTGAGTTTTGTAATGAGATCAGGATTTTCTTCCAGGAGATCAATTGCAGTAATTGCAGCACTGGCAAGGTAAGGCGGAAAAGAATCATGAGAAGACATAACCAGAACTGCTAAGCCGCTTGCAAAAGAAACCATCAAAAAAAAAACTGAAAAGTTTGACAGCATACCGGAACTTTGCAGTATTCAGTTAATCCTCTGCCAGAATTTCCAAGCACACCCAAGGAGTTGCTTTCACCCAGTAGAACATGGAAGCGATATTTTTCCTTCAGTCTAATGATCTCATCTAATGGAGCAACTTGTCCAGAATTCTGTAATAAGAAAAAGTCATCAGAACACGATTTGCAGGGCAGGACAGATCAAATGGCAAATGATGTGCAAACTTGCATAATTTGGAGGTAGATGGAAGAGTAAAGCACAGGACAGAATATTCGATTGAACAAGCTAATTAGCTCTAAATTTTTTATTGTCAAATTTTATCACAACGAAGGATTGTAACTGTTGACTAGAAGAAGGCAGATAGTATGCAGCAAACGGGTCTCAGCCACTCCTTGCTTTATGACATTCTGGTCAGAAATATTTGGAAACTTCACTTGAAGAATTTTGGATAATGTGTTACAAGAAGAATCTATTGTAAGAACTCCATGCACATAGGTTCAGGAGGGACAACAGTTCATAACAGGAGCAGGATGCGAAATTGTTACCTCTTGTGTAGAAAGTGACTAGTTTGCTTACCAGATTTTGTTTGTAATTGTTATTCCGAAAAGTTATACAAACAGAACAAAAAGAAAAAGGGAAAAACAGAGGAGGTGGTGGGGGCATAATATTTCACAGCTCTACAAGACTCTGATACCTAGTATTCAGCTTCAACAACAATGTAGCGCCTCAGCTTCTTGGCACGGTTGTTCTCTTGGGTAACCTTCTCTAGTGTATTTCTTAAAGACTCCATGTCATTGTGCTTGAAATACACTATAGTACTTCTAGAAAGCTGAAGGCCATTTTGAATTCCCCAGTGGACACCCTCATCACTGGAAGAGTAAGATGGATCAGAAAATCGGCATCCAAAATTTCAAGAGACAATAAAGAAGCTAAAAACTTGACGCGCAACCAGGAAAAAAACATTTTGTATTAGTTAATAAACATCTGAGGTCTCTTTGGTTTCTGTTATGATGCAGGATTGGATTATTAATTCTCCATCATTGTTTGTTTTGTTAGTATTTTTCCTTGGGATGACTAATCTCATTCAAATGAATTATCCAACATATGCAGGATACAACAGCCCACGCTGGATGGTGGGATTATTTATCTTTGGAGTAGGATTGAGTAAAAGTTTAACTTTTAGTTTGCAATTTTACCCTTCTTGACTCTAACTTAAACTTGTTGCAAAAATATTATCATTTCCAACCAAAATTTTGTTAACAAGTTCTAAATCTTATTTTATTTCAAATTTCATATTAATTTAGTAAATTATACATCATGAACCAAACGATGGGTAACACTCTCAGGTTGGATTATTAATTCAAAGGATAATTAATCCAAGGATTACTCATCAAGAGCTCTCATTGAGTGAAGTTCAATAACTAAAGCAAAGAATATATACATATACATATATATATATATATAAATCTGTGTGTGTGTGTGTGTGTGACGATAAGTCAAGCAGTAAGTTGGTTGCTAACTTGTGATAGGAATGTTTGCACAAGAACATCATGTTAGCATGAGTAGATTAAAACAAAATGATGAAAAATCTGGCAGATGTATAAAAAATCAATATGCTCTAAAAAATTCAAAAGAACCACATAATTCATGTATGATGGTGGTAGAGTTACCATGAAAGCATAAGATTAAGGGCACTACAACTGAGCATGGGAAAGGAAACCAAAGTTCAGCTAGCAAACATATGAAGGTGGTGGAAGTTACTCTGATTGCACATTCGTTATGTATGAAGAATGGGTACGTTGGCACATAGTCTAGAAAAAGGGAGGAAAAGGAGGAAGAAAGTAAGGATGCATGGAAGTGATTCTTAGGAGAATACAAAGGAAACAAAGAAAAAGTAGGATAATGAACCAGGAGAATAATCAGACAAAGAAATAGATGTGTGATTTCTCAAGCCAGAAGTCTTATAAACTGAAGGCTAACAAAAGCTCCCTGGGAAAAAAATAGGATATATATTATTCGATGAAACTATTCTCAGTTCTCACTAACATACTTTACTAGAGAATTTTATGACCCATGACAGCTGCACTACACAAGTTCCTCAGAGGAAAAACCCAATGCATGGTGTGCTCTAATACATATCTGAAGATTAGATTAGAAAGAAATTAAATGTACTTGCACTATAATGACATCTCCCTTTTTACAAATTGCGGGGATTGCACTGACCATTGTGGAAAGTCCATAAGAATAGAGTATAGAATCAGGAGTTCTAAGAAACTTTGTTATTCTGGCCTCATAATCAAGATGGACATCTTTGAAAGAGAAACAAATAGTTCTGTGAGAATGTGAATTAAAGGAGAAAAAGTCGTCCATCATGATTTCACTAAATGATAAAATCAAAATATACCAATTGTTCCATAAAAAGCACGAGGACCACAAGAGCCAACTCCATATCTCTCCAATGAACTTGTACAGGATTCCTGTTAAAATACGTAAGTATTAGCAATCTGCTTACGCAACCTTGAGGATAATAAACAGAAGATGCCAAACAACAATAATGGCTTCTCCTTACAAGCAACTTTAATAAAAGGCATCTTCAGCAAAACAACATTTGAATCTGAAACACTCAATTACTTGATCAGAAGTTGAGAGATATAGTCATTATCTTCTCTTTCTTTTTATACTTAATCAGGGAAGCAGGAAAGGAAGTTTCCATTGCTTCATGTAATATACAAAAAAAATTATCTATTCCTCTGTACTTCAGTTGTACAATATTTTCAGATCTATCACCAGATACAACCCCTCCAAAAATGAAAAACTTAAAATGACAGATGTTCCATGTAGTTTTTTAATTCTACCAAAAAATACAGAAGACAAATTCTATTTGTACCTTCCCAATACTGAAGGTTCATATTTCATTTCGTCTGCTACTTCTGGAATAAGGGTTTCAGGAACCCATTCATCACAAAGCTCATCAATTTCCTGAAAAACATAAAGAAAACATATTCATAAACTTGTAAAGGTATAGCCTGTATCTTAGAATATAGGAACATATATTTGATTGTTTTGTGCTAATATACAATGAGCTATGTGAGTCCAGCTCATTAAAAAAAACAATAATCAAGAATGAAAAAAGGGTTCACCCTTCTGCGCGCAGGTTCATAGCAAACAACAAATGTGGAGTTGGAAGACGAGGGACAACGGGACCACAGACAAAAGACTTCCTTACAACCTTTCTTGGATCTAGTACTCCTGCAGACATATTTCTTCTAGGTGTTTTCCTATAATATAGGAAATTGTTTAATTCATTTTGCATGACAATGCAACTTAGTCATAGGGTGCAGAGTAGCAAAAAGCTATTTGAAAAAGGTACATATAGGAATCAGCATATTGGGACCACTATGATCAACAAACAGAGAAAAGAATCAAGGTTTATTGCTTTCTGTGTGAGGGTTGAGGAGGAGGAGGATAATAGAAAAGCTCTTTTCTGCAACAATGTACCTACAGAGTCCTCCTCTTAAATACTATGATGGACCTTGCATTCTTAGGAAGAGGCGGATCTTTCAAATATCCTCGATAGAAGGGATAGCAGTGGCATTCTTAAGGATAACACGTAGTAAACGAAAACAAGGAAAAGACTATATGAATACCTACAAGCAGACTGAGATGTTGTCAGAAAGGGAACACGCAAAAGATATGAATCATAGTGAAAATTTGTTACTTTGATTCCACACTACGCTAAAACACTTGGGCCATATTAACAGACATTGCAAAGAAGTGGGAAGGCTTCAGCAATTACTATTTCAAACTTAGGCCAAAAATGATTAATTGGAAAGTAAAAGAAAAGAAGAGATAACAACAATTTCTAGTTCTATATTTTGAACTTCGAATGTCAACAAATCAGTTTATCAAAGCACAGGTGTCCAAAAAGCTAGAGATAAGAAACACACTCGATACAAATTAGGCATGTGAAAGTCAAACCTTTTCTGTCAATGGTCCTTTAGGTGGTTTATAACACTTCTGCAACAGCAGAAAAATAATGACGACAATGAGAAGAACCTCCACAAAAAGATGTCCTGCAGGAAAATGCGAAAAGTTGAATCCTTCCAAATGAGTAAAATATTTGAGAATGTATCTTGATTGACAACTAACCTCCAATGTGCACTCCAAAGACGACAGCTCTGGCAAAAGGAGCATCAAATGCAAAACTTAACCAATCAGATGTTACTTTTACAAAATTCATAGCAAATGAAGCCACTGTACATCACTTAAATTTGGCATACAAAAAAGGTTGCAATTGTGAAAAAATTCAGATATGTTTCATGCAAATAAATAAGAGTATAATGGAACTAAAGTGATTCCAACCTGGATCTCCTCCTAATGGGTATGAAGTTCCAACTATATACTTCAATCCACCTATCCCCATCCCCCACAGGAAGAAAAAAAAAAGTGATTATAAAATAAAAACAAAAAAAAACAAAATGTAAATGTTCAAATGAATCAAAAGAACCATAATAGATAACCCAATGCTGTTGAATCTAATAGACCAGTTAGACTTTGAATCAGTACTTCTATGAGTGCCAAAAGCGCAAGAAGAAACAAGAATTAAGTATTATTATTCTGATTCTTTTGCCTGTCTGTCTTTGTAATGAGCATAAGATGCATAAGTATTAAAAAATCTTAGGTTAATTGGATTATATTTCATGCCAATCAGAATAAAGCCATACAACATCTACGATACCTATTGTTTGGATGTGACATGTTTTTTATAAGAAAGCTATCTATGCAAAAAATATTTACATGAAAACAAGGTTTGTGACAGTTTGGATAACATTGGAACTAGTTCATCTCCATATCATAATGTTGCAGTAATAACAGTGTTAAGCATATACAAAGTGATGCAGCTGATGATCAACAAAAAGGATTCTTTATTATTATGACTGGTACTTGTAGTTTTTATTATCACCAATAGAAAGCAAAGAAAATAAACAAGTCCACCAAGGCTGCCCAAAGTTGGCAAAGTATCTAAAAAGAAAGAATTCATGGTAGCATATAAAATCAGCAACTGCTTTAAGGTGTTTGAATTAGCAGTGAACACTGGAAAGGCTTATGGATATCAACTCTACTTTTGTTGACAAAACAAATTCCAGCAAAAGGATTACAATCTTACAATCAGATATAGAACACTTCAGTATGTAGTATAGATCTGTTAACCTTTGTTTCTAAACTAGAAATGCAGAATATGTATGCACAAGAACACAGTTAAGAATTCCAGATCCACATCTGGAACGGAATTTAGAGAAAATGAAAAACACTAATCACATAAAATTAAGTCAAAAAAAGAATAAGATATTTACAACAAGATTAGAGAGGAGCTAACCTAGTTGGAGGTCATGAAGTTGAGAGTTTAAATAGCAGGGGCGAGGAATGAAGCTCTTTTACTGCAAGAAGCAGCACAAATGTCTTCTGTGAAGGAAGATTTACAGCTCGATTTGATTGGATTCTGCAGATTGGATTGAAGAGGAGGAGCCAAACAATATGAAAAGATTATCACTATTCAAAATCTTTCTTTTTAGCATGTTTCTTTAAACTCTAAAAGATAACAAGCAAAAAAATTGAAGATTAATTAAAGACGAATGTCAGTCAAGAAGCCCAAGAAGGAAAAAAACAGAATGGTAAACAAAGGCATGTCTGTTGTTCAAGATACATAAGTTATCTAAACTAAAAACGAAAAATAAAAAAGAAGCTCTCTAAACTAATACCTATCAGAAAGTCCCTGCTTTTGGATGAATCTGGCAGAGTAGCTATTGTCACTCTTATAGTTTAAGACCTGATTTTGATCTGAATATACAACCAATAACTTAAGTAAGTGATTACAACTAAAATCACACCACATTGCTTTTTTGCTTAATTCAATCGATAACGTAGCACTTCAACACTACATACAGAATCTTCACGTAGCAAGGTCATTCCCTGATCACAACGAACATAACCTGTGTCTGGAGAATGCATGTCCCTTTTTTACCAGAATGCTAACCCTTGTGAGTTTGATTGTCTAGTCCACAGTGAAATAATTGATTAAAGAGTTACAGACCTCACTTTGGAAGACTCCGGCCTTATGGACCTCAGGATAAGTCAATGAAGGTAATCATTTTTTTGGTTCTTAATTTGAAGTTCTTTCTTCATTCAAACCAAATAGGTAGGAAAGCCCGTATTCATGTAGACTAATGACGGGCAAACGTTTGAGTGGATTCAGTGGAAGGTTGAAGTGGATGATCATTTATGCACTCTGGAAGAGGCTTTCAATTTTATTTTTTTATTATTATTTTTTTTTTTGGAACAGCAATGAAAGATATTATTTATAGGCTAAAATGCCAAAGGTCCTGAAACAGAACAGAATTACAAAAGGCGCACCATCAGAAAGCAAATACACCACAAAAAAACACAACAGAGATATGAACAGATAGAATGTGAAGCCCCAAAAAGAAAAACTAAGCAGAAAACAGAAACTGCAGCGAGAAAACTCCAGCAAAAACCGTCTGAGATTCAAAGATACACCATGATCCAGCCAGATCAAAACTTAAATTAATCATGTCCCGCAATATCATAGCCGTAACCCCAAAACAACAAATAAAAAATCGTACTTTCATCTTTTTCCTCTCGCTTCCCTTCCACCGAATTGCATGCCATAGCAAAATATCATACCTTCAGGAAAGGACAGAGTGGTGGTAGACGGCGGAGCGCGGCGGTGAGAGGTGGCGACGGCGGCTCGACAGTTTGAGAGTTCTAGAGTGTGTGAGAGAGGTTATTTTTCTCAAAAAATGAAAAATAAAACTATGGGGTTAAAGTGTAATGTTTATAAAATTTTAGGGTTAAATTTTAATTAATTAAAGTTGATTAATAGACATTAATCAAATTAGAATTTTTAAAATGAATGTACCTATTAGTAAAATTTATTAAGATAAATAGATATTAAAAAAGACTTGAAACGGCACTTTTTTTATATTTTTCACTTTTAATAATACTAAAAATAAAAGATCATCTTAAATCTAAATACTAAATTAGCAACCGATATGAGACCATTTTTTCTATAGTTTTCACTTTAAAAAAAATGCTAAAATACGATATTTGAAACAATTACTCATTTTTTCTTATTTTGGAAAAGCAATATATGCAAAAAATACACTCATTCAAATTTACTTTTAATTAGGGACGACCTTTCAAATTTTCATTTTTAAAAGCTCAAAAAGGTTTTAAAAAAAAAAGATAGGAGATTTTGTCTTTTAAAAGGAAGGAAAATACTCATTTTGTTTTATTTCAAAATATAAATCATTTTATAAATATTTTATCATTGACTTTTAATATTACTTTTATCTATTTTCATCTATCATCTTACATCTTTTTTATTTTCAAAACAAAACATTTATACTCTATCTATCTCATCCAAATTGTCCACTTTCTAATTTTAATATGTATTTTTATAATTATACTCTTATTATTAATGAATGATTTAAATGAGTTATTAACTATTTATTATAAAATACATTTTTTGATAATAATGAATACATATACATAGTTATTAAATTAGTGCAATTTATAAATTTTAATTACATAATTATTATTTAAAATACTTTTTTTAATTATTATGTAAATTCAAAATAAACAATTAAAATGAGACGAAGAAATATTTTATTCTTCTCAAAATATACTTTATTTTTTAAAAAATATAATAATTAATGATATTTTAAGAGAAAAAAATTATTTGATCTATATAAAAGTGAATCTGATGACTTCTATGTATGGACCAAAGAGTAATAAAAATAAAAATCTATTTATGATTGTTGCAAATTTATCACAATTTTTTAAATTAATTTTTAGGTTGCGAATTTGCTATGAGCCGTAACATTTATTTGTTTTCAACGACAAAAAAATTTGGGTTAACTTATCCAACTGACCGTGAAAGAAACCAAACCAAATAAAAACAACTATTACTATTATATCAAACGGAAAACTAGAAAAGAACAGATTAAAAAAGCATATGAGGGATAATAGTCCTTATCCCCGCCCCAAGGACATCTAGTGCTTAGAGAACCATCCAAAATTCTAAGTCCACTTTTTCTAATTGCCAAGTGCCAACCCAACAATGCACTTGCTTTTTTAAAAAAACATCAACTTTTTTGTGCTCACTTCACTACAAAGTAGCAGCAAACCATGAACCATTGAATCAATCACTTCACAAAACCCACACAGAAGCTCATTGTTTTAGTGACATCCTCTCTTTTTAGATCCCTAAAATTTTCATGCCCCACTAGTTGTTTGGTTGGGTGCATTTCTGGAATTGGAATTGGTCAAACCCATCTAAAATCTAAAGTCTTTAATTAGATTTCTTTTGGGATTTTGATTCCAATCTCTTTCCACAATCAAAACATTACTTAATTGAAAGGGAAAGATTGATTGTAGTCAGCGAAAGGGCTGTACTGTTTCAGCAATTGCTGCAAACTTGTCCTCTTCTTCTTTTTAGCACATCTAATGCCCTTTCTTCATCTTATTTTAATGTACTAAAATTGCATTAGGACCCTGATTTTCTGGCTGCTGATTATACTGCTCCTTTCCTCAATTTTTATAATATTCATTAAGTAAATTTTATTTGTTATAATTATAAGATATTTTATTATTTTTTAAAAGTTATTGTGAATGATATTTTTAAATTCATCCTCACTCTATTATGAAAGATAAAGAAAAGACAAATATTATGTTTTTAAATAAATAATAAAATAAATAAAAGTAAAATTATTTAAAATATATTATAAAATATACAGTATTTGTTTATGTTTTGGTCCCATAGGCATTTAAAGATTCTAATTTTTTTCTTAAATATCTACTACTAACAAACTCAAAAAGGCAATGTGTTGGAAAGCATTATTGATCATTTCAAGCCAAAGACTTCCCTCTAAAGTGAGCAGAGAATTTCTATACTTGCCCTTCAATTATTTATTACAACCTTTCTTCATTTCTTGGAAGAGAAGGATACTTTGATGCTAAATAAAATATCTAATCAGTACAAACTTTGTTGAATTGTGAAAATCTATGAAAATTAAGCACTAATAATCGATAATAAATTTATATTTATAAAACCAAATAAGAATATAAAGTCGTCGTAAAAAACAAAATCCGGGGGAATTAGTGCAAAAATCATCCAATGATCAATCAGTCCTATACCGCTATACGGGATACGGCTTATGCCTCCAGGATATGACATTCAAGTTCAATCAAAAAGTGACATCAAAAGAAAGAACAGGACAATCATCTTGAAGAGCAGAACAGCAACCGAAGAAAAAGTTAAAAGAATTATTTTCTCCTTTTCCAGTATTAGTCAACAAAATTGCTTCTGATTTACAAAATTTCAAAGCCTCGTTTTCATATCACCCATCCAATATCAGGCATAGAAATCAAGAACTAGTAAAGCCCTGATCAAACCCTACACAACCCACAATCAAAATGGCATAATATGAGTAGTCTCAGTATCATAACTTGATAAACAATAAGAATCCTTAGAATTAACCCTAAAAACTTTAAGCAAATCACTGCACATTTGCCTTGCTGCTGGTGAAATATTGCTCTGCAACAGCAATAAAATCTTTGCCAACCCATTACATTTTGCCACAGCTTGTTGAGCTTTCTGATCTCTGAACAAGCAGCACAAACTCCATAGAATTGTCACAGCATGCTCTGTCCCGATTGTTGAAACCTTCAAAACTTTCTTTACAATTGCACCAACGCATTTTTCATCCCCACAAATCTCAGCTCTTCCATCTTTGCAAGTTGAAACCATCTCCAGAAGCTTCAATACCTTCTCCACAGAAGAAACGCACAATTCTCCCTCACACAATGCCTTTGTAAGTACCCCAACTGCTCCACCACGTACCAGTCTCGTTCTGTTTCTCTTAGGCATTGACATCGATAACAAACAAGACAGACAATTCTCCACGGCTTCTTGATCCCACTCAGAACGCACAACTAATTTCAATAACTCGGCGTAAACATCCTCATTCTCACCTAACAAACGCTTATACTCTGCTCGCGTATCAGCAAGCAGCTTCAATACCTTTGAAACCAAAATCTTTGATTCCATTTTTCCTTGCCGTAGAACCATGATCATGGATGCCACCACCTTCTCCTCCACGACAATAATTTGATCCTCACCTCTGTAATTCTTCAACAATAGATGAAGAATCTGAACCAATTTTTCCGTCAGCGGAACGTTCACAGAAAACGCATTAAACCTGGAGATTGTGATCGACAACAGCTCCGAATCAGCACCGGAGAGGAAATTACGGTTCTGATCAGACTGTTTCGCGAAAAACATTAACTTATTTATACATTGAACAATGATGGCAACACGAAAAGGAGGGTTTTCGAGGAGGTAGCTTTTCAGCTGCTCAATAAGAGCTTTCACTTCGGTATGAGAAAGCGAGTTACTAGTGACTGACTCGGACGAAGACGGCGGCTGAGGATGCCGAGTCTTGACCGAGTCAGACCAGATCTGAATGAGGCGTTGGAGGGTATGATTCGGCACCAAATCTTTAGTCTGAAGAACTTGCATGGTGGCCGGACAAGTGTTGTTGCCGCTATCCAACCACCGTTGGATGCTGGTGCGGTCGTAAGTAACGCCGGTACACAAACTGACCGGGGATTTCATCACGTCCAAGGAAATTGGACACCTGAAGAAGCTCGGAATCGTTATACACAAATCGTCTCGCCTCATTGTTGAAACCAAATTTCTCTGCTTAGATCAAACTCAGTGAGTTTTAGAGAGAGAAAGCTGGTGGTAGGGGGAATAGGATAGTGGTGGTTTTAAGAAGAGTGAAAGAGTCAAAGGATAGGTGACGCAATCGGTGGTGGGCTTTTACTTTGTGCTTTTCTGAGATTATTATTCTTTTTCAATTTTCTTTCTAATTACTTTTTTATATAAAAACCGAAAATTTTTATATTTAGGTACCGAGAAAGTATTACATTTAATATTCAAAATATATAAAATTGTTCAACACGCATTTGAATTTTCTTTATCTATTTATTATTTTATTTTTAAAAAATAAAATCTTAGCATCTTTATACATAATTGTCAAATAAGCAGTCAAAGATGAGTTAATTGAATAACATATATTGGTAGTATTAGTTTTTTTTTTTTAATAAAGTGTATTGTATATTTTCATTCTTCTTCTTTTTTTCTTTTCTTTTTTTTTGAGAAAAAGTGGTATTCATTAAATAAGATGGTGGGCAAAAAGAGTTGAGATAATATCATAAGGATTATCTAAAATTTATATTTTCATTTTAAAATATATAAAATACTTTATTTATGTATAATTTTTTTGATTAAATTAAACTCGTCCTCAAGATTATATAAAAATAATAAAATTTGAGTTCAAATATTTTAATTTTCATAAGACTCATAGATATTCCTATATATACCCAAAACTAAAAGGGAAATAAAATGTAAATGCTTATACTAGTAGTTAGAAAGCATTATAATTAATCATAAGCTATGAGCACCGCCTCAACCACCTATATATTTATATTTACTTGTTAACTCAAAGATTAAATTAATTATTATAAGCACCAGATCTTTAAATTGTTTTTTTTAAAATGGTGGATATAGGAGAAATTAAAGAGATGGAAACAATAAAAATATATATATATATATAAAAGAAAAGAATAGACAGAACAAAACAAAAGGGTCAAAGGTCAACTAATGGTGGGGCCCGGAGGTTAGGACTAGTAGCGGCCATGGATTTTTTAGGTATTACTAAGAAAAAGAAATGAAAAGAAAGACTTCTGAGTTGAAATCATAATAATAATAATAATAATAATATGGGGATGCGTGCGTAAAATATGGAAAAAGAAAGCGAACGTGGGAGAGTGGGCCCATTCTTGCACTGGTAAGGTCTTGTGGGTCCCATTGATGGTTCGGTTGGTCTGCTGATGACATCACAAAATGCGGAGGAAGACTCAAATTAAACGCCGCGGACCATTAAAACCTCACACTGAAAATCTTTTTCATTTCTTTTTTTTTTTTGTTTTGTTTTTGTGTGTATAAAGTGCATTTCCAGTGTCTCTAAATTTTAGCCTTCTTATTATATTCTCTCCATTCCTTTTTTCTTTTCTTTTTTTGGAAAAATGTCTATATTGGCTTTCACTCAATGACTATATTGACGGAAGGACCTTAGATGAATAAAGGAAAAAGATAAGGGATTTTGAAATTTTAAAATTAAATTATAAGGGACCTAATTTGCCAAACTATAAACGTTAAAGGAGCAAATACGACATTTTGCCTCCTTTTTAAAAAAAATAAAATAAATGTCAAAGAAAAAGTACTTTATTTTTGTCGCTTATTAGAATTCTTAAAAAATGTTAATAAAAAAGGAATTTGGAATATTTTTTTCCTTGGAAAAAATGAGTTAGGAATATTGGTATGATGGCATAAGTTAGTAATATATTATTATTAAATTAATAATGTTATTAGTGAAATTTTATTTGTGAAATATGTATATTTTTAAAAAATGAATATTCAATTTTAAACATATACAAATAAAAATGTTTATAATCATTTATGTACTAGGAAGTATTATTTTTTTAATGATCTTTTTTAAAATTTGTTTGCATTTGGGCCATTTTCATTTTTATTTTATATTAAAAAAATTTATGAAAATTGTCAAGATTTTTATTCGTATATTTGTTTTAAATGAATGAATTAAGGACTGTAATAAATTTATTACTAAAATACTTGAAATACTCTCATACTAATAATTATATTTTAACTTTTTAAAATGCATATAAAATACAATAATTATGTTTATGAATATAAAATATATTATATAAAACTTTTTTTTAAAAAAAACAATCAGACTTCTTAATTATGAAATATGATGAATGATCAAATAAATCATAAATATTCTCGAATAGTTCAAATTTGTAGTAGTAAAATAGATATATTCAAGATATAATTTTTCATAAATTAATTTTCTCCAAGTAATTCTATTAAAAATATTTCTTTCTCCAACAACTTCAACAAATTTGGGATCCCAAACAAGTCTTATAGCAACCTTTTTTTGTATTTGTGAAAACTTTCCTATGTTAAATTTAATGCCAGTCAAACGGGGTATATAAGAGATGTGTTCCAAAATACACAAATTAAAATTATTCTCTAGAATTAATTTCATAATTCATACAATGATGATTTAAATTCTTACTTCTCTACTCGGTATATTTCCCCCCATGAACACACTTAATTATGAACAATTATTATACATCATTTTCATTTTTTGTGGTTCCATAATACTGAATTATTCCTCACGAGTAAACTCTAATTAATACTCATCATATTCGAAATTGGAAGAAAAAGAAAACCCAAAAGCCTGTCACTTGTTCTACTTCATTAATCATTCGAATGGAAAAATGAGTTGATTAAATTTTGCAGATAATTACTCTTCCTTTTTTTTTTTTCCTGTTAAAAATCATCATAGACTATGATGTTTTTTTCCATTAGTGACGTCCATTTCGTCATCATTAATTTCATAATGATCATTCTGTCACCCTTTATTCCTCATAAACTTTTTGGTATTTGCTTTTCTTTCTATTTATTAGAAAAGCCTTGCGGTCGAATCATATTCATAATTCTTCTTCCCTACGTGGTCTTATAGGAATAGGATTAACCTAAATACATTTAGCAAAATAAAAAGGATTAACCTAAATACATTGGAGAGAGTGCAAAAGAAAAGAATAAAATTCAAATTAATCAAGCAGAATGAAGCCTCATACCGTCATTCCATCTCATGGTAACCACCCACCACCATGCGAGTAAGTGGTGAATTTCGTCTTTGACTTCTTCCTTTTTATATATACTTTTGATAGATTTGGTCTTTAATTTTTATTTCAATGTTGTTGGTCCTTATTCTTTTCCTTTTTGGTGGTTTTTATCTTCTACTTTTTTTTCTAAAACTTTTTTTGTCCATAACTTTTTTTTTTTATCTTTTGTATATTGGGTGCATAAGTTATTTATTTTTGCATAATATAGATTGTTTTTGGACAATTATGGCAAACTTAAAAATATCATCAATCCTCTCGCCTTCCCTATTCAATTATTCCTTGTCAATGAATCCCTATTGACTAATTATAAAGAAGCTTTAAAAATTGGATATTCACGTTTATATTTTAAAATATTCATAATTGATTTAAAAACATCTCAATTCTTTATGTGTTTGCTTATGTGAGTTTTAAATATTTAACTATGCTCCAGTGACTATAAAAATGAACTTTCAATTTCGTCCTTCAATTACTCTCCTTTATTCATTTTAGGCAAGTTAGATAATTACTTAAAACTTGGCTAAAAATTAGTCCTCGCATATTTATTAATTTAATATATTTTAAATAATTGATTTTTTGGTAAAATATTGTTTATCCTAAGAAACTTTTAAATCCATCAATCTTTATTATTAAAAGATGTAATTAAATATAAGACCTATTCACTCGTTTATTTGTAATCAATTAATAAATTTTAAATAATTAATTTGTACCTTATTCAACAAATTTTGAATTTATCTCAATATTTTACTAGGTTGTTTAGATTGTATCCAACAACTTTTAGGGTATGAAAATTGTTAGATGGAGTATTACTACAAGCTATAATTGATTATCCATTGATTTATACCAAAAATCCATGTGAGGGATTATTTGAGCCATCTTGGTAGCTAGACCTTGATCCAATGCAGCAGTTGATCCCCATGCCAAAAGCTGTTCTGCAACTGCAAGCCTTAGTTGTTCAACGGTCGTTGCTCCGCAAATTCATATTTGTATCTGAAAAAGGAGAAGGTGGCTAACGGTCATCTCAGCTGGCCACATTCTAAGCAAACACACTGACTTCTATGGTGGTGTTGGATTTCGGAATTTTTGTTAAGTACTTTCTACGTCACTTTTTTATGAGATTTCATTAAGTAAATTTTTTTTATCTCAAATTATAAAATATTTTAATATTTTCTATATTTATTATGTATGTTATTTTTAATTTTATTCCTGATTTATTGAAAGAGATAAAAAGATAATAAATACTATATTTTTCAATAAATACTAAAATAAATAAGGATATAGTAATAAATAAAATAATTTATTAGTATGTGTGAAATTAGTTAAAACATCTTATAAAAAGGGATGAAATGAGTATTAAACTATTTTCTTCTCAAAATATTGAAATAAATTGTACAACAAGGGATATATGTATTTTAGTTCTAAACTCTTTTCATTTATTATGTATATTATTTCTTAGAATTAAAATATGTATGAGTAATATTATAAATAATACAAAAAATAACTCTAAAAAGTAACAAAACATATTAAATTTTAGAAGAAGAGAGTTTACTTCCAATATTTATATTTTGATGAGAATGAAGTAAGTAAATAGAAATGAATTGAAAAAATCTAACACTCAAAATACCCGTATTGGCTAGACCGATTTTGAGGGGAAAAAGAAGCTGACTTTGTCAAATTTTGCACCAAATCGAGCAACAATTACTAACGCCGCCGACAGTAAAAATAAAAAATAAATCAAGGATCAAATAGTTTGGGAAAAAAATAAAAATACTCCATTTGATCCATTTTTATATTTCATTAGTTAAAAAATATAAGTCATTTGATAATTTCTTTTTATCTCAAAATATAAATTATTTTATAAAATTTATAGATATTACACAATTTATTTTCAATATTACCCTTATTTATTTTCATATTTTCTCCATATCTTTTTTATTTTTAAGACAAAGACTTTATATTTAATTTTCTTATCAAAATAAATTTTTTTTTATCATTCTTATTTTCCAAGAACATTTTAAGAAAAAAAAACTTTATTGATCTGCATAAAAATAGACTCGACTACTTATATTTATATACAGAGGAAATAATACGTAATAAACAAACTCACTTGTTCATAAATATAAAATGTTTTACTACTTTTTATAATTATTTTATTTATTATAAACTATTTTAGCTTTACTTATTTTTTCATTATTTTAAGTACGATAAATACTTATTAAGATAAAGAAAACAAATACTCATTATTTTAAATAAATAAATATATAATAAAAATTAAAATAAATATTGATTTATATAAACTTACTTATAAAATCTTATATAAAATAAAAAAGAAAGGTACGGATGGGAGTAATAATCAATGACATTAGATGCAGAAATGTTAGGGACAAAACCCAATCAATTTTCAATGGGCCGTTCGACTAAGTCTAAACTACACCCCCAGTATATTATTTTTTTCCCCCTCTTTTTTCTGATTCATTAGTAATAAATGCATCTCGTACAGTCAAAAACATGTCAGGAGGTCCTTCTCTTTGAAAATAACAAAGACATACCATAAGCGTCTCTGTGATGCCTCCGTCCAAGTCACGGGTAGTCGTTTTATTTTTCATACCGAACGAAAATGACATATTTAATATCGTTGAAAATGTATAGTTTGCTATATGGTATTCATAAAATATTATTATATTTATTATTTTAAAGTGAATTTAATGTATTTTTTAAATGTAAATAATTTACTTTATATATATATTTAAAATTTAAATAAGAAAAGTGATATATAATTTGTAACAAATAAAAAAGAAAATAATTTTATCAAGTTGAGGCGGAAGAAATATTTAGAATTTTTAAATGTCTTATGTCTTAAAATAAGTATGTTTATTATCTAAAATCTTATTAATATTCTTTTTAATTTAAATAATTTATATATTACTAAAAAAAATATGTCTCGAATGTGATTTAAAGCTTTAACAAAATATTAAAATCATTCTAAGAAAGTCATATAAACTTTCTAAAAATAAGATTACGTAAATCAATTGAAAGTTTTTGGAAGATTTATAACTCATTTTTGTTTGCAGGTAATAAATTTGTAGAAGAAATCATTCGTTTCCATCTCCTGCTCCTTAGTCGTTCTCACATTTCCTTACTATCTCTTTTCCTCACTCTATTTTACGTAAGATATCTCTTTTGCTTGTTATGGTTTCTGAATGAACACGGTTATACTTAAAAATTCTTTGTCGCCAAAGGAAGAAAAACGATGACGTCTATCCCTTAATTGAATAAAGTTAGTTTAGAAGATATTAAGCTCCTGTTCGGTGATGGACATTTTATCATAGTAATTCGTTTCATTTCAATGGTTAATGTTTGCCTTATTTTAATTGTCTAGTTTCTAATTTTAGTATGTATTTTTACATTTTTATTATTGTTATTAATGAAAATTTTGGATGAGTTGTTTATAATTTATTGAAGAGTGTATTTTTTTTTAAAATATTAATACTTACGCATTAGTTATTAAATGAGAGTAATTTATGAAGTTTAATAATATAATTATTATTTCTAAAACTTATATAAATTTTTATGTAAATTAAAAGTGAATAATTGAAATGATTAATTAATTTTTTTATTACAATGAGGTTGGGAGTGGACGGGCTCGAACTCTTGTTGATAGACACGGATGAAGCATTTTGACTTTGAGCCAAATGCTTTGAACTTATTGTGCGATGACATTTTATTGACCTCCTTTACTTTTGTAAATACCAATTTCTCACCCAAATACTAATATAGTGTTCACATAATTGTTTCCCTAACTTTCTAAATTTCTCTAATAGAATTTTATAAAAGTAGAATAATTTTCTAAATAACTTTTTTTAAAAAAATCCTTTCATTCCTTCCAATAAAGGCTCTAGAGCTTTACTTACAATTTTGAGACACTGCAATTCTCTATTGTTCGACTTCATTTAGATTGATCAATTTTTAGACATTTTATCAAAATTTATAAATTGAGATACAAAATGACCGGTCTAATATTAAATTGAGTGTCTTGATCAGTTTTTATAAATGGTAACAAATTTAGGTAAAATGTCTTCATTTTTGTCTTCTCCTTTCCTAATTTCCTTCATTATTCACCAATTTCTAACCTACTTTACAATTACGACTATTCAAAACTCAAAATTATCAAAGGCGAGCTAATGAGTTATGACAAATTTTACCAATTTCTCATTATCATCCGCAAGATTGTTTTATTTAAGTTACTAAATACATTATCTTAGTTGTATAGAAGTAAATTATTGTAATATAAGAAGGTTTAATTTTCTTTTGGTGGTGGGAGGTGGAGATGGGTAAATCTAAAACGAAATAACCTAACTAATCATTGAAATGGAAACTCCATTTATGGTTACTCTTTCACCTACTATTAATATATGTGTCCCCTTTTTTAAAAAAGAAAATTGAGTAATTGACAACTCCAGCAAAAAAAAAAAAAAACAAAAACAAAAACAATTTGGTTGGGGGGGGGGGGGAGTAAGAGCTTGCTTCAATATTCAACAGTTCTCTGACAAACAAGGTACCAAACTCCTTCATGTACCGTTTTTCCATTGATTAGTCTCCTCTTATAAATGCATTTTTCATCGTTTCTTCATGTGCCTTAGATCCCACAAGACTTCTATCCACTTTTTACTTGTAAATAAATGCATTAAAGACATGGATGATTTTAATTCTTTGATAGTGTAATAAATTCAAGATGAATAAATTACCTCAATCATAGGATACGAATTAAATTGAAAATTGTGGTTGAGACTATGTTTTTTGTACTGTGTCTCTGTTGTGAATTTGTTGATACTATACTACTTTAGCCTGCTGTATCTTTCTGCAATGGGACCTTTAATTAAATGCCTGTCTCTTGTATAATAGTCAAAACCGTTCTCATTTACAGCCCCTATAATATCAGGAACTTGAACACTATGATTGTGGATCAACGAAAGGTGGGAGAATTTGGCAGTACACTTAAAAAACTGCAGTATTGCACAATGGCTTATAGAAGTGAACTGTGTTTTTTGGTATTTGGTAATTGTAATTACAAAAGAATTAAAATTAGACTGATTATTTTATGTATGTGATAATTTTAACTTATACATAATCATAGCAATTTTGATTATTTATCTTTACTGTTTTAACCGTCTTGATCTCTTTTTTTTAAGTCATTTAAATCTCTTATGTATTTTTTAAGTTATTTTGATTTTGTGTTCTTTTCCCCCAATCATTTTGGTCATTTTTACATATGAGCTGACTCTAAATTTAAAAGTCAGCTCATAAATAAAAATGACTAGAAAAAAACAAAGACGAGGGATCAAAGTGACTAATTTACCTAATTTTAAATTATAAAAGGTCTAAATAATCATCATATTTATTCTATAAATGGTCTTGGTTTTTAATTTATATTTATTGTATTGTATTTTCTGCACACACGCCTGCTGCTGGAAGGGTATGAAAGCTCTGAGTAGAACTGAACAAGTTTTGAAAATAATAATTATATTACTAAACTTTTTAAGTTATCCTCATTTAATAATTAGTGCATAAGTATTAATTTTTCTCAAAAAATACACTATTCAATAAATTATAAATAATTTATCCAAATCTTTTATTAATAACAAGGGTAAAAGTGTAAAAATACATATTAAAATTAAAAAGTACATAATTGAAATGAGATAAAAAAAGATGAACAATTGAAATGAGACGGAGGGAGTATATGATTATATCTTAATTTAAAAAATAAAAAGAAAACATTATAAAAACAGCTAATAGTTTAACTGAAAAATGGGATTTGGAAAACAATTCTGATTCCACAAACTTATTCACTCTTTTATTTGATTAATAGTTTTCAATTAAGTCTTACAATCTCACTTGAGTCCATCCTTTTTATTTATTTTTTTTTATATAAAATATAAGTAAGGATAAAGTGAGATCAATAGGACTACTTAAGCCTCAACTTTCCTAACACCACCTCGTTTAGTTTTAGGAAAAAGCCGAACAATAGTGTAGATCTATTTGAGAAAACCTTTGGAAGTAATACAAGCAACATTATTGGTTATTACTCGTAGCTTACTCAAAGTAAAACCATGGTCTCCTATAGTTACTCTAGTGAAGACTGAAGAGCCCCATTGTATACTGCTCTCAGGTTTAAAGTAGAACAGTTTTCAAGTTGTAATCCAAATTACATAAGAAATTTGTTTATTGGCAAAAGTCACATAAGTAATGGCCTTATTAACGGAAAATTTAGTTTTGTCGGTAATATTGGGGAGTTAATGTTCCATCAGTAAATTATTGATGAAATACTAATGGACATTTTTTTGTTGGTAAATTTATTTTTCATTATTTTAATAAAATTTTCAGTCAAATTTTACATTATCAACATAAAACAAATTTCCATAGGTAATTTTATTTATTATTATTTTCATAATAATTTTCATTTTTTTTGGTGGATTTCACAATATCGATGAAATTTTCCCGTTAATATTTCCTCGATAACTTGTCAAATATAGAAAAGGTTATATTTTTTCCTTTTTTTGGGAAAGAAAAGTTTAGCCCCAATTCTAATCCGATAGATCAATCCAACCAACTTTTAAAGCAATAAAGAATTGAAGTGTTGAACACAATTTTAAAGCACTTGTGTAACTTGGACCACTTAAGAACTTTGAATTAATTTGCACAATTTTATTATTTATACAACAACAACCATAATAATAATAATAATAATAATAATAGTGGAAACAAAACAACAACAACAATGACAATTAAAAAATATCATGTTGTTTAGTTGGATTTCTACAAAAATTGGTTGGAAATACCTATAAACTATCCGAAAATTGATTGGGACCAAATGAGGTAAAAAGAAAGAAAAAAGGATGAAAACTAAGAAAACAATAAATGTTTGGGGGGAAAAATCTGAGAATTCCCCCCCCCCCCCCCAAGTAGAAAATAAACGTAACATCCACGACATTAAATGTTTCAAATGATTTAATTGGTCAAAATGATTTAAAATAAGAGTATATTGAGAATAAAAACAATTAATCTTTTATTGATTTAAAAAATTAACAATTTTTTTATACCATAATAAGAGTAAAAAATTGATAAAATTTTAAGAACAAATGAGTTCTTTGATTTTTAAGGAAAAATAGTCAATTTGGTCCCTTAATTTTTAATGTTTTGACTGCTTTGGTCTCTTATCTTTTTTATTCTATCATTTTGATATCTTATCTTTACTTTTTATGTTGTCTTGGTCCTTCCAACCAAAAACTGATCAAAATGAGGTTGGAAAAGGAAACGTGAGAGTCACCCGCCTTTTTTTTTTAGAGGTAAAAACAACATTCTACATTCCAAAGGTAAGCAAATTAGTTCGTCCCTTATTTTTACTTTGTTTGCCATTTTGGTCTCTTATATTTACTTTTTTTTTGTTGCTTTGGTCCCTCATCTTTTTTTTTTTGCGATTTACATCCTTTAATTTTTTTTCCAGATGTATTAGTCTTTCAAACCAAAATCTGGTGAAAACGTGGTTGGAAGAGGCAAGTGAACGTGCCTTATTTTTTAACAAAAAATGGCATTCTACAATGATAGGGGAAAATCAGAGAAAGAGGTAAGACTTATATGAATTTAAGAAGGAAACTTGGGCACCAGTAGAAGTCACAGACAAAGGATTTCTTGTGTTGGGCTTGGGTTGAGGGTCTCCAAGGATCAATATGCCATCGTAAAAATCAATAATTTTTTTTGAAAAGGAAAAATCAATAATTAATGAAGAGAAAATTGATTTGAGATTGAGATGCGTAAAATGAAGTTTTAAATAGAAGAGCGTCCAAGCATAGGAAAAAATAAAAAAAAAATAGAAGATACACCATGAGATTGAGATTGTGTTGCTTTTTAGGGATGGTGATGCCCTACAATTTAGGGCGCAAAAGAAATTTGTCTTGATTGCTTTTTGTCATTCTAAACCTCTTAGAATTTCTAAGAGTTGAAATAAGAATTAGAATTGTGATTAGGAAATGAAGAAAATATGAATTTATTTTAATTTATCGTGAATTCGACTAAAATAAATTACAATTGGAATATAGATTGTCATTTCCCCCTTAAAAATAGAGGCATGTTCATTTGCTTCTTCCATCCACAATTTGATTAGCTTTTTGTTGAAAAGGCCAAGACAAATGAAATAAAAATTAAGCGATGTAATGACATACAAAAAGATGAAGGATCAAAATGAATAATTTGATAAAAAAAAAAAAAAAGAGGCATCTGCCTCTCACTTGTCTTTTCCAACCTCACTTTGATCGATTTTTTTATGAGAAGGACCAAGACAGTAAATAAATAATAAAGAACGGAAAAAAGAAAAAAAATAAGGGCCAAAACAACAAAAAAAGAGCAAATTAAGTAATTTGCTTGATTTAAAGTGCGTCCACAAATTATTAACTAAAATTAATTTCTCTCTCTCTCAAGTCACAAAGTCAAAATTACAGTCAACATGATTCATGAATCAGATAAGCCAAAGATCCACAATTAGGGTGGTCTCCAAAACACAACTTTTTGTTTTTATTTTTATTTTTACAGGGAACCAAAATTCAACTTTGAAAACCTTAAAATGGTTGTTTATCCTTCGATTACAGTGCATATAACTAAAGTAAAACAACCAGTACTATACTAAGAAACTATTGCCTTTTTTTTCATCAAAAGCAAAGGAGAAGGAACTGTTGCCTTTTCTCCCCAAAACGCTCTGTTGCAGATCTAAGAACTATTGCCTTTTCTGCTTGATTTCTGTGTTGCCACGAAATGTAGGTTATGGACAATGGGCGTCAACCTGGACAATAAGGCTCTCCCTAACCCCACCCCCTAGACCTCTTCAGCTTTCCCCCATCAGTGACAGACCCATTCCTTAATTAAGGGGAGTCTGCATTGCCCCAACAGTAAGTAAACAAATCTCTGTCCTTTTCTCCTATACATGTACATTTGCATCACTACGTACAGCTTGCTTGACCATCTTGTCAATTTATATCATCTTCCATCACCCTATTATTCTACACTATCCTATTTTTCAAATTGCACAATTTTTTTCTCTGTTGAATTATTATAACTAGCTCTTTAATTTTATTTTCCCTCTCACAAAATAGACCTTAGATGGGTTAAGAGAATTTTGTAAGATGTCTTTAGAAGAAGAGTTTTTCTATTACAAATGGTTCCTTTTCATTTATTTGATAGATGAAAGACTTCTTGATTCATAAGCTCATTTTTTATATGAATTTTCTTTCTTGATTTGCCTTAATAGGAAATGCATAATTTTTTTTTAATAACTCAAATTCAAAGTTTACACTCAGGCTAGTCTTAGAACATTATCATTGACATATCGAAAAATAAAAAAAATGTAAATCGAAATATATGTACATCAGCTAATGTCTATAACTTTGTCTTATCAATATTCAAACTTAGGAGTAATCAAGGACCCAACTCACTTACCTCCCTCAATGCTGGGGCGAAATGCATAAATATTTTTCTCAACATGTGAGAGAGAGAGGGAGACAGAGGAACAATGAGCATCAATCAAACGCTACAAAACAGAACTGTTACAAAGGGACAGGTTTTCATGTTATAAGGGTCTAAAACAACAGTGTCAAAACCTTAGTTGGCCTTTAATATGAAGTGGGACCAAACAACTCACCTAACCATATAAGTATGACATAACCCTACTCTTACTTTTTTTCTTATCTTTCAATCCTTTTTGACAAAGTGAATAACAAAATAAAGAAAGCTTTATCGTTTTCCTTTCTGTCAACTTTTTTCTTTTTTAAAAATGTTTTCCTCTACTTATTCCACAGCCTCTTAACATCCCCTTATGACCCCTTCAAAAAGCTTTTTAACTTTCTGCTTCTAATATCAGCACCAGTTCGAAGCATCTGATTTCTTAAAGTCTTTCTTCCTGATCTCTCTCTTCTCCTCTCCTCTCCTCACCTCACCCCACCCCCCACCCCACCCGAGGAAAGGCTCTCATTCTATTCCACAAGAATATATCTGCATTTGATTGCACATGTTTCCTGCTCTTCTGACCCTTATTTTTTCCATCAAAACCCTGAAACATAACTCACAATATCAGTTGAAACAACTTTCTCCAAGAATCTGCTGCGTTTCTTGCAATTCAGAAGCATGAGTAGCTGTTGTAGAAGATCTTTAATCTCCCTTCTTTGGTTCTTGGTGGTTTTAGTCTTTGTTATTGGTCACAGTAATGGCACAAGAACATCTCATCAAGTCTTCAAATACAGCCCAAATAATCAGAATTCAGGCCACTTCTTCAACTTCATGCCCAAAAGGTTTCCAATTCCTGCCTCCGGTCCCTCAAGAAAGCACAATGAGATTGGGCTACAAAATTGGAGACTACCTTGAAGATGAAGATCAATATATATAATATTAGTATTAGTAGTATATGATTTTTGTTAACAAGAAGAACAAAAAGAGTGACATATATGATGGGATCTTTTTGATCATTTCATCTTCAAGAAAATCAGTAGAGTTGGTAGCGGATGATGATGATAATGCACATGGTGGGCTTTTCTTGAGTACTGATTCTTTAGCTTTGATATATAACAAAGGTTTGTGGTAGGTTTTCTCTACGGGATACATCTGATATAATCTTTTTCTTTTTCTCTATTTCTCATGGAGAAAAATTCAAGGCCATTTAGTGATGATATCCAAAGATATTTTTTGCTTTCTTTCGGTTTTTTTGGTGGGAAGATTTATGTACATATACATACATTTCCACAGTCCAAATAGAAGAGATTTTTTGTATTCTTGCTCTCTTTTTTTTTTTTTTTTGTGCTTATGAGAATATTATATATACAATTTTGTTTCAATTGGAATTAATGAAAAAAAAGGCAAAATATTGTGGATTATTGTATAGGAGTTAGTAGAATTTCAATCAAAGGACTGTACACCGCCATTTATTACGGGGTGAGATGATATGAATATCAATATCGTATATATGATTTGATGCAGTTGTGCACGTAATGTCTTCATTTCGTACTGATTAAAAAAGTAGAAATGTATTCGTAGGCATGGGAAAATTGTACGTTTTGCAGTCTTTTCATTCATATATTTTTAATTTTCCCCTCTCCTACCATAGTATTTTTTTTTTTTTTAAAAAAAGGTTCATTCTACAGTTGCGCGGCATTATTGAGGGAATTAAGTTCACAGATCTACGTAAAAAAAGGGGAAAAAAAAGCCTAGAAATTTCATCAGTGGATGTGGAATGATTTTGAAGAAATAGTCCTAATTATACCTCATCATTTTCCCTACACTAAGAATATCATGATGATGTAGAAATTGCAATGCGGTAATTATGCATTTCATTTGATTCCTTTTATGAGCACTTTAGTACTTTTAATAAGTATCCCAAGCAGGGTTATATTAAAAAGTTTAATTCTGCTTATATAAATTAGGTAAATTCCAATTTTTGGGGTCTCAAAACCCCTACAAACTCTTTAATTTCCTGAGAACCGAAAAAGATTTGGTAAAAGACCAGAATTAGGGTTCATGTTAGAATCAGTAATTGAAACAGAGATTTTTTTTTTGGCATATTTAGGGAGCCAAACCCTAGCATGTCTATCCCTATGTTTGAAAATTGTGAACCAAGTAAGAACAAATTTATAATCCTTAACAAAATATTAATCTCAAACGTCAGTTGAACCATTTAATCTTGCTTTCATGTGACTTCTTTTGAATCCATTTTGGAATTTGTGAGTTAGAATTAGCTAATTACAGTATATAAATAGAAATATAAGTTTCTTTTTCCTTTCTTTTTTTTGGTTAAAAATAAAAAATAAAAAAGAAACCTTGCACTATTGCCTTTGCTATATATAATAATATGAGAATTTCCTAAATTTGAACCCTATTCCACGGCTAAAAGTGAAAAATTAGAGAATCAAAATAATTAGAGAGTGGGGCTCAAAACTATTCTCTCGTTATTATGATTCTAAAAGTTTCTAAATCCAGGATTGGCTCTCTCTGTAATCACGTTTGTTCTATTCATATTTTATAGTTCTGTTCATATAATTCACTTTTTTTTCCTCAAAAAATGTAATGCTTAATTCATTATTTTGAAATTTTGACTATTTTTGTCTTCTTTGAGAATTCATTATGGAGGATGATAAAGAGGGCCAATAAGTAAAGTAGAGATTTTATTTTTTGTACCAAATAGAATAAATTATCTCCACGAATGATTAGTTCGAAGGTGTGATTAGTTTGTGTATTTCCTATAGATAATTGCTGTTAGTAGGACAAAACGACCTTTTTTCAACATTCATCCAAAAATCTTAAACTACTCATTCCCATCCAAAACTGAAGGTAAACATTTTCTTTTATTTATTTTTGAAGTTTAAATTAGAAATAATTTCTTTAATGTAATGAGTTCATCCCTACTAATATATCTATTACCTATATTAATAACAAAAATAATAGTATAACTTAATCATCTTAATTTTTGTTCTAAATAAAAATTGAACGAATAGATAGTGAGCTTCTCCAAAATAGAAAGTGAACTTGCCTATATATTATCCTTGTTCTTTAACATACTTCATTGGAAATGTGATATTCATAGTACATGAGAGGTATGTTTGAAAAGCATAACTTAGCAGTTGAATTTTCACTCTATAATTCAACAATTTTATGGCTTGAATGATTGGAAAAAAAAAGAAGTGAAAAAACAAAGTCTAATGAACATAACCATAAAATCATTTAGGTTTTAAAATCTCATTTATTGTAATCGAAATATTAAACTAGTATACAAACGTCTTTCTCAATCATGTGATAGTTGCATGACAAAGCTGCCATTGTGCTGTCAGATTTAAAATCTAACTTTACCTAAATATGCAGATAGAGTAAGTAAATATCGATATTTCGTAGACTTGTAAATTCATAAATTAAGTTTATTAATTGTAAAGATCATTACAAATTTGACAAGAATTGCAAACTAAAATAATTAATAACTTTAGAAAATTCTAAGAGTAGATTTGGTAAAAGAGTGTTACTAAGGATTAGTACTAAATTAAGAAGTTTTTATGGACTTTTTTTTAATACTCTAAAACAATCTGCGCCACTTGAACATGACTAACAAAATATCAATAGAAGTATGAAAGTTAAACTTTTGAAAAGTTTGAGCGTTACTTTTTAATTTAAGTGCCAAAAGTTAATTAAATTTTAGAAGTTCAAGTTAAATTTTGTATTCCCCCCTTCTTAAGTACTTTATGCACTAAAAGATGATAAGTCATAAACTATGTAAGTAGATTAACCACTACTCTGAACTTTGCAAAACGATTGCAGGCATCACCAAAGTGCAGAAATTGTTGACTACTCACGTTGAATCTGACCGCCATGCATGCATTGTTTCAGTGTAACTTTGTTGCGAAAGTCGATCTGAAATAATTTCAGTTTTGCTGAAATGGTCCAGTATATTTTAATTAGTTCTTTATCTTTGGATGAGGTTGGTCTTTTTTCCATTGTTCTTTGGTCTATTTGGGATGCAAAGGAACCGGTTTCTCTTTGAAAAATGTCCCTCTTAATGGTCAGCTCTATCTGCTAAATACCTCTATAAATTTGATACACTCAAATAGTGCAAGTTCTTCCTACCTTCCCAGTATATAGTCAGTTCCTGATGCTGGGGTTATCAAGGTTAATTTTGATAGCTATTGTAAGGATTAATCATCTCGGAGAAGTTGATTTTGTATTTGTTTCAAGAATTCCTAATAATGTTGAATATGTGTTGTTGAAGCTTATGCCCTTCTTCATCCATTGAGACTAGTAGATATATGCATGGTCACTGTGTACAAAAAATGATTTTTTGAAGAAGGTTCTTTGGTTATTGTGAATCTCGTGATACTTAATTTATTTGATCAGTTCTTGAATATAGTTAAAAGTTTGCTATGTCTATTTAAGATTTTTCATTTCTTTTATGTTAGAAGGCAATAAGGGGTCCATCGTCTAGCATTGGTCTTTCTTCTTTTATGCTTATGGAGTGATATTCTGATACTCTAATTTAGTATGCTATACTTCTATTCCTTTTTATAAAATGCATTAAGTACATTTTTCCCTCTAATTATAATATATTTGGTTACTTTTTAAGGTAATAATAAATACTCACTTTTTCAAAAAAACACTAAAATAAATAAGAGTATAGTAAAAAGTAAAATAAAATTTTGATTTATGTGAAATTGCCTAAAACATCTTATAAAAATGGACGAAGAGAGTATATATTAAGTTGTTATAACATAATTCTTTTCTTAATAAAATATCATTTTTATTTTCCTAAGGGAAAAGATTAATCATATGTTCTACCACCTTGATAAATAGGCATATCAAGAGAAGGTATATGCAGTATTTTCTTCTTCTTTTTTTTTTTATTTAAAAAATGCTAAGTAAATTGACTGCTCTACTTGATTTCGTTAAGAACATTTGAGCATCCAATTAAAAACAGTTACGCGTAGATTAGTAATCATCGTGCACAATTTAGCAATTATTTTATTTTATATATTAGGAGATAACTTTGAATTTTGTAAATTATAAATTAAACAGTCCACTTTTTTTGGATTATTAGATCAAAGTATATATATAACTCGATCCGTGTGCTACTACTCATATTTCAAGCTGTGATCAAGTTTAATTATCCTATTGGTGATATTTTTGAATGTTCATTATAACCTAATTTTCCTCATCATTTTTCTCCATTGACTCATTAACACATATATTCTTGAGTCATAGAGGACTAATTATATTACATAATAAATGGCTATGATACACATTTCAACAATAAAAGGGAAAAACAAAAATGCTTTTTAAGCCACTTGGGATGACAAAGTGAAGTATATTCTTGTAAAATCTAAGAAAATAAATACAATCATACACATAATCACTAGTAGATTTTGAAAGATTATGTATTCATGAATACATAATTATATAAGAATTATTCTTCACTTAAAATTCTATATATAAATAAATCTAATCTCCTCTTTGTTTTTCTTTTGTTGCTAAATTGAAGAAAAAATACAAATTGAATAAAAAATATTTTACTCGGAAAAAAAAAAGCATATATTGAAAAATTTAGGCACCAAGTTTCTCCGAATCAATTCCAGCCTCTCTTAACTCTTGATTTGATTGTTTGAAACACTTTTTGTTTTTCATAATAATTATCCAAGGTTTGTGACTAAGCCATAATTAAATAAAGAATATGGGCCACTTTGAATGAACACACGAGTCAGGAAGGGCCCAATAAATAGTTTGTTACATTGGACTTGACAAGTGGCCTATGTGGGCCATAAATGAGACTTCTGAGGCCAAAGAAAGTTTAATAACTCAGTCACGCGTGATGATTATGTTTCTTTCTTGATAATTTTTTATTTTTTTACTGAGATTAGTTTGTAAATATTTACAGTTTATTTTTTACTGTTTAATGCAATTATTATATCCTTTGATGGTAAATGATGAGTAGTATGCTTTGGGCATTTTGCATCTTAATCATGAATTGGCATTTCAATCATGAAGGCTTGTTTTATTGGAATTGACGGTGCAATTTTAACCTTTTCTTTTTTTTTTTAACTTCAAATTTTGTGATAGCATATTTTTCACCTTCCATTTTTCTCAAGAAATATGGTGAAATAGGGTTTTTTACCTTGTGAATTGTATGGACTAACAATACGATTGGCTTATATTTTCATTCTTTGCATCCAATTTATATTCATATTTTTATATATTCAAAATTAAATATTTACTTTTTTAAACTAATCAAATTTTATTTTAACAAATTTAATTTAAAATATTTACATAATACTAGTCTCCCAATGATCCACAAACCATAACAATTAATAAAAATGAAACTATAGTAACTTCTTTTAATATCAAAGACACTCATTTTTTAAAAAACATTGACTCTTTTTTTTTTAATTAAGTTAAGTTAAAGTGAATATTTAATTTAAAATGATGATTATTATTATTATTATTATTGTGTTACTGCGCTCTCTAGATTTGCATACAGAGTTTCACTAAGTAAATTAATTGATTGGTGAGTGATGGTTTCTTTTAACTAATTCACTTCTTGTTGAGATATGTATATGTATCTTATGTAGATATTGTTAGATATACAATTATATTTTAGTTAGGGTAATATTGTTGAATATACCATTGTATATGTATCTCATGAAATATATACAACATAAATTATGTATGTTGAAAATATACATGCTAATCATCATCAATGGAGATATGATTTTCTTCCTCCAATAATTCTATTACTCATTGTTGACCAATTATATTATTGACGTTACGATTAAAAGTGATAATGTATGACAATATTGGACAGGACATGATTATAACGTTTTAAAGTTGGGAGTTTATGGATTAATTTATCAACTGCTCATTCTTTTTTCCTCTAAATTTTTTATTTTAAAAAAAATTGAGTTGGCAAGTTAGACAAGTATTTTAACGGATTGTGAGTCACCCCCAACAAAATTTTTTTTGTTATACATAATTAAGTGCATAAATAAATGTTGCATATACTATCATTTTAGAGTAAATTTTGTTCTGTCTCCATAAATAGCAGGGGATGGGGGGAACCCCACAGACAATCTAAGGAACACACACAGATTGGTTGCGGGCTTGTGCAATCTGAAAACTACTCCCACAATCTGTGCAGAGTATTTTGGTCAAGCAACAAGGAGCATGATGGGCCTCAAGTTTAACTTAGGAAGCCATGCAGCAATTGGAGGTTTTGTATTTAAACAGGCTTGTCATGCTATTTGGTGCTACCATAATAGGGATTATTTTGCTCCCAATTCTTTTGTCGATAATCCGAGCAGAATAGTCAGATACATTTTGCTTAATGTCGTTGAGCATATTGATGCTTGCAGCTGCAAACCTGCAAGACTCATTGAAAGGATCTATCTTGCAATATTGATTTTTGCTCAATAATATACAGAAAACTATGGGACAAGTAGTCGGACAACTTGATGAGGCCCAAAAGAATAGCAAATTCGTTCATGCCGCCACCTTTTGCCGAAAATAACACAAAAAATTGGACACACAAAGACATGCATGCTTTAAAATTTGTAGAAATAATAATTTGATAGTAAGCTAATAATACTCAAAAGAACAAGTAACTAAAAGATGAAAAACACTCAAAATTATTAATGGCTAACAAGTGGAGATTTCTTCTTCATTTCATATTGGAGAACTGTCATAATATTCCTAATTCATAATAGAACATAAATGACATTTGAGAGAGGTATGGATAATTTCGGCGGTGAAGCTTCAAAGAAAACTGTCGCAACTTTCTTGTTCTATTTTGCTACTTCACCTGAGTTGATTCTTGGGAAGTTTAACTGCTTTATCTTGTTCTAGATATTTATCGAAACCGACTCTTCATAAACCCACCAAATAAAAACTCCTCTTCTTGGTTTCAAAAACCCATTTTGTCTCCATTACAAACCAAACATTTTCCATTTTCCATTTTCTTCCTCATTTCACAATTTTGTAAAGAGGGACCTACAATGAATAGATTATTACACCTACTTGATGATTGGAGGGATGAAGTCGAAAGAGAATCTAAATGAACGTACAAGCCATTGAATCCAGTGGATATGATCTCATTTGAGTTGGCGAGTTGGAGAAGAATTTTAAGTTTCAAACGGTCAAATAATTCAAACTCTTCTGTAAAACACGTAAGCTTGAAACCAACCTCTCTGGTTATAATTTTATTCTTGTCTTACATCATTTTCAGTTTGTTAAATGAATGAAAAACTAATATTACGAAGAAGCTCCTTTTTTTCTTTCCTCGGAATATTTCGAAAAATTCGGTAATGTAATAAAAGCAAATTAGAAACTATGAAATTTAATTTGAGTAGTACAAGGCTAGCCCCAATCTAAGTTCCAAAATACAAACCCCCCACCTCCCAAAAAAACAAGAGCATGCTCATACGTGAACCTATCTAGATTGAGTTTTCCAGGTACTTCATGTGTAGATCCCTGTCTGCGAAAATACTACTCACTTCTTTTGCTTTCGTCCTATAAATTTTGCCATCATTCTCAACCATGATCAACTTCACTGTCTTAGCTATTGACTCTCTCGTATAAGATCCATCATTTTCATCTCTTGGAACCTCTACACCCACCTTCTTGTCCTCCATAACCCTAGCATTCAACCCTTGATCCACCAAAAATGGCAACATAATCAACGGATGACCGAGCACGAGTCCTTCTATATTCGAACTCCAACCACAATGAGTCAAGAACCCACCAACCGATTCATGACTCAGTATTTTCAATTGTGGTGCCCAACTCTTCCAAACTAATCCCTTACCTTCAACTCTCTCCTCGAATCCATTTGGTAACTCAATTAAGTGCTTTGACCAGGCGGGTTTTCTAAATGCCCAGAAAAATGGCACCCCGGACAACTCTAACCCTAGAGCCAACTCATTGACTTGGGTTTGACTTAATGCCACCTCACTTCCTAATGCTACATACACCACGGAACCTTTGTTTTGACACTCAAGCCAAGATTTAATAGAAACCCAAGTTTCGTTACTATCATGATCTTTGCTAAGTACGTGCACTTCCGGTGGCATTAACCCTAATGGAATCACCGGTTTTTTGTGAAGCTCTTCCATTAGATTTAACCATTGGCCTTCGAACTCATGACAGTGCTTAATAATTATCGCTTCGGAGCCAATAATTACCTTCCCGGCCCGGTAAATGTCCGAAACGCCGGAAGCATTAATCTTTGTGCCGGATTCCATTATCCATTTGCTCTCGTAGAGACGATAAGCCACCTTATTCTCAAACGGGACCCACTTAGGTGGGACCATGAAATCCTCCGGCTTCGTTCTCGGATCAGTACCGTTGATCAAGAACTCGATCGGCCCAAAGAAGGATATAAACCAAGCGTTGAAAATACAGAAGAAAACTCGGGATATTCCAAGCTGAGTTGCCACTTCAGGAAGCCAGTAGGGGGCAAAATCATAAATAATCAAGTCAGGAACGGAGTTCTCCAAGAAAAGAGTCAATTGAGGTTGGAGATCATCGTAAGCTTTCTTGAGAAAAGGAATATCATCGGTGTGGACGTCCATGGTGGCCTCTGCATTAGGAGGGAGCCCATCAACTTTAGGCAATGGAAGTTTGAGTAAAGTAATAGAAGAACCTAAGCTTGAAGGGATTTTTGGGAGACGATCGATGTTTCTTGGGGTGGAAATGAAGGTTATTTTGTGACCCTTTTCAGCTAAGAATTTGGAGTATTCAAGAAATGGAATCATGTGGCCAAAAGCCAGCCATGGGAACATAGCTATGTGTAGATTAGCTTTTTCTGCTGCCATGGCTTCCAAGGGATTCTCATGCTTTGAAGCCATGGTTTTAGTTAGACAGACGATCTGAGACTATATAGATATATATATACAAACACCTATATGGAAAGGGCGGTTAAGAAATAGTATTACTCGCTTCAACTCTTTCTATTTTTATTACGTTATTTTGGTTGTCAGCTTCATAAATTAATTAATACTCCGTCTCGGACTCTCCGTACAGATTTAGATGCATATATTTTTGTTTAAAATTAAAATTTCATTTCCTAAACTAACATATTTAAATTTTTCATCTAATTTTTTTTAAACAATCTACTTAATTATATATATATATATATATATATATATTATCACTTATGATAGTAAAATATTTTTTTAATTATTGTATCAATTCAAAAAACTGAGTTGCCTATTTCTCAAGCACACAATATATATGCCTAATGTTTCCACAACCTTATCTCTAATGCATCCTTTGACAATGCAGTTTTTGGCAGAGATAAGGTTGTGGTTTCGTGTCTTTCCTGCAGCTACAAGAGTGTCTGTTGGGGTTATTTTGGGACCTTAGTCTTTACTTGGAGAATTGGAATTGGGTTGTGTTTAATGTTTTACAGTTGCTTCCCATTGGTTCCTTTCATTATGTATTGCTTTCTAGCTTGTCTTCTTTGTTAGCTTCCCATCAGTACACAATTCTATGTTTAATGCTTCCTTTTTACCTTAAAAAAAAAAAAAAAAGTGCAGTAGCAAAATGCCGTGGCATTACCGGGAAAATGATGTTGATGGTGTGAATGGTTTAATCAATCCTCAGTTCCAAACTTGACTTGGTACTCCAAGACGGCTGCTGTTTTGGTTGGGAACTTCTTTGTTTTCTTTTTATTTCTTTATTGAGTTTGTTGCCAAATTGAAATTCGTAAGTTACAATATACACGTAACTTTTTTCTTTGTTTTAAAAAAATATTATTTTATTAAAATAAACATATTTTTTATTTAAAGTTTTAATAATATTTTTTAATTTGATTTAAAAATTTTCATTTTAAAGATTTTATATTAAACTAATTCATGAAATATTGTTGTAAATTATACTTCATTTTAATTGTTCACTTTTTTTTTGTTGCATTTTAATTATTTAATTTTTAATTTTAATATGCACTTTTACAATTATATCTTTATTGTTAATGAATTATTTGAATGAATTGTTAAATATTTATTGAATAATGTATTTTTTAAAAAGATCAATACATATATACTAATTATTAAATTATGACAATTTAGGAATGGCAATTGTATAATTATTATTTTCCATATTTATCTTAAATGTAAGTTTAAAGTGGATAATTATAATTAGGCGAATGAATTATTAATATCAAAGATATTGTGTTAACTTTTTTAAAGCTGAAATAATTTTTAAAATTCTTATATTAATTAAAAATATTTAATTTTGAAAAGAAAGAAATATCTATTGTTTGAAATAATTTGACAAATGTTTCTTTTGGTTATAATCTTAAAAATAGTAGTAAGAGATATATTTGACAAAATGGATAACTAAGTAATTATTTAAATTGTCATGAGGCCAGATTCAGTTAAAGTAGTATGTCATTTGTGCATATAACATTTAATTAAGTGGGCAATGATCTTGATATACAGACACGTGATTTTTTATGGAACACCTTTCCAATGGTGGTGGTGGTGGTGGTGGTAGACCATTCAGAGAAACCACCTATAAAAATCAAACCTAAAAAGGTTGGATCATTCTTTTTATTAATCTCTACTCATTTCCTTCTTCTTTTTTTTTTTTTAAAAAAGTAGTTACGAGAAGAGTTGTCATTAGGGTTATGTGTTAAATTTGACCAAACTAAAACCCGTGTAGAAGTAGGGGCCTTGAACCCCAACTTGGCCTGATTAAGAAGATGTTGTGTCCAATGGAAATAGCCGTCGGTAACGTATGTGATGATCTTGGGAGAAATACTTCGACAATACATGTTCAAATTCGTATGGACCAAATTTTCACTTAAATATTGTGATGTTTTGTCTTGAAATTTGAATTCTATAGACTTTTAATACAGATAGGGAGTTCTATCTCCTTCATCAAAAGAAACTAGATGTTGCTTCCATTGTCATAAAAGGGTTGATAATACTTAAAGTTTCATTTAAAGAAATCTTATTGTGAAGTCTATTATCCGATTTTATTATATGTGTTTTTACTTTTAAATTTTTGTCATTAATGCACATTCTTCAATTTATATTCATCTGATAAAGAATCTCTGACACAAGGGATTAGTTTTACGTTATTGACTTCATTATAAATGAAAAACCAAATGTGATTAGAATTGACCTAAAATGCTGCTAACCATAAAAACAAAATCTTTTTTCCCTTGGAGAAGAAGGATATGTATATATTTTTTAAAACTACTTAGATCCAATTAATTAAGAGAGTGGTTCGGGTGAAAGGATCGAACAAAATTCCACAGTTCATTAGGGAGCTAACTGAGTCTATATCATTTACATACTGTTCGCAATATTTAAGAGGAAGAAGGAATCCAGCTGTTAGAGAGAAAGTCCACCGATGTTCAAAATACTTTCATTCTTAATAAAATAGAAGATATTTTGAACATTTTACTTTTTAATATTATAATCTATTAAAATACTTACATTTATTATAACATATATATTTTTAAAATTAAATTTGTTATTTTATCTCTTTATTTAAAAATAGAAATAATATTTTAAAAAATATAAAATAACTATAAAAAAATTTTAAAACTATTTTATTTTTTATAAAAAAATTAATCAAAATATCTTATATATTTTGTGAAGAATATAATATTTTTTACTCACGTCTTGCACTGAATCTGTCAGTTTCGGAAGCACCACACTGACTATTCTAAAAGTAGAACCCGAGGTCATAAATGGCGTTCGGCACAAGGTTTCGAAAGAAGTAAAATAGACCAATCTTTTCTGCCTCGACTTGAACATACAATTTATAAAAAAAGAGTTGATAGATATTTTTTTTGGTCAAACAAGGAGAGATTTTATATATTACTCTTTATTTATTTATTCCAAATAGAGGTTTTATTTTTAAATGTAACGTACTTTCATATTATAGTCTTCTTATTTTTCATTTATATTAATATATATATATTAATTATTAAATTATGACAACTTATTATGTTTATTTGTATAATTATTATTTTTAATATTTATCTTAATTCTTATACGAGTTCAAAGTAAACAATTAATATGAAATAGAAAAAAAATATTTAAATATTTATTGTTAATTTTAAATATTTATTCTGACGCTAGGTTGACAATTACAAAGTTATCTAAAAATTATTAAGCATATAATTACATTAGGTGAGGTACTCAGGAGTGAAATATTATATGTACGGGGGAGGACAGAAGTTGAAAATGCACAAAAGGAAACTAAACAGAAACTCATAAAAATCAACCTAAGATTGCAATTCACAGATAAGAAGAAAGGTATAAAAAGTGGAAGTCTCAAACAAGAAATCTTAGAAAGCAATCTCATTCACAAATCTTTGACGCCTTCCCACTTCCCATCTGATCTTATCATTGCATTGCCTGGTTTTATGACTTTTTCATACATTTTTTAGAGAAGGAATTTAATAATCAAAGTAGTCAATAATAATAATAATAACTCAACTAGAGGATTGTGCCCTACAATTATTGAAGCTAATGCATGAAAGAATGTATAAATTTAGATTTGAAATGAAAGTTTTATTTTACGGAATAGATATTTTATTATTATATTACACGGTTAGGGATGATTAGAAGTGTAAATTTATTTACAATGTAGTGTGTATTAATAGACTTAGACAAGAGTCATAATTCATAGATTTTCATCTCCAAAGCTTAAAAAGAAAAAGAAAAAGAAAAACTTAATTTCCTGTACTTGAAGTCACGAAACTCTCTAACAGTCGAGTTTTATTAATTAATCCATCATCTTCACTTTCGAACTCGATTTAATCTCGATGGTGGTTCAAATATCTCTCTTTTCTTTTCTTTTTCCCTTTTTTTTAGGAAGCTAATATAAATATTTATTGAGATTCATTTTGGGTAAAACAAATACACAAAGAAAAGTAAAAACCCATCCTAGCAAAATATAATGGACCATATACATTTAACTCCTGAAATCTCATTTTTCTGAATTTTTTAAAAAGATTCTAAGGATTAGAGTGAACATTATCTTATTTTATTTATCATTTACAAAAAAAGTATTAAAATCTAGAAGAATTAATTAAACTTCTAACTACTAGTTCTAAGATTTTTGAGAGAGAGAGAGAGAGAATTAATTGCATATATCTAAGAAAAGATGTTTTAATTTTTCTTTAAAAATAATACTATAAAAAAGAAAGAAAAACAAAGGGCCTACGAATTAATAAAACGCATATACTCTATCTTAGATTATGAGTGTCTATTCTCCTTTTGTGATATTTTATATTAGTTTATTATAGTGGAAATTTTAAATAAAAGAAATTTTGGAAAATTATCAATACTACCTTTATCAAGAATCATGTAATAAGAAACAATCAAAAATTAGAAATGGAAGAAAAGTAAAATTTTGTATAGAAAAACAAGTTTATTTTTATAAAAGGATAAATTCCCTATTTAGTTCCTAATTTTTTAAACTATTTTGCTTCTCGACGATTATTTACAATTTTTTTGTAGCCTAATTTTCTCTTTAACCATTTTAGTTCTCAATGGTTATTTTAATTTTTTTTACCTCAATAGTTTTTACCATTATTAAATCCTTTCTTTATAAATTATATCTTCTCTATTAACATCATTCAAAATACTTTGAGGTCAACAACCAATCTCAAATTTTCCCTTAAAAAGTTGGTCGATTTAAGAGAATTTTGATTGGTTGACTTGGACAGTTAATTATTCACACACGAAAAATATTCAGGACAAAAGAGTTTACAATAATCTAAGAAAAAATATTAAGGACAAAAAAATTCAAAAAAAAATCATTGAGAACCAAAACGATCCAAGAAAGAAAAAAAAAACAGAGACTGAACAGGATTTTATCCTTAATAGAATGACACATTAATCTTAGAATATCTCAAGATTGAAACTTAGAGACATTTTAGATCGAGGCAGTTATCCAACATAAGATATTCAGTCTATTCTTTTATGTCCAATTGCTTCTAAAATATCACCTCCATTCAAAATTATATATTTTTAAAAAACTTTTAATGCTAAAAAAAATTCAATATTTTAGGACAAAAGCAATAGAATTCTTACATTTAAAAATAAATGTTAACTTTTAATTTAATATAAAAATTAAATAGAGTACAAAAACTACTCAATCATCCTTATTATTATTTTTCTCTAGTCTAAAATACACCTTTTTTTTTGGTAAATTAGCCAATCTGGTTCCTTATCTTTGTGTTTAGCCAATCTCATGAATAAAATTTATCGAAATGGCTAAAAAATTACATAAGGAACAGGATCGTGTCAAAAGGAATATGAGTCCTGAGATACAATTTTACAAGGGGACTGTATGAGTAAAATATTATAAAAACTTTAAAAGAAAATTTGTTATTTCTTACTTTTTCGGCTGCAAAATTATCTACCAAAGTTCAAAGTTCATATTCAAGATGATTTAACATATTGCTTTAAATAGATAATATACTCAATTTATTAAATGTACATAGTTGATCTCAAATAATTTTTTTAGTATTTTTAATTTTAAAAAATTATTTAGTAGAAGTAACGGTTAGATGTATGATTAATAAAATTCTATAAGTAATACATACAATTGGAAAAGAATCTAACATTTTTATGCATTTTAGTACCACAAATGGAGTATTAATTTCTACGTTAAGAGTTTTTTTAACACTTTTAATTTTGAAACCTTTTATAATATAATTAAGGATAGTTAATTAATTACAATTTTCTAGACTTCTAATTATCAATTATTTCCAATGAAACAACTTTATGACGTTTAACTTTTATTTATCTTTTGAGAGACTCTAACACTAACCTTTCATTATTTCCTCTCTTTTTTTAGACTCTCTAATTGATTAAATCATAATATTAAATCACATGAATTATTTACCTAATATTTTAATTTTAGACAAATAAATATCAAATCTCCCAAATTAACTTTCTTCATTCTTTTTTTAGCCTATAATTGACTATTTCCTAATAATTCACTTTTTAAGCATATAATTGGTTATTTCCTAATATAAGATCTCATTAATTATTTACTCAATCCTTTAATTTTGAAAAAAGGAAATATCAACTCTCCAAAATTAACTTTCTTCATTCTTTTGTTAGGCCTATAATTGACTATTTCCTAATAATTTTTTTTAGTCCTATAATTGACTGCTTCATAATATTAGATCTTATTAATTATTTAATTAATCTTTTACTTTTGAAAAAAAATAAATATCTCCAAAATTAACTTTCTTCATTCTTTTTTTAGACCTATAATTGATTATTTCCTAATATTAGATCTCATTAATTATTTACTTAATCATTTCATTTTGAATAAAAGAAATATCAACTCTTCAAAATTAACTTTCTTCATTCTTTTGTTAAGCCTATAATTGATTGTTTCCTAATAATTCTTTTTTTTTTAGGCCTATAATTGAATATTTCCTAATAAATCTTTTTTAGGTCTATAATTGACAATTTCCTAATAATTATTTTTTAGGCCTATAATTGAATGTTAAATAATATTATATCTTATTAATTATTTTCTTAATCCTTTAATTTTGAAAAAACAAATATCCAAAATTAATTTTCTTTATTCGTTTTTTAAACCTATAATTTACTATTTTATAATATTATATTTAATTAATTATTTACTTAATAATTTAATTTGTTTAAAAATAAATATCTCCAAAATTAACTTTCTTCATTCTTTTTTTAGACCTATAATTGACTATTTCCTAATATTATATCTCATTAATTATTTACTTAATCATTTAATTTTGAAAAACATAAATATCAACTCTTCAAAATTAACTTTCTTCATTCTTTTGATAGGCCTATAGTTTATTGTTTCATAATAATTTTTTTAGGCCTATAACTGATTATTTCCTAATAAGTCTATTTTAGGTCAACAATTGACTATTTCCTAGTAATTATTTTTTAGGCCTATAATTGATTGTTTCATAATATTATATCTTATTAATTATTTACTTAATCCTTTAATTTTGAAAAAAATAAATATCTCCAAAATTAATTTTCTTTATTCTTTTTTTAGGCCTATAATTGACTATTTCCTAATATTATATTTCATTAATTATTTACTTAGTCCTTTAATTTTGAAAAAAAGAAGTATCAACTCTCCAAAATCAACTTTCTTCATTATTTTGTTAGGCCTATAATTGACTATTTCCTAATAATTATTTTTGTAGGCCTATAATTGACTATTTCATAATATTAGATCTTATTAATTATTTAATCCATTAATTTTGAAAAAAATAAATATCTCCAAAATTAACTTTTTTCATTCTTTTTTTAGGCCTATAATTGACTATTTCCTAATGTTAGATCTCATTAATTATTTACTTAATCATTTAATTTTGAATAAAAGAAATATCCACTCTTCAAAATTAACTTTCTTCATTCTTTTGTAGGCCTATAATTGATTGTTTCCTAATAATTATTTTTTTAGGCCTATAATTTACTATTTCCTAATAAATATTTTTTAGGTCTATAATTGACAATTTCCTAATAATTATTTTTTAGGCCTATAATTGACTGTTTCATAATATTATATCATATTAATTATTTTCTTAATCCTTTAATTTTGAAAAAACAAATCTCCAAAATTAATTTTATTTATTCTTTTTTAGGCCTATAATTGACTATTTTCTAAAATTATATTTCATTAATTATTTACTTAATTCTTTAATTTTGAAAAAACGAAATATCTCCAAAATTAACTTTTCTTCATTCTTTTTTTAGACCTATAATTGACTATTTCCTAACATTAGATCTCATTAATTATATACTTAATCAATTAATTTTTAAAAACAAAAATATCAACTCTTCAAAATTAACTTTCTTCATTCTTTTGATAGGCCTATAATTTATTGTTTCATAATAATTATTTTTTAGGCCTATAATTGACTATTTCCTAATAAGTCTATTTTAGGTCAATAATTGACTATTTCCTAGTAATTATTTTTTAGGCCTATAATTGATTGTTTCATAATATTATATCTTATTAAGTATTTACTTAATCCTTTAATTATGAAAAAAATAAATATCTCCGAAATTAATTTTCTTTATTCTTTTTTTAGGCCTATAATTGACTATTTCCTAATGTTATATTTCATTAATTATTTACTTAATCGTTTAATTTTGAAAAAAAAGAAATATCAACTCTCCAAAATTAACTTTCTTCATTCTTTTGTTAGGCCTATAATTGACTATTTCATAATATTAGATCTTATTAATTGTTTACTTAATCCTTTAATTTTGAAAAAAAGAAATATCTCCAAAATTAACTTTCTTCATTCTTTTTTTAGGCCTATAATTGACTATTTCCTAATGTTGGATCTCATTAATTATTTACTTAATCCTTTGAGTTTGAAAAAAAGAAATATCAACTCTTCAAAATTAACTTTTTTTCATTCTTTTGTTAGGCCTATAATTGGCTATTTCCTAATAAATCTTTTTTTGCCTATAATTGAGTATTTTGTAATAATTATTTTTTAGGCCTATAAACAATTTCATAATATTAGATCTTATTAATTATTTACTTAATCCTTTAATTTTGAAAAAAATAAATATCTGCAAAATTAACTTTTTTCATTTTTTAGACCTATAATTGACTATTTCCTAATATTATATTTCATTAATTATTTACTTAATCCTTTAATTTTGAAAAAAAGAACTATCAACTCTCCAAAATTAACTTCTTCATTCTTTCGTTAGGCCTATAATTGACCATTTCCTAATAATTATTTTTTTAGGCCTATAATTGACTATTTCATAATATTATATCTTATTAATTATTTAATTAATCCTTTAATATTGAAAAAAAAAAGAAATATCTCCAAAATTAACTTTCTTCTTTCTTTTTTAAGGCCTATAATTGACTATTTCCTAGTATTAGATCTCATTTTTACTTAATCCTTTAATTTTGAAAAAAATAAATATCTCCAAAATTAACTTTCTTCATTCTTTTTTTTAGGCCTATAATTGACTATTTCCTAATGTTGGATCTCATTAATTATTTACTTAATCCTTTGAGTTTGAAAAAAAAAAATATCAACTCTTCAAAATTAACTTTTTTTCATTCTTTTGTTAGGCCTATAATTGACTATTTCCTAATAAATCTTTTTTTTGCCTATAATTGAGTATTTTGTAATAATTATTTTTTAGGCCTATAAACAATTTCATAATATTAGATCTTATTAATTATTTACTTAATCCTTTAATTTTGAAAAAAAGAAATATCTCCAAAATTAACTTTCTTCGTTATTGTTTTAGGCTATAATTGACTCTTTTCCTAATAATTATTGTTATAGGCCTATAATTGATCGTTTCATAATATTAGATCTTATTAATTATTTACTTAATTCCTTTAATTTTGAAAAAAAGAAATACCAACTTTTTAGACATATAATTGGTTATTTCCTAATATTAGATATCATTAATTATTTGCTTAATCCTTTAATTTTGAAAAAAAAAAAGAAATATCAACTCTCCAAATTTAACTTTTTTCATTCTTTTGTTAGGCCTATAATTGACTATTTTATAATATTAAATCTTGTTAATTATTTACTTAATCCTTTAATTTTGAAAAAAAGAAATATCTTCAAAATTAACTTTCTTCATTCTTTTTTTAGACCTATAATAATTGAATATTCCTAATATTATATCTCATTAATTATTCACCTAATATTTTATTTTTAAAAAAAAATTATACAATAACATTATATGCATATATTAAATAGAGGCCTAAATTTTTGAGAGACCCAAGGCAATTGACTCATGAGCCACATGGCCGATAAGGAATCAAAATATCTGAAGAAAAGATGAATAATCAAATCAGTTAAAACAATAAAGATAAATGACTAAAATAACCATTTTGTTCTTTTTTTTTTTTTTGAAAAGTCTGGCGTCTAAAATACTTGTTAAAAACTATTTATTTATGTTGTTCTAATTTATTTATCAATTTCGTTTAATCAATTCCATAAATGAATGAGTAATTTTTTTTCCTATTCAACTCTTGCATTAAACTTTGAAACTTAATATTTACCTTTTTGACTAATCATGAATTACCTAGATGACAGTAAATCTCTTATTTGTAATACTTTATGAGAAACATGTGCATATATTAAAATGTAAACATTCAATTACAGAAATAGTAATTTAAAAGAAATATGAATTCAAAAGCTGAAAGAAGGGATGTCAAGTGAAATGTAAAATGACACTGGAACTATCAGATTTAAAAACAAATAAAAAAAAAGTTTTAGGTTTTGCTATAGTTACTAGAACAAATGCTGGAACAAGTTCACATTATCTCAATCCAACCAGTAATTTACTCTAGACTTCGAAAGAATGATTATAAGTTAGCAGAATTTTACAGGACATTTTCTTACAATACTGTGAATTGGACTATATGCAGAAGGAATCTGATGTTATGACACATGGAATGGGAAGGGCCAACCTTACTCTTATATTGAAAGTTTGTTTTTTTGTTTTTCCCGGGTCTGCATGCTTATTTTGGAGGTGACGTTAGCTTATTTTCCTCTGAATCATGTTTCAGTGTAGCATCCCCACCCATTAATTCTTGAAAGCCTTCAACCTTCACTGGTGGAGCCCTAGCCATTCCCATGTTCCTGCAAAGGAAGCAAAAAGATCAGAAATATATTCAATTTTCTCCAACCTTAAAGATGAGTATTCCACATTCAGATGTGTCCCCTTACGGTGAATGGATTTGAGGAATTTGAAGAGAAGACATGGGCCTGAAGGCATTACTGCTTTGAGCCATTGCAGCAAGTTGTTGCTGCCTCAACTGTTGTAGCTGGGGATGCCTGGAATTCATATTATTAAAGGCATTGTTGTCCATTGGAAAATCAGATGGATTTTCAACCTTGACTTCCACCATAGGTCTGTCCTTGTCCACATTCATACCAGGACGAGGTGTTGACTGTTGACGCCTTCTCATTTGCTCCCATTGCTGCTGCTGCTGATAAGCCAGATGAGCATTTCGGGAGTTAAGCATCTGTTGTATTTGTGGGTGCATGTGTCTTGGAACCTGCAAAATCATCAACACACGTACCCATGATGAGAACTCCAGTCACGTAAAGACTTGCAAGGAATTACTACTATATAAATCTTAGAATAAAGAACTTAAATAGGCAGAGTCAAACTACTGAGATTTTTTCTTGGACCAATTGTACTCGGGCACAAGGAAAATTGATAAGAGAAAAAGGCTCTGGCTTTCGGAGAGCAACAGGGTTTTGGAATAAAAGATAAACAGAAATAAGCTTGCCATTTCCCAAAGTTCGGAAGTTAGATTGAAGTTACAAAGGAAGCACGGGTAAAAATACCTGCTGGGATGGTCTTATAGGAGCTTGTATATGTGATTGCAGTTGTGACTGGATTCCCTGTACCTGTTGAGTTTTCTGCACAACGTTCTTAGTAGCATCCTTCACAAGCTCAGATAGAACCCCAAGATTACTGGCAAGCAAAAGGGAGCAAATGTAAAGAATTGAGGCATTAGTAACTCAAGAGTGAAGAAAACATGTTCTAAAGAAAAAATACAAACACAATTGGAACTAACAGCAGCAACAAAAGGAAAAACAAAAACACAAAAGTCAACCACTACAACATATTTCACAAAAGCTTGAGCTTTGGATGTGTAAGCTCATCAAAGATGTATTCACAGAATCTTTTGTAAGATCTTAATATTGCCATGTCACTGTTTCCTCAAATTACACCTTTAACGTTGTGCAGCGGATTTACTACATGCACATATCTATAATAAATGTAAAATAAAGAACCACAAGGAAAGTAATGTTAGCATTAAAACAGAAGCACCCATCATGTTGTCAAATATAAGCCAGCCATGTCCCAAAAGCATTTTCTTTTTGTCTTTTGTGAATCACAACTTGTAGGGGTGATACAGAAAAATAAAATTAATAGAAAAAAATTGGCACTAAGCGATCTAACAGATGTAAAAACATTAATGACCATCTTATGTATATCAAACATTTTTTTAGCATTCGTTTTTGAATATTCCAGCTAATGCTGCTTACTATGTTTATTGTGTAACTATGCTCAAAATTAAATAAAATTAACAAACATTTTTCTCGGTGGAAAATAGGAACCATATGCTAATAACAAAGAAGCTGTTTCAGTAAATTCATTGAGTTAATGCCATCATAAAGCAAAAAACCTGAGTAGTCACAAAGAAAAACTTGACCCAGCAACCATTCCTCATCTGAAATTTTCTGTTGATATCCCCATTCAATCTTTTTTGTCCAGTAAATTCAATCTATTTCTCCTAGAGGAAGTCTAGGTCAACAAGCGCTATTTACAAATGCCTACATTATCTAGATTGTCCATGCAGAACTCTGCAAGTACAACACTTAAGTTTCAAATCCACTCTACAACACAGAAACAGGAACCCGAAACACAACCCTTGATAAACTTGATGTGAGTACTCACCTATATCCTGTTGTGTGCAAAAACATCTTCAGCAACTCAATGGCTGAGCATTGTCTTTTATAGCTATCAGCTAGTAGTTTAAGGGTACGACCTAATTTGCAGATATGGCAACTCAACAGCTGTCCAAAAACTTCCAATGGTAGTTCAGAAGAACCTTCAAACCCAACATTCAATAGATAACGAGCTATCACCTTCTGGGACAACCGTGATGCTTGCTCCTGACTGAGAAGTTTCCTACTCCCTTCTGATCCATTCCTTCCACGATTTTGATTTCCTCCTTGATCCATGCTAAGATACTCTGGTCTGATACCCAGCCTCTCAATCATGATAGGGCTCTTGGTTACAGGCTGCGGTAAGGTATCTAAAACACCATTAAACTCCAGTTTTTGGTTGTGTTGCACTCTTCTATCTTTCCGCAGAACAGCACGATCAGGTACACAATTCATGGTAAACATGGTTTCAGGGAAAAAGGGCGCTTCACCACCGACAGCATTGCTATCATCTAAAACTGATGTTGACAGCATGTTTGACCCATTCTGTGAGGTGGAATTGCCCACCCCAATGTTCTGATTCTCAATGAAAGCTATTCGTTTTCTTTTATGTTTCTCCACTACTCTAAGATAAGTAGACATCTGTTCAGGTGTTCTTTTTTCTGTTTCTTGATCTCCAAATGATAACCTGTAGGATTTACTTGCTCTGTACCTATCAAAGAACTGAGTGTACCAAGTTTCTGGTAACTCTGATTCATTATATCTTGAACCAACACCAAAAGATGACTTTGATTGAACCTGCAAAACGTCCTGCAAGTGAACCCACATCAAAGTCGTTACATGCATGCATTATTCTGGTGAAACATGAAGAACAGGAAGAATATTCTTAGTATATGTGATGAGTATGGAGAAAAACTTGAAAATGAAAGCAGAAATAATGTACATAAATTTATTTTTTTAAAAAAAGTAATTTGTATAACTGGTCATCAAATTTTTTCCTTTTTAAAGTTTCATCTTCATCCTCAAACTTTTATTTGATTTACTATCCTCTTTGAACTTTTTTTTGAAGTACCATTTTGATCCTCAAACTTTTATTTAGTTTACTCTAATCCTCAAACTTCTTTTGGAGTACCAAAATAATCGTTGAGTCAACGTAGATCATGGGCCTAATTTGGTACTTTCTAAAAAGTTGAAGGATAAAATCATAAACCTTTCGTCCGAAATTAAATATCCACATTTCTATTTTAATTTGTCCGGATTTGAATGCCAACTTTCCTTAAATAAACATATATTTTATCTAAAGTACTATTAATAACATCATTCATTTAAAAGATTTATATCATACTGACTCATGATCCCCACTACTAAACCCCTTAATTTAAGTGAATTACATTACAATTACACTAACTCATAGATTCCAAAATCCATTATAATCATGTCAAGGAAAATTTTGTAAGTTAATTAAAGTCAATGATCTTCCTTAATTTTTATTCAAAGTCAAAAGTGGACATTCAATTCTATGCGGAGAGAGTATTTAAAAAAAGTCCAAGCATGGGAATAAAATTGAAGTCAAAAATGATACTTTTGAAAAGTTCTCAAGGAATCAAATAATAATTAGTCAAGAAACAAACTATATATAAAAAGCTCCAATGAATGTAAATTTATCATATTCTAACCCTTACAGACGTAAAATCTTTGCCAACAGTACACACACACATGTAATTAAGCTCCATAGAAAAAACTGGGCCACATATGGACAAACTTTCAAAGTGAAAAGTCATTTGCCTGAAAATTTGAATTTGGTTGAAGTTCTAAGGGTAAGCAAAATTTTCTAAGAATGAATGACAAGAGAGAATTTTTTCACTATGAAAGCCTGTCACCAAAAAAAAAACACCATTAATTTGCTTTGGATTGGTTTCTCAAAATTGATAAAAATAGATGTGAGGGAAGCACTAACAGCAAACCATCAAATAAGTCATTGGAAATTATTTAGGATTTCGTGAAGGCCATTATTGAATATCCATGCCAGTGTATCTATATATGCCGAATGTCAACTACATCAGAAAACAAAAATTAGATTGACAAATTTAAGATACATACATATAAGACACATGTTTGAACACATCTAGATTCTAAGGCAAGCGGAAGGCAGTAGACGGATAGGATTTCAAGATTCCTTTCCCCCTCAAAAGCTTATCCAAAGACAAGGCACTCAAGGTTTGCACTTCACTAGGAACCTACAAAACACCCACCCACCTGTATCTTTATGTATTTTTTTCTGAATCCTCTTGTGCTTCTTGTGCAACATCCTCCTCCTGGTAGTCTCTTCTTGCCCCTTTCTTCTTCTCTGCTTTCCCCTTCTCCTCAAGTAGTTGCATCTCATGCTCCTATAGATTCCCCTTCTTCTCTGTTGTGCTGTTTTATTGAATATTTCTTCTGGATGGTACACCCTGACTTGAACTTACTTATCTAATTGAGCACATCTACTTATATTGATTTCTTCAACCTGAAATTGTCTGGTTTAATTCAATTTATAAGATTAATAATAGCTTATCTCATTTTTTTTCTCTTCTCATTTTGACAAGGTTTACTAAGTTTAACCCACTCCAAAAGGGTACACACCCCATGCCTAAGTATCAGCAGAACTTGACACCTCAGCACTCCTCATGCATTTGCAACCATATATAACAAAGCAAATCACTGAAACTCAACAAGCATGAAAGATTCAAATTAAATAATGAGATAGGGGTTTATCACCATTCAATATCTATAGTGATTAAGAGATAAAATGATGCAGCCCATATCCTATTAGAATTCCTAGTTTCTAAAAGAGTCATTAATAGTTTAGGAATATTCTTTCTAGTATTCTATTTCTTAATAGGTTAGTATTATAATTTAGAGTCCTAGTTTATTTTAGCAAGTTTAGTCTTGAAGGACAAGGAATCCTTATTAATTTAGAATTAGCTTATATTTTCAGCATTATAAATAGGCTAGAAGACTAGTATTATGGGATGTATTCTTATTATTAATTTTCAGATTATATCAGTGGAAGTTTTCCCTAAATTCTATTATTTGTTTTAATTTCAATCAACCTTAATCTAGCCCTAATTGTTAAGTTATATTGCACCAACGCCTTTCCTTAACAACTCTTGAACTTGCCTTTGAATTTCAGACTGTTGCATAGGAGGCATTCTATAAGCAGGCAGATTTGGTAACGATGCTCCAGGGACCAAATCAACGGCATGTTGAACACTTCTTAGAGGTGGTAAATTTTTCGACCCCTCCTTGTCTTATGATCCATATCATGATCAAACAGTCATGGTCTTCCAACAAGAATATGTCCAACATCCATTGGCACCACATCACATAAAGCTTCATCATCAAGCTTCTCTCCTATGGTAAGTTTCACCAAACATTGAGAAGTGACCGGTACATCATGCCCTTTCTTTAGCCACCCAATTTTGTAAAGATGAAGATGCTTAGTTGTAGGCAACTTCAATTTTTCTATAGCTTCCTTGGAAATAATATTCTCCATGCTTTCTTCATCAATGACAAGATCACACACTTTTCCTCCACAAACTACACGTGCGAAAAATACTACGTCTTCTCTAATCTTCCTCTTCCTCTTGGATCATTGTTGTCATCACTCTATGCACTACCAAAGATTCACCGTTGGAAGGATAAACATCAACTTCTTCTATTGTCTCTGTCTCTTCATCACAAATTGGTTCTGACTCTTCCTCAACTTCTGCCAAATTCACCTTCCATTCTGGACATGTGTAAATAGTATGTCCTCTTTCATTACAATTATAGCATCGAATTGAGGTTTGGCTGCCTCCTTTATTTAAGGTAGCACCAAAACTGTCATTCTTTTCATAAGGCACTATATTCATGCCTTTATTACTACGTTCAACCTTTAGTACGCCTCCAATGTGTTTACTAGTTGTAGCAGTTCCGTTATTATTCTTTTGAGAGTTGCAACCTTGCCAACTGCTGCTATAAACAGGTTTTCTAGCACCATAGCATAAAACTTGCTTTTCAGCTAAAAGTGCATATTGACAAGCATCTTCCAAATTAGATAAACGAGCAACTCCCATCTCATCTTGTATGGACAGATTCAAACCAGCCAAATATCGTGTTGTCAGCTACTCATTAGTCTCAGATAATTCCACACAAATGGACAGGATATTAAACTCCGATGTGTAATTCTCAACAGATATGGAATATTGCTTCAAACAATGGAATTTCTCATTCAATTCCATCATATAGTCTACTTGTAAAAATTGTTTCCGAAGCTTAGTTTTTATATTCTCCCAAGTGCTAACTTTAGGTTTGCCTTGTCGAACTCGATACTCTTCAACACTCTTCCACCATTGAAGTGCAGTTTCCTTCAATTTTAGCTTCGCAAGTAAGACTTTTCTATATTCTGCCATGGGCTTCCATTCGAAGTAAGTCTCCAAACTCGTTTCCCAATCTAAATAGTCTTCAACATGCAATTTTCCATGAAAATCAGCAACCTCAATTCTGATTCCACCACCAATCAAATCAAGGGCGTTGAGCAACCTTTCCTCCAATCCACCTCTTGCCATGTGAGTAACAGCTTCAACTTCAGCTTCGTGAAAAGGGTTTTCGTCCTTAATTTCATCATCATCCTCTAGATTATCAATCTCAAGGGAATTGTGGTCACCTTTCGGAATCTCCATTCGGGCTTCCACAGGTTCCTGACACTGCAAGGCTTGTACAACCCGTGTCAAATCTACAATCATTCGCCGTATCTCAGCCATCTCGTTTTGTTGGGGTTGATTGCCTCTAACTCGACCTCTACCACTACTGGCCACAATTTTCAAAGAAAATTCTGAAAACAGGATGGTTGTCTATGGCTCTGATACCACCAGGTGCAAGAGAGTAAAAGTTCCCTGTGCTTGTCCAGCCTTATTAGCTCCAAAGAAGGATGGTTCTTGAAGAATGTGTGTGGACAGCTGTGACATTAACAAAATTACAATCAAGTATCGTTTTCCTATTCCACGTTCGGGAAAGATTAGTTGGTTCCAAGGTGTTTTCAAAAATTGATTTGAAAAGTGAATATCACCAAATCAGAATGAGAAGCGGCGATTAATGGAAAATAACTTTTAAGACACCAGATGGGTTATTTGAATGGTTGGTGATGTCATTTGAACTCTCTAATTCTCCTAACACTTTTATGCAAGTTCTGACGGATGTATTGAAGCCTTTCTTGAATTTTTTTGTTGTGGTTTATTTTGATGATATTTTAGTTTAGTCACACAAAAGGAAGACCATTTAACACACTTGCGACAAGTTTTTAAGGTTCTACGAAAGGAGCAACTTTATGTAAACTTGAAAAATGCAACTTCTTGCAATCTAAAGTTGTATTTCTCGGTTTCATTATCTCAGAGAAAAGGTTGAAAACAAATCCAGAAAAGGCTTGAACAATAAATTATTGGCCAGAGCCTAAATCAGTCAAGGAAGTGCGAAGTTTTCATGGTTTAGCATATTTCTACGGAAGATTTATTCAAAATTTCAATTATGTTATGAGCCCTATAACTGAATCTTTAAGGAAAGGTGAGTTTGAGTGGTCACATGGTGCACAAAAGCACAAAAGGCGTTTGAAAGGATAAAAACTTTATTGACAGAAGCACTTATCTTGGTATTACTAGATTTTGAGAAATTGTTTGTTGTTGAATGCGATGCTTCACATATGGAAATTAGAGCAATTCTTAGTCAAGATGGAAAGCCTGTGGAATTTTTTCAGCGAGAAGTTGTTTGATTCTAAGCGTCGTTATTCAACTTACGATTTGAAATTTTATGCTTTGGTGAGGGCTATTCGTCATTGGCAACATTACTTGGCTTATAAAGAGTTTGTTGTTTACTTTGACCATCAAGCCTTAAGGTACTTACATTCCCAGAAGAAGCTTAATGACAGGCATGCAAAGTGGAGTTCCTTCCTTGATGAATTTAATTTTACGTATAAATCTAGTCAATCAAATACCGTAGCAAATGCCTTGAGTGAAAGAGCTTTACTTTTATCAATTTTGAGGAAAGTGATAAGGTTTGAGGAGGTAAAGAATCAATATACTATTGATCCCTATTTTGGCAAAATCATAGCTTATTTGAATTTCTCCCATGCTGGAAATTTACCTATACAGACTGCATGACGATTATTTATTCAAAGGTATTGGCTTTGCATTCCAAATGGATTTTTGAGAGAGCAAATTATTAGAGAACTTCATGAGAATGACTTAGGTGGACATTTTGGCAGAGATAAAACTTTGGCAATGGTGCCTGAACGCTGTTTTTGGCCAAACATGCGTCATGATGTGGCGAGAATAGTGCAAAGGTGTCCAACTTGCTTATTTGGTAAGGGTTCACTTCAAAATATAGGTTTGTACACATCTTTACCTGAACTTGAAGCTCCATGAATTCATTTAAGTATAGATTTTGTTTTAGGATTATCAAAGACTGCGAAAAAGTTTGATTCAATCTTTGTTGTGGTGGATCGATTTTCAAAAATGGCACATTTTATTCAATGTTTCAAAACTTCTGATTCAATTCATATTGCTGAATTAATTTTTCGTGAAGTTGTGAGATTGCATAGTGTTCCAACTTCTATTGTTTCAGATAGAAATATGAAATTTATGGGGCACTTTTGGAGAACTTTATGAAGGAAATTTGGAATAGAATTAAAGTATTCTAGCACTTGTCATCTTCAAACGAATAGACAAACGAAAGTTGTGAATAGGAGTTTAAGTAATATGTTACGATGTCTTGTCGGAAATAATCCAAAGGCGTGGGATTCAATCATTCCACAAGTTGAATTTGCATATAACAATTCAATTAATCGGAGTATAAAGAAGACACCATTTGAGGCTACTTATGGTTTGAAACCTCAAAATGTTCTTGATTTAGTGCCTTTACCACACGAAGCTAGGGTGAGTAATGAAAGAGAAGAATTTGCTGAACACATATGAAGAATTCACGAAGAGGTAAAAGATGACATAAAAACCAGCAATGCATCTTATTCGTCTGATGCCAACAAGCATCGCCGCAAGCAGAAGTTTGAAGAAGGCAATCGAGTACTTGTGCATTTAAAGCGAGAAAGGTTTCCAAATGGTACTTATCACAAGCTCAAGTTTAGGAAGTTTGGACCTTGCAAGGTGTTGAAGAAAATCAGCTCCAATGCTTAATTGAATTACCATCCGAATTACAAATCAATCCAATTTTTAATGTTTCATATTTATATCCCTTTAATAGATTTGATGGTGTTGAGAAGGGCATTCAAGAGCAAGTTCAGCAGCTGCCAGTTAGAAAATCATATGTTATTGAAGATATTTTGGAGGTTAAAGAGGTTAGATCAAGACAAGACAATCAGCACAGAAGATTGCTGGTGAAATGCTTAGGTAATCCATCAGCAAAGAGCACTTAGATTGCTGAACAAGAGGTGAAACAAGTTGATCCATCTATTTATGAGGAGTTCGTCAAAGCATACTCGTCAAAGTCGAGTCTTCTTCAAACCCGAGGAGAATTGATGAAGTCCAAATCCTACTATAATTCATAGTTTCTAAAAGATTCCTTAATACTTTAGGAATATTCTATCTAGTATTTTACATTAGAATTATAATTTAGAGTCCTAGTTTGTATGTATTCTTATTATTAATTTTCAAATTATATCAGTGGAAGTTTTCTCTGAATTCTATTATTTGTTCCAATTTAAATCAATCATAATCAAGCCCTAAATGTGTATATTGATACTACATAAGATGGAAATTTTCATATCCTTCAAATAGATCTAACAAACAATAAAACTGAAATAAATAATAATGACATGGTAAATGTAAAACGGGCGAAAAGAATGTAACACACAAAGAAAAGGAAACTTTCTACTGCTCGAATTGATCCAAAAATTAGGGGGGGAAAGAGTTCCTAGAACAAAATTAAACCTTTGAAGATGAAGCATTAGTAGAAGAACCAAAAAAACCCTAAAAGAATAAGATGATCATCAATTTTATTATATATCACTTCAAATTACTTCAAACCTTCTATTTAATAACCAAAATATACCAAAAGGCAAAGAAAAGGAAAACATTCTACTGCTCAAATTACTCCAAAAATTTGGGGGGGGGGGGGGTTAGAGTTCCTAGAACAAAATTGAACCTTTGAAGATACAGCATTAGTAGAAGAACCAACACCTTCCCTCTGTTGAGCAGCTTCCTCCAAAGTGAAGTAAACATCATCACCGTGCAACTGCAAATCTAAAAGCAATTTTTTTTTTTTTGTCAATTTCAAGGAAACAAGGTTAATGATACAAACTTTCAGTGCCATATTAAAATTGGTAAACTAAATTAACCAAGATTGTTTTCTTACAACTTGGATTGAGTTTTGAAATTGCATAAGAGGTGGATGGCAATTGAGTACCGGATCGGACGCCAAGAGAAACAGAAGCTTTGTCGAATAGGAGAGCACGAGCTCGAAGCTGAAGCTGGAGCAGAGCCCTAGTTTTAGAGGAATCGGAATTGGAGCCAGTGTCGTCGTAGTCAGCTCGCATGAAGGCTTCCCATGAAGAAGGTGCAGACAGAAAGTGAATGAAGTTGGAGTAGAGTGAGTCGCCAAGCCACGTCCGCCATAGTCCTTGACTCTCAAGCTTCCGAGCCAGCTCGTAACCGCGGCCGTCGTCGCCTAGTAAAGCCATTTCTAAATACCACCGTCGGGTGCTTCAGCGATACCGGATGCGAGAAAACGATGAAATTACAAGACTCCTTTTGTTTCCACGGTCGGGTCCCGAGTTGTTTGGTTCAATACGGGCCGGTTTTTTCCATGCTTTCAAGGATACATTTTTTGTTATGTTTTTTTTTAAAAAAAAAAAGGGATAAATTTATGTTTTCACTCAAACAAATGTCCATAACATATCAATATATATATATATATATATAAAATCACGCCTTAGTGTATATATTAAAAACAGTTTTTTGTTTAATTACGAGTAAATTAGTGGTGGATAAATACCATTTTTTAAGGAAATTTTTTTAAAATAAATTAAAAAATTATTTATAGAATTTTAAATCAAAATATACTTATTTTAAAATATATATATATATATATTCAATTTTTATATGATGAAATAGTCTTTCTAAAATCCTTTTAAGAAAAAAAAATGATTAAAAAAATTCACTAGATCACTTTGAAGAAATTTGCAGATTGATCCAATTCACTCTTAATTGGACTTGAAAACTCCCAACTGAATTTAATCGCAGGCCTAAACAAAACTTTCAGTATTTATTTAAAATCTAATCCAAATGTTTCTATGAAAATTGTATTTGGGTTCAGAAAAATAAAAATATTTCATGAATGCAATATGGGCCAAGTCCAGCCCAAAACTCAGAAACAAAAATTGAAAACAAAGACAAATTCTGAGACTCCCTAAACCCTAACTATCCCCTCCTGGCCTTTGGCTCTGCATTCGTGAACTGCAGCAGCCATGGAAGTGGAGAACCCTCAACCGAGCAATCAGATTACCTTACCACCAAAGCCAAATTTCCAGCCTCTAAAAGCACACGAAATCTCCTCCGGCGAAGTCCAGTTCCGCAAAGTCAATGTTCCGCCCCACCGATATACCCCTCTGAAGAAAGTATGGATGGAAATCTACACTCCTGTTTACGAACAAATGAAGATTGACATCCGAATGAATCTCAAGGGCCGGAAAGTCGAATTGAAGACCCGTCACGACACCCCTGATATCAGCAATCTTCAAAAATGTGCTGACTTTGTTCATGCTTTTATGCTGGGCTTCGATGTTTGTGATGCTGTGGCTTTGCTCCGTTTGGACGAATTATATGTTGAATCTTTTGAGATAAAGGATGTGAAGACCCTTAGAGGAGAGCATTTGTCGAGGGCTATTGGTAGATTGTCTGGAAAAGGAGGAAAAACCAAGTTTGCAATTGAGAATTCGACCAAAACTAGGATTGTTATTGCCGATACTAAGATTCACATGTTGGGTTCTTTTGCAAATATTAAAGTTGCTAGAGATTCACTTTGTAGTCTCATACTGGGGTCTCCTGCAGGCAAGGTTTATTCCAAGCTTAGAGCCGTCACTGCACGGTTGGCTGAGAGGTTTTGATTATCTTTATTATTGTAATTGAAATTTTGGGATTTGGTTTTGGGCTAGAGTTATTATTCTAGCATTTCAGAATTCAACATGTAGAGAAGAGTCGACATGAGTTTTCTTTGATTGTGGCTCATTTGAACCCAATGGTGAGTCCTTATTCCGGAAGTTTATTGAACAAGTCTACTAGTAGAGACTGGTAGTTTCTTGTAATGATCTTGCCTGTTGGTGTAATTTATGGTTTTTTAAATATAATGATGTTTTGGATTTTGGATTGTGTTATTCTGCTAGTATTTTGTTATAATGATCAGCTGCCGGTATACTTTACGACATGATAGAAAGAAAACTGGTTTTCCATATAGTGATGTGAGACTGAACACACTCCTTCCTTGAGGCGCTTTTCATTTTTGTTTCTTATTCAGAGTACTTTGGTAGTTTCATAATGTAGCTGTATGGATTATGTAGTATTGTAGATATACATTACTTCTGTAAAGTTTTATAATAATTAATTAGTTTACTTCCCGTTTTTAGACATAGATAGTTCTTATCACATATTAGTTTCTTAATTAATTTGATGTATGCTCTATGGATGTAGCACACATTTATAATGGTCGATATACAGGAATTATGAACATGAAGGTTCTTTTTCTTGTAAACAAGTTTTCACTCAGAGTAGCCGCATTCTCATTACCTGGGAATTTCTCTAGTTCATGGTGGTTAATTTGATATTCACATCTGTAATGTATGTTTTATGTAATGCATGTGTGCTGGAGAACTTCAGGTTGTCATATTTTAAGGTAATGAGTCTATTGACTCTGTTCTGTATTTTCCATATTTAAACTTATGCACCAGGGGGAGGGAAGGATGTCTTGTTAGAATTGAAAATTGTCTGATTTTTTGAGAGTTAAGTGGAGAGGTCCTGATCTTGCTGTTATTTCCATTAGAAAAAAGGTCTAAAGACTAGAAGCTTTTTCCAGAAAATTCAATAAGTTTATGTTCTTTTCTCTTCCACAAGGATTTTTGTCGTTCCATTTCTCTCTTGTATAGAAAGGGGGAAGTAGGCCTTTCTACCATTTTTCCTCGGTGCTTGAGTGAGCTCTTCTCTTCAAAAGTGAGAACAATATCTGTTAAGCTAGGCAATATCTGTAGTAGTCAGCGGTTTCATCAGTAGTTAAGAACTAGTTTTGAAGAAATGGCCTGAAGATTTTGCATTGGACTTGGAGGAATTGAGGCAACTGTTCAAGATTTTGCAGTTTTCTGTTAAAATCATGTTATGTGAACGCTTTTGTGTCTGTGTTGGACCTTTTCTCTTGCAGTGTTTTAACTTGACAAAAGACACTAGTGGATATAAGTATAACTTCACTGTTTTTGGATCAATAGTATTTAGCTCATTCTGGAAAATGATTTTGGTACAAATATAAAACTTCGAAGTGTTTCAAACGGCTTTGTCAAGCAGAAGTTAGTATAGTTTCTCTCAGTATTCTTTGGAAAGTTGGAATGAATTCTTTTGAAGTCTAATCTGTTTAACAAAAATATGATAACAGGAATGAAGACTTCTAGATAATCTCTTAGGGTCTGTTTGGTTCAAAAGTGAGGAGGGGAGAGGCGGGATTTTAATGGAGGGAAGGGGAGGTGAGGGGAGGGTAAGGATAGGATGGGAAAGAAGAGAGAGAAAATATATTTGTTTGGTTTATAAGAGAATGTGAAGAAAAATATATTTAAATTGATTATTAAACTCTTATAATATTTATGAAAGTGAAGAATAATCTTTTTAAGTAAGTCTTCCTTCACTCCAAATTCTTCCACTTTTGGAGGCGATGAATTTTTATTTTAAATTTTCTTTTCCAATCTCCTAAAAATTGAACCAAAGACCTTCCCTCCCCTCTCTTTTCCTTCAAATCCCCCAACCAAACAGACCCTTAGGCTATTGGGTGTTACGTTCATAGTGGATTGGTTCAGTTATTGTCACCATCTTGCATCACTGAACTCATCTAAAACACTTGAACTGCATATTATTCAGCAGGGCATGTCCCTTCTGCACTGTCTTATCACAACTGCGTCATCTCATGTTATGGTGTGTTTGTTTCTCCAGAACACATTGCTTACTGACGTTTATGATCTTTCTCTAATGAAATTTGTTTAGTCGTTGAACTCAGAATATCATTGTTTGAAATAACCAAACCCCTCATCCTCTTTGGGCAAACTTTAACCAACCCATAAACGTAGTTTTCATCTCGTTTCATTGTGACTCTCTAGGTTGGTCTCCCACCTTGAATCTGAATACCAAATCCCCCTTATCAAGAACCCCAAAATGAGCTAACTCCATTGATGATCGTATGTAGTTTAATATTCTCATTTCAACTCCTCAGGTCATTCTGAAAAAGAGTCAAATGTTTGGATATCTACTAAGCAGTTCATCAGTCAAGAAATGTCGAAAAAAATCCACCCTTATTTTTTTAATGTTAATTTTTGTTATTGACTTGAAAAAAGTATAGTTTTTGAGAATCTCAAAGAATTCTGTTAAACTCACTTCTCTAACAGAGCACATTGGTGAGGTTGGTGAGTTCTCATTTTGTATGCGTATGTGTGTTTAGAAGATAAAAGTTTATATATTAAGTATTTGAAGATGACCGGTTTAGTTCACCCACTAAACAATGAATCTTTCCTCATAGTGAGATCTCATTAGCTCTTTGTTTGCGTTTGAGATAACATTTTTTAATTTGATTAAAAAATTTAAAAAATTCATTAAATTTAATTAATTTATAAAATTATCTTTGACATTAATATAATGAATTATGTGTTCTATAAATTAATAGAATACAAATTCTTTATATTAAGATGATAAGAGGTAGACATCATTAATTAATTATATATAAATATTTTAAATTAAAAAGATTATTAATGAAATTTTTAAAAATTTATTTATTTATTTAAAAAAATTAGATATTTAATTTCAGAAAAACTAATTCATTTAAGTATCTTTTATAATGCTCTTTTTTTTTTTAAAACAAAAATTTTAATAATGCTTTTTTTTTTTTAGTATTTTGCCGCTATTATATGATATTCTTATGGTTGAGCTAAAATTTGAATCGCACGTGTCATTTGTATAAATAATTGATTTGTGTTACAATAATCTATACTAAATACAATTGTAAAAGGATTTGTACAAAATTTATTGTACTGCACTTGCTACATACTCCGTGAATTGAATATACAAATTTCATTTATTCTAAAATATAAAAATAGTCTTTGAATTTAAATAAAATACTTCATTATTATTTATATTAATTAGGTTAATAGTGAAAATCATTATCAGGCAATGAAATATAAATTTAATGAAATTATTAATAAAATTTATAATGAAAAATATATTTATTTTCAAATAATGAACATTTAATTTCTAATATTTAAAAATGTAAATTTGTACATTCAATTTAAAAAGAATGAATTAAAATATATGGGTAGACATACTTAAATTTTCTTACTACCAAATGGAATGTACCCCTTGGCCTTACCTTTACCAAATTAAACTTATGTATACAAAAGGAGAACGACCTTCTCTTAAAAAAAAAAAAAAAAGAGAGGAAGAGTCACCTGTATAACCAAGTTAGATAAGGCTTGTTGTAATGGGGTATTGGCTCTCTCTCACTCTCATGTGTAGGGCAAATTTTTACTAAATATTTAGGTAAGGCTTGTTGTGATGGGGTATTGGCTCTCTCTCACTCTCATGTATATGACAAATTTTTACTGAAATATTATACAAATTTGTCTTGAAATTAAATCGTGTTGACTCTCTCACACGTATCTATCACTCGGACAAATACTCGATTTACAACACATCTGCTGATTAGAGGTAGGGAGTTATTAAAATAAAAAAAAAAAGAGAGGGAGACTACAGAGTAACCTACCCACTAACCATTTTTTGTCCTGTTTGCTTCGAATCTTCTTTTTCTTTTTAATTTTTTTCCTTTTTTTCCCCTTATGACCTCTACCTTTGTTGGTTAAGGTGCATTACTTCCATGGCAAAGAATTATCATCCTTTTGCATTTCTAAAATAAGAAAATAGTAATCAATAAAAAGAATATGTTATTTATCCATTAAAATTTATTCTTGATAAATTTGACATATCACTAATATAACCCATGGGATCTCAAAAAAAAAATCATTTTCAAAGCATAAAGACATGTACAATACCTATAAATATGTTACTATAAATATTACAATATATTATTTCTCTGTTCAAACCTCAATATTTATAATTTTATTTTTTAATATTCGAAATTAAATTATAATATTTTAAAAGTAAATATATCTCAATTTAAAACTTTATAATAAAAAATTAAATTTCAAAAAATTCACATCCCTAATCCTACTAACACATTTAATCTTCACTAATAAAATAATTTACTTATGATTAAACAAATAATTTTAACAAAAAGTATCAAAACGGCCGTACAAGTACATTTTTCTTCGGAAAAGAAAGCAACTCGTTGCTTTTGACTTCAAGTGGCCTCCTCTCGAGTCGAAGTATACTGTTACTACATTATTTGTTTGATTGATAGAGTCATTTTACTCATACAAGAAATATTATTCAAAAGTTAAGTTTGAAGTTTGACATTAAGATTCTTTTTTCTTTTTTTTTCTCAACTTAGAAAGATAAACATTAGTATTATTATCAAACTAAAGGAAACTTCATCATTCAACTAATTATTTTCACCGATTAAAATACTAATCTTTTGTCTAAAACGTTTATTGTCTCATATAAGAAACCCTCAAACTCAACTATAAAAAAAGGAATAAATTCTTTGACTTATATTGCATATATACATGAAAAGTTATAGACATATCCTCATAAAAACAAATTTAGAAAAATTAATCTATTTAATCATTTATGTTTTGAGTTTTTGGTTATTAAAATCATATATTTTTTATATTAGAAAGTCGAAAAGTTTCAATATTTGGCCTGAAATGACCAACAAAGGATCTTGTTGGTCAAATCTTTAACAAATTTTGAAAGTTAAAAGACATTGTTAGCCAAGTCTTAAAAATTTTAATTTTGTAGGATAATATAAAAAATATGAGATATTAATAGTTAAAGACTCAAATATAAATGCCTATATAAACTAAATTTTCAAATTTTATAAAAGAAGAAAGGAAATTTGTCAAATTCATTCTCTGTACTATTTTACTTTTAACTTTATAACATATCTTCTATTTTAAATTTTATACCATCAGTGTTTTTTATTTTTTCAATTTTGATAACATAGATTCTATTTTGAATTTTATAATACAAGTACTTTTTAATTTTATCATATTTGATCAATCCGATCATTTTTTTTGTCACTATTATACAAAATTAATAACTCACATTTTTATGAAAGCATATATGTCATTTTCATAAACAAATTTGATAATTTGTTATTTTCACTTATTTCTTTTTCTCTTTTCTCCTCATTCCTTCCTCTTTTTCTTCTTTACATTGAAATTGAAGTTTGTTTCATAATAATACTCGTGAAAACGTATGAGCGCAGTTCACTTCAAATAAAGTTATCCAGTTTGACTCTTAAGAATAAATGAATGACTTAAAACATTTTTTAAGTATAGCTCAAATAAAAATCGAATTTATAACTTTACTCAAACGTTGAGGAGTATGCGGGGAAGTGGTACCAAACTTCAACTCTTTTGGCATGCATGAGAGTCAACGTATTTGGACCTCGTCATTCATTTAACTGCATTTTTTTTTTCTTCTTCACGTGCAATGACAATAACGGGTAACTGAAACGCCTCCATTTTGCCTTTTCTCAAGTAGCTGCGTTTAGGTAAATTATTTGACATTTTTGGCAAAGAAAAACCATTTCTATTGCGGGGATTACGCTATTTTGGTTTTGAATAATTAGTAATTTAAATAAGGTTGAAGTTTGAAGATTTTGGCAGTAATTTTTTTTATAAAAAAAAATCCCCCCCCCCCAAGAAAAATTGTAGGAATGAAAATGGTAAATTATACAAGAGGAAAAAAAGAATTATATGCAAAACATTAATCGATAAAGTGAATGCAAAATGCTATAAATTTGTAAGTTAATGATTAAAAATTTTATTTACTACATAATAAATCCTAAATTGTTCATTATTTTCTTATTTTTCTTTTTTTCATTTTCGTCCCCTGTAGGAGAGAGAGCAAAAGGGAAAAAAAATTGTCTAGTTTCTCATATGTTGTTTTACAAAAAGAGAAAAAAATTTCCAAAGCACATGGGAGATATTACTGGACAATTTGATAAAAAATGGTTAACGAAATAGTAACTTGTAAAATTCTTTTTCATTCCATTAACGTATACATCACATTTTTAAAAAAAAATTAACTCAGCAAACACATTTTCATTCCACTAATCTTTCCTTTGAATAAGAATTAAACTCTGCAAACACGATTTAAGTCGAATCTGAATTAATGTTCATTGAAAGAATATCAAATTATTTAACAAAAAAATTTATAATAAGTATTAAGATGTAGTTTCATTGATAATACAGTCTTTTTTATCACAATCATGACTTCGAATTATAATTATGACGATCATCAATAATTATTGATATTTTTCATACATATCCAACCTCTTAACAAACTTATAATAAATATTGAAAATAAAGATTTAAATCTCAACTCTCATCACTCTCATTTCCCTCTTTAGAAATTCCTTTAAAAATAAAGAAAAAAATAAAATAAAAATTTTGTTTACTGTAATAAAAAAATATTATGTTCATGGTATATGTTGGATTGGAATTGCAAAAGGTCCCTCACTCATTCCACAATTCCAAATTGCAATTTTTTTCTCCTTTTTTTCATATCACAGGAGACATTAACTTTCCAACAGCAACATCTTTCTCTAATTTTAATGATGCTATTTTCTTGGGATACTGGGCTAACTTATTAAATTTATTCTTCTATCAATAATGTTAGTACATATAAAATAAAATAAAAATTTGTTTGCTTTAAATTATTTATTCTTTAGAAATTTAAGAAAAAAATAATTGTTTTATTTCTTTAATATTACCTATATTGTCTTTTTTTCTTCTTCTAATTATAACATTAGTTATAAAATTCATTGATACACACAACTACATCAGTCGTTTTTTTATTAAAAAAAAAAACAAATCAAGTTTCAATATAGGATAATTTAGTCCTTTTTTCAAAGATTAATTAATCATTTTCCTTAATTCTTGTATGAGTCTCAAATAAAAGTAACATTGTTAACCAGAAGTATTTGTTTTGCTAATTATATATTCGCTCAATTTTTTAAGTAATTAAACTAAAGATATTTGAGATACTAGAATTCATAAATGCCTATTTTTAGAATACATAAATCTTACAAAAATCTTAAAACAACCTATATTTGAGACATATATAATCAAATAAAATTGGTTGCCAAAATTGAAACAATAACATCAGGTTTCATTGAACTAATTTTTACATTTACCAGAAAGGGGGAAAAATGATTTTTCCAAACCAAAACCTAAAACCTAAATGCTACCAAAAAAATTCAAAATTTTCAATTCTCAATCAAATGTTACCATGTTGTCATCTGGAAACAAGCATATGAGTTCTTTATCATCTTATTCGTGATTACATATAGCTTCTATCATATATATATATACACACACGCAAATAATCAAATAATTAATGTGTTTGTAAAAATAAAATAAAATAAAAAAGTAAATGGGTGACCCACAGTCAATTATCTTACTTTCATACTTTTTTTTTTTGGAAGCTAATTATATAGATGTTATGTAAAAAAGATAATCTATGTTTAATGCTTTCTATAATGGAGTTGCTAAATGATGTCTTTATCAATAAATTACGTTAAATTATTTGTATCTAAATAGTGTATTAAATTTATTTTGAAGTGTAAAATAGTATTATAAATGTATTTTAATAATTCTTTATAAAAAAAATATTTTTTTATAATATTAATTATATTTTATTTGAAATTTAGAAAGGAAGGAGTATCTCTATTCACCAAAAACATATATATATAATTCCCAAAATACCCTTATCCAATACCCAAAATTACATCGGTTAGTTGGGTTCGTTATTTGACCTTCTATGACTTTCCAATACGACTGTCCCAAACCGGTAGCTGCGCCAATAATCACGAATGGAATAATTAACGGCCAAGATTTCATCATGTGCAGTTAATACAAAAAAATTATATTTATATTAAAGCTTGAGATTTTGTATAAATGTGGCAAATATTCCAATCACCGCAAAGCTGGTTTTCCCTCTTCTTCTTTCTCTCTGCTCTCGTCTCCCTTCAAAGAATAACAACCTCCACAAGATATACCATTATACCATTTTTCCTCTGCACTTTCTCTCTCTCTCCTCTGCATGTTCAGGGAGAGAAAGTTTTGTGAAAAATTGAAATGGATACTCAAATGTAAATCATCAGGGCTAATTATATCTCTTGGAAAACTTTTAGTTTATATTTGAGAGAATTCCATTATGGCCCAAAAAACATTCATGGAAGGTAAAGTATTTTGTTTTGCTAATTTTGTTTCTGTTTCTTGAAAATGGTTGGTTGTGAGGAAAAAAAAACAAAAAGGAGGAATTTTGATAGAAATTTTGTTGAATAATTGTGTTTTTTAGGTGAAATCCCTTCTGAGGGGAAAGAAAATTTGAGGGAACATGAGGAGGAGGAAGTGAGAAATGAGGAAACGAAGGAAATAGAAATACAAGAATCGACAAGAGTTATACAAGTTGATGATGATGATTGTGGTAGAAAACAGGAGGAAACTGAGGAGCAATCATCATCACCCAGGGGTGTTTTAGAAGTCCCCATATCAGGTTCAGATTCTGATATCAGCATTAGTAGCGAAAGGAGCAGCAGTTTTGGATCTTCTTCTGATGAAAAAACAGAGGTTCAAAAAGGAGGGATTTCCCGGGAAGGTTATGCATTGCAGTGGAAAAGTTTGGTTGAGACCATAAAGAGAAGATCAGTAAGAAGATTCCCAATCATTCCATTGTTGATTGGGCATGATATTTCGAGGAAGAGTTTGAGGAAGAAATTGGGGAGGAATCGTAGCGCTGAGGAGAATTATATTGACTGTGAAGATTTTGTGGTACCAAAACCTTCATGGAGGAATTTTAGTTATCAGGAGCTTTCTGAAGCCACGAATAATTTCAGTCCTGGTAATAACATTCTCTGCTGAATCCTTTGCTTTTCTTACATGTTTTATGAATATTAAAAATTGCTTCTAGCAAAGTAACTGTACCTCTCTTTTTTTCCTTTTTCTTCCATCAAGGAGAAGTGTCCACTTCTCAATGAATATGAATTGTTGAATAAGAGTTGAGGAGTAGACAAGTATCTGTGCTTTTTAGTACATCTATGGAGTTGTGGCTAAAATATACTAATAAAAGTCTTGATTGTTTCCCTTGTCTAACCATACCTCTATTAGAATAGTACTTCTTTTTCTTCTTGGAAAGAGTAAGATCTGTAGTTTTTACTTGATTTCTTGGGAGCTTAGGCACTTGAGAATTTCTTTGACATGCTAATGAGAAGTTGTCTGCCAAGTGCCAGGCTTGAGCATTTGTGTCTGGTTTGACATGCTGTCTCCGCTATTAAGTGAGTTCAACAACTTTTTTCCAGATGGGACATAACCAAACTACCCCACCACCATATGGTCAAGAGTGGAGACTGTACTTATTTTCTTTTTTTCATTTTTTTAGCTGAGTGGAGACTGAGAAAAAAAAAAAAAACCTTTCTATTCTTTTTCCTATAACAAAAGGCTAGATGGGGTCAGTAATTTTGGCTAATCTATTTCTATTCTCTAACCTCTAGCTTTAGAAAAGGTTTAATTCACTGTTTAGGATAAACTCTCGAAACATTATCCAATTAGGTATTTGTAATTTTACTATAATACATTAACAGTTTAACACACTTAACTCTTATTGATCAATTATTATGTCTGTCGCCTCCCCATCATCTCTCATCATACTTACAACCTATAATTGGCGATGTTGTCAAAGAAGATTCGAACTTGTAACAAAGATTACATAAACCCTAGTAAAGAAGAAAATCTGTCTATCCTTTCTCATTTCTAGTTGACGCAGAACTTTTGACCTATTAAAATCTATAGATGCAGTAATAAAGAAAGCAGTAGTAGGACCGCTGCCCACACCCGTTTCCCCCACCATTTTTTGTCTTTGGGGAAAGGGCCACTCTTTTTGACTTCTTGCAAGACGCAGCCTCTCTCAGCCGCTTGAAACTTTGCCTCAAACACGCATAACTCTCAAGTGCCGGTTTTCCACTGGCTTGCTTGCCTTATTGACACTGTCGTTGGCTTTCCTGCCCCGGCAAAACAGGAATAGATCTGGTCGTTTAACCCTTTTTTTTTAGTTCAGCATCAGTAAAAAAATTATTCTACTTGAACAATCTTGATGTTGATGTATAACCCGTAGCCTTTTTGCTTCAAGATGATTATACATCTGTTGCATTTGTATTTGAACCCTGTCCTAATCTAAGATCAAATTGCCGCCAAGTAAAGTGGACTATTAAGACATGAATGACCCTAGTCAAATATTATCAGTCCTTTTCGTCTTCTTGAGTCAATGAGCATAGTTAATGAGGTTAGATGATTCTTGGAACAGCCCAAGATTTTTTTTTTTTTTTTAATTTCTGAACGGGTTTAATCTGCACTGTTGCATCGATCTAGAAGCAGGTTTACTTGATTGGGACTAATTTTTGCTCAATTCTGTTGCTTGTGGATTGGTTTTGTTTATAGACAAGTTGATTGGGAAAGGAGGGCATGCAGAAGTTTATAAAGGATGCTTATCAGATGGCCAGATTGTTGCAGTGAAAAAGATAACAAAGCAAGAAAAGAATAAGGAAGACAAAATTACTGATTTCTTGTCTGAGCTCGGGATCATCGCTCATATCAACCATCCAAATGCTGTTAAATTAATTGGATTCAGTTCTGATGCTGGTTTGCATCTTGTGCTACAATTTTTACCTCATGGCAGTCTAGCATCCGTGTTACATGGTGATGTTTTTACTTATTGACTTCTATAAAGGCTTTCTTTCTTCTTTTTTTCTTGTTTTTTGGAAGTTTTCAAGAACATTTACCAGATTGTTTAGTGATGTTCATCCATGAATGCTGATACCAATGTTACAAACCATTGTGACTTAGCAATTGTGCATGCATTATTTTGACTAATGAAGAGGTATTCAGTGTTTCAGGCTCAAATGAGAATTTGGAATGGAGCATTAGATACAAGGTGGCTGTTGGGGTGGCAGAAGGGTTGCATTATCTGCACTGCGACTGCCAGAGGCGAATAATTCACAGAGACATCACAGCCTCGAACATATTATTGACAGAAGATTATAAGCCTCTGGTATTATTCTGTTTCTAGTGAAAGATAATTTAAAGTTTCATTTGATTGGCAGGGTAAGCAGTGACAAGGAACGAATCTTCTTGTATTCTTTTACAATTGCAGATATCTGATTTTGGACTTGCCAAGTGGCTTCCAGAAAAATGGATTCATCATGTTGTTTCTCCCATTGAAGGCACATTTGGGTAGAGTGTATACCTGGTTTCATTCTTGGATTCATTTTTGTTTTCCATTATGATAATGTTTGCATATTTTCCTCAATCTCTTATAGATATATGGCTCCAGAGTATTTCATGCATGGAATTGTACACGAAAAGACTGATGTTTTTGCATTTGGAGTTCTTCTGCTGGAGCTAATAACAGGTCGCCGAGCAGTTGATTCATCTAGACAGAGCCTTGTGATGTGGGTATGATCTAATAATGCTACCATCAGTAAACTTCCTACAAAACTTTCACACACTCAATTTCCTAGAAATATAGAGAAGTTCAAAGTCCATTGAAATGTCACTTGCAAATTTTGGTGCTACAGTTTTTAACCTGACTCTCCTTTTGCTTAATATTTCCTCCTAGAGATCTATGCACTTATTATGCCTTTTTCTTGTTTCTCCACATTGTGGTAGATGAACTAATTGGTTTTAGGTTGTTTGCTGAAATGATCATTTTTAATGTTATTTCCTCCAATCTCTGCATGCCAATCTAGTAGAACATTGCCCACAGTTAATATCTTTGCCCTTTTATTTTGAGGGGTGGGGGAGGGGGGTGCTTTCTGTTATTGGATGCCTATTTTTCATATACAGATTTCAGTATTCACATACTTATTAGTAAGATCAACTTCAAGATTCCCTTATGTTATGACTTGTTTATACCTTGCACAAAACATTGTCAGGCAAAACCATTGCTGGAGAAGAATAACATAAAAGAAATTACAGATCCTCGTTTAGGGGATAATTATAACACCATTGAAATGAAACGCTCCATGTTTACTGCCTCGACATGCATTCATCACCTACCAAATATGCGCCCCAACATGAAACGGGTATAACTTTCTCTTCCCCGCCAGAAAATTCTTCCCATATCGATGTCTGCAACATTGATCACCAAAATTACATTTTTCTGCAGGTTGTCCAACTACTTAAAGGGGAGAACGAACCATTAGACGTGAAGCAAAAGTCCATGGGAGGGCGATCATTGCTTTTAGATGCTTGTGACTTGGAAGAGTACTCTAACACAACATATTTGAAAGACCTTAATCGACATATGGAACTCGTTATGGAGTACTAGAAGTTGCTTTTGTCCATATGGAACTCTTTAACTGTTGCTGCTTGTGCTTCTGCTGTTGCTTTGAAGTTACTAAAAGTTTGCTGTGGCATAAATGCCCCAAAATTGGCACAAGTTCCTGCTATGGAATCCAGTGAAAATTTGAATAGGAAACTTGAGTTTTTTCACTTGGTTTTCATGTTTCTGTCTCATAGCTACTTGCAAAGATAAAAGAAAGTGCATTGCAGGCTACTTAATGCTGAGGTAAAGGACTTGATGTAAAGCAGTTGCCTTCACTTTCCTTTACTTTCCTTTTGTAAGAGGACTTTGTTAAATACCTATAGAATTCTAATTATGGTTCCTTCCTATGTGACTACATTTTAGCACATGTTATGAATAAAGATTAAAAGAATAAAGAATAAAGAATAAAAATATCTAATTCAATAATTTATCTTGGCTTATATGTACTATGAACTTATAAAAGGAGATTATTAATTTTAAAAAAGAAACAAGTTATTACAATTTAAAAAATAATAATAAAGAAGTGTGCATTAATATAGAAATAAAGAAAGAGGAGTACTAATAAAGAAGAAAGTCCTAATATCAAAAACATTTATTAAGTCCTAATATCAAAAACATTTATTAACTTTTAGTATTTTAATTGTTTTACTCATAATTTTGCCATAAAAGAAATTGTATTTTTTTCTTTTCTATGTCGACTTGATCTATATATCGAATATAATATATATTCACTGAGTTCACTTTACATCATAGTAGCTTATAGTTTCGGTCTTGCAAAAGAAAACCGGCCCAGACTAGATTTTAAAGGATTCTTGCCACTCCAAAATTCTCCTCTCTCCACCACTAACAGCCGTCCGCCTTTTACCACCGCCGTTGATAAAGGCAGATATGGGCACAGACGTCATGCTTCAAGTCGGAATTCTTATCTTCACTCTAGGCATCTTCTATTTATTGCATCACCTTCCAAAAAGAGCCTTATCCAAACTCCGATCGAGAACCCGGCCCAACATCCAAGCCAATCGCCACTTGCTCGCCGGAGCTCAATTCCTGATCCGAGCTCGATCAGTGCAAAATCACAAAAGCAGCACTTCATTTAACCTCGCCAAATCCGCTGCCGCCGAGGCCGACAAGGCGTTGGCCATACAACCCAGAGAACCTGCAGCTCATATACTCAAAGCCATGGCACTGGACATTATGGGACACAAGAATGCAGCGCTAAAATCACTCGACGTAGCTCTGACGCCGGCGATCGTGAAAGGGTTGTCTGGGAAGGAGAAGGGAGATGCTCTGTTTAAACGAGCTGAGTTGCAGCTCGCAATCAACAAAAGGAGAAGAGTTGACTCGGCCTTGGCGGACCTAGTTGAAGCAGTCGAACTCAGTTCTGATAATTCCAAGGCTTTTTGCTTATTGGGCCAATGCTATGAAATGAAGAAATTGAACGTGGAAGCTAAGAATGCCTTTAACAAAGCTTTAGAAATTGACCCTGGGCTAGTTCAGGCCCGTGAGGGATTAGGCCGATTGAGCGCATAAAATGATCATCGAATTGCTTTATATAGGCCTTGTGTTGGCCCCATCACGATGTAATAGTCTTCCTTTTACATCCATGATAAGAATTTGTTGTACCAAAAGGGGGAAAAGAAAATTATTTCCTCCTCTCCCCTGGAAAATGAGAGTATTAGAAAAAAATTTCAGTACCAGTTAAAGTAAAATTTGCTCCGCGAGAGTACACATTTCTTAAATAAAAAAAATGCATTGATAAATGTGTTCATGCATAAATACGTTCTTGCCTAAAACAAGTTGTTTATTCTTATAACGCATTTTCACATAGCGAATTAATAATGTAATACCCTCAATCCTAATTGATTAGATTATGATGTTATATAAAAATTTGTTTATTTTTGCATAACAAGAACTATTGTCAAGTGTCAGAAGATGCTACTAGAAGTATTAAAACTAAATCCTAGCCCCATATTAAAAATTTGTAAGATTATCTAAAGGTATATAAAAATAGCATTTTGGATTATTGCCAAATAGTTGGCATTAATATGCTCTTAAAACCTATAGTCGCATCACACGTGTGTTAGATTGTATGTATGCTCTTAAATCTATAGTGTGCATCACAAATGTCTTAGATTGTACGTGTGAGAATCAATATTAGAATCTCACACACGTGTTGATTTTGCACTTTGAGCTTAATAACGTAGTTGATTTTCCACTTTGAACCTAATAACGAACCCTAGAGCCTTTTAAAGGGTAAATACAACTAATCCACATAAAAAATTTATAAGATCACGATATAGTATATTAAAAATGAGTATTTAGTCCATTTTTAATATACTATATCTATCTAACTTGCTATAATACTCATTTTTAATATACTAAAAAGGGACAAAATATTCATTTTTAATTCAAGATATCTTCCTTGCATTGAAAATTTTCAGTGTGAGCATCGATAAATTATTCGATATAATCGACTAAATAACAAACTACATCTTCTGTTACTGTTACAATTCTTCTGTATAAAGTACCACTCTTTGTTTCTTTTACATATTTCAACTTTAATACTAGAAAAACTAAAATTATCTTATTACTAAATGAAAACCATTTTCATCCCGAAAGTTCATGAAAATGGGACCAACCCATCTTATCCCATCTTATTACGCATATCCATTAGAATGATGCCGAAAACTTTTGATGACACGAAATTATCCAAATCGGATAACTTTCCACAGGGAAGATGTTCAAGAACAAAGAGACGGAAGGAAATCTAGAAAAAATTGAGCCATACTCGAATGATTTTCTTATAAGTTAGTTCAGTAGAACTATTGATACCAATACCACTACCGGGAGCAACTCAACATATGGAAAAAGCAGGGAAAATCAAAATTGTTTTTCCATGGAGTGCTCCGAACAAAACATTAAACAGAAGTTCTAATCCAGCTGCTGTCAAAGAGAGTAATTACAAGTTTAACTTCTACCTAGAATTAAACCATTGTTTTTTCCATCCAGAATATCCATAAGAGATTAGCTTTTGTTCCAGTCCGGCCATGGTTATATTCTACGCTACAACCTAGCGAAGTCAGATGAGGGTCAGCTTTAAATGTAAATACCAGAAAATGACAGCTAAAGGGGTTTTTTTAAATATATAGTATTGCTGAAGAAGTAAACTAGCTGATGGTGATCTTGCTTAATAGGACTGATGGGGCCAGATGAAAAACTCAGCTGGTGATGGCAGTAAGGGCATTGGAGTCACCAGGGATGAGACGGGTCCGGTGGTTTCAGGAGTGCCAACCTGGCTGGCATTGAGATGATGGTGGAAGAGATTGTGATGATAATATGGTGTGGTAGCATCAAATGGCACTCCACATGGAATGGGAGCTGGCTGAATTGCTGAAAAGTTGATGGTACTGCTGCTGCCATTGCTGCTGCTACACTGAGTTTGCTGATCGTTGCTCAGCGATGGCTTCTGTTCAGATGCAAGAGAGAGTTTTAAGCGCTTTGCTGCTCCGCCGATAGGAAGAGCACTCTTCATTATGGCTTCAATGTCATATCGGTTCATTTCAAAGTTAGTCACTGCATTCACTCCCCTGAACTTTATTGCTGCTATATCATAAGCCTCTGCAGCTTCCTCCTCAGTAGCTGCCGCCACACAAAGATGATTTAAGTCGTTAGAATGAAAAATAACAATAGTTAACATATCCGTTTCAACATAGAAATAATTTATTCTTAATTATAGATTAGTTTTAACTTGAACAATGAAGCAAGCAGAATGGCCGGGGACACATCTATGGGACTATCATGTTTAACAACTTGACACGTCAAAATAACAACAGAAATCGCTAAGTTATATACATATATAAAAGTAAAACAGGCATTACAAATTATATATCGGATTAATTAAGTATACTTAATGCAACACGTACCAAAGGTCCCGAGGTACAAATCTTTGTTCCCAGCAACTCGACCAATCCTCGCTTGCCAACGACCTTGTTGATGATGCCTGAAAAAGTTTCAAAACTTGCAGAATAAATTGCAGTGTTCTTTAAAATAGCGTCAAATATCTTACTATCATAGGAACTTCGAATAACAGATATTTTTCCCAAGTTGGAACCACAAAATATAATTAGCCATGAAAATAAAACAAATCTAACCTAGTCACACCCCTGTAGATGGATGCTCCCCGGGAGAAACCACTACTTTTCCTGAAATATTAAGTCAGAAATTCTATAAGATTACAACTCAATATGATAAATCCATCTACCAAAAGATGAATAAGTCCAGAAGCCAGACCTTCTAAGCGAGGCGATGAATTCTTGCTTTGTAACGTGCTTCATTTCCTCGATTTCCTTCGAATAATTGGAAACCTGGGAGGAGAAAATAAATTCCAGTATAGACTTGGGTCAGAGATAAAACTTCATGCAGAAATAAGGTTAAAATCCATCCAGCCAAATGGGGTATTTGTGAAAAAGGTATATGCTATAATTACAGGGAAGTTGGTGGTAGCTGTGGGACCCCAGTACTTCAGAGCTGCCAAGTCATAAGCTCTTGCTGCCTTTTCTTCTTTGTCATATCCACCTGGATTCATTCCCAGATTCTCCGTGAAATGTTCACAAGAAAACAACACATAAAGAAAAAGTAAAAAGAATATATATAAACAAGGAAACAGCTTACCCAAGTAAACTGCAGGAAATTCCATATTTGCAGAGTGCCGCGAAATCACAAGCCCATTTCCAAAGCAAAAGGAATGGAAACATCAGTATTTACTTCAGTCAAATTTCTCAGCCTAATAGAAAAGATTATGTTCGAAAAAGACAAAAGCAGAAGAAAAAAAAAAAGGAAACTCGAAGCATGCGCATGAAAACTTTATTCACCACAGACATCCGCCAGTATTGAAAGAACAAGATCAAATCCATATTAGGTCCTATTCACCAACAAAAGGTTTCCTTTATCTGTCCCAATTTTAAGCAAATTCCAGTGCATTTCTTCTTTCTTTCCCTTTTTTAAAAGTCACTCCAATTACAAGCACTGGGTTCTTTGATGTTGGTTCTCTGTTTGGTTCATAAAAGCAAATAAAATTTCACATGCAAATTCATCCAAGTTACTACAAACTCCCCGTGCAAGAAATGACTCTCAACAATTATTGCGTATCACTGGCACAGAAGTTTTAGCTCTGAAAATTCCAATATTCAGTTAATTGAACAGCAGTGGAGTTAATAATGGATGTACCTAAAAAAATACTACCACCCAGAAGCACAAATCCAGGAACAGGAAGGGCAGGCTAAGCCCTTCTTCGAAGTTAGAAAAAATTAAAGAAATGGGATTTAAATATGATAAAATGTGTTTTAAATTGGAACCCTTGTTAGCAAATGTACAGCAGTAACAGTAATTAAACTAATAACATAGACCGAATCTACAATTAAAAAAATGGAGTGGTGTGAAAATCCGCAAAAAATGGTGGGCAGTACATTTAAACTTTCATGTGGGAAGTGGTGATGACAAGACATGGTCAAACCAATTGAGAGTCACTGGCCCAAGAAAGAAAGAAAAATTAAAAAAAGCAAAAGCTAAAAAGTAATCTCTGATAAAAATATCAGAGGTTTCAGACACTAGTGTTCAGACTAGCTGAGGTCTGAGGTATGTATGTAGCCAACCTGGGGTTGGTCATGTAGACGCTACTCTTAACCAAGAGGTCCAATATACCGGACAAACTGTATGTCATTTACGTCCCTTAAAAACAAAAGAAAAGGATAATCTCATCATTGTTGATCTCAATTCCGGTGATGGGTTTTTAGTTGAGTTTTACAATTCTGACTAAATCTCATTTAATTTAATAGAGTTGAACGGAGACCGGACGGACGACGGGATCGTCACGAGCTCCAAAATTCCCCATTATGTGGAGAAGCTTATAAAGTAATATATGTGACATAGGGTTGCAGATGACACCAAAAAACCGAAGCTAAAACACGAACAAAATGGCGGCCCATCTGATAATATCAGCAAAAGAAAGCAAGCAAAATTTGCAGAGAAGAAGTACAATTCTGTTCATTTATATACCATCACTCTAATCAATCATCGTAAAAGTTCTGATGTGAAAGAAAGAAAGAAAATACTCCTCCACCTGATCTGAGACCTGATCAGGGATACAGTTTTTCTGGCTTAAAAAACCGCCTACCCAATCACTCAACCACACCAACCATTCAATGTCACCTTTTTAATTCTCATTGAAATATTTTTTGCATGCAACCTTCATTTCAGTTCATTCGCAGAGTCTTATGCACACAAAAAACTCAAAATTTAGAAAGAGAAAAAGTAATAAATTTTCTGTTTACTAAGAGAGAAGAATCGTACCTTGACGCCCTTTTCTTGCTTGGCCTTCCCTTCTACAGCTGTTATCCCATAGATGCGCTTCGTATCTTCCTGTCCATCTGTGTCTGCAGCAATCAATCAAAATCCAAAACCAACTTTAAAGACCACAGAAAATTCAAAAAAAAAACTCAACAGATTTATTTAGTTTTTGGAATTAGAAAGCTCGTTGAATGAACTTTTTTGGTAATTTGATCCGTCATCCTACATCATCCACTGGTGAAAAAACAAACAAAAAGTGAAAACCCAGTGTAGTCTTCTGCATTACACAGTGCTAATACAACGTTTGAGACTTGCTTTTTCACCAGCGAAGTTCCCCAAAATTTTTGAAGGTTTTCGGGAAGAAAACAATAATTTTAAAAAAGGGCCATAAAAGAGAATAAAATTACCTTGTGACGCCTCGGTAGATTGATGTTCTTTGACCAAAAGTATCAGAAATTTTCTTACAACTATCTGAATCAACAGCAACAATGGCTTTCTGATCAGAGGTCTTGTGGGTATTTACGCCCAAAGACAAAGCGCCAGCAGTAGGGCACTGAGAATAGGCTAACGAGTTAGCCGACTCAATAGACTGCCCAGTAAACTCGCCACACATAACGTGGGGTCTCGCAACCGAGGCCGAGTCATCGACTTCCGAGCCCGAGTTAGTAGAAAAGGCCTGAAACCCAGCTATATTTTTGAGATCCTGTTGATCACCGAAGTAGGCAGAGGCAGAAGCGGCACCCTGGTCATATATGTGAGTCAGAGACGAATCCTGAGTCTCTGTCGAGTCACCACCTAGGAAGTCCTCCAACTTTGGCGGTGGCTGATGTTGGTCCAGGAAGCTAGTGAAAATGGAAGAATGGTCATGACCGCCATTCATGTTGCTAGGTCCTGTAGATTCCTTCACTTGAATATTTTCACTCTCTGCATACATGACTTGACCCTTTGAATTTGGCCAACCTACAAAAAAGAAAAAAAAATTGTGATCTGAGCAATAAAAATGGAGCAAAGTAGGAAATTTTTCTTACAAATCCAAAGGATGAAACTAACTTAATAAGGTATGGGAAAGCAAGAAACAAACTGGGCTTTTAAGGGAAAGGGTATGGAGGAGTTTGAGAATAATGAATCAGTAACGGAAATGTATGACACAAATGCAAAATCTTGTCTTTTACCCATTTTATTCATAAGGGGTTTACTCAGCAAAGAAACAGATAACTAGGGGTTGTTGCTGATGCAAAACTAAGTCAGAAATAAATGGCTCTCTTGACTAAAAGTTTCATTTTCCATTTTTGTTGCAAAAGATAATCAAAGCTAACTGAAGTTGAACAGTAGTACAAAAAAATGAAGAGGAAAAATATATAATGCATGAAATAAAAAACACAAATCTATGTTGGGGTAAAAAAATTAAAAAAGGTATTATTAAAATTACCATTGCCATAGAAGTTATCAGAGAAGTAGTAATGATGAGGATCAGCAGAAGAGGCAGCAGTAGCAGCAGCTTCGAACGGTGCGAGTTTCATGGTGGATTGAAGCATCTGAGGCTGTGAAGAAGCGCTCAACATTTCCATTGATGACAGTGAAAAGGAAAGCCAGTTGTTCTCTCGTGCCATTTCCCTTTCTCTAATTATCTTCAAGTGATAAATCTTTCAATTTTTTTACAACCAAAGTTAAAGTAAGCAAAATAAACCTAAAAAAAAGAAGAAATTAACAAACTATTCTACCTTTACTTCATGATTATCCTCCATTAGAGGAAGAACCCATATTATAAATCTCAACAATGTGAGAAAAATCTATATGGCTATATAATATGATCCTCAAAAATGTATGAACCAAGTTTTTGAGTTCAAGAAATGTGATGAAGACTCAAAGAAAAAAGCACATGCAAAGTTGCAGAAGAAGCAAAGATAAGAAGTAGTACTAAACAACAAAGAAAGCAGAGTAATATTTTGATGAGCAAATGGGAGCTAGCTGGGGAGTAGTTGTAGAAGGGGAGAGAGAGAGAGTTAGAGCAGGTGGAAGAATATAATGGGAGCAAAGAGCGGTTTCATCTGCCATCCGGCTGAAAACAAGAGGGACTCTCCCATTTTTTTCTTTTTCTTCTCTTTTTTCTTTTCTTTTTTTCTATTTCCTAATTTATTATTTTTTTCTGGGTGTGAATTATATTCTTTATTTTGATACATTTGGAGAGACCATGGAGCATAACTAAGATCACACTTTATTGTGAAATTCGATCAATACATTGCCAATACCAATTAAATATTTAGGATTAGGTGTTCTAAATCAATAAACCCAACTGGTAAAGTTTAATTTTTAACCGACAAAACAATACAAGTAACTTTTCTCAAAATGGAAAAAGACATATTATTGAAAAATATATTTTACAATACACTTTTACGAGAAAATAGGATTGTAAAAATAGAAAGACAATACACACATTCTATCATTTAGATTTGTTTTTAGATGTATTTTAAGTAACTTGTTCATTTTGGCGAGTATTAACATTGTTTTCATTTTATTATTTGTAATGGAGTAACATTTACTCATAAATAAAAGATAAATAACGACCATGTTAGATTTTTTTTTTTTGTACATACATTTCGAGAAAACAATTATCAATAGTGAATTTGGAGTAATTTCAGGCTTATCATCGAATTGGTTTATATATATATATATATATGTGTGTGTGTGTGTGTTTACTACAAAATTCAATTGACTCTACTTTATCTAAATTAGGAATAAAATTTTACTTATAACGGACAAAACGGGGCAAATAACTTTCCTCTAAATTGGGGACATCAAAGTATATTACAATACACATTTGTAAATTTTTGAAAATTTTCTTAAGAAATCTTTTATCTTTATAAAATAGTGCTAATAAAAATAGAAACATTTGTCGATTAATTTTTTTAAAAATATATTTAAATAACTTATTCATTTAGCCTGTATTAATACTTATTTCGTATCATTTCAATTATCTACGTTTCTATTTTTTATGGATCATTTTAATTGTTCAGTTTATAATTTTAATATATAATTTTACAAATATACTTTTGTTATTAATGATAAATTTTGATGAGTTATGAACTATTTAATGAAGAATGTATTTTTTAAAAAAATTAATATATATGCACTAATTATTAAATGAAGAGAACTTAATAACTTTATTTACATAATTATTATTTTCAATGTTTATCTTAACTTTTGTCTAAGTTAAAAATTGACAATTGGAATGAGACATATGAGTATTATCTTCATTTTTTTCCTTTTGTAATATTTACTTCAAAGAATATATATATATATTTATATACCTTGTTAAATTGGTATTTTTTTTATAGAAAGAAAATGGAAGTAAAAAATGTTGAATTTGGAGAAGAAAGAAATATTTTGAGTATTAAAAAGAAAATAATAATAAAAATAGGTGTGAGGGAGCAGTGACTTCTGCCTCAGCGCAGAGGAGAAGAAAATTTGTCTGCAAACAGGGTCGCGAAAGATCCGGGCTGGCGGACAATTTCGTTAGTTTAATTTTTATTTGTTTATTTAAAAAATAATAATTGTCCTTTTTTGTTTTTTACGTTTGATGGGAAGGAAGAGAATGGCTTTTTCAATGCTTTTTTTTTCTTGACGTTATTGACCTCGTAGGTCGGTTCGTTACTATCCTCACACAAATTAATAATATTACTATAAAATTACTACTATGACACACATTATATATATATATATATATATATTACTTTTCATTTTAAAACATAAATCAATTAAATTATAATAAATTATTTAAATATTAATCAATTTCTAATTATCAATTAAATTTGTAGCTATAACCGGGAAATAGGAAATTAAGTTTTAAGGGATTTTAAGTATAAAAAAAAATTATATTTAAGTGTACTTAACACAACATAAAATGATATATATTTAGTTACAAAGGTAGTATAAACTTTATAGAAGACTTTCTTAAAATAACATCCTTAATTTAATTTTATTTTTTGGGTTGGGGAGGGGGAGAAAATAGATGCTTGAATATATTTGTTATCAAATGTATAAAATGAAAATAATTTAACGTCAAAGGATTGAAATGATTATATACAGAACATAATTTAAAAAATAATTTGAGAATTTCCAAGTTCATTAGAGAAGAGAAAATAAAAAGCAAACAAAGTTTTTTATATTAAAAAAAATCAGCTTGAAAATTGAATAGAGAGAATAAAAGTTAGTGGTATGTTAAAGTGGATTATATTCTTCTTATTATGAATTTTAATTATAAAAATTTATATGAAAATTGTATTTATTTTTTAAAAATTAACATTAATTTTTTAAAATTTTAAAAGGAAATATGATTATTCAATTTTGAAAGAAAACAATAAGAAACTTGGACTAAATAAATACCAACAAAAAGTAAAAAGATGGAATGAACCAAATGTAAAACAATTCACTATAATTTATCCTCAATCTCACTGATTACAACTTAAATACTCAATTATTAATCCAATGCTTAAACAGTAATAAAATTGTCCCTTCTATATTACAAAAAATATATATTAAATTTTTCAGCTTATTAATAAACTTATTCACGATCCATGAAATGTTTCTTCTCAAAATATAATTTTTTTTCCTGATATTTCACAAGAATGGCATAGGGTTATATAGGTAACTATGTAGACAACCATTGACTACACCATTACGGGGCCAACATTTCAACCGGAAAATGGGTGACCCTGTTTGGTTACCCACCGGTTATGCTGAATCCCATTATCTCAGCAGAAAAAAAAATGTTTCCCTAAAGCTATATAATTTAAATCCCCATTTTACCATTTTAAGGAAAATAATGTTTTTTTATGGTTTTTTCTCTAAATAAACCAATATAATATCTGTATATAAGAAAAAAAATATGTTTTGACGTCCAAAAAATCTTGCATATCCAGATAACAAAACATGACTTTTCAAGATTAATTTATGGAGGTATGATGAATATTGCATGATTTAAAAAGTTTGAAGAATTAAATTTTAAATATATACGTAAAATAATTACCATTGATATAATATAGTTTAAAAAATATATATAATATGAATTATTTCAAAAAAGATTTCTTCATATGTAAAATCAATTCAAGATTAGTTTAAAAACAGGGGTACCAATCTTTGTATGAAATTTTTATTTTCATGGATATGCTAGGAGATTTAAAAAAAAAAACACTGTGATCATTGTTTCAAGAAAAAAAAAATCCCATAATCATTCCCTAATCAAACAAAAAATATTCAAATTCTTACTAGATTCATGGTAGGTCCAAAATCAAGACCAACTCGTCCTATGGTTTGCCTTGCATACTCTTTTAATCATCTTTATTTTTATCAAAAGCATTCTTTCATTATTATTATTTTTTCCTTTAGCAATCAAAAGCTAAATCACCCTCTCTTACCCCAAAAGGAACAAAAAAAAAAAAGAAATACCAAAAATTGGATATCCTCCCTAACAACAATTAACTGTAGAAAAAGAAAGGGGAAAAAAAAAAAAAAAGCAATGCAGCAACACACTCTATATAGCTTAGGTCCAAAAAATCTTGAACACGAGAGCATTCAACAGCAGCCGAGAAAACTGGAAACAGTAAGCCTTAGTATCAGGACTCGTTCCATTTTTTGCAAAATTAAGGGCAGAAATCTATCCTACCTCCACCCCCCGTCTCCCAGCTCGCTGGTTCTAGGGGCACCCCCAGCTTTTAAGGGAGGGAATGAGAGAATCGGTGAGTATACATATTTATTCATTCTATAATGCCACATCGAGACCGGTAACACCTACGCATGCAGAGAGAGTATTAATTCTTCTTTAGTATAATCATTTTTCTTTTCTTTTCTTTTTTCCACGGTTCTCTTTATACGTTGTACGTAGACTATGAATTTTTTTTTTTTTTGGTTTTTAAAAACTATTTTTCTTTGTACAAAGTCGTACAAGTTGAACAATTGCCCTATGATAGCTTGAACTTGTAATAGAAGGGATATGTCTCTCTCTTTTTGCTAGAGATGGGAAAGTGCATCCTGTGAGATCTTCTTCTTATTCTTAGGCAAGTCTATGATAGTTCTATAGAGATTAGAGAGGATTCTGCACTTTTTGGGAGTCAAATTTTACTTTTGAAAACTGAGGAGTGAGTGAATGAGTGAGTAATGTTTCTGTTCACATAAGTTTTTTTACATGTAAACACGTAATGTAAAGGATACACAAGAATTTGCAACACAAGTCGAAGTGGTGATTCTATGGATTATGTGTAAGAGAACTCAAGAATGATATGTCAAATCAATATCCGTATCAAATCTTTGGTGTTATCCGAAGATACATTACTAATTTAATTAGTATGTATAATATTGTGGACATGTCTTGATAGAACAATAATATATATATATTATTTTAAAATATTGATATTTTTTAGAGAATAATACATATTTAATATGTATTTTTTAAAATATATTTTTATAAAAATGCGAAGTTAACATGTCGAACAAAATAACAAAATACTCGTTTCATAAATGTACTATTTGTGAGATAACACATAATATTATCTTAAAGAAAAAATGAATTCCCCTAAGAAGTCAAAATTGTAATTATAATATTTATAAATTGAATGCTCAAATTTTTATTTTTAAATATTCGAAATCAAATACAGCTTATATAAAATAAATGATTTTCATTTAAATTTATTTACATGACTCCTATAATTGATATTAAAAATTTATTAGTAACTTCATTAAAGCCTAAGATACTTCTTAATTTTGGATCAGTCAAAAGGTGGACATTGTAATATTTAGCCATTTAGTTTATATATATATATATATATATATATATATAGGTAGATATAATTTTTTCAACATTACTTTCACGAGCACAATATGGTAAATATTTATATGAGCAAGGTATAAATTTTGAAGTATCAATAAGTTAACGACTTTAGCTGTCTTTTCCCGAAAATTCAAAGTAAAGATAGGTGTGATTAACAGAACGATTTGTTAGAAATATGACAAGTTACTATTCCTAATATTAGTCCCACATCTAAAGATTTGTAAATAGGTGTGTTTTCTTAACTCTATAAAAGAAAATCACCTTATACTTTAGAAATTACCTCTTCAACATCTAATCTTCTATATTTGTGGAAATCCTTTAATTAGGATATCCTGTTGTAATACTTTGAGCATTCAGTAAAGCGGTCTGCTATTGTGGTGGGGCCCGGAGACGTAGGCAATATTGGCCGAACTCCGTTATCAATTCCGGTTTGTTCTTTCCTTTATATTTTGCTTTAGCTATTAAATTGCTGGTAATATTTTCATTGTTAGATAATATTCAATACTTGAGAGTTGGGTTTTATTCCGCTGTGTATTGTACTGTTTATTTGTATTGTATTATTCTATTATACTGTATTGGTAGAGTGATTATACATCAAGTAAGGTTCTGAATAAGGAAAGACTTGGGAACTCTTCCCTCTTTCCTGGGAACTGGTTTTGGCTAAGGAAAGACTTGGAACTTAAGTAGTTCATTTGTGACTCTCCTCTCTTTCCTGGGAACACAATTGGTGTATCGATTACAGAATCAATAGTATTTTAGTATAGTACTTATTCACAAATACAATACTATTTATTAGAGTATATCTTAGACATTAGATATACTTGTTTGTTTTCCCAACACGATTTATATATAAATGACTTGAGTGTCCATTGAGGCTTCTATCTCGCATATGATATGATAAGATTAAACTATTATTAACACGGAGAGAAATTAGATCATTAAAATTAAGAGCTATACTCAAAATCTAATTCAATGGAATTTTTAAGTTACGTGAATTTTTATTTTTTTATTTTAATAGAATTTAGTATATTTAATATAATTTCTTGAAATTCTATGTCATCGATTTGATATAATTTGTTAAATTTTTATTGAAATTAATAAAAATGGATAAAGAAAAACTTATATATATATATATAGAGAGAGAGAGAGAGAGAGATAAACTAATTATCTAGTGAACTTATTGATTGATGGTTTGGTCACTTTAGATTTTATACATTTTTGTATGCTTAGCTAGAAATATCTATGTATGTTATTACATGAATTTCTACATATAAAATTCTAAGTGAAGCTCTTCTACTACATGTTATAGTTTTATTGATAGTAAAATTTGAATAATAATTTAAAATTAAAATAAAGAACAAATTGCTTAGACAAATTTATACACCAAATCATATTCATGAGTAAGCTATAGTATAATTCATCATTATGGAGTAGATGCATTATATGAAATTTTATATCATAATTTTTTTGTGAAATTCGTTGAATTTATTAAAGTTTTTGTAATAAAATGAATAGAATAATTGTACATAAATATATATATATATATATATAAACAAATAAATATATATATATAAAATTATTATCATAAAAAAAGTTATTGTAACTAGGTTGAGAGAAATATATGATATTTTATTTTTTATTTTAATAGAATTTAGTATATTTAATATAATTTCTTGAAATTCTATGTCATCGATTTGATATAATTTGTTAAATTTTTATTGAAATTAATAAAAATGGATAAAGAAAAACTTATATATATATATATAGAGAGAGAGAGAGAGAGAGATAACTATTATTGAGTGAACTTATTGATTGATGGTTTAGTCACTTTAGATTTTAGATTTTATATGCTTTACTAGAAATAGCTATGTATGTTATTACATGAATTTTACATATGAAATTCTAAATGAAGCTCTTCTGCTACATGTTATAGTTGTATTGATAGTAAAATTTGAATAATAATTTAAAATTAAAATAAGAACAAATTGCTTAGGACAAATTTATACACCAAATCATATTCATGAGTAAGTTATAGTATAATTCATCATTTATGGAGTAGATTGAATTATATGAAATTTTTATATCATAATTTTTTTGTGAAATTCGTTGAATTTATTAAAGTTTTTGTAATAAAATGAATAGAATAATTTGTACATAAATATATATATATATATATATATAAACAAATCAATATATGCGTAGAAAATTATTATCGTAAGAAAAAAGATTATTGTAACTAGGTTGAGAGAAATGCATGATATTTTATTTTTTATTTTTATTAGTAATAAATAGATGGATTCTATGAAATTTCAAAAGGTCACGTTGAATTTGTGAAAAAATTGTTTCGTCATATTTTTTACCTCAAATTTCTTTAAATTCTATTAAAAATTGAAATTCATAAAATTTCTAAAACATTAGAATCTCCTAGAATAAATAAATTTTATATTAAGAACTTTTGATTTTGATGAATTTCATAAAATTCTATATTGAGAATATGTAAAATGTTGTGAAATTTTAAATTTTTTCAAATTCAATAATAAGTTGGACACCCTACGTGAAAAATAAGATAGTAGTATATTTGTACTTAATTACTTTAAAACATTAAAAAAAAAAATATATATATATAATACTCATTTAATAGATAGAAATAGATGGATTCTTTTTTTGTACTATCATGTTAAATTTTCACATATTTTAAAAGTTTAATTAAATTTAATCACTTAATGATAATTTATTGCTGAACTTTGAACCTAATTTTTGGGGAATAAAATGAAAGGGAAGGAAGAGTGTTGAGAGTACACGTAAACAGGGTTCGATTAGTTAGAACTGCGGTGCGATAGATAAGAAGCTTTTTTAGTTTGGTTTTGGTTCCTTGGCTTTGGACTTGGGTGGGCCCCACCTGATTTTCTTTTATGGTACACGCGCGACGTGGCCTCTCGTTTCTGAAAGTGACACGTGAGGGATTGCTTTCTCCCTTTCTCTCTTTCTCTCTCTTTTTCTTTTTTATTTTATTTTTTGGATAATTCTCTGCATTGTTGATCTCATCTCCCCCCGCCCCCTTATTTCCTTCAACTGACCGCTTCGATTTGTTTAATATGAAATTTTCTATTTTAATTTAAAAAATTTTAAAAATATTTTTGTTTATTTAAAATAAAATATTCAATTTTATTTTATTTCGAATTAATGTTTTCATTTTTATATTTATTTTATTTTTCATAAATGCCACAAATAATTTTTAAAATTGTAAGTGATTCATTCTCATTAACATATAAGGATGATATTGAAATAATTTTACCTATTTTTCTTTGTGCGAGATAAAAGTGAATATTTATTCTAAACTAATTAAGGAACACAAAATATTTTATCATGAAAAATTATCAAAATAAGGATTGTGGTGGAGCACACTCGTAAGCAAAGTTTGTATCCTTTAAATTGCAAAGTTAATTGTAAATTTGGATTAGAAATATATTTGTTTTTAAAAATAAAATTTTATTTTTCTCATTCAAAGACATTCACAGGAAAAAACCCTTTAATATGTCTACATCGAAAGTTTCTAGACAATGATTTATCTTCCAAGCAATCTTAATCAGATCCAAGGCACTAATTTTAATTCTTGACATTCTTTATTATGGGGTACTACGAACAAAACTAAAGATAACGGTAATGAATAGTCTTTCTTCCAACGAGAGATGATTATTATTAGTTACAATGTCCGGTGAATGCAATCTTTTTTACCTTCAATATGCATTTACGAAATGCAAATGTTTCAGTGTTCTTACATTCAATAAAGATTTTTTTAAATTTTTTTTATAAAGGATGCATTTTACTAATACATTAGCATGCCAATTTCTCCCCTAGACATAGTTGAAAGAAACGTATTTTCGAAATGTATTTTTATTTTGAAAATGTATTTAATATATATATATATATATATATATATTTAAATAGTATATTTTGCAAATGCATTCAAAAATGAAAAGAATGAACAACCAACTTATATGACCAAAAGTACTACTACTTCTGTGATAGGGTTATTTTCAATTTTTATTTGTCTCAAATTATAAATCATTTTCATTATTCAAAATATATATATATTTGCTAATTTATCAAAGTACTTATATTTAATGTGAAATTACTTGTATTTTAAAAATATATTTAATTTAACTTTGAAATGATAAATTGTGAACGTATTTTATAAAATATATTTATAATAATATTAATTATATTTTATTAATCAATGTAAAAATCATTAAAAACCTGTCAATTTGGGAGGGAACCATTATAGCATTATAGCACCGCTAGTTATAGCATTATAGCACCGCTAGTTAATCTACTTAGAATTATGACACCAAATAGGCACCTAATTTGGAGGAGAAGGGATCAAAATAAAAGTTAAGAGTTGAATTGGGATCTATGCGATATTAGATTATAAATTCTTATATATTCTTTTTAAAAAAACATAAATTCTTATAAATTTAAATGGTCATTCGTGAAAATAGAATAAATTTTAGAAAAAGTATATATATACACACATAGTTTATATTTAAAACTAAAAATATTAATATTCAATCTTTTTTGAAAAAAAAGAGAGTAAATTATAGAGGTACTCTAGTCTTAACTCTAGTTAATACTCTAAACGTTAGCTGGAGAGATTGATATGATGAAAAATGCTAAACATCAAGTTGTTCCACTAGTCTCTTGGCTCTTTCAAGTTCTATTATTATATTAAATAAAAAATAAATCCATGGGTTCTCTTTCAAAAACAAACTCATATTTTTTACAAATATGTTTTCAATCTTTCAGAGTTCTCTTGGTTCTTTCAAGTTTTGTTATTATATATTATTATATGCAATTTCAGAAACAAGAAAGGAAAAAACTAAAGAAAAAAAAACGATTATTTCCTTTATGCTTAACATAATAATAAATCAAAGGCATACACCACGAGAAGATTATTTTGACTCCAAGAAGACACCAAATTTGTAGGAGAAAGGGACCAAATTCAAAGTTAGAAAAAAAGTTGATGAATTGGGATCCATGAAAGGTCTGGTTCATGGTCTTTAGTCCAGCCTCGGTTTTGGGATCAAGCCGACTCTGCCGGACCAAGTTGCACCTTTTGCGTTCATATGGTTTTGAACCCAAAATGACTACTACCTATTGAGGGTTTTGTAATTACTACTAGTATTATTATAATTAGAATTGCATGTGACATCACACGTGGTATGCTAATAGATTAAAAGAATCATCAAGAAAATAAGTATAGAACTAGCTTTCTTTAATCATTAAATAACAAATTTTGAATGACTCATTGCTATGCTTGCACGCTTCCATGGCTCCTACCGATATCTTAGATTTGGTGTGTGCATGCAAGTTATGTACTTCGTCATTGCCAGCCATTGGTTCATATTGTAACATTCACCACAATATCCCATGCCCAAAAAGCAACGACAATCTACTTTTGATCTCATTTTGCTTGTCTTTCGTAGGGATATCCTGAAGACAAAGTTCCCTTGATAACCAGGAATGTAAATTGAAGGCCTCTTGATAATATACGATTTATGATAGACATTATCAAATATTCCATTGAAAATTTATTTAATCGTGAGATTGGATTATGTGGACTGAATAATTCTCCTCATATCAACTCGTCTATGTATATTGATGTTCAATTTGCTTGTTTTTCTTTGTGGAGGATGATGTCGAAGTCATGGAAGAAAGAATAAAGAATATTTTTAAATTAGTCAGTGATTAATCGAAATGTAAATTGAAGAATATATAAGAATGATAAGAATTTAAAAAGTATAATTAAATGATTAATGCACAAAGTGATAAAAACTTAAATGATATAACAAGTAAAATACATATTCATGAGTTCGATTCTATTTATAATTCTCCTCGCGTCATGCCTTACCAATTTATTTATGTATATGGAGGCTCAATTTGCTTGATTTTTTACGTGGAGGATGATGTCGGAAGCCATGGAAGATGACGGTCCGACATTGAAGCCCTTGCCAGTCGGAACCATGGTAACGTTAATGTCCAAAGATGCCATCTTCCCACCTCGATCTGATAGATCCATCTTCATTCTAAAACAAAAAAAATATGCCAAGAAAGTTAAAGCAATTTGTCCTGCCTATGAAATTGGCAAATTGCAATTTTGCTATGATTTTTAGTTGTAGGAAAGAATAAAATAGGTATGATGACTCTTTGTATTGTCACCTGTAAAAGGAAAGTTTATTGATATTATAATGTTTGAGGACCAAAATACCACTATGATAAGCACTTAACGTTAACGGAAGGGTAAAACGTACATAACTTTTTGTGAGTTTGGAGGGTAAAAGTCGGATAAAAAGAATTAGAGGTACAAATCAAAATTTTAAAAAGTCTAGAGATAGTTGACACTTTTACCTTTTTTAAAAGAAAATATATATTTTATCTTTAAATTAATTTTACAATTTTTTTATCAGGTCATTGGTCTCTCTCATCTCATAATATAAGTTTTCAATCTCGCTACTTTACTAGAAAAATGTGTTGATGGGATAGATATCTTGATAGTTATATCGAATTTCTAATATTTTAATAAGATGATGATAATACTCATTTTTTATATTAATTTTTGACATTTCGAATCTCTACGTAAACTATCAACTTCAAATATTTAAATAAGATTATGATAATACTCATTTTTTTATATTACTTTATATATTTCAAATCTTCTATGATAATTTTTGTGTCATGTTTTGAAATATTTCCATGTTTTTATTACAGTAGGTATAAACATGTTTGATGGATGAATGGAGGAGCGAAAGAAGTATCATGTTTATACTCTTCACTCCTCCATTCATCCTTCTTTCTTTTTAAAAAAGATGAAGTATAAATATTTTTTATTCTTTTTTAAGTTGAATTAATTAAGTTTAATATTTTTAATCACATCAGTAATAATAATTATAGACGATGATTTTAAAAAAGCTACAAAAGACTCAAATTGAGTTTATGAGAACAAATAATTCACCACACTTAAAACTTTATTTGTCACATTTTAAGCTACGTAACTCTCTCTAATCTTTTTATTTTATAATTTTTTTCCTTCTAATTTAGAGCATTCGATATTTCACTTTTAGTATGACTAATTCGATTAAATTAGATTTCACCTACATAATGTATTCTTAGTTGAAAAAAAAAATTGAGTTAGAGTTTTTTTTAAAAATTTTTTTATTTTAAATGTGATTCGACAAATAAGAGGATTGAGATAGACTACTCTTGAGCTCTACAATACTGTTTCAATCGAATCGAGGAGAAGTTTTTTTTTTTTAAAAAAAAAATTGTCGGGCATGAATAATATACTTGCTTTTCCATTTTCTTCAGAGAAAAAAAATATTAAAAATGTACCCAATCAAAAGTAATTAGGAAAGAGTCTTTATTTGTGATTCTTATTTTATGTTTCATTCGAAGTTCTAAACTAGAGAAAAATAATAAATCAACAATTTATATTTTATTTTAGATTTGAAGAATATTTTGATTTATTGAGGATTATGATTTTGATTACTAAAAAATGAAACAGGAAAAGGTAAAATATATCTTCTTCTTTTTCTTTTTGGCCCGGGAGGGGTTGGGAGGAAAAAGAAAAAGATTAAAGGAAGTCAATATTTGATACCAATGTTCCTAAAAGAACATGATAGTTTTGATCATTGCTAAAACATTCTCATTAACCTTTTTTTTTTTTTTAATGTCTTGTACTTATCTTCCTTAATGGGAGAGAGATAAAAGAAAAAAAATAAAGGGAGGGAGGAACCTCATCATAGTTATCTAAACATTTCTCCAGTTTAGATTCCAAACTGACTTGAAATATTTTGATTTCCCATTGAATTGGATCAAATTCGTCTATATTCGATATACTATAAATAATTGAAAAACATTAATCACAACTTAGAGATGCATATATATTTTAAAAAGGTATTGTAAACTTTATCAAAAGAAGTAAAACTATATAAATGTGATTGTTCAAAGAAAAAATAAATACTTAATCAATTTTATAATTTTGTTCTTTATTAATCAAGACAATACTGAATGTAGTTGCCTTCTCAAAATCTAATATGCAAGAATGTCAGAATTAAGAAGCTAATCAAAATTCTAAACTAATTTTTTTAAAAAAATCTTAACTAACTGTAATTTGGGAAAATGAACTCTATCAAAGTTTGGAAATAAAATAAAAATAAATAGAAAATATTTGGCCTCTTTTGATAACTCCATGTGGAAGGAATGCATCAACCTAGAAATAATAACACAAACATCAGTAACATGCATAACATGATAAATATTTATCAACTAATCCTCAACCAAAATTTAAAGGTGGATAAAAATAAAGAGGGAAAATGAGTTAGAATCAGGATGTGTGGTCATGATTTAATCAAGATAAGTATTTTCAATGTACAAATATCAATATAAAAATAAAAAATATCACACGATAATTAATAATTATAATATCAATATAAATAAGTTGAATTTTAAAAATTATTTTCAATATATAATATTATTGATCAATTATATTTTACGCCGTGAAATTTATATTGAAAATAAAAATTTGATAGTATATTTGACTTTAATAATTACATAACTTTTTCTTATATTAATGTTTTGCATTTAAAATGTTATTAATCCTCGTCATCGTTCTTATCTCATGCTTAAGTGTCTTATTATATTAATTATTATAGTTTTTTTTGATAAAAAATATTAATAGATAATAATAAATTCCCCAGAGTAAAATAAATATAATTGTGAATAAAAAAAAGTTATATTTCCGCCCATGGACTCGTGCAATGCAATCACCTCCCAATCCCCGCTTTTGACCTTTGACTGGGAAGGCACGTGCGCGGCATCTTTTGACTGATATCTCGAGGATTCTGGGGGAGACACGCACGTGCGCTTTCTGTCTAGAGCAAAAAAAATAATTATGGATAGCATACATATTTATTCTTTTAATAATTTGTTTAAGGAGAAAAGAAAAACTTTGGTAGGATCTGATTAGGGAGAATAATGGTACATCATTATTAATTCTGTGATTCTGCCATGTAAGGAAGGAGACAGATTATAATTCATTTTGTCCTAGTAAGGTCCCACTTGGAATATTATTGAAGCTATGTGATTGATTTAATGATGATCATGATGAGAAATGCAGCCTAAACAATCACATATTGGCAAGGTAGCAAATATTTTCTTGGCCCTAATTGAATTATGAATACCTAAATTTATACTTTAAAAATGTTCATAATCTAAAATTATACTTTCATATATTTTCTATTTAAATTTATAGTAATAATCTTTTTAAAAGATGTATTAACTCACGAGATTCAGTCAATAATGATAAAATAATTAAGAGCATTTTAGAAACAAAAAAATGTTTGTTAGTATATGTAAAAATAAATCTTTTTACTTGTTCCATTATCAATCCATATTTTTAATATTATTTTTACTTCTTTTTTTCAATAACAAAACTAAGGATGATAATTTTCCATCAAGAGTCGAGACTCGATCCACTCCACCGTGAATGAAGGTTTCCTTCAATCTTCAAAGCAGAGACACGAGATAGTGCCAAGGACAGAGAAGGGCAGGAATAACTGATAAGGTGTGACATGAAGCCACTTTTATGTTCTAATAAATCCAAGGCAAATTCAACTAGTAAATGAATTGGTACATTTCCAAATTGTTTGATAAAATTTTTAGTGTTTTAGCAAGGAGACATGATGAAAAAAGGAGTAGAAAAAGCATCAAGAGTTTCACTTAAATTTAAGAGAGGATGTGTTCATATATTCTCTGAAATTTCAATATTTTTAAAAAATAAAAATATTTGCTCAATATAAATATTTATAGCTAATTCCGCTGATTTGGCCCATTGTCCCCAAACTCTTCAACCTCACTTGTTGATGGGCCTTCCAGTTTGCACTCCTATGAGAAGACCAAAGAGGTCAGCAAGCTTTATTTATTTATTTATTATTATTAATTTGTCAAATTGTCTTGGGACAAAATTGTAGGAAAGCATTTTGACATCAAGATGGTTATTGGTGCTTTTTTAAGAATCGAAAATAGCTTATGAGTATTAAAAAAAATAAGATAATTATAAATTTTTTAAATGAAATGAAAATAGTTTGAGTATATTTTGTGAGTTTCTTTATTACTATTTTAACATGTCAAAATCACATATCTATATCAAATATTTTGTGGCAGGGATATTTTTTGTACCACCAAAACCAGGCCGAGGAAGACATTAGCTTATATATATCCTATACATTTTTCTTGTTATTAAATGATGTTAATTCTGAAAATATGTCCCTATTCTTCTTACCCACAACTAAAAACCACCATATCAAGTGACAGATAGATATAAGAAATTAGTCAAAAATATATAAAAAAAGAAGATTAATTGTATAATTGAATAATCATAATTAGGGTAAAAGTATTTTTTATCCCTTTATTTTGAAATAAAGTTTCTAGTAACTTCCACATAATTTTTTTGCCTTTAAAAAAAAGAAAAAGAAACCTACTACATCAATTTCTTGAATTGGGCCAGGCTCCTAAGTCCAAACCTATATGGTCCAAAGCCTCCTTATATGTAACATGTTGAGCCAGGGAAAATGTTAATTAAGGATATGGAGATGCGGGGAATCGAACCCCGTGCCTCTCGCATGCGAAGCGAGCGCTCTACCATATGAGCTACATCCCCATTTGAGCTTAAGTGTAAATATTAAACTATTGGACAATATATTTGACAATATGTTCACAAATGGATGAAATTCTCACTCCAAATCAAATATCTTTTGAAATTGAAACATAACCTTATTACACAGTAATGTAATTATCATTTTTGTTAATATTTTACAGATTATATAGCACATGATAGGATTTATCTAATACAAACTCTCGAATAGCAATTATCAAAAGATCACTTATGGATCAAGTATTACCCAAATTCTAGTCGATTTTTTTTTTTTCCAGAGAAAAGAGATTTTCTCTATGAAAATAGTTGAACAATCTGTAGTCACGGTCACAACTATGTGATTGTATAACAAACATCTAATCGAAAATCTTGATTGCTAAATAAAATTACAAATCACCATTGATGATATAAAAAATTTCTCAAATTTTGGTGATTAAATTTATTTTTGTCAACACCTTTTATGATAGTCAAATTCCATATTGATAATTCATGAGATTATGATATGATACATGATAATGAGTCTAAGTACATATTGTTAATTTGAAATATTAATTTTAACATAACGAAGACGATTGCTGCATAATTGAGCATAATTGACTATGAAATCTGCCAAACCTATAATTGCATCGTAAGCTCGAGGGCACGGGTGAAACGTGACACCTTTGCTTCAAACCCCTTTGTCCATCACACAAAAGGAACTTTCTCGACAATTTTGCATATACAATACCATAATCAGCATTTTCTTCACTAATTTTTCATCAAAGATCTCTGTTAACATAAACAAGGAATTTTCTTGGCAATTTTATGTCTATCAAGACACCATTCTTGACTTGGAGGTCTTGCAAAATATCCATTGGAATTGTACATAGTCATTGACACAAGTGGATAAGTTTGCTTCTTCCTACGTTCCTCTTTTAAAAACCACATTTATTAAATTTATATGAATTGAATCTTACTTAACTCTGAAATGACATTAATAATCACGCGTAGAATATGTTCAAAATACAACAAATCATATTAATTACTATAAGTCATTTTCAACCGTTGATGTGATTTAAATTGAACATTTTATGGCAACAAATTCTTATAATCATATTCATTCCAGATGTCATGTTGGGATATTTCCTTTACCTCTTTATTTGACCACAAAAAAGAAAAAAACCAAAAACAAAAATGCATGTTTAGGATCTAAATATATTTTTAAAAACTCATTTAAATTATCTATTTTACAATGAAATGACTTGAAATACCAAACTGGCCCCAGTAAAATGGTCCATGTGTATAGTACATGCATGCATTGCTAGAACATACATTATTGTCACTAAAGAGGACTGGTACAAGAGCTTTGAAAATGTTAAGGGTGTGTTTGAGTAATGAGTTTTAAGAAGGATTTTCCTTTTAATTCAGTATTTGTAAAATCCACACTATAAAAATCTTGTTTAGATAATTTGATGAGATGAGTTTCTAAAATTACAGACTTTTTTATAAGGATTTTTAATCCTATCAAAACCATGATTTAAAAACCACTTAAATAAGTGTTTTTTTTTCTTCTAAATCCCACTACTGAAATTGGATAAACATTCTCTTTATCTCATTTTATTATTTTTATATTTATATATTATCATAATTATAAAGGTTTCACATATCTATAATTATGAAAATTTAACTTTTTCAAAAAATTGACAACTTTTATTTTTTTGAAGTTTCCAAACAAGTAATTTTAAAATTTTGAACTTTTGAAAATTGTCATTTTAAAGCGTTTCATTTCAAATGTCTTAAGAATTTAAAAATATCCCGTCCAAACACACTTTAAAAGATTTTTTTTATATAAAGGAAAAGGCTAGTAATTTTCCTTTTAATTTTATGACATGATAAGTTTTTTTTTTTAAAAAGAAACTTAAATTGTTACAAGAGAGAAAAAAAGGTAGAGTATATTTGAACTTCAAGGATTTTTTTTTTGAAATATATGATAATAAACTCATGATATTATAATTTTAAGAGATCAATTACGCATTACATTGAATCTGATTATCTAATAAAACTACCTACTTGGTATCATTTTTTTAATAGAAGGCACGTACGTTGTCAAAGATGTTATAATAATCTCATTCGACACCCGCTCTAATAATAATAATAATAATAAGAATAAGAAAGAGGAAAGCGCAATGTGATTTCTTAATTGAGGTGACTTGAATTGATCGGCCTTCCAATTATAATATACAATGAAAATTTTGTCTGTTATGTAAGAAAATCATGTTTAATTAATCAACACAATTTTAGTTATCCTCCTTTCTCTCCCTCTCCCTTGGAGAATATCCTAGGATATCCACAAATTATATATGGATTGTGTCACTTTCATTTGCAAAAGAAAATTTATATTGATCTTAATAAGAATTAGTCCACGCTATGACAGTGTGTGTGTGTGTATATATATATATATATATATATATATATATATATATATTAAGATTTTACTAGAATTATCTTGCTGTTGGTGTACTAGTATATATATATATATATATATATATATATATATATTAAGATTTTACTAGAATTATCTTGCTGTTGGTGTACTAGTATTGCCGGTCAAAAATAGACTCTGACCCTTGGAGCATTAAAAAAAGAGAGGATGATTGGTACCTTGGAGATATAGAATAACTTACTAATGAAGCAATTAATTCGTAGTTCGAAAGAATCCAAGTCTTAATCACAATAGGGGAAAAAAAATGATGTGTATGGGTTTAATGTTTTGAAGTTATTAAATTGATCTAAAATAATAAATAGTGATTATTCTTATGGATTTAGTAAAAACTTGTTATACCATAAAAAATATTGGGTTTTTTAAAAGAAAAGTTGATACTAGTATATTTGAATTATAGGATAACCCATTTTAATAAAATTAAGTTTCTAGAACTTAATTTGAATTAATTAATGGTATACATAGTTTGTCATTTAATTCAAATATTTTGTGTAATCAAACTCTTCGACACACATCAAGGTTGAGGTCAATCAATAGAAATTAAGGAAATGGCTTGATCAAGCAAGGGAATCCTCGGATCAAATCAAATTCTCAAATTTGATAATTTTATAGAGATTTGACAAATTTTATAAAATTAATAAAATATTTAATTGTCACTTTTTTTTCTTCATATTTTTATAGACAAGAAATTTATATGTATAACATATTTTTGGTTCAGAGTACTTCCAAACATTTGATTATAGAAGACGTTTTCGTTGAATTTTCTCTTTTCCTTAAACATGAAAAGGAAACAAATTAATAGATTATTTGATACATCTTGATAGAAAATATTACCTTGACTTACATTTGATAACTTTTGACCAAAAAAGGATAACCCTTGACTTGTACCATTGAAGGGATCTCATTTGTCCTAACACTCATGTTAATATTTAAATTTAGTATAAGAATTAATGAGAGTTTTTTAACTTTTTAAAAAAACTATCATAATATTCTAGTTATTAATATGATTAGTTGAGAAACTTCATGAGTCAATGAAAAAGTGGATAAAAAAAAAATACTAATTGTTTTAAGAAAGTGAATGTCAAATTCAAGATATATCAAAATAGAAATATATACATTCAATTTCATATTGATAAGTAATATTTCTTGACAAAGAAAATCATGTGCAACATTGGGTGGAAAATACTTACATATATTCGATTTTCATAACTTATCACATAAAAAAATTATATTCCTTTTTTTTATTTATTGAAAACACGGGAAAGTTTTATTGCTCAAGCCAAGAAAATGTACAAAAACCATCTTATATGGAATTGTAATTTTGAAGTTTTTTTATATTCAACATTAGGCTAAAGTTGGAATAATGAAGTCCAAAGTCCAAATTTGGCACACTTGCTAGCAAACATATAAAATAACATAATGCAAAGCCAAAATTTCTTCAAAAAGCAACCTTTTTGAAAATTAAGCATGGTTAACATGCCATTGAACAAAATTCAAAACTATATACACAAACTCTCCCTTCACTTTTTCCTTTATTCAAAATTTTTCACACTTGACTAAATTCATTTTCTTTCAATAAGGTTCAAGATTTGCCAGCTAAATTATTACTTTTTGTCATTTTCATGTGACATCTCCTAGCCAAGTGTTGGACACAATACTATGTCATCTTCCCATAAAGATAAATTTCCTTTTTCTTAGTACACAAGAAGTGCAAGAAGTGAATGATCCTTTATGGAAATGGAAATTCTCTCTGCAGAAAAGATATATGTAGCCGTTGGAGCTGATCTGCATGATGGATTTACAACACTAGAATGGGTGTTAAAGAAGTGGGATTCTCATTCTCTCAGTGTTGTGATTCTTTATGCTGGTAATAGTATATGCAAAGACTATGTTTATACACCAAGTAAGCTGTAAAAATTGACTTCTGAATTTTCTTCATTTTTTGTAAGGATTTTGTTTTTTGGCTGCAGCTACTGATATGTGTGATTTGTAGTTGGAAAAATGCTTGCAAGCTCTGTATGTGAGGAAAAACTGCAGAATCTTGACAAGTCCGAGGAAGCAAAAACCGACAAGATTCTTGCCAACTATGTAGCTTTTTGTGGCAAGGTTTGATTCATATGCCTTACTTGGGAGTTGGGATATGTTCAGAAAGCTGTTTTCTTGACATGTTCTGGTCTGATTTCTTGTTTCTTTACAGGTTAAAGTTGAAGGCATCAAAATTGATAGATTTGATGAACCCCTTCACAAAGTCTTAGTAGAATTGATATCAAGTCTTGGGATAACCAAATTAGTCATGGCTTTTTCATTCTTGAAATTTTCATCATGGTTTGCACATTTCTCATTATCTGGCTCTGTCCAAATTTGTGTTCATTTGAGGAATTAACAGTGCCAAGGCAACATTTTGGTTGTTTTTTCATTGTCTGGTTTGATTATGTGTAGGAAATCAAAGAGTGCAATAAGTGCAGCATTCCATGTCCATCGACAAAAGCCCGGCTTCTGTAACTTATCTGTTATTTGTGGAGGAAAACAAGTTTTTATAAGGGAAGAAAACAATGATGGAATTATAGAGGATGATCAGGGAGTCATGGTCTCAAAGTTGAGAGAAAGGATCAGGTTCAGAGGTTGGTTAGGGAAAATGTTTCCTGAAAATACCTATGGGAAAAATCCCCGTGATTCTCCTTCTTCATCAGCTAGCTCAAGTTCACCTGATCAGTGGGAGAAGTACAGTGAAGAGATTGAACGTTATTTCGATCAATTATCGATTTCCAATGCAAATGAAGGCGATCCCAAGACTGCAGATGACACCTTGGTTAGAAATCAACCAGAGCAAAATTTGCCAGAGAATATGGTAGGAACTGATATTCTGTATAGAATTCTGTAGTGTAAATTTAGTTTGGTGTTGGATTCACTCGTTCATCAAATCCAATTTGATTTCGTCTACTAATAAAGTTCTTTACCTTATCTCTGTGTTTTTGACTGCATTAGCATTTGATAGTGATATGGTGCAAAATAGTGTGAAATTTGTAAGGGTTGCCCTGATTTCTGTGAATCTTGCCTTTTCAGTTTTTATCTTTTCTGAAGATCGAATTGCTTATCCTCTATTGGGCTTCAGTAATAAAACACATTCTTTGGGTTTGAATCATTAGGCTGCAGCAGAAAAGATTGAAACTTTGAAGATCAAGATCCGGAATAATCAAGAAGAAGCGAAGGGCAATGCTGAGAGATGCACAAGAGCCAAATGGGCTATTGATTTATGTACTAGAAGGGTAATTTTTTGGTATTCAGGTCTTACTGAAAATATGTTTGATTTACTCTCACTGCACCATCAAGAACCTAACTTATCTTTCATTCTGTTTAGGGCGAGGAACTTCAATTTCTTATTGAGGAAGAACATGCAAAGAGGATGGGTTTACAGAAAGACTTAGAAATCACAAAGGAAGAACTCTATGAACTTCAGAGTGAAGTTGAGGAAAAGAGGAGTAAACTGAACTCAATTCTTGAACTTCAAAGAGAGCTTTCAAACAAGCTCCAGTTATCTTCATTAGCAAAATCGAGTGCTGAAAGGCAAGTAGAGAGGGCAGTGTGCAGTAGAGTTGAAATGGTTCAGGGAATTGAGGAGTTGATAAGGCAAAGGGATGTTTTGCAGCGTAGAATTGAATTCTGTAAAGAAAAAGACGCTATAAGCATGGCTAACAGAATAGGTGACTTTAATTTTGATTATAGGAAGTACACTGCTGCAGAAATTAGAGCTGCCACTGATGATTTTTCAGAACGTTTGAGGTTGAAATCAACTGGAGAAAGGGGAAATGTCTATAAAGGACGCATCAATCAAACAATAATGGCTATCAAACTGCTTGATTCTGCTGATGGACTTTCTCAAGAAGCTTTCCAAGAGAAGGTGAGGTTTCATTTCTAGCTGATCTTTATTGTTCAGGGTACTAGTCTGATGAGAAATTTATTAGCTTTCCACATAATGCAGGTTAAGCTCCTTAGCCACATCAGGCATCCTCATATCCTTGGTATGATTGGATTCTGCACTGAGCTAAAATGTGTTGTCTTTGAATACTTGCAAAATGGTTGCCTAAGAGACACATTATTCTCAAACCCCAGAAGTCATAAAGGAAGAAAACTGTCCCTCAGTTGGCATGCTCGAATAAGGATTGCAGCCGAGGTTTGTACAGGGCTGAGTTTCCTTCACAAGGAGAAGCCTAGACCCATAGTTCATGGCAACCTCAATCCCTCCAAGATCCTGCTTGATAAGAACAATGTCGCAAAAATATATGGTTTTAAGCCTGGGTGGAACAATGATGAATCTGATATCAAATCAGATATTCGGGCCTTTGGCACCTTGCTTCTGCAACTTCTCACAGGAAGGAATTGGCCAAGGCTTAGTGAAGAGGCAATATTGATGGATAGTACTATGCTTGCTGGATCCCTGGATAAAATGGCTGGAGAATGGCCATTGGATTTGGCTGTGGAGCTTGGTGGAATAGCAAAGTGCTGCTTGTGCAGCGGTGAAAACCAGGAAAAGGAATTCAGCAGCAAGTTACTGATGAGATGGATTGATAAGATTAGAAGAAAAGCTGATGAGCTACTGGCAAATGGAGACTTTGCTGTGGCAGCTGAAGCAAATGAAAGCACAGAAACCCCAAGCCATGTACCGAGAATATTCTTCTGCCCCATATATAAGGTAGCAACTGAGTTTCCCCAAGTTTAGTTAATGTGTTACATTATCAAAGAAGAATGTAAATTATACACAACAATTTGCACAAAAGAAAGGTGGGATAAATATCAAACTGCACAAGTATAATGTGATTTATTCTGCATTTCCTGTATGCAGGAAGTTATGAAAAATCCACATCTCGCAGCAGATGGATTTTCATATGAGTTTGAGGCAATAGAAGAATGGCTGAGGACAGGGCACACATCACCAATGACAAACTTGAAGCTCAAGCACAAGCTCCTCACTCCCAATCGCTCTCTTCGGTCACTAATTCAGGATTGGCACAATAAAAGAACAATTTCTTACACCTAATAAGTAATAATGCAAGATGAATTTGAAACTAAATTCTTTGTACCCATAAATCTTGATATAAATCAGGAATTGCCAACAATAGAGGATCAGTTCAACAAAATGGTAGATTTTGACAGAAATCAGGTTTGAGGATGTATCTCTTCTCTAAGCATCATGTTCTTCCTGTATATGCCATTTACTTGCCTATGTTATCGTTATGGATGGCCGACTATAGGGCTTTCATTTCCAACAGGGAACTCTTTCTCATCTGACATGTATTATAACAGCCAAGAGAGATGAGAATCAAATATTTAACAAACCAAATAAGGCAGAATATGCAACATAAATATCCTTTCTGTATAAGACACTTAACCATTGAGGTAATATGAATTAATTCATGTGATGTTTCATGTACAAAACAATTACCTACATTTTCTGTTGGACAATATATGCATTTCTGATCTGAACAAGGAAACGAATTGTGTATATCTGTATGCTGCTATGCTAGACTAAAGCACAATCTGGACTATAATTCTGATAGGAAAGTACTTCTGCACATTGTCACACCCCCAAACATTTTGCCCAATGGAAAACACGAGCTACTTTCTGTGGCACGGAATAGTCTGAAAGGGAAGAAGGATTCGTCATTATATCTTCAGCACTTGACCATATGTACACTCCTCTTTCTTGCCGACTACCTGGGACTGTGTTATCCAGTAGAAATGCCACAAAAAATGTCACCACCAAGTTCAGGGACAGCAGTGCATTTAAGGCAAAGTCAAACTGGTGGCAGAAAACAAAGAGAGTGTATCTCTCAGGCTTCATTGTTACACAAAATATAAGGTAAAGAATGCAGCTTGCATGCTTATGTTGAGAGAGTTAAGTTCAGTAGAAGAAAAGGCAGTTTGTTAGAGATTAAATGAACAACTGATTCACGTGCTATGTTGGCCCAACAATGTATCTATTCGAAACATTTGATAATTCCACATGAATGCATTTTGTGCTTTCAATGGTTGACATGGTTACATTTAGCTACTGATGATCTCAATTAGAATCTCTTGCTCAAAATCTGATGGCACTACATTCCAAGTTTTCATTACAAAAGCTGATTTGTGCTTATGTTAGAAATAATACAAATGATTTCTCTATGCATTTCGTTATATCAGGACTCCCAGTGGAAGGATAATGGATGAAAAAGGTCAGAGGTTACTCACTTCTCTACTGCCAGTATGCACGGGTCCATCTGATGCAGCTCCGTAAGGAACAAGATAACTGGGCAGTATCAAGTTGGTCTGAGGCTGATACTGCTGAATATAAGCTGGGATGGATAAACCAAGAAACAGCGAAGCACCAACAATCATTATATTCCGGAAACTACCTGTCTGAGTATACTGCAGTGTAGAGAGGCCCAATGTAACAATCAGAGCCCACGTGAAGCACAGCACTGCAGCAGCTAAAGCCAATGGTATAGAAGCAAGAACAGCCCCCACTTTGCCTATTAATGCGAGTGAAGAATCAAGCAAGTGAAGAAATTAGCAATGCTAGTATTTTATGAGGATCACAAGACATATATACATCAAAGGAAGCCAAACCAACAGTGCATCATTGGGATGACTAATCAATACTCCATCAACTAGTGCATCAAGAAATTGCTACTAATGACACTCAATGCATGTGTAAAATGTTATACCTATGAATGAGAAGAAGAGCATGAAAAGCGCTCCAAGTCCCACAGCCCTTCTGCTAGCTACCCTTGTCACTGCAATGGTGTGCACATTTTCTGTCAAGGTGGTTGACCCTGTCCCTGAGCCCCAAAGACCCGCCAACACACTGCAGAAACCTTCAAAACCAATTCCTCTGCTAACAATGCCAGAAGTTGGAGGCTTCAGATTAATGCTCACAGATGTTGTGTGATACGTACCAACCTGTAATTAACAGATTCTGCATTAGTCAAAAAAAATATAAAAAGCAACATATAACAAATCAGTGATCTAACTGCATAAAATTTCCCATTCAATCTGACACATACATAATATAAAGATTGATGATATTATATAATTGAGAAAAACACAAGGAAACCACATATTTGAATGACTTATTTATTACTAAACCTTCTATTTCTCCCTCCTCATGGAGGTCATTTATGTAGGTTATCATTGTCTAGACTTTCACACTCAGATGCTTACCATGAGGCTGAATGGTGATAAATGATTTTAATGGTTTAAGTAACTCAGCAAGCAGAACTTAAAATGCACTATCTATTTGATAAGATATTAGATATCATTAATTGAAATGATAAAAGAGTAGACATGATAATTCCAAATTTTTGAAAAAGTAGCTTAAACAAGAGATGCAAAAGTTTTCACAATGACATTGCAATTTCTATTACCCAATTGCAAATTACTGACCGAGTCAACTGATGCCACAAGGGACACAAAGATCATGATGATTGAAGTCCTCAGCCGGAAAATAGGAATACCCCATTGCAGGGGATAAGGTATCCTCACCCATGCAGCAGTTCTCATTGCATTTGAAACATCTGTTCTACAATGTTGCATTGTATATGCATGCCTTCTACAGGCATCAATAAGCATATTGGAACTTGGAATGGCAGGGCTACAGCCTTTGTAATTATATGCCCCACCAGCGGTCAGAAAGAAAGCATATGCCCATATCATTACTACACTCAAGGGTACCTGCAAATTTTGGAATATCATTAGATGGTTATAGAAGGGAAAAGAGCACTCTAGATAAACTGAATAAAATATCACTTTATGAAAAAATTGCCTATTAGAAAAACAACTTCATGAAACTAATGCAATGATAGAATCAAATAATTGTCATATGTGAAGGACGGTACAAAATCTTAGGAATTACGCTGATCCAACAGGATAACTACGCACTGAACTGAAAGCACCTACCGCATAGATTCGAAAGACCCTGTTACCAAACACGGATATCCGTTGAAGGTACTGCACAAAGGGAGATGAGTTTCATTAGTGGGAATCTCATGAAAATGAAATGCAAGTCCTTAAAAATTTCTGCCTTTATGGTTCCATGTGCAGATGCATAAATCACAGGTAAGCCTTCAACTTTGTGGGGGAAAAAAAAGAACAATAAAAATCATCACTGTCAAAAGAGATATATACAGATAGCCAGTACATAATTTGCTCGAGCAAAATAGAATTACTTGAGCATAAATTCAGAGAAATTATGCTAATCAATCATCATTAGAAAGTTTATTCAAAAGGATGCTTACCAAGGTAAAAACTAGAACAAGAACTATCAGGGGAAGACTGATTTCCACACAGCTACCAGCCTGAGGAAAGCCATAGCTAAAAAATGCTAAGCCAACTACAGCAACAGTTGGAGCAACCACAACTGGGTTAATTAATCTGCAATATTTCATTAATGATGAGTTGCTCACCATGGTTATTCTGGAAGAAACTTGTCTCAAATGATTTTATATACTTAAGAAGACAAACTTTGAGTAGTACATGATAAGAACAGAAAATAATTAGGTAGGCAATTACATTGATAGCTATCAAAATATTATGATTCTCAGAGACTGAATAAAGGGAACTAGGAAATGAAGATTTCGTTAAGTTTAGAGCCCTATGATTAGTACAAGAGTTGCCATGTACTGAGATTATTTTCAGCAACTGATCACAGAACCAACCAATACCCCCCCCCCAGCCCTGCCCCTAGTTTCCACTAGGAGAAAAAAAAAATGGAAAAAAAAATTACATTAAAAACTAAAAGAAAGAGGGAAAAGGAGTTACCTTAATAAGAGAGACATCAAACCACTGAAGCCCAAGATGCTCTGGAAAATTGAACCAACAATTATAGCCCCCTGAAGTTCCCTCATTATATGCCTGAATTTCTGCAGATGACAAATTATGCATTAGGAAAGATTGAACAAAATCATTAAGTTATGGAAGGATGGAACAACTTATCCATAATTTCTGATGTATATAAATCTAAATCATCTCAACAATGAAAACAAAGGGCTTTTTGTTAGAATACATTTTTGTGTTACTATCCTTTTCCTAATTGGAGATAAATTAAAAATTTGTCCTGCAAATTCTTATCACTGAAGCTCTGAGACCTAACTTGGAACTTGCAAGAAACAGAAAATTAAAATGACACAAGTTGGATAATTCCTTAACTTGAATGCATTTAAGAATTAATGTGAAAAACAGACAGAAAGCTTTGGACATTGAATATCTAAGAGACTAAGACAAGACAATATCCAAGACAACAGTTGTCAAGGCTTCTGGGAGGAAATGACAAGTCTGTAAAGACAGTTTTCTAGCATCAGCTACATTTTATGTACAACCCTTTTTTGACACAAGGTCTGGGGGATACATAGAATTCTCAGGCAAAAAAACTTACATGTTCAGTAAGGTTCCGATGCTCTCGAGAATTCATGATAACTAATGCAGGAGCAAGATAAACAAAAGAACTCCCTTGAACCAGTGGGAGTCGGGTCCCAAAATATAAGTTGAGAACAGTGGAAATGCCTGAGACTAGCAGCATTGTGGAAATTAAAGTGGCTGTATCCTTCTGTTAGTCATTACAGATGGAAAAAAAAGAAGAAGAAAACAAGTGAGCCCTTTATTAGATACATGTATCTAAGTTGAAGTTAAAAGTTCATAAAAGAAATTCTTACATCAGATCCGCCCATGGCAGGTACCATAATTAAAGGTGTGAATATAAGTGAACCAGCCAATGACAAAAAGTGTTGCAGACCATAAAATATGAGAAGTACTGCAGTTTGACATTCAAGATAAAAATCAGATGAATAAGTCAGTAGAAATTCCCCCAAAGACATTTGACAAATAATATCTTACCCATGAGGGAAAGCTGCCAATTAAGTTAAGAAAGCATTATACATGTCAGTTGAAAATGAATCAGAAATACTATGGTATTTGGTATGCTCAATTTGCACATAAAAGATCAACGCCTGACGGCAATGGAGAGACTTAGAGTAAATCATTGACACTATGACGTACTCTATTACTTGAAAAATAGTCCAATTACACTACTGCAAGATTATTATCCTTGATAATCAATTTTTATCAGGGAGCATATTACTACTGGAGTTTTAAAGCTCAAATTTCTGTCAGAAAGAGAACAAAATCCAGTCATCCATTCCACCATAAAGTGGACATTAAGAAAATTTACAATTTAGAAGGGGCTAGCATCAGAAAACTTGATATGAATATCCTGTTTTTATGTTATTCTTATTTCTTCTCCTACTAAAGTGGGAGAGACCAAGTTCTATCAAAGAAACAATTGGACACTAATGATGTACAGAGTCAAAAGGCAAGGGAAATATTCCTCCAGGTATTTCGTTAAATTCATTTATATCTCAATGTGAATACTAAGCTAGTTTTTTTAATGAATAAAGATATCCAGTATAAGGAAACTATAAAATGAGATAAATAGAAAGATTAGACAACTCAGGTTGGACATTCAAAGATTCTACTAAGCTCTGAAGGAAACAAGACTAAAGCTGCCTATAAGATATCCAGTAAAAGGAAGCTATAAAATGAGAAAAATAGAAAGATTAGGCAACTCAGGATAACATTCAAAGATTCCACAAAATTCTGAAGGAAACAAAACTAAAGATGCCTACATTTTTTTTGGGGGGGGGGGGGGGTTGGAGGGGGCCTCTTCCATTATCAGCAGGTTCTTCAGCATTCTCTTAATTCAACCTAACTCATAAGTAATGCTGCATATTAACATACAACTAGCAAAAACATTGTTGAATAAAATACTGAGGACTTGGAATTACACATCGAAACCAACATATACTAACCGAAACCCGGATTTTCCCTCAGCCCATACTTCATTTTGGGTGATTGGTGCCACCCTCCATAACTTGCATCCTCATGCTCTGGAAATACAGGGATTTCTTGTTCGCCATCCACATTTCCATCCTCCTTTTTCAGCTCCGTTAATGGAGAAGCAGCAGGAGCTTCGTTCCCAGTTTCATTCCCATTTGCACTCCCATTCAAATCATCTCTCCTCTCCTCAATTTTAGACATAAATCCATCTCTATTCCTCTGATTTTCACTTCTCATTATTTCATCCCTCAACTGAAAACCCCTTTCTCTCTCATTCCTACTCGGGCCATTCCCAGGCCCCTCAATCTCCGTTCCTCTATTTCTGGTCCTCCCCAGAATAGGATCAATCTCAATAGTTGGCGACAAAGAATCCTTTTCAAGACCCTTCTCCAAATCAAACTTCTGGCTCTCATTCTGATTTCTCCTACTCACACTTCCTCTATCAGTCTCCCCAGAGAAAGTAGACACAAAACCCGTCCTCTTAGCCCAAGATCTCAACTCTCTTGGATCATAAAAACTCTTTCCTGGTCTAAAAGGCTCAATATTATCATTCTCCTTCTCCTTCTTCGTTCCAGCTCCTGAGCTAGACCTACCCTCCATATCAACACTTTATTCACAATGGGTCTAATTTTCTCCAAGAAAAAGAAGCAAAAAAACGAGAAAGTCACTCCCTTTAATTTGAAATAAAGAATAAGAGAAAATAAGAGAGTAGAAGCAAAGCAAGAATGAACTGTATGATAACTACAGTTTAAGTGAGAAATGAGTAGTATTGTGCTTTCCTCATACTCTAATGGTAGCTGCCAAGTACTGATCCAGTGGGATTGGGAGAGGAAGAAGAGAAAGAATGAGAGAGAATCTTCTGCGTCCTTTCTTAACAGTTCTTTTGGCCTTTCTGCATTACCACTCTGAAGTAGCCATCAAAAGTTTGGACTTTAGAGGTTTTCAGTACGAAATTACTTCATTGTCCTTCTGTATAACAATTGAAAAAATGATCTTCCATTTGAGCCTTCAGTGGTGAGCTGGAGAAGATATGGGGGCTCATGTGCTCTCTTCCCAAATGGCCTTCCTTATAGGTCAAGTTTTGTTCCACTCTTTTTCATCTCTGGTCTTAGTGTGGGTTCACTCGGATGCCATGAAGAAGTCAAGAAGTTTTATCACATGGATTATAGTTTCTTGATTGATCCAATTACCTATGAGGATTCCTTATTTATTTTTCCTGATCCTGACATTCTTTTGTTCCACTTTAGGTTATAAAAATTGCAAAAAACACTTTTGGATTGAATTGGCAATTTGGTAATGGCTCATGGAGTAATCTAAAAAATCTATTATCAGTAATGGTTAATATAGTGCTCATTTCTTTTTCCTTTTTTCTGCGTGGAAAAAAGATTTCTTATAATAACAAATAAATGACAAGTTTGAAAGCACGTTGTTAGTAAATTCGATTTAATACAATAATTTACAAATTATATCGACTAGTAAAGAAATATTTTTGAATTTTACAGACAAATTCTCACCTTATGATGCATAAAAAAAAAAAGTTTGTTATGAGATTTATGAGAAGATACTTCACACTTTCGTATAAACATAAAGAATGACATTTTTATTGTCTAATTTTCTTGGGCATGATTGTGACTTGGTGAAGAATACAAGATTTGAAAGGTTGCTAAAAGCATTGATTAGAGAAAGAAACTTGGAAAAATGTGCAATATCAGCAGTGGTAATCACAGTGTGCCCACATTTCTGAACAATTACTCTTAAATTACAACATCTTGGTCAGAATTGTATTGAGTAATAGATCATTTGCATTTAGAAACTTGAGGGAAAAGAGAAGTTTGCCACTTATGAATTGCGTGAAGAAACAAAAAGTTCATGAATTGATTCATTTGTTTCGCCTACCATAGCATGATGGTAGTTACCATCATCTTCCTTCACTCCATGACGTGGTCTAAAATGTTTGGAACTAACTATTGCCATGAAAACCCCCCAAAAAAGAAGGGATTAATTTCAATTTCATCCATATAAATATGCAAAAATCTCAGTTAAATTCTTCAAATTGTATTTGTCTCAATTTTGGTCCTTTAAAATGTCATAAATGAATCAATGTGGTCTTTTTGTCTATTCCCGTGTCAAAAATGGGAGAAGTCAAACAAAACTTAACTAGCACTTAGGGACAATTTGGTAATTTGAATAAACTTTTTTCTAAAAAATTTGATAAAAGATCGTTTCAAGTTTAAAAATATATATATATATATTTAATAAAAGCTCGTTTTAGATTTTTTTTAAAAAAAATAGAAGTTCTCATTGTTTGAATAAGATCTCACTAGAATAAAAAAATTAATAAAAGATCATTTCAATTTTTTTTTAAAAAAATAAAAATGGAAGTTCTTATTGTCTAATTAAAAATTCACTGGAATAAAAAAATTTAACAAAAGATCATTTCAATTTTTTTTCAAAAAAAAAATAAAAGTGAAAGTTCTCATAGCATGAATACGAACTCACTAGAATAATAAAAAAACATTTAGTAAAAGATCACTTCATATTTAAGAAAATAAAATGAATGGAATTTCTCATGATTTGAATACTGACATCATTAAAAAATTAATAAAATATCATCTAAGGTTTTAAAAATAAAATAAAAGACTAAAGTTCTCAATGCCTAAAAGAGAAATCTCTGGAATTATAAAATTTTTTAATAAAGGATCATTTAAGATTTTTTTTCAAAAAAAAAAACAAAAACCGAAGATCTCATAACATGAATGAGAACATATTGGAATTATAACTTTTTCTTTAATAAAATATTGTTTCAAGTTTAAGAAAAAAAATAATAAACGCTTATTGGAATCATTAAAAAAATTACTAAAATATCATTTCAAGATTTTTTTTGAAAAATATAAAATGGAAGTTCTCATTGCTTAAATGAGAACTCATTAGAATCATTAAAAAAATTAACAAAAGATCGTTTAAGGATTTATATTTTAAAAATTAAAAAATGAAAGTTCTCATAGCGTGAAAAAGAACTTATAAAAATCATATAAATAAATTTAATAAAATATCATTTAAGCTTTTTTGAAACAAAATAAAAAAATGAAAGTTTTTATAACTTGAATGATAACTCACTAAAATCATAAAAAAAAAATTATTTCTGTTTCATTTCAATTGTCCATATATTTTTTTTAAGATATTCAATTTCAATTGTCCACTTTTTAATTTTAGTACTTATTTTTACATTTTTACCCTTGATATTAATGAAAGCTTTGGATGAGTTGTGTATAATTTATTGAATAGTGTATTTTTTTAGAATGATTAATACTTATGCACTAGCTATTAAATTAGTGTAATTTAGGAAGTTTAGTAGTATAATTATCATTTCCAAAACTTGTATTAATTCTTGCGCGAATCCAAAATGGACAATTGAAATGAGACGGATGAATTAATAAAAAGATTGTTTCATGTTTTTTTTATTTTAAAAAATAAAAATATAAAATGGAAGTTCTCACTTCTTATTGCGTGAATGAGAACTTACTAAAATCATAATTTTTTTAAATAAAAGTCGTTTCAAGTTTTTTTTAAAAAAAAAATAGAAGTTCTCATTACTTGAATGAGAATTCATTGAAATCATTTAAAAAATTAACAAAAGATCATTTTAGATTTTTTTCAAAAAAATAAAATTTGAAAGTTCTTATAGCATGAAAAAGAACTCACTAGAATCATTAAAAAAAATCAATAAATGATTATTTCAAGTTTAAGAAAAAAATGATAAATAGAAGTTCTCGTTACTTGAATGAGAACATTATCTGCCCCTGTATGCCCACTTCCTATCTTAGTTTCTTGTCACAAACCATTTGCAAGATCCCAAAAGATGAACATAACTGGATATGGTAAGAAAATAAGGGCTAGCAGTGGTGGCATTATCAAAGACAATATCGGACGATGTGTTTGAAATTTTTGTTCGTTCTACAATTCTTGTACCATTCTTGAATCTGAGTTATGAGTTATCTTCAATGGCTTTTTTTTAACTCGAGATTTGGGGTTCGACTGTATTATGAATTGAGTTGGATTATGCACTTGTACACTATATTACAAGAGGATGAGAACCATAACATATTCATATGTTTCTCCGAAGTATTCAATAGATACACTGTTTTCCACATCTTTAGATAAATGAACCAAGTGGCTGACGACTTGGCTTTTGAAGGATGGAGACAATAGAATTACACATTATTTGCACTTCAGGATTTGTACCAGAGGACTAGAGTCTTGATATATATGAATAAACTTGGCTTTCATTATGTTTAAGGGCTCTAGATATTTTCATATACTCATGTTTTTTACATATATTGGAGGTCAGATTTATGCTCACTCTTTTATTTGTTTTTTTTTTGTTTATGAGAATTTAAGGGATTTTTGTCCTTTTTTAAAAAAAGAAAAGAAAAAGAAAACTCACTGAAATCATACAAAAAATCGTGTTTTTTATTTGCATTTCATGAGTTGCACCAGAAGATTAGAATCTTGATATATATGGAAATACTTGACTTTCCTTATATTCAAGGACTTTAGATATTTTCATATATTCATGTGTTTTACATATATTGGATGCTAGACTTATGCCTCTCATTTCTTTGTATTCTGTTTTTAATTTATGAGATTTTAAGAGGACTCTGTCCTTTTTTTAAAAAAAAAAATCACTTAAATTATTAAAAAAACTCATTTTATTTGCATCTCATGAGTTGTACTAGAGGACTAGAGTCTTTATATATACGGATGGACTTAGTTTTTCTTACATTTGAGGACTCTAAATATTTTCATGTACTCACGGTTTTTATGTATATTGAAGGTCAAACTTATGCCTTATCCTTTCTTTGTATTCCGTTTTTTATTTATCAGATTTCAAGGGGTCTCTATCCTTTTTTTAAAAAAAAAAATTCACTGACATCATAAAGAAATTTACTAAAACATTGTTTCAAGATTTGTTTTTTTAAAAAATAATAAACGAAAGTTCTCATTGTCTGAATGAGAACTTACTCGATTCATTAAAAAAATTAACAAAAGATTGTTTAAAGATTTTAAAAAAAATTAAAAATGAAAGTTCTCATATGATGAATGTGAGAATTCATAAAAATCATTAAAAGAAAATTAAGAAAAGATTGTTTCAAGTTTTTTTAAACAAATTAAAAAATAAAAGTTTTTATAACTTAAATGAGAACTCACTATAATCATAAAATAAAAAAAAGATCATTTCAGATTTTTTAAAAAAAATTAAAAATGAAAGTTCTCTTTGTCTAAAAGATCGCTTCATGTTTAAAATAAAAAAAAAAGTTCTCATATCGTGAATGAGAACTCATAAGAATCATAAAAATATATAAAAATAGATCATTTCAAGTGTTTTTTTTAAATTTTTTTTGAAAGTTCTCATTACTTGAATAAGAACTTACTAGAATCATAAAAAAATTAATAATAGATAGTTTTAGTTTTACTTTCTTAAAAAAATAGAAGTTCTAATTAGGTGAATGAGAACTCACTGACATAATTAAAAAACATTTAGTAAAAGATCATTTCAGGTTTAAGAAAAAATTCATGGGTAAAAAATAAGATTGCTTTAGGTTTTAAAAAAATTTCAATAAAAAGTGTAGTACAACTTCCGTCGGAACTTCAAACGGCCATATTTTCTTCATTCGGTAATGAAATCTAAATTGGTCAACACTCACATATTCCCCTTGAAAAGGAGGTTCTAATGCCACCAGCCACATCAAGACTACTGAGCCAATTGCTGGGAATCTAAAAAAAATTAAGATAATTTTTCGATCATATCTTTAGCTTCCGGCATTGAAACATTGATCTGTTGGTGCCCACATATGCGTCTTAAAGAGACAGTTCCAACGCCACCATCCAAGTCCAAGAATTCCAAGGGCATCGTCAAAAATCTGGAAAATAATGCTACAGCTCAAGAAAAACATAGTTTAGGGAAGAATGTTCAAAATGGTGGAAATATAAGTTTTTTGCACCAAAATGATGCAATTGATAGCCTCGATAGTAGTAATATGGTACAAGGCAGTTTACTCGCTTCTCAGGACCCCACGAGCAATCAAATCGAGGTGACCCGAGCTTCAAAAAGTGTGGCTTCCAAGAACTACCGTGATGCATTTAATAGATCACAAGTAGTTTTTCAAGACCCTTTTTATCCACAAGACGCCCAATGTGCAGTTAAATCCGAGCGTATTTATGCTTCAGTTACATTGAGGCAAATTGTCTCTCATTCAGAATGTATATTAAAGGAAATCTTTTGGTGATGTTCTTTTTATATCCTAGGGAATTTTTCATGCACATGTCCCTCAAAAATATCATAGAAAGCCTATTTTACACTCCCATTAGAGACGGAGACGACCTTGGTAAAACTGTTTAAATTCACACTTGTGATTAAATTCTCACATAGAAAGCCTAAAATATAGCAGGCGTGTACCGTATTTGAGAAATTCAATTTTATTGGTCCACATGTCATTGGGTTAATTGATTATAGCATATATATTTATTCATTTGTCATATGATACCGATTATTCTAAGCTTTTTCTTAAGCCAACTTGGTATATTGTTGAGTGTCCAATGAGAATTTTGAAATGAACAACTGATTTTCACCTCAATATATAGACCCCATTGTCCTTGTTTGAATTTCTTTTCTCCTACTCCTAGTGCATCTTAGAGCTAAGCCGTTTATATATATATATATATATATATATATTGGCTAAAGTCATTGGAGTACATTTGCACATTGATGAGACTATTGTGGATTTCTGTCGCCCCAACGATGCTAGAGTTTACGTTGTGGTTAACTTAGAACATAAGTTACTGTAATGCATTTGGATTGATGAGGGCATGGTTGGAGTTTTTGGCAATAAGTAGTCTATGAGAACTTGCCATTTTTTAGTTCTCATTGCAGTCATTTGGGCCGCACTATATGAAAGCGTGTGTTAGGGGTTGCTCGAGCCCCTCTTACGACACCTACTTTAATACTGCCCATCACATATGCTAGTACGAGGACTAGCACACATCACCATGTTACTTATACAGTTCCAACACATGTTATTGCACTCTAACCCCCACATTGTAAGGGTAAGAACACTGCTGCACAGCCTCATTCACAGTTAGAGGTGATAAAACGAGCTGGGCAACCCAATCTAGCCAATATAGAAATTTGACCCGGGTTGGATTTGCTCAAATTTTCAGAGGCCTAAAATTCTACAATCCAATCCGGATTTATACATAGATTGACCCTGCTTGAAAGTGTCAAAACAACGATGTTTTTGCCTAAAAATACCATTTTTTCCATTTTGCTCAATGTCCGGTCCGACCTAGCCCGATCGAGCAAAGAAATACAGATCGGGTAAACCTGAATTTTCACGAACCTATTATTATTGAACCCAACCCAATCTAAAAATCAAGAGTCTTACATGGGTGATACTTAATTTATCTATTCACAAACCTGGATTAATTCAAACATATTTTTTAATTTAAATAATAAGAACACCGAGGGATCGATCTTACTATCCCAAGTATAGCGTGAAAATTGCATTATAAAATAATAATATAACTACTAAATGGATAGTGAATACTTAACCTACCCACCGGACCACCACCATTGGTTTTATGTGATATACTCTCAAAGAAAGTCGCAAATAAAAAATTTTAAGAATCAAACAAACCTAAACTTAGTGTGCATGATTGATGAAGATGCTCCACCCCATAACATTAACAACTATTCTGATACTTTGAATGTTTACATTTTTAAAAAAAGATTTTAAAATTGTATTTTTAAAAAATAATATTTTTATTTTAAAATTTTACTAATAATATTAAATTATTAAAAATATTTCTATCTCACTAATTATTTCGGTACTAACAAAATTTAAAACAATAGGATAATAGGATAATTTCTTTAAAGTAATAAAATTCATCTTAATTTTTAATCCAAGTTAAATATGGACATTAAATGAATTTTGAATGCGAAGAATAATAATCAACATCTAGCATCTTAATAACATCATAATTTCACATAAAACGGGGCCAGACAATATATATTTAGTTCCCACACCAATCGGTTGAATTCTAAAGCTCTCATTCTCCTATACCATAATCACAACATTATATGGATTTAGATCCAAAATTCCGTCAGAAGAGTATATTAAACCATGACCTTTCCTGATATATCCTAGACTACTAACTGCATAAAGGATAGCCATCAAATCGTGTAAATCATCAAACTGTATGTGGTTAAGAGTCGCCCATTGAAACTTTAACTAGGACCCAGCTATAAACAGAAACAACAGGAAAAAGGTTAACTTTCAATGCTTATATCAAGAGCTCAAAGACCCAAACAAACAAACATCTAGCAGAGAATCCTTATCAACCAACCACAAGGTTTAATGGTAGTAGAGGAATGAGATTATGAGAGTACTGACTTTATTTAGTGTTATTACATCTCTGGGTTACACCCCTCCAAAACACAATAATAAAGCCTTATAGGGCCTATAAATCACTCAAACAGCTAGCTCCCAAAGAAAAGATAATTAAAAGAAAACAAGAAGAACTTAGTGTCATCCATGAACCAGAACTGTCAAAAATTAGGGAACACTATGTCAATCACACTGCCAGCAAAGAACAACCTTAACATCCAGAGTTTTGAACGAACAAGTAGGATCTTGCCCATATTATCTGCAAGTACAATACTACTCCAGTCTTGCATCTAATCCTGCATTTCTCTAGTCTTCAGAACAATGGATGGAACCAATAAACGAGATATAGCAATGGAGAGATTGAAAAACAATTGAATCATTAACATAATTTATTTAACCTTGCAACTATTAGAATTCCAGCTTCTTACATTGACACTTAACCTCACAATCAATGCCATGATCCATTTTCCACATCACAAGGATCCAAATTTGGAAAAGCACAAGGCCCAACCATGAAGGCGGTGCTTCATTGTGCAGCCTAAAGAGAGAAATGAGGACTGCTATATCTGAAATGAACGCCAAAACCTTTTGCAGATGTAAGTACTGGCAACATCAACAAAGAGAGATACTAATTCTAAAACAAAAACATCAGTTCTCGAAGTTCTACCAGCTTCAGCCCCAAGGCACTTTATCTTCTGACAGATCTACTGTTTTGGCTTTGCAACCCAACACATTCAAGTAAATAAAACTACAATCCTACCCACCAAAAACAAGGAGAATAGGGAAATATAATCAAAGACCCAAGCAACCCATACCTTTGATGAGCAAGATCCATCAAATGTACAAATGTCTTTGGAAAAGAAAGATGTCAACTTCAAATAACTTAGTGCCAACTGCCATCATGACCTTTTCCTATAAGTCTGCGACTCTTAGATTCTTTTAGGACTAAAGAGATGCTCAGCTGAACCCCTAAAATTGCTAATTGCAAAAGATGCTCAAAAACTTACTAAAGTTAGGCAAAGCATTGTAATATTCCTGGACAGAGATGATAACTGGATATCTAAGTCACACAAAGGACACATTCCAGAAAACTAAAAGAAGGATTGAGCTGTAGAAGAAATGTTCTTTGAAACACAAAAGAAGAATTAGGACTAATATTGTCAGAGTCTCTACACAATCCTTGAACACTATCATTCCAGAAAATTAAAAAACTAGTTTGCTTCTCCTAATTCATAAAGTAGGAAACAGTATCTGCAAGAAAGATGAGAGGACAAAATAAACAAATTACTCTTTAGGAAATCTGTTTAAAATAAAAAATAGAAGTCAAGACAATTTCTTTAGTTTTACTTCTCTCTTTCTAGGATCATGTAACTATCAATGCTCACTTCTACTCCTCATATCGCCCCCAAAGGGTTGATAAAACGGAACCGAACAAAAATCATCTACCTACTAAAGGGCCAATAACACCAAAAAGTAACCATGTTTAGGCACGGTGCATTAATTTTTACTTCACCCAAATGAAGTACACACACACACACACCAGTGCTAGTTCCTCACTCTCAGCTCACACACCCACTCAGATGAAGATGCTTGAATGATAACCCTAATTGATGGGAAATAAATAGATACACAGATTTCACCCAACATTACGGGAAACAGAAAAATTCACCAAAGATTTGATTAGTACTGACTGAAATGGAAGAAGTTGCATACATACAAAAGGTGAAATTACAACACTTTGAATTATACATATTACCACAGTCCACACAAACTAATCAATAATCCATGAACAGAAATGAATTTTTCACAAAATAGAACTAACATTAATACTAAAAAAGAGTTGAAGGTTTTTTCTTTCCAATTCTTGTTTATTTCAACCATTTTTAACATGGCATTATTTAGTTGATACCGAAGAGTAAAGGCGAACGAGCTGGTCTTGTTGCTCTCTGTAACGGCGTCTAAGATAAGTCTCCAGGATTCCCATAACGGAGACGAAACGCTTCATCTCTTCAAGCTGGCGACTCAGCTCTGCTTCGCGAGCTCTAGCTTGCTCTAACCGAGCTTCAGTCTCCACCAGCCGATCTCTCAGGTCCTCGACCACCACCTCGCTCTCGTTTAGGTTCCGCCTTAATGGTCGGCTCGAGCGGTCCACTGTAAAGTCTTCTTTCGAGGGTAATCGTTGACTGCCGTAACACATGTTTGCTGGAAACTGCTTGATCGTAGAGTGCTGTGGTTATGGGTGGTCGGTGACGGTGGTCGGTGGCGGCGGCCGTGGAGGGGAGTCGGTGGTAGTCGGACCACTGTGGAGAGCTTTTGTCAAGTCTGAAGCCTGCGGAACTCGATTTGCGGACGCAGGCTTGGGTCCGCTTTGGTTTTGTCTTTTTGGCCCTTTTTGCGATTTTGTTTTTTTCCACTACTACTGTTCTTTTTTTAAAGGACTAAAATAGAGTATCTAATGTTGAATATTTATTTAAAAAATATAATTCCTAACTTAAATGTTAACTTTTATTTAATATAAAATTTTAAAAAATATTTTTATTATTAACGGTAATAAATTTGTTTTATTTAAATTAAAGAGCGGTAAATTTTGAAAATGCCCTCAATCTATTTATCATTCTTTAAATATATCATTTATCTTTTATTTTATCTTTTGTAATTTCAATATCTAATGATTCTTCAATTATATCATTATATATTATTTTAATATTTTATATCATTAAACTAATTATGATTCTTCAATTATATTATTTATCAATATAATGACAAATTAATATAAAAAATTAAAATATATGGGAATATAAAAAATAATATAATTGAAAAATCCTAAATAATTTGAGGACATTTTTCATAATTTTCTCATGAAATAATTTAATTATGTTTATTTTACATTTAAAGTAGAATTATTTTAACAGTAAATACTTAATTATCATAATAAAAATGGTAATGTATTTATTCACTTTCAAATACTGCATTTGGTTGTATTTGCAATAACATTATTTCCCTCAACGATTTTGTGATACAAGAGAATTTTATTTACATTTAATTATAGCTATTTTGATCATATTTTGCAAATAAATATATACATATATGAACTGCCCAATTTGTGAACCATAATTGAACTACTGAAGAGGATTTTTTTTCTTTATAGCTAGGGAACATCATAATAGTAGTAATTCATCATTCACGATAATTGTATTTGGTTAACATTTGAAATTTTTTTCCAATTATTTAGTACAAAAACTTATCAAAACACATTTTGCCTCGAAAATTTATATCACATTAAATTTTCATTTTTTTATTATAAAAATGTTATATTTGGATTGAGTTTTGAAAATATTTTTTGTTTTGTTTTGAAATAAAGTTATGTTTGAATAATAATTTTTTTATTAGTAATTGAAAGTTAATTAATATGTTTTTGTTTCACATAATTGATAATATTATAAAATGTATAAAATATAATTAATAAATTGTTGAAGATTATAATTTTAATTGAAAAATAATAAAAAAAATTGTTTATGTGATGGAGGGAAACATTATAAAAGAATATTTTGAAAGATGTTTTTTATAAGAAATTGTTTTGAATGCTAGGCTAAATATAGCCTAATATGTATCATACACTTCTACTTTAGATATACTTTATTAAATACATTTTTATTAAAGTTATATTTTTGAATAATGCATTAATAAAGTCTACAAAAAAAATTTCTCTCTCTTATTCTCTTCCTGGCAAAATGGGTTCGACCCGATAGACTGGCTCGAGCAATCCAAGGTTAGGGATGGGTTGAATTTCCTAAATGTTGGCGTAAAAAAAATCATTTGGCCTGAGTAAGATTCGGATAGGCCCAACCCAACCTTGACCATTTGCCCGAGTGGGGGTTGCCGAAATTGCTAGCTCTAGTTGTTGTGGGTCTTTCTTGGTTGCAGCCATAGACAACCAAATTAAGTTCTCTGCGTTTGGCTAGATCTCTCTTTATTTCTTATTTTCTATTCATTTCCCATGATATACTCACTCTCACTCCCTCTCTAGGGCTTATTATTCATCTGTAGGGCTTATTTTCATGGAATTTTTGCAGGTCAATGGACTGAGGAGTCCATTCACTTACTTTCTCAAAACTTACTTCTATGATTCTATCTACAAACAAACAAAATGCATGTGGTTTTGCACTCAGATCTCAGATAGATGCTAGTGCGGTAACCAAATAGATGTAAGCCTTTCCCAAACCACTGGCCTCTCTTGTGTCAAAGCTCTCAGATCTTGTACATGTGCCAAAAAGGCATTTGATCCACAAAGAATATATACAGAAGCTACATTGAAGGTAGCAGTAAGAGGTTTGTCCTATGACTATGGACACTGTTAGATTTGATCCTTACAAAAAACTTAGATTTCGGACTCTCTGTCTGAAATAATTGGACCAAAGGATTGTAGTGAATAGGGTGTGCATTCAATTTTTTCAGTTCAATTTGTACTATTACAATTTGATTTTTCTCTAGACAAATGTAACCAAATTGTATTGTATATATTAAAGTGCAATTTACTTTTACCACACAAAATAAAGAAGAAGAAAAAACCACACTCACACACTCAGACAAGACGAAAAAGAAAGAAAATTTATTTTTCAAACAATTAAATCATATAAGATTATTCTCCTTCATTTTTAATGAAAATAATATCGAAAATAATTCATAATATATCAAAAGAGGGTAAATGAAATTCTTTTACAATATCTCATAATCATATTGTGAATTATATAAACACTTCAAATAGAAAAATATAAAAAAATAAAATTTTGAAAGTAAATAAATTCTGATTAAATATTAATTAAAAAAATTAATTAACTAAAATTTTTAAAATTCAAACCGAAAATCAGATCGTAATTTTAAAAAAAATTAATTAATTGAACCGAATCAATTCAAATATTCAAAAATCAAACTATTTTTAAAATTACGATTCAATTTGTGAATATCCTAGTAATGAATTATGTGAAATATTTTATATTATAATGCATTATATATTATTTTATTATAATGCACTTTATAGGAATGATAATTACTCTACTAATCGCATGTCTAATTTAGTATTTTCATCTAACTCTTACTTTGAATAGTATTATGATTTCTAATCATAATGTTATAATCGATTAATTTATTTAATGATATATTTTTTTAAAAAAAATACTAATTACATGTAAATTATTTCGTAACAATATCAAATGCATAACCCTCCAAAAAATCACATTTAGCGTCCAAGTTCAAAATTAATTTTTTTTATCAAAATATAATATCTAATTTTCATTTTCAAAGAATAAATTATAAAAAGAATCTAATCCAAATTAGGTCTTGTCCCTTCTGGTCCCCCTCCCTTTCTCACTGGAGAATCCTCCGGAAACCATTAAAAGAAAGCGAAACTGCTTTCCCATCCAAACTCCAAACTCCTGTTCTTCCAGCAACAAAAGAAGCTGTTTACAAACTATCCCCCCCTCCCCCAACCTCCGGCCACCACTTGCAGCCATGGCAGACGCCGACTCCATCTTTTCCCAGCAATCCCGCCTCCCCGAGGACACAGTTTACTACTCAATTTTCCCCGATTTTTCCTTATCCTCCGCCACCACCATTGAAGAGCTCTACAATCTCCACCTCCATATCCTCCAGATTATCTCCCCTTATACCCAACCCTACATTTTTCAACACCAACCTTTCACTCTCACTCCTACTTCCTCTCCTCTTCCTCACCTCCATGGCAGCCTCCGCTTCGGTGACAACCTCGAAGACGAATGGTTCGTCGTTTTTCTTCTCTTCACCATCTCTAAACACTTCCCTAAACTCTCGATTTCTGTTCACGATTCCGACGGCCAGTTCCTGTTGATAGAAACCGCATTCCATCTCCCGCGTTGGCTCAATCCTGAAAGCTCTACCAATCGCGTTTTCCTCCGTCGTGGTCGGCTTTATATCCTTCCTCGTTCCGTCTTCCCAACCGCGCCACCTCTCCATGGTGCCCTCAAGTTCTTATCGGAAAACGACGATAACCCAGAGCTCCTCCGTGCTACTCCTGATGCTGTGCAGCTTCATTTGGAGAAAAAAATTAATGAATACCCTGAAAGAGCTGAGAAAAATATGCATAAAGTTAGAGTTAGGGTACCAGTTTCTGTGGCGTGGGTTTTGAAGCATGAGCCCTGCTTGATTGCTCTTGCTGTTGAAGGGTTCTATGATAGAGATGTTGACAGCATGAAGTATGCTGATAAAATGGAGAAATTTTTGCCCAATAGGAGACAGGAGAAGCTTGTTCAGGTGATGGTGACGATGTCAAGGGCAATGTATGCGCAATTGACACAGCAGGCATTTAGGCCGCCTAAGTGTTACCCAGGGTTGCCTCCAATTAGTGATGGGGAGGCGTATAAGGAGGCAGAGCTGGGAATGAAGATTGCTTGTGGGTTTGAGATGATCTATCAGTTGAGGAAAAGGCAAGGGGAAGAAGGGAAAGGCAGTACTTGGGATGTTTTCAAGAAGACTTTGGAGAAGAGTGGATATTTCCAGGAGTTGTTGCCAGGTTCAAAGGAGTATAATAGGTTAATGCAGAAGGCGGAGGAGTACTACAAGGACAGTTCAGCTCATTCAAGAGCTAGGTAAACATGGATGGATAACTGCTTTGTGTAGCTGTTTTTGATAAATTCTGTGAATTGCTTTGAGTATTTCTAGTATAGCATTAATTTAACATCTGATACTGTTATGCTTCTTGTTTATCATCCCACTTAATTATGTAAATTAGCTAGTTTTGAACATGTTGCTATTGATACAGTGAAATGCTTAATGCACCCGTGAAACGTGTGGATGAAATCCTTTCTTTACCGCACTCTGGTAATGATTTTAAGGGCCAGGAATTACCTGCATCAGATGATGACTCGTGGCTTTATAATGGGGAAGATGAGCTCAATGTTGCTCTTGAGGAGCGACAACAGGAGATGGAATTCTTTGATTCGAAGAAGAAAAGGAAACAGAAGATGAAAGAGGAGGATGATGGGGCAGATTATGATCTGGGAGAAATAGCCAATTCTATGCATGGCTTTATGGAGAATATATCAGGTTATAAAGGGGCAGAGGTTCCAACAAGCAGGTTAGCCCTTCACTGTTGTTTTTCAATTTGAAGTCAGTTATTTTGTTTAATGGGCTAAGACAGAGTATGTTTTTCCTTTTGACTATAGGAATAAAATTATCTTTGCCTTGGTGGGGATGTTATGTGGTTCTTCATTTTTAATTGGAGCCACATAGGCTACCTGGAGAATGAATATACTTGTTATATGCCATATTGTATTTTCCTATCTGAAGAACATATGGTTGTCCTGCATTGGCTTGCTAATAACTTGTCAAATCTTTCAACTATATATGCATAGTAATCCAGAGTCTTCAGTGAGCAACAATTTTCGTTGCTTATTTATGGAAGATCATGACAAACACTAGTGGCCACACGAAACCTAATGGAAATAGAGGCAATGCACTTAGTTTTTATCCCTAACCATCATTCCGTTCATAAGACATTTACTTTGGATTCAAATTTATTGCTCTTTTATTTTGAGTTGGGAGTGTGATTTTTAGGGTCATTTGTCGTTTGAAAATAATATTTTGAGTGACATATACAAAATTGTAGGTCATTTGTCCTCGAAACCTTGCTAATGTTTTGTTAGTCAAACTTTTGGTGCTGTCTTCCAAAAAGGAACTTCTCACTTGTCTTAAATAATTGGTTTACTAAAGTAATGTTGTGGTTTTCCTAAAAGGCTCTCTGATCTTTTCTTTGCTGTGATGTTTCTAATTCTTGGTGGCTTTTTACAGTTAAAGCGTTTTTTCTAATAGAATCTAAAAGGTTGAGTAATAATGTTCTGACTCACGGGTTTACCTTTAATGATGAGAGTTAACCTGAAATTGCAATCTTCTGTTTCTTCTTCTATGCATGTCATCTTTTTGCTGTCACTATTATTTAAGATATTTATTAGAATTCTGCAGTCATTGTGTGTCTCTTTGGCGTAATATTCTCTCTGCTGTCTTCGTCTTTTTGTTGTAATTTTCCAGAACCATGGAAGATGTGGGCCTTGATGTGGATCGCTTCATGAAAGACATGGAATCAGTATTGAGGCCTCAAGGTTTTGACAATCGTGGAAATGACTCGGAACGTGAAGAGGGGTCCTCATCTGAAATGGACTTTGGTAAGGTCTACATTAATTATTGTATATAAAGCATTCACTCATGTTAGTTAATTGTCTAATATGTAGTTTTCATTAAACGCAATTCCTGTTTACTTGATTAATTAGAACTTTTCTTGCTTCTTCACGCAAAGGTTTTCCTTGCAAAAAGGATGTGATTAAACTTTGTTAGTTAAAAGCAGAAACTATACTTATGCATTGTGCATATTATCAGGTCAAGAAATTGCAAATCTTCAAAGAAATTCTTTAAGACTCAACTTTTGTGTATTTTCTATGCAAACTGAATTATAGATGAGCATGCTTTTTACTGCTCTGTGTAAAATTCTCAAATTTTTACAATCATTGAATGAGCAACTTTAGAAAGTGGTACACGGTAGCTATTACAATTTTAATACTTTTATTTGTTGAGACCTATGAAATGTAGATATTTTCTCTATTTCTTGCTTTGCCCATTAATAGGCTTTCTTATCTTTCTCTTGTTCATTTTGTCTGTCTCCAGAAAGGATATCTTTTATAGATTTATAAAGATCTTAGAATTCCAAATTCCCATGGTAGCAGTTGTGTTAGTTTTCTGTTCTTGAGTATTCTCTAAAATAATTATGTGTTTATTGGTGTCGAAGGAGGGGGACAAAAAGATTCCAAGGAAAATAATTATCTCTCTTTTGTATCGGTGCATCTTTTATCTTGTATTATTTGTAATATATAAGAACACAATCATTGTGCTCTGTGCTTTTACTTCCTCATGGCTCCATTTTTCTATGAATATATGATTTTATAATCTCAATCATGTCCTTTTGGTTCCTCCATTCCTCCTTGAACACCACATTGCTCCTTGTCAGTTGCCATGGAATATAGATTATCATTCTTCTGGAGGGTTCAGCTTTATGTGTGTCCTCCTTATAGAATGTCTTAATAGTTAGAAATCATGACAAGGGGGGATGAATCATGTGGTTTTTGGTCTGGTATATGTTGGAGATCTAAAACTGATTGGGAATCCTAAGCTTTGCTTCCACAGAGCATCTAACTTCCAAATTTTAATGAGCAATTTGTTGTTGTAGATGATTCTGAGGATGACGATACTGAGGAGGGGGGTGATCTTTTCATGCGTTCCTATTCAGACGCTCTGAACAAGCAGCTGAAGGGTACCACTCTTGATAGAAGTTTCGTCCATGCAAATGACCAACCCCTGAAGAAGGCTGAGGTATGTTTGTATTCTGCCTTTCTGGAACTCTAATCTGTGTTTGGCTTAGTCTTTCTTCATAGGAACCATTTTGCTAATAAGTGGGGCTCCATGACCAATGTCTGAGCTCAGGATGAGAAATAATGCTACTGCCATGCAGTATGTTTTACATACTACTCCATACGATGCTGTATGATGGTAAAAAACAACCTATATAACAGATTGATTTGTTTGTTAAGATTGAGCTGCCTCTTTAGTTTGCCCCCTGAATAAGTGTTATTCTTTACGACAGATGAGTTATTAGGAAGATGGAAAATAATGTTACTGGCGTGTAGTGTTCTTTAAGTGCTACTTGACGCTGAGTAATGGGCACAACTAAAGATTGAGGGCAGGCGGGACATCCGCACAAGCAATGGTTTTGTTCTTCAAGATTGAGATATTAGGGAATGAAAATAACATTACTCTTTAGTCTGCCCCCATGTAAATGCTATTCTTTACTATAGATGAGCTATTAGGGAATGAAAATAACATTACTGGGTTTTTTTACATTCTACTCCATATGATGCTGTGTAATGTGCAAAACAATGGTTTTATTTTTCAAGATTTAGATGCCTCTTTAGGTTTGTCCTGTATAAGTGCAATTCTTTACTACAAATGAGTTATTGGGTGAATATACAAATGCAGGAAACATCAAATGCCACTGAGGACATGGAAGAAGATTTCACTCCCGTGGATGTGGATGTAAACCTAGTTAAAAACTTCCTCGATTCATTTTCATCTCAGGAAGGACTGCCTGGTCCTGCATCCAATTTACTCGGACTCATGGGCCTGCAGCTTCCCCAAGACAGCAAGAAAGGCAAATAGATACCCCTTTTTTATAAAATGCTGTAAATCTTTTTTGTAGCATGTTTATAGGACTTTGTACAGTTCCATCCTGTAGGACGTTGATCTGCCCAAAACAATACTATGCACTAAAAGTTCAACAGAGAAATGACATTTTAGTGTGCGGAATTATTTATTTATTTATTTAAAAGAAGCATGGTGCCTGTGACTGGATGTCCCGCCTGCCCTCAATGAAAGCTAGAGCCCTATGTGGTACTGCTAAATTCACCTTTGTTAGTGAATTATGAGTAACAACCTTTTATATATTTTTATTTCTAATGCAATTCAGTTTCTGAAACAAATTAAGACTCAGTTGTTGTAATAGGAAATTTATATCTTGTGATAGTAAATTTACATTATTTCCTTACTTTTACACACAGAAGAATCAATTATGGTATTATAATCAGGCAATATTCGAGTAATTGGCACATAATTGGGGAAGAAGAAAAAAAGAAAGAAAAGAAACCCTGTCCCCAAAGGGCCCTTTGCCTATGTAGACATCAAATATTATTTTGTGTCTTCTGTCATCTTTAATCGTTAATATGTAAATTAAATTATAAGTTAGGTTTGGACTTTGGAGAGATTAGCAAATCCACACTAAGATCTTAGTCCACCAATCACCACTTGTGCCTTTCATCATCTTTAATGTTTAATAAATAAATCCAGAAGTGTATTAGCAAAGTATAAATAAAGTCAGTAGGGAACGTGATAACTGAGTATCTAATTAAGAAACACTATTTTTTTCCTTTTTTGAGAAAAAAAAATTATTTTATGAATTTTGTCTTTCCACCTTGGAATCGTTCGCAAACTCCAATTAAATCTAAGTTAGGAGAATTTAACGTTAACCCAACCCCTTTGGCCGTAGCACCTTTTTACGACAAATCCATAAAGAAAAAAATTAAATTAAAGTTGGTGTGACAAATTCGCAATTTAGTCGGTGAAGGATGTCACATCATGAATAACGTGGATTCGAGTTTACTTATCTTCTATAATCATAAAAAAATAAAATAAAATTATGGAGATGCGAAATAGAAAATCAGTTTATGAGATTGAATAACGGGGTATTCCTTATTCGGTTTTTTTTTTAATTTATATATTTCCTCATTCGGGCTTTACATCTTTATAATAAATATCTTGAATTTGATAATTGAGAAGAATAAGTGGAGTTTTTATTAAAAATTATCCTCTCCTTTAGAAAATTTGATTGAAAGAAATAGAATAATCAAATTAATTACTCTATTATTTAAAATTAAATGTTCACTTTTAATTTAATACAATAATTAAAAATAATTTTTATTTTAAATGAATTATTACATTATTTTTATTATTAAAATAATTAGCAATAAAATTAAATATAATATCGAATATTTTAAATAAAATAATTTTTTTAAAAAAATATATATATTCTAAAATATTCAACACATATATTCACTCAATTCGATCAAAGAAATATAAACTATAAAAAGGATATGGATAATAATCAAGACTTTCTTTTTTTTTGGAAAGATAAAAGAAAAGTTTATTTGTAATAGAAAATCGGTCGGGTTGATCCCGGGGGGCCCTACCTCATGACTTTGGCTCGTCTTAGTCTTAGGTATCTTCTGTACTTGTCTGCCACATGTTTGCCTTTCCTTGGACAGTATTGCTCGTTTTCTTTTTCTCCCAAAATACTTTTTCCATTTTCATTTTCTCTTTTAATTTATAATTATTTACATATCAATTTACTTTATTCAATTGTTGAGTATCTTTCCTCAAAAAAATATTTAAAAAATAAAAAAGTTATTAAGTGTCTTGGTCTGTAAAAATACTTTATCTATTATTGAATAATAGATATTTTTTACTTTAACTTTTAAAAAAATTACTGTATTATTAATCCTCATTTTGTTTGCGTGCTCTTTAAGGTGATTTAAAGCGTTATCTTATTTCTTAGTTGATAAATAAAATTTTTATTAAAATAAATAATACTAAATATTACAATAAAAGTGAAAAAAAAACTTATTTATTTATCATAGATGTTCATACAAAGAAATTTAAAACAAGGCAATACAAAGGCAAATCACCCACTAATCTAAGCAAAAGACATTATAAAGTCATAAGCGAAAATATAAAGATGTTATACAATTAAAAACCAAAAAATAAGCAGAGCAAAATAAGAAACGAAGGCATAAGCAGATGAAATGGAATACAAATATGCTAGTTAGTCTTGTCACTAAATTGCCAGTTCTTCACCATAGAGTTCACCTATTGATTATAGTCTCTAGGAATCTTGATAACATGAAGGAATTTGATTTTTATTTTTTTTTGTTGATAACTTAGAACTTTTCACATACCTTCACATTAGCAAATTTTAAAATAATAATAAAACAACCAATTTCATGTGTACATTATAATCCTTAAGATATAATTAGTTATAAAAGAATCTTAAGATTATTGTGTAATTTCTCTAATAGCATTTTCATCAAAATATTTTTACTATCAACTTAGGTTTTTACTTCGAATAGAGTATCAATATTCAATTTGATCTTTTAAAATAACATTATTAATATAAATTACTTTATTTTTTAATATGATGTCTTATATAATAAATGTTTTAATCATTATATATATATATATATATATATACCTATAAAAAAATTTTGTGCCCCTCTTATGTATCATGCCGTGTGCGGTTGCATGTCCCTACGTTTTTAGGGCCGCAATTGACATTATCCATATTATAGACTTTTTAAATAATAAACTAGATATCAAATTATGTATATATCAAGATATAAATAATATTTAATAATATGTATATTCAAGTTTAAAATAAATTACCACAAAAAATATTTTTTTAGAAGAAATATTCTATTTCATTTATAATTGATTGTAAATATTTTTTATAAATTTAATTCATTTTTCATTAAAATATTATAGGACCTTAACATCTTTGCAAAGAAAAGTACTTAGAGATATATTCTTATCCATCAACTCGATGAACACTCCTTTAAATTTTCAACACACGTTTATCCGATAAACACTCCCTGGAATTTTCCACACCCATTAACAAGTGATTTGAAGGATATTATAATATTAAAATATTATTCACTGTCTACTATCAACTTAATCAAAAAATTAGTAGAGTTTTTTTTTTTGAGAAAAGTAAGAGTTATGGATATGTATTAAAAAAATTTATTTTATTCCTGTAAAAAATTAAATATTTTTATTTTTATTTTAAAATGTTTAAAATTAAAATATTTAATTTCTTAAATAAATATATTTTACATTTAATGTTTTATAAAAAAATTTAATTTCAAGAAATTAAATTTTATTAACTAATAGTGATATTGCTGATCAAATTAATAACAAAAGATAATGTAATAATTTTATCACATTAAATGTTCTTAATAATTTTAAAATTAAATAAATATGGATATTCATCATCTTTGTATTTTTAACATATTACCGTGATTAGTGATGAAATTAAATTGAGTGATGGCGATATGAGTTTGACATTACTTTTCCATTTCCATCATGAACCCAACAAACACTCCACATTTTCACGAGTGGCTTTGCATTTTTCAAATTGGAGTATTTTTGGACTATCTTTTATGGTATATTCTTGGTTGCTTTGATCCAAACAGAGCCTTTATTAGAGATCACTGAAAGTTTCTCTCCCCGTTTTTGACTTCTTTTCTGATTTTGACAGTGAATACCGACCAACAGAATCTCTGTGAGGTACTATTTACCCCTCTAAGTACAAAGATCTCTGATTCTTTGCTTCTCACTGATTTTCTTGTTTTCATGTTCACTGATTCTGATTGTGTGATTTTGAGGTCTATATAAGTTCATTCAACTATATAAAAAGCCTGTTTGTTTTGTATTTGTATTATCAAGAAGTGGGCTCATTGGAAAACAGAAAAGGAATGGTGTCACAGACCATGGATCTATTAAAAAAGGAACTGCCGGTAGAAGAGGGGACACTGATGGTTTCTGGCGATGTTAAGACTGGTCTTGTTCTGGTTGACATTGTTAATGGATTCTGCACAGTGGGTTCCGGTAATTTGGTAATTTTCCTTGGATATCTTGAAATTTTCTGTGCTTTACATTAAGGTTATGGATGGCATAGACGGTCTATCGCATGATGTTTTGTCAGTTAGTTTTATTTAGCTGTGAATTAACCTGGTTCGGTTGGACACCACATATAAGAATATCAAGATATTGAATTTTTATATTAAAGGGTTTATTCTGGTCCTGAAAGATCGATTGGCCTCTGTTCTTCTGATTATGGTTTAGGTGCTGTAAGTTGAAGATTTGACAGGGGAGAAAAGAGGGCTATACAAAAACTTCCAACTTCTTGTACTAGATTTCATGAGGCTTATCAGTCAATGTCATTGACTATGCTATGCACGCTTGAATTCTATTCACAAATTCAGAAACAGAAATTCTTGATTTCACTAGCCTGCGGTAGGGTTCTTTTGATCACCTCTTCACCAGTTTTCAGTATATCTATATGATTTTTGTGACTTGTAGAAAGTGCATTTTATGGAACACATCAGAGATCCAATAAGCATAATTAGATGTTCTGTTATGTCCTTTGGCTCTTCTGTCTTGTTTGTATTTGTTTTATTCCAAATCCAAAAACTTTCATATTCCATTATGAAGAGCTTGCCTTTGCTGTTCTTTTCTGTAATTCTCCATTCCTTAGCATTGGATTTGATTGAAAATTTTAAGGGCATCCTGCTAATGAGCTGTTAATCAATATCCTTATAAATGACCAAACTGATTTTCCAACAGGCTCCAACGGCACCTGACAATCAAATTTCTGGAATGGTTGATGAGTCATTGAGGCTTGCTAAAGTGTTCTGCAAAAAGAAGTGGCCTGTCTTTGCCTTCCTTGATTCTCATCATCCAGATATCCCTGAGCATCCATATCCTCCTCATTGTATAGCTGGATCTGATGAATCCAAATTAGTTCCTGGTACTTCTATTTCCCTTTTTAATTTCTCAATAGACACTGAGGAGATTTGATTATTATTTTTCATCTCAAATTGCTGTCTCTGTACTATGTGAAGCTCTGCAATGGTTGGAAAATGAACCTAATGTAACATTAAGATGCAAGGATTGCATTGATGGATTTATTGGTTCAATGGAGAAAGATGGCTCTAATGTCTTTGCAGATTGGGTGCAAACCAACCAGATCAAAGCTGTGAGCATATCCTTCTCTCCCGTTTACTGGTCTTTTATGCTGCATTTTACAAAGAGTTAGCTACTCTAACAAAGTTGCAATGCCTATCTGGATTATATTGTCTTTCTTTAGATTTTGGTTGTAGGCATATGCACAGACATTTGTGTGCTCGATTTTGTTTGCTCTGCACTTTCTGCTAGAAACCGGAGGATTCTTATACCCTTGGAGGATGTACATGTATATTCCCGTGGCTGTGCTACTTTTGACCTTCCACTCGATGTAGCCAGAAATATCAAAGGAGCTCTTGCTCATCCACAGGTAATCTGATCACAGCAGACATTAATTTAGCTTCTGGAATACAAAGAAAGAAGCCAAATTGGAACATTGGATGCAGTTATTTAATTGATGAAAAAGGAGAGAATTGATTAAAATTCACTTGAGGGATAGCATCTTTGTCTCCTTTCTGGAGTCCCTTTCACTTGTTTTATCTGGTTCATGGTATTGTTCTTTCTACATTCTTGATAAAACAACTCTCTTCTTTTTTTTCTTTTTCTTTTAGTGGAGCGGGGATTGAAGGACGTTTAGTTTTCTGAGATGATGTGGTTCTGGAAAGATTATACATGAGATGATCTCAAGTTGTGTAACCTATTATATGGATAAATCACAGAGTGAATTTTTCTCTTTGGCTTCATATGAGACAGAAGTTTTAGTTTCAAACCATGAAAGATTGATTTATTACAGGCTAAAATAACACTAGATTGAGGGCCAATAGGGAAGAGTCTTCATCTGATCCATATGAAAACTTGCATTAAATTGTGATGGCCAAACTTTTTAAGCTGTTTCTGTATTTCTGATGACAGGAACTTATGCATCACATAGGCCTTTACATGGCTAGAGGAAGGGGAGCCAAGGTAGTTTCAGAAGTTTCATTTGACATCCCAATAAAGACATGATTTTGAGAAACATTGATTTTGTTTTTGTTTCTGGAGGATTCTGATGCTATCACTGTATAAAGAAGGTATTCGATTTGGTTTAGCTTAACATTGATGGTGTGAAAAAGAAAAGCAATCTGTAATAATTCAACTAATAATCTCTTTATATTCCAACGTGCGTCTTTATGTTGAAGATCTCTTTCCTCTTTCTTGGTGTTGAATTGAATGTCAACAGGTTTCTTATCCATCATGGTAAGAATGATATAACCTAAACAAGGATATAAAATGAAGCAGGCGAAAACTTTCTATTTCCGTGAAGGCAACCATACACCAAGAAAACTCTGGATGAACAAATGATTCTCAACTGTGAACGCATAGTAGATAATACAAAATCTTTTCTTCTTTTAGGTCATATAATAGCAGGAACCTTCAGAAGAGTGAGAACAAAACACAAAAACGAAGCAAAACAAAACAAAAACTGCCAGATTCATGAGCTAAAAATCTAAAATGGTATCCCAGCTCTCAGGACCTGGTACTTTTTATTGGGATGCACACATGAAAAGATTGAATGCTTCTGTTTTCTTGTTTTAGTTCCAAAAATAAATGATCTTAGAGGAACTCGGGACCGGCTGGCTGAGTGTCTTAGATGCGGTTGGTCCCCATTAAGGTCAAAATCCTCAGTTAAATTCTTAAGGAACTTCTCAACGTCTTCCTGCAAGGCAGTTACATGATCCACACCTGCTTGCAGTTCCTCTCTTACCTTGTTGTTTTCTTGTTTCATGTTCAGAACCTCACCCTGGAATTTTGCTGCTTGATGGCTGGAGAATCTTATTTCTTCTTCTTCAACGCCCTCCTTCAGAGCAGCTGTGATCTTTTCCTGAATGTTACACAAGGATGAGAATCTCCTTTCTAGTTCATCTTTAAGCAAAACACTTTGTTCTAGCCACACTGTTAATTCTGCCTGTATTTCTTTGAAGTGCTTGTATATTGGTCGAACCTCTGATCTGGTATCTCCTGGATTGCTTCCTTCTTGCTTCTTCTCCTTTATCTGTGATATTTCACTCTGTAAATCATGGACTGTAGTCTTGAACTTCTGTATCTGATGAAATGCAGTGCTAAACTTTAACCAGTACTCCAAGTTTTCATCTAATATCGCATCAATGTCCATACGTAGCTTTTCTTCGACCTGTGACATGAATTGAGGTTGATGAATAAACATCAACTTGATTTCTTCATCTTCTTTCTTGATCAGATGAATATCTGTATGCTCAGGTTTGGAAATTTGATCATTTGATGACGCTCGATGATCTTCCTTCGTATTACTATCTTCAGCCAAATTTATCCTCTGGCGCAGGTGTTGAATCTCTTCATCCCTCTTTGCAATAGCACTCTTAAAATCACTTATTTGTAATGCCACATCAAACTCTCTGTCCTCTACTTTCTTCTCTGTGTCATTCAGTTTCTTCTTGACCTCCTTGTAATTCCGGAGGATTGTTGTATATTCTGACAAAAGAATCTTCTCCTTGTCCTCCAACCCAGTCAGAAGCATCTGCTGCCAGTTAAATTCACCTTCTGTCTCAGTTTCTGTTTGTGATGAGTCAGTTTTAACAACAGCATCTCCTGGTGATTTTGGTGTGTTCTCATCAAGTAAATCCTTTGATATTGGATCCTGAAATGTGACTGTTTTTTTCCCAGATGGTTTGACGTCCTCTGCTGGTTTGTTAACAGATACCCCCTCAGAATCATGTTCTTTTATATCCTTCACATCTTCTCTTCCAGATGTATTGGCTTCTTCTTCTCCATTTGCATGAGCTAGTTTTTCTTGTTTCTCAACATCCTTTACTACTTCATTGTTCTTGCCTTCATTTATAAAGGAACTGGTAGCCTCAGGTTCTTCATCTGATTTCACACTATTCAGTTGCTCAGACAGATTACCTAGACTTGAACGAGCTTCATCAAAATGTGTTCGCAGTGTGCTGTTTTGCTTTTCAACGTTCCGGTCTAGATCTTGAATGGCATGCAGTTTTTCTTCCACTTTCTTCAACCTGCAACTCAAATTTTGTGCATCATCAGTCACAGTTTCTTTGTCATCTTCCAAGGTCCGAATTTGAGCATGAAGATCATCTGTCTCTGTTCTCAATCTATTTATTAGAACAGTCTGTGATGATACTGAGGTTTCTAGACTAATCACCCTATTCACAAGTTCATCTATCTTCTCTGCCAATTCTGAAACTGTGAGAGAAGCCAGGGGACCAACCTCAAAGTGTTCATTAACTTTCTCCTTGATCACCTTCATATCCTGTTTCTCTTTTATCACATGATCTGGTTCTTTATTTGAGCATTGAGACTCTTCAGCCTTCACAGATTCAACTTCTTGATCAGTTTGTTCATGAAGGAACTCCCGCTCGATGGATCTCAGTTTCTGACGTGCAACTTCAATCCTTTTGTGTTCATCTGTTGCTTCTTGGTTATACTTTTCTTGTTTCTCCTGCAACTGATCCAAGGTTTCTTGACATGCTTTGATTGCTGTTTCAGCCATTAATCTGCGAGCTTCATCATCTTCAATGACTTTGCCTGTTCCAAATTCATCTTCCAAAACGCAGATCCTTTCTTGCATTTCGGTGATCTGGTTCTCAATACCCCAATACTTTGAAAGGCCATTTTCATAAGAGCTCTTCACAAACTCTTTCACAGTTTGGAAAGCTAGAATATCTTTTTGAAGCTTGTCAATCTCTTCAAAAGCTTCAGTTTTGCTCAAACCAGATTCAGGAACTTCCTTTTTAGCTTCTCTTTTTTTATCTTGCTTCTTGGTTTTGTTCATATGCTTTGAGGCTGTTATGAGACCCTTCCAATCCCTAATTGGAGCCCTCGGAACCTTAGGAACTTTCAATGGATTTGCAACCGGAACTTGTGGAAAGTTTCTGGGAACTTTAGGAGAATATTCACCATCCTCCTCCATTAGCTCAATCTGATCTGGGCAAAGATTGGCAATGGTGTTGTTGGCATTTTGCAATTCTGTTGATAAATGATCATATCTTTCAGCTAAGGCTCGATAAGCACGATAAGATTCCTCCACAAAGTTAAGCAGTTCTGGCCTCTTCTTATAGTACATTTCTGCCCTTCTGGCAAAGGAATCTCCATCTTCTTCTATGAGCTTAACCACATATTGCACCTTCTCTTCCATATCTGCAATGCCATAAACATAATCAGATCAGTTAATTTCCCAAGAACTGAAAGATGCTAAAATTACGAAAGCAGTGGATCCATTACTCTATCTAGGAACTGATTATAAGATCCAAACACCAAATGGATTCCCCAAAAGAAAGGTGGTGCATTGGCAACATAAAACCGGAAAAATGACTAAATCATTTTAAGAGCTTAGATGAATTCTAGGATTAATCTTATCATATGCGAATCCTGACTTAGGCATATCCTGTCTCCCATTCTCAAATGAGCTAGTACTAGATCGAGTTCTAGTCCTATGCATCTCCTGGCTTAGACATGTATATATTCACTTTTCCCAACATTCAAGTATGTAGAAGAACCATTTCTAGCATTCCTTCTTCCCTGGAAATTCCTTCCCAACTTCTGTGATATCTGACCATTAAATGGTAGGACGCTATTATTCAGTTACAAAGAAAATAAAGATAAGCATTCAGAGGATTTAATGATCAATGATGCCTAGTCCTCTCTTTTTTTAATTTACTTCCCTCCATTCAGAACAATTTGACACCTATGTGCATGGATTTTTCTTTTTCTTTTTTAAAAGAAAGGTATATTTTTTTTATCATTAGCCCTGATGTTCTTTGGCATCTACCTACTGCCTATGAAATTTATGTATTTCCCATATAGCTCTAGCTAATATCATGAAATTCAAACTTGCAATTTTCAATACATTCATGATATTCAAGATCTTCCAGCAAACTCTGAGCCCGGAAAAGACACAATGGAGAAAGCAAAATGATTACTTGAATCCTGACCATTTTTTATATTGTTAATCAACAAATTTACAAAAAAAATACAAAATCCAAACAGAGCACACCATTGTTTCTTCCCTAATGTTTTCACAAGTTGGATTGACAAGCATAAACCATCCTAAAATAAAAATTCACAAGAACAGTTCATCTCGAACATTGAATCATTCCATCCCAAAATAAAGGGTAACTTGATCATCATTCAAAAAAATGACGTACCTTGAAGGCTTTGTTCAAGCCATTTGGACTGCTTTGTCCTAACGTGGCTAGCCCACCACCATGAATAAGCATTGCTTGCAGCCCTCTGCAACATCTTTCCCAAATTTTTTCTTCTTTTTCTTCTTCTCAATCAATCAGGAGAAAAATCTCATCCAATATAACACCCAACCCAAAAAAAAAAACTCTTAAGAAAAAGAAGATTTCTTTGGGAGAAAAAAGTTGCATGGCAAGAAAGGAGACATTGTTAGAAGGTAACCAAAGCCAACATCCAAGTTTAAATTATGTGAAAGAAAGAGAGATACTTTCGCAGCAAAAAAGGTGTTGGACCCTTCTTCACAAAAATTTCTCTCAAGACAGCCAATCTATAATCAATATATGAACGTGGCATCCACTGCCTTTCACAGCTTGGCATTTCTAATAAACAAATTAAAAGATATATAAATTAAGGGGAAAAAAAAAGGGTTATTCTTGCTTTTTCCCTTTTGGGCCTTTTTCAGACTCACCATTTGCATTACACATTTTTGTTGTAGTTGGCTGCAAAGTTAGATTTACATCTTTTTTCTAGCTTACATTTATTTGCATTAATAAGTTTTTTCATTGATAGATCATTAATTCTTCTTTTTTATTAGATCACTCAATATCTTATTAGATCATTTGATATTTTTTCACTCGAGATTCATAACTTTTTTAAACATGGAGAGTATCGAACTTGCGATTTCCCAGCTTAACATTTACACTTATTCATCTATCCTAAACTCATGGATTAGACCATCAATTCTATGAGTGTTGTATGTGTAATTGTCATTTGTCTTCATCACGTAAGTATAATCATAAAAATTACATATTAATAAGTAAGTTAATTTTGTTAAATCGAGTAATAAGTTTGTCGTGCTTAATTTTACTACCGGTGTCTTATAGTAGTTAAGAAGGGAATAAATAAATTTTTTAGAATTATATATGTATAATAAATAATACCCCTTGTATAGGATAGGAGCATTGTCTTGGAAAGGGCTAAATTAGAAATTTTTTACTATCCATTACACCAGGCCGGAATAGGTAGTCAGAACTCACAATATATACTAAAAATAGGAGGCCCAAATATCTGCTCCATATCATTTCGATATATAAAAAAGGCCAGTGGGCTTAATAAGTATCAGCAGGGCCTTGAGTGATTGAAGATCTAGCAATTAACCTTTAATCTAATGTTTGTACTTTACTTACGTGCAATATTTACTGCAGAAATCACCATTTAAAGAAATGTTAAAAGTAAGAAAATTAGGTTAAACGGATGAAATGAAAAGTTATAGATAATCTTCCACAAAAAAGTTTATGCCTTAGAATTTACAATCAAGATGATAGACCCAAACTCATATTCATTTTTGCCTTTCAATCTCAAGCCGAAATCAAACTGATTATAAAAAAAAAAAAGGCCAAACTTAAGTCTATATAATATTTTATTAATTTTAAATTTTGTTAGATATCAATTTTTAATATTAATGTGAAAGATTAAAAAATGATTTCAATATGACCTCGAACTCAGGAGTAAGGAACTTATAATATTTTTTCATATCGAGCAATTCAAATTCAACTTTGACTTTTATATATTCACTGTCCAAATTTAAATTTTTCTTTTAAAAAAATATACAATAATTACCGAAAATATAACTGAAAACTCATGGTATTTACATACATAATTTTTTTTTATCTTTGAACTCAAAGGACTTTCAATGACTCATGCAACCAAGTTTAACAGTCATACACCATCCCGAAAAGTTTTCCATATTTTTAGTTGGTATTCAAATTTTACCTTTTGATTACGACTTAAATATTCTATCGACTAATTTATTAATTTTCTTAAAAAATTCTTATGTATAATAATACAAGGGATAGAGGGTATAACATGAGATAAATATGTAAACTTTTCAATCTATGTAAATATAATGTTACATCATTGTCATGCTATGAGGAGTGTAACAACAATTTCTTCACAAGGTTTATCACAAACATTAATATAGCAACGTGTAAAACAATGATAAGTGTATGGACACTTGGCTTGCTTATCCGTGACTGCCAAGATATTTAATGCATAAAAAAATCTTCCATCTTTACTTGCTTGCCAAAGATCTAGACCAAAATAGCTTCCATTAAACAATGGAAAGAAAACAAGAAACTTCACACTTGTGACTTGTCAAGGTGCACTTCTTATATTATATGCACTTAAAAAAATGATAATGGACCCTAAACCACGATTATGATTCTTTATGAATTATAAAAACTTTTACAAAATGGAACCAAATTAAATTGCATCTTGAATCATTTTCAACTGCAATAATTGCTAAAGAAGTTCCTCCTTGTCATCACCATCTTTATAGTTATCAAAAGCAACACATTATTATAGGTGATGGTGACACTCAGACTGAAATTGAAGGCTTCCTTCAACTACTGCCAATAAAATTTCTTACTAATAATTTATGCAGCCAAGGGGTTTGTAAACATTTTTGTGGTGTGCAGGGCTCCAATGGCCTCAGAAGATAATATCTACAAAATGAGAAATATTGGTTGTATCCCTAATATAATGCCCTTTGGGGCCATTAATTACTCATTAGTGACCTCAAAGGTACAAGACATAAGGTGGGGTCAAAGACAACTTATTCGCTTTGCCAATTCCAAGTGCACGGAGACAGAATATTGAAAAGGAACTATGAAGGGGCAACACAGAATCATCAGCAAGTCCTTGTTAATTGCCTGCTTGCCATTTACTGGCAAAAAAGGCCAATATCCCACTTATGCTAAAAGGCAAGAACCATCATGATCAACAAAGGGAGAGTACTTCTCTGTGTTGCACTGCATTTCTGATTTTCTCAAAAGCAAAGCATCAAGGCAAAAGAAACAATGGAACAACAAAAGAGAGATCACACCACTATATCAAATTCTGATTTGTGGCAAGACTATTCAGAAGAAAGCAAGGCCATCTGTCAGCAACATTTGCAAAATTTTCACCTGACTTGTGTGCACCGAGGGAATTAGATACAACATCTGAAAGTAGTTGAGGGGATAAGATAATATAGAAGAGGAGGCAAATACTTTCTGTTCTTATATATCAAATTAAGAAGTAAAGATGAAAGTTCATTCTGCAGTAGTTCAGACAGTAAGGATTTATTTACACCACCAGCAGCTGTTACATAAAAGCTTCAAACTTTATTTACAAGAGGCAGTATTTACAATAATAAATCAACGTCGCATGCTAACTTCCCCAGTAGAAAGGTCGATATTTGCCAAACCCCAACAACCTGAAGAAACAATGCAGCCTTGTGCGGTAGGTTATGATTCTCTGTCATAACAAAATCAGGTGAATTCCTGGTTCGACATAGCATAAAAATTAACTTTGATATTGATCTGAAGCAGAGGTGTTCCCTCCTATTTTATCAGGATTTTAACCTATGGAAGTTGTCCTTTTTATCTTTTAAATTACCATAAAGTAATCAAACATAGCAGCAGCCAACCAGCTTGATAGCTTCAAAAATTCTGAAGAGAAGAAAGCCACTGCTCCATGTATTTCTTACCCTCTGCAAATGCAAAAGTAGAAAATAACTAAATAAAATTTGAAATCTCTATTGTATGCAATATAAGCCCATAAAATAGAACAGTACTTTTGATCATCAATACAGCAATTTCATTGGAGACAAACTTTTGTTTACATGGATGCAGCATGATTTACAGCTGTGGACCATTCTCAGGTCCCTACTTTCTGGCTCCAAAATCAACTAAAATTTGGCTTAGGTAAGCAAACAATCATTGAAATAGAAGAAAGAAAGAGCATTAACAAGCTGCCAAAGTATTTAACAAATTAATATCAAGAAGATTCTCAAATTTTACTAGGAGGAAATAATTGTCATTTGCAATCAGAATTGAATAAAAAAGAGTAATGCTCTTTGCTCATGATTGATTGACAAGAAGGTGAATAATAGTTGGATTTGAAATACAGTCACTACCAAACATACTCATCACTTCTTTTACTTCTATAAGGACATAATGATTGGTTGCCAAAATATGAGCCTTTCTTATACACCTCAAACATTTAGGTATTGTTTAAATTCTGAATGCAAGAAATGAGCTCCTAAACTATGTCAATGTCCAAGTAACCAATGAAAGAGCTTCAAGCTAATATCCAATATATATTACTCAAAAATTTCAATACCAGAACAAATATACGTGGAATCCAAAACTATGAAGGCAGTTGGACAAAGTAACTTTCATAAAGCAAAAAAAAAAAACAAGGGCCTAGACAAGCATATCAACTAAAATATTTGTAAGTTGCAAGGCTGCAGCTCTTACCCGGGTACTCATTTGGAAGATTCTTAATGGCAGTCAAGAACTGATTACTATGTTCCTTCTCCATTTCCTGGCAATCATGCCTGTAGCAAGGAACAAGCACGGCAAAACTGTTGTCCGCCTCGTCTTCACTCTGGAAACCAGGGGCATGAGGTTCAAGCCACCCAATTGACCAGTCCGAGTCATCGGATTCAGACCCTGATAAGCAAACACCATCAGATGGCACCAACACGACATCGTACTCCTTATCAATTCCCCTCTTCTCCTCCCTACTCTTCCACTTCCTCCTAATTTTTCTACTCGATGAGGCCATTTTGGAAGCCTGAACTGACCTAAATTTCAAATTATCTGGTTCCTTCAAACCAAAACCCCAATCAGACACGGAATTCGTGGAAGACCCACTGGGAACTGACTCTTTCTCGTTCCCTCCCCACCACAACCATGAGAATCTAGTCAAAGAAACAGCCATTCTTCTCAATTCAAACTCAAACCCAACAGAAAGAATTAAGAATTAGTGCAAATCGACGTCGGGTGAGGAGACCAAAGAATTGAAGATGGATTAAGAGATAGATTACAAGATCAAACCCATTCAACTATGATCAATCAATTAGCATAGCAAATCATCAAATTGAAGATTTAAAAGATGCTTTCTTAGCATTCAATGAATTTTTTTAAAACAAAATCTTGGAAATAAAGAAGTAAAAAACTATAGAACTTACTGGGAATTTGCCATAAATTCAATCCCAATTTCATTATATAAAGTCTAAGTCCATCAAGAAAAAAGATGTCATCATGTCAACAGACATCTGACACCAGTAGTAATCACAAACCCTTTTTATTTTTTCTTTTAAAATCAAAATTCAGGGGTAAACCAAGTATCCAAAATTAGAGAAGTTTCCCTCAAGAAATTCATCACTAGTAAACCAAGTCCAAAAGTCAAAAAATCACACTAAACAAAACTTTGAGAACAAAGATGGTTTCAACATTCCAGATGGTTTGCAACACAGAGTACAGACACCAACCCAACAACAAAATTGAATTGCTGAAGTAAATCGGCGGCCAATATCACTGAAAATCTTGAGAAAAATAAATGGTACTAGTATTAGAAAGGAGCGAGACTGTGAGATTGAACAAGAACAAAACTCCTCTGCAACCTCCCCCACTATCGTTTCATATCTCTCCCGCTCCCTTCGGCCCTCTCTTTCTCCTTCACACCCACACACACACACACCCCACAACATGAACTGACCACTGACAGGAGGTACATATATATAGAGATTGGATATTTGATTTTAGTTTTATTTCTGATCTTTCGGAAAAAAAGCTTTTATTTCTGGTCCACCTTTTCCTCTTCTATACATATAGATCCAAGAATTCATAAATTTCAATACAGTCATCAAATTCTTGGATTTGGGCCAACTTAATTGAGGTCGTTTAGAAATTTGATACAAATTCTTAATCACTTTTTAATGTCTATGGATGCATGAGAGAATTTGGTGCGATCGATTTTTTAATTTGTATTTAGTCGAATAATATTGTTTTTTTTTCTTCTTCCTTTTAATACACTAGTATCCCAAATTCATTGAGATTAGTCTTGTTTAATTTAGATTATGAGACTAGATGCATTATTGACACTAAATTATGTAAACTCACTTTGATATTGTCAATGATGCTTAAAACCACCTTCCCAATATAATAATAATAAAAAACACTTTGATATTATAATTGAAAGTAAAATATTGTAATCAATAAGATTGATTTTTAATTTAAATTTTATTAACTTTATGTCTTTCTTGTGTTACAAAATATTTAATTTTAAATTCTAAATTATAGTAATTTTTTTGAGTGTGGTAATTAATTTTTTTCAATTTTTCTCATCTAATTAATTAAGTTGAGCTTGTGCAAAATTTAGGCGTAACTAATAAATTTTAGGTACACTACAATGTTTTCTTAACTTATTTTTTTATTATTTTATACGAGTAATTGTCACTTTTAGTTTTCTTTTTTTTATCTTTTATTTTAATTTTTATGGCCTCAACAAATTTGAGTAAATCATTTATATTCTTTTACCATTTTAGATAGTGGTTTTCAGTGATGGTGATGTTCGAAAAGATACATTTTTTCATGGAAAGTCTCCGTATCTTTGTAGAGAAATAAAAATAGTTGCTCAAACTTTATTTAGGATACAAAAAATTTCAAATAAAAAGTTAAACAATAAAATAATGAATTGTAAAAAGTTTAATGACAAATTTTTCAATTTTCTTTTTACATAATATACTTTTAAAAATTACCACATATAATTTATATCGTATATTGTTTTTTAATATAATCACAAGGATCATATTCAATAAGGATTCACTTTGTACACCAGATCATTTAGGTGATCAATATAATCTCATATTCTAATATTAATTTTAATTTTAATTTTTATATGAGATTATTTTAAAAAATTTTATTTCCTCCAATGTAATAGCATTCAGAAAAAAATAAAGAAGATGATTGTATTTTTTTTAATATAAATTAATACTTTAATAAAGAATGCGCAAACTCTTTTAACAATACTTTATGAATTGGTGATAATAAGAAGAAAAAAGAAATCAAGAGCAGTCATTTTATGCATTTGATTATTAAGATACTTAAGTTAAAAAAAAGGTAGTAATTATATTTAATTGAAATAATTAAAAATATAAAAGGGGGCATTTAGTTAAAGAGGCCACTGATTAAGAACCCAAATCACATTCTCTGTTGTAATCGGAGATAATTTGATACAAAGCAAAAAAATCATTTAGAAAATTAGACTGCTATCATTGTAACCGTGGATCTAGCGACACCTGGATTCTGAAATGACGTGGGTGACTTAGAAACCAATGATTTCTTGAGTGATAGAAACCAAGTAATACCACGTAGGACATAGCATCAAACTTGTGGTTCTGGAAACTACTAGTAAAAATTGGTCTTATTCGAACCTAAAGATGTGGTCTCCACGTCCACATCTTCCCTAACATATTATCACTAATCATATCATTTTCTTCTAAATCTTTTTTATTATTGTTTAATCTGAAGAGATTTAATAAAAAGACAAAAACATACAGTTAAATTCACATCCCAGAGTCTCCCAGTAATCAGATCTCTTAATATACGTTTTCAAAAATAAAAAATAAAAATATCTTAATATACTTGTAGCTGCAAGAGGAGGTCTCCTACCGAGTAAGGATGACAAAATTCTTTATTAAAGAAACAAGATTACGAGTATGATTCTTACTTAAATTGAACGTTTGGTTGACAATGAATTTGACATGAGAAATTTTTTTAAAATTTTTTTTTTGAAGTATTTGAGAATGTTTATATATACTTATATATATATATTGATATTCATATTATCTAAGAGTTAAAAATATTTAAATTAATCTATTTTACCGTTATGTATTTGAATCATTGAGAAGGATTTTTTAATATTCATAATATTTAAGAATTACAAAGTGGATTTTTAAAGAAAGTTTTTTTTTTTAAGAATATACAATTATTCAAGTTAAAATATAATTTTACAAACCTAATATTTATAAGAGTATTTACATATTTTAGTAATGAATTGAATATGTCCCTTAATTTATTCATTTAAAGCAAATATATGAATAAAAATCTTAACAATTTTCATTACAACATTCTTAATATTTCCAAACGCAAGATAAGTATTCTACTCGGATTCAATTTCTCCCTAATCATATTCCAAAGAATTATAATTCTTAATGACTTTACTTTTTAGCCAATCAAATAAGTCTAAAATATTACGTTGAAAAATTTATAAAATAGACTTTTTACCCTAATTAAAAATCAGATTTTCTGAGTTTTCCTCATACCAAATCTTGAAATAGTTGAACTCAAATAGTTTCGAATATGAGCACATTTCAATTATTAGAAGACATGCATACATGCCATACAAAAGGGCCCCTTTCATTGGCCTCCGAAATAATTAGAATTGAGAAATCCTAAATAATAAATGATATATATATATATCTCATAGATTTCTTTTACTATATAAAAAAAATGATGTCATTTTCTACTCTGTTTCTTAAAGTTAGTGACTGTCTTTGGCAAGAAAATAAGTGCATAAGCTACAATTGGAGAAGGGTAGGTTGTGTTGGTGGAAAAATTTTAAAAAAAAAAATTGAGAGGGAAGGAGAATTCTCATGGCGGCCGATTCCTAGCTATCTCTTCCATAATTCTTTCACTAAGAAAGACTATGAATTAAAAGACCTCATTGGATGAATGAAGTCATTGTTTTAAGTACCACGTAATTTACTAACCTCTCTCTACAAGAGTTTATCATTTTAACTTCAACATTTTATCTTAAAATATTAGTCGATTTACATTTACTAATAATAATTTTAATATATATTTTTCAAATTTATCTTTTATTTAATATTCCCTCTTCAAATAGCATGAAAAATGTAGTTATATATAGGAGAAATAAAATTAAATTCAAAGTTATTTTAAATACATTTTAGTGTCCTTAATATATGTGTAAAGTATTAAATTAACTGATATTTTGAGACTAAAATAGTGCTTCTCTAGCTAAAAATAAATGATAATTTAAGACAAAATACGATAATTAGTTACTAACACCGTTCCTTTTTATAAATAATTAGAAACAAATTAATATTGATCCAGGAGTATTTTAATTCTTACTATACTCTTATTTGATTTGTAAAGACTAAGTATCAAAGTTATATTTTTTGCATATAAAAAGTCAATTATAAATATATGAAGGAATCAAATACTTAGAAAGAAAATAAATTCACCAAAACGACATTGGTATGACATTGGAATATGGAATAAAAGATAGTATTAAAATGTTAACAATTCATTTTGGATCTCATACATTGTTTAAAAAGTATTATTGATATTATCTCATGTCTTTATTTATAATTTTATTTTACCCATTTTAAAATATATTATCACTAAGGAAACATAAAACCATATCTTTTTTTATTTTATATTTATAAAAGAACATGTCATGAATTATATTCGAACCTCTTCATCTCTAATACGCAAGTGAAGGAGTTGTTCAAATTCGTTCAAGAGGATCATGAATTCCTCCCACCCAAGGTAAAGTTAATAATCATATATATATATATATATATATATATATATGTGTGTGTGTGTGTGTGTGTGTGTGTGTGTGTGTACAGTGTACATTTATCTGCAAAAGCAAAGGAATCTATTTCCTTTTTCCAACAATAAAAAAGCTGAAAATGATGCCAAATTTTCCTTTCACCATGTGACTTTTGTATTCCGATTTTTCACATAATGGGCCATTTTCAATGGAGTGACATTCAAGCTTCAATTTGGAGAAACAAAAAAATAAAGTAAAAAATCATAGGCCATTAGTATTAAACCTATAGTCGCAAATTGCCAATTTTTTTCCACTTCTTTTTTTCTTCTTGTTTTGTTTTCTCTCTATGAAAAAGGAATCTGCAGCCATTCTCAAGATTGCCCACTGGATAGATATGTTTCATATAGTAACCTATAAATCAAACGGGATGATATGTTACAATAGGAAAATTCTATCTAATAGCCTCGTATATTAGGAGAAGTACTAAGTTTTTTTTTTTTAAAAAGGAAAAATATATTCATTAATTAGATAAAATTGACTATAACATTCATAATTAAATAAGAATAATGCATTGAAACAATCCAAAACAATTTATCACCGAGTAAAGTTTCTAGTTGATGATTAAATTCTAATGAATTCTATAGTAACCGTGTGATGTGTTAAAGTAACTGTCACACTCATTTTTAAATCTTGACAAATCTAGTTTAAAATAAAGAGCGAGATTAATAGCATTGAAATCATCTCATCATAAGAAATCTTTGAGTACCTTTTGATCTTCGTTTGGTAGTCGGATTCCAATCTTGAGCTGTTTTTTTTCATATCTACACAATTTTTATTGGAATTTTTGTCAATTGTCTCTACCAATAAATCCATCGAAGCAAAACTACTATTTTCCATGATAAGTAGAGAAAAAAAAGAAACACAAACAAATGCAATACAAATACAAATACAAAAAAAAAAAAAAAAACTCAAGAAGGGAATAGAGAATCTCTAAAGAGGAAGAAAAAACACAAAAGAAAAGATAAAATACAAAACAGAAAAATGAAGATCCGACCTAGATAAAACTTTTGCAAAAACAAGAGGTTTGATCTGGTGGAAAATGATGAAGAAACTAACAAAGCTACTTAAAATGAGAGAGTGTGAGAGAAAGAGAGAGAAGAGCTTTTGTTTCTTTCTTTAAACACGTTATATGTGTTTAGGAGAAGTATGAAGTTTAAGGGTAAAGAATGTTAACAAAAATTAATCTTTTGATCATTAGAGACTTATAATGATTTATAGTTTGCCGTGGAGAATATTTGATCCTGATTCTTCGTTACTTCCTCTCTGAAAATTATCCTGAGATCCCATAGATTGATGCAAACATTTCTTTTTTAAAAAAATAATTTAAACAAAGTAACTTTGTTGCAACACAAAATAAAGGGATTTAACTTCAAACTTGGAATAAGCATGAGGAAATTAATCAATATTTTTTTATCTTTTGTGTTGTTTGCCGGATCGGTTTTCAAGACCTTTGGTCTCTACCCGGATCCAATGAAATATTAGAGAAATTGATAATTTTTTTTGTTGATAAATGAGAAATTGATCAAGTTAAATTTGAAAGGAAAAAAAAAACACAATTTGAAACATTACAATAATGTCTCATGTTGTTCTCTTGTCATTGGTAAAGGAAGAAATATAAATAAATTAAATGCCTAACAACCTTATCTTGCATCATCTTATTAAAAAAGAAAAAAGAAAAGAAAAAAACAGAGGAACGCAACCTCAAAAGAAATATGGGAGTGGCATGTTTCTATAGTTTTAAACTATTGGTAAGTGTCTCTTGACTAATTAATTTTCTTTAAATTAAAATATTAGTAAAGGACAAAACATAAAAATTATACCTGTAAATTCATCCAATTGATGTTTTACAACTTACAATGAATTAAATAGACTCCACCTATGAGGTGATATAGTTTACAAATAAGACAAGAAGGTACATCTTTCCTCAGCTAAAGTTTGGCATTCACAAACCAATAAGGTTTAGTTCTTGCAAAATATCTAACCAAGCAAGTAGCATAAATTTAATCCAACCTAGTTAAGCAAAGTGCTACAAATCTTGTGCCTAATAATACGAAAAAGAAAGAAAGAAAGATTGTATTGTTCCAAATTCCAATATACAATCATTCTATCATTCTAGAAAGAAAGGACCTTTCAGCTGTATATTCGTTGAGTTGGTGAAGATTTGGTCAATTTGATGGATGCAAAAACAAAAGAAGGATAAGCCCACTTTGCTTTTGCTAATGGGAGTGAAGTTAATTAGCTAAAAGTTGCAACTTGCATCCTCCAGGTCTACATTTTGGCAACTCTCTTTGAACAATTTGGGTGCATGTGCGGTGTGCCTTAGTCTACCTCAAGACAAAGCAGATTTTAACATTTTTCATTCTTGAATTTTGTGGGCAGAAGTGAAAATGGGTGATTATAGATTAGGTAGAGGAATGCGTGTCAATTATTGTGGAAAAAACATATGGTCTTTGTATGTAAAAGACATTGGTAAACACAAGGACAGTCTTTGATAGGGATATGCTAGAGAAGTAGACTAGGGCCAATAGGAAATCAATTGGAATTTACAAGCATAATCTTGGGGAAATGACTTGCTCGGTAGGGAATTTCCAAGAAGTGACTAACATATCAAAGATAATTATACTATAATTTATATCAAAGACTAAAAGACACCCACAATTTCATTGTTAATAGTTGCAGAATGAAGGAGTCAAAAAAAGAGGTAATTGTTGTTGAGCTTCTTGCTGAATTTGCGTTGAAAAAAAGGTTAAGAGAAGGGCACCTTCAACACTAAACCAAAAACAAAAGTTATCAAAAGTTAAAGAAATCACGATATTAGAGAAAATGAAAATTAAGTAGATTAAAATTATATTAAGAGTCTCAATATGTAAGATTAAAATAAATAAGATTATGTGCATTATATATAGGTGTATAGTCCTTTATCTATGTTGATTCATCAACTCAGATGATGAATATATGAAATGAAGACTTAACGTGGATGTCTCTTTAAAATTCAAAATATTATAATGAGACTAAAGATCACTCGTATCCATAAAAGCAATGGTATCTTATGCATTTTACATCCAAGATATATCTTGATTTGTCAAAAGCCAAAAAGTCTATATCCTAATCTATGTCCTAACTTGTTAAAAGTATAAATTGTATTGTTTGTGAATGTCTATAAATATCAATACTATTAGAAATTTGACAAGTTACTATTTAAGGACTTTCCTTAAATAATTACAATGAAATTGTAAAAGGGTTTTTGATTACTTTCCTATAAAAGGACTTTATTCCCCTTAGATAGTTTGATTATGGGGAATGTGTTTGTGAGGGTGTGATTGAAATTTCCAATACAAAATCTATTTCTTTCTTCTTCTTTTTTTTTTGGAGAAAAGGTTGAAAATGTGTGTGTTGCTAGTGGAAGGGAGAGTTATTGGAATAAATATCATTACTCTTAGAAATTTGACAAATTACTATTTAAATAAATCTCATATCAGAAACCTTGTAAAAGGATTTTTGGTTCCTTCCCTATAAAAGTATCCTAGCCTTCTTAGATAGTTTTATCCCTTTAAAATCTAATTTTCTATATTTGTAAAATCCTTTAATTATGATATCTTAGTTGTAATATTTTGCGTGATGGGATATAATGAGATTCGAAAACATAGGCAATATTAATCGAAATCAGTTATTAATTTCGATTTATTCTTTTCTTTATATTTTGCTTTAGTTATTAAATTGTTAATATTTTTTTCATTGTTAGATAATATTCAATATTTCGCTGTGTAGTATACTATTTATTTATATTGTATTGTGTTATTCTATTATACTATATTGGTAGAATGATTATACATCAAGTAAGTTCGGTCTAAAAAAAGACTTGGAACTTAAGTAGTTCGTTCGTTTGTAACTTTCTTTTTTTTTCCTAAACTCAATTAATGTATCGATTATATAATCAATAATATTTTAGTATATTACTTATTCACAAATACAATATTATTTATTAAAATATATCTTATACATTATATATATACTTATTTGTTTCTTCACATTCTCATAAAAAGGAATAGGTAGATGCATGAAATTAATCTTATGGTTCAAATTGGAAAAATGTTATATTTAGTCCCTAAACAATTTTATATTCTTAATCTATTTTTCTTTACTTTTCTTTCAAAAGATCTTCAAACTATTTTCGAAGTTACTATAAACGCCCTTTTGATATATTTTTGAACGGAATCCAACGTACTTTCATTTGAAAGTAATTTTATAACATTTGTTGGAGTGGAAATTGATCATTTCACTTTTTCCCCCCTAAAAAGAGCAGTCTCACGATTATATGTAGTTCAACACAGCACACACTCCAGTTAAATAAATTGCAGAAGATAATCCAATTGCCACCATATAAGTGACTTCACTCGAATGCAATTTGGTACAAGAGATATATAGAGGACCTGTGAGAAAAAGTGCCATTTTATATCCTCCGAAAGTTGCAGATTTAGCAGAGAGAAAGAGAAATATTAAGGGTATATTTGTATTGGGTTTGAAAATAATTTTTATTTTATTTTGAAATGAAGTCCATATTTAATAAAAAAAATTTATATTAAGAATTAAAAGTTAATTATATGTCAAATAATATTATAAAATATAATTAATAAATTATTTGATATTATAATTTTAATTATAAAATAATAATAAAATATTATTTATATAATTAAATGAGACAATAAATTTTAAAAAAATTATATTTTTATAAAAAATTGAGAAATGAATTTTAATAACCCGTTCAAATATGGCCTAAAACTTTTAATAATAAGTATTTATACAAAAAAGGCATTACTATTTAAAAAAGAGAAAAAGGAAGGAAAAAAAAAAACCAAAAGAGGTTAAAATGACATGAGGGGCTTTATCGACAATTTCTTGAACGTAATTCTTGCCGAAACAACGGTGACCGGCGTCGTAGACTTGGCGGATGAGGGAGACCGGCTTGGTCTTGCTTACCACGACTACTCGGATCCTGTCCGATCCACGCCCGCATCTCTCGGCGGATTGATGGATTGCAGTACAGAAGGCTTCTTGCTCATCCTCCATTTTTGCTCTTCAAGAAAATAGTTAAGCAATTTTGGGGTTTGTCTTTTAACCGTTAACCTTCATAGCGAACACATGAAGCAAACCCGACTAACTAGGATATGAATGTCCTTACTCACATGAAACTTATTGTTTTTTAGGGAAAAGTGAAATGACAAATTTACCCTCCAACAAATGTTGAAAAACTACTTTCAAATGAAAGTACACCAGATTTCTTTAAAAAATAGGCCGAAAGGATCTTCAGAAAGAAAAAAGAAAAAAAAAAAGTAATCTAAAGTCTTAGACTAAGAATGTAAAATTGCTTGGGTATTAAATATTACATTTTTTCGTTAAAATTTCAATTATTCTCTAGTTTTTCTCTTTCAGCTGCGATCTTTAGGTTTTTTTTTTTTTTTATAATCATTTTTTAGTGTGTGTTTATCAGTATGAGTACTTTTTCCTAATACAAGACTTGCTTCTTGGAAATGCACAAGAAAATGGAAAACCCACACATTTGATTTGGCTCAATGGAATTGTAATAGTGTCAAATAGTTCAATGAATAAATCCAACTACCAATGAATATTTCCACCAAAAATATGTAGGTCCCTTCACATACAATTTCTCTGCTTAGATCTGCTTTTAGATTTGTTATGGTTATCTGGAAAATTCGTGATTCTTTTTAAAAGAAAAGTCTAAGAATTGAGTGAACAGTACACATCAAGTCATTGGTCCTTGTCAGCCTGAACTTCACCAGTAATTTATTATACCAAAGTATAGTTGGATAGCAAATGCTACTAATAGAGAATAAGTATCAAACTTGATAAGATCAACCTTCAATGAATGCTTTTTATTTTTTATTTATTTTGAAGAGTAATTTCAATCTCTCAAAAATTACTTTTATTGATAATCACAAGATATGCAACTAACTGCATATTTTACTAATCATGATGATGCAGCCTGTCATTAAAATTTTCATAATTAATTTGTGTGACAGTTGCTCTTTGAATGCTCTTTGAATTTTATATCTCTTATTCATACAAAATACATTATAAAAAATAAAAAAAAAGACATGATTTTTGATGGAAGAAGAAACCTTCTAAAACCAAGAAAAATTAACAAGAACTAGCTAGCTACATACAAGGGTTTACTCCATTGACGGAAGAAGCCAGTCCTTCTTCTGGGATATTTTTAGTTACTAATTTTACAATATTCTCAAATTTTCTTCGATATGCTATGATGTTGTTGCAAATCAACTAACCTGTGATTGTTTTTTATGGGAACTCAATGGTGGCACATGGGAATGATGGTCGTGACGGAGACTGAAGGAAAACAAACAAATCTGACGAAAATGATATATAGGATCACATACACATGGTTACATCCATTTGGTTATTCTAATCATATGAGAATAGATATGACATTTGTGGTATCAAAGCATACCACACACTTTTGTATTCACTCACTACCACTGCTTCTTTAGCAATTAGGAAGTATTTGATTATAAAGTACATAATGTAACAAGAAATTAGTATGCAAAGTAATTTAATAAAATCCAATTTAAATTATTTTTAAAAAATAGCATGCAGTTTTATCGATATTTTTGTTAAATTTCACATACTCTTATTTTTAGAACCAGATTGCTATCTTATTTGTGCATGAGTTTCATTCGTTTAAGTTTTGAGCAAGACTAGTCATTATGAATTTCTCCTTATCTCATAAATCCTTGAATTTAATTAATGAAATATTTGTTGTAGCAGTGAGACAATTCTTTACAAAATTAACATGTGTCTAGATGAAGATTTTTAGGGAGGCTTTTCATTTTAATACAAATTTTGAAAAATCTAGATATTAAAATCCTTATTTTATAATCTAATATATGGATTCAAATTCTTGACTTTTTATCAAAGATCTTTAAAGCTCTCAAATCGTTCATTAAAAAATTATATAAATAAGCATTTCTTTAAATTCTACTATTGAAATTGGATAACCACTCTAAATTGACATGCTTTGTCTTTGTGATATTTAATGAAAGTTGAACTAGAGAAACTATGTAATAATATATATAATATTATAAGGAATATTTTTGTTTGTCGTTTGTATACCAATTTTATCAGTGGTTTAATTTGGTGGTTGATAGAAGATCTTTACAAGGTGCTTTGTGTGTGTTGATGTGTTCAATTTTTGTTGATTTAGAGTAGCCATGAAGTAGCTTAATTCTATTGGAAGATTCAAGTGACCAAAAACCATTTGCTTCATTATTATATTTGCTCTTTAATTGCTTCCTTACAAATTCTGTGGTGCTTTTCATTTGTTTTCATCTGTAATAGGAGAAAATCATTTCTCAGCCTTATTTCACTCATTTCTTCTTCTCTTACTTCTCTATTTATAAGTTTGGGCCCTACAATATTCAATTCACAAAATTTACAAAACCATTCATGATGAGAAAGGTGAAGGGAAAGATATTTTTGACCGATCTTATGAGTCGCTTTATTTTTTGAATTATGAATAGAAGAGAAAGAACAAGATTCAAAGAGATAAAGAAGACAATTGATGATTTCAACTATATGATTTATAGAGGAAAGATCGTTGTTGGATGAGCTAAACTTGCTAATCATGTTAGAACAGTCTTCTTTAAAAAATTATTTTTATAAGAAATGAATGATTGTAACTTACAAAGCATACAATATATAAAAACGACATACTCTTAATATGTTTTAATTAAAAGTGAATGTAGAGGAAATAACGAGAAATCATATTGGTTACTGTACAGAAGAACCATTCAAAGTTCGATCAAAATTAATTTTAACAAAAGATTAAGGAGGAGGACTCTAGGAAGATGGAATAGGGGTGGGAACGAATGTTGGGAAATATAAGGATCGTTTTAGGTTAAAATAGTTATCACATAATTAAATTAAAATTGAGAATAATGAAAATAAATTGGACACTTTTACGTGAAAACCTTCAAACAAATCAGGGTAAAAATTACGGACAAATGAAAATGATTTCTTTTAATTATAATTTGAGCTTAAAAGCTCTTGAAATACAAAACTCTTTCTCTAATACGAATACACTTTTGTTTTTCAAATGTTAGAGTTTACTTTAAAAAATTATACTATTTCTGTCAAAAAAATATAAATCGTTAGAATGATTTTTTTAATCTCAAAATATAATTTATTTTATGGATTTTATGTATATTTCATCATTGACTTTTAATATTATCTTTATTTATTTTTATTTCTTTTCTTACATCTTTATATTTTCTTTTTTTCAAATAAATTTTATTTTATTTTTCTTATTTCTAAGTTATAATAATTAAGGATATTTTAGTAATTAGAATTTAGTTTGCGTAAAAGTGTTGCTGCTACTTATATTAAAAAACTTATAGATATTTTCTGGATTTTATTTTATAATTCGACCGCTCAATTTGGGCTGGGCCTTAGAGTTTAACGGCTAGTTAGAAATGGATCCAAGAATAACGGCGATAACGACAAACGGTAACTCCCCGTCAGAATTCCGTCAACAGAATTCAAATCTATGACTTCATCCACTCTCTCTCTCTCTAACGGCTACTAAAATCTGAAACTACCTTCTTTAACTTTTTCTTTCCAGTTCCCACTTTTTGCCCAAATCTCTCTCATTCTTTAAGCACACATAACAATTTAGCAAAGAAAAATCCCAGTTTTAATCACAAATTCCCTGTTCTTTGCACCGTTTATGACCCCATTTTGCTGGAGGTACGTTTCAAGGGTTCCCTTCAATTTTATTCTTTTTATTCTTGTTTCTTGATCTGATTTATGGATTTTTAGGGATTTGTTCTTGAATTTATAACTGGTTGTGTTCGATGAATGTTATAGCTCTATTTTTTAAAAAAAGAAGTTTTTGTTTAATGGGTATTTACTGTTTTTTGTGGTACATTGCTATTCTTCATGATATTAGGAAAAATTATGCGGTCATTTTTTTGGTATAATTTTACTTATAATGAAATTTTGGGACAATAGCAATGTTTTTCAATGAAAAATCTTTCAAATTATGCTGTTGAGGAAATATTTAGTAGTTAAGTACCCTATTGATATTTGAGGAAGACTGGGGTTCAATCTCGGAGGATAGAGGAGAAAGAGAAATTCGAAGTAGGGAAGTATCCCAACAAGAAATGAGGATTAAAATTGGTGAAGAGGCATTGACAAGTACTGAAATTTAATAAGCTAGCAAGGCAAGTTTTGTTAATTGGCAAATCGGGATTTGGAAATTTCATAATTTTTAATTGAATGTTTTAGCAATTTGGACAGTGCTATTTCTCTAGTCAGTATCCTGCTCTGCTTCATGTTGAATCATTTGAGCACAAATTCTGTACCTGGTATTTTAGGCAGGAATTATTGCATAATTTTTTATATGGGATTCATGAATTCAGCTGTTGTAAACTCCTACGAGTCATATGTAGGCACTTTTGCTTCAACTGATATGAGACGTTGTATTTCCTAGTTAATCTTTAGATATTCCATAGGTTATCCTTTTCTTTTGCTTGTACTATCCCAAAGTATATCCTTTTCGTCTCCTGATAATAAGCAATCCAAGGAGTATAATTGTGAAAGAATTTTAGTTTTCTACTGTCTCTTTTTATTTTATTTATTTTCCACAAATTCAAGCATGAAGTTTTGTGCTCATTTCCCAGTATATAGTTGATTGAAAACTCCTAATAGGAATATGTTAACTCCTTTCCTTCATTAGTCTAATAAAGAATTACCTGTACAGTTTCTGTTCTAGTTATAAGTCTTTACAGTGTTTCCCTTAATTTGGATTTTCCAACTTCAAAATTATGCAGTCTCTTTAGGGTAGGCACTATAGAACCACGCAATTTTAGTCATGATAAGAATCTTAAATTCTTTTAACTGCCAATCTCAATTTCTTAGGAAGTTATTGCCATGAATTGCTCACCTTAGAATAAAATTCACACTGCTGTTGTTAGCAGAATAAGGATTAATGCACAAATAAGGATAAGCTGCAATAGTTACTGTGGGCATCAATCCAGTTTATTACAACGAGATATCTCCCAGATAAATGTTTGTTTCTCGAATTTCTTTACCTTTGATCAAATGGCCCTTCAATTTCTTATGTAGAAATAAGCTAAGACTTACTTCTTTGGCTCTGGTTGCTTGTCTTAGAAAAATGTTGTCTTACTATTCATGCCACTTGTATTGAATATCACAGTAGAAAAGATACATAGTATTATTGCATATGCATTTATCATAACAGAAGGAAAATTGTGTCAGATAATAGTGAACAGAAGAGCAGGATCTGGCAAATTCTATTAAATTTTTGCTTTTGATCTTGTTGGATCCGTATTTCTTTTGGATTCCGTTTCCTAGCTTGTCCTTTGGTGTGTTCTCCTTTCTAAGATGATTCAGGTAAACTAATTGACTGTCTTTGCCTTTTTGTGTGCTAGCAGGTGTTTTAGAATATTTAAAGTTTAAACCACAGAAAATGGGGGTTCATGAAGAGTTGGACGATGCTAAAGCTGAGGTTGAGAAGCTCAAACTAGATTACCAAATAAAATTGGAATTGTCAGAAAGCTTGAAAAAGGCCCTCAATGAACAGAAAATCAAGATTCAGGAGGCAGGTTTAAAGGTGGAGAAGCTTTCTCAAGAACTAGGTGACAAGGCTGAAGAACTCTCTGTTTCAAATCTTATGTGTGAAGAGCTTAAATCAAAATTGAAAGAAAAAGAGTCTCTTATTAAGCACCTGGCTTCTGCAAATGATAAGCTTCGTGCTGATTGGAAAGAGAAGCTCCAAAGGTGTGAAGAAGACAACAGAGGCCTAGCATTGGCTTTAGATGAAGCAAATGCAAAGAACATTGATCAAGAGAAACAGATCCATTCACTTAAACAAGAAATTGAGGGGCTCACGGGTTTTGTATCTGCTTCTCAGAATAAGTGTTCAGAGGCAGACAGAAAAGCAAAAGCATTTAAAGAAACAAGACAGAGAGATGACATGCTGCTTAACTTAGAAGAGGAGAAAAGTAAGTATGAAAATCAGCTAAAGTGGAAGAAGGAACAGTTCTGTCATTTAGAAGACGCCCATAAGAAGCTTAAATCTCAGTTTCAAGTCAAGGAGAAAGAGTGGGAGACAGAGAAAGCCTCATTGCTTGATGAGATTTCTGCATTGCAAACAAACTTAGATTCTCAAGTACGAATTGCAGAATCTCTTAAAAGCCGCCTGGAGATGTGCAACAATGCTCTAGCTCATGAAGAGAGCAAGAGAAAACGATTGGAAGTTGAACTTTTTGAATCAAAAGCTCAGTTTGACAACGTTTTAACTGATTTTGAGGAAGCAAAGTCCAAAATAGAAAACTTGACGGGTCCAAGGGATAAAGAAATTGCAAGCCTGAGGAATTCTTTGGGTACAAGGGAGAGTCTTTACAAAGAAATGGAATATCAGGTCAGGTGGCTAGAACAAGAGAAGCAAGAACTTACATCATCTCTTAAAGCACTACAGGAATCTCAAATCCAGGAAGCAGGAAACTCTTCTTCCTTGGCAAAGCTGCGAAACAAGCTTAGAAACCTTGAACAGGTACATAAAGATTGTCCTGCGAGACTCAAAGATAAAGAAATGGAATGGAGTTCTCAACTTCAAGATTTGATGCAGAAACTTGACTGGTATAGCTCTGAGTTAGAGGGTAAGAAAGTGCTTATAGAGAAGCTCAAGATGGATGCAGAAGCTCGTGATTCAGAAATAATAGAGTTAATATTGCATAAAGAAGAGGCTGCTTTGATGTTGTTGGTGTTCAGAACAGAATTTTTAGAGGCTCAACAGAAGCTTCATGATATCTGCCAGGAATATAATGAAACCAGAGAAAATCTTTCACTTCTATTGACACAATTGGATATGAAGAACAGCGCTCTTGGACAAGCCCAAAAAGATATTGAAGAAGAGCACAAGAAGGTGATCCAGTTATCAGAGAAAGTTGAGTCTTTAAATTTTACTGAAGAGAAGCTTTTGTTGCTAAAAGAAATTGAAACACAACAGAAACTGCAGCATGATTCAGATTCATATATCTATGAATTGAAGGAGCAAGTTCTACGCATGGGAAATGAATTGAATGAAGTTTGTCATTCGCTACACAAGGCAGATGAAGCACTTGACGAGAAATTTTGTGATGGAAATGAATTTGAACTGCAAATATGGAAATCTATTGCTCAAGAATTGAAAGCCAACCTTGAAGAAGATCATCAAATGTATAGAGAAGTGCAAGCTTCTCTTCATGCACAATTGCTGAACATGAAAAATCAATTGAAGAAGCTCTGTGATGCCGTTGATGCAGCAAATGATGAACTTGCTGCAAAATTTTGTGAAGTAAATGAAGTTGAATTTGAATTGCAAATATGGAAATCCATTGCTGAACAGTTGAAAAGAAACCTCGTAGAAAATCACCAGATGCGGAGAGAAGTAGAAGCTTCTCTTCTTGAACAAGTAGAAGTGGACGAATGTCTAAAACAAGAGAAGGACAGTCTCTTAAATGTGATTGAGGACAAAGACCAAAGAATAGATGACCTGCAGCAACAACTCATCTCATTGAATGGAGAATTGGGAGTGAGAGAAAGCAGGAATACAGATCCTGCTACCAGTGAGAGTGAGAATGAAAAGGAATGGATGAAGAAAGAACTTGAAGGAGCCATTTTGGCACAGGTAGATGCAGAGAGAAATTATGAGCATGAGGAGTGCCTCCACCAGCTTGTGGAGGAGAAAGATCAGAGAATAGAGGATCTCCAGCAGCTTGTGAAATCACTGGAGCAAGAGTTTGAGAGTTCAACCAGTTCTTTTTCCTTAAGATTATCGCATATGCAGGTGGACATTAATTTGTTCCATGAAGCTTGGGACAAAGTTGTAGCAGCTATGATTTTTAAGGAGATTGAAATTCAGGAGAAAAACTTAAAAGTCACAGAAATCCAAGATGACTTGACTAGATTAGAAGTTCAGTTGCAAGCAAAGGAATCAGAAGTGGGGAGCTTGACAAATAAAATTGAGGAGCTCAATGCTGAAAGGGAAACTTTGTTCGAAGCAATTGAGGGGCTATCTGATAGGCTGGAACAGGAGCTCAATAGGTCAGATATTCTGGTTGAGAAATTCAATGCTGAAAAAGGGAACATACTTAAAGATGTTGTGAAATTATCATCAGAAAGGGAAACTTTAGTTGAGGGGCTTGCTAACAAGATTGAAAAACTGTCCAGAGAAGATATGCAATTGATGGAGAGCTTGGCAAGTATAGTTCGGAATTTTGATTCTACACAACTGGAAACCGGCAATGAATTTCTAGAAAAAGAGAACATAAACATTTGTCAGTCGCCTAGAGTAACAAAAGCTGCCATTCCTGAAGACAGATCACCGTTGAGAGCTCTCAACAACTAACAGTCAGTCTAACACAGCAGCTGTACGTAGGAAGGAGCTACTTTTATATATGGCTTCTGTGCATGTTTCTTCTCAAACAATCTGAGCACTTCTGTTGTGTTCTTGCAATGTATTTGACTAAATTCATGTTTGTTGCTTTCCTAACAAAAAATTGCACTATTTCATGTGCACAATTGTTTATACATAAAATACACGGGCACATCCAATTGAAACAAGGACAAAACTTGACTAATTTTATTAGTGCCTTTTTGGAACAAATTTAGATTTTTGTTCTAGTTTGGTCTTTACAAATAATATTGGAAAAAACCGAATGTTTTATAAAATCGAACAAAACTAGAATGATTCAAACTAAAATAAATGACACGCACACACACACATAATAAACAGAACTCAAATTTCTTCTTTTTCTTTTCTCAACAAAAAAAAAATGAAATTGAATTGATTTTTGGCTCAATTTTATTATGAGTAAAGTATAATTTTACTGAGAAAGAGAATGTTAACTGTCTTGGAGATTCATGCATTCATATTGAATTCAAATTAAAGAAATGGATATAGAATTTGATTCTGATCCATGCATCAATTAATTTGAAGTATATTTTACATCTAAATGAATTTAGTATATTTAATATTATACATTACAAATATGATTTTTTTTTTTTTTTGAGAAACCTGATATCCCCTCAATTGATAAACATAATTCGAGAAAATACTACTTAGACTCTTTTAACGGAACAATGTATGAACACGAGTCATTGGTTTTCTTTCTTGTCCCAAACAACAAATTAATGGTGAAATGCTCTCGTAACTCTTCTGTCTCAGTACCTGTGATAAGAAAGAAAGTTCAAAGTAGGCATTCATTAATTGTCTTGATTAAAATAAAATCAAAAATCAAAAATCAAAAACTGAATCTCATGACTTCTTGGGGGAACATTTATAAAATAAGAAAATAATAATAGAAAACCTGCTGAACATATATAAAACTTGCTTCAGAATTATCCAAAATTATTGAAATCATTTTCTTCTGTTTCTAACAGATGAACTAGACTTCTGAGGGAAGTTAGAAAGCCCCTGCTTCAAAGCCTCGAGTGTTACTCCATTCTCCACTAAGATACATGTTACACCCATTTTTGAAACCTGTCCAGCATTTCATTAAGAGAACAAGAAGTTAGTTAAATACATCAATGGTTAGTGAAACCAATTAGGAAATCTTTCCCTATCTGACAAGGAAAGTGAAAGCAAGAATTTATATTTTTAAGGGGGAAAGGAAATATAGAGTTCAGTTTCAAAGAGAGAGAGAGAGAGCACGCATACTGCTTCTATATTTCTATCTTCATCGTCAAAGAATAACATTGACTCGTATGGGATCCCAACCTTGCGGTGAATTTTCTGAAAATGCTCCGTCTTGTGAGTCCAACTAGAAAAAATTTCCTGCACAATGAAAATGCTGAATCATTTGATAAAAGAGCAGGTTTGGGGTGGGGGGGGGGGGGGGTACAAATATATGGAAGAAGTAACCTGACAAAACACAAAAGAGAAGCTGCATAGATAATGGGAAAGGGATCCATGCTATTGGATCTAGTATGGACACTTTACATGGTTATCTTAGCTTGATGAATGGCAACCTTTAAAGTGACGATATGTTATCTTGTGGTAACTAAGGCATACTCTAGCACAGAATGATTGCCACCTGCTCAGTAGTATTGGGTGGGCAATGTACTCTGTTACCAGTAAAAGAAGATGAAAACAAAGATATGAATTGAGAAGAACCAAAATCTCTTAATCAAGAGAAATTCAAAGTATTTATTTAACCAGAAAATCAGATATGTGGTTCCCTAATTAGACAAGATGAAAGTGCAGATCAGTGTGTGCCAACCCGGAGGATGAGGATAACATACATGCTTTACCATCTATGATAGCACAGGAATAGAGGTCAATAGAAAACCATTTTCTCAGATTCTAGAACTTTTGTCTAGTTGCAGAAAGTACCATGGTGATATAAGGAGTATAGTTCAACCTTCAATTGAAAAACCTCTAAAGAATTGCTTATAAGGAGTATTTTCTCATTAAATCACACTGTACCATGATGATATAACATTGGGAAACAGAAAACAAAGACCATATGGTTACTTAGAAATAATAAGAACTAGAGGAGAAGAAAAAAGAGAGAAAGGAGATAAAGACTTGTCGAAAGAAGTCAAAAAATGTAAGAAGGAAAGTGGAAAGACATTTACCTCTGCAATGAACATAGATCTTAGGCCCAATTTGTCAAGCAATGTTCTTGCTATCTCACTAGTTGGCGATCTTGAAGCAATGGCAATGTCAATTCCCCAATCCTTGAGAGCATTTAATATTCCTTTAGCATGAGGATACAAATATGGTGTATCATCCTCAGCACAGAATTCACTGAGAAGAGGTCACAGAAAAATTAGCTGCCACTAGTCACAAGCTCATAGCTAGCAGATTAACTACATTATTATTCACAGTCAAGGGCTATTGTTCAATATGCTGATCATATACCCAGACATCTAAATCCTCGTCATGTTAAAAAGAAGAAAAAAGAAACGTTAACACACTTTAGCTGCAACTGCACTCCTTATTGAACATAGGAATAGAGAACTATGACAAAAAGAGTTAAATATGCTATAAGAGAAAATTAGAAGTCTAACAGGGAAACTGTACCCACTTCCCTCCTCAATCAACATTAGCAGAGAATGTATAAAGGTTCTTCAACAAAATTCACTTCTTGTCATGAAATTCAGATGTGACACAAACCGTATAGTCGCAAAGTTAAGGTCTTCCTATTGAACAAACTTTATCAAGGTTGAAAAAGCTCATTCCTTCCATACAATTTTTCTCTCTTGCATTAAAAAAAAAATCCGGCCAGCAATTAGAGAAATATCATTAGCAAAAGCTTAATATATGATGAAAAATATTTTTCCCAAAATCTGGGGAAATGATCACTTTTCATTTGCAAATATTTCATCTCACTTGTGATTAAAGAACAGAAAAAGAAAAGGAATGAAACACCCAAAAAGATTGAGTTTGAGCTGAAAGATTTAGTCAAATAAAATCTCGAAGAGAACCCAGGTGTATAAAATATATCAATCTTGAAATCAACATGTACCATAATATTACAAGAAAGCACTGAATTGTGCTAAAATGTAAAAGGGCTAAAGAACTTCTTGAAATACCAGTAAAAAGGCCAAAGGGTATAATCAAGATCGAAGACTACAAGGCGAGGCATATTCTGGCAGAGTCCGATGATTTGCTCGGCCTCTGCCTTCACTTTCTCGTCACCTGCCAATGCCATACCCTCTGCCTTTTTTTTTCTTCCCGGTGTCTGCGTGTCTCGCGAGACAGCTTTTTCTCGATCTCCTGAGACTTTGTTTGATGGAATTTTCAAACAGTTCATGATGCAGCTCAATTTCACAGTTTAAATTGTTTAATTGGTGTATTAAGTTATTTCAATTAGTATTTAATTTAATATAAAAATGAAAAAAATCTTATGAATTAATTAATTTGTCATAATTGAATTTATATATTACTATTTTAATTTTTTAGAAATTAAATATTATTTTTTAAAAATAAATATATTTTTTATCAAAATTTTTATTAATAATCTTATTAATTAATAGATAAATATTTCATTAATTCATAATTTTTATTATTTAATAACTTAATTTAACACTAATTCACGAGTCACACAATATATTATATTATATTAAAATCAATGATAATTTTGTAAGTTAATTAAAAATTAAAATTATTATTTAATTTTTAAATAAAATTAAAATTGAAATGAAAAAAATATATTTGAATTAACTATATATAAATAAATAATATTTGATTTTCGCTTATAATTCTAAAATCACTGTTTAAGTAATCATTCTTTTAATTATATACATGTTAAATTAAAATAAAAATATGATAATTTGATTTTGGACTGTGAAAGCGAGTGGTTATTTTTCTTCTCATTTTCTCTTTATTTTATCTATATTCTCCATAACTATGTACAAAAACAAGTTGAACCAGAAGGAAGTTTCTATTGAAATGGGAGGGAAAAGAGAAAAAGAGAAAAAAGAAAAATAATAATAATATTATAACCACACAAATCATTTTACAAAACTCCACGTCCACGCCGAGAGGGCCACCTTAGCATTCACCCTTGTACGTCGTCGTCCTTTCCCTTTTTCAACGTTTTCCATTTTTCTCCACCGTAGAGCCACCTTGGTCCTGTAAACTGCTTCTGTCGTCTCGTGACCTCCAAGGCTTCATCTCTCTCCCGCCCGCACTAGGTATAGAGATTTCGTTTCCCTGTTAAATTTCTCTTTTTTTTCTTTCTTTGTTATCTTCAAGAATTATCAAAAAAAATTCTGTTTAATTTTTTTTGGTTAATTAATTGTTTTTCCTGAACTAGGTCATTGTTTGAATTGTGATATTCACTTCTGTATAGTGAGTTATATTCTGTTTGGTAATATTTCAGTGTTAGTTAAATTAATAGTTTTTATACTGGAAAGAATTTACGAAAAGGAAATTGATATGGTATGCGATGAATTTTTACTGAAGGCATGGTTTGCATTCGATTTTATTTTTTTTTACCGGAGAAATTCAATATGCATTTTTCTTTGTGGTATTTTGAGATGAAATTGAAATTTGATTGGTTGTTGGTGAGATTTGTAGTTTAATTTATTTGTCTTTTGTGTTGGGAGCAGGTTTTGTGGAGAAAAGCTTGTGAATATATTTCAAGTGATCTCGGAGTAACTTTACTCTGTTATGCTATTTTTTTAGATTTTTTGTTGTGTCCACTAATGGCTGCTATTGGTTCTTTGCAACTTTCCCATGAACTGGGAACTTGCAAGATGTGCAGATGCAACAAGCAGTTTCAGGTATGCTGTAGGCATATTCTGTTCAATCTTAATGTGTATGTTTCTATATTATATTCTGAGCATTTTCATATGTTTACTCTGCTTTCTTGACAGAGAGTGACAGGCACATATAGATCAATCTTTTTGGGTATCAAAGTTAAGGCTTCTGTTTCAGTAAGTTTTTTAATTTTGATTCATTTTTCTATATGGTTTATTGTATTTTTTTAAATATTTAATACACAACTTTGGGAAATTAAGTTCTCTTTGAAGAGGGATTGAGCCTCTATCGCAGTGAAAGAGATTTTCTTGTGAATTAAATAAGATACCATTGATCTTTCTTCCTTAAACTTAGTTTTGTTGCTTTAAAAAAATATGAGATAATTCATCCACATTTTAGAATGACCTTGATTTTTTTTCCCTCTCTCTCCTCTCAGCAATGGAATTCATGGAATCCCCATCTTTCAAGTAGATTACATTGGCAGATTCACTCCGTCCCTCATAGGTACAACAAGTTTAAGTGCCATTCTTCTCTTGGTCCGAGCCCTGCTTTTGGCATTTCTTCCATTAAAGCAACTGCTTTAACTCTAGCAAGGTAATTTCTCCTCATATGTTTGGTTTGTGCATGTGCAACTGTTAATGTAACTTCTGCTATCTTTTTCCTTATGCAAGTTGTCTTTCTATTGTATCTTCTATCTTGTGGTGAGGAAATGGTTTTATGGTTATCACTGATTGGGTAATAGGGTGCAATAGACTCTACTCGAGTTCTCTTCATAATTCTGTTTCATAATATAATGAATATCCTGTGTTATAAGTTCTTCATAAGCCCAACCAAAATAACTGCTTTGATGGTGAGTTCATAAACTAAAGAATATAAAAGTTAGATGAATAAGAAATGGTGGTTACACCCTTGAATCTATTTGTCATACTTTCGAGACAATTATATTTTCATCTAGAGGGAGGAAATAATTTGAATATTAATATTAACTTGAGTTTTCTGATGACACGTATAAGCAGCTATAGTTTAATAACATACTATTGAACAATAATAACTAAGAAATACTCTCGTGCCAATTTATTTTTATAAGTGCTTTATAGAAAAGAAGAATTACAACAAAGATGTGGAATCTTAATGAAAATAAAGAAGGCAAAGAACAGATTAGAAGGGTTAAAGCTTAATAAGTTCTATTCTCTTGAACAAAGTCAGCAAGAAATATAACCGTATCGCTTTTGTATAAAAAACTTGGCATAAGCTTTATTAGTATCATATGAGCATCAGGCTCTTGCAAGCACATAATTAAATAAGGAAAATTAGTTAAACACCATAACATTAATAGCAAAATTATCACTTCAGTCTACGTGGATATTTTGCTGCTGGATATATAATGTAAGACACTTTAAAAACAGGGGACTTCTCAAGCAAAAGAAAAAAGAGAATACTATGGTCCTTATCCCTTGCACTTTTGACAGTTATAGTCCTTCAGTTCCTATAGAATTTTCCAATTCATGGTTTTAACTTAACAGATACCATATTCAATTCTTATAGTCCTTCAACTCTTATAGAATTTCCGAGTCACAGTTTTAACTTAACAGATGCCTTATTCATGCAGGTCATGTAGTAATCTACAAGGTAGTACTCTTCTGCATAAGTTGGTTCCTGCAGCTGGAATTGTTGTTTTTGCGATATGGGGACTTGGGCCACTTATGCGTCAAAGCCGTAATATGTTTCCCAATGTATGTGTATCCTTTCTTGTTTGCTCTTTTCAGTTTCATTTTAGTAAACTAAATCTTGGATCCCCTTGATTGGATGTTTTTCTATAATCTTGCAGAAGAGTAATAATAGTTGGCAAAAGAGTGGAACATATCAAGTTATGACCTCTTATCTTCAGCCATTGCTATTATGGACAGCGGCATTACTTGTATGCAGGTCAGGTTTTATATGGAAGAGTAATTGCTTTGATTTCATTTCCTGTTAGGTACTTTTGTGAGCCTATATTTTGTTATTTGAGTATTGGCCTTTTTGCTGCAGAGCTCTAGATCCGGTGGTTCTTCCAACAGAATCTGGGCAAATTGTCAAAGAAAGGCTCTTAAATTTTGTACGGTCATTGTCGACAGTTTTGGCATTTGCTTATTGTTTATCAAGGTAAGCATTTCAATAAAACACTCATGTTTCAGCCAGAAACTTCACAATGAGGTCAGAACTAAAGTTTGGCTAATGATATTTTTGGGTCATATACTTATAGCTAAGGATTTGAGTTCAGTTTTATGTTTATAACTCAAAGAAAAGAATCTATTATTGGCATATCCACTGGATCATTTGTTATATCCAGCACAGTTGACTCAGCTTCCAGTTATCTGTGAAGCTTTATTGTTCTTTTTTTAAAATAAAAAATAAAAGATAAAAAATATATCATGTCCCTAAGTGTTAGATATTATTTGTTTTTATGTAGGTATGAGGTCTCATTAATGATTACTTCTGAAAGAACTAAACCATTCTGATTATGTTTTGCAGTGTAATTCAACAAGCACAAAAAATTTTCATGGAGACAAATGATCCCTCTGATGCCAAAAATGTATGTGACCATATGCATCTTGCAGCTTCTTTCATCTATGCATTTGTGTGCCTTTTTTCTTCCCTCTCCCTGTACTTGCCCCTTCAAAAATAATATTAGTACGAATACATCCATCCTCAGAACAACTAATTCTGAGTACTCTTGGACTAGCACAGATTTTTATTCTTCTTCTTGTATTAGTTTTGATAAGTATAGCTGAAATATGATTGCTCCGGCCGAATATGCTACCTATATTCTTGTGGGAGTGCATAATTGCTATTGCCCAGTGTTAGTCTGATAACTTGGAAGCAATACCCAAATGAAAAAGAAAATTATATTTTTTAAAGTTTTCTAAAATCTTAAAGTCATAGGGTTTTGTAATTCTCAAGATTCACATTCCTGAATTGAATTTCCATCATTTTGAATTCTTATAATTTATTCTTGAGAAGAGATAATAAGATAGTTGCAAGCACATCTATGTCTTTGATTGAAATTCTAAATCATTTAAAATTCAGTTTACTATTGTGCTTCAAGATACTTCAGAGAAAAGATGAACCAAATAAACTCTTAATCTCCTAATTTTCTTACTCAAGAGCACTTTAATCCAGTAGTCATTTTGTCTATTTTCATAGCTAAGTAAAATTTCATCCAAGAATTCACCCAGAGGAGCCTCTTTGTTAGGTTCTACCTGTCCATACATAAAAAGATAGAAATTTCAACATGTTAACACAGGGGTAACGAGCAGAAGGAAGGCTTTCTCAATCCACTTTAAACCAAAATATACTGATATACTGTGAGTTTGTTTCCCTCCCCAAATGTCCACCAAGTGCCTATAGAGGCAGTATTTTTGCATTTGGATTTACTTAGGATGTAGGAAAAGAATGAGCCATCAATGTGACAGGACTTTGGATGCATAAGTGAAAAATTAAAACCTTGCCTTCTGTTGGAGTGTTTCAAATTATTACCGTTACCCCCTCTGTTGCAATGATTCGATCCTTATATATACAAGAAGCTTTTATTGCTCTTGTCTATTCTAACTATTTCTAACTGAGCTTTGTTGAAGAAGGCCAAAGCCATCCTTTGACCAATTATTTGTGTTCTTTCTGTGGCATTTATTGTCATAGAGGTAGGTAGGTACTGCTTTGCCTATAAAGATGAACTATTCCTTGCTTATTGGCAGATGGGTTTCAATTTTGCGGGGAAAGCTCTGTATACTGCAGTATGGGTTGCAGCAGTCTCTTTGTTTATGGAGCTGCTGGGTTTCTCCACTCAGAAATGGCTTACTGCTGGAGGACTTGGTACTGTGTTGCTGACTCTTGCTGGCCGAGAGGTATGATTCAATTGTTTTTCGACTACTTGATGTTTAACCCTTTCTGGTTTGCATTTTCTACACGTATCATTGATGTTGGAAATTTATACATGTGGTTTTTCCCATTTTAAGTTTTCTCTATGTTGTAACACCAGATATTCACCAACTTCCTTTCAAGTGCAATGATTCATGCAACACGGCCATTTGTTTTGAATGAATGGATACAAACAAAGATTGAAGGCTATGAAGTTTCTGGTACCGTTGAGGTTTGTGTTATTTATTTATTTAAACTTATTGCTAACAGAATTAAGTCTGTAATCATATTAACAACCAAAGTTTTTTTTTACCCCTTCGGAGAGGGGGTGGGGGTGGGATGGGAATTATTTTAGTCCGTGTCTCTGTAGTTTGTTTCAAGACTTACCACTTAGCACAGCATTTGTTTGAATTGAGATAGTCTGTTTTCCTTGGGATATAGAAATTTCAGGATAAATCATCATTTGAGCCATCCTTTTTGTAAATTTTTTTTTTTCATCTCTGTATTTTTACTTTCTCAGCACGTAGGATGGTGGTCACCAACTATTATAAGAGGGGAAGACCGTGAAGCTGTTCACATTCCAAACCACAAGTTTACGGTGAATGTTGTCAGAAATCTCACTCAGAAAACTCATTGGCGCATAAAGACACACTTGGCTATAAGTCATTTGGATGTGAACAAAATCAATGTGAGCATGTGGCTACATTTCTTTATAATCTAGAAATAAATTAGTTTTTGGTTGTCTGAAAAATCTCTGTTATGAATGGTTGTATGTCACCTTTTGGCAGATCATTGTTGCTGACATGCGTAAAGTTTTGGCCAAGAATCCTCAAGTAGAACAGCAGAAGTTGCACAGAAGAGTATTTCTGGATAATATCAATCCTGAAAATCAGGCTCTCTTGGTTAGTTGTAGTTCCTGAACAATCAGTTCTTAAAACTTCGTATATTACCAATGGAAGTTTTCATCCAAGTGCTGAAGCAGAATTTAGAAATTGATGCCATCTGCTACCGTCTCTGCAATTAGACTGCATATTGTCACTTAAATTGCTTGTTCTGTGGTTATGACAGTTAAGGAAGAGAAGGGGCAAAGGGGGGAAAGAATCAGTAGATATCTAAATCAACATTCTCTGAACATCATAATATACTTAAAAGTATATGCATACTTCTCATTTCCTAGAAATTTTTATATGAACTTAGATACACATCTTTCATTTGAGTCATTGTAGTATTTGCTTCACATTTTCAAAATCTCGAATCTGATGTTTCTCACGTCTATATACAATTTTATGCAGATTTTGATTTCCTGCTTTGTGAAGACCTCCCATTTTGAAGAGTATCTATGTGTAAAGGTGAGGGGACAATTCTGGTGGAATTCTATCAAAATGCATCATCCCCCAGCATTCAAGTACATGAATGATTTAGTTATTACCATCCAAAATGTGCAAGATTTTAGATACTCATGGTTCAGCTTCCTATAAATAAGCAGGATGAACTAGATAATACAAAAGAAAATGGAGCAAATAGAAAAGGAGAAATTCAGTGTTCATTAATCGGAAGGCGAGTATTTGCTGCCACAGTTGCATTCAACAGTCAAGTAAAATTGATTGGTCCAAGTTGCTATCAGCTTTTCTCATGTACTGTATGCAAAAGATGATTCATGTAGGGAAAATTTATTCTAGCATATGAAACCTGATATAAGTTTGAGATGCGAGCATCTGGACTTTCCTAACCTGCCTGCATGAAGTAATTTTCTGCACTTAAACATGATTGTGGTGCTTTTAAAATCTCAAGTTTTCCATCATATGCCTTGCATCTTAGTCCCTTGTGCTAAAATTTCTAATTATTGGCAGATTAGCTCATGTTTCTTTTTTGCCCCCAAAATCAGGAAGCTATAATGTTGGATTTGCTGAGAGTCATAAGGCATCACCGAGCTCGACTTGCCACTCCGATACGGACTGTTCAGAAAGTATACAGTGATGCTGAGATGGAAAATATTCCATATGCAGATTCTATCTTTAATCAAGAGACGGCGGCAGCTAGCCGCCGAATGCTATTGATTGATGCTCCTTACAAAATCAATGGAGAGGATAAGACAAAAACTCAAAGTAAACCAAGGCCAACAGAGAGCAAACCAGATGCTAGAGGTGGAACAGTCCAAAATTCTGATCCAAACACAAAAGAAACAGTTCCATCTAAGGCCAAGGAGTCATCATCAGCTGATGCGAAAACTGATGCCAAGGCTGGAGAAATGCCAAATGCTGAATCCAAGGAAAGTAACAAAGTTGAAGAAAAGCCTTCCTCTGATCCGAAACCCTCTAAAAAGGTACCAGGCAAATCAACCCCAGTAGCGACAAAGACTGAATCAAAATCTGCTGAACAGCCTAGTATTGATACAAGGATACAAGGTGATAACCAGACCACTAAAACCTCCAACAAGCAGCAATCTTCAAAGGTCGTCCAAGGGAGCACTCCCACCAGCTCCGGTGGAAATCCCTCAGTTGTATTACCAGATTCTAGAGCTGAGAAACCGGTTACTGTCTCTGCTTTGAAGCAATCAAAGCAGGAAGATGATAGACGACCTACACAGCCACCTTCTCCAAAACCTGTTATAGAAGAGAACATAGTTCTCGGTGTTGCTTTGGAGGGCTCTAAGAGAACCCTTCCTATCGAAGAAGTGATGGTTACTGCACCAAATTCTTCAGAGGTGAAAGAACTGGCTACAATCGGTAGTGCCAATACTGCCTCAGTTGCTGACAAGGATAAAAATGATAGTAAGAAGTCAGATGATCCAAATTCCGCTTCCGATCAGTTGGATCAGCATGATTGAAGATCTTTAAGTTTCTCCATGGTCCAGTACCAGTATTTTTTTATGGAACCCTGGCACTGACTGAGTGGCTGCATATATTAGTTTCACAAAATGTCTCTTTAGCTAGTTTCAGAAATCATTCTTGTAGATGAATAGTAGGGAAATGCTGTGGGTTTCCTGGCTGCCTATACATGACACTTCTAAGGAATTGTGAATTCAAAAGAATAGAAAAATGGAAAAATAGGAGAGATATTTGCAGTTTCTGCAATTTCATGTGGTTAACGTTCTGGTTCTTTTGATAATTTTGAATTAGAATAGGTTAACGGTTTCGTGTTTCCTTTGGCATGATCAGTGGCTTGTTGGAGGAATTTTTATTAATAGGAAGAATCAACCTATTGGAGGAATCTTCTCTTAGTTATTCCTAAATATAAAAGTTTCATCTCTAATTGCATTGAATCGAATATAAAGATCAATTTTGTAAGACTTTATGTAAACTAGAAACATTTACTTGCAATCGCGCAAGTGAATTTTTGATAAATTTATATTAACGTTTTAACTTTGAACCTTTGAATTAAAATAGTTATTTCCATATCATTTAGTATTAATTTTGTAAAGAATTAATATTTACTATGTTTTTCTTTTCAGTAAATAAAGGAGATTGAAGTGGTTTTTTAAAAAGACAAACTATCACTGTGATACTTAAATTTTTTTTAAAATTCAAATTTAGCAGTCTAATTTTTAAAATCTTCAACTTTAACACTTTCATAAAAAAAATTAAGTTAATTTAGTCATTAGTTACTTGATAAACTCGTGATTTCGTCACGATCAAAGGTTTTTCCATTCATTCAGATAGCAAATATGACGGGAGCCAATTTTTCCCTCCCAAATTCTAATGAATAAAGTTTCGGAAGGAAAAACTAAATGGAACAACAAAGTTTCATAAGAAAAAACAAGCATATAATTTGGGAAGGGTGTGGATATTTAATATACTATTGTAGATTAATGGTTAATGGGGACATATATAGAGGACTTAACTTTCTTTCTTTTTTTTTTGAAGGGAGAAAGTATATTACTGTGTAAAAATTCGAATATTGCTTACCAGAGAACCAACTGCCACTAAGAATTTGGTAAATGCAAGATGCATAGATAGAATATCTATCACCCTGTTCAAGATATTCCTCACTATCTTTATTCAAGATATTCAAAATATCAAAATACCTCTATCTTTATTTTTGAGTCTAAAAACTTTTGTTCTTCTACCTTCTCTTTAAAAAAACTTGCTCAAAATTTTACTTTTTTACATTAAGGTTATTAATATGTTATGGATCTTATATGATTGATAATATTATAAAATATAACTAATAAATTATTTGATATTGTAATTATAATTAAATAATAATAATAAATATTACTTAAGTAAGAATCATATATAGAATTTGAAAAAATTTAAGTGTTATTATTATTATTTAAGTGTTTGTTAGAAAAAATTTCAAGTCCTAAACTTACACGAAAAATCTAATTGCTAAACTTGAATTTTAAAAAAGCTTATTAGTGTCACAATAATAGTTTTCCTTTAACCTTCTAATTATTGAGAAGCCAAACAAATTTGTCAAGGCTCATTTTTGTGTTACTTACCAAAAGTCACATCTTAGGCTCCATACTGTACCAATATGGTTCCACTTCCATAACCACAAGGAAATTCCCCTAAAAAATAAAATATCCCTCCAACTGGGCTGAAAAGAACAGCACAGTCAACCATTGCATGTGGAAGATTCAGTTCACTCATTTTCACTAATTTTGCTAAGCTGGAATGGACAAAAATAATCAATAAGATACATGAATGGTATATTACATCTGATATTGTCTTGTGCTATTCAAGAATTTTATGTAAGCTCGCCAGAAGAAGAACCCCACATTCTATAAGATCATCTAAAACCCTAGTAAGATCCCACACGTGTGAACAACTGATCAATGGTTGCATTTTATTCAAAATATTACAGGCTACCAAACAATATAGGAAGGAGACAATGTAAGATCCTATAAGGGGCAATTGCATACATCATTTTCACTACTAGCAAAGTGATCTACGCTTGGCACATGCAATCAGGAGCAGGATATGTATAAAGGGACTTCTCTCCTGCGCGGAATTTGATCTGCCCTTGCCTACCTTTGTGCCCTTCAATGACTGCTGCTTGAAACTCAGCCCAACTCCGGCTTTTGTTCAGGAAAAGGGGGCCTAACAATTGCATATTAGGCCTTATGATCTTCATATTATTATATGTCCGATGCCCAACCTGTTTTAATTCCAGTAAGAAATTAAGATATTTGTCTAATTGCATATTGAAATGGAATAAGGGAACATAAGGGCACAGAATTGAGGTAGTGTTGATAGATTCTAATAGTTCAGGTGAATGGAAGGTCACAAGTAACTAGGTATTAAAAAACAGAACTCTGGTCCACAAGATGCTTTGCAGAACTACCTATTCTATAACAACAAAATTGACATGTTTAGAGGCAATGTACAGAGAGGGAGAGAGAGAATGGCAAACCATTTTCAAAATCACCTTAGTTCATTGTTATCCAACTTCAATTAAAAGAATGCTATGTAAAGCAGTTTAGAAGGTATTGGTAACTAATAAAAGTCCTGTTTCCAAATTGTTCCGTAGTCTGAGGCATTATCATGACTATGAATCTTATGTTTTTATCGGTAAATGTTAGTAGCCATAGAAATTAAATGAACCTGATAGATACCATCCCCTTCTTCGTAGAGTGTTTTTTTTTTTCATGAATTGTGCTTCATGTTACAGGAAGTTAACGACTATAAGGTAGTGAAATATTAAATTTTAGTGCTTACCATAGCATTGTGCATATTTCCTGGAGAAGCAGAAACAAAGATATCGCTGTGCATGCTGACATAATAATCAACTGCAGCTAGTAAGGAAGCTTTTCCTTTAATCTCGGCTCTTTCCTCTGAAGAAGCGAGGCTCTTCTTGTCTTCCATTAGTGGAAACAAACTTCGCAGGGTTGCTAGCCTAGCTTCCCCACCATATACCTGGAAAGAAGGAGAAAAACAAGATTGTGCTTTAGAAAACAAGGACAAACCAGTTAAGGACAGTGATCCGCATTTTTCTGCTATACAATTAAACCACTTAGAAGACAAACCTTATGTGATGCCAGATATAGGTGAGTACTGTTGTCGAATCCCAACGCTGCAAGCAGCAATCCAACTTCTTCAGGTGTCAGTGGGCATCGTCCCTGACTCCTCAACTCCTCATCCGTAAATTGAGAGTTTAAGACCCTTCCCCCCCAGATTACTTGCCGGTACTTGGCTAGAGAGAGTTTTTCAGCCTTACCGCCACCAAAATCACAAGCTGAATGAGCAGCCATGTCCTGTTAGAACAAGCAGATCAATGAACAGATCTCAGATAACCCCAAGAGTAACCTAAATAAAAGAAATGTTCAAAAGACCAGATAATGAAGAAGAAACACTCCATAGTCAAAAAGCACTTAATTTAATAATTAGTATAAATTTCAGCCTTGTAAACAGTTAGCAAATCTGTTTTAAAGGATACAGCAAGTCAACTAAAATTTGGGGCACTGCTAAAATTTCCAAATCCAAACAAGCAAGGATTGCTTTCTTTGAACTAAAGACAGGGGCAATAACTACTGGATTAAAAAAATAATATTAATAAAAAATAAAAACAATAAAAGCTTTCAGCAGGAGAGCATTGTCAATGACATCACATAATCATCCTTGTTGTCTTGTAAATTATACTGCAAAGTAGAAGTGAACAACCTAGGATAATGTGAGAAATACCTTATCAAATCGAAGATGCAGTGCTACAAACTTTCCTGCTCCCTGTTTGCCTCTAGCATCAGTAACCTGTCTAATGTATTTAGCACCAGCTTCTTCATTTGTGCTAGGAGGATTTCTCAGGCGATTGATAAGGGCATCACCAAGAGCTCTGACATGAGGAACAAAACCTAATGCCTGAAAATTCACTTTGCAGCGTAGACGTTGGATCTCCATAGGCATGTTGTTGAAAGCCAATCGATGAGAAAATGGAGCAATTGCAGCAAGCCCATAACTGAAAATTTTGGAAAATTATATGTTCACCTTCTAAGGGGAAGTAAAGAATTATAGAAGTAATCTAGTTTTATTTCAGTACTGCATACCAGTGACAACCCAAACAGCACTAAAGTGACCACAAAAGGGATACTGAACATAAAAAGTGGCCAAGAATTCTCAACTCCAAACAACACATAAGTCTAACACTAATAGAAACCAATAATGAATAATGCTTCAGAGAAATAATGCTTGACTAAATTACTTTATACAATCAATCCTTCTAAAAGTTAATGAACCTGGGATTAGATCAATGCGTTATTAAGTAAAATAGTAGCTCTGGGATGTGCATTTATTCAGTTTGGAAACGAGCCATACAGGTTACTAATCATCCATTAATGTTAGATAATCCAAGAATTTTACATTTCAGTATCTATATGGTGATAACATCAGAATAATTCATAACATCCAAAACTTTGTTTCATTAAAAAAAAAATTGTGTAGCCAACCTCTGCAGGACAGGCAGGACATTCTCCAGATACCAGTTAGCCGAAGCATGTACGGGTGCCGTTTTGATTCTGTTAGGTCGAATGGCTGTAGCATAATACTCCCTTGTGCTCCATGAAAATTCATCGGGCAACTCTTTAACTATACGTATGTCATCTTTCAGCACATTGATAAAGTGATCCACATCAAAGATATCCATAAATGCACTGTAGAAAAAGATGGGAAATTTCAACTTAGTAGACAGAAAAAACTAAAATGAGAAGAGAGAAACAAGATGTAAGCTCTCTTGAGAAATAAGATTCATTAAAAAGACCTTGAATCTTGCCAAACAGGATTCACTTCCAGATGAGGGATCACAAGAGTTGCATTTAAAATTTTTGCAACAGCAACTGCATCGCAGACCTGAGCATCATATACTTATTAACCACAAAGAAAATAAAAAAAAATTCATAAAGAAGAATAGAGAATTATATGCATATTGGCAACTGAAAATTGTTAGCCTACCCCCATTCTCTGCTGATTTAGTCCTCCGTCAAGAAACACTTGAATATATCCCTCTGATTTTTCTGGCAGGTCTATTTGAAGACAAGGAACAGATAAAGAAGCATATTAGAGAAAATAAACTGTATCATGCAAAAATATTGGTGAGAGGAAACATTAAAATATGATGAGAATCTGGGGATATTCTGACTAGAATTCCTAGTTCAATCACTCACTTGATGCTGAACCAAAATCAGTAAAGGGTTTCCATCCTTGGTTGGCCAATGGCATCCACAATTCTGACTTCTGTTCAAGAGACTAAACAAGAAAGAACAAGAATCTTCAGTATTAAAAGTCTCAAATATCAAAAAGTGACATTTGTCGTAGGAATAGATAGGCGGATATGTAGATTAACAAAAGCTTACAGTTTCACGTTGCAGGGCACTCTTCAGTAGAGGTGAGTGCCTAGGTTTAATAGGATTCCAACCCTGCAAAAGTAAATCAAACAACAATCAGTACATGTGGTTCAAGCAATGCCAAACATTAAACAAAACTACACATGTTTGGGCAACAAAAGACACTACATTAAACAGATACATTTCAGACTCACAGATCTACTTTATCCCAGGATTGTAATCTACCTGAGGAAAAAATAGATTTAAAAATGGCAAAGCCGATGTGAAGGATAGATTTGTTCTCACAAAGCAGGAGGAGTTTAGTAGGAATACTATCAGTTCCAACTTCTGAAATCATATTCTACTAGATATGTAATTCCCTCGAAATAAAGTACTAGCGCAACTAGGAATAGGATCCTGCTCGGATGTAGCCATTCTTACACTTAGTTACTAAGGAACTAAAACCCCACATGGCATAACGTGCTGGAAAATCAATATAGTTGCAAGATTTTTCCACCGGGTGACACTGAGCTGCATTTCAGGAGCACCACGATGAACAGCCTGATGTCTATGAACACCAGGATGTGCCAATGGCCCTGATTTGCGGTAAACTGCAAAACCAATATCCCTGCCCCAGACTACTCAACCAGAGGTGCGAGCCCACCTGACGAACTAGCTACATAGGCCACAGCTCTCGGTGGTTCTTTAAACATAGCCGAGGCCTGTAATTTCTGTTCATTCTTTCTTGGAAAGAACTTTCAAATTTATTCATTCGTGTCCTTCTGTCCAGAAATTACAGCAAAAAGATTCCTCAGAATGACTGCACAAGAGATACTTCTCTGTACCAAAAAAATGCTTATCCTTATTGTGCACGAAAGGAGACAATATTAAGAATATCCCTAATTCCAGACCTCCTCCCATTCTTGGGGGAAAACTACAGAGAAGGAAAGAGAAGAAACAAATAAAATAATTAATAAGAACAAATTTACAACCTTGAAGCCTCAGGAACTAGAATTGGACTTAAAATAGGAAAAAGTAAACTTTCTACCTAATCGGTCCATGGTGTCCAACAATATTGCTCTGCCCTTGTTTCCATATCTCCACGCAGTCAGATAGAAGATGACACTTCGATGATCCGAGTCAAACAACTCACCAAACCCATAAACAAGTCAATGGCATACATCGAGAGACTTCTGTAAATTCCTTTATCAAATACTTTCAGTTGTCTGCAGACCTTGTCAAATTCACACATGGCAATCCCCTTCTCTTTGGCAATTACAGGACCAAATTACCTAAAACTTTATTCTATTCGCCACGTTTTGGATGGAATGCAAATTGTCAAATTCTCCCATGTTCGGTAGCAATACTACCTCAGAATCTATGTAGTAAAATAGTCTTCACAGTTACCTACCCATGCCTATTTTTTCCGTTCATTTTTCACAAATTGAAATTCCCAATTTCTACAAAAACCTCTTACAGAAAACAAATAGACAAATTTTCAGATGCAAATCCCCAATTTCCTCAAAAGATACATATGTTTTTCCGAAAAAAGCCTCCCCAAAGTACAGTAAGGACCTGAAAAATCTTCTCTCTTCCAGAAGACATTTTCCTGAACTAAACAGAACCCACTACTTGAAAAGCAAAAGGAAAAAAAACACACACAAAAAAAAGAAAAGAAAAATCCCAGAAACAGATGATCATCAAGACCAAAAAGAATCATAAACTCACCGACAACAAGGATGGTGAAGCATGGCCGAAAGGAGCAAAACAACTAGGAAAGAAAATGGGTAGAAACAGCAACAGAAGACCAGCCATAGTTCCTCCTCCGTGACTATGGCGCTGGAAGTTATTGTATCCCATTTAACAAAAAAGAGACGGTGGCAGCAAAGGGGTGGTTTACTAGCTGGCTCAGCCTCTGATCTTGATTTCTTGATTTCTTGATTTTTAGTATTGAAATACTTTGAGGTCTAAGTCTCGAACAACTCTCATGGGGTGAGAGACAAAGTTAAGATGGGCCATTATCATTCATTATCAGCCTCAGTAAAAGCATCCCACATGGGCACCTATCTCCATACATAAATAAACACGCATGTATATATATACACACTACCAGTATATATACATATATATATTATATATAAAAAAATTTACACATCACACATATATTTCTATATCACTTGCAAACACACAAAAGCAAACAACAGCTGCACTGAAAATAATTATTTTTTGTGTTGTTTCGCTAGTGAAGTGTGGATTAGAAAGAGAGTAAAAAAAGGAAATGCAGAGGTGTCCTTTTCTGATGAACCCCAAACAACCCCAACATCCAACGGATACATTGATTTTGGTTTTTGGAAGTGATATAGAAAAAGCAAAGCAAAGACCACCGAATTTCAAGACTTTGTACGTGGCAGAAACTGAATTGAGTCTTTGCTGTCACCAAAAAAAATTTCCCATTTTTTCCCACAGTTATCACAAGAATAGGCTCCCTTCAGCTCTGAAAGCGCAAATGCATTAACAAAAGCTAATTTTAGCATTACATCAAACAGTATTAGTAGTAATTGTCATACTGGGGTTTTGGGCACCGACACTCTGCTATGGTCAAATCCTGCAACTCTGATCTCTGCTGTGATCTGAGTTTAACAATAAATCTACTTTAAATGTGGCGAATTTACCCCCCCCAAAAAAAAATGTGGTGAATCGACAATGTAATACTTTTGTGGAAGGGTATTATTGTTTAGAACTTCTATGTAGTTGTATTATTGTTTTTTTCCCTGTGGAAGGGTCCTCTTTTCTTCCTTGCATTGGGGTTGGGTCCCAAGAATCTCTTATTTTTTACTTTTTTTTTTGTGAAAAACCAAGAATCCCATATGATTAAAGTAGGGGATTATTTCATTTGTTATTTACCGTTACGTTATATTTATGGATTGTCAAAATACTATAACAACTTTTGACGAAAATTTTTCTTTACTCCTTTACCTCCAAAGGTCATCATAAGTTAAGTAGTTACACAGCTCACACTCTGGCCGGCGAGTTTTTATTTCAAATTAGATATTTCAAAGTTCACAAATTGAATTTTGACAATACATAATTAGACGCATTTTTATATACTATTTTCTTTTTTAACAAATTAAATACTTCTTTTTTATTTTAATTAAAAAATAAAAAAAAAAGATACTTAATTTAATTAAATTATCAAATTATTCTTGATATTGATGTCATGAGTTAATACGATGTTAATCTCTTAAATTAAAGAGATGAGTGATGATAATCGTGAATTATTTAAATATAAATTTTTTTAATTAAAAAAATTATTAATAAAATTTTAAATAAAATATTTATTTTATTTTAAAATAATAAATATTCAATTTCATAAAAATAAAAATGAAAATATAAAGCATGAATTCAATTTCCATTGAAAAAGGAGTATATTATATCTTAGACAATATATCACGTGAATTCTCCCCTATTGATATAAATATTATTCCTTTTTGCACACTAACAATGTAATGACTGTGTATCCATTATTATTTGATCTCATAGTTTATTATTTTTAACGATTTAATTTAAGTACTTTTATCAATAAAATATTTCTTTCACAAAAAAAAAATGTGTAGTTGGATAAGATAATTTTTTAAATTGTCAAAAGAGAGTCATTGATTGATATGAGAAAGAAAGTGAAATTCTCTATTCACTACCTAATATCAAACCTTATTGATGATGAATTTATTGCACACGGCCTATATTATGCATTTTACTTACTTGTATAATTTGTAAGATTTGCAAATTATTCCACAAATAGAGAGTTTAATATTGTGCATTTTATGCAGTAACTACGGGAATTTTTGTCAAGAAAAAAATATAATTAAATGGTAGATTTTCCTTAATACAATTTTACTTTTTTCTATTAAAAAAAATCCATGCCCATTTCACACTTATTCTTAAAAATCTTTGTAAAAGAAATGCTTACAGAACTAACTAATCTAAATACTACACAATAAAAAAGAATCACGAAACATGCTCTAATAATAATACTAATTTCATGCTGAATTTCCTACTTTTGTTGTAACGGTCATTGATTTGTGGCTTTTATAACGCTGATTGTGGTTTTAATTTCCCAAATAACAAAGCTGTTATAAGCAATAATTGTAAAAATGAAATACTAATTGTTATTGATTTTAGATAAGTATTTACCCGAAATAATTGTGAAATGCTGAGTTTGTACCATCTTCCAATCGACACACCAACTGTAAAGAACAGCTCCATGATGGGTTAAATCCCTATCAATTGTGAAATGTGAATTTTCTAAATAGCACCTATGATTTCTATTAAGTTTCTGGGTTTGAACATAGGAGAGTAATGTCTTGCAAAATTTAATTTGGAATTTGTTCTTCACAAAGATGATTAGAATTTAGACCAAAGAAATAGAGTGCATTAATAAATTATAAAACAAATACATTATGTGTGTGTGTGTGTGTGAGAGAGAGAAGACAGTGATCACCACATTACTGGCAAAAATAAGTGTTTTAAAATTGTTCTCTTAAAAATTATTTGTCTTCTTTCCAAATAAAGAGTATTTATGATAATTTTTTACCTCAAATTTATCCTTATTATACACATTCCATATTAATAATTTAATTTTTTGAGAATGCTACTGCTAATCCTATAATGAAATTTCATTAATTAATATTGATTTTGACACTGTTTATTACAAATTCTGACTCATGTGAGGAGAAAAAAAAAAAGAGATGAAAGACAAGAGGGAAAGAATTAATAGTAGTGTTGTATTTTAATTATATTTAAAATAAAAGTACAATAATATTTATTATTTTACACAAAAATTTGACATGCATATACTTGAAAATTTGATAAAAAATAATATAAAATCATATATTTTACAATTCACAAATAAAAATTGCACAAGCATACACGTATAGATAGTCATTCCTTTTTATTATTCCTTTCGATCATTTTCATAATATGCATTAAGTAAGTTTTATTATTTTTAATTATAAAATATTTTACTATTTTTTATGATTATTATATATAAGTTTATTCATATTTTATTGAGAAATAGAAATAAATAATAATTATTTTATTTTATTAAAAGAAATAATTTCTCAATCTGCATTAAATTATTTAAAATAATCTTATAAAAAGTAACGGAAATAATAGTATTATTTGAAGGGAGCCATTCTAATAAATTGGTAAACAGATACAACCAAGAAAGATTTGTCGGCAGACATTATATCTGGAAATTCAGTCTTATCTGTCATAATTGTTTGGCGAAAACAGAGAGTTCTGATTTCTTCACATTCATACGCGTTTTCTTTATTTTCTCTGTCTATTCCTATTTGTTGTGACTGTGTTTTTTTTTTTTTTTTTTTTTATCTATAATTTTTATCCCTTTGTCCTTTCTTGTGAATTATTACCATTTTTTTTTTAATCTTATACCGTGCAATCAATCAATCAATCAATACATCTTTTTTTCTTTCTGAAAAAGGTTCATTTTTACTGAAAAGAGATTCTTACAAATAAAGGACAAGTTACAACGCATAACTAATTATTCTTTTTTAATCTTTTCCTGTTATTATTATAAATAAATAAAAAGTTTCACTCTATTTGGAAATTAATGTTAATATTTTTATTTTGAGTCTTATTTAACATGTTTTTCATCAAAAGTTATTATAATAATATTTTAATTTAAAGATTTATGTCAACTAGCTCCACTAAAAGACGTGATGTCACTATTAATCATACTCTTCATTCTATTCAAAAACAGATTATTTACTTGTTACATTAATTAAAGATGAAGAAAGATATTTGATTTTAATCAAATTATTAAATTAATTTTGAAATTAATGTAATAAATAGTGAAACTCATGAATAAATAATATATAAATCTCTTAAATTAAGGCATTAAGTGATAAGATCTATGAGTTAGTAATATATAAACTCCTTAAATTAAAAAATATTATTGTTAGGCTTGTTTTTCTTTTTTATTTATCATAAATTATAAATTACTTTTCTTATTAAAAGAATATGTATTTGTTAGTTAATCAAAATATTTTTATTTAAAATACGATTGTTTGTATTTAAAAAGTGTATTAAATTTAATTTGTAATGATAAATTGTGATAGTATTTTATGAATTCTTTATGAAAAATATGTACTTCCTCTGTCTATAAATATAATTTGTTAAATGGACTTTTTCTTATTTCAAAATATAAGTCGTTTTATTTTATAGATATTTACTATTGATTTTTAATATTATCCTTATTTATTTTCATATATTCTCTCGCTTCTTTCTTATTTACAAGGCAAAACCTTTATATTTTATTTTTCTCAAAACAAATTTTAGTTTATTTTTCTTATTTTCAATACATAATAATTAAGATTATTTTATGAAAAAAAAAAGTTTCCTTGGTCTGTGTAAAAGTGAGTTTAGTGATTTATATTTTTGGACGGTGTATTTCCAATAGCATTTATTATGTTTTCTTAATAATTGTGAAAAATCAAAACAAATCTAATATTGTTGTAATTTTTTCAATGCCAAAGAATTTTATTAATTTTCATATTAACTCAAAAAGTGAAGATTCTTATAAGTAATAATAATGTATGCATCGACTACTGATAAATGATATACTAATATGCAACATGAATCTGATCTTCAACCAATTATATGATAGTTGGCAGAGATAAGGTGATATCGTCAAGATGCCCTATTTAATTACCAAATTAATAATAATATAACAGTAATAATAATAATAATAATAAATAGATGCCCCATTTGTGGGGGTAGAATTTATGAAGGCCTCCATCTGTATAATAGAATGAACGTGTGAGTGTTTGACTGCCAACCAAAAAGTGCCGGAATGAAAGCAAAAGCCTTGATGGATGCCATGGGTTTCTTGGTTTAAAGTTGCTAATTAATCAATGTTCAATTTATTCAACTTTTCCTTCTTTTTTTATTTTTCATTAAAGCATTCAGTATCTCTATATTTATTGAGATTAATTCAAATTTTGTTGGAATTGTATTGGCAATGTTTGAATTTTACTCAAAAAAAAAAAAGTAACTCTTTTTTTAAGTGAATACGAATTCTTACTTTAATATTACGAATTCACTTACTAATTACCAACTATTTAGCTAATTGATTCATTTATTTGAACTCGAATCTAACTAGAATTATGTGAATTAAATAGAAGTAATATTCAACAAAATGATCTTGATTTCAATAGACTAAAAATAATTAGATAAATTTTGCAAAAGCTTGATGAAAAAAAAAACCAAAAAATTGTCCAATTGCTTAGCTGGGATTGAACAGCTCCAGTTGGCCCAACTGGTCCAGTTGGCTGGATTGGACTGCATTGAGCCGGCCCAGATCTAAAGCCTTTTGTCATGGTATTTATTATTTTATTTTATTAGTAAATTTGAAAATTAAAATTGCTTTCTTCTATTCATGTCCTCAACCTCTTCCGTGGCCAATAAGTTGTCCCCAACCACAACCAATGCCAAATTTTCTTGGCAAACTTAGAGAATTTACCAAGATTTTGAAGCTTTTGTTCCTTCGAGATTTGTCTTTGCAAGTGATATTAGAGCACCAAAAATATATTCAAAAAATGAGAGAAAGGAGAAAACCATCTTCAGTTACCAGATGAGTAATTATCAAGCTTTAATACTAATGCATATATTCTTGTTTAGTAAACACTCGTGATTTCAAAACACATTTAGGGTTCCGCACATCATAATTTTAGCTAAATCTAATTCATCCTATCATAAAAGGGTAAAAGGCACATCTTGACCCTAACTAAAAAAATTATAGTTTTTACGTTCAAACTTTATTTATTTTGATAAATTATTACCCTTAAACTATTGGAAAGTTCAAAAATTGCTCTTTTATTTGAATTTTTGGTTTCAATTGTTTATCACAATACATAAAAATGTTTATCTTAACAATACAAACGTAATGATACAAAGAGTTAATAAAAATTCTAACGATCAAACAATACTCTTTAAAGTACTTACATATTCACCATGACAAGATGGTTGACACCAAACTCAGCCAAAATTCTAAAGCAAATTGCTGAAAATCATTCAAAAATAGTCACGACATTTAGACGGAATGACAATTTTTTTATTTTTTAATAGTTCAAGAATAAAAATTTATCAAAATAAAGTTTGAGGGCAAAATTTTTTTTTTTTTATAATTCATGAGCAATGGGCGCCTATTACCCATCATAAAATGTAAATTAACACATAAAATGGTATCATTATAGATTTCATTTATAAAAAAAAAAAGTTTTGTTGAAATAAGAGAAATACTTAACTAAATATCATCTTTCATCTATCCCCTTTCTCACTCCTTGCCTTCTCCATGCTAAAAGATTTTATTTTATTTTCAAAAAAGAAAAAAACAAAAGATTCTTAATACATATAGAAGAGTAATAAATTTTTAAAAAACTATCAAAATAACTTCTCTTTCGAAAGATATTAAGGAGTCCCATTTTCGTAGTAAAATTGATTTTTTAAGTATTACTCAGGACCTCATCAGTTCTTGAGAGAGAGGGCTCCTTAATAAAATGTAATCTTTTAGTTTTTATTTATTTTTTTTGGCCATGTTTTATGTGCATTGTTCTTTTGGTTTTCTTCAATTTGAGCACATATATATAGTAGCTAGATGCCATTATTTGCTTAAGGAGGTCGAGTTATATTCCATGTTGTCTCTTTACAATTCTTGTTTTGGAGATTTTATTTTCTGTATGTAAATATTGCAATAAAAAATAAATATTATTTATTATTTAAGAAAATGTCTCTACGTAATCTCCCCGGAGTGTGAAAGTTGGGAAATGGATGATGAATTTGATAAAAGCGTGTTAAGCAACAAAAATCTAATAGTATCTGAAGTTGACTTGATTCAAACATAAGTAAAAACGTAAAGCAAGGGTTTACGAAATCTTAAATTATTCTGCCAATTACAATTATAGTAAATGCATGCAATCAACGGCAATCAATGACTCAACGCCGCCCCCCCCCCCCCCTTCCCACCGATTAAATAGTCTCTCTAACTCTCATTTCAATTTTACATTTTAAATTTATATAAAAATTAATATTAACTTGAAAATGATAATTATATTATTAAACTTTCTAAATTACTCTAATTTAATAATTAATATATAAACATTAATTATTTTAAAAATATATTGTTTAATAAATTATATATAATTCATCAAAAGTATTCATTAATAATAAAAATAAAAATATAAAAATACATATTAAAATTAGAAAGCAAATAATTGAAATGAGATATAAAAAAATAAACGAGCAATTAAAATCAAATGGATTAATTAAATAAATAAATCGATGCAATCCCTTTGATATTAATAGGATTTGAGCCACATAAAATGGTCTGGTTAGTCAAAAGCCCAATTTCTTTTGGGCTTATTAAGGAGGGATAGAACAATTCATCCCCATGGTATTATTTTTGGGGCAAAAGAAATAGTGATATTTGGGCAGGCATTTTTTCCCCTATGATGCTAATATCTGGGGTAGAGATTAATTCAATAGTTAGAAAATTATGTTAACACGAACACGAAAACTAAACTAATTCAACATAGATTCGCTAGAAAATCAAACCCTTCAAAATCAAGTTATATATAGCTATCAAGAGCAAATGTTGAATCCTAAACATTCACTTGACATGCTATGTGAAATAGTGAAAGTGAGAAACCACTTAGTCTGTTATAACTTCTCAATATAGACATATTTGAACGAAATAAAAAAACATTTTAAAAATATAATTTAAGAAATTAATATATTTTGTATGTGCATCTTTTAAAAGAAAACGTTTGAAAGAATGTAATATTAATCTAATTATACCACTCTCTATTTATAAAATCGATGTTTAGTACTTTCCCCTATTAAATCTAACAAAAGTCCTTCGGGCTTTAGTAGTTAGTATTGGTAATCAAAATAATAGGTCTTCTTACATGAATTAAACGTCATCAACTTAATATATAAATATATACATATATTATGGAATATGCATTACAATGTACTTAATCTAGTTAATAGTGCAATGATCGATCCTTGGTACGATAAAGGGGTGAAACCAGGAAGAATACAAGGGGTGGTTACATGTAATAATCATTAGTTAAGAGGAGGAGAAGAATGAAAGGGTACTACGATTCAAAAGAATCAGGGAAAGGGTTATCGATCCCCACCTTGGCCACATACCATCACTTTCTCTCCTTTATTCAGCAAAGAATAGAAAAATAAAAGTCAAAGTTTCTATAAATATTATACATAAATTGTAAGCATCATCTTTTAAGAATAATGCTATACATAAACGTTCTTATACTGCCATCTTGTTCACCTTAATTGTAATGAATGGGTTACCTTTTTAATATTTGTAATAAATTACTTGTCTCATAAGTTTCATAAAAAGATGAAAGAAATACTATTAAAGTGAATATATTTTGAGTTTCTTTTAAGAGAAAAACAGCCATTAAACTAAGAAGTAGTAGTAACATCATAGTGTAACTAAAAAAATTTGTCACAGTATATTTTGAGTTAATATGAAAACAAATCTTCACTTTCATTTATAGGTTGATTTGTAATAAATTTATCCTTTTGAAAATTTTCATTCTATTTTAGTTAAGATTATATTATGTGATATGCATAGTCCCCTAGTGATGAGTATAAGAACTCTTTATTATGATTAGGGGTGTGTATACGGTATATACGGTTTTAAAATTTGGTATTTTGGTATTTCGGTTTGAGAATATTGAAAACCGTTTTGTATCGTATTTTTTAAAAACTGTACCGTATTGTACCGAAATATTTCAGTACGATACAATACAGTACGGTATGTACCGAATTTTTAAATTTTTTATTCAAAATTTTTTTTATCATTAAAATACTTGTTAATTTATCCAAAAAAAAAACACTAAGAAATGATATCTAAAAGCAAAATAATATGCCAATAAAAATTCATTTTGGATCTCTAAAAAACCTATAAAAAAAAACATTTCACACTAAAAATTTTAAAATGGAAAAGTTAAACTTCAATTAGACAAATATATTGTCGACAATTTCTATTAAAGATACATTTTATCAAGTAAACAATTTCGTCCATCAAATCTTCTAACTTTAACAAAATACAATATTCAAATTTTATTCATTTATAAAAAAAATTATATTTTTTATTTTTAAAATTAATATTTCGGTATTATGGTATGGTACGGTTTTAATTTTGAAAACCGAAATACCGAACCGTAATTTTTTAAAATTTTAAAACCGTATCGTATTGTACCGTAATACCATAAAACCAAATCGAATTTAAAAATATAATACGATACAATACGGTATTTCAATTTGTACCGTATAATGCACACCCCTAATTATGATCATTCTAATCTAAATGATGCCATAATATATATATATATATATATATATATATATATATATATATATATAGACACACACACAAAGCATGCTATTCATTTATGATATTTGTATCTCCATATATTTCTATTTTTCTTTCTCGTTATATGAAGTATTTTGATTTATGCATGCCACATACACTAGAACATTTTATGTAATGAATAATCTTCTTGCATTATGTGTGAGTCCATAATTGCAGGCACAATTTTAGGAAATACCCATAGTATTTGCATCATTTCAATCGTCTATATTTTTTTATGATGTCTCATTTTAATAGTTTTGTTTCTAATTTAGCATGCACTTTTACAATTTGACTTGAAGATATAAATTTGAATTTTTAGAAATATGTAAAGTATTAAATTTGAAATGTTTTGAATCAAGTGTAGCACAAAAAAAAAGAAAGAATACCTACTAGCATTTTTAATGAAAATATATTTTTAAATGAGTTATTCACTATTATTAAAAAATGCATTTATTGAGATTATTATTTGATATAAAAATTTGAAAGCATTATACTCACACACTATAATAATTAAATAAGAAAAATTTATGTAGTTTAATTACATAATAATAATTATTATCAAAATATTTCTTAATTTTAATACAAATTCAAAGTGAATAATTAAAATATAACGGAGGAAGTGCACATAAAAAAGTACTATTATAGTCAGCACAAGAACATATATCTTATTAAAATATGAATTCATTAAATTGAAAAAGTTATTTGTAAAATTTAAAATAAAAAATATGTTTAGTCATAAAAAAAAAGTGTATATATGCTAAAATAGGAATAGATATATTTTCAATTTTGGAATGAAAAGTATATCATTATCATATGCAAATTTTTTTCTAATCACAATTTTCTTTTTGGGAGAAAATTAGAAGTATACAAGTAGAAATAAATTCAACCGTTTATACTTCATTATGGGAACGAGTCGGGCCCCGATTTTCTATACAAATTCAACTGTCACGCTTGACTAATATCTTCCACCTTTTCCCCTTATTTTTGGCTAAACTAGCACGAAGATTAGTACAATACATTCTTTCTGTAAGATAAAAATGGAAAAGGCAAAAAAAAAAAAAAAAAAATCAGAGTTCAGACTTATGAAAAAGTGTATGTTGAAAAGTTAAGTAATAGTTTCATCTTTTATTCTAATAGTTAGTTTTAACTCTCTTTTTTTAAATATTAATTGTTCTATAATTAATACATAATTATGATATTCTTTAATTCTATCCTTTATTTAATGTTTTTTTTAAAACATAAGAAGTAAAATTGTAGATGTAAATATTGGAGAAAAATAAATTTTAAAATATTTTAGCTATAAATTTTCATATACTAACTATTATATAAAAATTTAAAATAATTTATATTTTAAAACAAGTCGATAAATGTCACTTATCCATTGATCAACTCACCATTAATATTAGTGGCTGAAGTGGTAAACTATTAGACTAATTGAATTGATGATGACCTTTCAATCAGCTGAAAAAAATTAACATTGGTAGGTACACTACATCTATATATATATATATATAGTCTTCTAGAGTTGTTTATATTAATATTGAACCCACAGATTCAATATGCAGTTTTTTTTTCCTTTTAAGGGGAAAAGATTATTGATATTAATCAGAAAAATCAGTTATAGCGGGTGACAATATATTAGAAGGGAAAGTAGAAAACCATTCCAAATGAACAAAGGCAAAAAAACTTTGACAAGCTAATCTGTGAACAATTAAATTACTTTCTCTACGAATATAGAAATATGAAATAGAAGAAAAAATACAGCAAAGCTCCTTAACAAGATCAAGAATATGACCAATCAAAAATTTGTCAATACCTTTAGAAGATGTCCTTTGAAAAGATGTTTAAGCAGTCCCCTTGAACAATCACATTAGAGAAATTGTTCAATTGAGCTGAATGAACTGCACGGAGGAGAGCAATAGGTAGGGGTGTCTATACGGTATACAGTTTATAATTCGGTATTTTGGTTTGAGAATATTGAAAATAGTTTTTGTATCGTATTTTTTAAAAAATCGTACCGTATTGTACCGAAATATTTCGGTACAGTACAATATGGTACGGTATGTACTAAATTTTTAAATTTTTTATTCAAAATTTTTTATCATTAAAATACTTGTTAATTTATCCAAAAAAAAAAACACTAAGAAATGACATCTAAAAGCAAAATAATATGCCAATAAAAATTCATTTTGGACCTCTAAAACACCTATAAAAAAAAACATTCACACTAAAAATTGTAAAATGGAAAAGTTAAACTTCAATTAGACAAATATATTGTCGACAATTTCTATTAAAGATACATTTTATCAGTAAACAATTTCGTCCATCTCTAACTTGAACAAAATACAATATTCAAATTTTATTCATTTATAAAAAATTATATTTTTTATTTTAAAATTAATATTTTCGGTATTACGGTATTATACAGTTTTAATTTTGAAAACCGAAATACCGTACCTTAATTTTTAAAAATTTTAGCTATAAATTTTCATATACTAACTATTATATAAAAATTAAAATAATTTATATTTTAAAACAAGTCGATAAATGTCACTTATCCATTGATCAACTCACCATTAATATTAGTGGCTGAAGTGGTAAACTATTAGACTAATTGAATTGATGATGACCTTTCAATCAGCTGAAAAAAATTAACATTGGTAGGTACACTACATCTATATATATATATATATAGTCTTCTAGAGTTGTTTATATTAATATTGAACCCACAGATTCAATATGCAGTTTTTTTTTCCTTTTAAGGGGAAAAGATTATTGATATTAATCAGAAAAATCAGTTATAGCGGGTGACAATATTAGAAGGGAAAGTAGAAAACCATTCCAAATGAACAAAGGCAAAAAACTTTGACAAGCTAATCTGTGAACAATTAAATTACTTTCTCTACGAATATAGAAATATGAAATAGAAGAAAAAATACAGCAAAGCTCCTTAACAAGATCAAGAATATGACCAATCAAAAATTTGTCAATACCTTTAGAAGATGTCCTTTGAAAGATGTTTAAGCAGTCCCCTTGAACAATCACATTAGAGAAATTGTTCAATTGAGCTGAATGAACTGCACGGAGGAGAGCAATAGCTAGGGGTGTCTATACGGTATACAGTTTTATAATTCGGTATTTTGGTTTGAGAATATTGAAAATCGTTTTGTATCGTATTTTTTAAAAAATCGTACCGTATTGTACCGAATATTTCGGTACAGTACAATATGGTACGGTATGTACTAAATTTTTAAATTTTTTATTCAAATTTTTTTTATCATTAAAATACTTGTTAATTTATCCAAAAAAAAAACACTAAGAAATGACATCTAAAAGCAAAATAATATGCCAATAAAAATTCATTTGGACCTCTAAACACTATAAAAAAAAAATTTCACACAAAAAATTAAAGGAAAAGTTAAACTTCAATTATATTTCGCAATTTTAAAGAATTTATCAAGAAACCCTAACTAAACCGTTATTTAAAAAAATTTCGGTATTACGGTTAACGTTTAATTTGAAACCGAAAACCGTACCTTAATTTTTAAAATTTAAACCCATATACCGTAAAATCGAACGAATTTAAAAAATAATACGATACAATACGATATTTCAATTTGTACGTATAATGCACACCCCTAGCAATAGCCTCTGCAAACTCAACAAAGAATTATGGGAAATTGGTTGATGCCAAGCACAAAGCAACTCACCATAATGATTTAGAAGGGTGGACAAACTCCATCAAAATTAACTTTAACAAAAGGTTTTTGAGGGGGTCACCATAATGAAGTTTTTACTTACTATCAACTTGATAAACTAAGCTAAATTATTTGTATTAGTTTTGAATAAGTGTTTCAATTAAGTTTTTTTTTTTATTATATCAAAAGTTTCGACGGAAGTTTGTAATTTTTAAAAAGTTTTAATTAAGTCATGAATTGTAAAATAAAACATAATGAATTTGGGTGAAAATTTATATATAAATATTTAAAAGATAACTTTTTGACAAAAAAATTGCAAAATATTATTAAATTTTTTGATAAATTATAATGAAATTTTAGGATAAAATAACTAAAATGATAAGCTTCACAAAATTGAGAACTAAATTCAAACTTTTAAAAGCAAGGGACTTGATTGAAAATTCTTGATATTTTGAAGAACTAATTTGCATTTCATCCAGTATACTACTATCTCTTCCCAAAATTAAAATTAAATTTTGACTTTCATTTATAATCACAAATTTCATTTTCTTTATTCATCGCTTTCATAATTAAGATATATCTATCATATTTAAATGAATGATAATATATTTTTAGAATAAAAAATAAAAATTAATATTTTGAGTAGGACGTAATATTGATATGTAAATTAACATTTTTCCCCCATATTAAAGTAATTAAAAAAAATGAAGTGGACAGCAATTCATTCTTGACCCCATATGGGTCAAAATTAATTTCCCACGATTTTATTGTTGCGCCAGTTTTTTTTGGCACCTATTAAATGATTCAAACCATTTGTTCAGTTGGCAGTTGAACTAAGGAGACTAGCTGTAGCACACATGAGCTCTGAGGCAGATCTCAAGTGGTTAATCTGCCAACCTGCTTATTTATAGTAATCTTTGTTGGTTTCGTCTTCAAATACTTCTCTTTTTCTCACCATTTGTATCTTCTTGAGCTTCAAAATCCTCCATTTCTTACTCTAATTTTGTCAGAAATAGGAGACAAAATATCATTTTTCTGAGGCCGGAAATGGCTGAATTTTTGTCCGTTCTTAAACGCGTATATCTCACCATTTACAATTGGACCGTTTTGTTAGGATGGTAAAGCTTTCTGGGATCTGGGTTTTTTCTCTTGGTTTTTGGGTTGTATGTGTTTTTCTTACTCATGAAGTTTGTGGGATTTTGTTATTTTGTAGGCTTCAGGTGTTCTATTTCGCTGTGAAAACTCTGTTAGAGTCTGGACATGAACATGTCTATGATGCGGTTGAGAAACCCTTACTTTGGGCTCAGTCCGCTGCCATTTTAGAGGTAAAATAGACATTTCTTTTTGTGCTCTGAATTTCTTTTGTAGATTGTTTTGTTGCTGAAAGAAGAAAGTAGTTTACGAAGTTTACAGTAAAGCATTGAATCATGTAACATATATAAGTAGTTTTTATTGTGAAATTGGGGAAATAGATGCAAGAGGCTTGAATTGATTTTTATCTGAGTGAAAGTGAATGGGATGACTATAACGTTTAAAGGATTTATTTCTCAGAGCAGTTATAGAAACCGCTAAAGGATGAAAAGACGTTCAAAGATTAAATTTTGAGAGCATATAGTTTGAGATATTACTAGTAGAAGATTAGCAGTGAAAACCTTAAACGACTAACGCAGTTGATTGTTCAGTGACCTGTCAAATGATTGAATTGATCATAGTAAGCTTGTGGATTTTTAAGTCTGAGGGAGGAATTGGGCAGTTATTGACTGAGCAACTTGTGTATGTAAAAAGTCTCCAATGAAGGCTTATGTTATGGGGAGGAAAGTGAGTCCAAGTTTGGAAGCAGAAATTCAGCCAATATGTCTATAAAGAGGAAATATTTCAAAGAAATGACAGATCATCTACCACTTTAAAGGCTTAAAGATACATAGGAAAACTGCTAAGAATGAGTACTGCAACTCAGTGGAAACATCAGATGAAGAGAATTTAAATATTCAAACAACTTGTCACGGGACTAGGAAGATTTTAGTCTCTATTTGGATGCAATATTGTGCCAATACAGTACATTTCCAAGGCATATTAGGTACGAAATTGAAGCGCTTGATGTCTATTTTCTATGCATCAAATGGTGTGTGATTTAGATAATTATATAGAGATAAACCAATTTCCAAGCCGTGTCATGGAAATTTGCAGCAAATGAATTTGAGCTACTTTCCAGTTTTATGTATGGTCTAAATATCTTATACTCCCTTCATCCTACAAATATATACTCATTTTTCTTTTTTCAGATGTCTCGAATTATTGCCCACTTACCATTTTGATAGTCCATTTTTTTTTTCATTTCATAATCTGCCCTTGGTAAAACAGTGTGTAAATACTTTTCAAATTTCCATCTTGGAAATGATTTAAATGTATATTGCCAATGAATTTATTCACTTTTCAACATCCACTCAATTAATTTCTCTTGAAGGTATGAATAGGGCTTTGTACAACAAAAAATATTCAAATTTTATTGTAATAAACTAAATAGGGTTATAATAGGAAGAATGAGGTTTTATTTACTTTTCTAATTACATTAAATACAATTTCTTAATCCATGTGGGAAAAAAAGTGAACCTATCTTTGTGAAATGGAGGGAGTAATTCAAAAGTAGCAAAAATAACCTATTCTCATTCTATTTCATCTTGTGGTGGTATCTTCATTAAAGCTTAGTATTGCTCTTGATAATGCTAAATGGCAAAAGTGTTTGACTCTAATTGGATGAAAAAGTTCTGATGCCATAATTTCATGTACAAGAGTTTGAAATTTTGCCACTACACTTTGAGAGGCCATCTATGGCATGCACAAGAAAGTATATATTTCAAATTGTGAGTAACTAATAATGTATTAGTGGGCACCGCTGGTAGATGCTTTTTATTGATGATGTGTGATCAAATTCATGCTAAACCTGTGCCACTCTTCTTTTCTCCAATATATTTTCATTCTTAGAGATCCGAATAGTCAAGTGTGAAGGACTTGTTTTCTTGCATGTCTGATGCAATGTGCAGACCTAACTGTTCTTTTCTCCTTTCTTGCTTGTATGAAATGCTGTGGGGCAGATAATTCATGGTCTAGTTGGTGAGTGAACTCTCTATTGACAGCTTGGTATTCTAATTTATACAGAAGGTCTTATGTCAATATAGAATGAATCATTTTCTTTTCCTTCAAAGGTGTTGTCAGATCTCCAGTTTCTGCAATGGTTCCACAAATAGGTTCACGTTTATATCTTGCTTGGGGGATTTTGTGGAGCTTTCCTGAGGTTAGAGTAGTTTATGTTCATATTTTGTGTTGTATTCGTAAAGATTTTCTACTGATGAAGTAAAGCTTGCTTCCACAGATTCGGACTCATACACTTGTTAGCTCTTTGGTCATTAGCTGGTCTATTACTGAGGTAAATCTTGCAGATTTATAAGCTAATTACTTACATCTTTTTTAAAACCTATCAACCAAACTTATAAATGTCTAAGTTAAATCAGAAATTGAATAATTAAAATTCTTCTTAAATTTGTGGTTCTCCTTTTCTTAAGTGGAGTCGATTCTTATGTGTTTACACTTTGGGTTTATGATACCTCTAATTCTATTTATATTGCAAGCATACTGGAGTACTTAATGATCCTGTTTAGCTATTACTCTCTCTTTAATCTCTATGCACCACATTTGGTACTAGGTATTGACAAAATAAGGTTGTCAATACAATGACTGGTTTATTATTGAGAAGACAATTTCATGAAGGAATTTTGGTTTGTTATGCCTAGATCATTCGATATTCTTACTTCGGCACAAAGGAACTTTTTGGTTCTGCGCCTTCATGGCTCTTGTGGCTTAGGTATAAAACATCTACTTTTCATTGAATGGAAAAATTTGTGCCTCTGGGAAGGAGTTTTCCTTATTATGTATCAAATTGTCTACTGCAGGTATAGTACCTTCATGTTGCTGTATCCAACTGGTATCTCGAGTGAAGTTGGTCTAATATATAATTCCCTGCCTTACATCAAGGTAATAAGCTAAATTGGTCATGTGGATTTAACTAGTATTCATTTCTTCAAGATTTGGCTGACTTTATGTTTGGCTTGGCTAACTGGTACTATTTGCAATTTTCCATGTAATTATATTGTAATATATTATGCCTAAAAGGATATCAATAGTATAACTTGAGCTTTATAGATGCTCTGAGATTATTGGTGCATTATGGTAGAAATTCCTATTTCTCAGTCATACATATATCATGCATCCCAGATTTGGGAATGTTTCTGCTAACTACATTGAACTCTCAAAATTGTGAGTTCCTTTTTATATCTTGCCATTGGTATAGGCATGTAAAAACCACATTCCCTAACAACCACTGCAGTATGGCTTCGTCTGTGGATTCTTTATGGAACATCATCGAACCAACTCTGCCTCATACATTCCTGAGCCCAAAGTAAATAGTTTTGAGAAACTTATAGCCTCCTGATCCGTGAAACAGATGCCCATGCTTACACTTCCTTTTTCCTCTAGGATTAACTTGCAGTGGCTTTAAGTTCTCTGCTTCAGCTCCCCCCCCCCCCTTTGACTGCTTGAACACAGAGAATGAATTTGATTTTAAATGCTTTATTGATATTTGATATTCTTATCTGAAAGAAAAATACCTCCACCTTTTGATGATGGAAAGGTTTTCAATACAGAGGATGTATACAACTCTTTTCCCTGTGGAAAAGCTCTATCTAGTTCAATAGTGAGCAGAAACACATTCTACTTTCTTGGGTCCTTTTGTAATAGTTTTATCATGTACCACATTTACATGAGAACTCAGAATTGAAAATTTTCTTGAATTCTGATTATGTTTTCTGGTATTCACAATTTTTTGCAGGAATCTGGAAAGTACTGCATAAGGATGCCGAACGAGTGGAACTTCTCATTTGATAACTACTATGCAGCATTTGCAGCCCTTGCAATTTATGTTCCAGGTATGAATTTGTTTATATTTAATAACATTTCTGTTACTTTGTTTTACTTAAAACTGTAATTTGCTGATTCTAATTTACCAAATTATGCTACCCAATGCAGGGAGTCCTCATATGTACACCTATATGCTTGGACAGAGGAGCAAAGCTCTTGCAAAATTGAAAAAGGAATAGATCAAATGCTCAGTTAAATATGGTCATATTAGAATCCTGCTTCTGTAGTTTCTGGACATTAATGCTATCCACTGAATATGCTTCATTTTAAAATACTTATATTTATTATGTGGGATTTTGAAAGAAATTAGCCCCTCTTTGCAGTCAAAATTAAATGGCCATCTGGAAAAATACTCAGAGATCATAATCATATAAATTATTGAAATTTCAAGTAGAAAAGCAAATTAGTGCTTCAAAATGTCAAAAGGTCATGATCATCATTTTTTAACAAATATAGGTGAAAAATATGAACAAAATAATTTTTTAAAAGAAAATGTCGCTCAATGTCATAATTTTTCATTGATTTGAGTGATAAAATTAGACAAGAGAATTGGAAAACCAAAATGCTTTTAGTTGAAAAATCAAAAGTTAAAACTTTAAATAGGATCAGAGTGTCAAAATAGTGGATTAATGCACTCATGTCACGAGGGTTCATATTCAAATCTCACTTTCTTCCTCTTCTTATACTAAAAAAAAAAAAGCTTTAAATGATATACTATATTAAAGATTGTCGGAATAAAGAAAAAGTCACAAATTTTTTTTAAAAAAACGACTCTGTTCTAAAAAAAGGGGGAGGGGGTCCTGATTCAGAATAGAAAGTTAAAGAACTGGAAAAAAAATTGCATAGTATTAAAATTTTGTTAGGTGAAGTACATTAAAAAAAAAAAAAAAAGTGACAAATTGATGTTCAACCACATGGCCGAGGCCGAATACTGATAGACAGACAAAAAGATAAGCCCAAATATCCTCTTTGGTGTAGGGCCTTCAATTTCGAACTCAAATTATTATAATTTCACGTACAAAGTATTTAGTACAACTTTCAATTCTGTATATACTCTCTCCTATGCAATTTTTTATTTTTTTATTTTTTTTATTTTTATCGTACAACAAATTTTGTTAATATATTAAATTAATAATATATCAATTACTTTTTTTCCTAATACATAGTTTATTTTTAACCAATTAAATCATTTAACCTATAGCGTATTATAATTATTCTTTACATTCATTCTTATAAAAGCTTAATATTTTCTTAGTTTTCATATCTTGTCAAAGATTGACAAGATTTTAAGGATGAAAGGAGCATTTTGAAAATCTTGCTTCCTCAATAAATTATACTCTCTAAAATTGCATGCTTATATTTACCTTAATATAATAATTAAAGAGAAATTTTAAACTTTTAAAAAATATTACAATATTCGTGTTATTAATAAGATTCGTAGCGAGTCCATACAAATTAGTATGTTAATTATTTAAAGTTAGAAGGTTATTCTGAAAATTTTAAATAAGAAATATATGTTTAATTTAGGAAAATATATATTCAATTTCAAATATCTCAAATATATATTCTATTTTAAGCTAAATGAATAATGTTAATGTTTAAATCTTGTATTATAATATACTCTACAATATTAAATAGAATGATCCAATGTATACTAATACACATTTTTTAAATGTGTGAATAAAAAATAATTATATAATTAGAAAATATGATATTTGTTTTAATTAGTTTCTTCATATATATATACACACATTTATTACTTTAGGAAAAAGAAAAGAAAAAAATAATACATTCTTAAAATGCATCATCACAATTTAATGACACGTTCTAAGAATACATTAAGATTTACAGAGTATGAGATAAAGTATAAATACCTACAACATATAAGGCTATGAATGCGCCCGAAATGTTGAGCATTAGCTTTAATGGATAGGTTGGATTTGGACAACAACAAATAAGGCGGCAGCAGGGGAAAAGAGAGAAAGAAGGGGTAGAAAAGGAATTCAATTGAAAGTTGAAACATTTTACGTAACTCTTTAAATTATTTGGATGAGTTTTTATTAGGTATCTATATGTAAAAATTAAAATATAAGGTACTTGATTGGCAATGTTGCCAAACTATAGGAACGTTAATGGCAGCAACCCATTTTACAATCACAATAAGTTTGAGGGCATTTTGGACATTTCAATATTTCCATCAATGTGTTAACATCACATCACTTCAACAGAATCAGAAACTTGATTTGGGACCTAATTAAAAGAAATAAAGGTTGAGGTACTCAATTGACCAGCAAGTTAAATTTTAAGTACTTATTTGGTATTAACCCAAATATCTTTGTACGTATTGTTGCATATGAAATACATACATGATTCATTTTCCCAACAATAATAATAATAATAATAATTTCGTTTTAATACCTATTTGAAAATCACCCTCTTTACTCCTAAATTAGAGTGATTTACTTCTTGCTATAAATTTAATTATTGTCATTACCAGCATTGACATGCAGATCAATTCTACATTGATGGAAGAATAGAATTACACTGATTCTCATGTTTTATAGAATTACCAATTCATTTGAGTTGAACCCAGCCCCTTTTTCCTTTTGGACCTCCTAGTCTTTCTTCATTTTTGCTAACCAGTTCTTAAGTTAACATTGCTTTGGTGCGCCAGTGAAACAAACAATTTAATGGTATTTATAATAAAATCAAAAGTTCTAATCACATTCCATAAACATGTTTCTTTTTAATTTAGATTTCATTTTTAGTTTTACATTCATGGTAATCTTACTTTTGAAGCACGGATCTCTTTTGCAGGTCTCAAAATATTTACCAAGCATTCTCCTCTATGAACTATTAAGTGTTGCCAATACTCAATGGTCACATCATACATCAAAATTCAGAAAATATTCACTTTTCTCATTTTCGGTCAGCTTGCAAATTCACAAGTTTGATGTTAGCTTTACATCTTATTAGCACCAGTTAATTTAGCACAATAACAGAACTACAATATGCTGCTCCTCTCTCCTTCCTTCTCTCATATGATCATCCCGAGTATGGCAACCTGCAATAGAATTTCAAGAACAGCTTCAAGTCTCATTCAATCTTGAATTAGCAACAACATGATATGGTCTCAAAAAGAAAAAAAAAGAACTTCTCGAATCCGGTTAAAACACCTTTACCAACATTTTTGTTTAAGGGAACTTGATGCTTCAGCAAATGATGGTAAATAATTAGATAGGGCACAAACTCACCCCAACTTGAGAAAGGTATCAGAAGTAGTAGTACTGTCATTGTCTTGTGGAGGGCCAGTGGAGTAGCATACATTTGTAACAGATTCTGATGATTGTCCTTCTTCATACAAAATGTTCTCTGAATCAGCTGCCACTGCTACTATTTGTTTGTGGCCATTGGACATCTCCATAACCTTCAGGCAGGCAATCAAAGATTCCATAATGTTCACAAAGAAAGTGGGGATGAGGGTGATCAAAGATATGAAGATTAGTGGACTTGCTTACCTGCTGTTTCAATTTTTCATTCTCTTCCACAAGTTGTAGTCCCTGATGCAAACAAAGAAATTTTTTGGATCATAAAATGTGATTTAATTCCTATTCAGAGCAGTGGAATATTTAAGTTCTCACCTTCTTCTGAAGGTGATCGATCTCCTTCATGATCTTGTCACCCTAAACAAAAAAAGTAAAACCAAATTCTATCAGGTTTATAGGTCTTTGAAGCAGGAATGGAATAAAAATGAAACATTCATCTCTGATAGAAATATCGACCTTTTTCTCGATCACACGGCTTAATCCAACTTCCAGGGACCTCTCTAACTTCTGCAGATCTTCAATTGTCAATCCTTGGAGATCCTCACCTCTCATCTGCCTGATTTAGCAAAGATGATAGTTTTTAATAGGTCCCAAAATTGATCCATGCACTTTTTGGGAAGGTAATACAATAAAGAATATATACCTGAGCTGATGGCTTTTCTCAGCCACTGCCTTGTTTAATAAAGAGTAGTTGCTGCTTTCTACCAGCTGCATGCATATGTTCGTACATTCATTTTCAAATTACATGGGACAAAAGGAAACAAGTTTTTTAAATTAAATCAAAAGAAGTTACAAGATAGAATATATGATGGAAAGTGGAAAAAACAGATTCTTATCACAAGAGAAGGCTACATTTCAACAAAAACAAACAAACAAACATCCTAGCAAAGAAACTCACCTGAAGCTCAAGAGATGGCTGCTCCAATTTTGCAAGATTCTTCGAGTGTAAATTATGTCTTTCAAGTATTTCCTTCATGCTAAGAAGGACAAATGGGATCATATTTAACAAGCCATAATTTCATCAAGCTCGACTTCATTGTGAATGATCAGCAAAAAAAAAAAAAAGAACGGGAAAGCAATAACACACTTGCCATACAAACTGACAGTTGGATCAATTATCCATAACATTACAATATTACTGTTGGGCTAAGGTGCAAAGTAAAAAGTCATCTCTAGAAAACTATGTAGAAGATAAGAAAATATAGATCAATACTGCACAGACAACTAATGTGAAGGCTTCAGATATATCACACGAATTCACTACATTTGGGTATCTCGTAGGTGGCTTCGTCCAACAAAGACTGTCTTCTTGAATATAAACCAAGAGGTTAATCTTATGGAGAAATAACAATCATGGTCAGTATTAGTTTGTCAAATTTGAAGCTTTACAATTTATACAAGGAAACGTGTGGGCCAACTATAATACATGAACAATAATTTTTTTTTTTTAGGAAAGAACAATAAATATTTAATTGATAGAAACAAGATTCAGTCACGGAATCTCTCACCCTATTAATATCACATTAAATTTACGTCTAATCTGAAAGATTAAGTTCATGCTGGACAACTTAACATACACAGAATCATATCATGAAAGGACACATTTAATATGAAGGGAGGGAAGCCAACTCATCCAAAAACGTTATAGAACAAAGGCATCGGATGCTAAGTTAGTGCGAAAAAGTCTATTTCCACTTAAGATTTATGCAACTTCTCATTTGAATATTACGTGGAACAATTTTTTTGTTCTACCCCGGATGGCATACAAACCTTTGGAAAGGTAAACAATCATTATTGAGTAATGGTTGATGTTGATAATCCTAGTTATTGAATAACACAAACCATAAAGGTCCCTCAGATGTGCCTAACAAACTTTGATCCTTGTTGAAAATTTTGAACTTTGAAAATAGCATATTTAGATCTCATGCATAAAATTTGCAAGTTGTGCCGATGGCCAAAATATGAATGTTCAACCCTTTTACTTCTAACTACTTATATAGCAAAATTTTATACGAACGTGAAATGTTATAAACAAGCTAAAACCGTTTGAAAACTTGGGTATTCAATTTAAGAGCTGAGATTTATCTATGTATCTAAAAATAATCTGCCTCAATTCTAGAACTAACTTTGCCAAAGAAATCAGAAAATCTTGAAGAACATTCTTACGAAAAGGTGACATAGTTCAATTATTGAACCGATATTTAATGTAAAGTACAGGAAAACCAAGAATAAACGCAATCTGTCAGTTTGAATAATGATATTATCTGCTAGTCTAGTTATGCACTATGTATCCACCATTGCAACTTGTTATGATCTATTGAGTCAACAAAAAAGAGACCACGTATGCAAAAATCTTATCGCTACATTTCAAACACCAATACAACAAAAGCTTGTTTATTGGATGACCTGAACCTAAATAAATATTTTACCATCCAGCAAAACCTTCTGTAATCAGATAAAAAAGAATTAGCCTTTTTCAGGGACAGAATGGATACTCAACTCAATAGCTGTATTACACAAATTGGTCATCAGACTAAAAAAACAGACAAAAAAAAAATCTTGTAAAGAAGACTAGGATAAAAAAGAATCTTCGAAGTGAGATGGGAATCAGTAACATGAAGAAATCAGATAAGCATGTTAATGGGAAGATTTAGACAGTAAGATGCTGGAAATAAAGCCATGTAAGCCATAATAAGCTCAAGTAACCATAGATTCAAGAATATTTTCTGAGTGATTCCTCACAGTTCATCAATCAAAACCCTTAGGGAATCCCAAAGAAAAAGGATACTCCATGAACAATAGAATCCTGTATTGGGAAAAGGAATTTTTTACCTGGAGTTCGAATACTCGAAGAGCTTTCCGGTGGAGGAGAAAATGATGAGAGCAACATCGGCATCACAAAGAACAGAGAGTTCTTCAGCTTTCTTGAAAAGCCCTCTTCTTCTCTTGGAGAAAGTCACCTGCCTCGCCGTAGCGTTATCAATTTTCTTGATCTGAATCTTCTCCCTCGCCATATGTATATATAGAAATTTATATTTGTAGATTACAGTAAATGATTAGAGGACTAAGAGATCACAGGGGACAGAGAGAGTCGAGAGACTCACTTCGCAAAAACACACAGAATGAACCAGCATACAATGAGATGAGTTTATTAATAAAGACAAGGCTTTCTATAAATAGAGATTTTGAGTGGGAAAAAGTGAGGTTAAGAGAGGGGACAGCGTTTGCAAAAATATGGGCGGCATTTTGCCAAATTTAGAGGGTGAAAAAGGAAACAAAGCAAAAACCCTAGAGAGACGTAAAAAAGAAAACTCCAGACTCCAAATAGTATCACATCACTTCACTTCACTTGACCATTGTTTCAGATCCAAATGCTGTGAAAGAAGATACAGTGAAGAAAGAAGAATTGTCTGTCTGAAAGAAGAGTAGAAGACCCACCAATCAAGAGAAAGAGACTCTCACTTGGGCTTCTTGAGGATTGCTTGAAACAGAATAATAATGCTTTACATGTCCAGGGTGTTTGTGGGTTTGTCACTGTGTGTATGATTTTTTATAGCCTTGTGTACTTCACCATTGGAGAACCCAAGAAGAGGGAGGAAACTGAGAGAATATTATTTAGATGTTTTGCCAATGAAATGTGGAGAGAGAAAGACAAGTGTCCAGTGTATCTGTGGACTATGTTTCTTTGTAGTTGGGAAAAAAGAAAGGAGGTGGGACTATGCTTCTTTGTGTACTGTAGATTATGTTTATCATGAAATATACAGATGCATACCTGAATAAATAAATGGATTTTATTATAAACGCATACAATATTTAATTAATTTAAAATTATATAACAATTTACATTATCTATCAAATTTTAAGGACGTATAGGTGGAGACTAATATGATGTGATGGAGTGTAATCCAAAAAAGAGTTTTTTTTTTTGGGGGGGGGGGGGGAATTGGTAAGAGAGAGAAAGGGAAGAAGAGAACCCTTTCTGGTGAAACAAATTTGCTCTCTTTATCATTTCCATTTTGCTTTTTGAGCTCAAAGAGGTTTATGGAAAATAAAAGAATGACACATCTGGATTATGGAGCTTAGAGTTTATGAATTAATGAGATGAGATGGCATTCTGTGAAAGATTTTTGGAGTTTTCACATATTAAAAGATTGTTTAGACATATCAAACTAAGTGTATTATTTTGTTTTTAAAGAAATCGAACTATTAATTTTACTCATATATTGAATATTCTTAAATTTCTTCTACATTTTAACATCGAATAAGATCCTTGAACACAATTTAAATCTATCATGACTATAAAACAATCTTTTAAGAAAATCTAAAATCTTTCCTCCCATTAATTTATTTACTCTTAAAAAATTTAGGAAATTTTTATTTTCTTATTTAGTAATTAATTGTTCCATTCCTTCCTTCAATAAAAAAAAATACTATAATAAGTGTTCCATTTCCAAAGGATACTTTGCGGAGAAGGTAAGTAAAATTGATAACAAATGAATAGAGAACAACATACTACATTACCGTGATCTTAGCCATTACTATATTATTTCATTTGTTTCGGTATTGAACATTTTTTTAATTTAGTTAATTAATTTATTAAATTAATATTAGTATTAATATAATAGATAATAGAATTCATAGGAATGTAAATCAACGTGTTGAATTATTATATGATATAAATATATCAAATTGAAAAGATTATTAATGAAATTTTGAATAAAAATATATTTATTTAAGTAAAATGAACATTCAATTTTATATAAATTAAAATAAAAATATTGACTATCATATACTCAAAGTAATATGGTTTAGAAAAATAATTATGACGTTTGATTTGAAAAACGTGAGATCGTCTTTTAATTCTAAGTCTTGATTTAGTATACCTTTCGTGCATGTTGCGATTTTGTGTTTTTCCTCTTCTTCTTTTATGAGGAAGGTATGATTTTGAGTTATCAAAATTAATAAAATATATTTATGTTCAACAACGTTAATAAACAAGAGGTTATTTGAAAAATATTGGTAGCATTTCAAAATTAGTTTTTTTTTCTAGTTTTTGCAAGTTAAAACTAAGCATGCAAAAAATTTAAAGTAACCTTTTAACTTTTTTGGAAACAAATAATAATAATAATAATCTGATCGTTAGGTTACAAATTTTCCAGATTATTTGATTTTTTTTTTTTTTTGCCCTATCTGAATGACCTTTATAGATGTTTTGATTAGATTCTTTTTTCTTTTTTATAAATAGACGTTTTGATTGGATTCGGTGAATGATAGAAAAGTTGAAAATAGTAGTTGGAAATTGGAATATAGTAAAGAGGAAGCGGTGGATTTGGTTTCGTCTTGTCCTGTCCACTTGGCTTAGTCACCATTTTTATTTTTATTTTTACAATTTTAACAGTACTAAATTACAAACTAAAAATTCAATAATTAAACTACTACTATTATTTAATGGTAGCGTTACCGTATGCCCTATAAATTTTTTTTCTTCTTCTTTAGCATAGTAACTTCCAGAGTATGCTGCATCCAAAAAAATACACTGTTTTGGATGCTAATTTGTTATCTATGAATTGTCAAGAAACTAGAAATTTTGAACAATCTTATATTGCAATTTTAGGGAGTTTAATTTGATTTTCCAAATATTATAGTAAATAAATTCATGAATTAAAGAAAGAAATGTGATTTGAATCTAAAATTAAGTATTTAAGAAAAAAAAATATAAGGAAATAGTTGTGTCTTTATCTTGATTAGTTCATTTTTATGATACACTCTGCAAAAAAATTTATCTATTTAAGTATTTTAAATTATGATATTGTTATATTATTAAATATGGTGAATAACATATCCCAAATCGGTAAAGACCAATATACATAGAGCCTAAATATATAAAACCATTCGATTGTTGTTTCTAATTTTAAGTTGTGCAAATTTTAACACTAATGGATTATGGAATGATTCCGCTGGTGGTGAATTTATTATAGGTCTTAGTTTGTTGGTTGGGAGATTTGGAGGTGAGGCGAGAGATTTTTTAAAAAATATCTTGTTTGATTAACATTTTTTGAGGGGATAGGAGGAAAATTTTGATAATTTTCTTCCCCTCCAAAAAGTGAAGGAATTTGGATGAGAGGAAAAATACAGATAGATGATTGCTATAAATAATAAAAAAATATTATCCATCACTACAATAATAATTATGATGATTAAATAATCAATTTAAATTTATTTTCACTCCATTCCCCCCTTATAAACCAACCATTATATTTTATCTTTCCTCCCCACCTCTTCTCACTTTTGAACTAAAAAGGCCCTTAAGAGATTCCTCAAGGAAGGTTCTTATAGGTGGCTCCTAAAATTTGGAAAGTTAATCTCTCAATTTCACTTTGAATTGATGGATTTCATTATTCTCTTACAAAGGGATTGCCTTGGAATGGTTCAAGGTGTTCACAAGAATTCTATGAAGTTTGACACACTTGGGCATCTCTTTCAACAAGTCATAGATTGTAGGGTGCAGAATTTGATTCTATTACTTATGTTCCAAGAAATGCTAATGGAGCAGCACATAAGCTTGCTAGCTTCTCTCAATATTGTCAAACATCTATTGTTTGGCTTGATGCCATTCCATCATTTATGATTCCTTGTAGGGTAAAAAGTGTTAATTGAACATTGAACTTTAAAAAATATTAATTTTTTATCTCAGACTAATTTTGTGAAGTTTTTACCCTCGAATGTTAGAAAATGGTAACAATTTGTCTTTTTATCATATTCAAACATTAAAATCTGATAGATTCTACCCACGAGACTCATGTGATATTTTTGAGCATATTTATGACTTTTTCAAAATCATATGAAAACCCACACACACATGATACCAAACAATAATTATCAATTCTATTTTCTCCTACATCACAATTAGCTTCATCACTAATCTTTCGTAAATTGTTATTTGGTAATCGAAATTAATAGTCAAAGTTTGACATTACTATCATGTGGGGCTTAAAATAGTTAATTTGTTAGGTTTAGAAACCATATCAGCATTAGCAAAGGAAGAGAAATATTAGCATCATATAATGATAAATTTCATGTATGAAAATAACCTTAAAAATAATGTGTGAGAGTCACATATTTTGAATTTGTAAAGTTTTAATTTGACAGAAGGATAAGTTTTTACCATTTTTTAATATTTGAGGGCAAAAAATTTCACAAAATTAATTTGAGTGCAAAAATATATTTTTTTAAATTCAAGATCAATTGACGGTTTTCACCCTTCCTTTTATCATTTAATGAAAATTCATTTTTCTTTACAAAATAAAAGTTGTTTATTTAATTATTATGCATATTGTTGCATTTTTTTAGAATATTGATATCGGGAGACATGTCTTTGACTAATTTAATAAGTATTTGATTATCATATCACATCAATAGTAATGAGATTATTTTAACCGATTAATACACAAGTGATCGACTTTGTGCCTAGAATAAATCTAGATCAAGACATTTGCGAATTTTCCTACTTGTATCAGAAGTTCCTTAATTAGACACAAAGTTAATAGGATTCAAACTCTAATACAAAACTTCATAATATTTCAGAGAAAAATTTATCCCATACGAAATTAAAACTGCAAAAAAATTTCTTCATATAATTACATACTTTACCAAATCAATTATGTCAGGCAGACAAAACTAGTACGGAATTGAGACATCTACTTCATAAACATGATAAGTGGAAGACGAATTAGTACGAAGGTCAGATTTTTTAGACAGAGTTCAAATCAAGACAAATTGGTCAATGAAAAATAAATTTGACCAAATGAGGAGTACTTATTTCCAAACAGAAGGAAAGGAAAAAAGAAAAAAGAAAAAAATAGAAACAACAGTAAAAGCAAAAGCTAGAAAAAGCAGTATTAGATATTGAGTGGATCCCAGGGCAGGGCCAGTTACATAAAGAAGAGCAAAATTAGCAATAATAGGCAGACGAATCTAAAGAATCGGCGGTTTCCAGAATTATCCGGCGGTTATTGTCTCTATCCGTCACCACCTTATCCACCGCACGTGGCTTCGACGGCCGGACCAACGAGGCTGAGATTTTCTGCTTCGATTATTAATAGTAGTAGCAGTACGAGTCTCTGAATTTTGAATGTACTTCGGGTTGAATACTTCCAACCAAAATCAGGCAGTGATCAGCTTTGATCACGTCGCCTCGTCAGCCTCGTCTCCATTTCCCGGTATTTCTGCTTGATTTGTCATATGACACCACTCTGTCCTCTTTCTCATACCACTTCTGCAGATTCGACACACAACCACTGAGAAGAGATTCTCGCCTTTTCCCCCTTGATTTTTTCTTTCTTTTTTGTACTTTTTTTTTTTGTTGAATGATTTATATTCGACGTATATTTTTATTTAAAATTTATATTAACTCACAAGCCTCAATATTAATTATATTAATATTAAAAATATTATGATAATTTTTTAAATTTAAAATAATTAATGATATGATTATATGAGTTAATAAAATATAACTTTTTAAAATTAAATTTTAAAAAGATTTTTAATTAAATTTAATATAATAAATATATTTATTTTAAAATAAATATTTAATTTTGAACAATTTTAAAATATAATATAAATGTTGATGCTTAATTTTAAATTGAAAGAGTGTGACAAATTATGGTATTTAGTCCCTTATTATTATTTTTAACTTAGAATTTTAATTTTTTTATTATTTTAAGGCCCTTTATTTTTTATTTTAAAATATGAAAATAATAAGGAGCTAGTTTACAAAAAGTAAATAGATAAAGGACTAAATATGCCCAATTTCCCATTTAATGGTCAATGGCTTTTTTGTCCTTTTTACAAGATATGTGACAATATGGAAGGGATAATGATACTTAATAATAAGTAAAATACCAAATAAGGATGGTTTAAAAAAGGTAAAAAATATAATGGACTAAATACACTCATTTTCTGCCTAAAAAAAATACACTCAATTTCCCATTTAATAGTCAATGTTTTTTTTTGTCCTTTTTACATGATATGTGGTATTATGAAAGAAATTTTTTTCTCTCCAAATTAATCACTCACAGTCTCTCTTTACTTAAATAAGAATAAATTGAAAAACATTACTCTCTCTTTGTTTCTTTATATAAAATGCAATAAACAAACTTATTTATTTATAAATATAAAATATTTTGTTACTTCTAAAGATTATTTTGTTTATTGAATTACTATTTTATCTTTATTTATTTTCTTCTCGTCCCAAATATATTAAAATACTGTATCAAGAGAAAAAAAACAAATACTTATTATTTTAATTATAATAAATAATGATACAATATAAAGTTAAATAATTTATTGATATGTGTGAAATTACTTATAATATTTTATAAAAAAAATAGTGAGAGTAATCACTAATGTTACAAAAATATTATTATAAAACAAAATAATTTTTTTAAAATCACAAACAAATGGAGTAAAAAAAGGTGGCCTTAGATTTTTTTTTTTTCTTTGGGAAAACCAAAGCTGGCCTTAGTTGAACCCGAACACCTTGCAATACTTTCGTTGACTATAAGACCTTAGATTTGACATTCAATAATTGGGTTCATATTTTCAACAATTTGTTTTTTGATTTTAATTAAGAATCTTAATTAGAGCCCTTAGTGTCTCTTTCATCTATCGCCACAGTTGTATGAATCTAATCTTTTTTCCTTTTCCAGTTACTTTAATTTTCGTTATTGAAATGAATTACATCGAAAAAGATTAGGTACAACCGCGAGGGATGAAAGAGGCATTAAGGGCTCTAATTAAGATTATTAATTAAAATCAAATGACGAATTGTAGGATATATGAATCCACTTAATGAATGTCAAATCTAAGGCCACATAGTCAACGAAGTATTGCAATTTGTTTGGGTTCAACTACGGCCACATGTTTCACTCCATTTGTTTCAAAATAAATGTAATTTTAAAAGTTTTATTATAAGTATTTTTGTATTTAAATGAAAATAGAATGAGAGTTATTAATTTGGAAATAAAAAGAGAGAGATAATGATAGATTGATTTAAAATATTTATTAATGGTAAACTTGAAATTTAAAATTTGTATTGTTTTTAATATTTTTAACAAGTATGTCAATATCTAAAATATTTTTATTCGTTCCAACGATGCTTTTATACTACTTGTTAGAGTTATTTTGTTGATTATTTTATAATATTAGTCATACTTATTTTATTTTTCATATTAAATTATTTTAGTTACAAAAAAGAGTAAACACAATAAATGAAATAAATGTATTTTAGAATACTTTATTAACATTTGTGTATAATATTTTTTTCCTCTTTCAATAATAAGATTTCCGTCATTACATTATCTTCAAAAGAATGCAATGTCCGTTCTATTTTTATCGCACCAAATTTCAAATCTCTAGAAGAGTAGGAGTACAAAAAATATATCCTGAGCTACAGTAATTTTGCAGAGGTTGCATGCACATATACTCAGTGTTTAGGTTTAAGACATCCTAATGCCATGTTTCTCTGGGAACCTAGCCATTGGAAAACTAAGGGGGGAAAACTTAGATTACTTGTTTAATCATGCATCTATGTCACATCAAAATGTTACAAGAAAATACAAAATGCTTCTTAGTATATCACTCAGAAATTGATGGATACAATTTTAGGCATACTTGAAGATTAACAATAACATCACCCTTTTTTCCCCCTTCAGTTTCCTTGAAAAATTGGAATGCTTAGCTCATTTCTAAAGAAGTTGGAAGGATCCACTTTGGACTTGATTTTTGCTAACCTTTGAAAGTTCCCTTTGAAGTACTTTTCACCCCATTCTTTTGCATTTGCATAACTGTAAGCTTCATTATTGGTTCCAAGGTCAAGATCCTTGTAATTTATGTAAGCAGCTCTAGGAGAACTCGAAACAAATGGTTCCATGTTTTGGTAGAGTTTTTCCATCCATTCCAAATGTTTGTTTACTTCACTCTCTTCACTACTACCCTTCCAATTCACAAGATATTGAACATTGAATATATTTCCTTCTCTATGTGGAAATGGGGTGTCGGTTTCTGAAATTCTTCTCATTTTTCCACCAAATGGATCTAATATTATCATTGGAGTTTCCTCTTCAAGAAATAATTTCTGTATCATTTTCAATCCTGCAGCAGGTACTGGTGTCTTGACAAAGTCCGATTTCGCCTTATAGTAGATTGGAGGTATGGTGAAATTCTTGGTTGTCAAATACTCTAAATTAATTGTGGGCTTTTGTCCTGCAAAGTAAAGAACCGATTGAATCCAGGGCACTTGGTAACATTCTTTTTTGATGCAGGGCTTTTCTTTGCAGTTGGGATGATTAACAGGCTCTTGAAAGCAATCTTTTTCTTCCAAATTAAACTCAGGAAAGTTCTGATTCAACAATGGAATTAAAGCATCAGCTGTCCCAAGGAATAACCCCTGAAAAGAAATTTGAACAATTTTTTCCTCTCCCGTTACATTCTGCTTCACATTCTGAATCAAGATTCTCAAGAATAGATCCTCTGGCAGCTTATGACCTATTTCTTCCCACCTTTGTAATAGCTGAATTGACTTAGCATTCATCTTTCTACGAACTGTAAAAGCTGTCACTTCTTCAGGAATTTGAGCTAGTTTGATCTTCCATGCAATAATCACGCCAAAGCTTGATCCTCCACCCCCTTTCAATGCCCAGAACAAATCTTCACCCATTAATTCCCTATCAAGAATTTCCCCGTCTGCATTTACAATTCTTGCATCTATGACATTATCTGCAGCCAGGCCATACTTTCTAAGAAGCGTACCAAATCCTCCACCGCTGATATGCCCTCCAGAGCCAACAGTAGGGTATAAACCTCCTGCAAATGCATGAGTTTTACTTCTCTGAGAAATTGCATAATAAAGCTCCCCTAGAGTTGCACCTGCTTGGATCCATGCAGTCTCATTCTTTAAATTAATGTTAATAGAATTGAGATTGTTGAGATCAATCATGACAAATGGCATCTCACAACGAAACGAAAGGCCCTCGTAGTCATGCCCACCACTCTTGACTCTGATTTGGAAGCCAAGCTTTTTGCTGCAAGAAATTATAGATTGAACTTCAGACTCTGTGAAAGGTGTGACAATGAAAAGTGGACGAGCAGATGTTGAGTTCAACCATCTACCATTCTTTTGGGCATACTTCAAGAATTTGGAATATTTTGGGGATTTAGGGGGATGAACATATGTGTCAATCTTGCCTTCATGAATTTTCTGACAGTGCATTTAACAAATTCTTGATCTTCACCAGCATAGCATAATGCCCAGAAAAACATCACCAAAATAAGGGAATGAACAACATGGCTTGCCATTTCTTCCCTAGGAAGAAATGGGCCAAGAACAAACTATATGAGAAGTTCTGTAACAAAAAATAACCAAAAAAATTCACAGCGTTTGGTTACAGAACCTAATACATAATTATGTATTTCTTATGAGTTCAGTTCAAGAAACACAGATATAGGTATGCAGATAGTAGATCAATTATGTGAATGCGGGGGAGTTCTATATTTAGGAAGCTTTTTTTTACTAATGTTCTTGAGCCATTACTTCTTAGCCACCAGTCATTTTCTGCTGGCACAACACAAAAATATTGTATTCCATTTCTTGAAGCCCATAGTTACCTTAACAAATTAGCATACCATTTATGTGATATAGATTTTGTTATAAATATGTTCATTTATGGCAACTAGTTTAAATGTATTTTAACCTACTTAATTTATGACAGCTAAGTATAAATTGATCAAAATTGTAACTCTTTAATTAAGGTCAATTAGAATGTATTATTAAAAGTCACAACATTCACTAATTTAAAAGGTTAGGGTGAGTCATAGGTTACAAGAGTACGAGTTAAACAACTGGTTAAACAATTGGTCTCAAGTCATAGGTTACTTTTGAATTTAATTTAATTTAATTTAATTTATTTATGCTAAAAAACTTAGTAATTTTAGTTTAACCTTTCTTATAAAAATGAAAATAAATTATATATGTAATACCCAAAATATTATTTAATGGGCTTAATTAATTAATTAATCCGGCCCATTAAAATTTATTATCTTACACATATAAATAGATAAGGGTTAGCATAATAATCATTTTTTTCCTCTTAATCACGAATCCCGAGGTAATTTCCCCTACCTTTCAGTTATGGCAGCCACCACCGGCGCCGCCATATGGCCAGCCGCCGACGGCGGCAATAAGCCAAAAATCATATTTTTCATACCTCCCTAACATCCAACAATCCATAGTTTTTGTTCAAAAAAAAAAAAAGAAAGAAGAAAAACCGAGAAGGGGAAAGGGGGCGGCAGAAAGGGGGGGAAGAGAATGAGGGGGAGTCGGCAGAGAGGAGGCCAAGAGAGGGAGGAAGAAGAAGGGGGAAAGAGAGGGGAGAAGAGAGAAACCGAGAGGGAGATGGAGAAGAAAGAAAATGTGGGAAGCCATGGGAGAGAAGGAAAAGAGAAGAGAAGAAGAAGGGAGAAAAGGGAGGAAGGAGAAGAGGAAGAAGAGGGGGGAGGAGCAGCGGCGGCTGTGGGCAGTAGGGGGGGCGGCGGCGGCGGCTGGAGTGGGAAGAGATAGGGTTGGCGGCTAGGGTTAGGAAAAGAGGAAGAAGAAGAAGAAAATTAGGGTTTTGGGGATAGAGGGGCATTTTCGTAATTCTTTCAAGAACTTATCCAGTTTTTGTAAAGTGGTCCCTAGAGTTTACAAACCCTAAGATTACCCCAATTCAGATACGAAATTTACATATTTACCCACAAATGTTTAGAATTTCCAAATTAGTCCCCAAATCTTTCTAGAATTTCCAATTTGACTCCAAACTTTTTAAAAATTATATTTGTACCCAATTCTTTTAGAATTTTTTTTTTATACCACAAACTTATTGAAATTCTGTTTCAACCCATATTTTCAAAAATTTCGTTTTTAGTCCCCCGAACTTTCGAAAATTACGATTTGACTATTGAACTTTTCTAAAAATACAGTTTAGCCCAAAACTTTTCCAAACTCGAGAATTACCTTTTTCATATTCCAAAAGTATTCCCAAACCTTTTCAAAATGCCAAATATTTCCTTTAACCTTTCAAAAAGTCATTCTTTTTCTTTTATATAGAATATTTAGTTTTGCCTTTCGATGTCTAATTCATTGAATACATTCAATGTAGGAAATAAGGACTTAGGGAGCTAGATTTTCCACGCAACTTAGCACACGTTTATATCTGCTTTTGAGGTGGGAGTTCTAACCTTATTTTAATTATTTAATCATTTATATTTACATGTTATATGTGATATTTTATTCTATGATTAATTGTGCACTTTTAAATTCTTTTATGATATATGTGTGCAATGATTTTATAATTGAATATATAAATGTCTATTGCATATGTCATCAAACAACAGGGGCTTATGTCCGATAAAACAGGGACCTTAGCCCGATTCAACAGGAGTCTTTGACTCGATGACAAGCAATGATCATTGATGTTTACATGATATTTTTAAATATGTATATCATTATAATATGTCCCACATTGCTCCCACTAAGTACTTTGTACTTAACCCATGTTTTTCGTTTTCTTAATATCTTTTACAGGCTAATGGATTGCGATGCGGGGATGGAGAATGACCAGTATTTAAAAAAAAAAAAAAATTTCGAATTTGGTTTAAAATTATGTTCATGTTTTAGAACTAAGAATATTTATGTTTATGGTTTTAGTTTCATTTGGTATAAATAATTTTATATTGGCAAGGATTGTTTTTGGATTCAAATTTATAATCTGTTACTTTTGGGATTTTGACTCATCATTTGAGAATTTTGACTGTTTTAAAATTAGAGTTACTCTTTGACTTGCCTATTTTATTATATTTTCTATTTTGGGTATTTTTGGAAAATTATGGATGTTACAATATATCAGTTAAAATAAAATTTCATTAAAAGTATCTAATTGCAGAATTCTTAATTAAAATTAACTCAAGTACTTTTTTTATTAAAAATTAATAAAATATGTAAGTTTCAATTCATCTTAATTTTAGAACATTTACTTATTACTCATGAATAATCTAAACAAATATTAAACTGAAGAAAAAAATCTCAATAACAAAATAAAAAGTTACCATACACGTCTACAAAATACAAATATTAAGAATATATAAATTAAATTTAGAAATTTTATTCTTAAAACTTAAAAATAGAATATTTAATAGAAGAAAATAATTAATTAAAAAAATAAAAATGATTATAAGATGAAAAATAAAAATTAATTAACAATTTAAAGTGATAGAGAACTATATAGAGTATATTGTCTATTAAGAAATGAATAAAGAAAGTAAAATGTTATTAATACAAAATGAAGTAATAATAATTGTTATTTTGAATACAATGATTATTTAAATTTTTATTTGCATTGTTGTCTTTTACAAACAATAATGTTCCTTATTTATATATTATTAGTTTTTAAAAAATAGTAAAGAAAATTTTTACCCACATTTTTTTAGGGTAAATATTTATTAGTCCTATTAATTTCCTCCCAACTTGATTGTTAATTTATTTTTTATGATAAAAATTTTATTTAGTAATTTTATTTAGAACTTTGTTATAAAAATTGAAAGAAATTATACATGAGTTGAAATAATGTTTCATTAAATATCTAATTGCAGAATTCTTAACTAAAATAACTCAAATACTTTTTATGAAAAATGAATAAAATATGAAAAGTTTCAACCCTTCTTGATTTTAGAATATTTATGTATTACTCAAGAATAATGTAAAAACAAACTGAAGAAAAATCTCACAATAATAAAAAATAAAATTACCTTACACTTTTTCAAACATTAAGAATATATAAATGAAAATTAATAATTGTATTCTTAAAACATATAAACATATACAATTGTACTTTTTTTAAAAGGCTATCTTGGCTAATTTTTGTAAATTAAATAAATAATTGACAAAAATGACTTATAAAATAAATAATAAATAATAGTTAACAATTTATTGTTGTAGACTTTACAAATTCAACATTTGGATTCCATAGCTAATTTGTAATTCTTTTTATTTATATCTTAAATTTTTTTCATGTTGACACTTGTCATTGAGTGTGATTTGAAATTAATTTTTAATCATGGGGTGACCCAATTTTTTTTCATGCTTCCAAAAAAATAATCGGAATCGTAGGGATTATAATCCCTATTTATAAATTAATACAAGTTTTATTTATTATTATTTTCCTTTTTAATATTTATTTGACAAACTCATGTTTGGAGAGTATAAACCAATACTGCTATTTATCTAATTTTTAATGAATTGCTATAAGTTCTTATAATTAAAGAAAAATGTATATGTAATTAAGATCTATAAAATTATAAAATATATTTAATTATTTTTTATGAAATAGAAAATATTAGCTTAACTCATGTATTCTTCTTTTCTTTTTTACACCTTTTTTATAAGACAAAAAAAATACAAAAGACATCATTTTTACTATAAAAATCAAATAAAATAAAATAATGCTCTCATTTTCTCTCCCCTCTTTTCCCGTAATCAAAGTATATTACTTTTTACATTTGGAACTGAATATTTATTTTTTACTTTGAATAAAAATTAAAGAAGTTAATTGATTTTAATTAATTTATAAAATTATCTTTGACATGAGTATAATGGATTGTGAGACCCATGAGTTACTGAAATGTAATTATCTTAAATTAAGATATTGAGCGGTGAGAACATGAGTTAGTGTGATATAAATATTTTAAATTAATAAGATTATTAATAAAATTTTAAATAAAAAAAAATGGACATTCAAATAGCATTATTCATTTTTTATTATATAAAGAGAGAAAAAGGTTGGAGGCTCGGATAAACCTGATTCGAAAGAAACCCGGAGATAAATACTATAATTCAAATAATTATAGAATTTGCACGTATTTTCATAATTTGTTTTACTCTGCCCTTGGCAGAAGCATCTGTAAGTCTTTTATTGTGAAAACATTGTAAATCCTCTCAAATTACATATTTTTCCATCAAGAACTCTGATGTATCTCATATTTCCTATTTGGTTATACATTTTTCCACGTGGTGTACTACAAACCATGAATTAATGGAATTTTCCATTTTCTTACAAAAAAGAAAACAAATATTTGTAAGAATTTATTAAAAGAAATGGTGTGTCTTAAAAAAATACCACATCTAAGGAGTCTAAGTAAATTATTTTAATGATGAATTCAAACTCAGTTTTGAGAATCCTGTCAAATTGAGATTGGAATCTTTATAAAGGAAAAGAAAAAGAAAAAACGAATTGATAGATTGCCAGTTATTGAAAACAATATGACAAAAAATGAAAAATGATGGTGAACTGAGATGCTCTCAGTTGCCATTTCCAATTTCCCATCTCTAACCCTCAACTTCCTATAGCCTATAAAGAAGTGTCTATTTTGAGCTTCTATTTTTAGACACGGTCAGCGACGGAAGCAGAATTTTGAGTTTATGAGAATTTATAAGTGGTATCTTCAATGTTCGATAAATGCAAATTTTGCAATATTAGTCTATTATAATTTTTAAAAAATACAAAATATCATTAAATAAGTATTATCTATATCAAAATAACATCATAATATGCTAAAAGCAAAATCGAATGAAATATAAAAACATGACATTTTACATTTTCATACTGAACAATATTACTAAAATTACGAAAGTAATAAAATGCATGACACTACAGATTAAAAAAAAAAATGAAACATGTGACTAAGGCATATTAAATAGAAAATACAACTAAGGCATTAAATAGAACAACACAATAGAATTTAAATTATATTGGACAAATATCAAACTACATATTATTATCTCTTTTTTTTTTGAAATTTTAATGCACTTACGCTTTATTTTTATTATTTTATTAATTTATCCAACATAAGAGACATTTTACATCGAATTATGCATTCAACTCAAAATAAATATCCTTTTCTTTATTTTAGATATTAATACGAAATTGTAAAAAATCATGTCCCACCGTTGCAAAAGACTTAAAATGCCTAAGCTGTGCATAATTTAATTGAGTGGGCAAGAAGACCATTGTAAATCCTATATTCCGATCCAGTTCCATCATTTCCATATTAGATTTGGTGTGACGGTGGTGGTTCCTCCATTAATGCTTTTGTTGTTGAATGCAATGAATGATAACTTATTTATATACAAATTTTTTCTTTTCAAAATACTCAATATGTTGTAATTGTACATTTATAATTTTATTATTAATGAATAATTTGGATAAGTTATCAATTATTTATTGAATAATTCATTTGTTAGGAGGATAAATATCTATACACTAACTATTGAATAAGATAACTTAAAAGTTTAGTTTTATAATTATTATTTATAAGATTTGTTTTAATCTTTATGCAAATTCAAAGTGAACAATTGAAATGATAATGATAAAAATACTTTTTATCGCATTCAAATTTTAAATTTAGTTATAAACATAAACAATACTCTTTAATTAAGATAATTATCGTAAATAATTTATTAACTATATTTTATAATATTATATTAAATTCTTAATTTTCTTTCAATTTTTTTGTTCAAACATAATAATTATTTTTTATTTATTTTCAAGACAAAGTCAAAAATTCATTTGCATTTTTTTTTTGTTTTGAGTAAAATAATTTTGCTTTTTTTAAAATAATGTTTGAACCCTTACTCGAAAATAAAATAAAAATTTGAACACCAGCGGGGTGTGAGACCCACCTCACCAATGGACAGCAAAGCAAAGTGAGCAACCAATCATGTCCACAAAGCCATTCTCCTCACCTGTTCAGTATTATACCTAACGGAAAAGTACACAAAAACGACACCGTTGTAAAATAGTACTAACAACATCATCCACCCTGAGAGCGAATCTTAAATTTACGAGAAGCGCTAATATTTTTGTGATTCCCAAAGCCCAAATGTGTCCACATACCAAATCACTAAGTTCCTCCACGACGTCGTTCTCAATCTTCCCACAAGTCAAGTAAATAAAAAAAGAAAAAAGAAATCAAAATTCGACAAAAATCGAAATTCTCCAAGAGGGAATTCAATTTTGAGTGACTAACAATACATCACCCTCACCCTTAACATCAATGCTTCTGCTGCTTTTTTAGAGAGAGAAAGCAAGGGAGAGAGTGCAGACCACTATCAATCTCTCTCTCCAACTCCATTTCTGGAAAATTCCTAAAGCTAGGTTGTTCTTTGTATGTTAGGGAAGGGAAGAATTTGAAATGGCGGAGCAGAAAGGTGGGAGCAGTGTTAATCGTTGGAACTGGGAGGTCACCGGATTTGAACCTCCGAGGAAGCCATCGGAGCATGAGGATTATCATCAGAGACCGCCGCCGCCGTTGGTGCGGAGATACTCGATTTCTACGGCCTCGGTTTTGCCGCATTCTGAGCTTTCTAGGCATTCTTTTAACTCTAAGCTCGTCAAATTGAAGGACAAAGTCCAGGTAGCTGAGAGAGAGCTTTTATGCGTTTGATTAAATCTTTTTTCCCTTGTTATTCCAACATTTAAGGTTATACAAGTTTTTGCTGCTATTATGATAGTTTCAGGCCATGTAAGTGATGTCATTGTAGATTAAGTCTCTGTCTGGCACTTGTGTCTTTCGTTTTCTAGTTTTTGGTACAGGATTTCTGTGAAATGAAAATACTCGTTGAAATGCTGATAGTTGGACGTATGATGCCACTCTTCTATCTGTCCAGCTGAGTAGCTACTGTTAAAATAAAGTTTAGTTTCTCCGAATAAATTGGGTTCAAAGTGCTTGCGAATTTCCTGAGACCGATCCGTGATTCAGTAACTGAGCTTTCGAGAAACAAGAGAAAGTTAAATTTCTTTTGCTTTAAAGGAGATAACTGTGTTTGATGGTGTTGCCATCCCTGGCTGAAATATTTATTGAGAGTTCTCTATGAACGGCACAGAATTTAAGATTGTGCAGGTCAATAGGAAAACCTGCTTCAATTTTAAAGTTCATGTGTAAAACATGCATTTATGACTCCTTTTGCCAGACTCTCAATCATTGAATGTCTTTGTTGGAGGTCAGTATTATGGAGAAGGTTGTCAATTGTGGCAGATTTTGTTCTGTTCTATGCTTATAATTTCTTTGGCAATATATGTTCACATGTTGTATAATTAAGTTGTTTATCTGTTAATTACTTTCCAGGTCTCTTTGCATCTGATTATCTAGTTTCTATACACAAAGGTTGTTATATTTTCTACTGCTATGACAATTAATTAGAGCCTCTTCTGTCTATGTGATTGGCCAGCATGTGAGAGGTGATTTCATGGAGTTGAGACAAGAAACTCTTGATCTTCAAGAATATTCAAATGCAAAACTTGATCGTGTGACCCGTTATCTAGGTGTACTTTCTGATAAAACTCGGAAGCTAGGTAAATATACGAGTTTCTCTTTGGGACATTCACATGGCTTTGAATAGATACTATGTCATCATCACCTGATCTGATAATATTTACTAGATACTTTGCCCTTGCAATGAGAAATATCTATTATACATAATGTTCTTATAATTGTGGTCTTATCTTATTGTATTATTTACTTGTCAGATTGTTGAGTTTAAATAAGTTCCTTTGTCAAATACATGGCCGATATTTTCTTTTGTTTCTAGTTTTTCTGTATGATATAACATATATGATATTTTTGAATCCTTCAGTTTTATTAGATAGATGACTTCTAAACATTTGCTTCCCTAATCACTTCTTTAGTACTTAACATCCTGCATGGTCACAAATTGATGTGTTTTCACTTTGGTTTGACTTTCAGATCAGGCTGCCCTTGAAACTGAAGCTAGAATTTCTCCGCTACTCTGTGAGAAGAAAAAGTTATTCAATGACCTGTTGACTGCTAAAGGTAATCACTTGATCAGCTGGTCATTAATTGTCCTCCTTCCATTCTCTCTCTCTCTCTCTCTCTCTCTCCTCTCAACACTTGCATACAAGCACTCTCAGATATAGATAGACCGGGAGACCAGTTTGCACATCATCTCTCTCTAAGCAAGCACAAAATTTAGGTTGAAAAAGAAAGAAAAACTAGAAAGTAAACTTTTCACTGCCAAAAGATTTAAGTATTTATGCAGGATATAATGGATTTCAGGTAGCATTAAGGTATTTTGCCGCGCAAGACCGCTTTTTGAAGATGAAGGTCCTTCAGTTGTCAAATTTCCTGATGATTACACAGTTCGTGTGAACACTGGTGATGATAATGTCTCAAATCCAAATAAGGATTTTGAGTTTGATCGGGTTTATGGGCCTCATGTTGCACAAGGTGATATTCTTATTTTTGGTTTCGTCTTTTTTTCTTTCCTGATAGTTGCTCCATGGCAAACTCTAAACATATTTTTTGTTTCTATTTGCAGCTGAACTTTTCAATGATGTTCAGCCATTTGTGCAGTCAGCTTTTGATGGGTATAATGTTTCAGTATTTTCTTATGGTCAAACAAACTCGGGAAAGACACATACAATGGTCTCTCTCTCTCTCTCTGTGTTTTATAGGATGATTATGCAAGTATTGTTTGTGTGTCCATGTTTCCGTGTTGTTTCATTTGTTTGGCATTGCATAGTTTGATCTTCCACAATATGTATTCTTTCACATAGCATGCATTTTAAAGGTGATTATTATTGTTTTACATGCAATAAATAAGTCCTTTGTGCTTTTTGGGTGTGTTTGTCATGATCCATGATCTGAAATACTATTGCCTCATGACGTTTTCTTTCTTGAACGAACACCATAGTGTGGTTTCAGTAACTATTCTTTTTGTTGCTATAAAGCTTCTCTGACTAAAATCACTTTTTCACAGGAAGGATCTAGCCATGATCGTGGTCTATATGTTCGATGTTTTGAGGAGCTTTTTGATTTATCCAACTCAGATACAACTTCCACATCACGATTTAATTTCTCTGTTTCTGTTTTTGAGCTTTATAATGATCAGGTTTGCTGGTACCCAATTCCTTACTCTTGCTTTTCCTTCCATTGGACCCACACATTGACAGTAGACTTTCATTTATTTTGTAGATACGAGACTTGCTTTTGGAATCTGGGAATGGTCTTCCGAAGATCCGAATGGGTTCAACAGATTATTTTGTAGAACTTGTGCAAGAACAAGTCGAAAATCCAATTGATTTCTCTCGAGTCCTTAAAATGGCATTTCAGAAACGAGGAACTGATGTGTTAAAGTTTAACGTCTCTCATCTGTATGGTCTAGCTTCTTGTTTTGTGATGTATTCTGCAGCTTTGGCTGCCAATACTTTTGCTTTTTAGATCTTTCTTTTCATGTTGATGACATTCTCATAATCTTTAACTTTTTAATGTTATGCAATTAGATATGATTTTGGAAGTACTATTTTTTTATTGGGTAACAACTAAATTTTCATTTTAAAAGTTTTTTCCTTTAAAGTGAATGATTCAAGGGGTGGGAGGATATGTATCTTTGACCCACTTGCTTACACATATCTTTTTGATATGCATACAACTATTCTGTATTTTATAAATGGGCTATCTACAAAGATTGAATTAAGGGTGTGGCTGCATTGCAGTGATGTCTTAAAGTAGTTGTCTTTGTCACCTCAGGATCGTGATGGTACATATATACTACAACAACTTGATCACAGGTGAGAATTCATACAGCAAGCTTTCTCTTGTTGATTTGGCTGGAAGTGAAAGTTCTGGTATGGAAGATGATGGTGGAGAACGGGCGACAGAATTGCTGCATGTCATGAAATCACTCTCAGCGTACGTATTTTTTTTACCAGCAAGGGTCGCTGTGAGCCAGTTTCCAACTTGTAGGCCTCTTTTTTTTCCTTGTTGAAATTGATATATAATAGTTCTGAGGATTCTGTATGTTTACACTTTACATCTTCTATGTACAAAATCCAATTAAATTGGTAGTTCCTTATTTTATCTCCAGGAGTGTTCCAATTGATAGTTCTTTATTTTATCTCCAAGAGTGTTCTTTGTGTCATGGAAGCAAACTCCCGAAGGAAATTTTGTTGTTTGGTTGATTGCAATTCCACTGTATTGATTTCTTCGATAAGTAGGCAACCCTTACATGATAATCAGACTTCTTAAATTTAAATTGGTTTGGACTATAGGAAAACCACAATTTGAATTTTTTTTAGATTTTTCAAGTATCAAATCTTACAGGTTCTCTCTGTTGTGTCTGCAGTTTGGGAGATGTTTTGGCTTCTTTGACATCAGGAAAGGATACAGCTCCTTATGAAAATTCTGTACTCACAAAAGTACTTGGGGATTCACTAGGTATTTTTTCTATTTTTTCATCTGGATGCAGTTGTATGGCTGTTTCTGCCACAGCTAGTGACTTGTAGGTGGCAGATGGGTTGAATTAGATCATGAATGCAAATTGGATTGCTTGCAATGGATTGAATTTGTGCCACAACTTACAGCATGGGAAAGTTGGTTTGGTTTGGGTCTACCTCTGTGATAAATTGCATTTATCAGCTATCAACTGTAGGTTGACTCTACTCTCAAGTTCATTCTATTGATCACTGAGATAGAGGAGGAAGTTGGGAAGACAAATGCCAATTTTAGATTGCTTATGATAATAAAATGTCCATTGAGAAGCCATCGAGGAAAATGCCCAAGGTGTCTCATTTACAAACTACAACTGAGAGCTATTCATGGTCAAGTGGGTTTCCATATGGCCAAATCCATTTTGGTCCATTAGTTTTTGTGCGGGTTATTTGTCTCTTGCCCTCTTAATTGCAACTGTTCGACAAATTCAATCAGCACCAGCTGTCTTAAATTATTGTTGGCCTGGATCTTTTGGCCATCAAATTGAGGCAAGTGGAATTACCCAAAAAAAGAAAAAGCTTAAGTGGGTTGTGAGAGAGAATTGGGAATCCTTTTTTTTCTTTTGGGGGGGGGGGGACATTTTGTGCATAAAGTTGTAAATTAGTGTGGTTATGAAAAGGATTATTGTTTCTTAACTATTAACGGAAAGTTGAAGGAGGAGATGGAAGATTAGAGGATAATGAATGGGGTTTAAAAAGAATTAGACTCAAACATGTTGGAGACCATCGCAACTAAATTTGCTAGTCATCAAAGTGGAGAAACTGCAGGGAGTCTTTATATCTGTTCTTGTAGCTACTGATCTAAAAATAAAACAATTCACAGTGGCATGGCAGGAAACAATAACAGTAAAGTTACTCAATTTAACCTTTTAACCGTCTTTTGCCTGTTTTCATATTCCTTTTAAGAATGTCTTTAGCTTTGTCCCATTGAGCTTGCATATTATAATCCTGTGGGATATAAGTTTCTACCCTGGTGAAACTATCAACCGAGTTGATATTGCTTTGCATATAAAGATGGCGGTTATCAACGATTCATAGAACACTGAGCTGCGTTCTAGATGGCTTTCTATTCTTACTCTGTATGCAGTAGTGATCACATAATATCTCTTGCATTCTGGTTCTTGAACCCAAAGATTTCTATTTCTGTTTTTCTCTTTCTGTATCTTTGTCAGATGTCCATGTCAGATCAATTTTGATATCCTTTATATTCCCAATATAGGTGGAAGCTCAAAAACGTTGATGATTGTTAACATCTGCCCAAATGCGGTAAATTTGTCAGAGACATTTTCATCTCTCAATTTTTCTGCCAGAGCTCGAAATGCTATTCTGAGCCTTGGGAATCGAGATACGATTAAGAAATGGAGAGATATAGTAAGAAATCTTCTAAAGATATTTTCTTTTACTACTAGCCTTGAGCATTCCAAGGCAAATTTGAGTTCCTACTCCTTTTTTGGATAGAGAGGATAATTAAAAGAAAAAAAATACATCATGCCCGGGGAGGGGGGTGTTTGTAAATCTGTATTGGAATAGAAAGTGAAATGACAAGCTAACATATATCAGAAAAAAAAAAAAGAATGGTTACAAGCTGCAAGATATAGGGTGGTTTGTGAATCTTCTTGGAAAGAAGTGTGATGAAAATGTTTGCACATTAGCTGCCTTGTAATACAGAGTTTTACCTTATCTGCTGGTTCTTGATCTTTTTGTAGGCAAATGATGCACGCAAGGAGTTGTATGAAAAGGAGACAGAAATCAACAAATTGAAGCAAGATGTATTGGGACTTCAGCAAGCTTTGAAACATGCAAATGACCAGTGTGTTCTTCTCTTTAATGAAGTCCAGAAGGCGTGGAAAGTTTCTTTTACGCTGCAATCTGATCTGAAGGTGCACGTTCATAGCATAGTTCTCCCTTGTTTTTTGAAGTGCCTATTGGTGTTTTTTGGGATGGGATTTTTGTAGATTGTCATTGGAGTTGTTTGTTACTTTTGCCCTTTTGATCTCTATAATTTGAAAGAAGTGAATAAGTAATGTGGTTCATCGACTAGTGAGATTTATGGAGTATTTCCCTACTGGTTAGTTTTAGTTCCTCAATCTATAACTTCTCTTGATAGACCTTATTATTATTTTCTTTTGGTTCTTTGCAAGGCTCTGGAAAGCATCTCTTGTAAAATGAAAATCAAGAAAGCATGGCGTCAATGTCAATGGATGTTAATTGCATAATGATGTTCTCAAGTATTCAATATATAATCCAGACTAAGATGTACTGACTTCATACTTTTCATATCTATGACACAAGACCTAAGCCTATAGACACCCCCATGTAAAAAAATTAAAAGGGAAAAAGAAAACTGGAAAATTGTAGTTTGGTTAGATATTCTTTGCTTTTTTCAATTTACAGCTGATGCCACTTCCAAAAATGAATCTAGCTTTCTGTTTAAATAGCTGTTGGTTGGTGAAACAGATAGAGATCATAATTTTTTCTTCACTATATTTAAATTACCATCCTTGTTCATAGTCCATCATCTAAAAGATTGTGAGTTTTTTCTCTTTACCTATATTCTGTTTAATTATACAATTGGGAGGTAATGATGAGAAAACTTATTGAAGCTTTAACAGTTTGTTGACCTGAATGCACTTTGTCAGTATCTTTCTGGACTCTTTAAACTCGCTACTGCCATGACATGATGTAGAATGTTTGATTCCTGAATCATAATGGTCTGTTGTCTGATGGTTCATTATAATTGTCTTTCTCATTTTTATACTGGCCTCAGATGTGACCTGCCATAGTCAAACATTATTCTGCTGAGATGCTTCACTTTTAATTTTCTCGCAGTCAGAAAATATTATGCTTACTGATAAGCATAGATTAGAGAAAGATCAAAATATTCAGCTCAGAAATCAAGTTGCTCAACTGTTACAGTTGGAGCAGGATCAGAAATTGCAAATTCAACAGCGTGATTCTACCATTGAGAGTTTGCAGGTAATCAAATGCTCTTTTATACTTTCTTTCTACTCATTGATATTACTACTTTATCTGTAATGTGGTTTGCATGCTTGTTTCATTATGATTTTCAGAATTTCTTGATTTTCAAAAAATATTTGCTGTGGTCCAGTTACTTGGACTCATGAGTTAGACGATGTGGTCTAGTTAAATGTTACTATTTGCTTTTGGCACACTTCCAATTTGTTGATTAAAAGCACACTCCATCAGTATTCTGAAATGAGTTATTCATTGTCAGTTTTACATTTGAATTCATGCTTAAGGAGGCTGTCCATACTAAACTTCTTGGCAGAATAAATAGATTCTTGTATGATGTTGCTTGATCCTTTTTTTTAAAAAAAAACTCTCTATTGTAGGCCAAACTAAAGAGCATGGACTCACAGTTACAAGAAGTACTTCGGTCTCATGATGCTCAATCAACTAACAGCTCAGACTCGAAGCCAATTGCAGAAATCAATTCCAAAGTGACTGGAGACAACATGGATTCTGCAGCAGTTACAAGAAGACTTGAAGAGGAACTTCTGAAACGGGATGCACTTATTGAGGTATTTCTATTTTATCTCCACTGCACAAGTTGCTTCAAATAAAATTATAATATCATAAATTCACATTTTAATGAAATGCCAAATATTTCAACTCTATGCTAAGAGTGGAAATTGTTCTGTGCCTGAAATTATAATCACCGTGCAAGTATTTGTCATAAACTCATAACAGCTTGAGCAGTTATAGAGCATGTATAATCTCTCTTCCTTATAACCTAATTCGTTTTGTGTGCTTCTCATTTGAGCATGCATATTTAGTTGCTGGTAGAAAGAGTAATGTAGTATTTTGACCTGCTTCTGCTAGTATGTTGCACCCCATTATCATGGGGAAGAGAAGAAAAGATGAGCAGTGAAGTACAGTTATGAATGAGAGTGATATTGGACTAATAGGATAGAGTGTTTTTACAAGAAATCTCAAGCTAACTTCCTGCAAGAGACCACCAAGTGTCTTGGGACTAGATAGAAATGATAACTACAACAATTTCTTTGTTTTCAACGCTTCCTAATGTCCAGGAATTAGTCACTTACCTTCGATGGTTATACGAATATCCAAAGGACGAACAAGATGAATATTTGTTGTCCCAACCATTCTTTAAGTCTGAAGCCCGTTAAGGAGGGGGTAATTTATAACAAAGATTTTGTATTGTTAATTCCTAGGTGTAGTGCTTGTTCCCCTATGCAGCCTATTGGTATTAGCAGAGTTTTGCATAATATGGATTCCAAGCATTGCAACCAAATAGCTCAGTTTAAACTATGGCCCCAAAAATTCTTTTTATCAAATTTGTCATATATTTTGACTTTTACAAATGAAAATCTTCATTTGATTTTTATAATCTTGGGGATTTATTAAATGCTATCAAATGAAGTGTAAGGAGAGTGAACTTTTTGCTTCTACTTAGATGTTTGAACATTGGTTAGAATATATATCCAATGATATCACTTTTAACACCTCTGAAGTTTTGTCAAAGGAAGAATGTATGTTGCATTCAATTGAGGACGTGATGTATCAGCATTTCCCTTGTGAAAATCATATGTAGATTATTTAATTTTATTTTTCTTTTCTGGCAGAGATTGCATGAAGAAAACGAAAGATTATTTGACAGATTGACTGAAAAAGCAAGTTCAGCTGGATCACCACAGGTACTGGTGGTTTTTCTTAGAATTATGTGCTTATTATGCTGTGACCAATTTGTTCATTTTGCTGCTTTTTATTTATTTATTTTTTAAAAACTTTTTCCTGCATTTTCTATTAATTCATGCCCACCTACAAATGTTAGTAACCATTAAGTATTAATAGTTAATTATGAAAAATAATCTTATTTGTGTTAATCTTGAACAGGATATGTTGTTTGAAAGAACACTATTGTCCGAGCTTTGTTTTTTTATGCTAAAAAATCACAATTAACGATAAATAGCAGTAGCTTGTGCCGTTTTTCCACACTTCTTGATTCTGCTTGCTGATTAATGATTTAGGCTTTCAGGCATTAATTTCTGATGTTTCTACATTGACGTGCTTACATCTAATTCGCCATATGCACCAGGAATCTCACTTTGATGTCTTTCACAGGTTGCAAGTCCATCTCCCAAAGGACCAGCTATTGCAGCTCGAGACATGGGCAGGTGCATTTTTAAGACCATTTTCAAATGAATGTCTTTATTGTTTGTCATGGTCGTAACCCTTGGTTTTTCAAATCTTTCTGCAGGAATGAGAATAATGTTAAATTACGAGTAGGGGATGTTCCTTCACCATTGACTTCAGATAAAACTGAAAGTGCCATTGCTTTGGTTAAACCTGCTGCTGAAAAGGTCAAGACCACTCCTGCAGGCGAATACCTTACTTCTGCTTTAAATGATTTTGATCCTGAACAGTATGACAGTCTAGCTGCAATTTCAGATGGAGCAAACAAGCTCTTAATGCTGGTACGATCAGTATTTAGTTTCACTCTGTCCAAATATGAAATTCTACTCTCAGTGAAAGGTGGACTTGTATCCCTGGGTGGCACTATGGTAGTGTCATGATTATCTTGGAGTTTGTACAGCATATTTCACAATATGTTTGAAGATAGTCATTGTCACTGCATAGAATCTCAAAACTTGGAAGGGGTAACAACATGAATCAATGAAGCTAGCATCTCTAATATTTGAGTAAATATCAAGTTACATGTTATTTTTTCAGTTGACTGTTATTCACTCAGTTGTGGTTTTAGTATTTTTGCAAGTTTGAATCTTCCTTGTCTACTCAGATAAACTAAGTGATTGAGATGTTGCAGGTTTTGGCTGCTGTCATTAAAGCTGGTGCTTCTAGGGAGCACGAGATACTTGCTGAAATAAGAGATGCTGTTTTTGGTTTTATTCGCAAAATGGAGCCAAAGAGGGTAATGGATACCATGCTGGTATCCCGTGTTAGGATTCTCTATATAAGATCTCTACTTGCTCGGTCCCCAGAGTTGCAATCTATAAAGGTACTAGATTGTTTTCGCCATCTTTTGAAAGTTCAGATTATTTTTCTCTTGTAACCATCCCTTGCCTTTTTAGGTTTCTCCAGTTGAACGCTTTTTGGAGAAGTCAAATAGTGGGCGCAGCAGAAGCTCTAGCCGCGGAAGCAGTCCTGGAAGATCTCCTGTGCGTTATGATTCTGGAAGAAATTCTATAGTTGATGAACAAATTCATGGATTTAAAGTAAACATTAAGCCGGAAAAAAAGTCAAAGCTATCATCGGTAGTTCTAAAGATACGTGGTATTGATCAGGTAAATATTGTGATTGTTTCCTTTCATGATTTATTTTGCATTCTTGCCTTTGTTTCTCTTTCTATGAATTAGTTTCCTCTTTTTCAGCATTCTTTCCCCCTTTCCCAAATTGTGCCCATTGGTGTTACTTGAGCCATACAAACAGATCCTTATACATTGATTTCCTTCTGACTTTTGACAATATACAAAATCCATATTAAGAATGTTATTTAAGCTCCTTCATAACTCACATTTCCAAAATACTTGATTCCTTATATGTAATGAACTGGAGCATCATGGAAAGTCTTGCTAATGCCTTAATTCTTCAGTCCTTCGTACAGCATTTTTTCTGTTTGTTGGTGACTCATCTGTTTTTAGACATTTGATTCCAGCGCAAGCTATTTTCTCAATTGTTTATTTGGGCTTTATGCTAATGTACAGGAAACATGGAGACAACATGTTACTGGTGGAAAGCTTAGAGAAATAACTGAGGATGCCAAAAGCTTTGCCGTTGGAAACAGGGCTCTTGCTGCTCTTTTTGTGCATACGCCAGCTGGTGAGCTGCAGCGTCAAATCCGTAACTGGCTTGCGGAGAACTTTGACTTTCTATCTGTCACAGATGACACTGTTGGTGGAGCAACAGGCCAGCTGGAGCTTCTTTCTACTGCAATAATGGATGGTTGGATGGCAGGACTTGGTGCTGCTCAACCTCCTAATACTGATGCTCTTGGCCAACTCTTATCGGAGTACGCTAAGCGAGTATATAATTCTCAGCTGCAGCATTTGAAGGTATGCCATCAGGGATTCCAGTTCATTCTCAGTTTCTACTAATCTCAATGCTCGTTGATGATTTTGTCATGTATGAGTTGCCCTTTTCTCTTTTGGTGCTGCTTATTCTGGGGATGATTTCTTCACTAGATCCCAGAAGGTTGGGATTTGCATGCGTTTGGTTGTTAGTGACTACTTTGTCTGTTGGACACTGATAATCATATATGGTGCTGTTTATTGGTTACAAAGGAAATTTACTTTTTATTCTAAACTACACAATGCTACTTATATTGACTCTGCATCATTATCAGGATATTGCAGGTACCTTGGCAACTGAAATAGCCGAGGATTCTGCCCAAGTAGCTAAACTGCGATCTGCTCTGGAGTCTGTTGATCACAAGAGAAGAAAGGTAGCAAATAGCAAAAGATCATTTATCTTCTTAACTCAATTGTTCAGTATATTCTTCTATATAGTCTTTTCTTTCTTTTGTCTTTTTGGTTTCACTGAATTGCTAACTTTTGGAAATACAGATTTCTTCACTAGTTTAAGCTTGTAAGTGTTCACTTTCCTCATTGATATCCTAAATTAGTGTTGGAATTCAAGGGTCATTTGACTGAGGGTGGGTTTCTATACTGCGAATTAAAAATCCTTGTGACAATTTTCAGAAGGTATTCTACAAATGATTGACTGAATAATGAAACTAAATATACACAATCCAATCAATTCCGTATGTGTACAAAATTCCTCTGTAAATATTTACATACAACATGAGAAGGCATAAAATAATGCAGGGTTTTATTCTTCATCTCCTACTGAATATCATTGTTTCTAGTGATTCAGATTAATCCATCATTTACTGAATGGATGAGCAATCTAACAGGTCTCTGTGATATTTACCTAATGAAGCAATAGATTTTAAAAACAGTTCAGAATAGCAAACTTTAGGTTACGAAAATTGGTATGTATCACTTTATCGATTTGATGAGTCTTCTGGTATGTGTTTATTTTAAACTGCAAGCGTAAGTTTCAGCAATCTATTATAGAAGGAATTTGAGGATATTCCTCTTTTTTTATCTAAGCTGTTTTACAGATAATCATTGTCCCTTAGCTCTCCTGAATTCTTGTATATCAACTGCTGGATGGCGATTGCACTAATCTGCATCTCAAATATAATGATACTGAGAACTAATGTATGAATACTGTACTTTTGTTGTTTCAATTATCAGATTTTGCAACAAATGAGAAGTGACGCAACATTGTTAACTCTAGAGGGTACTGGGTCGCCCATTAGAAATCCTTCTACTGCAGCTGAGGATGCACGGCTAGCATCTTTAGTTTCCCTTGATGGCATTCTCAAGCAAGCAAAGGTTATATACTGATTCACTCACACAACTCAGAGGGAGAGAGAGAATCTATATCTCTCTCTCAAACACATAATTTTCATGTTATTGTTTTGAACTTCTTCATAATCTGTATCATTTAATTGATCACCAGTGATTTGCTTTGTATCAGAAAAGGAATTTTAACATGCAACGTACCCCTTGAACAGGATATAATGAGGCAATCTTCTGTGAGCTCTCTAAGTAAGAGCAAGAAAAAGGCAATGCTTTCATCTTTAGATGAACTTGCAGATCGGCTGCCTTCTTTACTCGAAATTGATCATCCATGTGCACGAAAGCACATTGTAGAAGCTCGTAAAGCTGCTGAGGTGTGTAGTCTATGTACTTGTTGCTTCTTGCAGTTAGGTCTCTACAATCTTTTTCTCTTAAATCGGTTACATTTTCTGGTCAAAGCTTGAGGATACAAGTCTGACCCAGGTGCAATGTTTTCAGAAGACAAGTAAATTGGTACTTTATGTCCCAAAGTTGAATATGAGATTTTCTATCAAATAGAGAGATATGTCATCCCCCTTTCCTCCCTGTTTGTCCATTTGTCCATCTCTTACTATTATGCTCATGGTCTTTATATTGCCATTTTCTCCTCCTCTTTGCCCTGAAAGTTCCTTTCCCGCTGTTATATGAATGATAAGTCCTCTTAAGATATGCACTAGACTTTCCTGGTTGATTTATTTTCTGTGTAGTTAATGAACAGAGATAGGATAGAGGTCCCTTATTTCTTTCCGAATCAGAGGTCCCTAATTTATGACATGGTTGGAAAAGTAATGGCTTTAACATAGACCTTGGGACGTTAGTTTTATTGGAAACTTATCTTAACTCATCGCACATTGGCTTAAGTAGGTAGAATTTTAAAAGCTTATGTTTGTTAATACACGTTTATCTATCATTGGCTCAGTCCATCACTGAGGAGGATGACCAGCTTCGTGATACAACAAATGCTTCGAAACTTTCAGCAGAAACAGGGTCTGCTGTTGAAACAGATGTTACGCAGTGGAACGTCCTGCAGTTTAACACAGGCTCAGCAATTCCTTTTATCATCAAGTGTGGAGCTAATTCAAACTCTGAGTTGGTTATCAAGGCTGAAGCACAGGTTCAAGAGCCTAAAGGTGGTGAGATAATCAGAGTTGTTCCAAGGCCTACTGTTCTAGAAAATATGACCTTGGAGGAAATGAAAGCTTTGTTCATCCAACTTCCGGAGGCTCTTAGCCTCCTTGCTCTTGCTAGGACAGCTGATGGTACCCGAGCTCGATATTCTAGGTTATATAGAACTCTGGCCATGAAGGTTCCAGCGTTGAGGGACCTAGTTAATGAACTGGAGAAGGGTGGCGTACTTAAAGATGTCAAAACTTGAATACCGGTCTTTTGAATTGGCAAAAGAATCTTCTGATGATTTTGATGTGTTCTTAATTGTTGTGGCCCGTGTTTATAGAGATATTAGAGTTTGAGTTTTGGGTTTGTATTTGTTGTGTAACACAAGCGTTACACGCTAATGTTTTCTAAGGCTGTTACGTGGGTTTTGGTAATGTTGATCGTATTACCAATTTTGTGATGTAAATATGACACCTTGAGTAACATTTTGAACTTCAATATTTATTTGTTGCCTAATTAGTTTCCATTAATTTGTCAAGCCTATTGAGGTTCACAATTTACACCCTCATCTAGAACTCTAGACACTTCTTTAGGCTTCTTCGGTATAAGGCTCTATTTGAATAAGACTTTGAGAATGAAAAAATGTATATTTAAATATTAAGTAATTTTTGTATGTTATATAAATTAATAAAAAGGTGAAAAAATATAACTAAAATTATTAAAGTTTCAAAACATTAAATTGAAATATCTTAGAAAAAATATTATTGAGTCTAAGGTTTAAATGTTGATTTTTTAAAAAAATATAGACCATTTTTAGGGAAAAATTAATTTGTAAATAAGAGAGAGGGCAAAACGGTCCTCTATTATTATTTTTTTCCCTACGAATGTGGATTTCGAATGATACTATGCTTTGGTTAACACACGAAAGTAATTTAAAACAAACATCCAAAGATCCAATACTCAGTTCCCCCAAACCTACACCATACTAACACTTGAAAATTCGGATGCCCTTTTGATGTGTTTAGCAACACAAAAAATCCACAATCAACAGCATCTCTAACGGCAAAGAAAAGGATAAAATAATTTTGCACGGCTTGTGGTCGAATATCTCAAGACTATGCCCCATCTCCCAGCGTCCTCTTTGTTGTGCTGATGTAGAGCACTGCATTTGCAAAGTTTCGTGATCATTATAATCAGATAAAAACAGAGAGTTTAAGTTGGAAGTGTTCTGATATAAAAATCACCATTATTTCCACGAATAAAAGCATCGCCATATTTATTCTTCAGCTGCCCATTAACATACTCTTCTGTTTGTTCCATTGCAATATTCATGTATCCATCCAAACAGGCCAGAATACCTGCAAAGTTAGTGATTATGAGTTAAGTATTTGAAGCCAGGGAAAATAAGTTTTATCACTTGCAAAAAGAATTGAACAGCTACTGGCTACTTTTTAAAAATCAATCTCCAATTTTTCAATCAGAGACCCTGGTTACTTTTGGCTTTTGTTCTTTGAGGCTTTGAGATGAATGCCTTTCTTGCTCAAAAATAGAAAAGTAAACAGAACAATGCATAATCCTACACACATGCAGCCATTACAAGCATTAATCGAAACAAAATAGTACTGTAATTGTTTGTAGACAAATGGTGCCAAAAGTAAACTCGCTTACTGGCAAAAAGGGCTATTATCCACTTTGATAACAACAATTAAAGAAATTATCCCATTACATTAATGACATACTATTGATAGTATTATTTTGATTAATCAATTCCTGCACTTCAACCCCACCTGCAAACTAGAACGGCCAACTCTCCCATTTGACTCCTTAAATGGCTCTATCGCCAAACATTCTTACTGATAAAATCAATAACTTCCTCTTAAAACATAAACATAACTTCCTCTTACTGATAAACATTCTTAACCATTCTAGAAGTACATATTCACAATCAAAACTTGGTAGACAAATAATGGAACATCAGAGAAGAATGTGGTGTACAATATATGACACAATTTTGTCCTGAAAAGAGAACTCGAGGTATTTGACAAAAGAAACCACAGAATGCACAAGAAATGAGATTTTAAGGACTTTAAGAGACTAAAACATAAACTAAAAGTAAAGTAAAAACGAGCGGAAGGTGCATTCGCATTTCACATATCAATAAGAAAGATAAGTATGGCTAGTTTATATTTCTCACGATACTAGGTAGAAAGGTAGTGCAGTCCAGCATCATTAGTTCAATACAGACCAAAAGCATCTCCACATCTAAAGATTATCGTTAATTCTCGACTAGTCCGAGCTCATCTTCCAAACACGAGGACAAAAAGATTTGCATAACGAGCAACCATTTTATTTTTATGAACCACTTCAGCTGAACATATAGATAATATAGAATGATGCCCACTAACTATTAATTGCACCATTTGGTAGATTTGTAATTTTGTTGCTTATGCTTGCCATAATTTCCTTTAGGGAAGTATCTGAGTGTTGTGCGCGTTCTCGGTACACCTGTGCTCTTCCGTGATATTTTCTGTGCAATTTCCAGTGATATTCTACTGTTTTCCCCAGCTTAATCCAACTTCTTTCTTCGAATTTTGAGCCCCTCCATATTGTTTCTTTTCTTTCTTGTGTTATTGTTGCTTTGGCCATTTTCAATGCGTGTTAGAATCAGTGGAATAGGTGGATTGTGAGTTGTGACAAGAGACTAACCTCGATAGTCAACACCAGAATTCAATTTGACAACAACAGGTCTTCCCCGAATAGACTTGAGAAAATCAGCTGGGGTCTTGGTAGTTGCTGAGCCTTTCTCTACCGTTCCACTCATCTCTCTAGGTTAAGTCTGCAACTATTTTCTGAATCACAAAAGACAAGAAATATTTCATAAAAGAATCAATGAAATTTCACCCCAGATAAAACAGAAGAAGAAATAAAAAAACGACCCAGAAAACTTACCAAAAAGAAAAACAAAGAGAAAAATAAATGTAAAAAGATATTCAATTACCCTTGGATGAATAAACAAGAATCCAGAAAAAAGCAGAAATGGATTTCGTTGACAGTGAGTGAGAAGCAATTTAGAAGACGAAATATTTACACATGGAAATCCAGAATTGAAAGAAAAAGAGAATCCTGAACTAATTTTCAACCAAAATAATACGAAATTAAAAGGCCCTAGAATCAGATTTCAGAGCTAACCTTGATGAACAAGGGGAATGATCGCCGCTTCCTCGAGCTGAGCCAAAAAGTAGGAGAAGGAAGCGTCTCAGTTTTCAGTCCCCACTTCAAGTCGAAAGCTTGCTAGAGCCTAGAGCCAAGGTAGGATTGGTTTTTCATTTTCCCTTTCTTTTCTTTCTAATTTTTATTTATAGAAAATATTGAAACAAAAAAAAAAACAATATGGGATGTTTTAAATAGTAAAATGTCATAAAGGTCCTTATTATAAAAAAAAACTCAATTTTAAACTCCAAACACAATTCCACCTCTCTCTCTCTCTAAACAAATTCTCACTTTTTTTATTTCAACATTCAATAAATAATTGATTTGTATAATTAATTTGTATGTATTTTGATTCTTAAATTCGCTTATACAAAACTTGCGATTACCTGAGTCACGGCTCAAGCCATGACACGTATCAAGGATGCAAATCCTACGTCAATGTGTGGCTCTAGGCTCTATGAATCATATGCCATGTTTTGAAACATACATTAAGTACACATCATTTTTTGAACGGTGAGTCCTACATTTGCACGTCATTAATAATTTTTTATTATTTTTAATAAATTTTTTTTTATCTTATTATTAATATATAATCTTAATAGATAAGATATATTTCTAATATATATTCTTCATATATTATATTTTTAATATATAATACTGATATATTGAGATATTTAGTGAATCATTATACAAACAAAATAATACTTTAAAATAAATAAAGTGTCACAATTAATATATTAAATTTAAAAATGCATACAAAAATGCAAATGGAATAAATGCCGTTGTATATTTAAAAAAATCAATATGAACCTATTGCAATATGTATTACATTTCTACCTCATTCTTTCTTAAAATTAATCCATCACTTCCTCTCCCCTCATTAGCGTAACAATTTTTTTATTAAATGGATGATGAATATATATATATATATATATATATATATATATATTAAGATTTTTTTAGTGGGTCACACATCAAAATAGCATGGATAGAGCATAGCTGATTTTGAAACACATCCTAAAAAATACTTTAAAAATAAATAAAGTGTCACAATAATATATTAAATTAAAAATATATGGAATAATGTCAAATTAAAAAAACCATATAGTTTAAAAAAATATATATAACTTATAATATTTGTCTCCCCCATATAAACGAGGCAATATAACAACAGAGTATTTGTTTGGGGATAGAAATCTGATAGTGGAGTCTTGTTCGGAGGTGTTAGTGGTAAACTAACATTCGAGAGTGAGGAAAATCTATGACTAGAGTATGTGCTCGGGGGATGGGGAGGGAAATCTAATGCCTAGGGGTGGAGTAGGCTAGTTCAAAATCCAATTAACCCACTTGGCTATCTAATGATGCTTATGTCGATAAATCTTTGGTTGATTATCGGGTTGATCGATATTGAGTCTCTTATCTTTATATCTTCTAGCCATATTCCTACATTTATATAATTTAGTTATACAAATATAATAATCACTAATTTCCTATATATATATATATATATATATATATAAACTGACTCGATACTAGCATGTGGCGACATCTAGACAAACTTAGTATCATATTAGTGTTTATGAATAAAAATAATAAAAATAGTAGAATTATTTTATAAGTAGATAATATAAATTTAACGTTGAGAACATCTAAAATTAGTATAATTATTCTATAAGTAGATACAATTAATCGTCATATGCTAAATTTTCCTAAATGTCGCCACATCGCTTCATTTATACGAAAGGAATATGTATTATAAGTTATATTTTTTAATTTAACATTATTTCGCATTTTTAATTTAATATATTAATTGTGACACTTTATTTATCTTTAAAGTATTTTTTAGTATGTATGTTGACCCACTAAAAGTCTCTCATCATATTAAGATTATATATTAAGCTTATGTATTAAAAATATATATTAAGAATAAGAAAAAAATATTAAGAAGAATAAACAATTCTTATAGGCGTGTGGCTACAAGAGTCATGACCTAAAGCATAATATATGATTGTTGGAGTCACGGCTTAAAATATGATATATGACTTTTGAAGCCACACATTATTAAAGGATTTGCGGCTATCGAAGTCACATCCCAAGCAATGATGAGCGGCTCTTAAAGTCACGCATCTTTCATAACGCGTAATTAAGATATTCTCTCAAACATTTTGAGTTTAACAAATAATAATTTAAGATTCAGAATACATGAAACTAATTATTTGTTGAATATTAAAACATAAAAAGTGAGATTGTGTTTAGAATAGAAGGTGAAATGGTGTTTGAGTGATGGGATAGAGTGATTTTAGGGATAAGGTATTTTGAATATTTTATCTATTAATGAGTGGTGCAAAATATGGAGTGATGTTATATTTAAAAATCATGAAAAAAATCATATAATCCCTAAGAAAGTTTTTCTATGTATAAAAAAATCCTCTAATAAAATGAGTATAAACATGAAATTTTTGTATTACATCAAATATAAATATATAGTTACTATAAAAAGAGTTTTAGAAAATAAATTACTGTATTATACTTATTTATTTGTAAATGATTATCTGTTTTTTTTCTTCAAGAGAAAAATAAATTCTTTGAATTAGAGAATCGACCAAAAGAAAAACAACTTAGTGTAGATCAAGAAGAAAATCCTCAAATCCTTAACGCGCAGAAAGACTATCTAAATTACTCTGAGTAAGTAAATGAACGAGTTTATTACCATTTTACTTAACATAACAAAAACCACTTGACTCAAACATTGATAAAAGATCATAAATAATGCCAACAAGATACCACTAACATAGAAGTTACGTTGTGAACCTTTTGTACAATTTTCAAACAATCACCTTAAAATATTACCGAGTTGAACTGATGCAAAGATGCAAATTTCTCTCTATCTTTTTAAGAATGTTTGTATCCCTTGTATTCCAATAAAATTATTTTGAGAATTTTAGAAAAAATAGCAAATTCAGGGTCTCTATTTTATTATTTTTTCAACTTTGATAATATATATTATGTTTTGAATTTTACAATATTAGTACTTTTTTACTTTTTCAAAATTGATAATGTATCTTCTATTTTGAATTTTATAATACCAATACTTTTTCGGTCAGTATTATGCAAAATCGGTGATTTACATTTTTATAAGGATATATATATCATTTTCATGAGCATGAATTTATAAAAAACTTCAATATGAAGAAGAAAAATAGGAAGGAAGGAGGAGAAAATGGAAAAAGAAATGGGTGGAATTAGTAAATGATCAAATTTATTTATGAAAAATGGCATATATGTCATTATAAAAATATAAGCCACCGATTTTGCATAATGTTTGAAAAAAAAGGCTAGATTGATCAAATATGAAAAAATAAAAAAATACATGTATTTTAAAATAAAAAATAGAAAATATGTTACCAAAGTTGAAAAGTAAAAAAGTATCGTCACTGTAAAATTTAAAATAAAAGATATGTTATTAAATTTAAAAAAGTTAAAAAATACGAACTCTGAATTTGCTATTTTTTCAGAATTTTAAGATTAAAATTTGAAATACATACATTTTTAAATGGGAATATATATATTTTTTAAGAAGATGAAATACTTTCTTCAAAATAAAATAAAGTATTCTAAGAACTACTACAAATAATACAATTACCAAAAGAATAGAAAAGAGAAAATGGATAGATATTGATTTTCAGCAAACATATGCAACAAAAGTTTTAGTTTACGACGTCGTTGCATGAACTCTACTAGCACTTTCTTCTTCCTGTGGTTTTTTTCCGCTGAAGATCTGCAGATTGCAGCAGAATACTCAGAAGAGAGAATTTGAAAGATTCTTTCAGGAATGGGAAAGAAAATAGAGGAAAGAGAGAAGCTTTCATCTACTTCGCGCATGCCATGCACAAAGTTTATGATTCTAACAATATCAGCAGTTGTAGTTCAAATGATTGGATTACTAGTCTTCTTAATGGCCTTCTTCCCTGTCAAATCTACTCTATCCGGAGTCAGGTTTTGCACCTTTGTTTGTGTAACTTTCCCATCAATCGAAGTTGATTCTTTTGCAGAAATCCCCCATTCATTTTTTGTTCTAATGCTTTTTGCAATATTTTAGTGGCTTGGAGAGTTTTTATCCACCCGGGTCTGATTCATTTCAAGGTCATAATGTTACTGGTTTACCTCCTCATCAGCTTAAATCATTATATCAAGTAAGTAGGTGCCTTTTGTTTTTTGTTTTTCTTGGCATTGTTTTTGGGGTACCTAGGAAGTTTAAATTTGATGGGTCAATTAATTTTTTTTATTTTTTTATGTGGTTTAGTTCATATGTAATATGTGGAGCTGTAAAAAAATAGAAATGTAGGTTTTCCTTACATTATTTCTGTTCGATTATAAATGAGGTGCCTTTTGGTTTTTCATTGATAAAAAAGAATGATTCTTTTAAAATGTTTGAAGAAGTAAAATGATTTCCTAGGTACCCTTTTAGAGTAGTGAAGAGAATTTTGAATGCCAATGAGTCCTGTTTACTAATGTGCTGTTGCTTCTTTCTATACCTTTTCCTTTCAGAATCTGTCTGGGGTTCCTCCTATATTTGACCGACTGATATTAATGGTATTCCTTTTGATTTCATTCTTCTTTACTTTTAATACTACAAATTGCGTATGAATCTTGAAGAGTCTTAGTTGACTAAATTTCTTCTCCATGCATCTACTATTTCCTAGTCTACCAAATTAGAAACATGTCTTCATACAATAGTTGCGCAGGTCATTGATGGGCTGCCAGCAGAATTTGTGCTTGGGAAGAATGGTCAGCCGCCACATAAGGACTTCATGGAAGCAATGCCATATACTCAGTCGTTATTAGCTAATGGAAAGGCGATCGGCTACCATGCAAAGGCTGCACCACCAACTGTCACAATGCCTCGCTTGAAGGTAAATGAATTCTCCTTGTGGCTAGATTTCTGAGCTGCTTATCGTGAATTCTGGCTGTTCCTGCTTAATTTTCTCTATGAGCAGGCCATGGTTTCAGGGGTAATAGGAGGATTTCTAGATGTTGCTTTCAATTTCAACACACAAGCTCTTTTAGATGATAATCTTATTGGTCAGTTAGTTAATCTTTTCAAAGGTTTACTCCCTGATTAATTTCATTACTTTTATTGGGTAACTTCTTAAGTTTAATTTAATCCTCATTGTTATACCAGCGCAATTTTTTCGAATTGGTTGGAAATTGTTGATGTTTGGTGATGATACATGGCTCAAGTTGTTTCCCATGATGTTTGCACGGCATGATGGAGTTAGCAGTTTCTTCGTAAGTCTCTTTTACTATCTCCATTTTGCTAGTTGTATATTTACCTATCTTGCAAAGTGTTGCACTTCTTGATTGATTTTGCCTCTCATTTAATGACCTAATGTAATGCTTCTACAGTTGAAAATTGGTTTCAGATAGCAACAGCTACATGTGAACCGGAAGAATTTTGGGGGGCGGGGGAGTATGAATTATATTAAGAGGGTCTGGAGAAAGAAGAAAGCTAGCTACACATTTTCAATGTCTCCAACTGAAATTTTGAGTATATCCAAGAAGTATTTTATATTATCTGGAAGTTAATGTTCAAATTTTTGTAAACTGGATTTTCTGGGAAAACGAAAATGCCATTTTATTATGATCTTGTTGCATAGGCTAAGATATTGCATGTGTGTGTGTGGGGGGGGGGGGGCGTGGTCTGGAGAATACTATTAATAAATAGATAGACTAGGGGGGCACTTGAACTCTTTTGTCTTCTGATACGAAAGTGATTATATCTTTTCTATGGTACTAAAGTTATGATTTTATTTTTTCTTAACCTTGGCTGCTACTTGAAGAATTCTTAGTGTATATATGTTAAATTTATCTAGCTACTTTTCTCTTTATGGTACTCAAATTAGAAGTTGGAAGGGTGACAAGAAAACTTGTAATATGGATAGACCAACATAACTGTTAGATATTAAAATGTCTAGTTATGACATGAATAAATTGACAAGGCATTTACATGTAAACTAACAAGCTGTAATTCATGTCTTAGTAAATCTTTTTCTTGCTATTCTTTTGCTACAATGTGATAAAAAATAGGTGTTGGAGCTCCAACCTTAGTCAGTAGAAGAATCTATTTTTGGCAGATCTTGAGCTTATTTAGTTGTTTTGGTTATTATTGGTTCAGGTTAAAGATACTGTCCAAGTGGATCAAAATGTTTCTCGGCATTTGGGCATTGAGCTTAACATAAATGACTGGAATCTCATGGTATGATTTTCTTCGGTTATGAATTTCTTATTGCTGAAATAGGAATCTGGCATATCTTAGCTAAACCCTTTGCGTGGGCCCGACTCGCACTTGTATGATCTGAAGAGGCTTACTTATCTTATAGTTTAGGGGGCTTTCGCCGTCTTTGGTTTCATTGTGTGTTGTTTTGTCTGGTTCAATAATATCGCTTATCCTAACAAGTTTTACGGATCCACTAGGACAGAAGATTCTCAAGCTCAAGCATTTACTTTTCTAGTTAGAGACCAATGTCTTGGGGCTAACGTGGGATCCGCGCAAGGGCCTACTAGTTTAGGTAATTATCTAATGTGTTCCCCAACCGGAGAAGTCATTTTTGAAGGAGAAACGATGTGTTTTTGGGATTTGTGTGCTCATTGGTTAGAACCTCTAAAGGGTCCAAATGGATTGGACTTGAGTAGGTTGAAAAGAGACATACAACCTTGGCAAGAATGGCGTTCCGCAAAATATATTACTCATGCTTCTTTAGGTTCTTTAAATTCCGTAGGTGGCGTAACTACTGAGATCAATGCAGCCAATTATGTCTCTCCTAGAAGTTGGTTAGCTACCTCTCATTTTGTTCTAGGATTTTCTTCTTCGTAGGTCATTTGTGGCACACGGGAAGGGCTCATACAGCTGCAACGGGATTTGAAAAAGGAATTGATCGTGATTTTGAACCTGTTCTTTCTATGATCCCTCTTAATTGAGATAAGACAGGGGATCAAATGCTTGAAATAGGAATAATCCCTTTCATTCCATCATTCATCTTGGGATTGGGGAGTGAAAAAGAACATGAAACTGTAAACTCCCAAGCAGTGGGAGGAGCCTAGGGCTCTAACCGCGTGCCTGTTGAAGAATGAGCCGGCGACTCATAGGCAGTGGCTTGGTTAAGGGAACCCATCGGAGCCGTAGCGAAAGTGAGTCTTCATAGGGCGGTTTTTGTTAGTAATTTCAAAATTTTATGTAGAGCTTACAACAAGTATAAAATTATGCACCATGCAAATTAATGCTACTTGAATATTTTCTGTGCACTATTTATGCACACATATTTTAACCAAAAGGCTTTCTACAAGCCTTCTCCTTTTGCCTTTCTTCATTGATAAGGGGCTGGTGAGAGTGATGTGATGTTATGACCATTCTATAACAGTTTTGCTCTCAGAGTTCAATGCTTCATGAGTAGTAAAGTTATGCTGGATTCATCTATGATATTGCTTATATATTGCAGAACTCATTTTATCCTTTTTCATCATCTAAATTTCGCAAAAGCTAAACCGTTGCAGATTCTTCATTATCTTGGCCTGGATCATGTTGGGCATATTGGAGGACGTCATAGGTACTTTCTTTTTCTGTTGATGTAGTCCAGTTTTCCAGGTGATATTTGATCATATCTCATTCTTTATTAGCTTATTTCAGTGTGCTAATGGGTCCAAAACTTCTGGAGATGGATGACGTGATAAAAATGATTCATCTAAGTGCCATCCAAAGTCAAAAAAAGGATCAAGGACGGACACTTTTGGTTCGTGCTGTTTTATTCTGGTTCACTGGTATTGTTGGTATACACTGGTTATATACAAATTCTGTTGGTAGTAAATGATGTATGCAGAATGGCTAAATTAATATGGACTTACATACTGCATTACGGAGCTCCTATTCGTTGAAATAAGTTTCTCCTGTGGGAAAAAAAAATTTTATTGGTTAAATCTCTCCAGGTCTTAATTTTCATGTCTTGATGATGCTCATTATTTTCAGTTTGATTTCTACTCGTGAGATAGTTATAAAAATCTAATTCATAATTCATTGGAAACAAGCACCAGTTGTGGTTTTATTTACGTGATTGCAGAGAAGAGGTTTAATGCATAATATGAAGAGTCCTTAGGACTATTTGAGCCTTATAGAATATGGATCACTACAACCAAACTAGCACCAGAAAGAACAATTTGCTCTTCCCTCAAATTTTTTCCATTGAGTTCCTTTCTGTTACCTGTGGATTTTTTTTGGATGAGTTTTTCTCATCATGTTATATGAACTTACATTTGCCAAATATAGGTCTATATCTGACTGTTGTGCTCAGGCTATGATATTTCTGTTATCTGTACCTTCTCCCCTTACGAACTTGTAAGGTTAAATATTCCATTATCCTTCCGCATGTGGATATGAATATCTTTCAAGATTGAATGTTCTTTGCTTTTGATTTCAGATGATAGTAAGTGATCATGGTATGACTGGAACTGGTAACCACGGGGGATCAACATATGAGGAAACTGACTCTTTGGCCCTTTTTGTTGGCTTGGGAGAATTTGATGATGCTTCAACAACGAACAACACATCTAACCAGGTCTGGGTTCAGCATTTTTCCTTTGGTTCTGTGTAGTTTTGGGTAATCTCCAATGTTGTCATCCCTGTATGCACTTTTTCTCTTGCACGAAGTCTAAGGGATTTCAGATATATCTATGAACATTGTATATGCATCTTCTTCCAAGTTCCTCTGGGCTGGGGAATTGCTGCAAAATTCTGTATGGTTGTGACTTCAAATGTACAACTACACAAAATGATGATTTGACCTATAACAATCCAATATATATGATTGAATTTTTGTAAGTCCATGTCTCTTGCTTTCTACTATAAATATCAAGTATATGCACATGTAGTATAGGTATCTACTGTGTGTACTAGCCACACTTTAGAGTTTTGAAATCAATCCAAACCAAATACCAACGTTGGAAAGTGAGGCAAATAACAAGACTTCCTAATGGTTAAAAATGCAAGGCTCATGCCCAAACTCAAATGATAACTTTGAATCAAACTCATAAGTTTCTTTGTTTCACAAGACTGATAAGCTCTACATGCTTTTAGTTTAGCTGCTAAGTAGAGTGACTGCTAATATGATTTAGGAGCATTGCATTATTATTTTCACTTAACCTTCCTTCTCGTGATATTTCTTTCTCTAGCATACGATGCCTTATCATTCCTTATTTAGTTATTTCTTTTATGACCTTTGGCAGCATAGGAGCAACTTCAGTCTTTTGGGAGATGATTTCTTGTTTATGGTGGCTAGTTTACATGCTATTATTCTTAATATTTTCTTTCTCTTCTTCAGGTTGATCTGGCTCCAACATTGGCTCTTCTTTTTGGTGTTCCAATTCCAAAGAACAATGTCGGCATCCTTATGGTGGACGTCTTTAAATCATTAACAGGTCTCATCTTGTATTTAAATTTTTTGCTATTGAAGTGTGAAGAAGTACATGAAATTGGAAAATTAAAAATGATATTGAGATTTGATTACAATTTAAAATGCTTTAATAAATATTTGAATGAAGTAATCTATGGAACTTTGTTAATGTCATTAAGAAGCTTTAGTTGCATATTTATGCTTCTTAGTTTTTGCTTTGATGCTCTTGACTCCTAGGATTCTGCTAGTCCTGTCCCCTCATTCAAACTTTCACCTTCTTATTACTTTGTCTTCAAACCTTAAATAACCAGTAACAAGAGCTTGAGCTTTTTATAACTGAATCCAATGAAAGAGCAGTTAGTTGTATAATTTGATCTTTGAGTGCTGAGTTACAAGTTGAGTGATCTTACATATTTTATGTTGAAAGCAAAGGGACCATGGGATTTTTGTCTATCAACTTAGACATTGGTGAACACTTCTGGGTGCTGATTTAACATCGCACCACCTCCATAAGCCATCTTTGTTGTAATTGATTTATCTCACCCAAAAATGGAAAAAAAAGAAAAAGTATTACTCCTTGGACTAGAGCGTTCGTCCTGCATTCTTGCATTGAATGTTTCATGCAGTCTGTATTATTATTTCTACTTTTGCACTTTTGATGCACAGGATATTGAGATGTCACATCTCTAATGAAGATATTAGTTATGGTTAACTTTGATAATTTTGAATCATAGAGAATAGATTAACTGGACTACACAGTGGGATACATTTTTTTCTTTTTAGTTTGTCTATATCATTAATCTGCTTGAGTAACATTTTCCAGTTGTTGAATATGTGCAGCCTCTGTAATTTCCTGATTGTCTTTGGTACCTTTATAACTAGTTTTGTATTCTTTTCCACTATGGTATTATTCTTATTAACTTCCTCCCAGCACCCATAATATTTCAGATGATGAGCACCTAAGGCTACTGGAATTAAATTCGTGGCAATTACTCCGACTACTAGAAGCACAATTTCCCAATTTGCAGTGCAGAACTTTGAAATGTGGTGGACAGAATGATGATGTTGGTCCAAGGACATGGTGGAAACTATGACTCCATTGAAGAGATGTTTTGTTGCCTATATCTAGATGCTGAATCTCTTCACAAATCCTGGAAGCTAGTGAAAGCTTCAAGGTGGTGAATTTCCACTTCTTAATTAGCAAGTATTTATGTATAGCTGTTTATAAAAAAACTAATGAACTTTGCTACCTCTTTAACTTTTGTTGGTAGATCTGCTGATGGAGCCGATTGCAGCGATATTATTTTGGCATATAATACATTTCTGAAAACATCAAGTGAATGGTTATCTCATAGAGCAACCGATGTAAGTATAACAGCTAGATGTTCTTTGTCTCTTGTTTTTATGATACTTCTGACTTTACATTAAGTTAGAAAAAGTAATATGTTACAGTTGACAATAGTTAACTATTTTGTTGCTTTATGTGACGGAAGATATAAAGGTGATGTATGATGGGGGCAAAATTATTATAACAAGTAATGTGGAAAACTTTCCTTCAAATTTTCAGAAACTCTGTAACAGTCAGAGTTGGCGGTCATAGCATGTGTCCGAGAGAGTATGAATTAGTGGGCGCATAGCTATTATTGCTAGTTCTATGTTTGCTTCTTTCTTCTCTTCTTTTTCATCCTCTAAAATAAGGACTTACAAACTGTTTTTTTCTCGTTATAGAGACCTATTGGTATGCTTGCTTTTGGTGTAGCAGCAATGCTCCTGTCATGTTTAGTGCTGTTATGCCTTCTTTTCCTATATGCCAGTGAAATTTGCATCAGAAAAGAACAAATTGTTTCACACCCAAATGGTGGCATCTGGTGGTGGTGTTTGGATGAGACTTTTATTGTCGCTGCAGTTTGCATCTTCATATTAAGTATGGGATCTAGTTCTATGGTAGAAGAGGAGCAGTATATATGGCATTTTATGACATCTTCTTTATATATGGTATTATTCCGTAAAACTATACAGTCCTTCAAAGCAGGATCACTAAGAAATTCACTGGACATGAGCAAGGGACAAAGAAAAAGAGGTTTTGTCCAAATTCTGTCTATCACTGTAGTTCTTACTTCTGGAAGAATTTTGCGAGGCTGGCATCAAGGTGGTGTTAATTGGGTCTACCTTCCTGACATTTCAAAATGGTTTGAGCAGGCAGGAAGTGCTTATACAAGTTCACTGCAGCTAGTTTCTGGGATTCTACTTATCAGTACAAGTTTTGTTGTTCTCCTACAGTCAGTGGGATCAAAAAGAACTCTTGTAATGCTAATTGCACTGGTCTACTTATTTCCAGGATTTCTGGTTCTGCACAATATAATTGAGTATCAAGATAGCAAGTCAACTGGTTATGGCGCCACCGTAAGGGCTCAAATATTCTATGCTGTTCTTAGCATCTCAACAATGGGAACTGCTATCGTTGTTCCATGGTTGATGTCTTTAAAGGATTCTAAGAAATTTGGTCATGGAATCTCCTTCTCCAGAGATATATCTTTAAGCCTTCAAAGGAATGCTTTACTTCAAGAGATAAAAGTTTCAGCCTCTGTGGTTGGCTGGGGTTATATGTTTAGCTGGTGTCTACTACAGCTCTTGCTGCAACAACCCATAAATTCAATGCCTTTGTTTCTCCTATTCATACAAATTCTAGCTACAATCTCGTATTCTTCCATTTGTGACTTCCAATGGGTTGAGGTCAGTTGTCATTGAAATTTGACAAACTTCTGTCTTTGTTCAAAGCTCCTGAAGGAAAATTAAAATAAAGGGTTGAGAACATAGCTCTTCATGAAAATTAAAGGTTCAAAAAGTTAGAATTAAAATTAAAAGAACCTTCATGAATACAGTTTAGGTTTTAACTACTAGTTTGAAAAGAGAATGCGAGCAACACTCGCACTTATCTGATTCTGATACTCCTGTATGCACACACACACACAAGCTTTTTCTGATACACATTTTTGAAATGTATTCTGCTTCAATTTTTATGAATTTAGCTGAAGCATTCATGCACTATCTTGCCTAATAGGTTCACAGGTCTGGTTTATGACTTGTATTTGTTTCCTTTTCCAGTTGCCAAGGGGGTAAAATCCATTTACAGTTGCCCTTTTCCATTCTTCAAATAAAAATTAAAGTTCACAAAAACGTTGTGGAGAGCTAAATCCTATGTGATGTTAAGGAACTGAAATGATCTTCTCTGGTTTTCGCATTGACTATTATTGGTTGTTTGATAATGTATTTTCTGTTTCTCCTGCTCTGATCTGTTATGTTAAACTGCTCAACTATATAATGATAGCTGATTGGGACCAGTGCGAATGAATAGCTCATGGAAACACATTCAAATTTTCAGGTTGCTGCACTATACTTTTTGGGAATGGCAGGCCATTTTGGTCTTGGTAACACCAACACGCTTGCTACTATTGATGTTGCTGGGGCTTTCATTGTAATTCTCCTCCCTTGTTATTCTTTTGCTATTGTTTTCCTATACTTTCTCCTCAAGTTAAGTCATACGAGAACAATTCATAGAAATCTAATATATATGAATTTATTTTCCAGGGTCTCTCAAGCCACTCCACATTACTTTCTGGCATCTTGATGTTCATGATTACTTATGCTTCCCCTATGTTAACTCTTCTTGGCTTGGTAATGTATATTTCTGTTAAGGACATAGATAGAAGCATAAATGTAAAGGAAGCGAATGTTGGAGATTTGCTCAAGATGAGTCTTGGCTTTCCTTGCCTGATACCACTGGGCTTAAATTCCCTGCTTTTGACTGCTTACACTGTTGTGCTGCTACTGATGAGGGACCACCTTTTCATTTGGAGCGTGTTTTCACCAAAGTAAGTTTCTGTCCCTAAGTGTCATGAATCTGGAGCATTTTTGGCCCCCTAAATGGATAGTGCATTGTGGCAGTTGGTAAGGTCATGTGCAAAATATATTTACCTGATTTTAGGAATCTGGACCTGTAATGAGGTGTGGAATTCAATATCTTGCAAATGAGCTATAGTGCTGCCTTACAAATGGCTTGTACCCAAAATGAAGACCCAAGTCCATTGAAGTTCCTTGTCGTTGCTTTTTTATTCATGTGACTCAATGAAAATCATGCCCCACTGTCATCCGACATATTTAGCACCTTTCCAAAAAACTTATTACCTTATATTCTTTAGGCTATATACTTAGACGTATATGCTTTGTAATTGTAATATTAAACAGTTTTGGTTGTTGTGACAGGTACTTGTACGCTTGTGCTACAACAGCTTGTGTCTGCATTGGTGTATTCATTGTGGCTTCAACTATGGTCTATACAGTCATGGTTCTTGCCTATCGGAGAATGTGATGTTGCCCTTTCATTGTAATTTGCAAGCTGGAGTTGGATAAGAGTTTTATTGTAATTGCAAATCCTACTCTTGGTCTTTTGTTGACTGATTTGGATAAGGACTTTTGTCTCTGGCTATCATGGCTAACAGAGTTCTTCAGTTAGAAATGAGAAGTCTGTGGATAAGGAATGGCTAGCAGCTGAATATTCATACAATTTTGTGACTTGTCTGCAAGAATTTTGTTGTTCTTTTCCCCTTGGAGCTGAAAGGAGGATAAAGGAAGGAAATAGATCCATCATGTTCTTGCTTACTGAGCCAAGTCGGAAGAAACATTTTGGACATAATTCATATCCTTTGACTTGAGGTAAGATCAAAGTAGTAATTACTATTCATTTAGATTTAATGCTTTATTTATGCATACTTCTAGACTTGTGCTTAATGTAATTGTAGTTTATTGTTGCTAAAAATACTTGTTCTAATCTTGGATAAGTGATAGGTCATTAATGACTTCTTTTAGTAAAGTCCTGTGCACATTTGAGATGAGATTTATACTTAAGCATTCAAAGGGGATGTATAGATACGTTGTTAGACATAACTATATGAATAGACTTAACATGTAAAATGTCTTTTGTTAACATTTACAACTCTTTGAATAATACATTCTTTTTAATCAAGAGTATTGTAATATTCTTGAAAACCCACAAATTCACATCTATACTACTAATGAAATATCTAATACTAAGACAATCAAGCCAATTTCTTCTTGGTCCATAATGTACAAGAATTTTAATTTATCTACTAAATAGTTGGCAATTCATTAAAATCTTTCATTAATAATAAGGGTATAAGGGTAAAAGTACGTATTAAAATTAGAAATATAAATAGAAATGTGAACAATTGAAAATTGGAATGAGGCGAATGAATATAATTTAATATTTCTTTTATTTATTTTTAGAAGATGTATTAAATGATTTTTAATTATAAGATATTTTACTTCTTTATATGGTTATTATATATGTTATTTTTAAATTTATTCATACTTTATTGAGAGAGTGAAAGAGAAAATAAATATTTCATTTTTTAAGAAAGATTAAAATAAATAAGGATAAGTGAAAAGTAAAATAATTTTTTGGTGTGTTTGAAATTACATAAAACATAAAAAGGGATGGAAACCCCTATTTTGTATCACTAAATTTAAAGAATTCTCAATATTTGTGAATTTATATAAAAGATGTCATTCTTATTACATAGATATTGACAATACTACTTTAAGTATTTTTGTGAGTTTACTATTAACTAAATATTTCTTCCTCTTTTTTTTTTCTCAGTCGTCCTCTTTTCGGTTTCTTTTTTTTTCCCCCCCAAATTTACCACAATCTAATATATCTCGTTAATGCATATTTTATCAAGATATCATTTCCCATATGAAAATTTTACTTGCTCCCCTAATGGAAGCGAAGGTAGAAAAAGGAATATAAGAGGATAATTAATGGAGGGGGTATTGTGTGATCAACATCAACACCATGCAAATCTATTGTATATATGTTTTACAAATATTGTTCTTCGAGCATACTGATTAATATAATTGTTGTTATTTTTATCTTTTGTTGAGTTAGAGATTATTGTTCATGTTTTTTATACCCCTTTTTATGAATTTATATATGTAGAGGATCACTAATTTATTTATATCCCTTAATTTTATTTTATTGTTATTGAAATTTGTTTTGGCAACAACTCTATTATCAACGAAGCAACAAAATCAAGTGATATTGCCCATGCAAGAAGATTAATGAGATTGCTTTGAACTTGTACAAGGATTAAGATAACTTTTTAAATTGATCTCATTTAATAGCTAGTGTATAAATATTAATTCTTTTAAAATATATATTTTTTAATAAATAGTTGACAACTCATCAAAATCTTTTATTAATAATAAGAGTATAATTGTAAAGATATGCACTAAAATTAGAAATTGAATAATTATAATGAGACAATTCAAAAAAGAAATATAAATAATTGAAAAGAGATGAATCGAGTATTATTTTCTATAGAGATCTTGGAACAATCTTTTTTTTTTTTTGGAAGATAAACAATCAAGTTAGAAACAAAACATTTTCTCTATGGTCAAAATAAAGGTCTTGCAATCCACATTGACTTTGGAAATCTTTTTAATTAGAATTATTCTGTTAGCTTGAATGCACAACCCTTTTTTTTTGGGGGGGGGGGGGCTTCTTACTAAAATTCAAAATATTTTAGTGACTGGTACATTTATTTAATTAAAAGCTTCAACATATATAGGATATATTTTCCTTATATACACAGTTTCCATGCAACATTGGCTCTGAAATATAGATTCACTCTAAAACTCAGCCCCCACACATTTTTTAGGACCATAAAATGACATCCATGCCTAGAGATATAAATGCTTCTTTCCATCTTCTTTTCTTTCCTCCCACTAAAAATCCCTCAGATTTTGCCTTTTTTTAAAAATAAAAATCCCCCAAGTTTTGGCCAATTTAATGGTTTGGATATGTTTGTATTAGATATAAGGAAATGGTATATATGAGATAGTAGATATAAGGAAATAGTGTTTGTATTAGTGTACTCCCAACTTGGGACAATACTTTGGGAATGAACTTTTCTCCCCAAAAATCTCATATAATTTAAATTAAATTCCCTTCAAATCTTATAAATGAACCCCACAAAATTACACTAAATATATATATTTTTAATAGTACTCTTTTAACTCAAATTTCATCTTTAAATAATTAATAAGAATATTTCGATTGTATCTAATATGTGACACCAAATTAATATCACATCAAAACCTTTAAATATAAAACTTTAGAATTGAATCCAAATATTCTCAATTTCCTAAAAAAAGAAGTATATTCTCAATTTTTCATCTTTTTTTAAAAAAATCTCACTTTAAAACTAAATACAAATTTACTTGCCAACCACAAATCTTCCTCCAAATTTTGTCCATGATTTCTTCAAAAATGGCCTTCTTAGATGAACAATAATAAACATAGGTAATTGAATAGATTAATAGGATATCAGGCCTTTTTACAACATGACACCGAGTTAAGGCTCAACTTTGAATTGATTGATCTAGACTTGACCAAGATTGAATCTGAACCTGTGAATCAGATCGGAATCGAACAGTGATCAACAGTTTTAAATTTGTTGACTAGATTTATAGTTCATTAAGGTACATGAATCGACGATTTTCGATTTTGATTTAAATTTTTCATTTCGATTTTCGATTATATATATATATATATATAATTTTATTTAACAAATTATGTTTATTTTTTATGCATTAGTTTTGTCTCCATCTCATTATTTTGCCATAATTATATATACAAAAATTAATTTTTATCTTTTCATATTTCAAACTTTAGAAATTTTTACAATTTACAAAACTCTTCTTGTAAGCTTTAAACAACAGTTGTTTGGTGCCAAATACTTATATTATTTTTCATCATTTTTATGGAATGAAGGAAATAAATTCAATAAAGAAAAAACTGCCAGTTATACTATAATATTTAGAGAATTTCAAGAAGAGAATATTGTTTATTTTTGAGTTCTAATTCTTTAGATATTCAATTTTATCTTGATAATTAAGTTAAAGCTAAAATATGTCAATAAAAAGAGAGGACTTTTAATCACATTGAAGTCAGAAGCCTATAAATATCAATTGGGGTAAGAGATGATTTACAAGTAAGAGAATTACGATGTTTTTTATTCATCTATACTATCGTAATATACGTAGATAGTTTAATTTTTGGAAATAAAAATAAAATTTAATCTCATTTTAATAACAAACTTTGATTTTTAAATTAAAATAAATTTCTGAAATTTGATTTTTTTTAAAAATCAAAATCAAAATTGTATTAAAATTGGAACTGTAACAGTTTGAAAATCGTAACTTTGTCAGAACCAATTGGAATCGAACCTTGTCGGAACCGTGAATCATCGATTCATGAATCTTTCAAAACCATTACTTTAAGGTTTCAGTTAAAATTTTTCATTTGATAAACCGTGAATCGACGATTCATGAATCGAAATCGACGGTTCATGAATCGTGATCAAGCTTAGGTTGATCAATTGAGTTTTTTTTTTAAGAGTTGACCAATTGACATAATAATAATATTTTTTAAAATAAAAAATGAGGCCATCTTAAAAGTTCTACACTTTTAAATTTAATAATTTAGTGTTTCTATAATAAGAAACATGGTAAATTTTTACTATACAAATCAATAAATTTGAAATATTACTATTATTCTAACTAATTGTATCATTTTCTATGAAAATCTTGTCATTTGAGATGTTAATAATTACATTTATAGTTTATTAATTTTAAAATACACATAAGAAATATGGTAACTTTAACTAAAAATTCATTAATTTTAAAATACTTTCACTTTTCATTAAAATTTTGATCACTTTAAAAGAAAAGCTTACCATTTAAGATTTTAATAGTCATATGTCATAAGTCCTAATTTAAGATTTTACAAATTTGAACTTTTCATAGTGGAGTATTTTTCTTATGCATACTTCCTTTTTATTTTTAACTTTAGGGAACGTAGATTTCCTTTTATGTTAAAAATGAAGTGTCTTTTTTCTATTTGAATCATAAATCCTTTTATGTTAAAAATGAAGTGTCTTTTTTCCATTTGAATCATTTATGTGTTTTATGGTTTTCTTTATCAGGGTTTATTTCATAAAGTTTAAAAAAAAAAAAAAAACCATAGAGGGTGCCAATTGAAATCACCCAAAAGTGAATTGCTGGAAAAGGTATTATCTAACAATAAAAGGACCACTTTGAAAGATTTGACACTATATATAAAGAGGTCTTTGATGATTCGGCGGTTAAGCACGCCGCAGCGTTCTTTCCCTCCAATGCATCAAAACTCAGCGGTTTCTGTATAACCCGGACATGGAAACCCGACCTCAATCCAACGGACCAATTCGACCGGCGGACGACATCCGGCCAATCCTTTCCATATGTGAACGTTACCTCCACAGACGCGACTACACCGCTTGCCGTGACATTGCCGTCAAAGCCCAAATCTCCAATCCGAATCATCCAGGTCCTGTCCGAATCCTCGCAATATGCTCCGTTCTCGCCGCTTCTTCTTCCACGCCCAGACCCGATTGGTATTCGATTCTTCATCTTCCTAAATTTGCGGAAGACGAAACTGCCATTAAGGAAAAGTTTAATTTACTTTCAGACCTCTTAAACCCTGCGAAAAACCCTTTCCCTATGGCTGCTAAAGCTCATGAATGGGTTACCAAAGCATGGGCTATCTTGTCGGAACCAAGCATGAAGTCGCTGGTTGATAGGGAGCTTAGGATGGAAGAAAAGGGTGACAAAAATGGTGAGACATTCTGGACTAGGTGTCCCAAGTGTTGTTACTTCTATGAATATGAGAAAACGTACAAGGAATGTCTTTTGAGATGTCAGAATGTCAAATGCAGGGGCGCCTTCAAAGCGAAACCGCTGTCGGACTCTGCAATTCCACCGGCGGAGATGGAGAATAGGAAGGTTTATGTTTGTTATGGGTTTGCTCCCGCAGGACCTGGGAGGGGAAGGGAAGGGTGGAGGTGGTGGGCATCGCCATATCTATCGGCATTTAAGCGTGACAAGGCCAATGTAATGAGAAAGGAGGGGTTGAAGAATGAAAAAGGTGATGGCTTTGTTGATAATTCAGATAATGGAAAACGGGATAAAGATGGGGTTAAAACAGAGGTTGAAGATGGGCGATGTTCTGGGGTTGTCAATGGCGAGGAAGTGAAAGTAGACTCTACTGGAGAGGAGAATAATGGCGGTGGGAAGGTAGAGAGGAAGAGGAAAAAGATGATGGCTAGAACAACCAAGAAAGTAATGGGAAGAGGGATTAGAGTTAAGATGAATGAGATCTTCACAGAGGAGGCTGATGATCAAGCGGATTTGGAAGTGGAGGCTGGTGGCGATAGCAAGTTTTTTGATTGTGATGGTATAACCAAGGAAAAAGGGTGTTTGTAATGGCGGTGGATTTTTCTTTTCCGAAGGAAGGTAATGATTTGTGATTTTGGAGATTGAATTTGTTTTGGGGAATGAAAACATTGGGGGTTCATAGGTTTGGGGTACTGGGAATTCTGAGTTTCAAGTTTATATGCTGCTTGCTTATTATTGTTGGAAAAGGGTTGCAATCTGGATACATAGCTTGGATACTGATTAGGATAAGAGTATTTAAAAGCTCCTTTTGCTTTACTTGGAATAGAACTATATTGTAGTGTCTTACGTGTTTGACCCTGTCTTGGGAATGTTGCTTTTTTTTTTTTTTTGATTTAGTTCTAATATTATATGATAATTTCTAGATGGAGTTTTTCCTTTTGCTATCATACTACCTATTTTTGCTTCTTTTTTTTTTTGGGTTGGCTTGGTCCTTTGTATATGAAGCACTGTGGCTTTGTGGTTGACTTGAATTATTTTAAGCTAGTCTTTTAGTATTTGGTTAGGAATAAAAATGGCATTCTAGAAATATCAGAAATACAAATGAATAATCTCTTTTTATACCTGACTATTTTTTAAAGAGAAATTCTTCATCAAACACGGTGCAACTGATGAATATGTGGTGATCTGAATTTCCCCTGAAAGGGAGAAAGTTGCAATGAGCTTTAGAAGAACTGTGTTTCAGCCCTTGAACTGTCTTGTGCATGACATCCCTACTGTCACCGATACATTGTCAAGTCCTTCTCACAAGTTTCATTAAGCAGACTTGCACATAAATCTCATCTAAACACAAAGAAACTGCTATCCTCTAAGGGGTCCTGCATTTCCTCTGCTTTATAGGCCAACTTTTCTCTGTTCTTTTTCAGAATTGTCATATAGTACTAGAGAAATATTGATATGAATCATTAATTTTTCACTCGTGTTCTTTTTTTATCTTGGGACAGTGGCCCTCACAACTTGAAAATGAACAAACAGGTATTAAAGCTATAATTGTGAACCGTGATTTAATGCATGATTATTCTTTTCTGTTTTACATTGCTTGATTGACATAATTCTAATATGTTTCCTGCATTTCTGTGCAACTCGTTTAAGTGAAACCCTCATTTACAAATATATATAGGATTTTTTTCTTCAGGAAATATGTCGGTGAGGATCTTGAACTGTCCTAGTTTCTCTAGAAATCTTGGTGTCAAGTCATTGCATAATTAGCACTGGTTATATTAATTCTGGCTATCTGTTTTCTGCAATTTAGTGTTACGGTATTGCCTATTTAGGACAGCTATGGCCTTTTGATCGGAAGGAACTAAAAATCTTTCAAATTTGCAAAAATAGGTTTTGTTTGTTCCACATCTCATGTTGAATCTGACTAGGGGGAGCATAGCAAGACTATTTGCTCGTTTTACTGCGCATGAATGGGTAGTTAATCTTTGGTGTAGTACCTAAAAGTTTGTACCATTAGTCCAACACTGAGATCTAGTTGAGGGGGGCCACATACTTTTCTGTTGATTTATGTCTATGACAGTTTATTTCCTATGTATTTGCTGAATCCTGTGATTCAAATTCTTTTCATTTTGTTTTTGTTACTTAGATGTTCATGTGTTCTTAATTTATTTTGAAAGGTAATTCTGACATTTACAAGCAAGTTATCCAACTCTAGTTCTATGGTTGCAGAAGTCTTGGAAATTTGGAATGTATTCTTTATTGGTATTTCAGTTTCTTGTCATTTTCATTAACACCACCAAGAATTTGTTCAAGTCTGCTTCCTGGATCCTGACATAAGCTGGGGGAAAAGAAAGTTTTATTGGAAAGTGACAGCTGAGACAGAATAACCTTACATGGGCTTGGTCCCTGGTAGACATTTTCTGGCCTAAATTTCAGCCCAACCGTATGTGCATAATGATCAGGCCTGACCCAGCTTGTTGGATGCTATCAAGTGGTGGGTTAGAAGATCAGAAACCAAATAAGTTGGACAATCCAGGAGAAGCCTTTCCATTTATCATCCCGCAGTTCTTTTTCTGTGATTGATATTTCTAATCAATTCATGTATGAGTAGGTCAATTTTCAATCTGCTGCTATCTTTCTTCCTTCAATGTCATTGACTTGTCTTGGATGTTCTTGATGACTCAAAAAGGGTACTATGTGATGAGTGATGACAATCTGATGCAAATAATGACTCGGCAGATCTGTATTACTGTGTTTTATTTATTTATTTTGCACGAAATGCACGAGGACATCAGAAAACACGTTGTTGGCATTGCCTATCTTGAAATTCCTCTTGTAATGACAAATTATTGGCTTCTGTCTTTGAAGGGCAATCATAAAATTATTTATTTATCATTCTCTAATTTGTATTTTCTATTAATCGAGTGCAAAAAAATCCAGTGCTTTCTCTATATGCATATCATGATTCTAAGTATTAATGATCATCTTATAGTGTAATTGCATGAGACCAAGACATACGCAAGGACAAGATTGTGCAGTCTAGATATTCTTTTGATCCTATTTACTAAAAAAGAAAAAAAAATTCATTAGATAGATGAATCGCTTGTATAATCAGAATTACATTATTGGGATATTAGAGTTTAGAGAAAACCCTGTTATTAGGGATGGCAATGGGGCGAATCGGGGTGGAGTTTCCAACTTTCGGTCCCGCCCCAACTTTAAATACTAATCTCCGTCCTCGCCCGCCTTCACTTCAAAAATTTGGAAAGTGGCCCCGCCCCCATCTCGCTCCCGCTTTACATCATCCTCCTTCGCCCCATCCATTTAAATCATGATATCAATAAATACTTAGTAAATAATATAATCCCATTGTAATCTACAAAATTTAATAATATAAATTCATAATTAGTTAAGTATATAGTTAATAATATAAAATTATTTAAATCAATATATTTAATAATATAAATTATAGTTACATTTTTAAAAAAAATGTTCGCATATAATTACATAAATAATATTATATTAATATAGTTAATAATATGAATAACAATTATTTAGTCAATAATATAAACTCATTTTATTTAATTTTTTAAGTAAATAAATGGATAAGATGGTTTTCTTTAAAAAAAATTAGAGATAAAATAGTATTTTTATTAAAAATAAAACTGAAGCTGAAGTCGGGAATTTGCGGGGCGAATCCCCGCGGGGCTTCAATGGGGAAAAATCAATTCCCGCCCCCGTTCCCGTCCCCGCTAATTCCCCCTTTTTAAAACCCGGCCCCATTAAATTCGGGAAATCCCCGACTTCAATGGGGCGAATTGAAGCGAATCCCCGTTAATTTCCATTTCATTGCCATTCCTACCTGTTCTAAACAATGGACATGAGTGTTACTTTCTTTGCAAACATAAAAAAAAAAAAAAACAAATGTATAAGAATTAAATAAGTAATGAAGATCCTTTATAACTTCTACTATGTGTCCCGTTAGAAGAAAATTCATTCTCCCTTGAACAAATAAAGTAAAAAAAAATTGTACATTAACAAATAAATAATCATTCGTGGTTCCCTTAATAAAATTACTGTTGCCTTTCAAAAAAAAAATCAAATTGTTAAATAAACTGGTGACGTGTTTATAAATTTCATTGTCGTTGCCAGTAGCAAGAGAGCTTTAGTCACTTGTCATGTATGTATAGGACTGTCCGAAATCCTACACTTAAGTCTTTGTCTGTTGAGTGCGAAAATTTGACAAACCAAACCCAAGCAAAGCAAACTTTTGGCAAAGAAGTTGTGGAACTTTGGTGGAAGAATAATCTGTCCTTACTTAATTTTCTTCCACTTTGAACCAAAAAGATACCAATTTAGGGGGACATTCATTTTGGACGAGTGCAGAAAACCTTGTCCCACAAGCCATAATTACAATATGCATTGTCGGAACCTCTTTAGCTCACCTTTTAATCCAAAGTTTCATTTGGTCAAAACTGCAAAAATTCTTGTTGTAAGATGCAAGAACAGAATCACAAAGGCCCTTTTCACACCCTCGTGAGATACTCACAACATATTCATATGATTTCAATACCATCATAGTTGCTAGTTTGAATCACTTGTACTAACAATGGTTACAATATAAGAATAATCTTTGACTTCATAAAAATTGTCTCAATATCTTTATTATTATTCTTTAAATTAAATTCTGAACATATCAATCAATTACGGACGGAGATATTCCTTAAATTTTGTAATAAATAATTTATTAGCCCCTATGACTATTTGAGCTTGTAAGAGAGTTGGAGTCGGCTAGTTGTTGCGCCTTTTCTTTGAAGAAAATCATGTTTCCACTGGAACTCCTTGTTGGAAGTATGCTTTCCCCCCCCCCCCCCTCTTCTAATTTACTTATCTGATTTCCTTGGATGGTTACAACAAGAAGGTTTTTCCTTGTCCAGTAGGCTTTTGCATGTCCAGTTATGTTTGGCTCTTTTTGACATAATGTTTCAGAAAAGAGAGGAGAGAAAAAAAAAAAAAATGTTCTACAAACATCATCCAAACAACTTTTCTTGTTGAAGGCAAAATTTCCAATTCTGTTTATCTGATAGTCTGGGAAATGTGCTAACAAGGAGTCAAAAAGAGAAAAGGGCAAAAAGAAAGTAAATGATCTCTCTTATTCAGTCTTGTATATCACTTACACCAGCATAAACTAATATATCTATACTTCCAAATATTTCATTACACATAACAAATCAATGTAGTTTCTTTCAAATAGTTCTACCATATATGAGAAGGATATGTCATTCAAAATTTTACAGTAGAACTTGTTTGAATCTTACGTTTGTTAGGTAAATTGGAAAAATATTTCTTATATAAGTTTGAATAATACTTTAGCTTTGGACGTCTTTCAGAACTTTACACACACACACACACACACACACACACATATATATATATATATATTATACATATTATTGTATGTATGCATAGAGATCATCATTTTGGTTCAACCTTTTTGTTGAAAGGTGAACAAGGCATATCCCAAACACTGCAACTGTAAATGCTGAATAAAGAGGATGTTCTATGTCTCTTCATACTTAACTTTGTGACCCTTCATTTGTCTTTTGTTACTCTTCTTCTTTTTCTTTTCTTTTCTTTTTTTTTAAAAAACAAATCTTAGAATAGAGTTAAAAAGTTAATGATTGAATTGACCAATATGTTTTGATAAAGTTTAATTCTTATTTATGTCGACATTCATTCGAAATGCTAAGGGATATTAGAATGTGGGTATATGTAAAATATTGAAATAATCCATTAATTTTGAGTAATTCAAAATAGAAATATGAATATTAAATTTTGAATGAAAATATAAAAAAGGCATTTTCGAAGCTCTTAGTAAAAATGAAAATCTTGTAAATTCTTTCTCGGCTTTACTCTGTGTAACTAAATCTAGTCTCTTCGCTCACCTCCGCTTTCCTTTTATATAATTTTACTGAATTCTTTTTCTGGAGTTTCTCTCACGATATCAATAAAAAACTACTAAATTCGTTTACTCTCATTTCATTTTCTTCCAACCACTTCAAAATATAGCAATGTTATTTTGTCTAGCAAATGATTGTTAAATTGTTAATTATATTTTAAAATTTTTCATTCAAAATTCGAACTTTTCAATATTCATTTTCCTAGTCTTTGTGTGAGTTCTTGCTATCAAAACACTGGTAAAACGTTTTCCAAGAAAAAAAAAATACTGGTAAAAAAAATGATTGTTTTTATTTTCTCTTTTACAAATAAAATGATTGCTTGTTTCAACGGATAAAAATAATGTGTTTGCCAATTGAGCCAGACCCCCACCTTTTGTTCTTCACATGACTTTTGATAATTATGAGGGGTGCCACATTAGGACAAACAATGCTCTCCAAGAATTTGTTTTCTTCCTAGTTTATCTTGGTGGTTTAATCTCGGACTGACCCTCGAGATTGGACTGTCTTATATTCAAGAATTTGTTTTTTCTTCATTATTACTCATATTGATAGAAGAGCAATAGTTGGAAAAAGAAGACAAGTAAAAAGAAAATTTTAATAAAATAATAAATATGAACATTTTAGAAATATTTTTTTTATTTGTGTAATTTTTTATCAAATGATTTATATTGATATATATATATATATATATATATATATTTATTTTTCTTTTCTAGTTCTCAAAATTGACTCTAGAGGTTTCTTTCTTCCTTTATACAGTTATATTTAGACTCGATCATAGTTCATGAATCATTAGTTCATGGTTCATCAAAATAAAAAAGTCTAAACCAAAACCTTAAAATAACGGTTTTTAATGGTTCATGAATTGATGGTTCACAAGGTTACGGTTTCAAATGGTTACAGTTTTAATACGATTTTGATTTTGAAAAAAAATTAAAAAATTTAGGGTAATTTTTTTAATTAAATAAATGAAAGTTTCTTATTAAAATATGTTAATTTTGTTTTAAAAAATTAAGCTATCATTCGAGAGTATAGATAAATTAAAACATTCATAGTTCTCTTACGATCTTGTAAATGCTTTCTTACCTCAATCTATTATTCATGGGCTTCCTATTTCAATACTAGTAGGAGTTCCCTCGGTGTCAAATAAGTTCTCATTAATCATGACATTTTTGTTTACAAGTAACAAAAGAATATGACTCCTCAATTTGAATTTGTATACTATTATGTAGAACTATACTCCAAATAAAAATAATATATATTTCTCTTAATATTATTAATTGTTTTTTAAATTTAAAGTTTTATCATAATTTCATCATAAAAAAACATAATATATATATAAGTATTCTTGTATATTTAATTCGATGATAAAAACAATTATAATTAGATTTATTAAATGTATTTCCTCTGTTCTTTCCAAAAAAAATGATGAAATGTAACATAGGTATTGAACAATAGACAATAATTGTTTAAAACTTATAATAAGAGTTTTGTAAAACATTTCAAAAGTTTGAAATTTAAAAAGATAAAAATTAATTAATTTTATTTTACATAATTATGGTATAATGGTGACAATATTAATGTATAAAAAAATAAATATGACATTTGAAATAAAATTATATTTGAATTTTTGTTAAGGTTTGAATCACCAGTTTAACTGTTTATGAACTTTCGGATCCGATTCATGAATCGTCAATTCATGATTTATTAAAATGAAAAATCTAAACCGAAATTAAAAATCAAAACCCGTTGATTCATGAACCTTTATGAATCATAAATATACTCAACGATTTTTAAAACATTAAGTACAATTTGATTACGTTCCGATTCATCGATTCAGTTTCAATAGTGAGCAAATCATTTTGTAGGTGAGTTTCATCTATGCACACACAACTATTAGAGCAAGATCTCTTGCATACTCAGAACTAGTGCATGTGTTACAAACCAAGTTAGATAATTACAACAGTAAAACACAACATACACTTTTATCGGAACATATGCAAAGGTAAACTGAGTCCATCACAAGGAATGAATAAAGCCTAAATGCTTTCAAGAAGTCACATTACATACAAGTACAACCACAGCTTTCACTTTTGGTTTCAGTTTTAACCACAATGCCATTGTCCGTGTGTGTGTATAATGGGGAAAATACTAACCATTGTATTTATAGTCACAATTTTAACCACAATACCCATTTTACGATTCAAGACTAATTTGATTTTTCTTTTCTTTCCATGGATCATGTATTAGTTTAAACGTTTAAAGTATGTGAAGATTTAAGATGACATGAGAGAGAAGTTTTGCTCAAACTTTTGATTGTAAAATGATTAAATTCAATCTTTATCTAGTAATTTTAACTTTTAAAGTATGTAAAATTTTAATATAGTATTAAAGCAGAATATTCTATATTCAAATATCTGTTTATATATATGTATATATATATATATATATATTTAGATTGTTATTATCTACATGCTTGATTTGTTATTGGCAATTTGTGTTTAATCCACGTATGAAGGGATTCAAACATTCTTTATCAAATTAAACCTTAAGATAAATAAAAATTTAATATTGTTTCCGCCCATTTATATTGATAATAATTTATATAATTATTATCCACATATACTAAATCCACTACGTACCACACCACCAGATAGCTTATCTCAATGTCGAGTTTTCTTAGTCAAACTAGTCTTAATCTTAGTTAAACGCGCTAGTTGCAATCAAACAAAAACGTTACAAATTTAAAAATTTATATTTGATCCACACGTAAATGATGTATTAAATGTTTAAATTCAATTTCCTTTTTATCGGATTAAATTTTTAGAGTTAGATGAAAATTTAAATATATATTTTTCTCAAAATTTGAATTGGAGACTTCGTTTGGGTCCTTGGCTTTGAGCAATGCATTTCTACAGTAGGATAGAATGACAATGATGGTCATATGTATGTAAAGCATTGAGAAATAGAGGTCAAAGTGAAAGTAGTGAGTGTGAATTTTTGCTGTTGCAGATGTGTGGGAACAAATGGACAAACAAGGGTACCTTTTCTTTCTTGGGACCCCAAAACAAAACCAGAAGAAAGAAGGAATTCTTCTGCTGTTGCTGTTCTGCTGCTGCTGCTGCCAATGCCCGTAATCAACTGCGCCGGAAAATGATTGCGCTTTTGAACTTCTCCACTAAAATTCACTGCCAAAAGGCACACACATTTGTGAAAAAATATTCTCCTGCATTTCTCGCCCTTTTGTGTCCTACTTTTTTGTTGGCTCCCCCCATTTCTAAGTACCCTACCTTCCTCATATTCTATTCACTATATAGCTTGTCAAACTCAATAACATAAATAATCTACGATATGATCTACTGCACATATACTATATTGCGTGCCATTGGTAGCTCACTGTATGAGTTTTCAATTTCTCACACGAGATGAGTTGAAAGAGGATATTTGTGTGATAGCTTTCTTTAATATTTATTCTGTATCTTATTATAAGTTTTAAATTACTTTCAAATTATTTTAATTTATAAGAAATTATATAATATTTTAGGAATATACATATATATTTTTTTTAATGTTATCTTTATTGAAAGAATAATAATAATTGAAGAGAAAAATCTAGTAATAAATTGTAATAAAAATAAAAATAAAAATAAAATACAATAAATGGGGACATCTTAAGTAGATTTGATCACGGTTCAAGAACCATCGATTTACGATTCATCAGATGAAAAACTTAAATCTAAAATTTAAAGTAATGATTTTGAATGGTTCATAGTTTCGACGGGTTCCAACAAGTTTATGGTTCCGATTTTAATACGATTTTAATTTTAAAAAAAATTAAAATTTCAAGGTAATTTATTTTAATTTTAAAATGAAAGTTTGTTATTAAAATTAGATTAAATTTTATTTTTTTTTCCAAAAATTAAATTATTTACGTATCTTTCGAAAGTATAGGTGAATCAAAACCCTTATAATTATCTTAATACATGTAAATCATCTATTACCCCAATCGATATTTATGGGTTTTTGACTTGAATGTGAGTAGAAGTTTCCTTTTCTTATTGATATCTTTTAGCTTTAACTTAATTATCAAAACATATTGAGTATCTAAAGAATCATAACTAAAAAAAAATGATATATTTTTTTGAAACTTCCTATAGATTATAGTGTAACTGTCAATTTTTTCTGTATCGAATTTCTTTTCTTCATTTCATAAAATTGATGAAAAATAACATGCGTATTTGGCACCAAACAACATTTGTTTAAAATTTACCAGAAGAGTTTTGTAAATTGTAAAAATTTATAAATTTTGAGATATGAAAAGATAAAAATTAATTTTTGTATATATAATTATGGTAAAATTGTGAGATGGAAACAAAACTAATGAATAAAAAATAAACATAACTTGTTAAATAAAATTATATATATATTTTAAGGTTTGAACCACCACTTTAATGGTTCATGAACAAATGGTTCACGCTTTATCAAAATGAAAAACTAAAATAAAAAATCGTTAATTTATGAACCTTAATGAACCGTAAATCTAGTAAACGGTTATAAACCGTTTACTACAATTTGATTCCGATTTAGTTCACCCATTCAAATTCAACCTTAATCAGATATAATCTTAAAAGAAAAAAAAGAGTTAATGAATTTGCGTAAACTTTGATCAAACATCTTACAATAATGAATGTTGATGATAGAATAAAGTACTAGTTAGAATAAGTATTAGATTTGTGTAGACATATGTCTTATTTCCTTTTTAGTTTCGTTCTGATTTTACAAATATGATAGGTTTCCTTAAAAAGTAATCTCATTGCTTTCCCCATGGCTAAATAGCATGTAGAATAGGCATATTATTCTGAATTTACATTTTGACCATCTAATTGAGTCTAGTACATGTGGGCTTATCATTAATCCATTTAACTTACAGAAAATAAATAATTACCCAAGTTAAATGATTATTTTACACAGTTAAACGGCTTTCACAAATCATATTGCTGGATTCCAATAGAGTCGATATGAAAATCCAGAGAAATTATAACTAAAGAAGTGAACTCAAATTTGGGTTTCTCTCTTTTTTCTTTTTTCAGTCGAACAATATTATATCACACGTTACAATTACATTAGTTAAGAAAGTCCCTCAATTTACTAAGAAACAAAAATCACAAAATATGAAGTTCATATGAACAACACTCTAATTTAATTGTTTTTTTCATAAAAAATAATTATTCATATTTCTATTTTAAGATTTAAAAAATACGATTGTTTATAAATTTTTTATTTAAAATTTCATTAATAAATCCAATAATTTGTAACAAGTAGTAAAAGACTTGTTAAAGTTCATTCAATATCACGACTTCAACTCTTAAAGGAGCAAAAATGTTTATGTCATATCTTTACTTCCGAGTAATATTCAAACTGTACAAGGTCTATCATCGGACTAGTCAGTCCAACTGATTCTAGATATTCAGGAGATTCAATAAGAAAACATTCATAAATAATTTTTTTTTTAATTTAAAAGATTCATACTTTACTCATATAATTTGACAATTTATTAGTTATAATTAAATTTTTTAAAATTTTATACCAAATAAAAAAAGGAAACATTCAATTCTAACGAATTAAGAGCTTTACCGGACTAACTCGTTGTTCCAAACTTAGATTTCAAGGGGAACTTAATATGATATTCATACATAACTTTTAGAGCTTTCTCAGCTATATAAAGCTCAAACTCTCAACATGTCTCCAAAGTAGAGTTTTTCTTCACCTCCAAATACAGACCTTTCCTTCTTTTGCCTAGTAACTTCTGCTAATACTTTACACCAGAAGTGGAATTTTTTTGCTTCAACTTCATTGGTTCAAAGAAGATTCCGAGAAGTTTTATTTTACCATCCAAAACTCTTCAGAAAAACAAACCCTTTTTTTTTTTTTTTGTCTTGGTAACAAGTCAAATAATCTCTGAGATTCTTAGTGAGTATTTGCAGAGATATTTACAAAATCTTCAGTGAACAGGTATAATTCTAGCTATCTATAAAATGATCCCAGTATAATTTAATGCACACACTGCAGGGATTTCTTGCTAAAGTTTTTTCTTGAACATCAAGATTCTTCTTCTTCTCTCTCCATGACATCTGAGCAAACTGGCATTTGTTTTTTTGTTTGTGTGGGGATGTTTTTCTGTCTGTTCTTTAACTCTTTTGTTCTCATTTTTATCCTTCAGATCAGTCGTCCCAGCTGCTCAGACTTTTGTACAAATGCAGTCTTTTGCAAGTATGTATGAAGTAGGGAGTTGTCAAGAATCTAATTATAACAACTTTCTTCAGCAAGTTTTGAGTTCAGTTGAGGTATTCAACATCCCCAATACAAACGTTACTACACTTTCCATGGCTGAGGCAAAAGCAGCTGCAGCTAACAAAAGCCACAGTGAAGCTGAAAGAAGAAGAAGAAAGCGAATCAATGGTCATCTTGCTACTCTTCGCAGTCTCCTTCCTAACACTATCAAAGTAAGCTTTTCATATGTCAAGAAAGAAAATCATCCTTTTCTTCTTTGAGTTTCCTTTTTCCATGATTATTGATCTGAAGCAAGATTTGTACCCGGAAACTCCCAACTATGATACCTATATATTAAAGTAAAAGTGATAATATTTCTATCAAAGTAAGCTTCTCATAAGTGAAGGAAATCATCCTTTTTCTTATTTTATTTTATTTTTTCAAAATTTTCATGATTAATGAGTGGAAGAAAGATTTGAACCCAAATATTACTCCGCTATGATACTATATATTAAAGTAAGCTTCTCATATGTCAAGAAAATCATTCTTATTCTTTTTCCATGATTAATGTGAAGAAACAAGCCTTAAACACAGAAACTCCCGTTCTAATTCTATAATAAATTTTTACTCCATCAAGGTCTAATACATCCATTGCCTGAATAATAATAATAATAAAATACTTTGCTGACACTTAGACAAATTTATATATATATTATGGCAGTCAGACAAGGCATCCTTGTTAGCGGAGGTGGTCCGGTGCATAAGAGAGCTAAAGAAAGCAACAGCGGAGATAGCTGCTGGGAAAGGAGACGATGATGATTTGATGAACATATTCCCAGGCGAAGCTGATGAGCTCAAATTGTGCTACACTGAAAAAGGAGGAGAATCAGAATCATCAGGAGGGAGTGGCACTATAATAAAAGCAACAATCTGCTGCGAGGACAGGCCAGAGATAATGGTGGAAATGACAAGGGCATTGAATTCAGTACAAGCAAAGGTTATAAAAGCTGAAATGGCCACCGTCGGAGGACGGACAAAAACTGTTCTATGGCTGGAAAAAGTTGTTTCCGGTGGTGGAGAAGAAGGGTTGACGACACTGAGGAGAGCACTGAAGGCGGTTGTAGACAAGTCCATTCTGTTGGCTGGTCCTGCCCACACTTTGCCGGGGAACAAGAGGCCTCGTCTTTATCATTGCTGAACTTTTGACATTTATGTTATGGTCATAATTCAATTTTTTCTTGCCTCAGTGGGAAAGGGGAGTAAAAGGGGGACCGATGATATATTCTTATGGAAATGGAAAAAGGGGATGGCGATTATTATTGTTGTGAATTTATAATGGTTAATTTCCCAAAATTAAAAGGGCAAATAAATAGGCCAGCATTAGTATAGTCCTCATCTCTAGCTAGCTGCTATATTTCGTGTATTTTCCCCTAGTTTTTAAGGTTAATTATCTTGGTAACTAGGCTCCCAGTTAGATTTTTCATCTGTTGGAGTCTGTTTGATAAAGTCTAGAGGCTGAAATTTGAATTGTTTAAGGTCTAAGCATTGAATTCCTTTTTTTTTTATTGTAATCTTTTTTGTTTTTTGTCTTTTGAGAGACCTAACACTGAATTATGAGCTATGGATTCTGAATCTGAAAACTGAAGGTATTTTGGCTTTAAAAAAAAGGGAGTTAAGTGTACTCCTTCCGGTTTTTTTTTTTAAATTTAATTTTCGCAATTTGGGGAATTCAATATTTTTAAATTTTTTTCATGTTATTAAATTAATGTAACATTTACTACTTTTTCCCCCATTATACCTTACTGATTAAAGCTTATATAAAGAGTTTCATTATAGCTTTCAGTTCCTGCTTCATGTAATTCAATTGGTATTTTGGTATTTTTTTTACCTATAAGTCACATAAATTTCTATAGTGTTTTCTTAAGTAGGAAAGGGGGGGGGGGGAAGAGAGTATTTGTTTATGAAATTTTTAATTGTTACAATTATGATTATAGTTTTGAGAAAAATAAGTTTGAAAAATATATTTTTTTACCAATGAAAAACCTTGTATCTATATTATCGGTCTATAATTTGTAGACATAATATTGTAATTTATTAACTAAAAAAATGATTTTTTATGTAAATTTTATTGTGATACATATCTTCATGCTATGGTTTATAACAAATTAATTTAAATAGAAAAGAAAGTATTCCTCCTATATATATATATATCTAAAATTAAATAGCTACGACCACTAACTGATTAATTTTATACACTTAGTTGAGTTATCAAACATATCATCATCTTCTTCTTGGAACAAGTTGTACTAAAGTCTAAAGAACATGCCATTCAGTTAGATAAATTATACTAACATTTTTAAAAAGAGAGGTATATAAAGAAAGTTTGAGGGACTAAAAAGGAGGTGGGACGAAGTTTTGGATCATGATGGTTAATTTGTTTTTTCTTTTTATTATTTTTTATTTTTGGATATTATAGGAGCAATGATTGAGATCAGCACTGTCCTTTCTGCCTTTAATTTAGAAAAGAATGCAGACTGAGTTAGAGAGGAAAGAAGGAAAGAATCTATCTATATCTTCTTTTCTTTCACATAAAGTCATGGGGAGCCTAATTTGTGACATCACCCTCTTATTATATTTTTTTACAAAATTTTTATCAAGATGAAAAAATAAAATCCAAGACACATGTTGAAACTTATTGCATATCATCAATATTTAATTGCACAAGATATTCATATTTGTCATATTTTTGCTCATTATTGATTATCTTGGCATATAATATATAATTCTAAAAGTAAATTACAAATTAGTTCTTCCATTTGATTATTGATGAGTCAAATCTGACTTATAAGGAAGGTGAACTAACTATAGAAATCAAATCAAACACAACTAAATTTCAACTAACTCTAAAATCTTTCAAGTACATCCAACCTTATAAATAGCCATTAAGATTTGAAACTAAATTGTTCATCCAACTATACAACTATAATTAGCAATTGATAAAATTCTTTAGCCATATCTTGTTCATCAATGGAAAACATTTCGTCTTTGATCAACCATGGTCTCATTCTCTTGTTGATGGCAACAATGTTATTCTCAAGCTTCCAAATGAGCTTTGCAGCCCGAAACCTATTGCAAACTTCTGGCACACCTCCATTACCGGCAATGCCAACAATCCCACCTCTGCCTAAACCCACCCCTTTGCCGACAATCCCTAATGTGCCTACAGCTGCACTGCCACCGTTGCCGGCAGCTCCACCGTTGCCAAAGCCTCCTACCTTGCCAACTTTGCCAAGCGCCCCACCTCTCCAGCCTTTCCCAAATCCTACTTTGCCTACTTTGCCAACCGCTCCAAAGGTGTCTCTTCCTCCATTACCATCTGCTACTCCAATTCCAACTCTTCCAAAAATTCCAACCCTAGCTCCACCTCCATCCAACTAGTACTTCAGCATCCACATATTGGGTTTGCCTCGTATACCAACAATACCATAGACGATGTAATGTATGAATATAATTATTTTTATATGTATTGTTGGTATATTTGTATCTTCCTTGTTCAGTGGTGCTTAGTTTGTATCTTTATTTGACTCGTGTAATCTTGTAGTGTTTGTTTACACACTTTATGGGACATTTGCTTATTATTGAATTGAATTTTTCTTCCAAATCACTGGCTGATTAATTAAAGTTTCATTTCATGGTTTAACTTTGTAGAAATGAATTCCACTTCTGGTTTCTTGACAATCTTCAAGTATTTTAGATCAATAGCTTTATTTGAACAATTGTCTATAATACACTTAAGCATGAATGATATAAAAATAAAATAAAATCTAAGTCATTCTTGAGGGTGCATAATTAACTGTCATTACTTCTTCCAAAAAAAGAAAGAAGAAAAAAAGAAGACCAAATAAAAGCATTAGAGCAATATACAGGCATGGTTTCTAAAATGCATTTATAGTATTCTCTTCGTCCATAATTGAATGCTTATTTTTTACGTTTGTTAAATATTAAAAAATATATTTGACTTTAATTAACTTACCAAATTATCATTGATATTAATATAATAGATGGTGTAACTCATGACCATGAGTTCGTGCGATGTAAATCCCTTAAATTAATATTTTTGTGAAGACCATAAGTTAGTAGGATGTAAATATTTTAAATTAAAGAGGTTATTAATGAAAATTTGAATAAAAAATATATTTATTTAATAAAAGTGACTTTCAATTTTGGACAAACAAAAATAGAAATATACACATTTAATCATGGACGAACGGATGCCATCTTTTTTTTTATTTAAAATTTTCATATTTTTTGTCATTTATAATTTATATTTTTGTATGATTAAATTTTTATGTGCTATAAAAGCTTAAATTGATAAATAAATATTGAATTCAACTCTTTAAACCACATACTTGCCTAATAACAAATAATGGACGGAATTGCCATAATGGGCGTTGGTTTTGGAACTTAATTAGTACCTCTCGATTCGATACTATATTAATTTTTTATCTATTCTAAAAGCTTAAATTGATAAACAATTATTAAATTTATCTCTTCAACATCTATCTATTTTATAGATAATTAATTATACACGTGTATATATATATATATATATATATATACATATAATTGGGCTGGAAGGATTACTTTTTGAATTGTTTCGATTGTAAAGTCCGAGCTAATATAACTTCAGCTCAAGTTTATATATACTGGAGCATCAGACTAGAGATTGGAAGGCCCAATCTAGGATGAAGCATGCTTCTCTATACTTCTTCTCTCCTGTCTCCCCCCACCCCGCGGGGGCGCCGGGCCAAAATATATTTCTTTGTCTTAGCTTCAAAAAGAAAATGAGAAACAAAAATTTAAACATGAACTAAATGGGGAATTTATCCAAAAAAATTCTTACAAATGGACTAAAGATATTGTTGTTACTCATCTTTATACTCAATAAAATCAATATCTGCAATGCAAACTTGACATATCAATCGTTGGTATGTATATCGACCATAGTATTCAAAAAGAAACCATCACTTTCCAGCAATTTTTTAATATTGAAAGCATCATGCAGATTATGGTAGTTTATCAGCATTCCCTGTGCATTTCGCGCTTGGCACTTGTCACTTCTTCATTTGACATGAAAAATTTAATTGGCCAACAATTCCTTATTTATTTTGCTATAATGAATATCATATAGTTTTGTTTATTTATTTTTTTGAACTGGGATATATAGATTGCTAGTTTGATAATTACTGTCCGACTGTCTCTTTTGCAGAATTGCCTTTTCTTCTACCTTGCCCTTTTTCTCCCAACAACTATAACTCATTCTCTTACCCCACTTAGCTAACAAATACGCTGTTCACCCTCGTGATGGCCTTCGGAAAAAGCTTCAAATTTTGGACTTTTTTCCACATAAGAAGGAACCCCACTAGCCCAACAATGTGTCTGGCACATCTTAATTAATTTGATGTGTTTAGTTAGGAAATGGTATGCAATCTAATTTAGTTGAGAAGATGAACTACAGCAAGATATACTTCTTCCCAAACTACATTCAATCAAACACTTTGAAATCTTCCATTGACAGCCCTCTATAAAACAGTAAGATTTCGGGACATTAAACCTCATTGATTCAAGCTGAAATCACAAAGACAACTTCACATTTCAATCTTGAATATTCTATTCTTTACCAATTAGAAATCATCAATGGCTGCTTCAAGATTTTGCATTGCTCTAATCATGATCGTTGCACTCTCATTTTCAAGCATTCATGTTAGCTAAGCAGCTCGATACCTCTTGCAAACTTCTCAGCCCACGTTTCCAACTATACCATCATTGCCTCAGCCTACATTGCCTACTATATACCAAACATGCCTATGGGGCCAACTTGCCACCTTTACCAAGCATCCAGATTCCATCCTTGTCTACTTTTCCTACGGCTCCTAAGGTGACACTACCTCCTTTGCCAGCAATTCCTTCAGTCCCGACGACAATCCCTTCAATTCCTTTCTTCATTTTTAGAACTCTTGTTTGTTATCATTTTTCTTCTGGTATTTGTGTCTCATGTGAGAAGTGCATTGTAATTGCTTCAGAAAAAAGTGTCATGCACACATTGAGGTTGTAGTTCATGGTGTTTTCATGAATTTCTTTGGTTACTTCGTTTAATTGTTGAATTTATTTATTTTTAGCATATCTATCAATCGTGTGAAATTAATTATGGTAATTTTGACTCATTTTTCATAAATCACATGCTAAAAAAGTTGTATCTTAATATATATATATATATATATATATATATATATATAACAATCTCTTAATGCATATGATCCATAAATACTAAGGTCGCTTAAGAATTTTTTTAAATTATAAATCCTAATCCAATTATTTATATATGTATATATACACACACATATTTATATATGTCTAAACGAGAATGGGACAATTGAAGATCAAATTTAACTATTTCTTTTATACACATCATGAGGACTTAAAAACAATTGAACTATAAACTTTTCACAAATCAAATACATTTTAAAATCTATAAAACGCAAATAATCCAATTATTCGGAGATTCTATTATGGTTAACAACTAATTTTTTTTTAAAAAATAACTGGTATATAAACTTCATGCTCTTCATTTTTTAATTAAATGACATGATGTAATTAAAATGAATTTTTTAAAATTTTTTTTATCGTACTTGAAAATAAAAAAAACTCCAACAATCCCCTTAAAGGTCCACTTTTGATTATACGATAACCAGAGTAGGTAATTAAGTTATTCTATTATTCTCATAATGAATATATTTAGAAGTGGGTTCTATATGTTCCCATAACCTAAAGGAGTTATCTGTGGCATTTATTTAGAAAATTAAACATTTGATTTTGGACATTTAAGAAGAAATTGCATATATATTCAATTTTGGGAGTGATTAGCAATTTTACATTTAGAATCTTCAAAAGTAAATATGTTTAGAATCAACCAAAACAAAGAGAAACTAAATAGGAACACATAGTAACATTTTCTTGTGAAGGATAATAAGATTAATATAATACTTGGAGTTAAAAAAAAGGGTAGGTTCAGACATCATTAAGAACTAAGTAATCTCCATTGCCTCGTGTAACACAAACTTGGTCCTATATGTTTTTTGTTTTCTTTTCTTGTATAGTAGTCAGAACACCATGTATACAATTAGCAATATGAAAAAAAAAAGGAGAAAAAAAGAAGAAGAAAAAAGACAGACAACCATGTATATGTATGATGACGTTCATAATTTTCTAAGACTGTACATGTGCTCAGAAGTAAAAGACAACTTTCTCTTTCTTATCATAGATTCTGATTTTTCCCAGTTCCTTTTCGTTTCAAAACACTTTCTCTGTAATTCTTTCCACACAAGAAGTTATGGGTTCTTCCTTATATGTTTGAGCTTCTAACATTGTATTAATTTGTTAGGTAACATCTCATGTTGATCTCCATATCTATTTCTCCCTATAAATAACAGCAAGAAAATTGAGTTCTTACAACTCAAAACACACAAAAAATGACTTAATCCTACAAAAGGAATTTCAATCAATGGCTACTTCTTCCAACATTTCCATTCTTGTGCTGTTGATGTTAGTGATTTCAGCATCAAGTTTCCATGGAATTCAGGCGTCTCGCCCTCCATTAATGGATCCTCTGTCAATTCCAGCTAAACCCAAAATGTCACAGCCTACTCTCCCCTTGGAGAAATCATCAATTTCTCCATTGCCCCTGTCGGAGAAACCAGCAATCCCTCCCGTTACTGATCCTTCATCGTCAATGTCACCACCAATCTCTAGCGAAGGACGTTTTGGTCGTGTTCGATTACCATGGGAACCCAGTCCACCACCATCCCAAAAAACCAGTGAACTTGGTATCCCCCTGGAATCCACCACCACCACCATCGTCTGATGACCAGGCCTTCTGAAGGCAATTTCCGGACATTATTCCATAATTAATTGTGCAAGATTTCAGATCGATCTTCAAAATTACTACTTATTTGGGATAGTATTATATAACTATATATAGAAGTGAATAATTAATGGGCTTCTCTGATGCAGATCAATTGGCTTTATAATTAATATCATAAAGATACTGTCATTGTATCTGTTGGTAGCCTTTTTGTCACTCAAATGTATGCTATTAATTGAATAAATGAATCATGTTCCGGGGGATCATTTAAATATTTTCTATGTTTTGTGTTCAATATTTTCACCAGTAGATCAATTGCAAAATGATCTAGCATCTGCCTCATGAACATACTAATTTGGTCCCCTTGTTAGAAAAAAACTGCATGCTTTTTTTCAGGGATTTGTTTTTCGAAATATTCAAATTTAATTGTTTACTTTCTTTTTTTTTATAATGAACATATTATCACATAAGTTCCTACTAATAATCTATTTCATTTAAGGAATTTACATTCTACAAATTTGTATGAGTATAATACTAACACTTTAATAATAAGGATAATGTAATAACTTTCTTAAAATAAAATAAAAAACATTCATTAATTATTTATATTAAGTAGACATTTGATTTTAGATGGGTGCATAGTATCACATTTATAGGGAAATTGTGAAAGTAAAATAATGTCACCGTTCAAGAGAATTTCACAATAACATTTTACACCTGCTTTTTGTAACCATGGAGATTATTATATAGGTCCTTAACCATGGACCCTTGAATTTTGATAATACACTGGTTATCCTCAGGTCTTGAAGTCCTAATTAATCCTCCTCAATAGAGAGAAAGAAGTCATGGTTCAAGCAGGTCTAAGATTGGCACAAAGCGCACAAGTGAGCTCAGGCCTGAACTTTCCCATTTCAAATCAAGCTTGAACTTGGTTCACAAGGCCGATTGACATCATAATTGCATATGGGTTAACCTTATAAAAATTGTGTCAAGCAACAAAACTATATTCACTTCCCTAAAAAAGAAAAAATAATCTATATTCACTATTCAAGATTTGTAAATCGATTATTGTATTTTTTGTGCTTTTGTTACATTAATTCACTAAAACTTAACTTTACATACGAAAAATAAAATAAAAAGATAATTGTTTAGTTCAATCCAATGTAGCATTTGTACTTAAATTTGGCATACTAGCCTATGTCAGGTTGTAGTTCATCAATCAATATCTAGATTCTATTTCTCATTGACCGATTGACATCTTGTTTCTCTCCACATTGCCAGATTTGGTTGGAATGTATTTGATCTGATCTTTATACAAATATATTTAGTTTGTTGAACGAAGTTACCTAACTTGTACTTCTTTATATTGTTCAACTGCATATGACTAGTCTCATTGAAATCCAATTATAGTTTTCCCTATAAATAACAGCAACAAAAGATTTCCAATATCAACAAAAAACTAAATATACATACAAAATCCCATATACCCGTAGCTATCTCAAGCTTGAATCTTCCCTAATCTCTTTTACTAAATCATCAATGGCTGCTTATTCCAAGGTTTTCTTTGTTCTCTCAATAATTTTATTCCTCTGCTTTTCAAGTATTCATGTAAGCCAAGCGGCGCGCCATATCCTCCAAACCTCTTCCCCCGCAACACCAACAATACCATCTTTGCCTCAGCCTACATTGCCTAAAATTCCAAGCATGCCTACAATACCATCTTTGCCTCAGCCTACATTACCTACAATTCCAAACATGCCTACTGCCACCCCTTTACCAACTCTGCCAACAAATCCATCTTTGCCAAAGCCCACATTGCCACCATTGCAAAGCACTCAGATTCCAACTCTGCCTACCCTGCCAGGAGCCCCTAAAGTCACACTCCCTCCCATGCCAACCATTCCTTCAATTCCCACTATTCCTTCCTTCTCACCACCACCATCCAATTAGGCCTTCATTTATTGCCAAGTAATGGATTTGGGCATGTTATAACACTCATTTGGCTGGTTATAGTTTCTTGTTTCTTCACAGTGATTATTATTGTTCCAGTTAGCAAGTAGAGAGAATTGATCATTCCTTGTTGATTGATGGACATTGCAGTAAGGGGAGGATCGTGGTTTCAATTATGTGAATTTCAGTGTGATTGTACTACATTCGTGTCTGTTTTTACTACATTATTAAACTGGATATCTCATGTATACATAGATTTTTAAATAAAGTATTGTTTTTTTTTTCATTTTGGTTTCTCTCTCTTTTCATATTTTCTAGTTTACCTCTGATCTTAATATTATTCTACATTGTCCAAATTTGTAATATCTCTATTCTTTTAGTGCACTATCTATAGAATAATGGGGTTCAGCCACGAATTTAATACAAAAATGAAGGGAATTTGAATCGAACGTTAGTAAAAAATTATATGAAAACTTATTAATGAATGATGATGCACCTATAAATAACTCAAAGCATATTTTCCAAGCAATATATGCAATTTGGTTTATCAATGTAAAAAATTACTAAATCTCAAATGCCAAAATCTCAAAGTATAAGTAAATGATCAAATCCTTTTGTATAGAAATATTTCTCCCACACACCTTCGCAAGATTATTTAATGACTTTAACCATGCATGGTATTAATGATATTGATCTTCTCATCAATAATATCTTCGTTTATATATATAATATAAAATTTAATATTCTCCAAATGCAAGTAGTTTTACTAAAATATATAGTCCAATAAGACTCATTTTAGATGTTTTGTTTTGTTTCAAAATAATTGTCTTTCTAACATCAATAATTAATATTTTTCAATTTTATCCCTATTTAAGTGAAGAAAGAATAAGAGTAATTAATTTGAAAAGAGATAATGAGAAATTGATTTTAAATATTTATTAAGGATATATTTAAAGTTTAATACTAAAATTTATATTTTTTTAAGCATTCTTTATATTTGTACAAATATCTAAAATGATATTTATTTTGAAATGAATAAAGTATTTACTAGTAACCTTTTTTTAAAAAAAAAACAACAAATACTATATTTACTATAGTTTATCTTACTTCAACACTTAATTTGACCGAGAATTGTCTTTTTTCCCTTAAAGAGTGTTGTAAATGTAGCACCTCTTTTTACTAAATATAATACTCTTTAGTCTACTTATGATAAAAATACCATTGCCTTTTTTTTGGGGCTAAAATGAAAGTTTCTCTCTCTAGAAAATTTTATCTAGCTTATCTCTACTAAAAACTTGGACAAATCTTTAGTTTTTATTGTAAAAATTCAAGTAAATAAATGATGAAATTGTAGAACAAGTCTTCATTTTGTCAAAAAAATTCAATTTTACATTTTGCATGACACCCGGCCTGGGCCGTGCATATGTTAACGACCTGCGCTCGGACTACTCGCGAAAACTAGACATTTACGCGGCCATCATACACAAGTATGATACATAAATTCACCGACGAATAAACCAAATATGTTTCATCACTCATATGGATTTGGTCAATGGTTTACAAGATTTAAGAATTAATTTTTTTTCTTAAAAAACAAAAAGGTACTCATATAAATTTAAAAACTTCGTTTCCAATGATTTTATAATTATAAATGCAAATGACAAGATAAACAACTTATAGTGCATTGAATTGAATCTTACGTAGGGGTGACAAAAATGATTGTCCAGCCCGCCCTGCTCAGGCCAAAGGGAAAAGTTGAGACAATCGAAATTTTCACGAGCCTAAAATCATGCACCTCAACTCAACTCTTATACTCTCGTTTTGAAGAGAGGGGTATTTTGGAAAATGTATTATTGGGTGGAGATATTTTAAGAAACGTAAATATATGTTGCATTTAGTAATTTAGAGTAGTCATAATTAGAAAAAATGTTATGTTTCAAAAGAAGCTTTGTTTTTTAAATTTTAAATTTGTCTGCAACGTTTAAAACAAATTAAATTTATTATAATTTATGATCAATTCATATATATATATATATATATATATATATCCCTCCTAGTAAAATCAGTCACAAATTTATTAATGAATTCTTATGCTCCCTATGTTCTTTATTATAATATGTTGGAAATTTTCTTCTTTTTCTCTATTTATAAAATGTTTTACAATTTTTTTAGGCATATTTGACTATTTTTTTCAATATCACATTTTTTATTATTATATTTCTATTTTCACTTTTTTCTAATTCTCAAGGAGTGACTTTAATTTATCTTCATCTCTTTATTATTTAAAATACAAAAACTTTCTTCTATCTCTTATCTATTTATTCTATTTCTTATTCCCAAGTAAATAGTTTTATTTTCTTTTTCTTATTTTAAAATAAAATAAATAAGGATGTTATAAGAATTATTCCATCCGTTCAGAAATATAAGTCGTTAGATAACTTTCTTCTTGTTCCAAAATATAAGTCATTTTACGAAATTTTATAAATATTTCACCATTAAATTATAATATTACCCTGATTTATTTTCATATCTCTTCTTACCTCTTTCTTATTTCAAAGGCAAAACGTTTATATTTTCTTCTTCTCAAAACATACTTTCTTTTTTTCTTTCCTTTTTTCAAGACATAAAATTAAGAGCGATTTAAAAACAAAAAATGTTCGTTAGTACGTGTAAACACGACTCTAACAATTTATATTTATGGACAGAGAGAAAAATACTTTCTTAGTCTGTGCAAAATTACTTCTAACCTCTTATAAAAGGACAAATGGTGTATTTAATTGTAAAAATAGTAATTTTACCCTAATATATATTGTGCCCAATCATTAAAATGATCATCGGCATATGGTCTACGCCATTTGAAATAGGGGTGTAAGCTTGTTGAGTGGCTCGTGAGTCAAGTTCGACTCAAGATTGAAATTGACTGAGTTCAAGTTGAACTCGAGTTGACTCATTAAGTAATCAATCCAAGTTCAAATCTAAATATACTTGGCTTGTTGATTTGTCAAGTCGTTCATAAGGCTTCTACATAATTTTTCTTATTTTTTTCAATTTTTAAATTAAAATATTTGAAAAAATAGGTCAAGCTTGAATTCGATTTGAAAGTTATCCTTTTGTTTGAGTTCTAACATAATTAGAAATTTAACAAGTAGAAAACATAGCCAGTTCAAAAGAATCAGGGGGATTAATTTGCTGTATTTGTATTTCATCTTGATTCTTGATTTTTTTCCTAAAGTTTCTTGTATAGCCAGTTCACAAGTTTCTTGTTTCAAGAACTTACCGAACCAAGAACCATCTGGATTATATGATAGGAGAGCAACCCAACGAAAATATCATCAGAGACATTACCAAAACAATTTTTCTTAGCATTTTACTAAGTAGCTGTACTTTTATTTGACCTGTGAAGCTCAGATCATGCTAGTTCATCTTGCCTCCTCAATCTGACTAAAATTCTTTTTATTGGTGGAGTTCGTTAATACAGATATGAATTTGGCAAACGTGTAACTAAGGAAGTGAACTAACTTCTGTTTCTTCATACTTACCCAAACCAACATCTAATCAAACCATTTGAATTTTAAGGCACTTTTTCTCCCTATAAATACAACTCAGAATTCATGTCATAATTCAACTCAAATCACAACATTTTCCAGTTCTTAACTACCTGTGCAGATATATCTAGTATGGCTACTTCCACCAAGTTATGCATTGTTCTATCTCTAATCTTAGCACTATCATTTCCAAGCTTCCATGTAATTGAGGCGGCTCGCAACCTATTACAGACTTCTCAGCCTAAAATACCATCTTTGCCTCAGCCTACATTGCCTACATTTCCAAACATGCCTAAAATACCATCTTTGCCTCAGCCTACATTACCTACAATTCCAAACATGCCTACTGCCACCCCTTTGCCAACTCTGCCAACAAATCCATCTTTGCCAAAGCCCACATTGCCACCATTGCCAAGCACTCAGATTCCAACTCTGCCTACCCTGCCAGGAGCCCCTAAAGTCACACTCCCTCCCATGCCAACCATTCCTTCAATTCCCACTATTCCTTCCTTCTCACCACCACCATCCAATTAGACCTTCATTTATTGCCAAGTAATGGATTTGGGCATGTTATAACACTCATTTGGCTGGTTATAGTTTCTTGTTTCTTCACAGTGATTATTATTGTTCCAGTTAGCAAGTAGAGAGAATTGATCATTCCTTGGTGATTGATGGGCATTGTAGTGAGGGGAGGATTGTGGTTTCAATTATGTGAATTTCAGTGTGATATGTACTACATTTGTTTCTGCTTTCATAGATTAATTTACAATAAAGTATTTTATTATTTTTGGTTTATCTTTCTTCTCATCTTTACCAGTTTTCCTCTGATCTTATTGTTCTACAGTATTCAAATTTTCAATATCTGTATTCTTTTAATACACTATCTATAGAATAATGGGGTTCAGCCACTTGTTTAATACAAAAATGAAGGGAATTTGATCGAACATTGTAAAAATCACATGAAAACTTACTACTGATGGATGATGATGCACCTATAAATAACTCGAAGTATATTTTCCATCCAATTTATATCATTTGGTTTATCAGTGTAAAAAATTACGAATTCTATCAAATGCCAAAATCACTGCCAATTTCATGTTCATTCTTGTTTAACAGGTGTTGAATTAGTTATTGAAGCTGCAAAAGAGGAATTCAAAACATCTAAATCTAATAGAAAAAGTAAAGTTTCATTCAATATACTATCTAAATAGATCATTTTCCTCTCTCTGATTTCAATAGATCCAAATAGAAAATACACGTTGGGTATAAAAGGGGTTAAGATTTATACATTTTCACACATCTAATTTAACTCATTTTTTGCTTTGCTGAAAATAATCTAAATCAATATTTGTACATGCTATAAATCAAATTAAAGTTATATTCCTCTCTAATACAAAGATCAAACTATGTTCTTTAAGTAGTCACAAATCTCGAATAAACATACGTAAATGCATTTTTGGAATAGAACAAATCACGATAAAGTTCTATTAAATCTATTGAATATACATCTTCTTGATAAATACTACCTAATATTCTCGAAATGCATGTAGTTTTACGGAATTTGATATATATTTACTAGTAACTTCTTCTTTTTTAATAATAACTTTACCATTGTTTTTTTTTATAAAAAAATGTATAGTCTCTCTTATACTTCAACACTTAATTTGACCAAGAGTACTTCTTCAGATATACTTTTTAAAGAAATAAATAAATAAAGCTTTGTTTTTTAAATTTTTAATTTGTGTGCAAAAATTTAAGATTTATTATAAATTCTGATGAAATTCATATACATACATATATATATATATGTGTATATATATATATACACACACCTTGTGAACCTAAATCATTTACAAATTCGTTTAACGAATTATTGTATTTAATAATAAAAACAGTAGTTTTATAATAGCTATACAATTGTGCCCAATTATTTAAAATCACGAGATTCTCATGCACATCACCTATCTTTTTTCTTTTTTCTTTTTTTTTGTTGAGGATCTGAATATTTTCTTTAGGGCATCTCCTATCACGATGCTTGAAAGATTTTCATTTTCTCCACGTTTTGTGTTTCACATTATTTTTTTATTTTTTACAAATTTCTATTCCAACCATACAAGTAGTATTGGGAAACGGTTCTATCCGATCAGAATGTGTGCCAAAACGGACCGGATCGAAAAGCCTTGGAATTATATGAATTTCTAGTATGATAGTCTAGCCTAGGCTACGGGCCAAAATGAGCATGCCAAAGCACGCCAAAATGGGCCAAGGATTTTATACTTCAAAATTTTACAAAAGAAGTAGAAAACAATTAAAATTTAATGAATGATATCAATGTAATAATTAAATGATTTAAAAAGATAACAAAACTAACAATTTCTCCTACCAAAAACCAATAACAATCACAGAATCTCTATCTTCCTCTTTACTATCAAATAATCAATAATAGTATTTGAATCTATCTTAGAAAAAATACATCCTTAAGTAAGTAATTGTCATCGTTATGATCTAAAATGAAAATTAAATTAAGTTAATAAATAAAATATAAAAATAAATGAGCAAATAAATCAATTTAACTTGTATAGTAATTTTAAAGATATATTTTAAAAGATAGTTTAAGAATTTTCTTGAAGAAATTATATAAGAGGAATAATGTTATTACTAAAACTTATTAAGAAGTAGTATAAAATTTAAAAAAATAGAGATAAGATTTCCCTAGAAAATGTTAAAGATTTTGGATTCTTTTTGTAATTTTTTTACTTAATCTAAAAAAAATAAAAATCAAAATAAAGCAAGCTCACATGGGTGGCAAGCGTTGGGCCAATTTAGCCTGGTTCTATATGAGCTTTTGTTTTCGAAGCTCAACCCATATATTTTACTAATCAAAAGAGGCTGATTTGATGGGCCATTCATATTCCTATTACTACATACAACTCTATAATCATAGTAAAATGCATAAAAATAAAAACATAACTTCTAATTTTCACTAGCAGATTGATGCCTTTTATTTGATAACATATTTTTAAAAATAAAAAATAAAAATTCAACACAAAATACATAAAATATTTTTTTAAAACATAACTTCTAATTTTCACTAGCAGATTGATGCCTGAAATGTTTCTAAATATACCAATTGATATGCCAACAGTTAGGAAGTAAAGGAAAAGAAAAAACAAATACTCTAATATTTTAATGTGGCTCACGCCAGCATTGTTTTCCAGCACCATTTCACCATGATATCTGTGACCCCTCATGTGCACCCTGGGATGAAATTGTTGTTAGAGATGTATTTTTGACACTTCAATCACTAAAATAATTAGCTTATGGTCATTGAATACGGGAGTTTTTAATTAAAATAATATATATTTTTTAATATTTGATCTAAAATAATTTTAATAGTAAAAATTGCACGTTAATGATAGTCACGTCGTTATCATTTTATTTTATTTTTTCATTTCTTAACTAACTATGTAAAAATCATTCACGTCTTTGGACGAAAAAAAATCACATTGTTGGAAATTTTTTTAAAAAAGATTTCAGTGTTTCTTGGAGAAATGTTGATACTGTTACTATTTTTTATTTATTTTTCATTTCATCATTATTATTTTCTTCTTCTTGTTTTTTTTAATTTTTTTTAACTAAGTAGCTCAACAAATCAAAACTATACAATTATTAATTTTTATATATTATTTTTATAAAATAATTAGCTCAACAAAAAAATTACACAATTATTAATTTTTGTTTATTATATAAAATATATCTTTAGATTAGAAATTAGGAAATATAATTTTGTTAATATGGAAATTATTGTAAAATTGAAAAAAGACTGTATTAATAATTTTTTTTCCTAATTTCTAATGTAAAGATAGATTTTATATAATAAACAAAAATTAATAATTGAGTAATTTTTTTTGAGCTAATTAGTTTATATAAAAAAATTTCTAATTGAGTTTTTTTTTTCATGTGTTGAGTTACATAGTTAAAAGAAAAGCAAGAAGAAGAAAATAATAATGATGAAATAAAAAAAAGTAACATTATTCAACTTTTCTCCAAGAAACATTGATCTCTTTTTCTTTTTTCTTTTTTTTTAAAATTATTTTTAACTATGTGAATGACTTTTACATAATTGAATAAGAAAAATAATAATAAAATAACGAAAATTTGAATGCACTAAGTAATTTTAGTAAATTATAAAAAAATGATATTTTGATTAAAGACTCTTGAATACAGGTGCAACTTCTTTGACCAAATGCTCCAATATGGACCCACGAACAAGTAGAAAACATGGCCAGTTTAGGTAACAACGCATGGACTTTTAGTTTCCTAGCTCTGTTTTAAAATTCCTTTTTCATATTCACAGTTTTTAATTTTAGGAGACTTATTAAGGAGTTTGGATTTTGTCTGATAATATCATCACCAAATCAAAGAAGAAAAAAAATGCAACCAATGTTCTAATCATAGTTCAACTGTCCAAACTCTGGTAGTTTATCCAATTTAATTTCTTTTCCCATCTTTTTTCTAATGTCTTTGGGAGATAGATTTTCACACCCATGTGTACATGTTTTCTTGTTAATTAGTCTAAAATTTGTTAGTTGAGAAGGCAAACTAACTATAGTTGAACTAAACTCCAACTCAAAGAACATTGAACTCTTAACTCTACATACAGTGCTTAGTATAAATAAAAGCAAGAAATATTTCTAACTCGCCAAGTAGAAAACACAAAGTCTTTTTTGCTGCTTGAACTTCCATACATATCAAACCTCAAACAATGGCAACATTGTCCAATTTTTGTTTTGTTCTTTCTTTGATTATAGCTCTCTCATTTTCAAGCATTCATGTAAGCCAGGCGGCTCGCCACCTCTTGCAAACTTCTCTACCCACTATTCCTACAATAACAATACCGTCTTTGCCTCAGCTCACATTGCCAACCATACCAACATTGCCTATGGCTACACTCCCATCATTTCCAACCAACATCCCTTTGCCAGCATTGCCAAGCATTCAGATTCCTTCATTGCCCTCTATCCCGGGTGTTCCTAGCATGACCCTTCCATCACTGCCTACAACTAATTCATTGCCAAACATTCCTTCAATTCCAATCACTATCCCTTCATTTCCCTTCCTCTCATCACCGCCATCTAACTAGATCTTTTCTCGTGGATATATCTATATATATATATATATATATATGTTTGGGGCGTGAGTCATTGTCTCTGCTGATTCACTACAAGAAAACTCAGCCACGGCTTAGTGACGGAATTGCGACGGCGACGGCTTTGCGATGCCTGTGTATTTTTCATTTTGGGATGACAGTGTATTTTTCATTTCTCATGTTATAGTAATGATTGTATCAGATGATGACGTTTGTAATCAAGTATTCTCATTTGAATTTCCAATGTGCTATGGTGTTAGTACTTTATGAGTTTTGCTAATTTGCTCCACATATTTTTTTTCTTTATATTCTAGATTCGTCATATTTTCCATTAGTCTTTATCCTTTCTTGATTATATATATATATATATATATATATATATATATACTTTATCTATTTGAAATTGAATATTTATTTTATTAAAATTATTATATTTTAATCATTTCTATTAATATTCTTCTTAATTTAAGAAATTTATATATGATTAACTCGTATGATTTTACTAACCAGCGACACATTAATAATAAAGTTAATGTACTCACTTTTTTAAAGTTAAAAAATCCTTAGTTTTTTAATTGAGTATAAAGTGAGTATTCAATTTAGTGGGAGAGGGTATTTTTTTACAAGGGTCCAAGACCATGGTTGATTTGAATCAATGAGTAAATAACTATACGCTACAAGAAAAATTTACTATTAGCAACGGTCATTTTCGTAGTAAACTATGATTGACATTGTTTTACAATAAATTCATAACAGATAAGAACGTTGCAAATTTTCTTGTAACTAAAAAAATTTTACAATGGAAAAAGAAAGTTGTTATCAATTTTCAACAACTTAGCAATGATATGTTTTGTATCTAATATGGTCAGCAATGGTATATTGAAATATAATTTTTTTTTTAAATTAATAAATTATAAATTATTGTGACGAATTTGCAACAAGACAAAATAAAAAAAATTAAATTTTGTCGCAATGCCGTAGCTAATTCATGATAGCTTTGCAACAACAAAATAACAAAAAAAAACTTAAAATTTCATCGCAATGTTGTAACTAATCAATGACCGTTTTGCAATAATAAAATAACCAATAATTACTAATTCCTTACTATATAGCTATAATTTGGCAACGAAAAAAATTTGAATATAAATAATTGTTGCTAAGTGGTAGCTAATTGACAACAACTGTGGAATTAAGAAATTTTGAAAAATACTTAGTTATCACAATATCATTGTTGTGTATCAATGACTTTACAACAGCTAAGAAATTATGAAATTTTGAAAAATAATTACTCATTGCAATATTGTTGCTATTTAGTTACGAATTTGCAACTATTGGAAAAATTGTGAAATTATTAGCATTGCAAACCTGTAATTAAATAACAATAGTACTTTTTAAATTTTAGTTGTTGCAAATCTGTTGAAAATTAAGGATGAATTTATAATATTTTATTTTTCATAAAAAACCTGTAATATAAATATAATAATATTTCCAACTAAATATTATACATACCCAAAATACATAAATTCATATGAAATAATATTGGAAGTCCAAAATAATAAAAATATATTGAGTACAATAAAGTCTAAAATAAGTCACGAAATTAAAAATATATTGAGTACAATAAAATCTCAAACAAATAATGAAACTAAAGCTGCAAAAGGTGCTGTAGGAGAATGAAGAGGAGGATTAGAGCCCTGGTTAGTCTATGGGTGATGATCTGAACCTGAAATGACGTAATCCTCCATGTCTTCGTCATCATCCTCATTCATTATGGGTAACATTTAAGTGGAAATCCATGCTTCATCCAATAAGACTTTTAATGAACTTGAGAACTTATCCATCTTTCGTTCATAATTTTTCTTCACTTTTTGCACTTGACATTGAACAAGATCATTAATTTTGGTAGTATCCATGGGAACTAAAGATGTCAATGAAAAAGATTGTGTTTTTACTCTATACGGCGTCTTACTTTACAACATTCTGAACTAATGCTATATACACGCCCTTTTTTAAAATCTCCAGCAACATTAACAAACAATTCCTTATCGTATGGCACTGTAAGATGGCTACTAGACTCTATCTTTGTATGTCTACACTTACATGCTTGGACGTCATCATGCAATAAATTAAATATGTCAAAGTGTTAACATTATCATATATTTAATTGAAATGGCTTATCTTTAAACATTTAAATTTTATACCAATGTATTCTTTAATCGCTTATTGATTAATTTCCCCTTTTTAGACCCAAATTGAAAAGTGTGAATACACTTATACATTTTTATGTAACTATAACCATCTCCCATAGCAGCTCGCTACATTTTGATAAAAAAAAATGCATAAATGTTAGTTATATTGTTACCAAATAAATACATAATACAATTAACATAATAAGTTTAAAAAATTGATAAAAATTTGACAGAGTTTTCCTTATAAATTGATTATTTACAAGACATTTAAGTCATTTCAATATGCAACAAATAAATCATCATCAACTATTTTCCAATTCAAAGCAATATTTCATCAATATGCAATAAATAGATGATCATCTTCAATTATTACTGAACTCAAAGTAATATTTCTCTAACTACAACATAATATATATATATATATATATATATATATATATATACGCTTATTTCCTCTCAGGCTAACACCTGTATTAAAGAGTTGTAATCAACCCACAATAAATCAGCTAAGTTTGTACATTAAAGATAGTCAACATATCACTCAAAAATTCCATTGAGATTTTCCTTTTAAATGAATTTTGCAGTATTTGTTTTATGATTTTTCAGAATATGATAATCTTAAAAAAACATCTATATCTCTTAATCAGCTTTACCAAATTTTATGAAATTGGTACCATTAATTAAATGCTAAAATAAGTTGTGGTTGGTAATTCGTTGCTAATTAGGGACGAATTTGCGATTATTTTTTATTTTTCTTTTAATTTTTCCATTCTTGAAAATTAAAAATAAAATAATTTTGCAAATATGTTACTAACTAGCAATAACTTTGCAACAACATAACTTTGTATTTTTTAATTTTTGAAAGTGTAGTTTTTCAAATATCATAGCTAATATGCTGGTAATACGAACGATGCTTTGTGTTTTTTATTTTTCACTTTTTAAATAGATTAAAATATGAGAGTATTGTCAACATGTTAATAAAATGCTAATATAAATTGTAATTGGTAATCCATTGCTAATGAGGGATGTATTTGTGATTGTGTTTGATTTTTATTCCCATTTTCTCATTCTTGAAAATTTAAAATAAATTATTTTTGCACTAACACCAACTTTTGAACAACATAACTTTGTATTTTCTAATTTTTGAAAGTATAGTTTTTCAAATGTCGTTGCTAATATGTTGCTATTAGCAACGAATGTTTTATGTTTTTTATTTTTCACTTTTTAAATAGATTAAAACATGAAAACATTGTCAACCTGTTGTTATTTAGTGACGGTTTCACAACAATTTTTTAAAATATTTTGATTTTTACTTTTAATGAAATACTAAAATAAGTTGTGGGTGCTAATCCGTTGCTAATTATGATGGATTTGCGAATATGTTTGATTTTTCTTCCCATTTTTTAAATTTTAAAATAAAATATGGTTGCAAATCCATCACTAATTAGCAACAACTTTGCAATATGATAATTTTGTATTTTTTAATTTTTGAAAGTGTAATTTTTCAAAGGTCGTAGCTAATATATTGCTTATAACAACAATTTTTTTTGTATTTTTATTTTTATTAAAATGCTAAAATAAGTTGTGCATGGATGCGATTGTGTCTGAATGTTTTTTCAATTTTGAAAATTAAAAATAAGAAATTGTTGCAAATGTCTTTAACTAGCAATAAATTAGAGAAGAAATTACATTTTTTTAAAAACAAATAATAAACGATTTTTGTAAATTCATCGGTAATTAACAACAAAAAATCAAATAGTTGCAAGTATATCGTTAAATAGCAATTAATTAGCAACAAAATGCCAACTTAATGATTGAATTGTGACTTTTGTTGATGGAGTTGCAAATATGTCAGTAACCTCTTACTTATTAACAACGATTGTTTTCTGTAACTATTTACTCTTGCAAATAACACATTTTTTTTGTAGTGATACTATCCAACTTTAAACCTGAATGCCCTTAACATGGTACTCAAACTTATTTTTACCTACTTAATACAAAAAAAATAAGGTTTCTTTTGTCCGTAAAACAAAAAAGATAGGGATGAACTAAATTTAGTATGAATGAGGATATCCTTGTCTCGTGTGAAAGGATGTAAGAAGGTTTCAAAAGTTGGGGATTGATTGGATCACATGAGCCTTCTTTCTTTTTCATTTTGTTTTTCTTTTCTTTTCTTTTTTTGAAAAATAACATAAATGGCATTAATAGGGGCCTTCAAAATTGGTTTTAAAAAATGAGCCAAATTAGTTAAAATTTGTGACTTTTATATTGCAATAAAAAACCATTAATTTCGATTGATTCATTATCAATTGGAGGTATGCATTTGTGTGGACTTTACTTTTCAGCCAATCAAATGAATTCAAAATGTTACTTTGAAAAAGTAATAAAATAGACTTTTTACCGTAATTAAAAATCAAATTTTCTGAGTTTTCCTCATACCAAATCTTGAAATAGTTGAACTCAAATAGTTCCCAATATGAGAAGACATGCATACATGCCATACAAAGGGCCCCTTTCATTGGCCCCCGAAATAATTAGAATTGAGAAATCCTAAATAATAAATGATATATATATCTCATAGATTTCTTTTACTATGAAATAACTATATAAAAAAAATGATGTCATTTTCTACTCTGTTTCTTAAAGTTAGTGACTGTCTTTGGCAAGAAAATAAGTGCATAAGCTACAATTGGAGAAGGGTAGGTTGTGTTGGTGGAAAAATAAAAATTGAGAGGGAAAGAGAATTCTCATGGCGGTCTATTCCTAGCTATCTCTTCCATAATTCTTTCACTAAGAAAGACTTTGAATTAAAAGACCTCATTTGATGACTGAAGTCATTGTTCTAAGTACACACGTAATTTACTAACCTCTCTCTAGAAGAGTTTATCATTTTAACTTCAACATTTTATCTTTAAATATTAGTCAGTTTTGAAATATTGTATTGTATTTGTAACTTTTTATATTTTAATTCAAATTTTTATTCAATATATAGTATTTCAATTATTTTGTTTGAAATTTACACAACCCAAACTAAAACAAAAAATAAAAAAATTCGGGGTGGAAAAAAATTCACACACTCATAACAAAATCTAGTGCAACATTATATTAAAATAGAAATACTAATGCTTAACCAATAGAAACATTTAATTATGCTTAACCAAAAAATAGAAAGTTGGGGTTCCATCTTTATCAAAAAGATATTAGTGTGAACAAGGCCCGCACCATTTCATTGTCTTCTCAAAGAAAAGTCCATTTCATTGACTTTTGTACCATTTTTTTTCCCCTTTTGGCAAAATAGCCAAATTGACTTTTATTTTTTGTGATTTTGATCTCTTTAAATTTTTTTATTTTTAATTATATATATATTTTTTGATCTCTTTAATTTTATTTATTTATATATATATATATATATATATATATTATCAAAAGGTTATAGCGGAGTGATTAATGCATTTAATATGATATTTAGAAATTTTGGATTGACACTATATTCCATGCAATAAAAAAAATCGTTTATTTATGAGTTTGGTTTTTTTTTTTTTTTTACTTTGGTCAATTCATAATTAAACGAGAGAAATAATTGAAAAATAATACATAGAAGATTTACTTGACTAAAAATAAAATTTCGAATACTTAAGTTGTACGTATATGTCGCACTGTGGTCAAACAACATAGCACGTTAAAAACTTAAAATGGACTTATTTGTGCTTGGAAAATGTGGAAATACCTTGAGATCTTCAAAATCACTGCGCCCAGGTGCAGGGAAGGAACTTGGTGAAACCATCAAATTTTTAGGCATTTTCTCAAACAATTAAAGGATTTTCATAACGAGAAATGGCTCGTTGTTCGCTCGAAGGTGGCTGTCCCAGCGATTACGTAGCTCTCTCCATCTCTATCCTTTCCTTCATCTTGTAAGTTCCTACTTCACTTTTACAGGTTTTTTTTCTTCTTGTCGCAATATGATTTTATGCATTAATGATCGTTGTTTCTCGTGCGAAATTGATGAACTTGGATGTGAATTGCGGAATTCAGTTGTATTTCTCTTTCATTTGAAGTAGGCTTTTTGTTTGATTGAAAGTAATCTTTGTGAAACAGTATTTGAATTGGTGGTTCACTGATACTGATATGCTGTTACTAACTTAAAAAATGTATGAAGTAATTTGAAATTAAAGTAAGTGTTTTTTCTCTAAAAAAAAAAAATTCCTTTACTTTGAATTCAGATTCTTTATACGAGGGAATATGGGGAAAGTTGAAACTGAATTTTCGAAGTTCCTTGCTTATGCCGAATTTAGACACAGAGGTAGGGATGGTTTTACAATTGCAAGCCTGGCTAGAATTTAGAATTAAGTATAAATTTTAGTTGGGAAATTCATCGCAGGAAATTGGCATCGCCAAATTTGTTTTGAAGCTGTAACTTAAGCAAGTTAGCTATTGTGCTAGGTTCTGAATGTACCATTTGGTGAAGTAAAAAACTAGAGAGATTGGTTTCTACATTCTGTGAAGGAAATATATATTTTTTCCTTGCGTTACCTAAGCAATTGGTGTCTTTCTTCTTTTTCCAATTTTTTTTTGTTGTATTTATTCAAGAAGATTGGCGCTTTTTGTAGAAAAGAAAGATTCACTATTTTTAAGAAACAAGATTCCTTTTTTGTACTTCCTTGCGAACCTCTTGCAGTCAGAAAGGCAGAGATATACTACATATATCAAAAACTAACTGAACTGTGTTGCATGTTGTAAGCTTTTGCTTTCAGTTGTGACTGATCTACAAACATCTCTGCACATTTTCATTGTTATTTTATCTTTCTGTTTTTATAAGATGTTGTCTTGTCATTGCAGGCTTCTTACAAAGTGGGCATTACCTTATCTAATTCACAAAATTCCTCACTCCAAAGGCAGTAGCTTCTGGCTTATTCCTATTCAAGTGATTGCAAGTTTCAACCTTCTATTATCAATTGTGGTAATGGTTTAGGAAACACAAGTAGTGCCTAATGTATTACTATATTTTCTAGTTTCAGTTGGAGCCTCTTTATTTGTTCATAATTTGCTAGTGTTTGGTTAATTTATGTTGTACTCTTTCTCCATAGATGGCCTTAAATTTCTTGAAGTTGAGGAGGAGGCATTGGTGGAGATCTTGTTATCTTTGGGCAGGTGATTTATTTTATTTATGATCTTCTATAACTTTTAGTTAAAAAGGAGTCTGATTTTTTTTTTCTTCCAGTTTGGATTGAAGGTCCGCTAGGATTTGGTTTGCTGTTGAGCTGCCGCATTCTACAGGCATTCCAATTGTATTACTTTTTTGTGAAGTAAGCCCAGTTTCTCATGAAAGCTAGTTAGAAGCTTATGATTTTTAAATACTAGAGAATTTGATTCCAATGGTATTTCCAATTACACATAAGATTTCACTCAATATCATTACCAATGCCCTGGGAATTCCCTGCCTTGGGGGTGGGGAGTGGGGGTTGAAGAGAAGAAAAATAACAGAAATCCGGGCAATAGAGAAACTGCAGAAAAGGCTGAAATATCTGCGTGGCAAGAAAGATGACAGTGGGTATCAAACTGCAAAAAGAGTGCATATGGGCTCTGAATTTCATATTTGATTGGTTAGTTTAATATGCCTCACCTGTTGTTTTTGGTGATCAAAAGGTTCCAATTGAAGAAAATTCAGTTATCATGTGCTTTTTTTATTCAAATCTTTATGGTGATCTATTTTTACAACGACCATTTTTTTTCCCCTTGGTTCCAGATGCAGGAATTTATCAACGTTTGCTAATACTCTTGCTTTTTCTTCCCCTCACTCTTTTCCTTTGATGTTCAGAAGGCAGATGCCACCGGTTAAATCATATGTTTTTCTTCCACTAATTATGTTGCCGTGGATTGCTGGTGCTGCATGTAAGGCTCTTGCCTAGTTGAATTCTCTAATTTTTATTCTTGAACTCGTGCTTTTTGTTTTTTTGGATGCCTTAGGCGATTCCTAGCTATATCTATCTGCTTTTCTCTTGATAAGAAATTTGTCATTCCTTTACTACAATATTGGGGCTTGGCGATCATGTTTAATTGATATAGGAGAGAGTTCAATGCTATACATTTTCTGGATTAGCAATGTAGCTGGTGATGCAGAACATCAAAAGGTCTATGGACTGGAACGTTCTAAGTCAAGTTATGATTCCAAAATCTAGCTTTAGTCTTGAAAATTCTAGTTTATTAGTCAATGTCTGGGAATATTTAGTTTAGCTTGTTTTATTGTGTCATTTTAGTACACAATAATGTTCAGATTCTCTAGTTATTGCTTTTAAGAATTTTAAGTACAGTTAGTTATCTTAGTTACTGTTGGTTTAATGTCTTTTATGAGTCTAGTCTGTATAAATTGCGATGCTTTACAGTCCTAGTTGCTACTCGTAATGCTCATTGGCCCTTTTAGCACAGCACTGAGAGTTCTCTCATTTGTAAGTTAGCATGCATTAAAATCCTGTTCAGTTCTGTGTTTTGCTCAATTAGATCGATTTGCCTGCAATTTAATTGCTATTTTTGCCTAGTTTGCCTTTTAAAATACCACGGAATATAATGTAGTATTCTGGGGTGTTTTTGGCATCAGCAGGTACATTTTTAACCACGTATTCATTATAGTTATACAATTATCGAGGAATGTAACTTATGAACTGCAGGGGAATATTTAATAAAAAGTTTATAGTGGAATAAATTTGTTGAAATATGAATCTATGAAATTTTAAATTTCTATTGTGTCTATGAAGATGGACATTGAGTTACACAAGATTCCTCTTGTTTCTATGACTAATGTCCAACTGCTGGGGCTAGAACAAGCTTTGAATGGTACTGAAAGACATTTTTTGCTGATCCTTGGCAGAAAGCTTCACAATATGTTATTGCATGCCCTTCACTGATCCTTTTTGTGTGTGTGGGTACATGTGATGTCAAATTTAAGTAGGGGGATTTAGATAATAATACTAAATCATCAGTATATGTAATAAAAAAAAAAGATCTCATTTTGTTTATGCACTCAGTTTGTCTATTGTTGACAGTTATAAACATCCCATTTTACATTAATTTATTGATTTGAAGTTCGATGGTTGTTAGCCATCTATGTTCTGCTAATACTGAACATTGTTGAATTGAAACCAGGAGAATACTGAACCATTGGCTGTCTTGTACCATATGTAAACCTTATGATGAAGGTCAACTGGCCTACTATTGAGTACCTCACCATTTTCCATGTCATGGAATAATTTGATTACCCAGTTTTGTTATTTCAACCAGCTAGTCTGCTCTCTGACAATAACTAGGAGGAATGTTTGGGTCTTTCATTTGACATTCATAGTCAGTATTGCCAAATGTCGCCTGTTTTCCTTTATTAATGCTTTGATTACTAATATGCGAAACCTGTTGGTATTTATATAAATTTTTGTAGTCATCTAAGAAATTTATTTTGGTGTAGTCATGCACATGCAAAAGCCTTTAAACCACCATTGCCACATGGGGACTAGGTGGATTATTCCAGTTATGTGCCTTCATGCAATGTACGTTGCTGTTTTGGTGGGTTTTGCAAGTGCTGTGCATCATGTGGAGTTCAGATTCCATGAACTCAAAGATCTGTGGCGTGGAATTCTTGTCTCAATTTCTTCCATTGGTAGGGCTTCTCTATTCTAGCTGATAATTTAAAATTTATGCATGATTCTGTTTTCATGATATTCACTTGTTTTCTCATTTGCATCCTACAAATTTTCTGGGGTAAAAGGCTTTGAGAGTGTTCTTGCATGATGCATTCTCAAAATTTTGGTAAGTGCAGTATTGCAAAAATTTTCCAATCTCTCCTGTCCTCTTCTTAGATGGATAAACTAAGATTGCCAATCTAGAATAAAGAATGAAAATAGTATAGCATGGAGGAAATTTTCTTCTTTTGTTTTGGGAGAGAAAATGAGTTTGTTGGAGTATCTGAATGGATATTAAGCCAAGTAAAATTTTTGGCTTTGGCAAGAGAGTGGGTTATATGCTTGGTTTGCAGTTATTTGTTGGCTTCGAAGGAATGAAATGGTATGACCTTTAAGACCATTACATGCCTACTAGACTACATGGCATAGGAGTTATTTTATTTCATCACTTTAGGTGCCATCTGGTGTCTTCTGGACACTGCATTGACAGATTTACAGAAGAGCTGTGGAGTGAGTTTTGTGGAGCATGTACTTTATTGAAAGTTCATCCTCAAACTTGCACTCCAATTTTCATTATCTTGCTTATCTATTAAAAACAAAAGGAATAGTCGAACGATTTGGAATTTAAAAATACTTTCAGAAGTGAACTAGACATAATTGCTAGGCACATTATTGATTGAGCTTATTGATATAGAAGTTTTATGATATGGTTGATGGTGTCATGCTCATGAATCACTGTACTCTTCCTGGTATCATTCATGAGTAGACGTTCTATTCCACTATTATGTGTGCTATTGTACGTTTTCTACTGAAAGGTGAGTAACACTAGTGCTTGCATAATATACTTGATAGTATCTTTTATGTTTCTATTCAATAGATTGTGATGTATGGAAATTTTCCATTTAAAGGAATGTGGGTGATTGCCTACATTTTGAATGAGATTCATGAAGATATTGCATGGCTCCAAGTTACCTCCAGATTTATGTTATTAGTTATGGTAAGTTGAATTGGTACTGAATTATACAATTTTTAGTTGGCTGAGATCTCAGTTTCTTCATTCTGGTACAATGTTTTTCATTTCTTCTAGTTTGAAAATTGAGAAGTTATTGACTAACAATTCTGTTGCTGGTTTTAATGTATCTAGACAAGTATCCTTGTTCTAGCTTTCTTTTCTGTCTCAATGTCTCAACCGCTTGTCTCACTACTGAGCTTGAGTAAAAAGGACCACCAAAGTTGTGAGACAATGAGTCGTGCACTGGGAATATCTGATAGTGGTCTTCTATCAAGGAGTGAAAATGTTCGAATCATAGATCCTAATGAACCTCTCGAAAAGCTTCTTTTGGACAGGAGATTTCATCAGTCATTCATGGAATTTGCGGACAGGTGCCAATTACTACATCTCGAACCTTTTTGGATATCATGTAGTATGAAAAATATAAATAGATATTTTATGCATGATGCAGTTGCTTGGCTGGGGAGAGTGTCCATTTCTATGACGAAGTGCAACAACTTGACAAAATTCCTGGTAATGATCCCATAAGAAGAATATACATGGCTCGACACATTATTGAGAAGTATATAGCTGCAGGTACGATGTTCTTTTATGTGTAAATGTCAACTTTTAGAAGCACTTTCACCTTTTAAGAATTTCTTTATCATAACTATTCTCTTGAGGAGCATTTTATGGGAGATTTTTCATTTGTTTCGGAGAAAAATAATGAATATGTTGCTGATAGCCCTAAGCACATCCAGGTGCAGCATTTGACTTTGTTCAACTGTTTGATATTTCTTTTTCTCTGTAATTGTCCACGTGAGTTCTGTTTTCTATGCTTATTTTGATGCATATATGGGGTGAACATGTTTAAACAGGTGCAACACTGGAGGTTAATATATCCCACCGATGCAGGCAAGAGATTTTGGCTACTCTTGATCTAGCACAGCCTAATCTTTTCAGAAACGCAGTAAATGAGTTGATGCAGTTGATGAAAATGGTTGGTCCTTGACCTACCTTGGAAATTAATTATTTGCTCCAGTGCATTTAACCTAACGAATCCATTGTTTCTGAATCAACTAATCAAATGCATTATGGCAAGGATTTATGGCTTTTTTTCAATAATAATGATAACAATAATTATTAATCTGACGTGTTCTTTCTACCAAATGAAGAATTTGGCAAAGGATTATTGGTCATCAACATTCTTCCTAAAGCTGAAAGAAGAGACCAGAAGAAGAACAGGGGGCCTTGAGCTGGAACAACTCAGTGGCTGGAATTTCTCTCCTAGATTAAGTTCTGTACGTTGTGCTGATGACCCTTTTCATGAAGAACATAGTCCAAGGGGCTCTGGCTCCAACAATCATGACATGGAATTAAAATGAAAGCTACAAGCTCCGAGGATGCTGTTGACATTGCTAGGCATAGTAAAAAGAAGCGAGGTTTCAAACTTCTGCAAGATGGCCATCCCCTTGGCAAGCTTTCCTGAAAAGGACAGAACTGCAGAATAAAGGATGATTGATCCACACGCATGCAAGACAGTCATTTAGGAATACAGTTGTCTAGCTGTCTCTATCTTGAACAAGCTAAGCTGGACCTTCTAGTAGGTAGCAATTTCCATCGCTGCAAATTCACTTTCTGCTTTAAGGGGGCAAAGTTCAGTATGTGAACATTCTCAATATCATAGGGCTATCTTTCTTCAAGAATGGAAGCAAGATTGATTTGATGCTTCAATCAAGTGTGGATTCTGTGTATAACGCTGTACTTTCAGTTGGCACTCCTAACTCCCATCTATTCCTCAAGAAAAGCCCTTTGAAGGATGTAGCAAATTTCTTACAGGGCAAAAGAAAGGAAATTCCTACAGAACCACTGGGTGAGTTATTCCATTTGTATGTAACATTACTCTCTGTAAGAACCCTGAATTCAATCTTCATATATATATTATAAGAATATGGGTTTCATTGTTACATTGTAACACTGCCTTTAAAGCTGCATTTGCTTTATGAAAATGAGTTATTGTTGGGTTTCTAATCCAAAAATCAAAGAATTGCGGAAGCAAAATAAATATGGAAACAACACAAGAAAAGAGTAAGTTCGATATAAAACTTACTCCTACGGTGCATGGTTAAGAACATAGTCTCTTTATTTAATGTTTACACCCTTAGAAAGACTATTCTAGTCTCTCTCTCTCAATCTCAATTTACAATCTATTAGAAATAGATAAGGTATCAGAGAGAATGAATGATTTTAAAAGAGGAGTCGCAGGAAGAGAAAAGAACACATAGAAGAACTCTAATCCGCTAGGTTACAAATGAGAAAAACAAAGTATTTATATCGGGGTCGTCAAGGAGCGGGTCAGAATCTAACTCGTTCAGTTGACCCGTGGGACGATTTATCCGAGTCTAGTAGCATTTTCTGTCATTTGTGTAAACAGAGAGAGGCCTAAGTCATGTCATAAGCTCATCATCATTGGGTGTTTTGGGCTGATCATGTGGACAAATTCTAACAAACTCCATTTTGAACACATATATCAGTAGTTTTAAAAAGAGAGTGTTCAATTTGCTTCATAACACAATTTTCTCTGCACATGAAAAACTTGTCAGTAGGAACAATTTTTGTACCAAAATTAGCAGGATTATCATGAGTACTAATTTTTCTAACATCAACTATTCCATTTGTAATTTTCTCACGGATGAAATGGTATTTTACATCAATATATTTAGTTCTTTCATGATAAAAAGGATTTTTACACAAGTGTGGAGACCTTTGACTATCAGTGTAAATAATGGCCTTTGATTTTAGGGAATTCAATTCATGCAATAGACCTTGAAGCCAAATTGCCTCTTGATTGCCTCAGTAGTAGCTATATATTCAACTTATGTAGTAGATAATGCAACAACAGATTGCAATTGAGATTTCCATCAAATGCAGTTATCAACTAAAGTAAAGAAATAAGTAAGTGGACTTTCTTCCAGACTTATCATCAGCAAAATTTGAATCTACATATCCAACTAATTATAAATTATCAGTTCATTTAGAGTAATGCAGACCAGAATCTCAAGTACAATTCAGATATTTTAGAACCTATTTTAAAGCATGCCATTGATCTTTACCATGGTTAGAAATGAATCTACTAAGTAGACTAATTGAATATGCAAGATCAGGTCCTGGTAGAAATTATGGAACACATAATTGAACTAATAGTCATTATATAAGGAACATGTATCATTTTAGACCTTTCATATTCAGTTTTAGTACAAGTTTTGCAAGATAATTGAAAGTGAGAAGCTAGAGGCACATTCACAGATTTGCAGGAATTCATAGAGAATTTAAAAATAATCTTTTTCAGAAAAGATTTTTGAGAAATAAACATAGAATTATTATTTCTGTTTATGTTAACGTGTATTCCAAAAATTCTATATGCATACACAAGTCTTTCATATCAAATTCAACTTCAATAAACATTTAAGTTTAATTATTTTATCTGTGTGTTTACTAGAAATAAGTATATCATCTACATAAAGAAGTAGATAAACAGTATTATCAATAGAATCACTAGAGAAATATAAGCAACTATCAAAATTACTTCTTTTGAAACCAATTCTTACCATTAAAATGTTAAACATTTTGTACCATTGCCTTGGAGATTGCTTAAGTCCATACATGGACTTCTTTAATAGACAAACAGTGTTATACTTACCTTTTTCAAAACCAAGAGGTTGATTCATATAGATTGTTTAATCTAATTCACCAAGTAAGAAAGCAGTTTTAACATCTAGTTACTCAAGTTCTAGATCATAAAAGGCAATTAAATATAACATGATTTTGATAGTTTCGTATTTAACAATAGGAAAAAAAATTTCAGTAAAATCAACACCCTCAACTTGAGTGAATCCCTTAGCAACCAATCTTGCTTTGAACCTAGGTGGTTCAATAGAGATTTCACTTTCATTTACCTTGAAAACCCATTTGCAGTCTACCACATTTTTCTTACCAGATTTGATACCAAAACCCAAGTGTTATTCTTGTGCAGGGAGTGCAATTCCTCTTTCATAGCACTTAGCCAAGAGTCATAATTTGGACTCACCAGTACTTCTTCATAGCAAGTTGACTATTTTTCTTCAACTAACCTTCCTACAGCAAAGGCATAAGAGATTAAGTATGAGTACCCATATTTGCTTGGAGCTTTCACATTCCTTCTCACTCTATCTCTTGTCAGTTGATAGTCTTGCAAAGCTTAACCTTGAGCTGCTGAGTGTTGATCACCATTATTATCAAAATCAGTTTCTGATTTAGGTTCAAAATTTTCAGGTAAGTTACCTGGCTATTCTTCATCAAGAATAGCTTTAGGGTCATCATTTTTTTCATTTCCACTGGTCAATGTGGGTTGATTCTGAGAACTAAAAGTGTTTTCCACCTCAAGAAAAACTTTCTTACTTAAGAAAAAATGAGTAGGATTAATAGGGTTAGGATCTAACTTAACAAGCATATAATTTTCATTAAAGATTACATCACTACTAATTACTACCTTCACTCATGGTTCTCCTTTCAACCAAACTTTATAACCCTTTACACCATCAGGGTAGCTTAAAAGATACCATTCTTGGATCTAGGGTCTAATTTTCATTTTTTTTTAGTGTGCAAAGGCTGCACATCAAAAAATTCTAAGGTTACCCAATTCTGGTGGGGAACCAGACTATAGTTCCTCAAGTGTTCTAAAGTTTATAGCAGTTGAATGAGATCTGTTTATCAAATAAGCAGCAATGCTAACTACTTCACCCCAGAAGGGTTTGGGTATTCCATAAGATATCATAAGACACCTCACTTTATCCATTATAGTTCTATTCATTCTCTCAACAACCCTATTCTGTTGGGGATTAAATCTTACAGTTTTATGTCTAACAATGTCACAGGAAGCACACAAATAACCAAAACTTTTATTGCATAACTTAAGACCATTATCAGTTCTAATAAACTTAATTTTCTTACTAGTTTGATTTTCAACAAGAGTTTTTCAATTTCTGAACTTTTGAAAAGTTTGATCCTTAGATTTTAATAAGAAAATTCAAACCATGTGTAGAGATTTTTTCAAGCCCTCATAAGTCAAAATGAATATACTCTAAGATCTCATTAGTTTTGTGTATGCCAGTGAAAAAACTCAACTTGTGTTATTTTCCTAAGATGCAATGCACATAATTCAATAGATTCAACAATGTCACCATTTAAAAGATTCTGTTTGTTTAAAAACTATAAACACTTTCCACTAATGTGGCCTATTCTCTTATGTCACAACATGTCTTTTTCATTAACATGCTTTACAAATAAAATAGATTTTTTAAAGAGAATATAACCAGATAACACATACAAACCATTTCTCTCTTCTCCTTCCAAACCTTAAGGCATCCATTTTATGCCTTATATGAATAGCCAGCTGAGTCAAGCATACCAAGAGAAATTAATTTTTACACCGTCATATATTTTAATGCAGATAGAACCAATACCTTCAATTTGACAATATTCATTATTGCTCATATACATTTTACCTTCAGAAACTACCTCAAAAGTGTCAAACTAGTCCCTGTTAGAACTCATGTGAAAAGTGCAACTAAAGTCAAGAAGCCAGTCAGAAAAAGGCACAATTATCAGTGGCACACAATACTTTAACATACATAGTATTTGCAATTATATCAGATTCACTACTATTGCTAATGCCATGATAATTACTACTATTATTCCCCTTTTTGTTAAGTTTCTCATCCTTAATTCTTTTGAAACATCTATTATTCAAATGACTTTCCTTTTCACAGTAAAAACACTTACTATTTTCATTGTCCCTAGACTTAGATCTGTCTTTACTTTTAGATTTATTCCTATTGAAGTTATGCTCATTTTTCTTAGATCTGCCTCTAACATACAGATTCTCCCCAATACCCTTATTCTCCACTTAAGGTCTAGTTTTTTAGATTAAAGATCAGACTTAACATTAGCAAGAGACAAGTCTTCCCTACTATATTTGATAGCAAACTTAACGTCCTTAAAAGAATCAGACAAGGAATTCAACAAAATCACAGCTTGATTTTCATTAGAAATAGACTTTTCAATATTATACAATTCAACAATGATTTTGTTTAAATCATCCAAATTATCATCTAAGGACTTTGCAACGGACATTTTGAAACCAAATAGTTTTTCTTTCAAGTAAATTTTTTTTTTACAAGGACTTTTTCAGATAAAGTTCATCAAATTTATTTTACATTTTATAAGTAGAGTCAAAATCAACAAGTTGTCTGAGCACATTATCAGATAAATGCAGTATAAGAATACTATGTGCTAGTGAATGAGAAATACTTGAATGAATTATACTATTGGCCCTCCCCATTTCCACTTGTACAGTGCGATATCATTTATTCATTCACTATTATTCTGAACTTCAATCATAAACATTTTCCCTAGGCTCTTTGAATAAACATAAATATCTACCGATCAGTGCTTCTTGGCCAGTCCGCTAAGCACACAGTATCCATATTGTCAGGAGCAAGAAAAGAAGAGGAAAGACTATTGATTGTTGAACTAAAAAGTTTGATAGTCGTCCTTAGCAAGTGAACCTCATCAGTTGGATACTTAGGCTACTTCATGGAAATGGAGGACCATGATACCCACTCCATTTCAAAATATAAATGCACATAAATAATTTAGAAAACAATCATAGAATTCTTAGTCAAATGAGTTAAGAAATTAAAGGAAGATAATCTATTGCTAAGAACATTTGGGAAAGAAAAAAGCACTCATCCATTCAAAATTTAACTGTTCATATTTTTATTTTGATATGTCTAAAATTAAATGTTTACTTTCAAATACTTTTAAAATAAATGTTTATCATTTAAAATTTCACTAACAATTTCACTAACTATATTAACACTACAGGAAAAACCATTTTTTTCAACGGACATTTCCGTCGGTAATCCGTCTGTGACCACAGTTTTAGACGGATTACCGACCGAATATTCCGTCGGCAATTAGGCAGTCGGTAACACCAACGGCCTAAGTAATCCGTCGTTATTTACGACCGAATTTCGACGGCAACGTAAATGACGAGAATTGGTCAACGACAAAAGATTTCGTCTCGGATCCGTCGATCTTACAGACCGCTTTCAGACGGATATTATTAAATTTTTAATTTTTAGCATCATAAAAATAAGTCAATCCGTAGGGAAACTGTCGCAATTATGGAATTTTTTTTACAAAATTTTAATATTTCCGTCGGGAATCCGTTGCCAATATTTATTAAATTTAAAAATAATTATACTTCCGTCGGAAATCCGTCGGTAATATATATTAATTTTTAAAATAATTAATCACAATTCCGTCGGGAATCCGTTGCCAATATTTATTAAATTTAAAAATAATTATACGTCCGTCGGAAATCCGTCGGTAATCTATATTAATTTTTAAAATAATTAATCACAATTCCGTCGGGAATCTGTTGCCAATATTTATTAAATTTAAAAATAATTATACGTCCGTCGGAAATCCGTCGGTAATCTATATTAATTTTTAAAATAATTAATCACAATTCCGTCGGGAATCTGTTGCCAATAATTATTAAATTTAAAAATAATTATACGTCCGTCGAAAATCCGTCGGTAATATATTAATTTGTAAAATAATGAATTACAATTCCGTCGGGAATCCGTTGCCAATATAAATTAATTTTCAATAAATTTACATTTTCGTCAGGAATATGTCGCCAATATCCATTAAGTTATTAAAAACAATTTAATTTCCGTCGGCAATCCGTTGCCAATATAAATTAATTTAATTTCCGTCGGTAATCCGTAGCCAACATTTATTATCTTTAAAAAATATTCATTTTCCGTCAGTAATCCGTTGCTAATATTTATTAATTTTTTTTAAAAATTAAATTCCGTAGGGAATCCGTCGAAATTATTACTATGATGAATTAATTTCCGTAGGAAATCTGTCGAAAATTTTAAATTTTTGAATTAGTGAATAAAATCTGTATTAGTTAATAAAACCTGTATTTTGGATTAAAAACACCCAATTAATAATTAAATCTGTAAAATAATATAAATTTATTGAATAAAACTAAAATAATATATATCCGAAATTAATTTATCAAATAAAACTAAAATAATATGTATGTGTGATAAGTATATGAAGATAGTACATAAACATCAACTAACAACAACGGAATGTGCCTGTCCAGGGGTAGGGGCAGGAGGAGGAGGAGGGGGAGGGGGATCAAAATGACTTGACGGACCGGGATGATCACCAGGTGGTGACACAGTGAAATCCTCATCCTCCGCAACATATTCATCCTCAAAAAACATGTCATCCTCGGGTACAGAAGGTAATACTGGTGGAGCCGGAAATCTCATCTGGATAGCCAAGTTTTTGAGGTATGCCTGCAAACTATCCTCTCGGGACTTCATCGCTCTAAATTTGTCTTCGAACTTCCTCCGTATAATACCCACCTCCATGCCTACCTGCAAGCCCACCTGCAAGCCTACCTATTGCCTCACACGCTCCTGAATCCGAGCCTCTATATCTACTGGCTCCGAACAGGCAGATGGTGTAGACTGCGTACTGGACGAATCCTGATCCAGACGTCGTCTCACTCTAGGCGCTTCAGACCCCAACCCCGAAACACGACCCTTCTTGAAGCCACCTGCTACCTCAACAAATAGTTGCTTATCATCAGGCACTGAAGGATGAGTGGAGTCAGTGGACTCCATCTGAGAGTACTGCTCACACAATGCATTGACCTCGTTCTGCAATTAAATTAAAATTGTAAGCAAACGATATAATTAAATTGACGTTAATAATAGAATGTACACATACTATAGTTTGTTGTGATTTCTCGCTATTGAATTCGCCTTTACTAGGCCCAGACTGGAATGTGTGAGTCTTCTTATACAAATCTTTGTACCTAAACTGGGAACCTTCCCTCTTCCGCTACAAAATATTACAAAAAATTAAATAATTATAAAAATATAATTATAATCATATAATTCAGCTAAAGTATTTAAATATATGCATTAGAATGACTAACCATCCTCCTCTCGTGCTCTGAGAACGAAATCGACCCGCCAGTATGAGTCGAGGAAGGAGCTGCAGCTCTGTTGTTCTTACCTGATCTAGAAGAGCACAACCACTTCTCAGTTCTCCAATAAACATGTAGTTGTTTCCAGTCATCTTTCGTTATCCAATATGGAGGGATAGTCAAACTCTTCTCCCTACGGGCACGACACATCTCATCCTTGAACCTGCTCCTAGCAACCTTAATCCAATTCTTCCGTATAAGGCCGTCGTGCTCGGGACGCCATCTATACAATTTCTGCAAATAAAACAAGAAAAAAATTTAAATCAAAGGCATTTAAAATTAAAATATATAATTTAACAACAAATTTATTCCAAGTTCGGGTTAAACTTACGCTCCAATCTGTAAACCACATATCTCGAACATGTGCAGGAACTTGGGAGAATTTGGCAAATGGACCAATAAAGTGTTGCTTAATAGTATCAGTAACCTTCCTAACAGGCTCCACAGACGGATCAAATCTGTTTAAATTATCCATATTAGCAAAATAAATTAAAATTTAAAAAATTTCGGCAGCATCTCCCCTATAAATTGAACATTTTCCAGGCACACAGGCCACACAATTTATTTTCAAATATACCACAAATCTGAATAACAATAATGCCAACAAACTCCCTGTTCAAATGCCATATAATATTATAGTAATTCATATGAACCAATAAACTCCACATCTCCAAGAATAATATATCATCTAACATTTTAAGAAATCATATCAACCAATAAATGTAACGTCTCCCCAAAATACTATACGATTGATAAACACCGTGACAAAACAGTTTGCAAGTCAAACTTAATTATTTACTTACGAATCACCGTCAGGAGAAATGAGTGGACGGTCATCTTCACTCCGTGACTGTGACTGAGTAGATGGTATAGCAGAATCGGGAACTGGTGGACTAGAAGGGACAGGCCCTGAGGTGGAGGCAGGTGTGCTAGTGTCTGACCCAACTATGTCTGGACTAGGATCCTCCATAACTCCTGGTAATCTAGGGGGCGGTGTACCATGTCCAGAACTATCCATGGCTGCAATATGAAAAAAAAAACAATGATAAAGTCAAAAAAAACAATGATAATGATTCTTTACACTATTACTTTTGTTTTAAGGTCTTTAGAAGATTTAGAAGATGTTGGAATGAAATTGGAAGAAATCGGGAATTTGAGGATGGATATTTAGAAGAATGGAGAAGTGGACGCGCAGGACAGTCAAGTGGACGCGCAAGGCCAGGAAGTGGACGCGTCCACCAAATTTCACGCGTCCACCCTCAGAAGTTGGACAGTAAAGTGGACGCGCAAGGCAAGGAAGTGGACGCGTCCACCAAATATCACGCGTCCACCCTCAGAAGTTGGACAGTAAAGTGGACGCGCAGGGAGACCAAGTGGATGCGCAAGGCAAGGAAGTGGACGCGCAAGGCAAATCTCACGCGTCCACTCTCAGAAGATTGAAGGTCAAGTGGACGCGTCTCATCTACTCAGGCGTCCACTTTGAAGACTCGGGCGTCCACTTTCCGAATTTAAAGTTTTAAGATTGTTTTAAGTAGTTTCTAATTAGGATTCTTGTATAACTATCCTAGGACCTTTTTCTAACTATATATAGGCCTTAATAGCTTAGTTTAGGGTGTAAACCCCTTGTTTTTTGTCTTTAAGTTTGACTTGTTTGCGTTATAGTAGCTCTCATACAAATCCTGTGGTGCCTTAGGAGGCACAAAGAGTACATCCTTGAACACAAATTACACAAAATGATCAGATCTAAGACAAAATTTTCCTACCTCACAAATCCTCTGAGGGGCATTAAAAGAAACATACCTTCGCTAGAGAGTGATAAAATTTAGTGTACTCTTCATCAGTGACCTCCTTTGGACTCCTCAACCAAATAGCCTTCACATCATTCAAAATCTCCCATTCATAAGTTGTCTCCCTCACCTTCTTTGTCTTGGGCTTTTCCTTATCTTCCTCTTTCTCTTCTTCTTCCCCCTCCTCTGAGGAGCTGCTCTAAGCTGATAGAAAATATGGTAAGGCAAAAAAATAAGTGATACTTTTCTTTATCCCCTACCATATTAGGGGTAAATAACAACAAAAGCAGAAGTCTTATTTCTTTCGAAAGTATCTTTATATTTTTCTTTCTTTTTTTTATTTTTAAAAAGAATGAAATATCATTTCTAAGCTATGGACTGCTTCATTTGCACCTCTAGGTACACTTGAAGTAGAAGTTAAATGATATTTTTTTACTGGAATTATATTTATGTGGCACAGAAGCAAGAAAGTAAAGCCCTCATATTTGATATTGAAGTTCATTGGGAAAAAGTTATATAAAGCATTAAGTAAAACAATTGAATAATTTCAATTCATTACAATGCAGGTAAAAGAAAAGGGGAAAAGATTGAATCTTCCAAGTTCATTGGGTTCCGGCAGCAGGGACGAGCTCGACGGTGGCAGCGACAGCAGCGAGGCAACGAGACGAGATTGACGGGCAGCGGCAACAGCGAGGCGACGAGATCGATGGGTAGAGGCAGCAACGGCGCGACAGTGAGGGACGATCAGAGGTAGCAGCGACGAAATGAGGAAGAACAGACAGTGAGTGGCTAGACAGAGAACAAAGGTGAGAAAGAAAAGAGGGGAAATGAGGAAGAAAGGAAAATTAGGGAAGATGCCCATTTTAAATTTATCTGCCTATTTTTATTATTTTTAAATAATTAAGTACATTTCCGTCGGGAATCCGTCGCCCATATTTATTAATTTTTAAAATTTTAACTTTCCGTCGGTAATCCGTCGATAATATTAATTAATTTTATAAATAATTAATCACAATTCCGTCGAAAATCCGTCGGGAATATTTATTAATTTTTAAAATAATAAAATCACATTTCCGTCTAGAATCCATCGCCAATATTTATTAATTTTTTAAAATTTTAACTTTCCGTCGGTAATCCGTCGATAATATTAATTAATTTTATAAATAAATACACTATTCCGTCGAAACTCTCCGTCGGGAATATTTATTAATTTTTAAATTAATAAAATCACATTTCCGTCGGGAATCCGTCGATTAGATTTATTAATTTTTTAAAATTTTAACTTTCCGTCGGTAATCCGTCGATAATATTAATTAATTTTATAAATAATTAATCACAATTCCGTCGAAAATCCGTCGGGAATATTTATTAATTTTTAAAATAATAAAATCACATTTCCGTCTAGAATCCGTCGCCAATATTTATTAATTTTTTAAAATTTTAACTTTCCGTCGGTAATCCGTCGATAATATTAATTAATTTTATAAATAAATACACTATTAATTTTTTAAATAATTAAATTTCCGTAGGGAATCTGTTTATGATACTGACACATTTAAGAATCAAAATAATTCTTTCAAAAAAACATTTTAAACAAAACCAATAAACATCCTAAAACAAGAGCATAAATTTTGATTTTTAAATAAGTTTCTTCTTTGTAAACATCTAAACACACTTTTAGATTATACATTTGATTAAAATTATATTTACATGTTATACACATTATATTTTATCGATATCTTGTTATTCGAGGTTAAAATATGCACATAAATAGAAATGTTTACTAACTTGATACCGAAATGTTAACATAATAAAAACATTAAGCTAAAGTAGTAAATATAATCGTACGAGATTTATGATAATTATTTCGCAAGATATATATCTACTAAATGAATCATTTATTTTCACAAAAATATTCGTTGTCTTCAAATTATATGAACAGTCCAAATGGATAACGCTCTTGCGCTCCATTTTGAAATTTCTATATATAATCGAATTTATAGTTTTTTCAATTTAATAGAATATAAGTCAAATAAATAAGGATTACAGTCATGTTATATTGTATATACCAAATTATAACAGTCATGTTGTCACACACAATCATATATACATATTGTATATACCAAATTAATTAATAAACTTTGAAAATTATATTTTTAACTATCATTGGTTTTTAAATGTTATAAGCCTAAATTGAGGTATTAATAAACTAACTGTATAAGAAATAATAAAAAACTACAATTATTTAGATTAGAGGGAAAAGCTTAGGAAAAAATATTTGTATTGGAGACGGATTACAGACGGATTTGCTACTGAATATTTTTCATTTTTCATATTTTTTTTTAAAAGGAAAAATGCAACATCCGTCGGCAATCGGTCTTTGATTATCAACTAATTATAGACGGAAATTGGACGAACATGACAAAAAAAATTAAAATTTTTTTAAATAATTTCCGTCGGAAATCCATCGCTAAATTGTGACGAATTGTAACTAATATATATTACATTTTAAATTTCAGTCGGAAATGCGTGGAAAATCTACCGATTAATTATCAACTAACACGTTTTAGTCGGAAAGTGGTCGAAAAATAGCAACTGATTTTAGACGTCCGGTCAAACGTACTTTCCGTCGGTATTCTGTCTAAGATCCGTCTCAAATTTCAGACCGAAATATCCGTCGGAAAATTGGGTCGAAAAAACATGATTTTCGTGTAGTGTAATAATAACAATAATAATATGATAATTTTATTTAAGCCTAAGACACTTTTTAGTTTTTATATTAAATTAAATATAAACATTCAATTTTATATAGTGAGAGTAGTGAAAATTTGCAAATTAAATCCCCAAACAATTTTCAATTCTTAGTATAGATCCTCAATCTTTATTTTTATTTTTATGGTCCCCAAACTATTTTTCCTCGCTAGCTTAGATTCTTCTGAGCTTTTTTTAGTTTTGGTCCCTTTTTTAAGGGAAAAATGGGAATTTTACTCTTTCCCTAAAAAAGCTCTACCGCATGACCCATGAGATATTTTTGAAGTTGTTGAAGTCGATATATCTAAAAGATGTGTTTCAGGATGTCTTGGAACTTAGACTCTTTAAGCATTTTAAATGTAAAAATAATTATTCAGTCCTTGCTTACAAAGAACATTTAGATTAAATTTAAAAATATTAAAATTTAGTTATACTTAATTGTATAAATTATATTTTGAGTATTTAAATTATTTATTATTATTTTCACTTATTAATTGTGCTTTATTGATAGTTTTCCCATAAATTATACAGTTTGAAATGAGCATGATAAGTCTCTAATCATATTTTGTCCATTTTGCCCCCTATGTGATTAAGTACAAGAATAACCAATTTTTTTTGTTAAAATCAAACTTATTTTGGAATTTAAACACAATTAAAGCCCAACAAGTTCAAAGAAATCAAATATAAAATGCATATATCAAACACCAAACAATAGTACCAAGCATTTTATGTTGCAATGTCGTTGTAATTGACCACTTACAACCACACCCCCCCCCCCCCCGGTTTTATGAGGAAATTTGGAGGTTGAAGGAAAATGAAATAGTTTCAAGACGGGGTATAAATCAATCAATTTCAATCCAGCAAACCACAACCGGTGAGCAACACATTTCTTCCTAGCAACGAACTCTTTCTGATTGAAGAGAAAGCTCACAGAATGTTATCAACTTTCATTGATCATCATCACCTAAATAACCAACCTTTGTGGATACTTTTGCCACTCTTTATTGGCTTACTCAGCACATTCAAGAACTTAATCCTTCTTCTTCAATGGATCTTCATCGCATTCTTCAGACCCTCAAAGAATCTGAAGAGATATGGTTCATGGGCTGTCATTACAGGACCAACAGATGGTATAGGCAAAGCCTTTGCTTTCCAACTAGCTCAAAAAGGCCTAAACTTGATTCTTGTTGGCAGAAACTTCCAGAAACTCAAACAAGTGTTTGATGATATTGGAAATGAATTTCCCTCCACACAGATCAAACTTGTTGTCATTGATTTCTCATCTGTTGATCAAAGTTATTGGGTTCAAGATCTTGAAGAGGCCATTAAAGGGTTAGATGTAGGAATCTTAATCAACAACGTTGGTGTTACATATCCAGCAGCAATGTTTTTCCATGAAGTAGAAGAACAAGTTTGGATGAATGTGCTGAGAGTGAATCTTATAGGCACTACTTTGGTTACAAAAGCTGTTCTACCACGAATGCTTAGAAAGAAGAAAGGTGCCATTGTAAATCTTGGCTCTGGAGCTTCCATAGTTGTACCTTCTCATCCTCTCTATGCAATTTATGCTGCTACTAAATCGTAAGTAAGCCATTTCCTTGCTAATTATGCCCCATCTTCGATGTTTTTGTGATTCCATATGCCATATATCATTTCTAAAATTCTTTAGTTATGAATACATTCCTTTTTCTTTTCTTTTCTTTTTTATCGAAATCCCTGGAATACATTCGCTTTTACTAATATCTCATTAATTATCAATTAATCAACTTTGCAGTAAGAGAGAGAGAGAGATAATGAAAAACCTATATTTAACATTGTATCCCAACAATTTTCGTGGTACCAGAAATAGACTGTTCGAACATGTGGTTTTTCCAGAACCATAAAAAGGACATTAAACATGCAGGAAAGTGTACTCTTCCTCATCTTTTTTTTCTTTAAAAGCTGCACACATACCCATTAATGAATTGATTAAGCTCTTTACCTACCCTGCCAATGTATTTATAATTTTATACTTCAAGTTAGGCCGTCCTTATCATTGATCATTTCTTTGGCCTTTCTACGAATATAAATAGATACACTTTATGCATGTTGTAGTTGCTTGGCTGAGGAGCTTAGATAGGATATATTGTATATATATATATATATATATACACGTAAAGTGACGTCTTTGCTTAATTTTTTATAGTTATGAATACATTCGTTTTTCCCTAATATATAGTTAATTATTATTAATAAATTACCTTTGCAATAAAGATCACCTCATCTTTAATTCTTTTCTTTTTCTCATTCTATCTTTTTATAAATAAAAACATTTGATGCATAGAATTAGTATATATTCCTTTTTTTTATTTTTTTATACTTCTCACAATTAAGAGATTTCCTTTTTTTTTTTACTTGTCAGATTGTGAAATAAAGGTAGCATTTATTACATATTTTATTCTATTTTACGCTTCTAACTAAAATTTACAAGAGCCTGATAAAAAAAATTGTAACTCTTATCCCATTTTATTCAATAGCATTTTGTCTTTTTTCCAGAAGGTAAATGAATTTTAGTATTTTGTTAAGGGACGAGAAAATACATTTTGCGATAATTAAGAAAATAGAAGAAAAAATTAACTCCGTAATAATTTTAAAAGAATAAATTCTCCTTTTTATTATGAATGAGATGAAGAAAAGGAAAAAGTAAAAGACACTCTATACGTCTAGAAATACAAGTAGTTAAATCAACTTTTACACAGACTAATGAACTTTCTTTGTTCAAAAAATGCCCTTAATTACTATGTATTCTAAATAAATAAGGTGAGATGAGATAAAAATAAATAAGGGTAATATTATAATTAAGTTAATGGTGAAATATTCATAAAATGACATATATTTTAATATAAGAAAAATTTATCGAAAGACTTATATTTTTAGGTGAAGAAAATAAGAAGTTTGTAAACAATAGAGAAATAGAGAAAGAGAGAGAGAAGATCTAACAAGGATGTATGGTGGAAGATCTAACAAGGATGTATGATAGAAGCTGTAAATGCACCCTTGATACATGGTGGAGACTGGACACTATATATTGGAGAAAAAAGAATTAGTTAAATACCGAGACAGAGTTTGAAAGATAGATTAGAGTTAATTTGATAATACAAAAATGCGATATTTAGCAATAATTAATGAAAACCTAATTATGCATATTGCATCCCAACAATTTTCATGGTACAAGAAATGGACGTGGGAGTTCCAAAATGCGTGGCAATACTGTTCAAACATGTGGTTTTTCCAGAACCATAATGTAAAAAGCAACATTAAACATGCAGGAAAGCGAGGACTCTCCTCATCTTTTATTCTTAAAATTAAAATTAAAAAGCTGCACACAGACCCATTGAATTTATTGAACTCTCACCAACCTAGCCAGCATATATATATATATATACTTCAGTTAGGCCGTCCCTATCATTAATCATTTCCGACGCCCCTGTACGAAATACCAGTAGGCAAGTGACAAAATGAAAGACACATGTCTGAAAGTAGAAATAAAGTCAGAAACCTTTTGTGTACATCAGGTCAGAAATGAACCAGTTTGTGAAAAAAGAAAAAAAAAAAAAACAAATGATGCTTATTTATTTGATGTGAGAGAAAGAGATAGATCAGTTACACAATTTTGTTGCATTTCATAATGCCATTAATGGTGTGCATTTACAGGTATGTTGATCAGCTGTCAAGAAGCTTATATGTTGAATACAAGCAATGGGGCATTGATGTACAATGTCAGGTGTGTGTGAACTAATTCATATATGCCTTACAATTTTACTCCAAAACCTCAAAATCCTAGGTGTATGTATATATTGAATTTTTTTAAAAAAAATATTTTATTTTTTAAGTGAAAAGATTTGGCAATACCACGGCTAAATTTGTATTGGGAATATAAAAAGTTTTTTTCCTTTTGGTTTTGAAATGAGAGTATTTTTTTTTGTATTTAGATGAGAATTAAAAGTTTGATATGATATTTTTTTAGTATGACATGATAATAGTATAAAGTATAATTAATAAATTGTTTGGGATTGTATATGTAATTAAAAATTATTCCATTCATTTAAAAATATAAGTTGTTGAATGATGAAACATTTAAAAAGATGAAACGTTTATTTACCAGGTGCCATTATATGTTTCAACAAAAATGGCGTCAAGAGTTGCAATGATAGAGAATTCATCTTTTTTCGTACCTTCAGCCCAAGATTATGTGGAAGCAGCTATTAGGCGATTAGGTTACGAAGCACGGTGTTCACCATGGTGGACGCATTCGATTCAATGGACTTTCGCCTCCATTTTGCCTGATGTTGTTCTTGATCAATGGCGTTTTTCCATTGGGATTCATAGAAGAAGGGCATCGCTATTCAGATCTTGTTATTAGTAGTTATCTTTAGTTTTCTTTTGAGTTGAAAACAGGTGCATTTGAATGAGATTTTTTCTTTCTTTCTTTCGTTTTTTAAATAAGAAAGATCTGTATTTGAATAATAATTTATTTTGGAAAAAAATTTTAAAATTTGATATGATTTTTTTTATTTACCTCATTGATAATATTATAAAATATATAGTTAATAAATGGTTAGAAAGTATGATCTTAATTAAAAAGTATTGAAAAATACTATCATTTAAGTAAATATTACGTAGAGTTTAGAGAATTTAAAATTTTGTTGTGAGAAAATTTTCAGGAGTAAAGAAAAAAGTATTTTTGAGGTGATGTCCAAATATAGACTACTATGATCATTTTCCTCATGACCGTTAATATATATATATATATATATATATATTATACTATCCTTTAACAGAATTTATTGTAATATTACTAATGCATATTTGACAAACAATCGAATATTCTGAAGATTATTCCAAACCTATTAAAATTTGGGGTTGCAACATGGTTGTTTGAGGCACATTACTACGACAGACGTGCGAGAGCCACAAGGACTCCACTATCACTAGTATTGGTCGTTATCTCCCTAAAAAAAAACATCATATTACCCACGCTAAAGTTTCGTTGACAATTTGACAAATTTCGTCTCTAATTCTTGTAGGTGATGTCTTTATCAACAAAAAATTTAATTGTTGAATATCAAGGCATGATGTTCTGTCGAATTTTATGTTACCGACAAGGAGTTAGCTTGCATGTAGAAGTTTTGTGCCACCCGGTCAAATGAGACATTTAAATTTATTTGCACAATAATAATATTTATACAATAACAGGATCACCACATTAACAACAACAATAATAATAAAAAAATAAAAAAACACATAATAGTAATAATAACAACAACAATAATAATAAAAGTGATACATAATAATAATAATAATAAAAGTAAGTAACAGAGAATGATAGCAATAACAATATTAATATTAATATTAATAATTAAAGTAACACCTTTAATAATAATAATGATAAAAACAATAACAATAATAACAGCAACACATGATAAAATAAAAATAATACCAATTTTTTTATTGTTGGGACTAGTTTTGTTATTATTATAATTATTATAATCATTAATAATCACAATAATAATAAAAGTGTGAGCTTGGTCTAATTGGACTTTAAGTTGATCTTGTACTCCTTCATTCTTTTAATAATAATAATAATAACAATAATATTAATTTTATTGTTATTGTTACTGATATTATCATTAATAATAGTAATAAACAAGTTTAAAATATATTGTTTTATAATAATATACAATATAGATTCAAATAAGATATTACTCATTACGTTTGGAATTGAATATACACGTTTGACTTTGATTAAAAATTAAGAAAGTTCATTGATTTTAATTAATTTATCAAATTATCATTGGTATTAATATAATGAATTGTGAGACTTGTGAGTTAGTGAGATGCAAATTTCTTAAATTAAGGTAGTAAATTATGAAGATCATTAGTTAATTATGTATAAATATCTTAAATAAAGAGGCTATTAATAGAACTTTGAATAAAAAATATTTTGTTTAAGAAAAGTAAATGATAGAGAGTAATTCAAATACTCTCAACGTTCAATATCATGAGCAAAGTCAATACCTTCTAAAGACCACATGAACATAGGAGAATGCACTTCATGAATATGAATAAGAAAGGAAAACTTGCTAAAATCATAGATTTCAATGTCTATAATTTGGAGATGGAAATGACTAGATCGTAGGGAGAAAAATCATTCGCTGTAAGTTGCTTTCATGGTGCACTACTCTGTAAGTTGCTCGAAGTATTTCAGAGTGATCATAGAAGGCATTCGAGATTCACGTTCCTCTATGCTTATTCAAATTGCCTCGTAGAGACGATTTGTTTGCTATATTCACAAAATGTCAAGTGTTGAAGAGATTTTAGCATAACGACACCAACAAAATAAGGAAAGATCATTGTAATCCATTAAATTGCAAAGTGTTATCTTTGAAATCAAGTGAGTACTAATAGATTCAGATTCATAGAATATGCCACTTTTATATGTCAAATTGAGAAAATAATTTGTTATGATGTGTTACTTTATTTTATGTCATTTGCATTATGACTTCAGTACACCCCAATATGTCAACACTTACAATTTACATATTAAAATTCTATTATTATTATTATTATTATAAAAAAATATAAAACTAAGGTAAATAAATATACACTAGAAGAAAATATGTCATAAACTTTTGACCAAGCACAATTTGGCATGAAAAGAGGTAGGTTATTTACCTCTTAAAATCATTTTGCTAGGAAACTAAATTCAGATTTTAGACCAAAAGTTGCTTTATAGGAAAGGCAGTGGAAATTTAAAGTTAATTTCTGACCAGACAAAATTTGGATAGGAAATTGAAAATTCTTTCTGATCGAGAAAGTAATTTTTTCAGAAAATTAATTAAAATTTTAATTTAATAAATTTTTACTCAAGCATTTTGCTTTCAGCCAAAGGTTCTTTTTTTCGACCAAAACAATATTCGGTAGGAACTTCAATTTATGTTTTAATTTCTAGAATAATTATTCTTTTTAACAAAGGATTTTTTTTTTCCGGATGGAGATAGAATTCCTTGGTTTAAGCTGAACGAAAGTGGAAATTAAAATAAAAGGATAAAAATTGAATTTTCCACGCTGAGATCATACAAGTCTCCATCTTATCTTCTGTCCTCGCATGGCATATGTGTGTATATATAGCTCAATCTTGGCTTCATCCTCACATATGTGTGTATATATTTATGTATCTATACTTTTATTATTAGAACACGATAACGACTTTTGAATATAAAAAGAAAATTTAGGGATGAAATTTATTTAAATTTACTTTTTTTTTTAAAAATAAATAACAATATATTTATATTTGACTAAATAGTCCTAGTTATGCTTGCATTTTTAAAAGAATTATTAATTTATCATATTGACAGAATTATAAATTTATATAAGGTAATTTCCTAAAAAATATTATTTGATTCATTTATTCAAATTATTAATTTTTTTAAGTGACTCAAAAATAAAATTATTATTTTAGAGAGATTATTAATTAATCGAATATTAATTTATAAAAATTTTAATGTATACTTTTTTATTGATCACATTTATATACACACTTACTTAATTACTTCTATATATTAAAACTCTATCGTTTAGTTTTAGATATTAATATTTTTAGACTTTCGCTAAAAAAAAAAAAAAATTAAAATGGGACCCTAGAACGCCTTATCTCGTCGTCATGCTTGATCCTACTATATAGGTGAATCGTAGAAACTAAGAGAAGTCGCATATCCACACGGATCTCCTTGTCTTTTCATCTTTTTAATCTTAAATAATGCCAAGAGGCGCTATTTACTATCCACTAAAAACAATCCATTTTCTAGGAAAGATCATAGAGTTATCAAGAGGCCTCTCTGTATTTGTAGTCAAAGATTCATCGACATATTTTCCTCAAAAAAGATTCATCGACATATATTTGTTACAGAAAGTCTTGAAAATTGGTGATGTTGAACTGGGTTTTCAACTGGATTAGCAAAAGAAGAGTGATTTAGGAATGGGGTCTTCGATAAAAGAGAATGGAATGGGAACAATTGAAAGAGAAATGTCAAATGAAGCAATCTTGTATGTTAATGGTGTTCGTCGAGTTTTGCCTGATGGATTGGCTCACTTGACTCTTCTTGAGTATCTCAGAGGTAACAATATCTTCTTGCAATTGATTCTTTAGTTTCTAAAGATAGTTGTGAAGATGTTCTGTTTTCATTTCTCACCCCAATAGTTGTGGAGATGCGCCTTTTTTTTTATTTTCCCCCCCACTTCAACTCCAATACTTGTGGAGATGCCATCGCCAAGCTAGTTTGCAAACTTCTACCGCTGCGCTTGTCGTGTTGGACTACTTTTGGATCCGTTGAAGTCTTTGTTCGAGAAGTAGCTATATGATAGGGCCCCTTTAAGATAAGGCCTCACTAAAGAAAGTTTTTTTGTGATGTGGCGAGGGGTTTAGCTAGATTGTACTTCTAGAGTGGTAGTGACATGATGAGGGAAGATTGGAGGAGGAAGAGGAAAGAAGGATGTGCATATTCTTGTCTAGCATTCACTCTGCCATTGATCTGAAACAGAAACTGTTTGATTTATGGTGTGAAATTTCAGTAGTCCGCAAGTTATCTATTAGCACGGTCATGTCATATTGTTCGGGGTTTGACAAGTTTGGTGCCCTTTTGTTAATGAGCTCCGCAAATGGACTAGATTTAGTTGGTCTGACTAAGAAAATAGGCTAAATGTGTAAATACCCTTGAGCTTCAGTTGTTAGTGATAGCATTATGGCTGTTAGTTTATATAATTATCCTTGTTAAGAAATCATTATCACTTTGTGCTTGAGTTCTACATATGTTTTTGAATTCTCTCTCTCTCTGAGGATAAGATGCCTTGAAGCTTCCTGTTCTCCTCCTTCCTCCTCTTGACCTTATTAGTTTCAGAATATTTTTTTGACTGTTTATTTTGCTAAATCTAATTGTATGTTCTTTTCAATGGTTTTATAGATGTAGGTTTGACAGGCACTAAGCTAGGGTGTGGTGAAGGAGGTTGCGGGGCTTGCACTGTGATGATTTCTTATTTTGATCAGAATTTGAAGAAATGTGTGTGAGTCCATCTTTCTCTATTCCCTCTCCCTTTTCTCCTCTGTTACTCTTCTAGACTTCAAAAATCCGTAATCATGCATTACTGTAATCGTAAAGACACTGTTCCTCCGTTTCATGCTCTTTTTTTATCTACTTGAATTTGATAATTTATTTTCTGAAAAAAGTAACAAAATATTTATGCTTGCATTTGGGGTTTCTGTCATTATTTTTTAGCTAGGATGTGGGAGCATTTAACAATGCTTGTCATTTGTTGGATGAAGAGTGTTTTGAACACAGACCGATGCTTCTTGTATAATCATATCAACTCTAACTTGATTTGGTAATTGATTAATGTAGTGACAAATCAAAATGACTATTTTAAAGTTTACAGAACTTGAACCTTTGTTTATTAGCTTATCTTACCTTGACTCCTTTGTGTATTATCTTTATTGTTCTCCTTGGCACCATCTTGTTCTATTGTGCAATTTCCCTGTAACGATATTACAAAGGGTTGATTATTTCGGTGATATAAATCTTAAATTAATAGACAAAAATGCTACTATGGAGTGTGTGAAATGCGATAGTTGTAGAGTCTAGTTCTTGCACCTTCTTGTCACTTTCTATACTTCATTTTGATCCTTGTTATTAAACAAGAGAATTGGTAGAATACTTGTATATTTCACTAAGATAATAGTACAAATATATATATATATATATATATACATTTCTGTAGAGACTAAATTAGGAAAGTAAATCAATCACTTACTCCAAAAATCACTCCTATAATCAAGCTTATTCTTATAATGAAGCTATTCCTAATTTACAACCTTAATTATACATTTACAACCTATAATCTCGTAATACTCCTCCCACAAGTTGGAGCATAGATATCGATCATGTCCAACTTGTTATAAATATATGAAACCTGAGCTCATTAATAACTTTAGTGAAATGGCTCCCAACTACTCGTCGGTCTTCACATATGTTGTAGAGATCAAGCCTTGCTAAATTTTCTCACGAATGAAATGACATTCTATCTCAATATGTTTAGTTTGTTAATAAAAATTTGGATTTAAGGTAATATGATTTGCAACTTGATTATTGCACCACAACTTCATTACTAATGAGACTTTTAGATCGACCTCAATCAAAAATTGAGAAACCTATATAACCTCCCATGAAGCACCTTGTGCCATTTCTCTGTACTCAGATTTTGCATTAGATCATGACACCATATGTTGCTTCTTACTTTTCCATAATATTAAATTACCCCTAATGAAGTCACGATAACCAGTTGTTGACCTTCGATCAATCTTGGAACCTGCCCAATTAGCTTCAAAAAAACACTCAATATCAATATTATTGTGACTATGATTCTGATACAATATTCCCATCCAAGAGCTCCTTTTGAGTAACCCAATATTTGTTCTAAATCTGCCCAACGTTGTCACGTTGTACTGTAGGAGAGGACATAATTGACTTGTAATACTGATTGGGTAAGGAATATTTGGACGAGTCATTGTGAGATAGTTAACTTTCTAACTAATCTTCTATACTGTTCAAGATTATCAAAAGCATCTCCCTCTTTTGTGATTTTTTAATTGAGAAATATTGGAGTACTACATAGTTTGACTTCCAATTTCCTAGTTTCTCTCAACTAAAAAGAGATAAGTTTTGGACATGTATCAGATAGATCTCGTCATCTAGAGTAGACCTGGTGAATAGGTGGTTTTGGCATATGTAGTTGTGAAGGTGGTGTAGGAGTTATGTTGTTGGTTTGACATATAGTCTCATAAGCCAAGAGGTCATCCTCCTCCTCTTCCTTTGCACAAGACAAAATTAGGAAAGAAGGGAATATGTTCTAAAAAGGTAACATCACTTGACACTAGATACTTATTAAGACTAGGGCAGTAGCACCTATACCCTTTTTGTAGACGAGAGTAGAATAGGAAAGCACACTTACAGACTTAGGATCTAATTTAGTGACCTGAGGATGGACATCACGAACAAAACAAGTACTACGAAAAATCCTAGGCTCAATAGGAAATAAGGATTTCTTAGGAAAAAGCACACTATAAGGGGTCTCACCATGAAGAACAGAAGAAGGCATGCGGTTAATTAGAAAACATGCAGTGGCAACAACATCAGCCCAAAATGATTTTAGGGCATTAATTTGGAATAAGAGAGCCCTAGCTATTTCAAGAAGATGTCAGCATTTTCTTTCAACCACACCATTTTGAGATGGTGCATCAACACAAGAGGATTGGTGAAGAATACCATTCTGAAGCATATATGTTTGAAAAATACTAGAAAAATATTCAGTGGCATTATCACTTCTCAGTGTACGTACAGTGACATTAAACTGTGTTTTAATTTGAGTACAAAAAGCATTAAAGTGTGTAAAAACTTCAAAACAATTTTTCATTAAATAGCCACATCATACGAGAAATCATCCAGAAAAGTGACAAAATACCTAAAACTAGTTTTAGATAAAACATGACATGAACCCCAAACATCTTAATGAACTATCTCAAAAGGAAGAATAGCTCTGTTATTGTTTCTAGCAGTAGAGGACAAACACTGATGATTTGCAAATTAGCATGACTCACAATCTAATGAGTTTATACTAGAAACTGAGGACACAACTTTTTCAAGTGAGACGGAGATGGGTGTCCTAACTGACAATGTGCTTCAAATGGGGACAAGACATTGGAGCAAGCATCTAACTTGGGAAGCTGGGTATCTAACCGATAGAGACCATTTGATTCATATCGTTTACCAATAATCTTCTTTGTCACAAGATTCAGTGATTTGGAAAGAATGAGATACAACAGTTAAGATCATGAGTAAGTTGTCTAACTGATATCAAATTGAATGAATGGTTTGGTGAATTTAATATAGAAAACAAGGGCAGCAATGGAGTTGGGTGAGCAGTGCTAGAACCAAGAATGGAAGAGGGAGAGCCATAATCTAAAGTACTAGTAGAAGGTCAGTGTGTTTCTGAAAAGTAGAGAGAAGGCTTGGATTACCCGTCATATGATTTGTGGCTCCAGAATCAATGACCCACTGGTTTGAGGAAGAAGGGAGGCAAACTTTTGGTTTACTTGAATCACTGATACATGTGACAGATTGAGATGAATCCTTCATTGCTTCTTGGCACTGAGTAAATTTAGCAAATTCTTCTGAGAGGGTGATACTTGACCGTGAAACAGAGAAGCGACACTGAAAATCCGATCGGAGAGAGATACGGTGAAAAGCGTGTTGTCAAACGCCGGTGGTGGATACCAATGGTCACTCAACAGGATGACCAAGAGTTTCTGCTCACTAGGGCAGAAAAGAAATATGAATCGAAATCACTGAAGAGAATACTGCTGCTCACTTGGGCAGAACCAAAGGAAACTGAAGCTGCTCACTTGGACTGCAAGAAAAGAAGCCAAAAAAGACTTGATTGAAACTGGAATAGGTGTCTCCTGCTCTGATACCATGTTATAAAACAAGAGATTTGGGAGAATACTTGTATATTTCACTAAGGGAATAGCACACATATATATACAGCTTTGTAGAAACTATAATCAAACTATTCCTAATTTACTGCCTTTAATTACACATTTACAGATAATAATCTCCTAAAAATCCTTTTTCCTCACTGTGAATATTTTATCTACACAGTAGTCTGAACCTCACAGTTATATAGTTTACACTTTTGTTTACGATTTTTTTGTTTTTGGAGCTTTGAGGCGCTTTTTGCATTATAATTTTATTATATAGTTCTTCCTATGCCATGCACTACATTTAATGCTTGGAGCATTATGTATTATACTCTGTTCTGGTGATATTATATGAGCCATACAAGTACCTCTTTATCCATGTGATACCATCCTCAACAATTTCATGCTCCTGTCAATTATGCCTTCAAATGTATCCATAATCTCAGGATATTTGTCTTTCTTTCATGTTATATTTTCAGGCACCACGCAATCAATGCATGCTTGACTCCTCTTTATTCAGTAGAAGGCATGCATGTAATTACTGTAGAGGGTGTTGGGAATCGGAGGCAAGGTTTGCATCCAATCCAGGTTATCATTCACTGTTATATTATTGAGTTCATTGAGAAAATGCTAACCCTAATAACTCAGTAATCTGAGGCATAACAGAGAAATGGTCTAAAATATCTGTAGTAAGTGAAAAATGCAAACTATTTGGGTGGCAAATAAAATGTTTTGATTGACTACTATTTTGCAGCCCCATCTGCTTTTCTTGATGTGCAAAAATATTCTGCAGGAATCCTTGGCATATTCTCATGGTTCACAATGTGGATTTTGCACTCCTGGTTTTGTCATGTCAATGTATGCCTTGTTACGATCATCTCCAGAACCACCCACTGAGGAGCAGATTGAAGAAAGCCTTGCTGGGAATTTGTGCCGATGCACAGGTTATAGACCAATTATTGATGCATTTCGAGTGTTTGCTAGAACAGATGACAGGTTATATACTAAGGCATCTTCAGAAGGTTTCAGTAGTGATGAGTCAATTTGCCCTTCCAGTGGTAGGCCATGTTCTTGTGGGTTGAAATCCAGAAGTAATCATGAGAAAACTCAATCAAGTTTGTGTTGTAGAGATATCTGTAGACCAGTCTCTTTCAGTGAGATAGATGGAGCAATATACACCAATAAAGAGCTAATCTTTCCCCCTGAGCTTTTGTTGAGGAAACCAACCTTTCTAAATTTGTCTGGACTAAACGGCCTTAAATGGTACAGGCCTTTGAAGCTTCAGCAGGTATTAGACCTTAAATCACGATATCCACATGCCAAATTGATTGTAGGTAACACTGAGGTTGGCATTGAAACGAGGCTCAAAAGGATTGAATATCCAGTTATGTTATCTGTGGCTCATATTCCTGAACTAAACCAATTAAATATAAAAGATGAAGGTCTGGAGATAGGTGCTTCTGTTAAACTTTCAGAGCTTATGAAAGTACTAGCAAAAGTTTCATCAGAGCGTGATCCATATGAAATTTCATCATGTACAGCCCTGATTCGGCAGATAAAATGGTTTGCTGGAACACAAATTAGGAATGTTGCATCTATTGGCGGGAATATCTGCACTGCAAGTCCAATATCAGACTTGAATCCTCTTTGGATGGCTGCAGGAGCAAAGTTCCGCATAATTGATTGCAAAGGAAATATTAGAACATGCCCAGCTGAAATTTTTTTTCTAGGTTATCGGAAGGTGGATCTGTCTGGTAATGAAATTCTACACTCAGTTCTTTTACCTTGGAATCATAAATTTGAGTTTGTGAAGGACTTTAAGCAAGCTCATCGCAGAGATGATGATATTGCTATTGTCAATGCTGGAATGCGTGCTTTGCTTGAAGAAAGGAATAACAAATGGGTAGTTTCAGATGCTTCAATTGTATATGGTGGCGTTGCCCCTGTTTCTCTTCCTGCAAATAAAACAAAAGAATTTTTGATAGGAAAGGAGTGGAATGACATGCTACTGCAAGACACCTTGAAAGTTCTTGAGGAGGACATTGTGCTGAAGGAAGATGCTCCAGGTGGAATGGTTGAGTTTAGGAAGTCTCTGATACTCAGTTTTTTCTTCAAATTTTTCTTGTGGGTTTCTCATCAAATGGATGGACAAACTTCCTTTCCCGAGAGCATTCCATCATCTCATCTCTCAGCTTTACAACCATTTCACCGGCCATCCATTTCGGGAACCCAGGACTTTGAAATTAAAAGGCATGGGACTTCTGTGGGATCTCCTGAAGTTCATCTTTCATCAAAACTTCAGGTAAGAGCTTGCTTCAACCCTACCCTGCCACCCCCTGCCCCAATACACACATGCTCCAAAAAAAAAAAAAAAAAACAGAAAAACTAGAAGAAGATAGAGCAAAGAAAACTAAAGATGTTGCTTGTATGATATTTCAAAATTTTCTTGGTTAAATCCTTTTTCAGCTTATATATGCATATTCACCTTATTGCAAGAGCAAGGAATTACAGCAGAATGATATCTGTTCCTGACCTGCTATCTAAGAGAAATTCTAATTTTCATTCTTAAAAGAAAAGCTTTCTGATGTCTTAGATTGTATGTTTTTTATTTTTCAGGTTACAGGAGAGGTGGAATATACTGATGATGTCCCAATCCCTCCAAACAGTTTACATGCTGCTCTGATACTGAGTAGGAAGCCTCATGCACGTATACTTTCGATCAATGACTCTGGAGCCAAGTCTTCACCTGGGTTAGCTGGAATTTTTTTTGCTAAAGACGTGCCAGGTCACAACATGGTTGGACCAGTTATTTCAGATGAGGAACTTTTTGCATCAGAATTTGTTACCTGTGTGGGCCAGGTAAGTTTGTTATTTTCTGTTCAGGTTTCTTATGTGTTTTTACAAGTGCTACATGAAAGATTAGAGTTCATGAACGAAAATTGAGCAATGTGCTTTGTCCACGTAGTTAAGTGCTTGATCTCGTTAAATATCCAACTGGTATAGTTGTTTGAGATCTAGAAGTGCTATTACTGCAAGGTAATCTTGACTATTATTGCTGCCTGTGGAGAACTTAATTTCCTATTGAGATGTAAGGGATCAAGGTCAACTAACGGCACATGAACAAGTAGATTGGAGAGTGCAAGTTCAAGAATTCTATAATTTGGAAAGAATCAGATGGCTTGCAGATTAATACTGAAAGGTGAAAGGAAACTACTAGTTAATTAACTGTCAGAGAGGCAATTGTTGAAAACCTGTCAGTATGGGGATTCCATACCATGGGACTGATTGTTGATTCTGGAGTCCTAAATTATCTATTGAAGTAGCCCCTTTATGGATTCATAACTCTGGCCTTGCTATTATTAATGATATAAAGTTAAAAACTGGTATCGGCTTATAATGGTGCACTGGACATCAGTGGATATAAATTACTCCTTAGAAGGTGCTGGAGACAAGAACAAATCTTATTGTTGCCCAGCAGAAATTGTATCATGAAATTCATTTTTTTAAGGATGTTCCAGAATTAATTTCTCTTGGTTTGTTGAAATGCTGATGCTTCTTGTAGCCATCAATTTACTTCATTGTATTGCCATGATTGCAGGTTATTGGAGTTGTTGTGGCTGATACACATGAAAATGCAAAACTTGCTGCAAGAAGGGTTCATGTTAACTACGAAGAATTGCCTGCGATTTTGTCAATACAGGATGCCCTTGAGTGTAATAGTTTCCATCCTAATACAGAAAAGCGCTTGAGAAAAGGAGATGTAGACCTCTGCTTTCAGTCAGGTCAGTGTGACAAGATCATTGAGGGTAAAGTACAAGTAGGAGGCCAGGAACACTTCTACTTGGAGCCAAACAGCAGTTTAGTATGGACAGTGGATAATGGCAATGAGATTCATATGATCTCATCTACACAAGTATGTAACTTTCACCTGACTTGGTTATATTCTACATTAGTGTCATAGTCTTATGTTAACAGTCAATTGTCAACTCTTACACAAGGTTGATCTCTGTGGGTCCCTCTGAAATTCAAAAGTGACAAATCTGACATTTGTTTAAAATATTTCTTCTATTACTTTCCTTGATCTATATTAATTTAATGGGAAACCATTTGGGAGTTTCTGTTGAATGCTAGTGGTTTTTAAATATGTGATGGTGGCTGAAGGATTTGCAGAAAACTGATTTTTCATATGCATAATTTTGAGCCATTGCCAAATCAAAATTGCCCATTCTGATATATATAACAATACCAAATCCAAGGTTGGATCCAAGTATATAGGTGCTTATACATCTGAATAAAAGTAAAAATTTGCATCATCATAAACTCAATTTCAAAACAATTTAATAATCCTTTTTGTTCTTGCAAGTAGTGCTTTTATGATGGCTGGAGAATGATTGTTTAATTTCTGTTCTATCATTTTGGTGGATTTGTCAGAAGGGAAACTCTGCTTGTCTTGCTGCATTATATTCTGCCGTACTATTTTGACATCTATCTGATGTGTGGACCATGAAGTTTGAGTCTCTTCTCTCAATTTTAGAATCTGCCTGGATGTCCTACAATGCAGTTAGACATTTCCTTGTAATCAGAAATTTCTGATCGTATAAATTTTCTTATAGGATACTAAAAAGGTTGTCCTTTATCAAGTAGGCCATGAAGGTCATGTATTTAGAAATGCTGGCTTTTTGAAGAGCGCTTATCTGATTGTATGTAAGCAAAATAATGATGTTCGACAAGTCTTAAGTAGCTGTCTTCTTTTTGGTTATTTATACAGGCTTCGGTGTTGTGATAGACAGTTGACCAATAAGGTGATTTGGACACAAACAATTGATTCTTTGGTTACTCAGACTTGCATTTTTAGGCAAAGAGTGAGTGAATTCACTATAGGGTTAATATTTTGCTTTTCTATGTCTGAAATTCAGCATTTTGCCAAAATTTGATTACATGGACAAATAGATATCTAGGCTGGGAATTAAATATTAGGAATCTTCTCCATTACTTGCCAATAATCACCTTTCTGGGAAACACAAGAATCTTCAAAGCCACCTACAGAAAAATACTCTGATCATTTTGATCCTTTTTGTTAAATAACATCACAGACCTTGTTTTTGCAGTAGTCACCTTCATGTTATTTCTGTAGTTTTAGTATTATGCTTGCTTCATAATTCGTTTCAGAAGATATCTTTCACATAGTTCCCTTTTAATTTTCTTTAGGCTTCTTTCTGTTGGTGAAGTTTGTCTTATCTCTCGTGTTAACTGGAAGTTCTGTTTTTTAGGCACCTCAAAAGCATCAGAAATATGTTGCTCATGTTCTGGGCCTTCCAATGTCAAAAGTTGTCTGCAAGACAAAAAGAATTGGAGGTGGATTTGGAGGGAAAGAGACAAGGTCAGCTTCTTTTGCAGCTGTGGCGGCTGTTCCGTCATATCTCTTGAATCGTCCTGTAAAAATTACATTGGACCGGGATATCGACATGATGATTACTGGTCAACGCCATAGCTTCCTTGGAAAGTACAAGGTGTTTTTTTTTGTTATCTGTCAAGTTCAATCATTATCTTGATTCTATGCCATCTAATCTCAAGAGTTATAATAGATCTATTCAAGAAATATTTTTGAGTCATATTACGCAAGATAAATCTTGTTTTGTGCCTTATTTTTTTCCTTTCATTTTTATTTACAATGCATAAATTTAACATCTCTTGATAAGTACTGCAGATGAAGACTATAGATCTTTTAGGAAAAAGATAGGCATGAGATCAGATTTCAGGGGCTGGATTACTTAAAGCACCACTCCTGTGAATAAATGAGATTATCCTTTACCTTTCATTTCTGGAATTTGCCCGAGTTTATGTCTTTCTTATAGTTCTTTCAATATGTAATTCTTATCATGGTCAATAGATAAGAGTGAGCAACTAGTTTGCACATTTTTTACCTATGATGATCCATTCTTAGTGAGTCTACATGTTTTGCTATTTGTTACCCACTGTTTATTTATACCTACCACAAATAAATTGTTCATGTAGTAGGTGGAAACCTCTTGATGGCTTTCTGATAGAATCTTCGTAGGGTCTTGAAAGAAGAGAACATGCTATAGAAGATGAATCTAGTTATATTTCAGTTTCAAACCACATCTTGAAGACAACTCATAAGTTGTTTTGCCAATCCTGTCCAAAATTTTTCTAGGTTGGTTTTACGAATGATGGGAAAGTTCTTGCATTGGATCTTCAAATATTCAATAATGGTGGCAATTCACTTGATCTATCCCTTGCTGTACTTGAACGAGCTATGTTCCATTCTGATAATGTTTATGAGATACCGAATGTCAGAATTAAGGGAAGGGTTTGCTTCACCAATATCCCTAGTAACACTGCTTTTCGAGGATTTGGTGGTCCACAAGGCATGCTTATTGCTGAAAATTGGATTCAGAGAATAGCCATGGAAGTGAAAAAAAGCCCAGAAGAAATTAGGGTTAGTGTTTGGAGGTTGATGAAAGTTGTTTTATTTCAGAAGAGAAATAGAAAGTGATTGCTTCATGTTGCTGCTGCTGTCCTTGACTGAATAATATGTTTCTTTACAGGAAATCAATTTTCTAACTGAAGGATCAGTATTACATTATGGTCAAAAAATTGAAAACTTCACATTGGAACGGCTATGGAATGAGTTGAAGGCATCTTCTGACTTTGCTAACGTTTGCAAGCAAGTTGAGGACTTCAATCTTCATAATAGATGGAAGAAGCGTGGAATTGCAATGATCCCTACCAAATTTGGCATTTCTTTTACTGCAAAATTTATGAACCAGGTACTTTCAGTCACAGATGGTACATTTTTTCCAATCATTTATTGTTTCAGTGGCTGAAAGTTAACCTTAAAAAATTAAATCTGGTTGCACAAAAATATTGAAGCTTCTGACATTTTTTATCCTATTCTCTAAGTCAATTTTTTTATTTATAATTTTTTATATATTTTCTAAAGTACATTCTATTGTCACCCTTAAATAACTGGTAAGGTACATCTATTTTTTCTTTGAAATATTGCTACTTCTAGCTTATGTTGTGGACAGAAAATTGAGAAGGGAAACTCCCATGGATAAGAACTTGATTCTGGATAGCTGGAGATGCTTTTAGCCTTTTACTGCCAATGTTGTCCTTGTTTGGTCTCGATGATTTCTTAGGAATTAGGAGCATCTTTTGTCTATGATCTTTCGTTATAATTGTTATATTCTCCCTCCCTTTTCCTCTTCCATTTCATACATAAGGAATTGCTTCAAATGATTTATGAACTGTAAACATCTGCTGAATGGCTGTAGGCAGGCGCTTTGGTTCAAGTGTACACTGACGGAACTGTATTAGTCACACATGGAGGTGTCGAAATGGGGCAAGGTTTGCATACGAAGGTCGCTCAAATTGCTGCTTCTTCCTTCAATATTCCTCTTACTTCTGTATTCATCTCTGAGACAAGTACTGACAAGGTATTGTATGAGAATTAGAAACCTGTAATTTCTTGCGAAAATATTGAATTGGCAATTTGAGTAAAGCTGCCTTTTGATTATATTTTCTATCATGGTCCAATAAACTTTTACTATAATTAACTCAAAGCAGTATTTTTAAATGTGGCCATTGGGTAATAATTGACTAGAGAGCAGTAACTGAGGATGAGTTGCATTTTCAAGATAACACGATATCTGCTTAAAAGAGCTCACCCGGGGGGGGGGGGGTAGATGATATTCTACTGTGTTGGTTGGATTTCTGCTATGATTCTTTGGCTTTTTGTGCTTCTGTGTTGTTAGAGAGTGATATTATAATATATCTGAAATATGTACCACCATCTTCTCGATGGAGGATGAAAGATGATGAATGAAACGAGCTCAAGTGGTAAACTGCTTGCAGACAGCATCTTTCTTAAAGAGCCAATTCCCTTTAATATCATTAATAGGAGTAAAGGTTACCAAGGAGATAGCAAGTCTAGATTAAGAATCATTACTCTGATATGCTAGTGTATCCATGTATTGTATACTTGATAGATAGCGTAAAAACATGTAATAGTGTTCAGATGTGTTTGGTTCATATGTGTTATTGAATCATCAAAACTTTTCAATAATGGACTTAATTTGCTATGTTATCAATCATTTTGTGTACAATTTGTTTCAAGTATGTAGATCTGGGGAAGGAATAGAGAAGGAATGTATTTTTTCTGTCGCATATTTGGATTGAGGGAAAGGAGACGAGAGGGACATTGAGTAGTTAGAGAGAGAGATAAGTGAGGAGTGGGGTGGGGAGGATTAAGTATTTATCATGTCTGGTTAGTTAGTGGCAGAGTAGGGAGAGATAAGTTACTAATTCACATTTGTTTTCAGTTGAGTGTAAATGTTTTTAAGATGATGGCGTTTTAGTTGGTACCAAATTTCATTGAACTTGGTCTCCTTTTCTTCTAATTTTGTGCACTTATGGAAGGAACCAAGCTGAACCTTTTTAACTATACTCAATTCCTTCATTTCCCTCCCTTCCTTCCCTTTCCTTCCTCTCCTCAAGAATCCTTGAAATGCCTATATCTGCTGTCTCTTTTGTTACCGTTCAACTCCTTGAATCCAAATATATTGCTAACTCGAAATCCACTAAGATTTTACAACTTGGATATTGTGTTCAATTAGAGAACAAAGAGAAATGGATCTTGTGTAATTTCATATGAACACTATGGTTGCATATATATATATATATATATACATGAGGACAAACTCCATAAAATATAGAAACATATTTCCTAATGTATGATAGAATGTATGATAAACATTCTCCCTCAAGTTGGAGCATAGATGTTAATCATGCTCAATTTGTTATTGTAACCTCTCTTGTTTGAATTAGTAATAAATGCTAAAAAACAAGTAATAAAGTATATTGGAGATTTGAAACCCTAATTATTCAAATAACTTTTCTAAATTTCAATCAGTTTTCCCAAATCATAAAAGCCCTAATTGAAATAGTAACGCCTCAAGTTAGTCAAAAACAACAAACTTTAAATTGTTCAATAATAAAAATAATTCCTGAAATCATAAAATGAAATTTCTTAGTTGGCTATACTCCTTTTCGCAGCGCACTATTCATCATCCTGAGAAACATATTAGAAAATGTAGAATGAGTACAAAGTACTTAGTGAGAACATGTATATGTCCAAATTAAACATTAAATGTACAAACATATATATGCACATTAAATATTCTTTCAAAAATATTTTCCTTTCCCATTTAGGGCATCAATCCTTGTAGTTTGGACCGAAGTCCCCTTTCCTAAATGTGGACCAAAGTCCCATTGCCATAATAGAACATGATATAAACATATGAAAACATTCAAACATATATCGTGTAAGCGCATAGAACATTTAACATGAACACAAAGTTTAAAAAGTAAAGTAAAGATATTCTCACCTCAACAATTGGAGATAAATGTGAAAGTGTGGAGAACATCTTATGAAATCTAGCCTTTCGTTTCCTCTATCTCCTACAATATGAATAATCCTTGTTAACTTCTAAATAAATTTCTACGATTGAAATAAAGAGTAGAAATAGGAATTTGAAGTGATTTGGAAGGCCTAGAAGCCTTTGGGGTCAAACTGTAATTTTATAAAAGTTTAGGGGTTAAATTGTAAATTTTTAAAAATTTGAAATTAAAGTAAATATGAAAATTTTATGAAATAATTGAGTAAATAAGTAAATAAAATAAAAGGTAAATTTGAATTTAACTTAATATGAAACTTCTAAAAGTTTAGGGGTAAAAATGAAAATTCTATAAACTTTGGGATCATGTAATTTCAGAAAATTCGAAATTACAGTAGATCTGGATTTTTCTGGAATATTGGAGTTGAGATTAGGATTTCTAAAACCTGAGAGACTAAATTGAAGATTCTAGAAAATAAAAATTGAATACAAAACTTTTGAAAAATTACAAAATAACTCAAAGCACTATAATAACCCCAAAACTCTAATTTCTTCCCTTAGTTTCTTTCTTCTTTCTCATGGCAGCCCCTTCTATTCCAAAATTAAACAAAAACACATACACCCAACATACCTTAAGTAGTAGAGAGGAAGAGAGTAGGGAAGATGGTGGATGCCTAAAGCACCGGTGGCTGACCGGAGTTGCAGCGATGGTGGTGGAGGTGGCTGGAATTTTTAAACAGAGAGAGGGAGAGAGAGAGAGCCTGAGAGAGTTTTTTCTTCTTCTTACCTTGATGAATGAAGCAGATTGGTGTGAAGAACTCTTCTCAATACTAAGGTATTTATAGGTGAATTTAGAGCTTAAATTAGTATAACTTAGGTTGTAAAGATGAAGAAGAACATGGGGGATGATGGTTATACATGTGCTATGTTGTGATTTATTAAGAATGTGTAGTGTGAAGTGGTGTGAAGATGTTTCTTTTTTAGGCTGTCACAGTTACAAAGATAATCCACCTTAATCCACCAATAGTGGATCTCTGATCTTCTTTACACCCTACCGAATCAGCATCTAAAAAACATTAAATCTTAGTATGACCATGATCATCATACAAAATTTCAAGTCCAAGTGCTCCTTTTATGTAATACAAAATTTGTTCCACTTCCTTCAATTGGAGATACATTTACTGACTTACCATACTAACGGAGTAAGCAATATTTGGACGAGTGACAGTAAAATAGTTTAACTTTTCAACTAATCTCTCTATATCTCTCGAGTGACATTAGGAACATTTAGTTCAACTTTCCTATTTCAGATAGTAAGTTAAGCACATACTTTATTTGAGACAAGAAGATTCCTTTCTTACTTCTATTCACTTAACTCCTAAAAAGTACCTTTAACTCCCAAATCTTTAGTATGAAACTGAGTGTGAAATCCTTGTAGAATCATTACTAGTGTGTACAATATCATCCACATATACAACTAATAGAATAATGCCTCTACTAGATCTTTTGTAGAAAACAGAGTGAGTTGACTTATTATGCCAAATTTCTCTCAACAAACTTAGAACATTAAGTAACTAGAAATTTCTGGTTTCTCAAACTCAATAAAGAAGTGTAAGAAGCTTTGATACCATGTGTTCAATCAAAGAGCAAAGAGAGAAATGAATCTTGTATAATTTCATATGAACAATATGGTTGCATAAAACATGTTTCCTAATCTATGTTAGGTTATCTAACACCTAATTTATGTTAGGTTGTCTAACAATATCAAAAGGATTTGGATTCTATGGCCTTAAAATTGTTTAAGGATGAGAAAAAGAATCTTAAAGTGACAACAACCTGTGATTGATTTATAATTTTCTGAATGTAACACCTAAGTCGTTGATGATTTGACTAAAAATTGGAAATCCAAAGAAGAAATAGATGCATTTGTATAAAATGCTTTAATAGAATCACACCTTTGAGTAGGTTGAAATTCTAGGTTTGTCTTATTTCTGCTGGAAGTGAGTGAATTAACAAAATCTTTTTTTTCTGTTCTTGGAGAAGTATAATTGAAATTGAGACGTCATTCACTTGGTATTCTGATGTCCTTCTGTTCTCTCTCCGCCAGATTTCCTATCTCTACAATCTTTGTGTACCAATCCTTTATAAGATTCTAGAAATTGGTTCTGTTGTTTGAGTAAGATTATCAAATTTTGTTTGGGTTGTATTTACTTCTCTGTGCCTACATGCATGTATTTCCTCAATGTATCTTTTACTAAATTTTCCATTGCTTCAGGTTCCTAATGCTTCTCCTACGGCAGCTTCTGCAAGTTCTGATATATATGGTGCAGCAGTTCTAGATGCTTGTGAGCAAATAAAAGCAAGAATGGAGCCTATAGCATCAAGCCAAAATTATAGCTCATTTGCAGAGGTACGTACTGTATTATAATATGCAACTCTCCATCTCCCCGCCCCCCCTTTCCCCACCCCCAAATTTCCCTTCTAACAGTAAAAAATCTTTACATATTGTGCAACTTTTGATGAAGTTGGTAAAATTTGTTTTGAACAAGAGATAATTTGTTACTGCTGTAACACATTATAGTCAGTTCTAAGTTACAGTTCTTAGGAAGCATGTCAGTGGCAGGTCGAAGGCTGTGTCAGTCTAGAATCTCAAAGACCTGGCATGCAACACTAGAGAAGCCTTGTTGACTTCAAGGCAGGCATTGTTTTAGTCAGCAAATAATTATGCCTGTGATGGAAGGGGGCTTTTGGAGAATTAGATGATCAATGCATTCGTAATGGCATGTACAGGTTTGGGATTTTATGGTCTTTGCTTATGTGGATTGTTCACCATGCTAGGGCTCTAGACTGATTTGTAGGTCTCGTACTCCAAAATCATGTATGTTGTAAGCTCATGTTGTCTAGTCCACTGGATAGGGCCTGATGAAGCTTATCCCAAGTTGGGCTTTGTTGGTCTGCGAAACAAGCAAAAAAAGCCTAGATTAGACATTGGGAGTATCCATGTTGGGTTTTCTTGGGTTTTGCTGTCCAGTTGTTCTGTTGTTTCTGATACTGCAAAGTTGTTTCTAGTAGGCTCTTCATGGTCTTTAAATGTGCTTGTGAAGCTTAAAAGTAGGTTAGACTCTCTTGGTTATAGATCTTTAACAGAATGCAGAAACTAGACATGCCTAAATCCCCTGTGCTACTTTAATTTCCTAGGCTGAATAGTTTAGTGGAAATTTTTTTCTCTTTTTCTTAATAAAATATTGCTCTGCTAGGTGAAATATGATTCAGGACTACAGTTTAGAAAAGAAATAATATTAGTGGTCAGATCCTGCTGTCTTTTCCTTGACATCTTTAGAAATGCGATGAAATGAATCCTCTTGTATTTGACTATATGTGTTGTAGAATGCTCATGTTAAATGCTTTTCTGTTCTTCTAATAGTCTCCTTGAGTTACCTTCTACATATTATTATCGGAAAGTTAGCATCAAAGGCAATTAAAGATTGTTCTAGAAAGTTCATAGCATATTTCTCGACTTAGCATGGTCTTAACAAAGGGAAATTAATCCGTTCTGTTATTATTTTAACTTAAATCTAAATCTTTGCACATCTTATGATACCAATATTAGTTAGCATGTGTAACCCCATAATCTCCAGGTCTGATGCTTCCTATAGTATTCCTATATAGGAAAAAATGAAGGATACTTCAAATTGCATGTCATCTATCCCACTTTTAAGCATTTTAATCAAGTAGCAGATAGTGTTGCAAATTTGGGGTGTGACTCTACTTGTTCATTTACATAGTTGGCTATCGTTCAACTGCTGGGACATATATGAATTTGCTTGTTGGGTTGCATTTCTTTTCCTTCAATTCACTGCAAATAGAAATCTAGCTAGTTTGTGTGATATGGATCTGCATGTGCTTCCTTTTGGGGCAGGGATTTATGCCCTTCTCATTGTATCCTTTTCTCAATCTCAATAAGCGGGGATACTTTCAGGAAAAAAGGTTAAAAATAAACATCTTTTAATTCCTTTGATAAAAGAAATAGAGGGAAAAGAGCATGAAAAAGTAGATTCTCTTAGAATTAGCATTACAAATTTTTCTGATTAGACAGATCATTTGTGTATCAATATTTCTCAGCTTACTAGTGCCTGCCATATGGAGCGGATAGATCTTTCTGCTCATGGATTTTATGCTACACCTGATATTGGCTTTGACTGGGAAACTGGCAAAGGGAATATATTCAAGTATTTCACCTACGGGGCTGCATTTGCTGAAGTTGAAATTGACACATTAACGGGAGATTTCCACACAAGGCGAGCAGATGTGTCCTTGGATCTTGGCTTTTCTATCAATCCAGCTATTGATGTTGGACAGGTTGATCCTTTGCCCCACTCTATCTTCTGCTTAGCATCTGGATTAAGTTTCATAATATGTTTAATTGTAGCTCCCCAACACCATTATATGCACAGCAATAATAATGTTGCACGGACCTATCTATTGGCTTCCTTCAATTTTTCTTTTTTTCATCTACATTGAGAAAAGAACGGAGAGTTAAAGCCACAGGAACTTACCCTTAAAAGCTTTTTCTATGAGGATCAACATATAAGAAAACCACTAGGAGAAATTTTCGACATACTAAAACCTCGTAAAAGATGATGAAGTTCATGGAGGAACTTTCAGACAATCTTGATTACTGTGTGCTGGCAACTCCTCTTTTCTAGATGCTTCGAAAATAATGACCAATTTTCCCTCTGAAAGTTAACATTGTACTATTACCTTTTCCATATTATCATGCTTTCGACTCCCAGGCCAATGGAGAATGTTGATAAATCATCTACCCGCCCCAGTGATGAAGGCTAATTGTCATAAAGGGCCAACAGCTTCTTTTTTTTTTAAGGTAGAGAGCTCAGCAGCGGCATTAATCTTAAAAACTATTTTAATGAATTGACTTCATGAAATGCAGATTGAAGGAGCATTTGTTCAAGGCCTTGGATGGGTGGCCTTGGAAGAATTAAAATGGGGAGATACAGCACACAAGTGGATCCCGCCTGGCTGCTTATTCACTTGTGGTCCTGGAAATTATAAAATTCCTTCTGTTAATGATGTTCCCTTGAAATTCAGTGTTTCCCTTTTGAAGGTAAAACTACCCCTTGCTAGTACCAAAGAATGTTGGACATCCTGTTTTAAGAAATTGTGACACTAATTTTCCTGGTAAATGAAGAGGATATCCTTGAATTGACTATTCAACCCTAGGATTATACAATGCATACTGGATATAAATGTGAATATCCAACAAATAAAGTGGCTTTTAAAAGTTTGCCGGAAGAATGTAAACAATCTATACATAGTCTTTTGTTTCTATTCTTTTTACTCAAATATTATCCTTAGTAAAGAAACAAACAAACGCTTTCAATATCTTCCCAGCTTTAATTGCACAAATGAGCGGCCCATATGTCTTGTTAGAGATTAGATTACCAAATTAGCTTGGTGTCTGTGGCAATGTGTTTCAATGGGAGATCAATGCCTGCAAAAGTACCCAAGATTTATTAGTAAATAGGTCCGTACATTTATACTGTTGATTGTACAGTTCCTAGTATCTTATTGGCTCTATATATTGTCTGTGTAAAGTCAGTTTCGACTGAGGATATGAAAATTATTCAAGTCAGCTCAATATTAAAAAATGGAAAAATCAATAGCAATGGATATGGTTTTCTCTACAAATTGAGAGGATTCTTGAATTTTTCATTTTGTCATTTAGTTTGTTTTAAGACACTTATTTTTCCTGTATGTAGGGTGCTCCAAATGACAAAGCCATCCATTCATCTAAAGCTGTGGGAGAGCCTCCATTCTTCCTTGCCTCAGCTGTTTTCTTTGCCATCAAAGATGCAATTATCTCTGCTAGAGCAGAAGTAGGCTGCCATGGTTGGTTTCCTCTTGATAATCCTGCAACACCTGAAAGAATTCGGATGGCTTGCATAGATGAATTCACTAAGCCATTTGTGGGATCTGATTTCCGCGCAAAGCTTAGCATATAATAAATACATCATTATTTGCTTTGTTTTATGACAAAATGCATGATTGTACATACTTATTACACTGAATAATTTATTCAAAAGAAAATGAATGAACTCCAGAAAAAAGATAGAAGGAGAAAATGAATGAAAATAAACCAGTTTAGCTAAATTTTTTTATATTGCCTGTCTTTAAAAGTGTCTTATTGAATTAAGTTTCCATTGTGAAACACTTCCGAGCATTTTGTCATGCAAAATGTAAGTGACAATTTTTCTTGCTAGTTGAAACTTGTTGCCCTAAATTTCCCTTTCCCGCACTTCTCCATGGCAGCTACTATAATAGTTGGATTAAATTAAGATATCAATATCCTTGAGAGAAAATTAGGATGCAATATATATACACATGCACTAGTAATATATATTTCAAATGATAAATGGTTGCTTTATTCATTAATAGACGCAGAGTACATCATAATAATGCAGAGGCCAAGGCCTTAGAATTCATCTGCTTCATAGCAGGAATATTCACTCACTAATGCATTTAGCAATTGAGAAAACAAAGAAAGTCTAATAAAACTAAGGGAATCATTATTTATTGATTACTGGCATCACAAGGCCTAGTTAGATGGTGGACTGGTAAGTGGCACCTTTAGGTCATTAGCCTTGTTAGGCAAAGGTGGAACTGGAATGCCTGGCATTGGTGGCATTTTGGCAACGGCTGGCAATGTGGGCACTGGTGGGGGAAGGCCAGGAAACTTAGTGATCGGTGGCGGTAGAGTAGGCAATGCTCGTACTGGAGGAGGTGGAAGTCTTCTGCAACTCCCAATTCTTGGTAGAAACCTGGGACATCTAAGGAGGCCTAGATATTGGAGAGAGTAGTTTCCATCTCCGGTGGTGGAAGTTTCCGGTAGCAGGCGACTCGCCTGAGTCACATGGAGACTTGACTCTGATAGTGCCAAGATCAAAGAAAGAATAAGGCAAGTGTTGAATGAGGGGGCCATAGTAATGTAGGTTGATTTTTGTTGTGAACTTTTGGGATGAAGGAAATGGATTTCATGATCTTATTTATAGGGAGAAACTTAGGCATAGATATTATCAATAAGACAGGTGAGGAGAACCATACCTTCTTAATAAATTATGGTAGTAGAATTTCAAAATTCACCAAACAAATCCACTGGTAATTAATGTTCCAACACATGCCATGTAACAATACATCTGTATAAGAAGCCATGAACCCTGTCTGGCTACTAATGTAGAAAACGAAGTATTTTAAACGTAAGGATAATTGACAACATGAGTTGCGGGCTCAAGTGGAAAGATACTTGGAGTACCGATGAAATCTTGTTCCAATTGCATTAATCATGTTAAAATGAACATGAAATTAGATGAAATAAGTACTTTCTCGTTTGGAATTGAATATCTACATTTGACTATTTAAACTTAAAAAAATTATCGTCTTACTTTTATTTTCATTATACTATTCTAACTAAAGCATGACTCTGTCCAATTCAATTGATCATTCTACTCATTTACAAGTTTCCCTCTAATTATACAATTGATCGTTATACTCAATTACAACTTTCTCTCTAATTAACAGTGCACATGATCATTTACTTAAGAGATAAAAAAGTCTTCTACTTTTATTATGCACGTATTTACAGTCTTAATTAGAAGAGCTGTGAGGATATTACACACAGAGGAAATAAATTTCAACAATATATATATATATATATATATATTTATAGAAGCAATACTATAATAAGAATTCAATTATATTTTCTCATAAGAAACTTATAATGTTTCTGTTGAGCCATGTCCGCACGCGGACAAATTTAACTAGTTAAGATTTTGTTTTTCAATTGATGATTTGATCTTTTCCGTCTAAAATTGAAGTACAAAATATGATGGAGAACAGGACCAAGCCATGTAATTAATCAAATAAAACTGAATCTATATATCTAACTGTTTCTAAGACATGAGCAAACGGCTCTCATGTATCTTAATTTATTTTATTTTATTTTTAGGAAAAAATATGTATAGCATTAATAAGATAAATCGGTTAGAATAATCGAGAGTATAATATATTTACTATCAGACAAAAATTTAATGGAGCGAGTTCAAATTTCACATAGAATTTGATAATTTACTTGCAAGCTCAACATTATCATAAATTGAATATATACATTTCTATTTCAAAATTAAATATCTATTTTTAAAAAAATATAAATATATTTTTTATTTAAAATTTCACTAACAATTCTTTTAATTTAAATTTTTTACATCGTGTAAACTCATTGCTCACACAATTAACTATATTAATAATAAGGATATTATGACAATTTTCTCAAATCAATTTTTTTTCTAAATTCTTATAATAAATTATGAAATAATAATTAAACGAAAAAGAACTGATTGCTTTTCGCCCAGTGTTAATTTGCTTCGACTCGATTACGCCCAACCCAAAAGTTCAATGAAAAGCTGATATTCACATAACCAAATTCAACTGACTACTTTTGGCCCTTGTCTTTACGTAAGCTAAGGTGGTGTGTCACTGTGTCTTTTCAATTTCTGGGGCACAAATTTTTTACAATGTTATTATAATAATAATAACTCCAAATCCAAAGAAAATAGTAATAACCATAAAAGAATATGAGATTACAATGCAATCAATACACACAAGCCATCATAATAAAATTCAAACAATAATCCTACTAACTGCTTCACAAGAGCCTGGAAAATTGAAGCCACATAGTCGAAGAATTTGAAGAAACAACTGCCTAGAGGTTAATTAATTGGATGGTGGTGGTGACGGGAAAGGAAGTGAAGAAGTGCTGATGGAATCGTAGGAAATGGAGGCAGTGCCACCTTAGGAAAATTAGGCACGGTGGGCAAAGAAGGTAGAGTGCTCGGCAATGGTGGCAATGGTGCAGTAGGCATGTCTGGAATAGTGGGCAGAGAAGTTTGCAAGAGGTGACGAGCTGCCTGGCTTGTGCTAGAAAATGAGAAAATTACCATCAAAGATACAAGAAAGAAAATGTTGTATGTTGTAGCCATTAATGATTTGTCAGAGATGTATATATATTGAGCCAGAATGAACTTGGAAATTTTTGTATGTGATTTCAGCTTGAATGAACAATGATTTTCATACCATATTTGAAGGGAAAATCTATGAAGAGTTTGATTATGCATAATTATGTATCATACCGTGTGCTTGGGCTTCATCTAGCTGGATGGTGATGGCGATGTCTGTATTTTTTTTGTGTTTTTGTCTGCTGTACTTATTTCTTTCTTTGGGTATGGGGTGGTCGGCTGTTATTTGCCTTGACAATTTCGGCATGTATCTCCATTTCTCTTTACAATTGGTATTTTGAAATTATGTGAATTCTAATGGTCAAGAACCCAATGTAAGCCAGGCTGCTCGCCAACTACTACAGACTCAACCTGCCATTCCTACAATACCGTCATTTCCGACAATTCAGAATATTCCGGCTGGAGCCAATTTGCCACCATGACCTACTATGCCTTTGCCAACACTACCAGCAAATCCCTCTTTGCCAAAGCGCACATTGCCACCATTACCAAGTACTCAGATTCCAACTTTGCCTACCTTGCCTAATATTCCAAAGGTGACAATTCCTCCACTGCCTACCATGCCTTCCATTCCTTTCCTCTCACCACCCCCATCAAATTGATCCTACCTACACTGTGGCTTTTTGAGGACATCACTGTATTGGATCATCTGCCTTATTGCTCGATCAATGGGGAGGCGCTCCCTTGTGCTATTATGTTGTCCTAAATTTATCCAAATATGTGTTTTTCTTCTGATGGGATTGCGTTAAAAAATTAATTGGATACTTTTCTTAGTGATTTATGAAGGAGTTCAATTATACAAACTCCATTATCTCAAGAACATAACAATAACTAGCTTTCTCTCTGTCAAGCTTTGAGTCCGTGACTCAATTATGAGTTTGATATCTAAGTCAACTACTTGAAAATCGTTCCCTATGCCAAAAAAGGGATAATACCAAACTTATTAGCGATAGATAACTAGGTTCTGGTTCACATTCATATACCACACTTGCATACATAAATATTCCCACGTGAGATGGGGTGTCACAATTTCTTTAACTAAAAGACAAGGAAATGTTGATTATCTCCAAAGCAAATGTAACTGTCCATAATATTCTAACACCATTCTGCACTTCAAGTTGATGATATGTAGCTTCGCTGAAATTGTTATCAATACTTAGTTAATATCAAAACGTACATATGCTTTAAAACTCAACATTATACTGTAAAAGAAAAGGATGATTGTCATTTTTATCTTTCATGGCCTGCCGCTTGGGCGGAAACCTCAATTATTTGAAGTTTACACAATATTAATTGTCCACGAACCATATGGCTGGAATTCCCTCTCTCTTTTTTTGGTATTGTTCAATTAACTAAATTTCACCTTATTGCTTTACTTTCTCAGATTATATCGGTTTCATTGAGCTGCCTAGGACATATCTCAAACAATACAAATATATATATATGTAATCCAATATCATCCGTTAATTTCTAGATTTGATACAACTCAATATAAATTGAAGAAGAAATAACATTGTTTTACAATAACATTGCTAGCTTATTGAAGCTTAATTAAGGGCCTTTTGCCATTCTGTAATTAATCAATGGCTAATTCTTCTGGTGCAGTTTTCTTCCTCTATTTGGTAGTGGCATTAGCATTCTCAAGCATCCATGGAACCAGGGCCGGTCGTCCGCTAACTTTGCCACCATTGCCTTCATTGGTGCCTTTATTAGGATGGGCACCATCCCCTTTGGTTAAGCCAATCCCATCATTTCCAGGCTTTCCACTGCCATCACCTCCATTGCCTTCGCATGCACCGTCTCCTCCGGTTATTCCATTCCCATTCCCACCATTGCCAGCCATGCCTTCGCATGCACTGTCTCCTCCGGTTATTCCATTCCCATTCCCACCATTGCCAGCCATGCCTTCGCATGCACCGTCTCCTCCGGTTATTCCATTCCCATTCCCACCATTGCCAGCCATGCCTTCGCATGCACCGTCTCCTCCGGTTATTCCATTCCCATTCCCACCATTGCCAGCCATGCCTTCGCATGCACCTTCTCCTCCGGTTATTCCATTCCCATTCCCACCATTGCCAGCCATGCCTTCGCATGCACCGTCTCCTCCGGTTATTCCATTCCCATTCCCACCATTGCCAGCCATGCCTTCGCATGCACCTTCTCCTCCGGTTATTCCATTCCCATTCCCACCATTGCCAGCCATGCCTCCATCTATGGGGATCATATTTCCTCCACTGCCTGCCCAAGAGCCGGCCACTCCGGCTGTTCCATCAATCCCTTCATCTCCCTGTCCAACACCATCCCCGTCGAGTTCCTGATTAATACAACCAACATCTTTCAAAGATTGTGCCCTGGGAAATTTTCTGCTTCGGTCAATTGGCTAATAATTCTAGTTATGAAATGTTCTTTGATGATGAGTTAAGGGGTTTTTTTTTTTTTTTTCTGTTTCAAGAAATCTATTACAGGCCTGTTCATATATTCATTTGTGGATTTTGGCAGGCTTGTTCAATCTTTTACTTGTAATTTCGGTCCATGTTATTGTATTCATGTGGATTTTGGTCTATCTTTTTGTCTTGTCATATGTAGTACTCTTTCCCTTTCATACCTTCTTTCCCTTTTTTTTTTGTTTAGTTTTGTATCATGAAGGTTTTAATTAGTTTCTCTTTTTTCCAGTCAATTTTATTTTTGGTTTGTACTTGTCTGCTAAATTATCTAATTATTGTGTAAGAATTTTCAAACTCACAAGATAAGATTATTTGACACAATACTACAAGAATACCTGTTAATACCAACAGTATCATGTTAACAAACATAAAAATTAAGGATCCCCTCAAATCTGCTCCTAATTTGTGACAGATTTGCGATGATTGTATATTTTTCTTTTTTAAAAAGCGAAAAAAATTTAAAACATATATAAAAGGAAAATCCTGAAAGCAGCTACTGCTTGAAATTCATCATATTTGATTTTATTCATCATTCATATTCTGTTTTTCTATGACCCAAAATTACGTGGATATACGTGGGTGTGTGTGATTAAATCAGACTACTTTTTTGACTCTACCAATTGATCATTATTTGTTGGCTGTATGTCTACTATAAAGAAGAATTTTTAAGAGGATGTATAAATATTAATGGAGAAGTAATAGATAAAAGATGGTCACTGAATCAAGAAATATATATATAACAGAAAAGTTTACAAGCTTCTGGAAAGGAAATCAAGGCTGCCACAATTACAATATGATAAAGAAAATCATCCCAACAAATACTATCCCACAAATGGTGCATAACAAACTAATGAATGCTATTACAAACATGACAAACAGTACTTTGAAGAAAGAAAAGGAATCTGGACTTCATGAATTGCAAATCTCTGCATCTTGGAAGTTTAGTTTGATGGTGGTGGAGAGAGGAAAGGAATCGAAGGGATTGTAGTTGGAATATTGGGAATTGAAGGGATAGAAGGCATGGGAGGAAGTGTGACTTTAGGTGCTGTTGGCAGAGTAGGCAGAGTTGGCAAAGGGGTGGTGGAGGGTAATGGTGGCAATGTGGCGGTAGGCAAGTTTGGAATTGCAGGCAGTGTAGGCTGAGGCAAAGATGGTATTGTAGGCATGTTTGGGATTGTTGGCAATGTAGGTTGAGGCAACGAGGGTATTGTTGGAATCGTGGGCTGCTGAGAATTTTGCAGCAGGTGCCGAGCAGCCTGACTTACACGGATGCTTGATAATGATAATGACAAAAGCAAAGATAAAACAACAAAAGAGCTAGGAAAAGTAGCCATTGATTGAAGTTTAGAGAGAGGTTCGGAGCTTCAAAGAGAAATATGTTTGTGGACTGGAAAATTGTAGGTGTGTTAATTTTTGAGTGATTGACAATGTGTTCTTGAGTCTTATTTATAGGGAGGAAAATGTGAAAGAATTCAAAAGGTTTGATTAGATGTTGGTTTGAGTGAGATTGACATATGGGGGAAATTTTCTAGTTAGTTCAGTTGTTGAATTACGTGTTTAATGGCAAGTTCAAATGCAATATCCAAACCAACTTCACCAATAAAACTGGAGAAAAAGGAACAAGTTATTGAAGAAAAGAAAAAGAAAGAGGATTCAGATTGGGGCATATATATATTTAGGTAAGATTGACAAATGTTGATCAACTACTTCCAGTTTTGTAATATGATCTAATTAATATCATAGGTCAAGAAGTAGTTTAAAATGTACTAACAAAAAAAGAATGTGCTTTAGAATGTTAAGAATTTGATCATTATGTTATCACTACAATATATGGTATTATTATAACACTTTTTTGTCCATATATATTAGCTAAAGGAAATTCCACAGTACAGAAATTATCAACTTTATAAAACAAGAGTCATCACTTTTTTTTTTTATTACTAATTAAATATTTTTCTCTCAGAAATAGAAATAGTATTCCTTTCGAAGAGAGAAAAAAAAAAGAAACAAAATCAATATATACCGAACAATTAGATTGGAACTTGACATTTCATGAGTTATCTATATATGAAACTAAAAAGCAATTAGAAAAATTTTAGACAAAAATATATATTTAGGAATAAAGACGTTCAATTCCTAGCTAGCATCTCAAAATCGAAAATGGAACATTCAATTCCGGATGGAAGAAATATCATAACAAAAAAAAAATGTACATAAAAATGGTATGAAATTCTTGAAGTAAAAGACCAAAATACCCTTTTGTAAATTTACTTAGCATCCATTCTGCTCGAAGGATTTCAGCTTATATTTCTCTATTGATCTTTCATGCTTAGATAGCTATAAAGGACCATTCACAACAGATATTCTTTGTGTCATTCTTTTTTAATTCAACATAGAATAATGATCTTAAAATTTTATGGCACTTCTTGGACCTATGTATACTGACTACAGTTCAAAAGTGGTAGTTTTTTGAGGTTTGTAAGGCTTTGGGGATTTCTTTCGTGGAATTTGATGAATTGGTTATTCCAGCTCTTTCTGAATTAGAAGCTTTTGACTAAGACATAGATTGGTACAGTAGAGATAGGCTCTGTGTTTCTTGGTTTTCATTGGTTGCTGTTATGTGAGCTTTTTGTAGCTTTTGGCTGCTTTCTTCCCGATTTTTTGGGGGGGCATATGATTTCCTTTTTCTTTGTTTTTTAGTGAGCCATGTTTTATTTGGGTGTTTGTTTGCGTTTGATATTCTGCACTTAGAGCCTTAGTTTTGTTGCTGTTCTCTGTTTGTAATATCTTCATTCTATATAATATAATTGCCTTTCCAAAAAAAAAAAAAGGGTGGTAGTTTATTTGAAGTCATCAATTCAAGACTTGTAGTAGTTGTTGATCAACATTCATCAATCTTACTAAAATTCTAACCTTAATTATTCTAAATTATCTTCTCTCTTTCTCTTTTTTTTTTTCTTTCTTCCTCCCCAGCTGAATACTTCATCACTTTCATTGGTAAAGTTGTTTAGAATGCATTTGAATTTAAAGACATGCAATTAAGCAAGTGAACTCACCCAACTACATTTAATCAAACCTTTGAATTCTTTCACATATTGCTCCCTATAAATAAGACGCAAGAAACATATATTGTTCATCAACACAAAGAACATAATCTTCCAGTACTTGAAAAAACTATCATCACTTTGCTCTTTGAAGCTCTTTTTCATCAGCAAACTTTCAATCAATGGCTACTGTTTCTAGATCTTTTCTTCTTTTATCTTTGATTCTTGCACTATCATTGTCAAGCATCCATGTAAGTCTGGCGGCTCGCCACCTATTACAAACTTCTCAACCTACAATTCCGACGATACCATCATTGCCTCAGCCTACATTGCCTACAATTCCAAACATGCCTACTATACCATCTTTGCCTCAGCCTACATTGCCTACAATTCCAAACATGCCTGCAGCTACATTGCCACCATTACCCTCCACCACCCCTTTGCCAACTCTGCCTACTCTTCCAACAGCTCCTAAAGTCACACTTCCTCCCATGCCTTCTCTCCCTTCAATTCCCAGTATTCCGACTACTATCCCTTCATTTCCTTTCCTCTCACCACCACCATCAAACTAGACTTTCAAGAAGGAGAAAGCCGTCAATCATCGTGCATGCATGGCTAGATAGATATCTTTTCTTTCTTCAAATTAAACAGCTTGTTATGATTGTACTTTTGTGGGATTGTATTTGTATGATAATTAATGTATTCTTTATGAGATAGTATTAATCTGTGAGCAGAGTTGATTTCATTTGTATAAGTTTGTAACCTTTTATGTTCCTTTGAAATATTCATCTCTTGATTTACCTTCGCTATTTGTTCCTTCTCCTATACGTTCTTCCTTTTTAAATATTCTCCTTCATTTACTTAGATGTCCAGCTGATTAGTAACGTTGAATTTTGAAAAACCTAAGAGGGGATGTATTAAGTTTTATCCGAATTTTACAACCTAATTCAATTAAATCCTTCTAAGACAACAATTATCAATAATTTGGTGTTCAAAAAGTGTGCGTAAGAATGTGTTTAAGTAAATGACAGAAGCAAGACAAAGAACACAATGATGATTTATAGTGGTTTAGTTTGTCCAACAAAACATAGTCTACTATCTAGAGTTATCTATTCAAGAATTTCACAAAACCTGTTACGGAAAATATGAGATTTTTTCTAAATCTAATTTTGTAGATTAATGGTAATTTATTTTGAAGATAAAAGATATGTTATATCTTTGTAAGAGCCATCTTTGGAAATAAATCTTTATTGGCTAAATATTTGGAAGTTTACATGAATAAGGAATAGAAGATTTTGGAAGATATTGTAAGATATCCTTGATTGATCCTACAAAGATATAGACCCTTTGAAGAGACTTCCAATTCTATATCAAGAGTACTTCGTGTATAACAAGGGTGAATCGAATGCATCTAAGAGAATTCGAGTGAAGGTGATTATTCTGAGATTCGATGCAAAGCTTGGTGAAGCAATGATCAATCACACAATGCTGAGAAATTGATAAGAAATTAGTTTGAGTTTATTCAATTTTTATTAGAGCTTATTGGTGATACTCAAACATGAAGAAGTTTATTCATTGTATTGAATAAGTCATTTTGCTGTTGAAGGACATTTTCGAGTTGACTATTTAATCTAGGTGTAAGATTAAGTAGGTTGTTGAATTGTTTAAAATCGAACTTATGATATCAGTATATACTATAGTGAAGAGTAGTCATAAGGAAAAGTTGTATTCAATCCCTTTGTACTTTGAAGAAGTAAACTAACTTGAGTAATTAGTTTACAAGGATTAGTCATAAGGAACAATTGTATTGAATCCCTTTGTACTTTGAAGAAACAAACTAACTTGAGTGATTAGTTTGCAATGAGTAGTCATAAGGAAAAGTTGTATTGAATCCCTTTGTACTTTGAAGAAGCACAAATGGTCTTGTATTATTTACTTTTTGTTCATTTGTTTTCAAGTTGAGTCACAGTTATAACTTCCAATGAGTTATAACTGACTGTCTTAATACTCAACATTTCTATCAAATGGTATCAGAGCAGAGTCACCAACGTTGTAGTTGCTGCCAATTGGTGAGATCGTGGGAAAAACAGATGTTGAGTTTCCAACATGAATACACAATGATCACCTTCATCCAAATCTCATATCTTGAAAAGTACTAATTATCCCTTCTGGAATCTCGTATGTATGATTGCATAACTGCGCAGGATAATTATACATAAAGAGCAGTTGTGATTTGATGGACAGAACAAGTGGAGACTAAATATACATCTTAAGGAGCTATTGTAACCAGAGAAAAAACTCCAAATAAGTGGACTAAACTTGAACATGGCACATGTCATGGAAATTTCAAAGCATTGAATGTCATATTTGGAGCTGTTGATGAAGATCAGTTCAAACATATTCAAGGATGTAAACTTGCAAAATGCATGGGAAAAACTAGATAATATACATGAAGGTACTGAATTGGTTCGTGATGCCAAACTTCATTAGTTAAATGATGCCTATGAAGATTTGAAGATGAAACTATCGATGAGTTCAAACTAAAACTCAGGGATATGTCAAATCATGCATGCGGATTGGGACAAAATTAGGATGAATCTAAGCTTGTCAAGAAATTGCTTAAATCTTTATCCAAGAGGTTTATTCCAAAGATTGATACATTGTAAGAAATCAAGAAGACTTGATGAATCAGATATGGATGATGATAAAAAAATTGTTTTAATCACCAAGAATATCTGAAAATTTCTGAAAAGAAGGAATCCAACGAAGAAGAGTGATAAAGTCAAGTAAAATCGAAAAGAAGAGAAATGATCAAATCAAAGAAAAGATAAACGCAATTACTCAAAGGATGATAAGTTTGGAGAGAAGAAGAAAAATTTGTCAAAAATTCAGTGCCATGAATGTCATGGTTATAGGCATGTTCAAGCTTTTTGTGGAAATAAATTTATGAACCAGCAAAAAGAGAAGTCTTTGAATATTTCTTGGAGTGATGATAGCGGGAATGAAAGCAATAATGATGAGCAACAAGATGATGATGTTAGCAATTTTTTTGTTTTCAGTGCTGCAGTTGTAATTGAGGATACAGTGAAAATTGTTAAAACAAGCATTGAAACTAACAACTTGTGTGACACTAATGAAGCAGAAATTGGTATTGATGATGAAGTTGGTGATGTTAACATTAATGAATTGGAATTTTCTTATGACAAGCTTGGTAAAGAATATGTTAAACTGAGTAAGCAATGCACTTTGTTGCGAGAATGCACTGCAAAAATGAGCTACTTCAGCAAAATGAGGAGTACAAAGTCATTGAGTTGCAACTAAAAAAAGTAGAAACGTGTATCAACCATTTAAATACTGGAAAGGCAAAATTGGATGAAGTTATGTCATTTGGAAGGTCACCACATAATAAAGTTGGATTGTGGTATCAATCAAATCAAGGACAAATTATTGTAGCTGTTTAGAAAGGAAATCAAAGCGTTGTTCATACTCGAGTTGCAAGTCAAACTATGGATGATGTAAAACATAAGATAATCAATAAACCTATATGTTTGTATTACTCAAGAACTAGTCATATTCAATATAACTGCAAAGTTAGATATTCTTATTTGTTGAATGGAGTAAGCTTGATATATTCTAAAAGGAATAAGAAATATTTGAAAATCTTGATAAAAAAAATATGAGTTAAAAAACAAGATTATCTAGTATTTGATGCACATGTTGCTTTTACAATTTGTACTGATGATGTATGGTATTTGCATTGTGGATATTCTCATCATATGACTGGTAATGGACACTTACTTACAAATTATAAAGCTTCCTCATTTGATCATGTTGTTTTTTGTAATAGTGCTAAAAAAAATTGATGGTTTGCCTCCATTAAAATGTGTTTTTCATATTGATAACATGAAAGTAAATATGATCAACATAAATCAACTTTGTGATCAAAATTATTTGGTGAGTTTCAACGAAAACAAGTGTATTGTTAATAATGAAAGTGATGAGTGCATATTAACTAGAAGTAGAACAATCAAAAGTGTCATTAAAGAATTAGAGTAGTTCAAAAATCTGCAAATGAGATTGTTCAAGACTATGAAGAAGAAAAGGTAGTTAACGAAGATGTTGATAGAGATGATGTTCAATACATAAAAAAAATAGATAGTTGAAATTGTGGCAAATCAATCTGAAACGAAAGAATTTGAAACCTCATCCAAAGTGAAGAAAAATCATCATCAAGATGCAATTATTGGTAATTTGGATTATTGTATTCAAACTAGAAACAAGTCAAGATTAAATTACACATCGACACTTGAACCAAACAAAATAGATGAAACTTTGAATGATGAATTTTGGATTGTTGCAATACAAGAGGAACTTGAACAATTTGAAAGGAATGAAGTATGAACATTGGTTCCACAATTAGATGATTTAAATGTTATTGGTACCAAATGGATTTTCATAAACAAAACAAAACATAACTCGAAACAAAGCAAGACTAGTTGCTCAAAGCTACACTCAAGTTGAAGAAATTGATTTTGATGAGACATTTACTCCTGTAGCAAGATTGAAGTCTATCATATTGCTAATTGCAATTGCAACTATCATGAGTTTTAAATTGTAACATATGGGCATGAATAGAGATTTTTTGAATTGATATCTAAATGATGAAGCTTATGTGAAACAATCAAAATGGCTTATTAATCATAAATTTCTAGATCATGTTTATAAGCTTAAAACAAGTACCACGTGCATAGTATAAAAAATTGACTAACTATCTCTTGCTGAAATGATACAAAAAAGGTGGAGTTGACAAAACCTTGTTTACCAAAAGGTTTGGAAGATAAATTATGATTGCACAAATTTATATGGATGACATAGTATTTGGTTCAACATCAAATGAACTTGTCGTTGAATTTGTTAATTTGATGCAAAAGGAGTTTGAAATTAGTATGGTTGGAAAGCTGAACTTATTTCTTGGTCTTCAAATTAAACAGTTAAAAAATGATATATTTGTGTCTCAAGCAAAGTATGTTACAAATTTCCTAAAGAAATTTGGATTACAACTTAATAAAACAGTTAAAACTCCTATATCCAGAAATGAAAAATTAACTAAAGATGAAAAGACAAAGTCAGTAGATCAACATCAATACAGAAGCATGATTGTAAGTTTATTATATCTGACAGCAAGCAGATCGAATATTCAATTCAATGTGGCAATTTGTGTGAAATATCAATCTAATCCAAATGAGTCTCATCTAAAAGCAGTAAAGCGAATATTGAGGTATGTAAATTTCCTTCTCAATTATGGAATTTATTTTACTAAAGACATGTTTTGGTATGATACAGTGTTGCAGATTGGGCAAGTAATGTCGATGATGGAAAAAGTATTTATGGTGGAAGTTTATATCTAGGAAACAATTTGGTCTCATGGTTTAGCAAAACATATAGCTGAATTTCTATCCACTGCCAAAGCAGAGTATATAGCAGCTGGAAGTTGTTGTACTCAACTTCTCTGAATGAAACAAATATTGGAGAATTATGGTATTAAACAGAAAGCATTGTTCATGTATTGTGATAATCAAAATGTCATAAACATCAGTAAAAATCCGATTCAGCGCTCTACAACAAAACATATTGATATTCGTCATCATTTTACCAGAGACTTAGTGAAACATGAAGTTGTAACTGTGGAGTATGTTGAAATTGGAAAACAATTAGCAGACATATTTACAATGCCCAAAGAGTTACAACTCTTTGGGCATGTATCAAATGTAGATTAGGATTTATGTAAATTGTGTAAATAGTTGTATCAGTTGGTCAAAACAATTTGATTTGTTTGTTTTTTAATTTTAAAAAAAAGGTTATAATAGTTGGATTTTATTAGAAAGAAATCCTTCAATTAAGATGTACAAAAATTAATGAGTCTATTCGGTGTATTTATATTGATTGGAAATTCATAATTTTTCTAATCAATTACATATTGCAGCAAAAGTCCAGACTCTCTCTCTCATAGCAAGTGTGTTATGTCGGCCCTCTTTCTCTTTGCAAAACCCTAGTCGCTATTTTTCCTCTACATCAATGGCAAAAACAAGAGGTAAATCTTAATCCAAATTTTCTGATGTTCCATCGAAAAAGCATAAATCCCCTGTCAAGAAGTAAAGAACTTCTAACAAACAATTGGAAGATGTTGTCGTTCTTCAAGAATAAAAAGTTCCTAAATCTATTATTCAAACACCACAAGTTGAAGAAGCTGGAACCCAAAACGTTTCTAAGAAGAAGGAGAAGATGAGTCATGTCCAGAAATCATCATCTGTGTCCACTCCTCATAAATCCTCAAGTTCATCTTTGTCCACCACAAAGGCAAAAAAAAACCATAAAAAAAGGGCCATTTACTAACTATCGAGGAGTTTTTAGGAGATAAAATTGAAGCTGAGACACAACATCTTGAGCCTGAACTTCATCGATCTGACAAGAAATCCCCTGCAAAAGATGATTCCCGTGACAAGGATTTCTCAACTAGTGGCACTAATGAGTTTGACGGCAGAATCTTTTGAACATGATATTCCAGGTAATCCTGAAAAACTTTCTTCTAAACCTATTGCTATGTCTACTGTTGTTGTGGAAGAATCAATTGAAACTGGCAGAAAAGTTACTATTGAGGCAGTAATTCCTAAAAAAAGGACTAAAGCTAGAGCCAATATGGGTGAGTTTAATCAGTTTGAATTAGAGGAAAAAGATGTTGAAAAATCTAATAATATACTTCAAGAAACTGGTAGTAAAAAGCAAACAAAAGATAAGGGAAAAAGGAATGTATCTAAGACAATTCATGTTGTTCTTGAGAAGAAGAAACCTAAATTGTCTGGAAAGAAAGTAATTAAAAGATTTCAAGATGCTGAAAAATTTGATAAGTGGGCAAAATTCAAAAGTCGTATGTAGTTGATTAAAAAACTTATTGATAAGTCTTCTTTTGAGAAATATGACATGATTAACTTCTTTAAGAATGCAAGGTTAATTGCGGCTCATGAATTTGTGACAAGGTACATTACTTCTATGGTTACAGAATTTTATGCAAATCTAGATAAGTCGATTTGTGATGAAGAAAGTGAGTCTTTTCACAAATTTTTTGTTAGAAGAAAGTTGTTTGAGTTTTCTCCTAGAATAATTGCTGACAGATTGAACTTGTCATTCTACCCCACCATTCAAGGTAATGGTTTGCAACTATTGGAGAATCTTGACATAGTGATCAAAGAAATCACTGGTAAGTAAGTGCAAACTTGGTTTAAGATAGGACTAGTACAGTCAACACTGCTTGTTGGACACTAATATGTGTTTAATAAGTTTTCTCTGTTCAATTTGATGTCATCTGGGAATATCACTTGGGTTAATCCTGATCGAGCTAAATTAATTTATGCTTTAGGAAATGGTGTAAATATTAATCTTGGTCAGATTATCTTTAATAACATACTAATAATCTTGGTCAGAAATCTGAAGTCAAGTACCTCTTCTATGTGTTGTCCTAGTTGATTAAATAAATTGTGTTGCAGAATGAAGTTGTGCTTGGTTAGATTGACGCGCATATTTCAAATGTCAAGAATATGCATCAAATAACCAAGCAAGGTCTGCAAGGGCTTAAGGTTGGTCTTATGGGTTCTACTCCTCGTCCTTTCACTATCGATGATGATTATGAAAATGAGAATGATGCTGAAGTTGATGTTCAACTAAGCTATCAAAAAGTGATTCTTCATTGGCAGTTCAAATGGATCATCCTGCTGTTGATTTTTATTTCTTTTAAACAAAATATAAGTAAAAAATGAACGAGTTGTTTGAGCTTTTGTCGAATAAATCTTAATACTTGACATTTGATTGAGAACAAAAAAGGGAAGTAGTTAGTCAAGATAATTTTTTAGTTTTGAATTTTGGATTACTGTCACGTATTGAGTATTTAGTGTATTTTATTGATAACAAATTATTTTGGATTATTTTAGATGATATAATTCTGATTATCAATTCTATCTAGTGTTAACTGTTTATACGGTAAAAGGAAAGGATTATTGTCATTTTTATCTTCCATGGCCTGCAGCTTGGGCGGAAACCTCAATTATTTGAAGTTTACACAATATTAATTGTCCACGAACCATATAGCTGGAATTCCCTCTCTTTTTTTTTCTCTTTTTTCTTTTTTCGGTATTGTTCAATTAACTAAATTTGACCTTATTGCTTTTCTTTCTCAGATCACATCGGTTTCATTGAGCTGCCCAGGACATATCTCAAACAATACAAATATGTAATCCAAACAGACCGTTAATTTCTAGATTTGATAGAACTCAATATAAATTGAAGAAGAAATAACATTGTTTTTCAAAAACATTGCTAGCTTATTGAAGCTTAATTAAGGGCCTTTTGTCATTCTGTAATTAATCAATGACTAATTCTTCTGGTTCTGTTTTCTTCCTCTATTTGGTAGTGGCATTAGCATTCTCAAGCATCCATGGAATCCGGGCCGCTCGCCCACTAACTTTGCCACCATTGCCTTCATTGGTGCCTTTATTAGGATGGGCACCATCCCCTTTGGTTAAGCCAATCCCATAATTTCCAGCCTTTCCACTGCCATCACCTCCATTGCCTTCGCATGCACCGTCTCCTCCGGTTATTCCATTCCCAATCTCACCATTGCCAGCCATGCCTCCATATATGGCGATCATATTTCCTCCACTGCCTGCCCAAGAGCCGGCCACTCCGGCGGTTCCATCAATCCCTTCATCTCCCTGTCCAACACCATCCCCGTCGAGTTCCTGATTAATACAACCAACATCTTTCAAAGATTGTGCCCTGGGAAATTTTCTGCTTCGGTCAATTGGCTAATAATGCTAGTTATGAAATGTTCTTTGATGATGAGTTAAGGAGTTTCTTTTCTTTTTTTTTTCTGTTTCAAGAAATCTATTGCAGGCCTGTTCATATATTCATTTGTGGATTTGTATTCATGTGGATTTTGGCCTATCTAAATTCTTGTAATAAATTATGTAATAATAATTAAACGAATAAGAACTGATTGCTTTTCGCCCCGTGTTAGTTTTCTTCGACTCGATTACACCCAACCCAAAAGTTCAATGAAAAGCTGATATTCACAAAACCAAATTCAACTGACTACTTTTAGCCCTTGTCTTTACGTAAGCTAAGGTGGTGTGTCACTGTGTCTTTTCAAATTCTGAGGCACAAATCTTTTACAATGTTATTATAATAATAATAATAACTCGAAACTAATAGAATATTTGACTTTGAGCATATGTCCAAATCCATAAAAAAATAATAATAACCATAAAAAAATACAAGATTATAATGCAATCAATACACACCCGTCATAATAAATTCACACAATAATCCTACTAACTGCTTCACAAGAGCCTGGAAAATTGAAGCCACATAGTCGAAGAATTTGAAGAAACAACTGGTTAGAGGTTAATTAATTGGATGGTGGTGGTGACGGGAAAGGAAGTGAAGGGAGTGCTGATGGAATGGTAGGAAATGGAGGCAGTGCCACCTTAGGAAAATTAGGCACGGTAGGAAAAGAAGGTAGAGTGCTCGGCAATGGTGGCAATGGTGCAGTAGGCATGTCTGGAATAGTGGGCAGAGAAGTTTGCAAGAGGTGACGAGCTGCCTGGCTATTGCTAGAAAATGAGAAAATTACCATCAAAGATACAAGAAAGAAAATGTTGTATGTTGTAGCCATTAATGATTTGTCAGAGATGTACATATATTGAGCCAGAATGAACTTGGAAATTTTTGTATGTGATTTCAGCTTGAATGAACAATGATTTCATGCCATATTTAAAGGGAAAATCTATGAAGAGTTTGAAGTGTTTGATTATGCATAATTATGTATCATACCGTGTGCTTGGGCTTGATCTAGCTGGATGGTGATGGCGATGTCTGTATTTTTATGTGTTTTTGTCTGCTGTACTTATTTCTTTCTTTGGGTATGGGGTGGTCGGCTGTTATTTGCCTTGACAATTTCGGCATGTATCTCCATTTCTCTTTACAATTGGTATTTTGAAATTATGTGAATTTTAAGTGTTGGATGAGCTCTTTTTTCTTTTCTTTTTTTTATTTTAAAAAAAGATGTGTTGGAGTTCTTGACCATTTCAAAGTACTGGCCTGGTGGTAGTTCATCAAATTCATCCAATCACCAACGAGATTAGAACTGATTTTTTCTTCTCTGTTCACCTAAACTAAATCTCATGACCTTCTCATACATTATTTGCTTTATTATTTGAACACAAGGTTAATGTGTAAAGCATTTCTTCAATGAGGTTTTGCAAGAATTTTAGTTCAAATTACAGAGATGCATAATGTATAGTTGAGCTAGCTAACTAATCAAATCTATACATAATATTACTTCCCTATAAAAGGAACTATTAGTTATCTTTTGTCCTTCATTAGCACAAATATATACTCACTCAATTATCTAGCCCTGCAGAGAAAAACCTCAGTCTGATCATCAATGGAGGCCACTCCTAAACTTTCCATTTTTTTTCTTCTGGTTGTGGCATTCACAATGTCAAGCATTCATGTAAGCCAGGCTGCTCGCCACCTACTACCGACTCAACCTGCCATTCCTACAATACCGTCATTTCCGACAATTCAGAATATTCCGGCTGGAGCCAATTAGCCACCATGACCTACTATGCCTTTGCCAACACTACCAGCAAATCCCTCTTTGCCAAAGCGCACATTGCCACCATTACCAAGTACTCAGATTCCAACTTTGCCTACCTTGCCTAATATTCCAAAGGTGACAATTCCTCCACTGCCTACCATGCCTTCCATTCCTTTCCTCACACCACCCCCATCAAACTGATCCTACCTACACTGTGGCTTTTTGAGGACATCACTGTATTGGATCATCTGCCTTATTGCTCGATCAATGGGGAGGCGCTCCCTTGTGCTATTATGTTGTCCTAAATTTACCCAAATATGTGTTTTTCTTCTGATGGGATTGCGTTAAAAAATTAATTGGATACTTTTCTTAGTGATTTATGAAGGAGTTCAATTATACAAACTCCATTATCTCAAGAACATAACAATAACTAGCTTTCTCTCTGTCAAGCTTTGAGTCCGTGACTCAATTATGAGTTTGATATCTAAGTCAACTACTTGAAAATCGTTCCCTATGCCAAAAAAGGGATAATACCAAACTTATTAGCGATAGATAACTAGGTTCTGGTTCACATTCATATACCACACTTGCATACATAAATATTCCCACGTGAGATGGGGTGTCACAATTTCTTTAACTAAAAGACAAGGAAATGTTGATTATCTCCAAAGCAAATGTAACTGTCCATAATATTCTAACACCATTCTGCACTTCAAGTTGATGATATGTAGCTTCGCTGAAATTGTTATCAATACTTAGTTAATATCAAAACGTACATATGCTTTAAAACTCAACATTATACTCTAAAAGAAAAGGATGATTGTCATTTTTATCTTTCATGGCCTGCAGCTTGGGCGGAAACCTCAATTATTTGAAGTTTACACTATTAATTGTCCACGAACCATATGGCTGGAATTCCCTCTCTCTTTTTTTGGTATTGTTCAATTAACTAAATTTCACCTTATTGCTTTACTTTCTCAGATTATATCGGTTTCATTGAGCTGCCTAGGACATATCTCAAACAATACAAATATATATGTAATCCAATATCATCCGTTAATTTCTAGATTTGATACAACTCAATATAAATTGAATCAGAAATAACATTGTTTTACAATAACATTGCTAGCGTATTGAAGCTTATTTGACACAATACTACAAGAATACCTGTTATTAGCAACAGTATCATGTTAACAAACCTAAAAATTAAGGATCCCCTCAAATCTGCTCCTAATTTGTGACAGATTTGCGATGATTGTATATTTTTCTTTTTTAAAAAGCGAAAAAAATTTAAAACATATAAAAGGAAAATCCTGAAAGCAGCTACTGCTTGAAATTCATCATATTTGATTTTATTCATCATTCATATTCTGTTTTTCTATGACCCAAAATTAAATGGATTTACGTGGGTGTGTGTGATTAAATCAGACTACTTTTTTGACTCTACCAAGTGATCGTTATTTGTTGGCTGTATGTCTAGTATAAAGAAGAATTTTTAAGAGGATGTATAAATATTAATGGAGAAGTAATAGATAAAAGATGGTCACTGAATCAAGAAATATATATATAACAGAAAAGTTTACAAGCTTCTGGAAAGGAAATCAAGGCTGCCACAATTACAATATGATAAAGAAAATCATCCCAACAAATACTATCCCACAAATGGTGCATAACAAACTAATGAATGCTATTACAAACATGACAAACAGTACTTTGAAGAAAGAAAGGGAATCTGGACTTCATGAATTGCAAATTTCTTCATCTTGGAAGTTTAGTTTGATGGTGGTGGAGAGAGGAAAGGAATCGAAGGGATTGTAGTTGGGATATTGGGAATTGAAGGGATAGAAGGCATGGGAGGAAGTGTGACTTTAGGTGCTGTTGGCAGAGTAGGCAGAGTTGGCAAAGGGGTGGTGGAGGGTAATGGTGGCAATGTGGCGGTTGGCAAGTTTGGAATTGTAGGCAGTGTAGGCTGAGGCAAAGATGGTATTGTAGGCATGTTTGGGATTGTTGGCAATGTAGGTTGAGGCAACGAGGGTATAGTTGGAATCGTGGGCTGCTGAGAATTTTGCAGCAGGTGCCGAGCAGCCTGACTTACACGGATGCTTGATAATGATAATGACAAAAGCAAAGATAAAACAACAAAAGAGCTAGGAAAAGTAGCCATTGATTGAAGTTTAGAGAGAGGTTCGGAGCTTCAAAGAGATATGTTTGTGGACTGGAAAATTGTAGGTGTGTTAATTTTTGAGTCATTGACAATGTGTTCTTGAGTCTTATTTATAGGGAGGAAAATGTGAAAGAATTCAAAAGGTTTGATTAGATGTAGGTTTGAGTGAGATTGACATATGGGGGAAATTTTCTAGTTAGTTCAGTTGTTGAATTACGTGTTTAATGGCAAGTTCAAATGCAATATCCAAACCAACTTCACCAGTAAAACTGGAGAAAAAGGAACAAGTTATTGAAGAAAAGAAAAAGAAAGAGGATTCAGATTGGGGCATATATATATTTAGGTAAGATTGACAAATGTTGATCAACTACTTCCAGTGTTGTAATATGATCTAATTAATATCATAGGTCAAGAAGTAGTTTAAAATGTACTAACAAAAAAATAATGTGCTTTAGAATGTTAAGAATTTGATCATTATGTTATCACTACAATATATGGTATTATTATAACACTTTTTTGTCCATATATATTAGCTAAAGGAAATTCCACAGTACAGAAATTATCAACTTTATAAAACAAGAGTCATCACTTTTTTTCTTTATTACTAATTAAATATTTTTCTCTCACAAATAGAAATAGTATTCCTTTCCAAGAGAGAAAAAAAAAGAAACAAAATCAATATATACCGAACAATTAGATTGGAACTTGACATTTCATGAGTTATCTATATATGAAATTAAAACGCAATTAGTAAAATTTTAGACAAAAATATATATTTAGGAATAAAGACGTTCAATTCCTAGCTAGCATCTCAAAATCGAAAATGGAACATTCAATTCCGGATGGAAGAAATATCATAACAAAAAAAATGTACATAAAAATGGTATGAAATTCTTGAAGTAAAAGACCAAAATACCCTTTTGTAAATTTACTTAACATCCATTCTGCTCGAAGGATTTCAGCTTTTATTTCTCTATTGATCTTTCATGCTTAGATAGCTATAAAGGACCATTCACAACAGATATTCTTTGTGTCATTCTTTTTTAATTCAACATAGAATAATGATCTTAAAATTTTATGGCACTTCTTGGACCTATGTATACTGACTACAGTTCAAAAGTGGTAGTTTTTGGAGGTTTGTAAGGCTTTGGGGATTTCTTTCGAAGATGATGAATTGGTTATTCCATCTCTTTCTGAATTAGAGGCTTTTGACTAAGAGATAGATTGGTACAGTGGAGATAGGTTCTGTGTTTCTTGGTTTTCATTGGTTGTTATGTGAGCTTTTTGTAGCTTTTTGGCTGCTTTCTTCCCGATTTTTTGGTGGGAGACATGATTTCCTTTTTCTTTGTTTTTTAGTGAGCCATGTTTTATTTAGGTGTTTGTTTGCGTTTGATATTCTGCACTTAGAGCCTTAGTTTTGTTGCTGTTCTCTGTTTGTAATATCTTCATTCTATATAATATAATTGCCTTTCCAAAAAAAAAAAGGGTGGTAGTTTATTTGAAGTCATCAATTCAAGACTTGTAGTAGTTGTTGATCAACATTCATCAATCTTACTAAAATTCTAACCTTAATTATTCTAAATTATCTTCTCTCTTTCTCTGTTTTTTTTTTCATTCTTCCTCCCCAGCTGAATACTTCATCACTTTCATTGGTAAAGTTGTTTAGAATGCATTTGAATTTAAAGACATGCAATTAAGCATGTGAACTCACCCAACTACATTTAATCAAACCTTTGAATTCTTTCACATATTGCTCCCTATAAATAAGAGACTCGAGGAACATATATTGTTTATCAACTCAAAGAACATAATTTTCCAGTACTTGAAAAACTATCACTTTGCTCTTTGAAGCTGGTTTTCATCAGCAAACTTTCATTCAATGGCTACTGTTTCTAGATCTTTTCTTCTTTTATCTTTGATTCTTGCACTATCATTGTCAAGCATCCATGTAAGTCAGGCGGCTCGCCACCTATTACAAACTTCTCAGCCTACAATTCCGACGATGCCATCGTTGCCTCAGCCTACATTGCCTACAATTCCAAACATGCCTACAATACCATCTTTGCCTCAGCCTACATTGCCTACAATTCCAAACATGCCTGCAGCTACATTGCCACCATTACCCTCCACCACCCCTTTGCCAACTCTGCCTACTCTTCCAACAGCTCCTAAAGTCACACTTCCTCCCATGCCTTCTATCCCTTCAATTCCCAATATTCCAACTACTATCCCTTCATTTCCTTTCCTCTCACCACCACCATCAAACTAGACTTTCAAGAAGGAGAAAGCTGTCAATCATCGTGCATGCATGGCTAGATAGATATCTTTTCTTTCTTCAAATTAAACAGCTTGTTATGATTGTACTTTTGTGGGATTGTATTAGTATGATAATTAATGTATTTTTTATGAGATAGTATTAATTTGTGAGCAGAGTGGATTTCATTTGTATAAGTTTGTAACCTTTTCTGTTCCTTTGAAATATTCATCTCTTGATTTACCTTCGCTATTTGTTCCTTCTCCAATATGTTCTTCCTTTTTAAATATTCTCCTTCATTTACTTAGATGTCCAGCAGATTAGTAACGTTGAATTTATTAGAGTTGCGCAAGTTTATAGATATAGTGAACATCCATGATAGTGAATTTCATGAAATTAGAACATGATATATAGTTGAATGAATACTATGATATGGTGAATTTCATTTGTCAGGCTATCAGGAGTTGAGTACTTGATTTATAGTTGAAGAAATCAAGGCACTCAATAATTGAATTAATGAAATATTATTTCAAAAAATATTTTTTTAAAAAATTAAATATCTGAAGTGACCAGCCTGTTCAAAGTGAAATGTCTCATCTCTCTGCTTTCAAGTTAGCCTAAAAATGAATGGCCACTTTTTCAATAAGCTTTAAATGTAAAAACTTTTCTTCGTCAACTTCACTTGATGAAATATGATGAACAGGAATCCTTATTCATGATCTCAGTAGCAATTCACTTAAGGGTGATTTAGAAAAATGAGATATTCAATTATTATTCTCCTTAATTTTTATATATGCACTGAAAAAATGTAAATATTTAATTTCACTCTGAGAGAGCACAACATGATTTTTCTTTTTCTTTATGTTTTTCAATTGAATTACCAATTTAGAAAATTACAATGTTCATGGAAAAGGACACAAGGAAGGATTGACTTTGAAGGATGCTTTTAATCTGGGAGTTCTGACTTCCAAAGATTTTGAACCATATCACATCCTGAATCTGACGAAATAGGATAAATTGAGGTCAAAGCCAATTCAAAGAGCAAAGCAATTGGCCAAATGCTCCTTTTGATTATAGCCACTCTGCTTGGAGATTTCATTTGACTTCAGCTACTAGCTAGGCAGTGCATCATGAAAAAGCAACTAAGTCAGCTGCTGAGGATGTGAAACTTTTAGTATTGAGTACTGAGTAAGTGCATTAGAGTCCTTTCAGGAGTAGAAGCTTAAATTGGTTTCTGATCTTCAATCATTTTGCGTTCTTGGTTGCAGTGATCTCAATCATCAATCTAAGCATGGTTGGTTGTTTTGTCTCCATGCTTGTATTGAACTTCTGAGCTGGTTATGGTTTTACGCTATTCCTAATATCAGTTTGTTTGAACCTTGTTCTCTGGACCATAAATCTCCACTGGTAATAAACCCACATTAGCTCGCTAATTATATTCTTTGTTGTTTTCAAAAACAAAACAATGTTCAGGAAAAGAGAGCTAAACTAATGTTCATATAAAGAAACTAATGTTCATACTGTCAACTGACGTTATAAAAGAGTGCAAAATATTCTAAATAATTATTGACGGTAAGAAGTAAATTATTAGATAAGTACTGGATAATTACCAAGCATAAGCAGGTATCACCGACTAATTAAAATATATTACCTTCGTCTCATTTTAAATGTTTACATTTTACTTTTTTTAAATGTCTCATTTCAATTGTTCGGTTTCTAATTTAAGTACGTACTTTTACGATTATACTCTTGTTATTAATGAAGAATTTGGATGAATTGTCAACTATTTATTGAAAAATGTATATTTTTAGGAGGATTAATATTTATATATACACTAGGTATTAAATGAGGGTAATTTAGAAAGTTTAATAGTATAATTATTATTTTCATTGAATTAATTCTTCTACAAGTATAAAGTGGACAATTAAAATGGGACAGAGGGGAGTATATTCTTTTTATTCATAAGTTTTCTTATTCAAAAGAAAATGTACTCCACAAAGATATATTGACGGTATGATGTTCAGATCATCACATCCTAGACTATATATTGTTGGTTCATCAGTATTAGACATTATGGTCTCTCTATATATCTGCCAATTAACTCCATCAAAATTCTCTACTGTCCTATCAGCCTATAAGGAATTTCGTTATAGATATGAAACAATTAGATTGGAAATTAACATTTCATGAGTTATCTATATATGAAATCAAAATGCAATTACATAGAACTTTAAATGAAAAATATGTTTATTTAATAAAATGAGCATTCAATTTCAAATATATATTTCAAAATAAAAAATATGGACATAGATGGAAAGAATATCATAATTCAAAAACATATATATAAATTTTATAAATTCTTGAAGTAAAAGAATAAAATACCCTTTTCTAAATTTACTTTACATTAATTCTCCTCGAATTCATCTTTTATTGTATGAAACCGTGTCAAGAATTTTATTAAATTTTATATTTTCTTTATTGATCTTCCATGTTTAGAAAAGCTATAAAGGAACTTTTGCAACAGAAATTCATTGTGTCGTTCATTTTTAATTCGACATAGAATAATGATCTTAAACTTTTATAGTTCTTCTTGGACCTAATTAACCAGTCAAAAGTGGTAGTTTTTAAAAGAAAAATCATCAGTTCAAAACTTGTAGTTGTTGATCAACATTTATCAATCTTACTCACCTTATTCTTAATTCTCTTCTCTAATTTTCTTTTTCATATTTTTTTTTTCCTCCCCAGCTGAATGCTTCATCACTTCCATTGGTAAAGTTGTTTAGAATGCATTTGAATTTAAAGACATGCAATTAAGCAAGTGAACTCACCCAACTACATTTAATCAAACCTTTGAATTCTTTCACATATTGCTCCCTATAAATAAGACGCAGGAAACATATATTGTTCAACAACACAAAGAACATAATTTTACAGTTCTTGAAAAACTATCTTCACTTTGCTCTTTGAAGCTCTTTTTCACCAGCAAACTTTCAATCAATGGCTACTGTTTCTAGATCTTTTCTTCTTTTATCTTTGATTCTTGCACTATCATTGTCAAGCATCCATGTAAGTCAGGCGGCTCGCCACCTATTACAAACTTCTCAGCCTACAATTCCGACGATGCCATCGTTGCCTCAGCCTACATTGCCTACAATTCCAAACATGCCTACAATACCATCTATGCCTCAGCCTACATTGCCTACAATTCCAAACATGCCTGCAGCTACATTGCCACCATTACCCTCCACCACCCCTTTGCCAACTCTGCCTACTCTGCCAACAGCTCCCAAAGTGACACTTCCTCCCATGCCTTCTATCCCTTCAATCCCCAATATTCCAACTACTATCCCTTCATTTCCTTTCCTCTCTCCACCACCATCAAACTAGACTTTCGAGATGGAGAAGTTGCCAATCATCGTGCATGCATGGCTAGATCGATTTCTTTGCTTTCTTCAAGAAGCTTGCTATGATTGCACTTGTGTGGGATTGTATTAGTATGATAATTAATGTAGTCTTTATGAGATTGTATTTGTGAGCAGAGTTGATTTCATTTGTATAAGTTTGTAACCTTTTTCCATTCCTTTGAAATATTCATATTTTCTTGATTTACCATCTTTATTTGTTCCTTCTCCAATATATATATATATATATATTAATAAAAAAAGCCTAAAAATAAAGATGGTGTGATCGGCCTGCTCAAATTAAATGTCTCGTCTGATCTACTTTTAAATCCTAAAATGCCTATACTGGGCACTTTTCCGAAATGCTTTGGATATAAAAACTTTCGTTGTCAGCTTCACTTGAAGAAATAAGATGAACAGGAATCCTTCTTCATGGTTTCATTACTATTCTCCTTAATTTTTATATAGGCACTGAAAAATGTAAATATTTAATTTCACCCTAAGAGAGCACAATATTGATTTTTTTGTCTTTATGTTTATCAAGTGAATTACTGATTTAGAATACTACAATGTTCATGAAAAAAGAAGTAAACTATTCAAATGTTCCCTGACTTACCACATTCTCTAAAGGATCAACTACAACACTATCCTGCCCCTTTGCCAAGTCCTCAATTGTATCAGATTCATATGTTACAGTTATCATATTTTCTTTAGTATGTATTTGTTGCCCCATTCCATCATCACTATTAGTTTCTTGCCCACTTGCTTCTTGTCTATCTACACCTTCAATATCCAACGGCTTCCAGTCAAGCAACAATGCCTTACTCCTCTCTTTTTTCATTTTCATTGACTGAACAACATCATTCTCCTCTTCTATTTCTTCAATGACAACAACAGATCTTTAACCTTGCATCTTCCAGTTCGGGGCATGCTTGTAGAATTCAGTTACTTCATTTTCGTTGCTTGAGTGACAAAATAACTCGATCACCTTTACTCTTTCAACCAACCCACACATTTTCTTGATACAATCATCTCCATAAATTGGAATAAGACATTGTTAAAGTCCATAGATGGTTCCAAGTAGAAGAATAACATGTATTCATCATCATCAAGGTGCCCTAGAAATTTCAGAAAGAGACATTTGTTCTACCTAAATTGTTTTCGTCCAACAATAATCTGCATAATCAATAGTGTCACTCTTATACCCTATATCACCTTGGACCATAGAAATGTATCCATCGTGATATATCTTTAAAGTGCAGTATGTTAGAAAATAAAAGGATCATTAGTCATACTCAAACATGAATAATATAAGATATAATATATCCCTTGTACCTTGAGACATGATGAACAAGGATGGTTCTTGATCTTCCCTCTCCTAACTCTCTTTTATGTTTGTGTATAGTGATGGGATAACACACAACTTGATCAAGTGGAGAGAGGGACCAAGGACCCTATTTATAGGCAATAGTATGACACTTCCCATCATAGGTCATTTAGTAGGGCTCCTTAATACTTCCTCTTGTAACTCTTGTAACTCTTGTAACATATGAAACTTATGTAACTCATGTAACTCACCACCATGTTCTAAGTTAGTGGAGGTAGTGGTCTTTAATCAAAAAAAGAGTTACACTAAGGACTAAGGAGTTACTAGTAGTCCTTAATTTAGGAGTTACAACTTTGGTTATAACATCCTAATTACAACTTGTTATAATTAAATAAGTGGAGATTACATTAATTGATGTTAGTGGTCATGAAGACCATATTCTAACATTTTCCCACTTGGACAAATGACCACTTAAAGTTGAAGTTACAAGTAAATCACTCTTAAATGGCCATAGACATAAAATATATTTACTCTACAAAGTTTCTAAAAAATGGATCATGGCGGTTATATATTATATAACAATATATTTCCTTCCATGTATCACATTTTAGTAACCCAATGTAGATAAATAAAATAAGGAAGAAATGCATAATGGTCCATGATGTTATTTACAATAATGTGCACAAAAATAAATAAATAACATCAAACCTTTTAATGTGTCCAATTCCTCAATTCTCTTGCAAGTCCCATAGAACTAACATGTTCCATAAACTTTTTCGGCGCCAATCCTTTTGTAAATGGGTCCGCAAGCATCATCTCAGTACTAAGATGTATGATGGACACTTTTTGCTGTTGAATCCTCTCGCGCACTATATAATATTTCAACTCAATGTGCTTGGATTTACTAGATGATTTGTTGTTTTTAGCAAAATAAACTGCAGCAGAATTATCACAATATATGGTCATAGGTTTTGCAATAGAATCAATAATCTTAAGCCCAGACGCAAAATTCTGTAACCAAATTGCTTGAGATGTAGCCTCATGACATGCTATAAATTCCGCTTCCATTGTAGAAGATGCAATAATAGACTGCTTTACACTCTTCCATGAAATGGCTCCTCCAGCTAACATAAAAATATATCCTGAGGTAGACTTCATAGACTTTTGACATCCCATAAAGTCAGAATCTGAGTATCCAACAATTTCAAAACGATCACTGTGTTTATAGGTGAGCATATAATCTTTAGTACCTTGAAGATACCGCATCACCTTTTTGACTGCTTTCCAGTGATCTAAATTTGGATTACTTTGGAACCTCCCAAGCATACCAACTGCAAAACAAATATCTGGTCGTGTGCAAGTTTGTAGATACATTAGACTTCCCACGGCAGATGCATATGGAATTTTTTCCATCTGATGTTTCTCAAAAATATTTTGAGGAGATCGACTTTCAAATTTATCACCTTTGACTACAGGGGCTGGACTTGGAGAACAACTTTGCATTTGAAATCTTTCAAGAATTTTGTTTATAAAAGATTTTTGAGATAATCCAAGAATACCTTTAGATCTATCTCTAAAAATCTCAATCCCAAGTACGAAGGATGCTTCTCTCATATCCTTCATGTCAAAATTCTTTGAAAGATAATTTTTAGTGTTTTGCAATAAACTCAAATCACTAATTGCAAGTAAAATATCATCTACATATAAAATCAAAAATATGAAATTACTCCCACTGACCTTTAGATATACACAATCATCAAGTGTATTTGCTTGAAAACCAAAGGTAGTAATGGTATCATGAAACTTAAGATACCACTGACGAGAAGCTTGTTTAAGACCATATATAGACTTTTTAAGCTTGCAAACTAGCTGTCCTTTTCCATATTCCTCAAAACCTTCGGGTTGCTCCATATAAATTTCTTCATTTAGATTCCCATTTAAAATAGCTGTTTTCACATCCATTTGATGCAACTCTAAGTCAAAATGTGCTACTAATGCCATGAGAATTCTAAATGAGTCTTTCTTTGAAACATGAGAGAAAGTCTCATTATAGTCAATACCTTCTCTTTGAGTGAATCCTTTTGCAACCAACCTAGCCTTATAACGGTCAATATTACCTTTTGAATCCCTCTTGGTCTTAAAGATCCATTTGCACTTAATGGGGACAAAATCATTAGGTAATTCAACCAATTCCCAAACTTGGTTAGTTTTCATAGATGTCATTTCATTTTTCATAGCATCCATCCATTTATTAGATTCACTACTACTCATGGCTTGTGAAAACGTCAATGGATCTTCACAAATACCAGTTTCATCTAGTTCTTGCAAGAACACTAAGTAATCATCCGAAATTGCAGATTTCTTTTGCCTTTCAGATCTACGCAAATTTTGAGGATTACTTTGTGTATTTAAATTCTTGGATTGATTAATAGAAATAGAATTTTCTTTATGAAGTGATGAAAAAACCTGAATATTTTCCCCTTGAGTATCTAAAATGGGAGAATCATTAAAGTCATTTTGTTCAGGATTCATGTTCACTTCTCTTTTTCTATTACTCCCACTATTATTTTCATGTTCCAAGAATTTTGCATTATTGGTTTCAATAATTCTCGTAGAATGATTAGGACAATAAAATCGATAACCTTTTGATCTTTCTGGATAACCAATAAAGAAAGAACTAATGGTTCTCGGATCTAATTTCTTTTCATGTGGATTGTAAAGTCTAGCTTCAGCCGGACAACCCCAAATATGTATATGATTTAAACTAGGTTTCCTACCAACCCATAATTCAAATGGTGTTTTAGAAACAACCTTTGTAGAAACTCTATTTAATATATACATGGCTGTCTTAATAGCTTCATTCCACAAAAATATTGGAAGAGTTGAGCCACTAATCATACTACGAGCCATATCCAACAATGTTCGATTACGCCTTTCAGCAACACCATTCTGCTGAGGCGTTCCTGGCATTGTATATTGTGCAATAATTCCATTTTCTTGAAGGAATCTAGCAAATGGCCCTAAATTACGACCACATTCGTCGTATTTGCCATAATATTCACCACCTCTATCAAATCTCACAACTTTAATTTTCTTATCTAACTGATTTTCCATTTATGTCTTGAAAACTTTAAATATAGTCAAGGCATCAGATTTTTCTTTAATCAGATAAATATAACCATAACGTGAAAAATCATCAATAAAGGTGATAAAATATTTTTCTCCACTTATGCAGGAAGGAAAAGGTCCACAAATATCATTATGAATAACTTCAAGATGTCCAGAACTTCTAGTGGCAGTTTTCTTTGTATTTTTAGTTTGCTTACCTTTAATGCAATCTATACAAGTACTAAAATCCATAAAGTCTAGAGTTTGTAAAACTCCATCCTTTACAAGTCGCTCAAGTCGATCTTTAGAAATATGACCCAAGCGTTTGTGCCACAGCATAGATGAAGTTTCTGAATTATGACTTCTTTTGGTGCCAACATTAACATTCACATGAAGGGTAAGAAGGGAGTTAGAGAAAGAAGAATCAAGATTTAATTTATATAAACCATCAAATAGAACTCCACAACCAATCTCAATATTTTTATTGAAAATAACAAGTGATTTATTCTTAAAATGAAAGGCATAACCAATTAAGTCTAAACGAGACAAAGAAACCAAATTTCTAGAAAACGAAGGTACATAAAAGGTATCATGAAGGTCAAGAAAGTAGCCAGAATCAAGAATAAGTCTATAGGTTCCAATGGCTTCAACTTTTGACAATTTTTTGTTCCCCATCATTATGGTCTTTTCCTTTGTCATTGGTTGACGGGTTGTAAGAAATCCCTGCAAGTTATTAGATACGTGAATGGTTGCACCAGAATCTAACCACCAAGTATTGGAAGAAACATTAATCAAATTGGTTTCAAAACACATAAATGAAAGGAAATTACCTTTCTTTGAAAACCAATTCTTTTGTTTCAAGCAATCTATTTGCTTATGTCCCTTCTTTTTGCAAAAATAGCATCTTATGTTCACATCACCATCAACAGATGCAGTTTCACCTTTACCTTTATATGGTGGTTTAAAACCCTTTTTCTTGGTCTTTTTAAGTCTATCACCTTTATGACTTTGAGAGACCATATGGACCGCATGCAATCCTTCTCTTTTCAATCTCTCCTCTTCTTGCACACACATTGAAATGAGTTCATTCATAGTCCACTTGTCCTTTTGTGTATTATAAGTGATCTTGAATGGACCATACTCATGAGGAAGAGAATTGAGCACAAATTGCACCAAAAATGACTCAGAAATAGTCATTTCCAAAGTTCTAAGTTGTTCTGCCAAGTTATTCATTTCCAAAATGTGTTCTCGCACACCATTAGTCCCATCATATTTCTTAGTAGTCAAAGTAGCCATAAGCGTACCTGCCAATGCTTTGTCAGAAGTTTTAAATTGTTTTTCAATGGAAGCCATGAATTCTTTTGCCTTTGTGGATTCCGGAATTGATTTGCGAATATGTTTTGCAATTTTGCTTCTAATAATCATCAAGCTTAGGCGGTTGGAACTCTCCCATGTCTCAAAGATTGCCTTGTCTACCTCAGAACTTTCTAAAGTGAGTAGTGGTGGCTCATCGATCCTTAAGCATAAGTCCAAGTCTAAGCACCCTAAGGTGATAAGAACTTGGTCTTTCCAATCTGAATAGTTGGTCTCATTCAACTCTGAAATGTTAGCTAAACCACCTGAAAATGATGCTGGAGTAATTGCTAAAAATTTACACAAAACACATCATAAGATTACATATTAAGAGTAATCTAGTGCATCACCAAGCTTTTCTACCTTTGGGTTGAAAAGTTGACATGCTAGGGATTAACTCTAAAATAAGTGAGTAACCATTATTCACTTATAATCCACAATTTATAAGATCCATATGTTATATACCTTTGGGTAAATAACAAATCTATCATAAAAAATAACTATAGAAAATATATCACCTTTGGGTAATACATAATCTATAATTAATATAACCATAATGCTTATACAACCATCAATATTAGTTGATATATATATATATATATTTTTAATTGAGTCACTTTGGTGACACAACCTCATCAACCAAAACTCCATAAATAATGGTTGTATTAAACTTTTCATAGCCAAACAATACATTAATGTGGCTGGAAATATTTTACTTCAATCTTGAAATCAAAGAATATGATGCTTGAAGAAAGATATGTTAGTAGATCAAAAAACAAAACATCATATTAAAATGTAAGATAATAGAACACATCATGATATAATATACTTCTTAAAGTGATTAACAAAACTAATAAGAATCACCTTGAATGTAACTTAGAAGTATATCTATAAATGCAAACATAAAATTTATAAATCAAATGATTTAAGAGTATGACTTCAACCATGGCTCTTGATACCACATGTTAGAAAATAAAAGGATCATTAGTCATACTCAAACATGAATAATATAAGATATAATATATCCCTTGTACCTTGAGACATGATGAACAAGGATGGTTCTTGATCTTCCCTCTCCTAACTCTCTTTTATGTTTGTGTATAGTGATGGGATAACACACAACTTGATCAAGTGGAGAGAGGGACCAAGGACCCTATTTATAGGCAATAGTATGACACTTCCCATCATAGGTCATTTAGTAGGGCTCCTTAATACTTCCTCTTGTAACTTTTGTAACTCTTGTAACATATGAAACTTATGTAACTCATGTAACTCACCTCCATGTTCTAAGTTAGTGGAGATAGTGGTCTTTAATCAAAAAAAGAGTTACACTAATGACTAAGGAGTTACTAGTGGTCCTTAATTTATGAGTTATAACTTTGGTTATAACATCCTAATTACAACTTGTTATAATTGAATAAGTGGAGATTACATTAATTGATGTTAGTGGTCATGAAGACCATATTCTAACACAGTATTCATCATTCATAAATTGGAATAAGACATTGTTAAAGTCCATAGATGGTTCCAAGTAGAAGAATAACATGTATTCATCATCATCAAGGTGCCCTAGAAATTTCAGAAAGAGACATTTGTTCTACCTAAATTGTTTTCGTCCAACAATAATCTGCATAATCAATAGTGTCACTCTTATACCCTATATCACCTTGGACCATAGAAATGTATCCATCGTGATATATCTTTAAAGTGCAGTATTCATCATCCATTTCTGTAGCATGAAGAAAAAAAAAAACTCATCAAATAAGATACTTTATATCAAATCCTTGTTTCCAGATCAACTTTGCAGAAAAGATTCATTTATCAGAAAACATGTCAATACAATAATACAACATAAAATGCAAAATGTATTGTCCAGTAGTGGAAATAAAAATTACAAATATCACATATGTCCAAATAAAGTGAAATAGGAATCCAACTCATAGTTATCCACCATGTGCTCGAGAATCAATTATAACATGTATTCAAACTTACATCTGTTTCACTTTTTGAATGTTTTTTGCAAATATCACAATGTGATCCCAAAAGCTACCAACTTCAACTTTATTTTTTCTACACAAGAAGCAAATCGACAACATACTCAGTGTAAAGTTGATGAATCTTACCGTAAATTGAATATGGCTCTACATAATCGTCTGATTCTTATCGGATTTTCCAATCTTTAAATTTGAAAGGATTATGTGTTTTGGTCGTTTCGGGTCTGCGCGGAAGGGTACTTGCACTCGCCTCATCCCTTCCACAGCCTCCATTGCTATTCTTCTTCTCCTTTTTCTGGTTTTGACGATGGGTACCACTTTCATATTTTCAACTTTGATGAGTTCTTACTATCTCGTTTTGTTTCGAACTATATATCTAAGCTTCCAAAACTTGCACAACAAATGCTTTACTAGTAATGTCAATTTTTCAATGCTAATTGAGATTATCAGCTTACAAATTACATAGCTTTGATGAGGAAGATAATGGGAAAATGGGGAAGAAAATAAACTGCTAGTAAAATGAAAGTAGGTTTTCATATGTAATTCTTATGGACAAATGACCCTCAAAATAACACGTGAGAATCATATGGGTGGATCTGTGAGGACTTAACGTCCATTTTTTACGAAAGGGCAAAGTTCTACAATTTGTAATAGATCAAGGGCAAAAATTTTCATAATATTAGTTTGAGGGCAAAAGTTAGTTTTTTTTTAAGTTTAGGGGCAACGCTTTTTGCATTTAAATGAAAAATATGTTTATTTTAAAAAATGAACATTTAATTTTGAATATCTCAAAATAAAAAATATGGACATTCAATTCTATATATACATAATATCATAATTCAAAAACATATATATATATATATATATATATATGAAATTCTTGAAGTAAAAGACTAAAATACCCTTTTCTAAATTTACTTTACATTAATTCTCCTCGAACTCATCTTTTATTGTATGAAACCGTGTCAAGAGTTTTATTGCATTTTATATTTTATTTATTGATCTTCCATGTTTAGGAAAGCTATAAAGGACCTTTTGCAACATAAATTCTTTGTGTCGTTCTTTTTTAATTCTACATAGAATAATTATCTTAAAATTTTATAACTCTTCTTGGACCTAACCAGTCAAAAGAGGTAGTTTTTTTTTTTTTTTTTTTTGAAAGGCTAGAGAAGTTTATTGAAGAAGCCATGAAAGGCAGTGCGAATACAAGTCCAACAACACGGAAATGTCTACTGGAAATACATACAAACAAACAAAAAGAAAGTGTAGTAGAAATAGCAGCCATGGCCGATAGATGCAAGAAGACATGAGATTCTTCAATCAAACCAACCATCTAGGTATATTGTAAACATATCATGTAATCTGTCCACTCCATCTTTCGCCAATGAGTCAGCTATGTAGTTCCATTCCCTTGGGATTTTGTTAACAATTAATCTCTCAATCTTTCCTTTCAACATTGTTATCTGAAGGATATATTTCCTCAATCTCCATGGAGCCTCTTTTGGATTTTCTAACCACTTACATGCGTAAGAAGAATCCGACTCGATAATTACTCCATAGTTCAGAGCCCAATTTGCAGTTGGTAGTTTTTTTAAAATAAAATAAAAAATCATCAGTTGAAAACTTGTAGTTGTTGATCAACATTTATCAATCTTACTCACCATATTCTAAATTCTCTTCTCTAATTTTCTTTATCATATTTTTTTTTCCTCCCCAGCTGAATGCTGCATCACTTTCATTGGTAAAGTTGTTTAGAATGCATTTGAATTTATAGACATGCAATTAAGCAAGTGAACTCACCCAACTACATTTAATCAAACCTTTGAATTCTTTCACATATTGCTCCCTATAAATAAGAGACACAAGGAACATATATTGTTCATCAACTCAAAGAACATAATTTTCCAGTACTTGAAAAAACTATCACTTTGCTCTTTGAAGCTGTTTTTCATCAGCAAACTTTCATTCAATGGCTACTGTTTCTAGATCTTTTCTTCTTTTATCTTTGATTCTTGCACTATCATTGTCAAGCATCCATGTAAGTCAGGCGGCTCGCCACCTATTACAAACTTCTCAGCCTACAATTCCGACGATGCCATCGTTGCCTCAGCCTACATTGCCTACAATTCCAAACATGCCTACAATACCATCTATGCCTCAGCCTACATTGCCTACAATTCCAAACATGCCTGCAGCCACATTGCCACCATTACCCTCCACCACCCCTTTGCCAACTCTGCCTACTCTGCCAACAGCTCCCAAAGTGACACTTCCTCCCATGCCTTCTATCCCTTCAATCCCCAATATTCCAACTACTATCCCTTCATTTCCTTTCCTCTCTCCACCACCATCAAACTAGACTTTCGAGATGGAGAAGTTGCCAATCATCGTGCATGCATGGCTAGATCGATTTCTTTGCTTTCTTCAAGAAGCTTGCTATGATTGCACTTGTGTGGGATTGTATTAGTATGATAATTAATGTATTCTTTATGAGATTGTATTTGTGAGCAGAGTGGATTTCATTTGTATGAGTTTGTAACCTTTTTCTGTTCCTTAGAAATATTCATATTTTCTTGATTTACCATCTTTATTTGTTCCTTCTCCAGTATATATATATACATATACATATAGAAAGAAAATAAAACATAAAAATCAAGATGGAGGGATCGACCTGTTCAAATAAAATGTCTCGTCTGATCTACTTTTAAATCCTAAAATGCATATACTGGGCACTTTTCCGAAATGCTTTGAATATAAAAACTTTCGTTGTCAGCTTCACTTGAAGAAATATGATGAACAGGAATCCTTCTTCATGATTTCAGTAACAATTCACTTAAGGGAGATTTAGTAAAATGAGATGTTTAATTACTATTCTCCATAATTTTTATATATGCACTGAAAAATGTAAATATTTAATTTCCCCCTAAGAGAGCACAATATTGATTTTTTTGTATTTATGTTTATCAATTGAATTACTGATTTAGAAAACTACAATGTTCATGAGAAGAGAAGTAAACTATTGTTCATATAAAGAAACTATTTTGTAATAATATTGTTGTCATAATTAACCACTTCTGTTAAAACAGAGATAAGAAATGAAGAAGCAAAACCACTCTGAAAAGTTATCTAGCTAGTTGATGTTACTATATATGTGTTGGACCAAAGCGCTAACATCTTTTAAAAAGCAGTGCTTGATCATAATACACTGAGAATTAATCTGTAAACTCATTCTGTACAGAAAGATTTTCCTGTAACAAATAAATCTATAAAAATCAAGAAAGATTTAACAGAGACAATGATTTTTACCACTTTGGAATCTCTTTTGCATTAGTATTAGTATTAACATTCATTTCTTCCTCAAAAGGGGAAAAAAATTTTACATGTTGAATTCACTTACACCCTCAACTGTTATTTTTTCTAACCTAGTTAAATTGCTAGCATATATATATAGTTAACGATATTAGACAAAAGATATCATCTGGCAAATATGTAACTTTACTTGGAATGAAAATTGTAAATGTGTAAAAATGTTAAACTCATAAACTTGATGCAGTTGGTAATTACTGAACTTCGAATATCAAAGCAAAATTAGGCATTCCAACTCTTGTTTGTAGTTTCTTAAGTTGAAAGAATTTTGAATGAAGCTTCTGTTCGAGTAAAAGTCAAACTTGATGACTAATACGTACAAATCTAACTAAAAACCAAATCTAGTCCAAAAATGAGATATAATGTGGTAAAAGACAGTGCAAAATATATCCAAAATAATTATTGACAGTAAGAAGTGAAAATTGTACTCTCTCAGTCCCAAAATATAAGGTCTTTTGAATAAATTTTTTATTCTAAAATATAACATTAGTATGACATAATACATGAATGTATTTTAACTAAAATATTTCATTAATATGTGTGAAATGTCTAAATTATCCTATGGTTTGGGATGAATGGAGTATAAAAGATTACATAAACAATCAAGTATATAAGCAGATGACTTATAAAATATGCTTGGATTCTATAAAACTTTTTTATTTTAAAAAAAATATGTACTCCGCCAAGATATATTGACGAATGATTCAGATCAGATCCTAAACTATTGTTAGTTCATCAACATTAGATATCATGGTCTCTATCCAATTACTTAACTCCCCAAAATTCTTCATTGTTCTATCAACCTATAAGAAATTTCGTTATATTCGAACACAGTTTAGTTGAGAATAGCCAACTAACCCTGTATTCTTTCTCACACTTGTCCAAACCAAATACATTTTGGAACAAAGTCTTCTAAGCTCTTCAATAACATTCACTATAAATAAGTCCCAGAATCATTGTCCTAATTCACCTCAAAATCCAAGTACAATTTTCTTCACCTAATTTTCTAGATTCTATTTTCCATATCAATCTATCATGGCTACTTCTTCCAACTTTTGCTATGTTCTATCTTTGATCATAGCACTCTCATTCTCAAGCATCCATGTAAGCCAGGCGGCTCGCAATCTACTGCAAACTTCTCAGCCAGCAATTCCCACAATCCCGTCATTGCCTCAGCCTACATTACCAAAAATGCCCCCGGCCACGCTTCCGCCATTGCCTACCAGTACTCCTTTCCCAACTCTGCCAACATTGCCAAGCACTCAAGTTCCGCCTTTGCCTACTATGCCTAATGTTCCTAAGGTGACACTTCCTCCAATGCCAGCCATTCCTTCACTTCCAACAATTCCGACTACGTTCCCTTCACTTCCTTTCTTCTCTCCACCACCTTCGAACTAGACAGTCTGATCATGAGAGGTTGCTGTTTCTATTCATTTCTTCGTTATGATTTCAAGAGTCATAGTTAATAGAGAGTTGTTGAATTATTGAGTCCGGGGCTGCTATGGTGTTATTGTTGTTATGAGTTAAATTTATTGTGAATTAGCTATTCACATTCTTGTATTCACTCTTGTTATTGTCGACAATTTTTATGTGGGAATAAATAGATATGATTTTTATTTCTCTATCTATCTAATGTATTACTATGTCTTAATTTGATAGCCTTGTTTTTATTTTTTATTTGTTTTAAATTATAAATTTGTTTCCTTATTAAGAATATAATATTTTTTTAGTTGACTAAATACTCTTATTTAAAATGAGAGTATTAAATACACTTTAAATAATGAGTAGATTGTTGAAAAAATATATCTAATTAATCAAAAAGTGCTTTTTCAGCAATTTATTAGTGTTTCTAATGCTCTAAGTTTCAAATGTGAGAGGAGTATTTTAGGAATATTCTATAAAAATATACATTTTTAACTATGTTTTTTTAATTAATATGAAAAATCAAATAAGCCTATGAACGGACCTAGTAATGTTTTGGTATTGGTGTGTCAATCTGATTTAAATATTAAATGAAAATGAAGTAAAAGAAGGGACGATTAAAAAAAACAGAACAAATTAATGATGCACGTAACTAATTGGAGTTTGTTATAATTGAATACGAAACCGATCGAACATTATCTTTTTTTTTTTTTGTTATTATTACTAATTAGAGTGGTTGTGCCATGTGCACATATGCCCTAACCAGAGAACATATTTTATGAATGCTTCCTTCTTTGAATAATGTATATATTGCAAATGCTTTGACGTCAACAAAAGGTGAAGAACCAAGAAGTTTTACTCTCGCTATATATAACATTATTATTATAGAACAAAAGATTTCACCATCAAAAGTTAAGCAAGGGAACTTATGCATGTAGGCAAAAGAGAATAACTAACATGTAAAATCTTAAAATATTTTCTTTTCTTCTCTTCACCGATTTGTAACCAAACCTGTGGATACTCATATCATGTTGAGTACAATATCATGGTACAAGAAATTAATGGTTTAACCTCTTGACCTATGAAAGCTTGGTTTTTATACAAAATTCATGTGATTGAGATGACTAATTGTTTTGAATATATAATCTCAAAACCAACTCAATTATCTAAATCACACATAAACTTTTTTTAAATCTAAATTTTGCACTCAAACTTTTTTTCAGCATATATTTGCAGTATTCGAACTCTTTAAAAAGTTCAAATTTGACCACTCCAGCATAATCTTTGGTAACCTCACTCATTACGTTTTGCATGTGCGCAATGCATGTGACTTTTCTTAGGAGTATTTTTTTGTCCTCACCAAAAGGTTAAAAATCCATTAAAATATCATAAATTATCCTCTCTTTTTCATCTCCAATTGCATAATTTAGGTTTCTTTTACATGTTTAATCTAATTTTAATAGTCAACTACGAATTTTAGTTTAAGAAAATTAGATTAAATTTAACAAAAGCCTTGTAAATGGCGTTCAAATCTAATTAATTAGTGGTAGTTCATCAACATTCTTTTTTATTCTCCAGCAATTTCTCATATATAGATTTCCTTATAGAATCAATTGAGTTTGAAAATTATAGTTTTGTTGATCAGAAAAGGCCAACCAGCAAAAGATTTCTCATATCTTAGCCCAACCACATTATATCAAACTCTTGAAACTCTTCACTAATTCTCCCAAATAAATAAGAGTTACAGCATTCATTTCTTTTCTACAACACAATTCCAACTCAAATTCCAAACTAGTGTTATTAATTTCTTCTTCAACCTCATCGATCAATGGCAACTTCATCCAATGTTTGCTTTGTTCTATCTTTCATTTTAGCCCTTATATTTATTTCAAGTTTTCATAAAAGTGAGGCAGCCCGTTTCCTGTTACAAACCAGCTCTCCGTTGCCGTCCATACCTACATTGCCTTCAATTCTAAACCTGCCTGCAGGAACTCTACCATCATTTCCAAACACTGGTTTCCCATCCCTACCTACGAATCCATCTTTGCCAACATTTCCAAGTGGTCAAATTCCACCTTTGCCCACCGTTCCTAAGGTGGCACTGCCTGCCATGCCGGCCATTCCGTCAATTCCAGCTACAATTCCCTCACTTCCTTTCTTCTTACCACCACCATCAAATTAATCCTTGAGATGCAAGTAATTGGTATTTGGATTAATTATTACTCCCCCTGCTGGATCTTTTGTTTTCATGTATTTGATTTGTTGGGCTGTCCTTTCAATTCCTAAGAAATGTATTTTTCCTTTCGTTTCGATATGTATAATCTTGTGTTTACTTATATGTTGTCATACTCCAAAATGATATGTAAATATTCTTCATTTTATTAATTATTTTCAATACTCATGAAACTCTATGAGATTTCATGGAATGTGTGTTGGTAAACGAAAATAAGCCTGAGTATTTATTTTCAATATTAAATATTATATATATATATATATATATATTGACATATTATCCTTTAGAGGTGGCAAAATAGATATTCAAATCCATTTGGATAAATTTTTATGGGTATCAATTCATGTAAGTCCAAACTATTTATGATCCATTTTGGAGTATATAACTTTGGTTCTAAATGATTTATGAATGTCCATAGATACTCATTTATTCATATAACTTTTGATTATGCTTTTTTTTATAAGAGCCGATTCTTTGTAATTGTATTCAATTAAATTATTTATTATTTAACCTCATGTTTAATTAACTTTTAAAATATTTAATTAACTTTTAAAATATTTAATTAACTAATTATCTATATGTATTTGTAAATTGTTTGAATCTAAATGATTTATGGATATCTATGGACACTCATTTATCCATATATTTTTTTAGAGCTCATTCTTTGTAATTGTATTCAATTAAATTTCTTAATGTAATTTTGATTATTTAAACTCGTGCTCAATTCATTTTTTTAATATTTAATTTCATATGTATTAGAAACATGTAAAAATGATAATTACACTATCAATTAATTATTTTAAAAAAAAACATTTCTGTCAAAATGAAATGAAAATTTGTATTATGTCAACACATTGCATAAAATGGATAAAGTTGTGAGTTTTAGAGTTAACTTAACAAATTTATGTACAAAAATAAAACGTTGTGAGCTTTAAAAGTTGAATAAGTAAATAAATAAAAAAATAAAAAATAAAGCTGTAAAAATAATAATACTTATATAAACAACTTAGTTTGATATGAAATGTAGAATTTTCTTACAAATTGTCTGTTTTAGAATTTTATAAAAACATAATTATTGAGTCTTATGTGTTTGAATAATAGTATTATTAATTCATTATTGAACTTTTTGAATAGATGTATTTTTATCCAATGTTGAATTGATCGTTAAAAGAAAATTGGGTAATAAGTTCGAATACATTCAGGGAAAATCATCACGATCAAAATTGAACATTTTATTCTCCGTATGAAATTTTTTCTTTTTCTTTTCCCATGTTTTGGGGAAAATTTCACATGGAATTAATAATACATAATAAAATTTATGCTCATAAACCACTTATGAATTATGATATTTCTAGAGAGAGAAAGAGAGTTTTTTTTATTCAAACATGGAAAATTTTTTATAGAGTTAAAGTGAAATTTAAAATATATATTGGGTTAAAGTGTAATTAATTAAATTTGATTAATGGACATTGATCAAGTTAGACTTTTTAAAATGAATGTTTATTGGATTTCATGGATATTCATTAAAATCCATTAGGATAAATGGATTTAAATGGATATCAATTTAAAACCATTTAAGTTATATGGATTAGTCAAATCCATTTAATATTAAATTATTTTGAATGTTTGTTGGATCTTGATCGAATTTACCACCCCTATTACCCTTCAATAAGGGGCATCACCTGTTTATTCAAGCATTGAAAAACTCAGGTAGACCACCTTTAGCATAACACTACCACGTATTGTTTGGGTATGTAGTATTAACATGTTTACACATTTGACTATTACAACGAAGTTCCTATATTTATCAAAACAAAACCACCAAAAACAAAACAAAAAAGTGATTCCTAAGCGATGCATTTTATTTTTATCTTCATCTTTAAATATCCTTCCGTCGTCATCTCTAACTCCCAGCGTCCTACCTGCTTTTTTTTTCAAAATGATGAAAGCAGAAGAAGACACGTTTCCATCTTAAGAGAGTCTCCAATTTCAAGCATTCATCAAGTGTACGAAATCAGTTTCCAGGTGTAAGTTTAAGAGAAAAGCTTATTGATCTTGCCAAAATAGCATTCCTACAACACACCGCTAGCTGGTCTCATTTCTTCTGTTATTTCCTATTATATTTTTCGTCTTTATGAAAGAAAAATACTTGTTCACGGTGGCAGAATACGTTAAAAATCCATATTCGTGTCATTTTAAAATTTAAAAATTAAATGTTCACTTGTATAAAAATAAATAAATATATTTATCCTATAATAATTTATTAATTTAAACGATCATTTACTCTCTATGTACTAACTTATACAATCTCACAGTATAATCACATTATTAACTAAAATTTTAAATGGAAAAAGTATATATTGCGTACATCTCAAATATAAATTGTTTAACTAAAATTGTTTAACTAAAATTATAAAGATCAATAAAATGTTCATATTTATTATTTCTTTGTTTTCTTAAAGTTCTATTTACTAGTCTTTTCTCTTCAATTATTAATCTTATATTACTAAAGGTATTATTAGAAAGAAACAATAAAATATTTTTAAAAAGTCATAAAACGAATTATATTTTTTTATAATACAAAGTCAAATATTTAGACCCATTGAGTAATATATATATATATATATATATATATATATAAGTACTTTTAATTAAGAAAGAGTAGGAAATATATACTTGAATACTGAGAAGAAGCCAAACCCTAACTAGACCGTAGCGGCAATGCATAAGTCCACCATTGCAGCTCGTCAACGTCATACTTGAATGGAACTCTATTGTGTTCCCTAGTGGTTTTATTCACTATAAATAGAGATGATATTGAGATTCTATGGCCATAATTAAGTCTTTTCATAAATCAGACCAAAAAAAACCAAAATGAATCCTAAAGCTTTTGCTTTCATTGCTCTTTTATGTGCAATTTTTCTTCTCTCTGTAGCAGCTGAGACATCTCAGGAAGAAACAAATAAGGGTATCTAACTAATTAGTTCTCCATAAGATTCAATTTAAACTTATAAAATACATTGAAATTCAAGTAAGTTAATTTCTTGTGAATGTTTCTTCAGAGGATAATACAAACGAGCCTGAAAAGTATCCTTGTAGATATGGATGCTGTGGAGGCGGAGGCCGTTTTGGATGTCGAAAATGTTGCAAAACTGGTAAGAATTTTCAAGATTGAATGAAACTAATTAAAGCTGAATTTCATATTAAATTTTTGTAAGCATATTTGAATTGTAAGTCTATTTTTATCCTCATTTATTTGCATGCAGCTGACGAAGCTGAGGCAACGAAAGAAGTAAATGGTTATGGAGGCGGTAGGGGCGGTGGAGGCTGGGGAGGGGGAGGACATGGTGGTGGTCATGGAGGTGGTGGTGGAGGCTGGGGAGGGGGAGGACATGGTGGGGGTCATGGAGGTGGCGGTGGAGGCTGGGGAGGTGGAGGACGTGGTGGCGGTGGAGGTTGGGGAGGTGGAGGACGTGGAGGTGGTGGTAAGGGAGGCGGTAAGGGCGGTGGGCACTAAATACGGCTACGTACTGTGGAAGGGCATGGCAAACTATTGTCATTGCTGTCTCAATGCAGAAGAATCAAAAACTATGAAGACATCAACCATGCCAAAAAATGTCTAAATACCATAAATTCCATGTATAACTTGATTTCAATAATGCATGGTTGATTAACTTGATTTCAATAAATTCCATGGATACTTGTCTCTTCCCAGCATGTACGTACTACTTTTGTGCATGCATATGAGAAATACAAAATAGCATATCGATCCTTGATATATATCCTAATGGTTTGCTATATCATTTAATTTGTTTTGCTTTTTTTCAATTCTTTTTGCTTACTGCATGGGAATGAGAGGAATATAGTTTGGAGAATAACGAATTTATACAAAAAATCTTCATTTCAAGGGGGAAAATTAAAGAGATGTCAAAGGCATTGGTTGGGTTGGATCAAACGTTTCGCAATAGGAGTCCTATTGCATAAGCTCAATTAGTACATCGATTTAAAGGCTATTTCTGTGAGCGGTGTTAAGAAGAAAATGAAAAAAAAAACTATTAAAAAATTAATGTAATGGATATTATAGATTACTGTAAACCTAAATGAAATAAAAGAATAACAATGTTAAAAGAGAATTTCTTCTTAAACCATTGATGCAAATGGTAAGGGATGCTCCGTGATGTATTTTGCTTCAGAAGTTCCCATATTTAGATAAGTTTTATCCTTTTGTATAATCATCGGTTTAATTTTTCTTCTTCTTTTGTTCACATATAACTAAGCAATATATAACGTTCGATTTTCAAACTGCAAAAGTTTTTAACATTCAAGCTGTATAGTCCATTGGTATGCTAATTTCAATTTATTGTCTTATTACATTCGAATTTTCTTTAGTCCTTGAATTAATTTTGTCCAAAAGAAAAGCAAAAATTAATCTCGTGATATTTGGTGAAAGGAAATTGGAATAATCATTGAAGATATAAGAACCAACAGGAATCATTCTCAATCAAGAAACAAAGCATTACAAAGAAATTACATACAAAGTATAACATCAAGTCTGAAAACAGATCATACAATCTAAGAAACCAAAAAGAAATGACATAAACGTATAAATAGATGAAAGAAATACATATTTATTGAAATTAATATGCAAATCGTCCGAAGAAACAAGAACTGCTCTCTGTCTAGTTTGATGGTGGTGGCGCGAGGAAAGGAAATGAAGGGATAGTAGTTGGAATGTTGGGGATTGAAGGGATAGAAGGCATGGGAGGAAGTGTCACTTTAGGAGCTGTTGGCAGAGAAGGCAGAGTTGGCAAAGGGGTGGTGGAGGGTAATGGTGGCAATGTGGCAGTAGGCATGTTTGGAATTGTAGGCAATGTAGGCTGAGGCAAAGATGGTATTGTAGGCACTGTAGGCTGAGGCAACGATGGTATTGTAGGCATGTTTGGAATTGTAGGCAATGTAGGCTGAGGCAGCGATGGTATTGTAGGCTGAGAAGTCTGTAATAGGTTGCGAGCCGCCTCACTTACATGGAAGCTTGGGAATGATACTGCTAAGATTAGACATAGAACAATGCATAACTTGGTGGAAGTAGCCATGGTCGATGATATCTGCACAGATAGTTGAGAACTGGAAAATGTTGTGATTTGAGTTGAATTATGACATGAATTCTGAGTTGTATTTATAGGGAGGAAAATGTGTTCCAATTCAAATGGTTTGATTAGATGTAGGTTTGGGTAAGTAGGAAGAAACAGAAGTTAGTTCACTTCCTTAGTTACACGTTTGCCAAATTCATATCTGTATTAACGAACTCCACCAAGAAAAAGAGTTTTAGTCAGATTGAGGAGGCAAGATCAACTTGAATTAGAGGAATGTGGATCAACCACCACCAGTTGTGAACTAGCATGATCTGAGCATCCCAGGTCATAATGAAAGTACAGCTATTGGTAAAATGCTAAGAATATGTGTTTTGGTAATGCTTCTGATGTTGTATTCGTATCATTTAAGCCAGAGTTTTCTTGGCTTGGCAAGTACTTGCAACAAGAAATTTGTAAATGGGCTTGTTTTAGGAAAAAAATCAAGAATCAAGATGAAATACAAGTACAGATTCTTTTAAGTTTATGTTTTCGAGAACTCAAAATAACATAATGGTTGAAACTTGATGCAATTGTTCATTGTTTTTATTAGTCTTTTCAAAATTGAATGTTTACATTTGCCTTAATTTAAAAATTAATAATATTTTTTTACCTTGAAAAAATTATAGAGAATCATTAGTCAATAATGAATATAAATCCTTTAAATTAAATAAGTTATTAATTGACACTTTAAATGAAAAATATGCTTTGAAAAATAATCATTCAATTCCAAACATTGCAAAATAGAATTTGTATATTCAATCCAGATTTTATCAGACACTATGAGAAATGAAATCAACACATCTAAAAGAAGATCCCTATATTTTTCTTATATGAATAATAACACAGCCCAGATTTGAGCACAAAAATTGCATTTGCCCTATGAGATGAGTTTATGTACAGTAAATAATAGAAAGCCTTCCCTATTTGGGCATTCAGTAGAAATACAAATACATAATGAACTAAACTGCTGGGGGTGATTGCAAAATGGAAAAAGGAAAATCATTCGTCCTGAATTCTGAGATCATCAAAGAATCCTCTTGACCTGCCAATGGAGGATGAAACAGTAGTCCATCAGGCATCAGTCAAGTCTTTCTTCTCTCAATACACCAAATAGATTATATGATATTACTGCAGCTTTGGCTAGGTCTAAAATTATATTTCCATCAGAAAAATTAAATATACACAGATTAAAGCAAGTAAAGTTCTCATCAGATTTTATAACCTGCCTGAGCATTGTATGAAATTAGTCATAGTCATCCGCAAGTTCAACCAAGCCTCCAGTTCTATATTTATCCGCAAGAATGTTACTCTGACAGCATACCACATAATCTATTGAGAAACTAAAATTCCATATCAGTCAAACTAAGACGCGATATACGTGTCCTATAGTCTTAACAAGTGGTCTGGAGCAAAATTCAACAAGAAATTTAGCAGCTATTAGTTAAGCTCATTGCTCATTGGTAATGGTGGTAAGACTTATTTATTACTTCTGGTGCTTACAATAAGTATCCTCAAATCCAAATACCCTGCATTCTTGACAAGACAAAATGTCGGTTCATAGCCAATATTATTGAAGGATATCGTGCAAGATGGTCAAATGTAAAGATGCTTAACAGAATTGTGCACAGCACAAAGAACTTCAAGGTCTGAAACCAAACATCAACCACTATAAATCACATATAATTTTCCAATTTTCTTAGAGAAGGGGAAAAAAACATTTAGCATCTATGGGTATTCAAAATAACTTCATAAACTTGCCAGTCATGGCTGATCATACCACAAAATTGAAGTAGGAAGTGCCTCTAACAGTTCTTTTTCTGAATAACCAGAATCCAACACAAAACTATTAATCTAGGCCAATGCTAACATATAAATTGCACAAAGGAACTGTATGTTAAAAATTGGAGCCCATTACTTGGACAATTTTAAGTATGAAAGGAGATGACATATAAAGACATCAAATAAAAGCCATGATCATAATCTTCGTACCACAAATCCATTTATGTACTCTCTTCCGTCTCATTCCAATTAGTCCACATTTCTTTTTTGGAATGTCTCATTCCAATTGTCTAGTTTCTAATTTTATCACGTATCTTTATAATTATACCCTTGTTATTAATTAATGATTTTGATGAGTTGTCAACTATTTATTGGAGAATTCATTTTTTTCAGATAATTAATACACATTCACTAACTATTAAATGAGGGCAATTTAGTAAGTTTAATTACATAAATATTATTTTCAATACTTGTCTTAATCGTTATGCAAGTCCAAATTGAATAATTAAAATGGGACGGATGAAGTATTTATACAATGCTACAATAAGAGATAGTATATCCTACTAACAATTAGCACAAATAAGAAAAACAAATATTTTTTTATTATAGCAGGACAAAGTGATATTACCTAGTTAAGATCAGTTACACATATGCTGCCCAAATAGGAGTTTAAAGATCTCCATATCTTCCAAAAGGGAATAATGCATTTTCATAAGACTGCTCTATCTGCTTCACTTCTTGTAGAAGACAATATCTCGGCTACAACTGACTTTGATAGCTTCCTCCAAATTCTGCACCTGATCAAAGTCAACTTTAAAAGTGACCATGATAACACCATCTTTTCCAGTATCATAATCTTGATCAATATCTTCAACTTTAAATGACTGCAGCTGCGAGTCACAGAAGAAAAACTTATCCCATGTTAGACGCACTAAGATTTTCATTTTCAGCAGAACTTTCTACATAGAGACCTCGCAGAGTTAAGTACAGGAATAGATGTAAAAAAGAAAACCAGAATAACTGAATTTGCCAAATTGGGAAACTATAAAAGAATATTCAGAACATACAAAAAATGGAAGCAAATGGCAATAACTCACAATTTTCATAGATTCATAATGACAAACTGACTGATAACTTGGTTGATGAAATTCTCAAAATGAGGACAAAACCAAGTGGCAAGTGGTAAGATAGCCAAACAACCAAGGAGACATACTATCAGGAATTTATTTAATCTCCATGAAGCATCAATCTTACCTGATGGTAGACAACCCCCAAAAGATCATATGTAACCTCCAGGCCCATTGGCACCTACAAGCCAAAGTTCTTGTTACGTCCACTTATCCAAAATGGATACACACATTAACTAGTTTGAAACCGAAAGAAAACCAAGCATTAATTGAGATTCCCAATACTATAGGTTGTACAAGTCTTTTAATGTGTTTAGCACCAAGAGATTTTCTGGAATTAGTGCCCAAAGTAAGATGATTTGTTACTTTTGATTTTACAAGACAAGTGGGTGCATTTCTCAAACACTCTGCTGCTACCCCTCCATAAGCCCTGACCAGACCTCCAGTTCCAAGCTTGATACCTCCAAAATGCCTAAAATACAAAACATATAGATAAATAAGAATAAAAAAAAATGAGAATGGTTATTTTTTCAGATTAAAATAATAGACCACAGATTACATATCTTCAGCCTGGATAGATATACCAAGTACAAGGAATTAGATTTCGAGAACATAATGAAAGACCATAACATAAAAGTGCAGTTCCATGTCTTCTTCACCACAGATTATTTGATTTGAGGAAAGATTTTACATAAAAAGTGGTAACACATGCAATAATCACTCAGATTATCACTCAGATTAACACCTGATCACCACCACCATAACTCTATCTATCCCTGAAGATTCTATTGCAGAAAGTATTGGCTTGCCAGCTGTACCAGATGGCTCACCATCATCATTGCTCCGGAACTGATCTCCAACCTAAAGTACATAAATAATCAAGTTCCAAATAAGAAAAGCAAACTTATGGACCAAATTAACCAATTTATAGAATAAACTTCAAAGGAATTATTCTCATGACATGCATTTAGGGAGATTTGCACGTACCAAAAATTTATTCTAAATATGTAATGAGGTTCTAAATGATTGTTATGAAATTTGATGGTAATATTTTTGAGAACTATACAGATTACATTGTCTATGCTCTAATGCCATCTGCAATTTTACGTGTCTTCAGGAAGCAAGATATACAAACTCTTCTAAGAATCACCAGGTGCTTTTCTAAATCATGCACTTACCTTTGTAGGAGCAAGGATCCTATATGATGCAATATATGAATAAAATGTGCTATTGAACTCGATATCCAAACAAATAATCAAAATAAAGCCAAAATGATCAGCAAGCATACTGACACAATACTAATTTCAAAAGAAAAAACCAAGATTGTTTGCATCTGTGAGCAAAGAGCTTCAACTGGTTTTCTCTTAAAAAGGCTGGATCTTAATTACCGGGCAAAAGATGAGCCTCTGTCAGTTCTTTGGGAGATAAATGTGTGCAACGAACCTTATAGCTATACCTATATGCCAGGAAGCTTCTATACTGCATTGCAAACAGCGCTTTTAGAATCTATCTAGACCAAAATGGTCAAGAGGTATCTACATTATTTTCTAGCACAAAGAAAAAGTTCTCTGTGATCAAGACTGTAATTTTATTTCTAAACAGCAAGCACAAAAATCAATGCCTAATAACACTCTCGGGAGGACTCTATCATTTCTCTTAAAACATAACAGAAAAAAAACAATCAAATAAGAAAAAATATAATCCAACAAAAGGCAGAACAAGAAGCAACAAAAAAATATTAGAATTTTCATCAATTCCGTACCTTGTATGCCCAACAATTATGAGTAGCTTTTGGGTCCTGAACCTAATAAAGAAAACAAAATCAATAAACAGAAGAAAAAGGAAAAAAAGAATCCCACAAGAAAGAACTGAATAGTGTATCACCTCTGAGAGAAACGCATTAGCAGCGCGTTGATCGAAGAGGGGGCCAGCAATGGCAATGAATTTGCTCTTTTTGATTTCCTGTGCAAACGTGACTCTTTCTTGGAGTGTGGTAAAAGCGCCAATATTACTACTGCTGCTTACGGTGACCATTGCACTCTTATTCTTGGAATTACTCTGAACCCAACGGGTGGAAGTGAGGATTGTTATAAGGGATAATGAAGGAATAATCATGCGGTGGTGCTGCGGAAAGAGAAGGCGATGGTGGAGCTTTTCATAGGAGCGGATTGAGAGCAGAGAGGCGTAGGCCACCATCTGTTCCAAAACAGGGGCAGGAAAATGAAAATGCTGAGTTTGTCCATTTTGTTGCAGAATGGTACCTCATTAATGTGTATATTGAACAATTGGACTCATTGAAACAATTTGTAATCTACCAGAGGAAGGGTTAAACTTTTATATTTTGTGAAATTCAAACTCCTAATTAACTTAGGATAAGAGGTTTGCTAATATTTATATAAGTTTACGAGTTTGTCTTTTATTTGAGACGTCATATTGAAAAAATTCTTATTTAAATTTTCATTTCGATATGAGTTTACTTTTATTTGAGACGTTATATTGAAAAAGTTTTGATTTAAGCCTTCATTTTGAGTAAGAGTCAAATTATGTGGAGAGATCTAGAAACTGAACTCTAGATTAGTCGAGCGCAAGTGATTCAATTGTGTTTTGTATAAGTATTAATGAAATTGTTTATTGTCTTAATTAGGTAATGAAAAAGACTTATTCCTTTCGTTTTATTTTAATTGTTCATATTTTTTTGTCTCATTCCAATTTCTAATGCAATATGTATTTTTACAATTATATCTTGTTATTAATGAATTATTTGAATGAATTGTCAACTATTTATTAGAAAATATATATTTTTTACGAATGATTAATACATATACACTATCTATTAAATGAAGACAAATTAAAAAGTTTAGTTACTTATCATCTATAATATTTGTCTTAATCATTGTACAATTTGAATATGACATATGAAGATTTTATATTAAAAAGAAATGGGAAAAAAATGGAGAGATCAATATTGAGCAATGAGAAAAGGTTAAAGGGTAATATTGGCATTCATTGCAAAATTATTAAAAACAAGATACCAATAACAATTTTTGGATTTCAGGATTCCTTCTGGATTCTTTTATCTCTTGATCTTGTAATTCGTTGCATTCTAGATATTCTGATTTTCTTCTTGGATTGACTTAGAGCTGACAACTAGGCTTGTAATCTTAAGCCACCAATTGATTTTTTTATCTGGACTGAAAAATTTTACAAGCCCAAACTTATTTGTTATTCCATATGGTTAACATCAAAGTGACTAACAATAAAATAAAATGAGAAAATAGCGGCCCAATCTAAAATTAAAATAAAATCAATAGAGTTTAGATGGGTTTTACTGATTGCGCTCTTGGATAGTGAATTAGTGATTGTAGTAGATTCTCTTCATTATAAAAAGAAAAAGGATAATGGGAGTTTTTAATGTTAAGTAAAGTTATTTCATTATTTTTATTATTAATATAGTGAATTATGTAATATATGCATTAGTTTTCTTTTTCTTTTTTATTTTTAATAGAAACCTATAAATTAATTGGATATGAATCCCTTAGTTTTAGGAAGTCTCTATAGAATTTCAAATGAAAAAATATATTTATTTTTAAAATAAACATTTATATTTTTAACACCTCAAAATATAAAATGTGAATCTTCAATTTTAGTTAGAGAAACTAATTAATATACTAAAGTCAAATTCTGGATTGATACCAACCTTGATCTTTTATATAGACACTGCAAATCAAATAGTCCTGTGGATTAGAATGCTGTTTTCAGGGAAGCTAACAAAATTATGTTATACCTATCAAAAAAAAAAAACAAAATTGTGTTATGGTATTAGAGAAACTCAAATTTGTTTGAGGATAGGTTTTGTTTATCCTTGAAATTTGCAGATGTTTTAAAAAAATATATTTATTTTAGATGGAATTTCTACCCTTATTGGTAGTTAAAGAGATTGTTTTAGGAGTTTTTTCTTTGCTAGTGTAACTTGTTTACAATATTTAATTATATATATATATATATATATATATATATATATATAAAAGATCCATTTCCGCTAGAATTTTTGATTAATCATTCATTTCCTTGGAGGTTTTTAATATTCTCTTTTATAGTCTTGATTTACTTTTTCTAACAAAGTGATTTTAATTTTTTTTTTTAAGAAAATATTTCAGCATATTTAATATCAGTACACTTATCATTTAAAGGTAGAAATAACAATACTTTCAATAAATTAGAAAAAAGAAATGTTCAATAGTTTTACAAAAGAAAATGTACTCCGATAGTTTGCTTCAACTTCTTTACCAAACAGATACCGGAACTTAAATTATTTGGATTGATTATAGAAAATATTTTTTACTTGAATAGACTTTTTTAATACTACACATCAAAAAAATTTAATATATTACTTGATTATTTGGCTTGTATATATTTTCTAAAATAACAACATGGAATATTTTTAGTTTTGCAAAAATAATAATTAATGGAACTCTTATGCCATTGGTGTCGCTTTGGCCGAGTGGTTAAGGCGTGTGCCTGCTAAGTACATGGGGTTTCCCCGCGAGAGTTCGAATCTCTCAGGCGACGCTTTTCATATTCATTTGGTTTTCTTGATCTTTATTTTTACCTCTTAAATCTACCTTTAAGCTAGTAGATAAATCTCTCTCATCTTAAATTAAGGCAAAATTCATTAAAGAAAAAGGTATAAATTACACAGAGTAAAAAAATCACAATAATAGATAACATACACAATATCATAAAGAATAAAACAAAACGCTAAACATTATATTCATTCAAAATCTTATGCAAGTACTATTTTTCAACTTCAACCATAAATAACCCTTCAAGTAACACTAAGCATATCAAATGTTTCAAAGAGTCTAGAGGGAGAAGAAAAAATGAAAGGGGATCAGATATAATCTAAGTAAATAAGATTATTCAAGAGAGGAGAAAAAAAAATCATCAATCTATAGAGATCGAAAGACAAGACAGCAAATTCTTCATAGATTTGAAAAAGAAATACGAAGAACGAGAAATAAGATTTGTAGGCAAAAAGTTGGAATAAAACACTAAGAACAGGTAAAGAAAATATAATTCAACCAAGATCAAAGCACTTGTCAAAGTTGGAACCTTGAACCGGTTGAAATACGAAAGGCCTACCTACGTTGCAAAGAAGCATTGAGAGAAAAATGAGGAAAGAGAAAGATATCAACAATCATCTGCTTTGACTCTTCTATATGTCAATTAATATGTAACGTAATTCATTCAATCGCATGGTTGAAAGAATGATTAACCTCGTGATCCTTTTGAAACTCGAGACCTATATAGCATATTATCATTTACATAAATTACATTTTAATAAGAATTAAGAAAAGCTTGTTATTTTGAGAAAGTTAATACAATATTCTTATTAATAATGTGATTAATAATGAGACAACAAGAGTTATTTTCTTCATTCATTTTTATAAGATGTATTGATCAAATTTTTTTCTTCCTAATTATAATATGTTTTGTTATATTTTTAGGGTTATTGTATATATTATTTCCAAATTCACCATTACTTTATTGAGAGAGAGAAAGAGAAAATAAATATTTTTTTCAAGAAAGACTTAAATAAATAAGGGTATAATGAGTAGTAAAATAATATTTTTAGTATGTGTGAAATTGCTTAAAACATCTTATAAAAAAGAATGGAGGGAATAGTAGAATATAAAATTTTCAAATTAAGAAAGTTATTAATAAGGGTGATCAATCAGTTATACACGGTTCGGTTGTTTGGTAGTTCGATTTTCAATTTTCATATAAGACAAACCAAATCGAATTGAAATTTTATTAAAACCGAAATAGTTCGGTTCATAATCGAAATTTTATCATTTCATCCTTATTCTGTTAAAAATTTTAAAAAAAACCCCGTAATATCCTTTTAAAAAAATAATTCATTAATCCATTAATTTTTCTATTCCAACACACTCCTTGAACTTCTTCAACCTACTTGGAAATTGTCTTATGTACCTAATTGCAGCCCTTGCACGAGTAATGGAAGACACAATCTCCCTCAAACCATCATTTACAACAAGATTTATTATATGAGTAATACATCTCACATGAATATATTTACCCCCAAGCAAACTAGTACCCTAATTAATGAATCTTCTTTTCAAACAACTAATTGCAATATCATTAGAGCTTGCATTATCAACTGTGATAGTAAAAACTTTCTCAATACCCCATTCAAGTAAACACTTCTCTATCCATTTCCCAATGGTTTCACCTTTGTAATTATCAATTGGACAAAAATTCAAAATTTTTTTATGCAAACACCAATTAACATCAATTAAATGAGCAGTGAGACACATATAGTTAATTCTTTGCTCAGAAGTCCAAGTATTTGTAGTAAGACTAATACTTGTAGATGAATGTTTCAAAAAAACTCTTTAATTTTGATTTCTCTTTCAAATAAAATTGATAGCAATCTCTTGTAATTGTAGTACGAGATGGTATTTGAAAAGATGGACAAGCTACAACCATGAAATCCTTAAATCCTTACTTAACAAAACTAAATGGTTGTTCAACCAAAATAATCATTTTTGTTAATGCTTTTCTAGTATCTTCTTGATTAAATCTCCAATTAATAATTGAACCAACCTTACCTCCAACTGAAGATGGTTGTTGTTTTAACTTAATTACATGAGTCTCGTTATTATATGAATTTTTCATGCACCCCTCCATATGATTCTTCAATATATATGTGTCATTAACTGATGTATTAGTTGCATAATCCTTTTTGCAATAGTTGCAATAGGCTTATAGTTTTTCATCTTTTGTATAATTAGTGAAGTGTAATCATACAATTGAACGGGGCTTTATTGCTTTTCTCTTCTTTTTACTAATTTGTGAGGTTGAGATGTTGGATTGTTGTTCGAACATCCTATTAAAATAAAATAAAAACAGTTTAATATAAGTTTATATACAAAAATAAAAGAACTAGTTTACAAAGAGTTTAAAAAACTGCAAAAGCTGAAATGAATCAATTATGTTGTCTCTTAATTCAAGTATTATATGAGAATTTATAAGCCCTATTCATAAACGAACTGTATCATATATTAATAGTTCACAAAAAAAGTTTAAAATTGTATCATATATTAATGCTTCACAAAAACAATTTCCCAAAACAAAATTTCATCCAAATAAACATATTCAAATCCATTTATGTTGAAACATAAGACACGAGGACAGTATTTTGAAGCCCACAAATTCAAATGAACAATTGCAGTTTAAGAATCTAAAACTAAATACTTGAGTACTTTTTTCCATAAAGCAAAATAGTTACAAAAATTACAACAGCAGTTTAAGTAGTTACAGAATAGTTTTAATTGCAAAAAGTATTTTGATAAAGAAAATTGCATTTTTAATTGTAGAAAGGCAAGAAAACAACTGCAGTTTTAATTGCAGAAAGACATTGCTTTTGATAAAGAAAATTGCAACCCTATAATTTAATATTTTTCAACTAATAATCATGATTACTTTTGATAATTTCTTTTTAATCTTGTGATACTAATGTTACATACTCTTCTACTACATTTAAAAAGTGGCGTTTCAACTACATTATATGAAGCTTTAGATTTAGAAAATAGTTCAAAATAAAAATGCAAAAAAGAGAGAAAAACATTTAAGATTAGTCTAGTTAGTAGCAGCATTTTGTAAATTTGCAATCAACTCTAACAATCACACTGAAACTGAAATTTTTAGTAGTAGCAGCATTTTTAGAAGATTAGTCCGTCTTCTTTCTAGAGATAAGTTCCAAAAGGACTATACTGAAACTGAATTTTATGTCAAAATTTGCAATCAACTCTGATAATTATAGACTCATAGAAATTATTTGCAAATCTTACAATAAAATTGGCCACGCAGATATAGATATTTGAAGAACTTGATACTGATGGAAATGAAGAACATATAGGGCTGAGAATCCAAACGGTGAGATTGAGAGTGAGAGATTTGTTGAGGGTGGCGTCGCGAAGTGAATGGTGCGTCTGCGTTGTTGCGCACAACCGACCACCAAGGCAGAGAAGAGAAAGACAGAGAGGTAGAGACAAGAGAGACAAAAAGGTAGATACGAGAGATAAGGGAGTCAAACTCCAAATTTAGGGAAGGCAAGGACAATGACGATGCAAGGAAGGGTCCTATGATGTGGCGACGATGAGACCAGACAACGACAAAGTGGCGATGATGCAGGGAATGGTGAGCATGCGTTGCTGAAAGACGCCGCAATCAACCCATCAAGTATTGATTGATAAATCAAGAACGAATATTCTTCAAAGAACCAAAGAAAAATAATATATACATCTTTATTGATATACTAATATATTCTTCTCCTTTACGAAGTCTTGTATGAATGGTATTTAAAATAGTAAAACCCTAATGAATTAAGAAATCAAATTAAAGAAAACCTAGAACTCCTAAATAACTAAGGAAATCATATTACAAATTATATTTGGAAGCTACTGAAATTTATTTTATAAATCTTTCAAATTCTATTTAATATAGAAAATCTTCAAAGAATCCTTCAATTTTTATGCATCTTCCATAAGGAATCAAAATAGACTTTGAATTGAATTAGAAGAATCAAGATAGTTGGTTGTTTAACCTCTAACTTAATTTGAATTCATATTGAATTTTTCAAAGCACAAAAAATTTTCAATAATAAATTGTTAAAACATCTTTGAACATTTTCTCATCATTTATATAAATGTGAATCTGATGTTTATATTTATAGACATAGTGAGTATTTATGGACGGTTGAGTCTTGCATCTATATATGGATGTATGCATGAAGTTGAACCTCATTTACATGCTCTCCGAGATTGCGATTTAGCCAGGGAATTATTAGATATAATTATATATAAATTGTGGTTTGAATTCATTAGATTGTCAGGAATTTGGCCAAACTACAAAGAGAATCTTGTTCCTTGGAATGTGGTATTTCGCTTTTTCTCGTTTGTGTGATTTGGCATTGGAAAAAATTATCCTCTTCTCTTATTTTAGACAGAATTTTACATTTTCTTAAGGTTAAAGCTTCTGTAAAGGGATTGATGATATCCCCTTCATATGTAAGCATATGTAAATAAAGTACCCTTTTCAAAACATAATTGAAAACGTCCCCGATTACGTGTAAATAGAGTATTGTAATACTTACATGATTTATATGCAAAAATTAAAATAACATGTGTAACAAAATTTAATTTGTATGGGAAATTTGCAGAAAATGAACTAGAAGGTTAGAAAAAGATTAGCAGAACTAAATAAAAAATGCTTTAAACGTTTTGAAGAATGAAAATGAACTATATATATGGTTCCGTTGTTTCTCTGATTGTTATTTTCATTGTTCCTTCCTCATTTATTTAGATAAGGGAGTTAGGAGGGGAAAAAAATTAAGAGGAAAAAATAGTGGCAATAAATATTTACTATTACAAATGGGTGTGTGTTGTTTTAGTTTTTATTTGAAAACAATAGCTAAGAAGAGAAAACGAGATTGTTTTTTAAGATAAATAATAAGGGAACGTAGAGTTTAAAATGATTATCTCAACTGATTAAGAAAATATAATTAATGTAATTGTAAATATATATTTTTAATAAAGTATTCCTACCCTTTAAATATATTGTCATGCTATAATTCATCTTAAAAGAATAATTTTATTTATTGACCAAGAGAATTAGTAGCGTATGTAATTAGTTATTGTTCCAATGATTGTGGGATTTTGTTGTTCCGATGATTGAGTACAAGGGATAACATGCTCACCATTTATCTATTTAAAATGAATTTAATACTTTCTTTGCTTGTTTTATTTTTCACATCGATTAAAAAAATATAATTAATATTTTTTGAAATGTATATTTTTTATAAAATATTACTAAAATACTTTCATCATTTATCGTTTTAAAGTAAATTTAATGCATATCTAGATACAAACAATTATATTTTAAATATAAATATTTTGGTCAACTAACAAATGCATATACTTTTAATAATGAAAATGACTTATAATTTGAGACAAACTAAAAAGAAAAACATAACCTATTAAATTGAGACGGAGGAAATATAATTTTAAATATTGTCAATCTCACTTTAAATAAAAATATTTTAATCAAATTATAAATATATTGTATTCATAATAAGAAAATTGATCTATCATTTTAGAATGAACAAAAAAAGAAAATGAACCAGTAAATTGGGATGTAGTTAGGGCTAACAATATAAACATGATTCCCCAATGCAACACATTACAATTGTAACGTGTTAGGATTGATAGAAGTTCTCATTAAATCAAATTAAGTCTCTTGAGACTGAAATTTAATTAATTTAACTCATGAAAATGTGTTTTTCTCTTTAACATACTAAAAGGAAAAGAAATTTTTAAAAAAAAAATTAAAAAATTAACATTAATTATGAACACTTAATTCTGATCATGTATTGTCTTTAAAAAAATTCAAAATATTTGTGAAGTTTATTAAGATTTAGTTTTGATTAAGTATAAAAATATATTTTGAGATGTTTGAATTATATTTAGATTATTTTGACTTTATTAATTGTATTTTGTTTGAGTTAATAATTTTACTATAATGTAACTATGTCCAGGGGCAGATGTTGTGCATTGTTGTGTAAGAAAATGTCATGTTTTTATATTTCTTTCAATTTTTCTTTTAGTAGGTTATAATGTTATTTTGATATAGATAATATTTATTTAATGATATTTTGTATTCTTTAAAATTATGATAGACTAATATTCTTAAAAAGAAAAAGAATGCAACCATCAAATCCATTTTTCTATCATTTTCCTTTTTTTTTATTGATTGATTTATTTATGTAAAAAAATAATGTTAATTGTATAATACACTGTTTTTCAAGTATCAATAGACAATTTCTAAATTCATTCACCAAAATTAAAATTCTAAAATTCTACGTTCTGTCATATATTACATAGACGTGACAAATTAATATCAAACAATATCAACATCCACCAACCCAAACACTTCAATTGATGGTGGAATTACTCAATTGACATACTTCATTCAAAACATAAATCATACTATATATAATCGCCTAACTAAAAGCTTGATTTGACCTTTAGATATCTTTTTCTGTTTGACCTTCTAGCTCTTGGCCTTTGGATTTTCTTTTTCGTGCTATGTCTAGCAAAAAAAAGAGAGCCCTAGAAAAAAAAAAACGCTTTTCAAAGCCTTTTGAGCGGGTCAATAGCGACCCACCCCCTACCCTCCGGGTCCCGGGGCCTCCCCCATATAAAACCTTCTCCAAATACGACCCATACGCGGTGACTCGGTCGGGTCTGTTTTGAGAGGTTGAGGGTTAAAAAACTCAGGGATTATGTGGCTTTCGTTCTCCTCTTGACACGTGGAGAATTTTTTAGTCCAATGCTTTGCTCCAACCCTTCTTCTCATATGGCCTTTCCAACCACCGTGGAGAAATATTCCATCCATTGATTGATTTTCCAATCCTTGTGTGAACTATTATTGCCCTTTCGCAATAGGTAAATTATACAATTTAGTGTCTTATTTTTGTAATTTTAGTCCTTTATTAAAATAAGATATGGAAATAACTATTTTACTTTGAGAATACTTCTTTTGTCTTTAAATAATAAATTTATACAAAAATTAAGAAAATAATTGAAATAATATTTTTATTTATTAAATAATAAATGATTTGCTTCCGTTTCTTTCTTTTTTTTTCCATCGTCATAATATTTTCTATAATTAACTTGAATAAATCTTTGATAATAAATATAATTGAACAATTAAAAAAATAACATATGTCTTCATGAGCGTGAAGCATTCAAGGAGGCTATTGTATTCTTAGATGTGAAAACAAGTTGCGTACGACTAAGGCCTCGTCAAACCATATTAAAACTCCAACATCATTTTCATATTTACTTCCGTTTTGACAAATTGTTAATAACAAAGATATTCTATGTTAAATTTTTCCCTTTAAAACGTTCAACAGCTAAGTAACAATTTTCCATTCTTATAGGCCAAATTTTCTAAGGTCTCAACCACATTATTTTAAGTAAAAAGAACAACAATTGCAGCATAGAATCAAACTTTGGAGTATTGGTTCATGTGGCCTTGGAATAAATGAAAGGGTGGTTTGGGGGAGGTTTAATCTTAGGTAGAAAAAACGATATTTTTGGGCCCTTGGAAGAATATAAAGATGACTAAATTAGAAGCCATATGAAATGGCCTTTCCCTATATTCTATTCTCGACCTATTCTTAATGTCGTTTTTCGCCATAAGAAGAACTTATTCACATGCAACTTGAGCCAGATGCGTAACTCTGGTAAGAGATTGTTCCTCCCTTGCAACAACTAGCTTATACTATAAGGTAATAAGGGTATACCAAAGATCCAATATTAGTTAAATGAAGAATATTTTTTTTAATCATATTATAAGATATTAATTAATTTACTGTTTTTTTTATATTTTAGGTTTGAGCCTTAAAAGGAAAAAACAAATGGTTTGAACAAATAGTAAGAATGATATCAAATTGAATAGTAGGACAATATAGAAATTATGGTGTTCATTATTAGGTTTGTATCGAAATATGTTTTTGGATAAATTGTTTTTGTTATGCTATTTGTCTCATTTTAATTATTCATCATTCTTTTTTGAAATGTTTCATTTCAATGGTTTGGTTTCTAATTTTAGTTCCCTTGAATAAATTGTATAATATTGAAAATATAAATGTGACTTTTTAGAAATATGTAAAGCATTAAATATGTAAAACAAAAAAAAGATGAATTTTCACTAGTATTTTTTAATGAGAATGCATTTTTGGATGAGTTGTTCACTATTTATTGAGAAATGCATTTATTAGGATTATTATTTGACATCAAATTTTGAAACAATTATACTTACACACTTAATTAAATAAGGGCAATTTATGAACTATAATTGGACAATTGAATTGAGATGGATGAAATATATAATTAATAATACATTTCTTAATCCTAATGCAAATTCAAAATGGACAGTTGAATTGAGATGAATGAAGTATATAATTCAGTTTGATTTAGGTAAGAAGGATTTATTTTGGTTTGATTTTCGGCTCGTAAATTTATAAATTGGACTGAAAACCAAATTAAATTTTAAATTTAAAAAATTGAATATATTAAAAAATTAAAAAATAGAATTTTATTATTTTTATATTAAAAAGTAATATAAAATATTAATATATTATATTAAAATATATAATTATTTATTATTTATTATATTTAAAAATTTTGGTTTCAGACCGAACCAAATTAATTCAATTTTTTATATTTCAATTTTCAAAGAAATTCGATTCGTTTCAATTCTCATTTAAAAAAATGAAATCGAATCAAAATGCCAAATTGAATTATTGAACTTATTATTTAGAGTAAAAAGTGTTAAATGCCCTTAAACATTTTCAAATTTTTGTTTTAGCAATTAAACTTTTTTTGTTTATCAATGCATGTATTCAAATTTATCAAAAAATGCACTTGAATTTTTTTGTTATCAATGCATGCATTTAAACTTTACAAAATTATAAAAAAAAATTACATTTTTGTCCATCTAATTAAGGGGCATTTTGTCATCCTTAACAATAATTTAAAATTTGCATGCATTGGTAATAAAAAAAGTTTGAGTGCACTTTTTGATAGTTTTGAAAATTTTAAATGCAAGCATTGATAAAAAAAATTTGAGTGCTAAAATCAAAATTTATGAAAATTTAAAGGCATATGACATTTTACCCTATTATTTATTCTTCATTCATCAATTTAGAGGTGAGATGTCTTTGATCATTAAAGGGTTCTGCAAATAACATAAATTAGGTAAAGAATAGGAAAAGGAAAATTAATATGAGTTATGCACATAAATTGAATTATTTTCACGGACCAATTTGATGGAGACCGGACAGGTAGCTTAAAAGTCCAGTAAAGAGAAAGAAGAGCAGGGCTCTTGCATTTGAGAAATTTGTGAGTTTTTAAAAATAGTATTTTCGCTTTAAAATGAACGTTTTTTTTTCATTTTGTAGAATAAATAAAATGAATCATGTGATTATGAGTATGCTACAATATTATTTTTAGTAATAATAAATTTAATTATGAAACTATACGATTGTAAAGTTATGACATTTTCAAATTTTGAAGTAAACTTAATGAAAATTTTAATTCAAATATTATTTCCAAACAAGAGAGAAATAGGTTAACATGCTCATAAATTAACTAATTTTTATACTACTTAATGATTATATTTTATTTAAAAATCAGTTAATTGTGTTATTTAATGGATATATTTCATATTTTCTTTCTATTTATTTACTTATAAGTTTTTTAGTGTATTTTAGTACATTTTGGAGATAAAATGAATAAGAAGAAGAAAAAAAAATTGATGAACAGTACTGTCGTCGATGATGACATGACTCCTTACGTCATGAAAAGTATCATTTGCTGATCAAATTCAACAAGTCAACCCCGCTACAATATCAAAAGTCAAAATGATCATTTTACCCCTAGAAATTTTTCTATAAATATACTAGTTTTTTTTCTCATTTGAGACACCAATTTAGCTTCAATCTTCTCCATTTATTTTGTAATTTCTTTGTTTTATTATTATCTTTATATTAATATAATTTTTAGAATAATATTTCAAGGCTTTTGTAATATTTAGTAAAAAAATTATGTTTGGATAATTTTAATATTTACGGGGAGTTTATCTTTTAAATTTTCTTTCTAATGTTTATAAATTTCATCTTATATTTATTAAATATGTATTGTGAGTAATTTCCTTTTGTTAGCAATAATATGTGTTAAGTTATTAATAAATGAGATTGTGAGATAATTTTCTTTGTACTTAATTTCTATTTGAATTTATTTAACTGGACTTATGGTCGATTTACCCGCCTAGTCTTTATTATTTTTACTTTATGCACTTTTAAATATTGCAAATGGATGGCCTAGGCCACCTAATTAGTTTAATTTATTTTTATGTATTTTATTTCCTTTTTTATAGAAGATTAAGCATCCATACTTTACTTTAATTTATTTAAATGGTCATTTAAACCGCTTAATTTGTTTAGTTAATATAAATTCAATATTTATATATATATATATATATGTATATTTATTTAATATATATAAATATTAATTGAGTATTTATATAATTCATGTTTTAATCAATATAATTGTGTAAATTAATTGGATTGATAATCTAGTTAATAAATGTGATTATACAACTAGGATTATTAATCTTGTATTAATGATTCAAGTAGCATCCTATACATGTTGGTTGGTAGTATTGTTTAATTAAAATATAGATTATCTGAGGATAAACATGTTGGTAGTATTGTTTAATTTATCTGAGGTTATCGAGATTAATCTAATTTGTAAAAATATGAATCTGTCTGAGTTGATCGAGATTCAAAAACTAATTACTTAATATTGTCTTTATCTACGATTAATTCCATAAAAAATATAATTTGATACTAGTTTCTTACTAACGTCTTTTTATATTATTTGTATTCCAAATTCCTTTTTAATTATGTTTACAAATCCAAAACTTCAAAAATATTTATTTTAATTATTGTTATTTTCTTATTCTCAAACCACTAAAAACCTCAAAAACTTTTTCCGATTACTTGTTTTAATTTAAGAATTGACAAATTTATGTGGATTTGATTCCTATTTTCCCTATTTACATATTAGGTTTAAATTTAAAAATCGTACAAGAGACTTCGTTAGTAGTCATATAAGTTTAGGGATGGACATTCAATTTTCAATTCAGTTTTTAATATAAAAATTCGGTATATTTGGTCTTCGATCATTTATTGATGAAGATGGTACCAAACCGAATTACATGTGAAATCGAAAAACCAAAAATCAAATATAATTTGGTTCAATCCAATCTAGTTCGGTTTGTTTAGGATTTATCTTGGAGTATTAGAATTTAGAAAATAGAAATAAATAATTATTAAATTATTTATCTAATATTAAATAATTCAATTTTTCGATCCAATTTTATTTTTAAAATTAAAAATCGAATCAAATTATTTTTTTATAACGTATATCGAATCAAATTTTAAAATTACATTTGGGACAAATCCGAAAATTTGGTCTAAGAACAAATAATACCGACACCTACCTAGGACTTCTGGTCATATTGCGGCTTAATTAGGGAGTTGGGATATTTTAATGTAGTCATGGCGTTTTAGTGTTCAAACGCGCATTTTGGTAGAGGTCAATTATTGGCAATATATTTGGAGAAAATAGAGATCAATTATGAAGGGGAGAAAATTCCAAAATCAAATCAAACTGAACCTTCTTTGTCCAAATCAAATTAATTATTTTTCAAAAATTTATAAAATTTAGATAATTTTTTTATAAAAAAATCATTTGTTATGCAAGTATAAACTCTCTTTAAATTTCTTCACCCCTTATATTTCTATTCTTCCCACTTCTTTTTCATTTTATTTTTTAAGATTATATTTTCACACAGTTGTAATGATCAAGAGAAAAGTTGTGATTGCACATCCAGTAAACATCAGACTCCATACTTATTTACCTTTTCAATAAGAAATTTTTACTTCCATCCGTAATTATGTTATAATTATTAAATTTAATTTTTTTTCTCTCTACTTGGAAATGGAATATTTCATATATTAAGAAATATAACTCGTTAGACTCATTTTTACATATCTAATAAACTTTTTTTTTCATAAAATACTCGTAATTATTATGTCTTAGAAATAAAAAAATAAAATAAAGTTTATTTTTATAAGAAGAAAATATAAATGCTTTGTCTTAGAAATAAGAAAAAAGTGAGATGATATATGAAAATAAATAAGAGTAGTATAGGAAGTTAATGGTGAAATATACAAAAATTTCATAAAATGACTTATATTTTAAGATAAGAAAAAAACTATCAAGTGACTTATATTTTTGAATGAAGGGATTATTAAATAAATAAGGTAAGATTAGAAAAATATTATAATGTATATAGTAATGGAAAAAAATTAATATTTTGAAACAAAAAATTAAATTTAAACTGCTTAATATTTCATATGTCTGGAATTGAATAATTACATTTTTTTTATTCGAAATTAAGTGTTCACTTTCTAAAACAAATTTTTTTTAAAAGAAAATTCATAACAACATATTTAATGATTTACGTTACATTAACCAATGATCTTTCTCCCTAACTTAATTAGATAAAAAATAATCTTTCAGTGCCTTTTTATAACATATTATAAGTAATTTCACATGTACCAATAAAATATTGTAGTTCTTATTGTACTTTTATATATTGTAATTGGAACAAAGAATATTTATTATATTTGAAACAATGAAAAAATAAGGATAAAATAATTAATAATAATAGATAAAATAATAATAAAAATAACAAAATATCTTATATTTTGAAATAAATGAATTTGCTTGTTGAATCTTATAAAAAATAACGGAGGTAATAATAAGGCAAATTTTTATAAATTAAAGAATATTCTTAATTTTTAAACTAATTTAAATATGGAAATAAAATTCTAAACGGAGAAAGAATATATTTTAAAGGAAGAGTCACTCTTGCCTTAAAACACATCCTATTATTAATAAGAGAAAATAAAGCTCCAAAATTAGTTGTCAACAGACCACGAAACAACAGTGTCTTAAAAGTCAGGCCAACCACAAAAACCCTTACTACGTCAACATGCAGTCCCCCAACGCCCAATAGTACAACACATTAGACCTTCTTCGCTCCGAGTTGGCCAATTTGAAAAGCAATTACAAGTGGGTCCCTTTCCCGCGTACAGTTGTTTTAAGAAATTTCCATACCACAATTTTATTTCCATTTTCCATTTTCTTCCAGATCGGATCCGCGTGAGACCTAATTTCCATCACCGTTCCTTTTCCTTTCTTCCCTCCCAGCAATATATATATTCTTTACCTTCCGTCTTCTTCTCCAACCATCTCTCATTGAAATTCTTCTCCATAGCATATGTCTCAGAGACCCAACGTTCCACACTTTGCTTCCGTTGCCTTTGGCCTTCACTCTCATCTCCTGGTCTCCAGTGAGATGACCTCTAATTCCAACTGGTCTTATTCGTGTTAAAGTTTCATCACACAAAGAAAGAGAGATCCCATTATCAATATATTTTTTTCTGTTATATTCAGATTATAATCTTTCCTTGGAACCCCTTTTTTAATTTATTATTGTTGTTTGATTGTTTTACATTACGTTAAAAAGGATGGGTTTCAAGGGATTTGTCGAAGGAGGCATAGCTTCCATTGTTGCAGGTTGCAGTACTCACCCTTTGGATTTAATCAAAGTCCGAATGCAACTTCAGGGTGAGGCTGCTGCTGCTGCTCCTAACCCGTCTGTTCAGACGCTCCGACCTGCTTTGGCTTTACATGGCCATGCTTCTCATGTTCACGTCCCGTCTCCTCATGTTCCTCCACCACCACCCCGGGTCGGGCCCATTGCGGTGGGTGTCAAAATTGTCCAACAAGAAGGTGTGAAGGCCCTCTTTTCCGGCGTTTCGGCCACCGTCCTCCGTCAGACTCTTTACTCAACCACCAGAATGGGACTCTACGATGTCTTGAAACAGAAATGGTCAGATCCCCACACCAATAATATGCCATTAACGAGGAAAATCGTTGCCGGACTCATTGCAGGTGCTGTTGGAGCCGCAGTTGGAAACCCCGCCGATGTCGCAATGGTACGTATGCAGGCCGATGGTCGCCTCCCGCTGGCTCAGCGGCGGAACTACAAGAGCGTGGTGGACGCAATTACGCAAATGACTAAGAGCGAAGGCGTCACTAGCCTGTGGCGCGGTTCATCTCTTACGGTGAACCGTGCTATGCTGGTGACAGCATCACAGCTTGCATCATATGACCAGATCAAGGAGACGATACTAGAAAAAGGCTTGATGAAGGATGGTCTTGGGACCCACGTTACGGCCAGCTTCGCCGCCGGGTTCGTGGCGGCTGTGGCCTCAAATCCGGTGGATGTGATCAAGACTAGGGTTATGAACATGAAAGTGGAGCCAGGTACGGCGCCACCATACAGTGGGGCCCTTGATTGTGCAATGAAAACTATCAAGGCTGAGGGGCCCATGGCCCTTTACAAGGGATTCATTCCGACAATCTCAAGGCAGGGACCATTTACGGTTGTGCTCTTCGTCACACTGGAACAGGTCCGAAAGATATTTAAGGAATTTTAAATTGTGATGATCACGAAAAAAAAATAATGGAAAATAACATAGAAAATTGTTTTGAGTATTTTTTTATGTTGAAGTTCCTAACAAATTGGGGACAAGAATATTTGGGAAGTGGGTTACGTTGACGTATTTGTATGCATTCTTGATTATTTTAATATAACTATTTCAGTAGTAACTATAAATCTGTATTTTTTTTGGATATTTTAAATAATTGAAGAATTGAAAATACTATTTTCGACTATTTATGAAAATTAAATAAATAAGATAATATTAGAAATACATGTTAAAATAAGTTATATTTTTTGAATGACTATTCATTTTTTAAAATAACTTATACGTATATAATAAAAATAGTTAATTACTTTTAATGCAAAAGTTACTCTTTGAAAAAACATACAGAGTATGGATTATATCCTATATTTCAGCTAGTCTACATAAATAAAACTTTCACTTAATATAAGTCATTGAACTAAATCATTCACTTTTAAAAGAAAATTGTCATTTCATTCCCTTTTAAAAGAAATTTCTTATAAAAAAAAGAAAATAGACAAAGATAAAAATAAATAAAGATAATAGTCATTCACTTTTATAAGAAAATTCTTATTAAAAAAAGAAAATAGACGGAGATAAAAATAAATAAAAATAATAGTAGTATAAATTGATCTATCACACCAAGTCTCGGAAGGAAGGTAACTATTAACAAAGGACAATGGCCGGAAAACCTTTCAAAAAAAGAGAAGGACCGAAATATATCCAATTTGACAATGCTTTCTTGACCGGAATAATTACTGTAGAGTTGGGATTCTTGTGAGCTGAAGCTTTTTTGCATGCATATGATTTTTTAGTGGATGAAAAATCCTCAATTATATGGTTAGTGCCATACATGAATTGTGATCGTCATGAAACTGTGCAACTTCGTATTATTCAGTGATTCTGGAAGCACAATCAGTGAAGTCAACCTTTTGAGTTGAACCAATGGAAGGGTAATGCTAGATGCTAAAAAGACAGTTACCATCTTTGAATAAGTAGCAGAAGAGAATTTTCTTCCACGTTCTTTTTAACCTAAATGACATACGTGCTGAGGTAAAAGAAAATTCTTCTACTTATATTTCTAGACACAGCCAGAAAATTAATCTCCCCTTTTTGCCCTTTATTCTATTCTTTTCTCATAGAATACATCATCATTCAAATCACCTAGAGTCGATCCTCATGGCATATATGCCATAAATTGGTCACTAGCTATTATTGTGTTGAATTACGTGTAAGGGTAGATCTTTTTAAACGAAGTGATAATTGATAATATTTTTTCATTTTAAAATATAAGATGTTTTATTATTTATTATTATTATTTTATGCGTTATTTATAATATTACCATAGTTTTAAATGAAGAGGGAAAAAAATATTTTAACTCCAAATTAAAAAATGAAAAAGTGTATGATATAATAAATTAAGGTATTTTAAGAAACTAAAAGTAATTACATTCATATTACCGATACAAAAACTTATATCATATCAAGGAAAGTATAATAAATGAGGGTATAAAAATACTAATGAGGGTATAATAAAGTATTTTGTATTACCAATATGATGTAATCCGTGACTTAAAGTGATCTAATCTTGGTCTATCTTGTTCTTCTTTAATAAAATGATACTTTAATAGAATAGTAATCGGATTACTAATATGATGTGATTATGACGGTTATAACTGATTCATTCTCTTAATAAAATCTTTTAGTTTTTTACTATAAAAAAAAAGTGGTCTAATAAATCTTGCGATCCTTTCATGTGCAGCATATATGCTTAAATTGAACACTTGAACAATAATTCCAAAAATTCTTCAATATAAAAATATTGAATAAATAGTGTGTTACATGTGTTCAAGTTACTAATGAATTATATTCTTCTTCCTTTATATATAGTGATTATGAGTCCTCTTATTCTTAAAAAAAAGAACTTTTATCATAGCTACTGATCTAATAAGATATTCATAAGGTATCTTTTTCTCTTATACCTCAAAGACTTTCACCTATTAGACTATATTTGGGTTTTTTTATTGTCATAAATTTATAATTATTTGTATAACTTTTGATGTGAAAGAGATGAAAAATTTTCCCACATGTATAGGATTGTAAATAAAGAGATATAACTGAGTGAAAGACGCATATATCAGAGGATCCTCAACCAGACGGGTTGTAAATCAAGAGACGTGCCCTGAGTGACGGACGTGTATGAAAGAGAGTCAGTAGGATTTAAATTTCTTAATAAATCTTCATAATATTTTAATGAAAATTTATTTCACATGATATTCGAATTTGTGTTGTCGAAAGATTTATCTTTACATTACCATATGTCCCACCCGAATATACCAATAGGAACGATTATTTGTATAACTTGTTTCTATTCTTAAGCGTAGGGGTGGCAAAATGGGCGGGCCGATCCAACCCGGTCCGATCCAACGGGCCAAGCAATATAATCGGGCCGAGTCGGGCCGGACTGAAATTGTACGGGTTTGGAATATTGAGGCCCAGCCCAGCCTCTACATGGGCCACGGGCCAAAATGGCCCAAAAATTTATATATATTTTTTTAAATTATAATTTTATATTGGTTAAAAAAATAAATCTATTAAGCCATTTACAAATAAACAACACATTTATAGTCTTATTTTTGCCCAAAAAACACTAAAATAGCTTACTATGTCATCTCAACTTTAACAAATTTAAATCATAAAAGATAAAATAGAATGTTATGTAATGTTTATATCTATAGTCTGCAGTACATTTACAATTTTACACCAAAAACTTATAAAACAAACCAACCATATTCAAGCAAACAAAAAAAACATTTAAACAATCAAATACAAATATAATGTTCATTTATTTACTACATAAAAAAAAATCATTTACTACAAAAACATCATTTGTGTATTAAAAAATCATTTACTACACAAACTGTAAGAGTGATTGAAATTTTTTTTTTAAACCGGGCTGGCCCATTAGCCCGCGGGCTAAAATGACTCGAACTCATTTGGTCCATGAGCCAGGCCATTTAGGCCCGATTTTTTTCAAATCAAGAAAAATGAAACCCAACCCATTTTATATTATGGGCTTTTTGGGCGGGTCTGACGGGTCGAGCTTATTTTGACATAGCTACTTACGCGTAATGAAATTTCTTAGTAAATAGAGGAAAAAAAAAATCATATTGCTAGGTAACAACAGACAAGCTTCATTCGGTGTTGCCAGTTAGGTAGGAGAGCGTGTGGTTGGCACATGGCCATTTGCCTGCGCTTTTACTTTTATTTCGATTCGTAACGTCGGCGCGTCTAACATTTTTCCGTGTTGTCGAGTTAGCTCTACCCCAACGCTTTGTTCTTTCCATATACTCAATAATTTTTTATTTTTTGGAAGATTGGTCTAGGAAGGTGCCGTGATTCATGAGAAATAACATACATAGTACCATCCACATGATTTGTTTCCTCAAGTGAACATGTAAGTGACTATATTCGTTGAATTTCCTTTTTATTTGTGGTTTTTTGTTTTTAGCAAAGTACATAAGTGATACTTTAACTCTTTTTTAAAATTCAGTTTTAGCATTTTTTTTTTATCAAAGTTTAGTATTCAAATTTTTTTAAAGTTCAACTTTTATACATCCGTTAAAAAATCTCTTATGTTACTATTTATATTTATTATTGAACTTTTTTTAATCAAAATTTAATACTCAAATTTTTTAAAAATAAAAATATATCAATAATAAATCAATAAACACTCACCATTTATATTGCTATATTTTTATTTATGTAAATTTTTAATTTTTATTATTGATTCACATTTAGAAGAAAGAAAAAAAAATGAAAATTCTTGTTTTTCTTAAAAAAATTTTATGAGTTTTATATAATGATAACAATATTTTTAAAAAGTCACATGTAACAGATAAAAATAATAATATAAAGAAATTTTAGGTGAAAGTGCAAGAATTGAATTTTTAAAAGTTTGAATGTTAAACTTTAATAAAAAAAAGTTTAATAAGATATAAAAATAGTAACATAACAAATTTTTTAATAGAAATGTGAAAGCTAAACTTTTAAAAAGTTTAAGTATTATATTTAAATGAAAAAAAAATTGAAAGTTTAATTGTCACATAAATACTTTACTTTTTTTTTTTACAAAAGGAAAAACTTTTTGGTTAAAAGAATTAAAAACGCTTCTTACATTCGTAAACATAAATGTGTATTTTATTTGAGTCAAGGAGTAAGTAATGTGGAATTTTGTACGCTTAGACTAACCATAGCCAGAGAGAGTGTCAATAAAGAGACTTGAGGAAGTAATATATAAAAAGAGCAAGCAAATGTAACTAAGTAACCAACACCTAGTTTGGTTAAAGAATTAGCCTATTGGGGAAAAAAATGAAAAAAAAAGGAAACAACCAATGATATCAAGAAATTTGATAGTCTAATATAGTATTTCCAAGGCTTAAATGAAGGATTGTTTAGTCAAACATACTCAAACAATCACTGTTTTAGAATCATTTTTAAGAATGATCTATATGAAATTGTAACAACATCAACTATACGATAGAACACGCTTGAACACAATTGTCAACAAACTATACATAATTCAAATATGCAATTCCAATAATCATGGATAAAATCATAGCGATTTCACCTAGTTGCATTTCTAATGGCTTTACCAATGCCAAAATGTCCAAGCTAATCTAAAGATGAGTCATATCCACATTAATCTTCCAAAAATTATTATCTGGGAGCGGCCGGGGAGTCCAAGTTACATTCTTGATTCTACAGTTGTTGGAGGCCATGAAGACAAATCTTGGATATTAATCAAGAAACTAATAATTACAAAGTCAGTTTTAGAAAACTTGGCCTTAGGCATCCACCCAAGTCTAATGCTGATTAAATCACACATTTAGTCAATAGTAGAAGAACTGTTCTTGAAGACTCTCTCGTTATGCACAATCTAAATGGACCACAAGATAGTAAAAAAAGAAGTGTCACTTTCCGACCAACTTGCATTAACAGAAACTTTCATGAGATGAAACGAAGAAGGAATGATCCAAGAGATGCTCTTCCAATCTAACACATTTGCACCAAATATTCTAAGGAAAAAGGGCAATGACAATAAGGATGGGAAATAGTGTCATGTTATCCATAGAACACACACATTTATTCTCAATTTGAAGCAGACATCCTCTTTGATGAAGATAAATGAGTGGAATCTTTTCACTCATATAACTTAAATACTAATGTCCAAGGCATCCCAATTAGATTAGGTTCAGATTATCTTCAAGGTATAATGTAGGGAATGCAAACTTATCCGATAAAGAATCGCATAAAAAACACCGTCAAACAATCTAATTATAACAATAAAAAATATGGATCGGAAGCTCATAACAATGGATTAAAATCCTCTTTCCCCACACCGCAAGAGCTTGTGTGTTCAAATTCATAATGCCTTTGTAATAAAAAAGAAAAAGAAAAAGAAAAATTCATTTCTTAATTGATTTATGGTCTTGCTTTAGAAGAATCTATATCTATCTCTAATTTTAAATAGAAGAATTGTACCCGTTTGCAAATTTTGGAGGAGAAAAAATCCTTTGTAAAATAAATGTGCATGTAATTGACAGTTAAGTTCAAGCTGAATCTCTCACAGACGAATTATTTGAAGATATAGCTATGGACATCATTGTATATCCAGAACTCGTGCTATGCCTAGGATCCACATGAAGATAGAATCCAACACCAAAACCCTGATCTCAACTGCTTTAAAAATGAGCAGTTTTTTTGTTTTGTTTTTCTTTTTTGGTGTTTCCTACTTCTGCTTTTAACATAAAACTATCTTATAAAAAATCTGTTTTTGAAAAAAAAAAAAAGCTACTTTAAAAATGCTTTTCAAAATAACTTTTATCTATTGATGCTGTAAAAAACAAAATGTTACATTTAAATTTTAAATCAAAAACCAAGGAATTTTTTTTTTTTTTCAAACAACCGAAAACAGACTGAACGCATCCTGCCATAATATTCATATGACACATGGCTGCTGCTCCTATTCTTCCACCATTTTCCCCTAATAGTGAAACCTTTAACAGTTCTTGTCACTCAGCTGGCTATGTCAATAATAATCAGTACAATGATAAAGAGTGCCTATGAATCTTGGAACTGAAATCTCTTTTTGGTTTGTTCAGCATAGTATAATCCTGGAGAATTGAACAATGGAGGAAAAACAAAACCAATTTCATTGCATCCAGAACAATGGGTCTGTCAAGAAACTGATAGTAGCTGCTTAACCGCAAACAAACATCTGGTCAGATATAAGTGTCTATGAACAAGAAGAATCAGTGCTCAATGTTGGAACTAAAGAGGTGAGACACTGGAAAACAAATGGACAAATGCAAGATTTTCATATCATATAAATTGACTACATACATGGAATATTCAGAGTACACAACGAGAATTCTGTTACTCTATATCCAATCCTATTTTCAAAAGAATTATATTACAAGAGCACTTCTTTGCATTGCTTTCTGTACGTACCAAAACTGAGCGATAAATCAAGCTCATGGAGTTCTCTCTTCAAACAAAACTCTCCGCTTGTTCTTTCCAATTCAATACTGTCTATAGTAAACTGTGTATAAAAAGAATCTCCGCATGTGATAACTAATTCTAGTAATAGTAATTATTGTCCTTGTGGTTGACAGCATCCTTGCAAAGCATTGACCTTACCTCTAGAATGGATCTCGGAGGTTCCAGGTCTTTTTCCTGCAGTGAATTACCAAGCAATTCCTGCATCTTTGATGCAAAAGTATCATCTAAAACCTGCATGTCAAAATGAAAAATGCATTAGCCTTAGAAAAATGTAGTTATATATTGAGAAAATGGATACATGAGAAGTTCTTTTGTGTTTTGTCCTTGTAGGACAGTTTATAAACTCATGCAAAGAGGTAAATTATCCAAATGAATCCTTAAAAATTCTTCATAGGAAAAGGATTGTGCGATTTCCATGAAAATAGTAATTTTAACTTACTGATATAGCCACTCTTGAGGATTTATACCACGACCTGTTTTCTTTCCGGTCTTCCAAAAGCCTAAGCACATCCTGCAATGAAACCCCAAAGTATAAAAATTAGTCAAAAAAGTTGATAAGAAAAATGTGTATAAACAATGATGAAACACTTAAGATACTCATATATTTCTACCTGTCCCATTCGATCCCAGAAACCTCGGCAAATAACTATGAAGACCTGATTGTCAAAAACACTATGGAGTTGATCAATCAGATTTTCAAGCAAATCCTTCAAAGACTGCATCCTAGTTTGTAAATCGGATTCAAGAACATTTTCCTTTGCATCCTGGATTATTTTCTTCAACTTCGTAGTAGGTTGCAGTCGTGTCTGGATGCAGAATAACAGTTCAAAATCCATAAAACGAATTGAACCAAGTAGAATTTTAATAAGAGGCAGTAAAGGTTAGTAAAACTAAAGTAAGAGTGTGGAAGCCCTCCATGACACTTTGTACCTTCAAATTGTAAAATTATGTTGAATATTAAATTAAGTTAGGCAGCCTAAAATGGCTGCTATATTTAGCAGCCAAACATGACTGTTATGAGTGTTGTTTCTTCTACATTTGTATATGCTTGTGTAAGCTTATATATATAGGCACTTCTTGTAATCTAAATCATCAAGTCATTGAATACAATTAACAAATTATATGAGGTGTAAAATGCTTGTTCCAACTTCTTCAGGAATCACTTTAATGGGTTGTGATGAACTTAACAAAAGAAACCAAGCAAAGCAAGATCACCAAGAACCAAACAAATGCTTATTGTAGGATAAACTAAATGACATACCACTAAGAATTACTAAATTCATGAGGTGCTAAATCTATCTTAGAGCAGGATGCAAGAGGAAATTAATCTCTATGCAGGTATGGGTCATACCTATCAGAAATATTTCTCAAACTCAAAACTCTATAGGAGATCAGAAATTCAAGTAATTATGAAGTGCACCTTGACTATTATATATCTATGTTCAATAAGAAATGTACAATTACTTATTTCTTGGTGTAAGAATCTAGAATACCAACACAAAGAATGTGGGCCATCTTTCTGACACTTCTATTGGATCTCAATTTTCAAGAAAATTAGATTTGCCCTTTGATCTGATTAACTGATCTTAAATTGTGCAACTCCAAGTAAAAAATTTCACTGATCTAGTGTTATTGGACTACTTAATTCTCTCTCTCAGTTCACTGGGTGCAGCTTACCATCTCATTGATGATATCAAGACTGCAACACTCTCTGAAAATATATAAAGACATGATGGTGGAGACAGAGCAGGACAACAATAAAGATCACTTTATTAATGAACATACATTTTCCACAAGCTTTTCCATGATGGCTTGCAGATAACTTCTCAATTTAGCTCTCAACATTACTGTTACTTCACTCAGATGCTCGCCTGGGATTGTACTTCCACCATCAGGGATGCATGAACCCCATGCCTTCAGCTGGGCTTCTATCTGGGGCCGCAAAATATCAAGCATCCTTTTCATGGAGTTCAAAACAATTCCCAACTGAATAATGACACATAAAATCACTTTTCAGTGGAAAACGACAAAGGGGAAGAAAGGGAAAAAGGAAAAGAAGAATCATAATTTTTAAAATAAACAAAAAAAGGAAATACCTCACCTCACTAGAAGCTGCATAAGGACACACGCTTCCTTTTGCAATTTTTTGAACATATTTGAGGCCTAACTTAATGGGCATTGAGTACTCTTTCAATGGAGATAACACATCTGTATACTGTTTTTCCAAACTTTCCAGAATTGCCTTCTCCACATCTGCCACACACTATTTACAAGGAAATAATGCTTAGTGAAAATAAGGAATAACTCCAGATCCAAACAAGAATTTCAGATAACAAGTGAAAAATATTCTGATTAAGGTCATAATTAAAGATCTTCCAAGAAACTCGAATTTTATTGACCTACCCAGGAAGTTCTATCAAAGTTTTAATTGATGAGGCATAATTATCAAGCGTTTATCTATATAAATGTACTTAATCTGACTATAATAAGTTTGAAGATTATCTTCCACTCATCCTTTCATTGAATAGGAAACAGAATTTAGAATTAACATATTGTTTCCTACCATTTAAATTAAGCTAAAGAATAATTATCATCAAATGATTTGTGGTCACTGATTCAGAGGTTAGCCCCAACTACCATCCAACGCACCAATAAAACAGCTAATGAATGATAAATCAGTCAGTTAGAACATACACTTTCCAAAAGGATGGTATATTCAGGCCACCGACTGATAATGATGTCATACTCATTCAGCGTCTCTTTCAGATGAACATAGATATCATCCACAAAAGGAGTTGTTGAGTGCGTCGTTTGCATGCTGGACCATTTCATCTGAAAATATCTTAATGTTAGAACTCAGTATTGGAGAATATGTAACACACAAAACTCTGCTGAAAATATTGAGCATTTGTAATATGACTGACAATAGAACAAAGTGATTAGATGTAACTTGTCCAACCATATTGATCAGAATCTGCTAAAACTAAAATAAGTACAGAAAGTATAAGTTGATAATGGCATTCGTAACTCATTTTTCAGTGGTTAGGATAGAGATGTTCTCTCCTTCATGTTCCCAAAGTTCTACGAAAGTTGGAAGGGTGGGAAGGGAAATATTTTATTCACCAAGTATAGGTTCTAATGAATGTCAAACTAGGTAAGAGGAAGACAAATATCTAGGTTAATACCTTTATCTGCTTTCTCTTCTTTTACATAACATGTATTGGCACATTGCAGACTAATCGCTTATCAGATCCCAATAACACTAGTTCTTTGCCAAGTTGAGGATGGAAATTGTCACACCAATATAAAATATATCATATATTAACTCCCTCTGCCCAAAATTTATTGTCTACTTTCCTAAAAAAAGCATATTTTCCATCTATAATACCATAAACAACCTCCTTAATTTGAGGGATTTACATCTCATTAACATATATTATCTCACTATTAACCATATTAATAAAAAGGATAGTTCGGTAACTTGTTAATAGTCAAAGACTCTCCTTAATTTTTACAATAAGTCAAAAGTGGACATCTTTTTAGATGGAGAGTAATATACATGTCTCCCTAGTTATTTGTGCATTATATCTTGCACATGGAATTTGCCAAACAAGAATGCAAACATAATAATATACATGTCTCAGAAAATATGCAAATGACAGACATATAAAAGTCTTAGCAATACATATGGGCTCAAAAACAACAAGAGAAAATCAACCAGTTAAGACATGTAGTTATCTTAAAAGGTAAAATGATTTTTTTTTTTTGGTCATAATCACAATGAAGTACTCTTGTCATAAAAAATGTCATAAACAACACAAGTCCACTTCATAGAAGGAAACATTTTCCCTGGATGTGCTAGACCACTTGCACTTTTCATCTTCTGAGTATGCATTCTTACATGTTGTGAGTTTCAATTTGGACAACTACAAGAAGCAACCATGTCTATAACCACTCTACCATATGCATGCCTACACAGTGCCTCAATTAATACTGGAAGTGGCAAAGAAAGGGGATGAGCAAGTGAAGAAGTACGAACTTAATTGTGGTGGGTTAACAAGAAGAGAATTCATTCAAGAATAATCAAAGTTGTAGGCCAAAATGCGTTAACACATTGGAATTCTTCAATCAACCAAAGTCCAGTGAATGCTTAGTGATCAAAATGTACCTTATCAGTCTTGCATAATTCAAGCAAGGCAAGTCGTTTCTCCTTGATCCAGATTGTTATGTATCCATGGAACAATTCTTTTGCATCAACACCACCTTTAACAGGACTGCAAAAGATTGTTAAACAAGTTAAGACAGAAAAAGGCTAAATAAGAGTCGGAGACTGGTCATGAACTACTATTACTTACTTAATGTTCCATGAGGTGAGATCCCTTTGAAAATCTGCTGTTGTAATGATGAGTTCTGTCACAGGTGACAGTGGACCACTGGGAGGACATGCAACAAGAAATGCTCGCAACCTATTACTCAGCTCAGCACTATATATGGATGAAGAAAGATTTGGAAGGTCGACAAAACTGAGGCAAAAAAAAAACAGACATGATTATTAAGAAATCCAAGGAATGAGAAAAGCTATTTATTACAGGAGGAACATATTTGAGTTTTTTTTTTAAAAAAAAATGTAAAAGAATAAACAAAAACATACATTACATGACCTGTTTATGATCATTTATGGTCTATGACCTGTCTACATGAGACCAATCATCTGCAAATTTTTTTTGGCTGTCTGGTTTGGAATTTAATATCAGTCTTTTAGAACTTTAAGACAAATTGTGACATCTAAACAGCCAAGAATCATTTGTTCAGTGAGAGACACAGAAGGAAACTTCTCCCGAATGAGGATCAGAATCTATGAGATGAAAAGTTTCCAAATGAAAGCTGAAGTTATACAGCAATAATGGTTGATCAAAGAGTTCAGGCAAAATGCTAAATGTCATGCATATTCAGATACATAAATCCATGAGTGAGTAAAAATGGATAAATTATATCTGGTGTCAATTAAATCATTCTTTCCATCCAAAATTAAAAGTTCACTTTAGTATAAAAATTAAGGATAGACTTTGACCATGAGTAAGCATTTTTCTTAAGGTGCTTAAAGACAGAACATGTGCTAGTGGAATCTGAATCGGTCAGAATTTTATATGGAAAATATGTTACTTTTAGGAATGTGGACATTTCATAATAATAGAAACACAGACATTTAATTTTGAATAGAGAGAGTAATAAATAATTCAAGAAAAAAGGACTTCAGTTTAACCACAACATAAAATTATTCTCATTTACCTGGGGAGTAGATGCTGATTGTGAATTTCTATGTCAGTAAAGATTTCATTTCTCATATTTAAACAAAGAGCTTTCATTTTCTGATAAGCTGTGGAAAAGGCCAGTGGATCCACTGCCAAGTTCAAATAAGTATTAGAGATGAATTCATCTGTTTCCGCCAAGTGCATTTTGGACCTCTTCTTTGCAGCCATCTACAGAAAATCTAAAGGGTGAGAAAAGGAACTTAGCAGTAAAAGAATGAAAAAATACATCCGAAGTTCCCTAGACCTGAAAATATCTGCAGAGCTTCAACTGTGCCTCTGGAGAAAGTATATCGTTTAGAAGATTGTATAGTTTTAGTGCTGGTGTAAGGGCAGGAGCAGCAGATCCAGTAGCTGGTGCAAACGTATCTGCTATCCCTAAAGGAGATGACTCATCTAGGGACTTGTAATTTTCAAAAACCATTGCAATAATCTGCTCAATTTGATCTGAAACTTCTCCAAGGATGCGATTCTGGTTGGGATCATCAAAACATCAATAATATCTTGCAATATGATAATTAAAAGCAAAGGTGGCTCTAACTGAAAACATTGAAAGCTAGATTGAGAAATTGATACAGAGTTGAAGCTTCAAAAGCAAAGGAATTGAAATTGAAACTAAAGCATGCAGAGAACAACCAAAGAGGATATGCTTGACTCTAGTAATCAACCAAAAAAAAGAAAAAAACTATTTTCAGAACTGCCTTCATTATTTTCTTAATGCTTCAAAATGATAATTTACAAGCTTTGCAATTTTATGTATAACTCTCTGAGCCCAAGAATGATCTGTAATATGTTTTATCATCTTCCAAATATTTCGACAGAGAGGAGATCTTAACAGAATATTGCTAGTGCCTTTGGAACAGATTTCCTCTCCCTTGACTCACAATCCTCCCAAACATAAATAGGAGTTTTGTTATAGCCAATCTCTGCAAAGAGAGAGTAGAAATTATTTTTTAGTTCAACCACATATACATATCATACAAAGTGCACTTTTCCTTCAATAATTAGAAACACCAGGACAAATATAATTAATGTCAAGAATGAGAAGTGGACTTTGTGATTAAGAAAGAAGCTGCATAGATCCCATAAGAAGGGCAGGAGAAAATTTGAACCAGTAAATTCTACCAAAAAATTTTGCAAAACAAAAATATTACATAGATGGATAAAAAATAAAACAGATAATGTAAAGGTCTAAAAGCAAACAGGTAAATGCAGAGGTTTGCAGTTCAAGGATATTTTGAAACACAAGACGGCTAACAAAGAAAGTTTTCAACTGAAAATTTTTGTTCAAATTCACCCCACCTCTTGCCGACTTAATGTCTCTTTTGTTCTTCCTCTCATGATAACAGGTAAGAGCAAATCATGCACCAGATCTAGACAGTCTGCAGTTGGTGTGGCAACATCCATAACATACGAAAGGTATCTGCAAAGGAATGAAATTTCTTACAGAACACTACAGATACTATAGGTTGCCTACTCGGCTACAAAATTTATTTTGTACACGGCGGGGGGCAAGAAACTTTGTGAATCAATATTGATTCATAAGGAGAAAGTGTTAAACCAAATTTCAGTACCTAAGTCTAGTGTATGCATCTGAAACTCCATAATATGAAGCAAATTCAGTCACTAGCCACTGCCAAGAGCCATGTAGCAAAAGACTTCTCTGTTGAAACTGCAGAACTTTCATTGCTGTCTCCAAAAGGAAGTCATAGGCAACAGTTTCTGCAACAGGACCACACTAAACAACAAAATGTTGTAAGATACCTTAAACTTAACTAGGCTTTTCTTCAAACAACTTATGTTCAGCTTAATACACAGAAAGTGATGGGAACAAGTCATATAATTCAAATCTCGCATATGCATAACTGCAATAGAAAACTATTAACAAATGCTTCTTATGCCCAAAATTAAATGTCCACATTTCTAATATAAAATGACAAAAATTGAATGTCTACTTTCATATAAAATCCACTAATAAACTCCTTAATTAAGGGATTCATATTCCACCAACAATATTGTCCTATCACACAACATTAATAATAACTTCCTTATAATCAAAGGCTTTCCTTAATTTTTTTATTAAGTCAGAAGTAGACATGTAATTTTGGATAGAGGAAGTATTACATTAGACATTCCTCGTGAGCATAAAAATTTATTATCATCATTGCTGAAGAAAACCAACCACATAATATTTAAAAGAACATGTAAGAAGACATAAAATATGCAGCTAAACTTGCAATTCCCTTTCCTACCTTTATACTGAGATACAAAAAAACAAGAGAAAGAGAAGAGCCAAGAAGAATATGATTAGGAGTAAGGGATTTTAGATTAAAAAAAGAAATTTTATAAAATAAAAGAAAAAATACTATAAAGTACAGTAATGTAATTGTGGCTTTGTGATACCTTCAGACTATTCTCTTCCAAAGTAGTGGAGTAGTTAATATATACTTGCACTCTCCCGACAAGTTCATGCTCTGGCTCACGATACATTGACCACCAACGGAGCTTGTCACTCTGCATCCAACCAAAAAAAAAAAAAAAATCATCTTTCTGATCAAGTCTTTCTTGAAAATCTAAGGAAAGTATAGTATATTCCAGAAATCATACTGGATCATCAGCAATATCTGCAACTTGAGCAACAACACGACCACAATACTTCCCATTTAAATCATTGATTTCAATAATAAGATCATCCCCTAATCCATCTGGTAGACTGTACTCCAGCAATAGTAAAATGAAATCATCAGGTTTAATGGGATTGAAAAGGTGAATTATATATATATATATATATATATCAATATAATACATGACTTATAATATATTAGCTAAAAATTTACTTACAATACATGACTTTCGCCAGATCCAGGCTGCATTCTTACAGTTTCCTCCTCAGGCAAACTTTTCAATCTCAATAAACAAGAATATGTATCTGCTCAATAAAAATGAGTGATTAATTTCCCAAGTTCATGGAGATCATAAATTTAAAATAAAAATTCAAGCCAAACAAACACAAAAGTTTAAGGCTACTTCATAAAGTTCTACAGTTGTACAAAATGGTAAGCTTTAGCCTGCCAATGCAAAATCACACATAGAAAAATTTGGAAAATAAACATCCCAAGACCATTTGGATCATAATTTTGTTCTTCTTCTCAAGTTCTGTAGCTTAGACCCCCAGTGTTTATGGGGGAGAAACCCAAAGACAAGAAAGATGACTTTTCTCATCTCTTGATGAAGTACTTTACTAATAGAACTATATAGAAAAAATGACAAACAAATACTAAAACATGCCTAGGATTAGCATTCCTTTTAGTCCACATGGCCAATTAATTCCTTTGCAATGCCTTTCCATCTTGTTAATCAACAAAAAGTCCGACTCCTTGACAACCTAACCTTTTTGACACTCACCTATTCTCATGGCAAGGATGGCTGGTGTTGTAGACACAGTAAAAGAGTACCAGGATTAGGGCATGAAGAGAAGAACTATGCAAATAAGAAAATGTATAATTTTCAATTTTAGCATACTCTTCTGGAACTGTGTGAAAAGCATATATACCTTGGACTACTTCATATGATGCTGAACTGTTGCGCAGAGCAGTTGCTCCAATTTTTAGCAATTCAGGTAATTCTTTTATGTACTTAGTGCCAACATGCACATAGGCCAGGCTCTGCTGGGAGAAAGACCCATTTGATGGCAAGCGAGGTGGCACACGCACTTTCCGGTAGGCTTCCAACTCAGAAGAAAGAGTTGATTTCATATTGGATAACCGTACCCGAACAGACTCCAATTTTTTCATAGAGGGCTTTAGGTATGAAATGCTGCAGCCTGTAGGTGGATCCAGCACCATTTTCACTTTTCGAACTGCAAAGGAAACGGTTAGGATAGATGCTTATAGGGATAAACATTGCTTAGGCCAAAATAATTCAGGGGAAACACAAAATAAAGTTACCTTGCACTTTCATCTTGCCAAAGGTTTTCTTTGGTTTTATGCTTGCTCCCTCACTGATAAGTTCTGTAGATCTTTTGGTCAATAACTCCTCCTCAGATTGTAACAACACGTGCTTTACCCTATACCATCAACTATCATTAGGTTACACACACACACACATCCAGTCATATCATTAACACAATTAGGATGGCAGTCTGACTATCCCAATATGGATTAGCAAGATCTTTATATGTGCTTAAACAGGTCAAATATATTTTCACGAAAGGAGTAAATTTCATTCACATCACGAGATATATTTTATCTACATGACACTAACCCCATAACATCAGCTAATAGAATAGCATTCAGTACATTTAAACAGTTAACTAATTCTCTTCCTACCTTATCTAAGAACAAATCATTGCTGCTCCATCATCTTAGTTGATTTTTATTCTAGAAAGGGATTAATTCAATCCCTCCCCTCAAAACGCCATAGATTTAAGAAATTCCTTAATATATATGCAAAAGCATAAAGTACCAAAAGAAAAGGTAGCTTGGTAGATGAAAATATGGTAAAGCTGCTTTGTCCATGACAAAGGTCCTTGGGACATTCAAACTCTAATAACAAAATAAACTTTTCCAAGCTCTCTTCTCAATCTTATGCCAACGGTCCTTTTAAGGTAGTAAAAGCTCATAATGAACATCATATACAGAACTAGGCAATGAAGCATGGCGACCTAATCAAAAGGAGAAATTTTCAGGAAGGTCTTACCCAAAGGCATCTCTTAGTACTGCACATTCATTATCTAAGAAATAGGGGGCTTCCATGCAATCCCTGGCCCAGGCATGCAGACATAGCCTGACACATGCTTCATAAGATATGAAACCATACCAAGATCCTAGCCCACTGAATCAAGAAAGACAAAAAACAGCAGGAAAGTGTTATGGTGAACATTCAATATTTTACAGAAGTTGATCGCTTGTGTATGTTTTAGTATCAGACACCAACATAATTATAGCTTAATCCTTGATTACCTTGCATGAAATGTTGGGATTCTTGCAGGTAAAGAACTAGAGGACAGAGCAGTAGCCCTGCGATCAATGACAAAAACAATGTATTACTAGAAAGATCTCCTTCAAACTTTACATGGAAAATAATTTAATATCTGCATGCACATGAGCAACAAAGCCAACAACTAATCATACATTTCAAGCCTAAATATACCTTGCAGATGAACCAAAATCATTTTTCTCAGTAACACCTATCGTTTTTCTGCTGCAAGCGCTAGGCATGTTAGCAGTTGCAGAACCAGCTGATGTTGCCAGACTGGCGGGGAAACCAGCTCTAGAGGGTTTAAGTTGTTTAGCTACTTGGTTAGATTCCAGAACAGGATTAAACAGCGGTGGTGCACTTGGACTATCACCATCACCACCATGGAAGTCCTGAAGCCAACAAGTCCAAAAGGAGTATGAATAATAACTTCTAACATATTTTATAAACAGTAGAAAAATATGTGGGCAACTCTAACTCAAGGAAAATGAATAGAGAAAAACAAAAGGTAAAGTCATGGGTCATGAAGATTTTCCTATAGAATTGAAGGAAAAATAAAAAAGAAAAGACATTGATGGAGATTTTTCCTATTGAATCCTGAATTTTTTATTTTGCAGGATGCAAACCTAGGAAAAACAATAGTGAACTGTAGAGATTGCTTTCCTTGGCTTTTCAACTTTTCTCCCTTTTCATCATTCACACACTAGATTAGCGTCGGGCACAAAAATCTAAAAGTATTAAAGTTTTCCACTCTTTCCTGGTTATATATGCTTGGGTTCAAGAAACCTCTCTAGAATCCTTCGCAGAATGCATGATGATTATCAGTTCCAAGTCCTGACGCTCAGAGATGATCGTCAGGGAGGCTTGCTGGGAAACTAGCATCCCTGATTTCTCAAATGCATTTTTAAACACCTTATAAATATATGAAAAATACAAATGAATTCTTTTGAAAGAAACTCTTGCATCCCCATTTTAGCTTCTCTAGCTGTAAATTTTGGATCCCCCATGCAATACATCTAGTTGATAACTTGCAAAAATTTCGAGAAGTTAGATATTAGGAAAAAAAATTTCCATGAACAATGATAGAGCTCCAATCCAGGTGATGAGGAGCCTAAAGAATTATTTAAGAGAAACTAACATTATAATCTTAACTAATGAGTGACTTTCTGTTAAGATAAAAAGATATAAACCTCAATTCTCCAGGAACATAAAGTGGTCCAAAATAAGCATTCCCCTGACTTGTGTAAAACCAATAAATTATAAATTATCTATCATCCAAATTCTTCACAATTAGAATCATAGCCATGGTACCCATCTCTTGCTGTCCTTCAAGCCATTAGAAATGTAGACAGCAAGGTACAAGGTGAAACCACAAACCTGTCTGGCAGTCTTCACATTTGGTTCTAAATGGACATTGAAGTAGTATACCTCAGAAGTTCCATTAGTTTGAGAATGGACAAGTCCATTTGTAAACTTATCATCTTTCCCTCGTCTAATAAATGAATTTCCTTGTCTTGCAACAGAACCATTAGTAAACTTATCATCTTGAGGTGATGTTTCAATCGAGTAACGGCCACCATAAACCTCACTTTCTGAGTCAGAGCTGGTGTCCATGTCAGATTCTGATCCAATGTCATTGCCAGAACCAACAGGTATAGTTCGAGACACGGGGATAATCCCAGTAGGTAAATGCCCACTTCGGAATTTTGTCGCGGAAGGCAATCCGAGGCCACGGCCATGGTTCTTTAGGCCAATGACAGGATCAGCTTGTACTCTCCGGCTCGGCATAGATAAGAACACTTTATCTTCTTCACAATATATCCTAATTGGTTATCAAAAGGCTTCAAACCAGAAATCCTTACATAAAATTCACAACAAAAAGTAAAGAAAAAACTCTTACTTGAAAATAATGGTTGTACTCAAATCTAGGTCCTTAAATAATCTTGCTCTAAAGCCTCTGTATGGACAATGCCAGACAATAATTAGTAACAGTACATAAACATGGAAAGAGCAAGAAAACAACTACAAAACGCAATTCACTGAACGAAAACAATTTCTTTGACTGGGTTTGATTTGGAAAATTCCATATCTCTGTTTCTCAATTCTCTTCCTCTTACACATACCAAAATTGAACATAAGAATCCAATTTCCAATCCTTCAAAACTAATTTCATTGCTCCATAAAGAATCCAATTTTTTTATCCTATGCATCCCAAAATTCACTTCCCATATACACCATACCCGCCAAAAAAGTAAAAACCCGACCACATTATTCCCACGAACAATCAAGAACAGAACAATCAGATCACACTAATAAGCAAACTATAAATGCACTTACAATGTGAAAACAAGTTAAAGCAGTTGTACAGACTGTACACGCTCACTGTCCTTTTACAAGGTTTTCTTGCCTGTATATAGCATTCACATTCACTATCAAGAAATGTGCAAAACAGTGTCCCTTTTTCCACAATTTCTCCGAATTCTTGAAAATAAAAATAAAAATCTCAAAAACTTTCCAAAATGCTGAGGTTTTCGAAGAGATTAACGTTAAAAGTGTTTTTAAGGTTTGTTGCGATTGTGATGAAGAAAGACGTTAAAAATTGGAAAACAGAGATTAACGGAGACGTGGGATAAACTAACGTGAGGGTGACGTAGCGAGCGGGTATTTGTCGTTTTTAACGGCCGGTGGTTTAGTGGCGCGTCTTTTGGGGATCCGGAAGACCGGATGAGTGATATTTCTCTCACACACAGTGAGTAGGAGAGAGAGAAAGAGAGAATAATTGTGAAAAGGACAGTCTCATAAGACTACAAGAGTGAGTGTGCCCATTGAATCTAGTCTAGAGTGATTGATGTAATACACCTATTCTACAGTATTTTTAATAAATTAATCAACATATCCTTCATAAATTTATAATATTATTATATTAACTTTATCTTTTTTCTGAAAAAGAATAATTTTTTTTATCTTTTTCCTTTTAAAAAAGTCAAAAATAAGAATTAAAATTTGTATTTCTTATTGGAAATAATAAATAGAATCTTTTTATGATTAATTTTAAAAGGTATAATAAAAAACAATAATAAATGTTGATTTCATAAAGTGACAAAAAAAAGTAAATATATAAAATAAAAAATATTCACTTTTAATTATTTTTAACTATTTTTAACTTAGTACAATGAGGTAAAAATTTAATTACAATTAAATTATCATATTATTTTTATTATTAATATAATTAAAGTTAGGATTATTCGTCTTAGTGAAAAAATAATTTTTAAAATTGAAAACTATTAGTTTACTTTTTTGAATTAATGATGTTGTTTTTTGTAATTTTAGATAAAAATGTATTTTGACAAATATTTATTTTAGTAAAGTCATTACTTTTTTCATTTAAATTTGAATGTTCATATTTATTTTAATATAAAAATTAAAATATTTTATCATAACGAAGTTATTTCAATATATTTTTGTATTAATGTGATTAGTTATAAGATTGCATCAATTAATATGATTAATTTTAAACATTCAAAATTAATATCAACATTTAATTTTATATTGAAAAATAATATGCTATGAATATATTAATTTTTTTTATCTTGTGTTCTCATTTATGTGTTAATTTGGATAAAATAAAACATTTATAACTACTTAGGTTTATTCAATATCATGAAGAATCTCATTAACCTATCAATTATTATCTAGATTTCTTTACTTCAAATATATATTTTTTGAGATTTATTTACCATAATTATGAAATCTTCTTAAATTGTATGAAGTGTTATTTTTTTATAATACATAATAAAAACTTATTTTCTTCCAAGAAACACAAGTAAAAGAAAAAAAAAGTATTCTTTTAAAACCTTTTTTTGGGCAATGCTTTTAACAATGATACTAAACTCCTTAGTGGCTAAGAAAGGTATAATAAAGAAAGCACTTATGTTGGTATGCACTATTCAAAATCACTTTTGTCCTTAAAAAGGAAAGTAAATATTTATATTGGAATAATAAAGTATTGGACACCATTTGACCTTTGATTAGACATCCTTCGTAATCCCTAATTTTGTTAATGTATTTTAGTTTCTTCAATCTCTTGTCTTTCTATTGGTAGCGGCGAGAAGATGAGAATGTTTGTATATTTCTATTGGTACCCCCAAAAAAAGAATAAAATTTAAATTCTATTACATAATCCTTCGGTCTGTACAGTTTCTTATTTTGTATTTTATTTCAATTATTTATTTTTAATTTTTATGACATATTTTTATAATTATATTCTTGTTATCAATTAAATATTTTGATGAATTGTCAACTATTTATTTAAAAATATATATTTTTAAAAGGATTAATACATATACACTAGTTATTAAATAAAAGCAATTTATGAAATTTAGTTATATAATTATCATTTACAATATTTTTCTTAATCATTATACAAATTCAAAATATACAATTGAAATGAAATGGATGAAGTATCATTTTATTGCATAAATTTATGTTCAATTGTACTAATAAAATTTATGAGATAAAAGGTTATAATGCAATTCGATTCCCCCAATCATGAATTAAGAGGGAAGAATGAAATATTACAATCATGAGATTTCATGAGGGGTTGTGAACTAATAATATTTATGTGAAGTAATTTTGAAATATTTTTAAGAAAAGAATACTAAAGACTAATCCTTATATAAAAGTTACTATACTATTCATTCATGACAAAAATATTTTATGATATTCATAAAAGAAAACAATATTATTGCTATTGTCGCGTGGGTCATATATGGTGAAAATAATTCTTGATGGTCTCTCTTACTAGGACGACTTTACAAGTAATCGACATTAGATCCGATAATTGATGTCTGTCTGCCACCGAAATCTTCCATATGAGATGTGGAATGTGCCAAATATAGTAGTAGTAGTAGTAGACAAAATACTATAAAAAGGGAAACTACTTCTTGATAAGGGTTCAAGAAATTGTAAGAATTTCTTTAAAAAGAAAAAGAAAAAAAGAAATGGTAAGAATAGTAAGTCAGTTGCCATTATTTCAATAGTTAATAAAAGAACACCGCCAAGCATGAATCTTCTTCTCTATTTTTTTTCATAACCCAAGTAGCCAGCCAGCGCCCCCCCCCCCCCCCACCCGGGGGGGAACCCATCTAATTTTTAGGTGAGATGGAGAGAATTGCTATTAGCAAAGCTTCATCATGCCGACAGATCTCTTTCTAAAATGAGTGAACCCACCCATGACTTCTGAAGATGGTCATGACAAAGTTTTCAAAAAAGGAGAGATCATTGATGATCTTGACTCAGACATGAAGTTTCTAATTTGTAATTCGAAGATTATTTGATTTTTTTAATTATAAAATGCTACTAAATAAAAGTTTGGGTTGAATTTGAATCAAATCAAATGCACTTTTATAAGAAACTTCACACGAAAAGTTAATCAAACCAATCAAGAAAGAATCTTTTCTTTAAATTATTTAACATGTTGGAGCGTTTTAAAAGACCTTCATGATAATTTTGGCGCTACTGCTTCCTGGGGTCACTTTTGGTTTCTTTACACATAATAATGCCATACAGCTTGTCAATGTAAAACTGTATGGCTCTCTCTGCTTCCTATTTTATTCCTTGCTTTATTCAAAATGTCACGTACCCTTCAACACAAAAAACGCAACTACAAAAAGCTGGGCAGTCCCAAGTGTTCTTAAACTCAAATTTGTTCCAGAATACCATGATTGAACATCAAAGAAGCATTCAAGCATACGCTATTTTATTATCAGAAACACGTATATTTAAACTTATCTGCATAGATTTATTTGCACGGGACACACGCTTACTTATGAAGAGATGCTTTAGTCAATGACTAGCAAGAATCTGCGTCTACCAAGTTGCCTTTTATAATACCTTTCCACAGCCTGGCATAAGAGAGTAGAGAGGAGCTTTTACTTCTTACAAATTGCAACGGTTTTGATGTGCAGATTCTTACAATCCAAAAGAACTCTGGAGGAAGCATGTTATTTACAATCCGACGAGAAGAATGCTAGTACTTTGATCAAGATTGAACTTACATTTATAGATTGTATACATAGCTCTAAACTCTGCTATCCACATGATATTGTTGTAAAAGTTGGATTTCAATAACAAAAAGACAGCGAGTTTATGCAAAACTCAACCCAACAAAATAAACTATCTATATCAATCATCATCACCCAGGACTTGTTGCTTTATCTCTTCAATTTTAGTAGCTAACTCTTCCCTATTTTTCTGCAAAATCCAAGAAATCAATGATATTCAAATCCTGTACTATGCAGTTGGAAAGAATAAAAGATAAGAAGCTGGAGCCAAAATTACCTTAAAAAGTAGATAGCGAGTGCTGAACCATAGCGTGTAGGAAAGACCCACGAATTCCATCAGTTTTGGAATCTAGATTCCCAACAAGGTTAGAGCTCTTTAATCAGTAACAAAGTGCCTCAATCAAGGCAAACAACAAAAGACACTGTAAATTAGGGAAATGACTATACATACGCACCAATGGAACAGAATCAATGGCACTGACTACAGCAATTGCTAAATAGAGAGCAACCAGAGAACCACCACCAAGGAGGAGAATTGAATATGAATCATCGGAGTCGAACTGCATAAGATCAAAAACTTTTCTTAAAGAGCAGAAGTAGGTGATATAGTCATAAAATGTTCCTGAATTTTCACCATAATATCTATAACTATTGGTGTTGCAAATTTGCTTCTGTTTTACCTATGGATTCCTCCTAAATTACAGTGTTCATGTTATCAAATGACTTTTATCTATTCAATATATAACTTCTCAGAACAATTTAATTTGCAAAATCTGTAATTTTTCAATTCATCATATACACATAGGATACTGGATCATCACCAATTATTGACAAGACAAGCTACAGAAAGTATAGTTTTGGAAACAAAGAAAAAGGAATAGGTCCCATTTCAGCCTATGTCATCCACAATATACATTACAATGCAAAGATGCAAAGTAATAGGTCTTGAATGTAAACAGAACGCACAAAGATTCAAAGTATAGGACACAATCTGCTTTCAAGAGTTGGAGAGAAAGAGAGGGGAGGGGGAGAAGATGTAGAAAGGACAAACTAGATTTAATATGACATTTTTGTTAACTGAAAGAATTTAACAATAGGTTGCTCAGGTAACCGCTCAGGACCGACATTACTGCCGATGTACCATCAAGCATATATATGCTTTCAATAACTGAAAAATTCATCATAGCAACCTGTTTAAATTAGACAGTTCTCATTCTAAGCACATAATTCATCTAAAACCAGTTGTTAAGACACCAGAACAAAATGGAGTAGTTATTTGGTAAAATTTAAAAAAAAAAAAAAAAAAAAAAAGGCCACAGTGGAAGAGAAGACAAAGGAGAAGGAAAGAGAGCAGAGATTCTGAAGACTATATGTTCATTCACAAGTAAATTTTCATGGAGTGCAGAAAGTGAGAACGCTATTGCTGCAACAGCAAGAACATTTAACCTATTATTAGATAATCCATCATGTATAGGGTCCTACATTTACCCAAAAAAGAACAAAAAAGGAAAACATGGTATAACTGAACTGTATTTGCCCAATAGATAACAAATAGAACGGAATAAATCAGTAAAAATAATCTTGATTGAGGTTGCTCAGGTAACCGCTCAGGATCGACAAAATTGTCGACGATGTCTCATGAAGAAAATTTCAATTCATTAGTAACTTTCATCACTGCAACCAATTAGCTAAATATTAGCTGTCATAGAAAATATAATAAAACTTCAAGAAAACAAACTAATATATTTTGAGTATGTTCAAGCAAAAACAGCTCCAGCTCTTCACCGTAATATTCTTCTTTCTTTAAGTAATAAAAATAAAGCTTTATCTATCGAGATAGATGATTAAATTTAACATTGACAAACTATAGAATCTTTTCATGAAACTTGATGCATGTAAGAACATCAAAGTTGTTATTCAGAAATTAAACATTCATGATCAATAATGTACAAAATGTGAATACTTATAGGTAAAATCAGCTGGTCATATGGCAAAAATATAGCAGGGTTAAAATTATTCCTAGGTCTATTGAAAGACCAATTTCCACTAGAATAGGAAACAAGAATATTTTTGAATCACAAACAGTACTTAAATAGCCTCAAGAGACAGCATTCTAGCCTGCTACCCAAACAACATACCAGTTAAACAATATTTCAATGAGTACCACCATCATGGCGTGCAAGCCAGAACCTTCGCACTAAATGCTTCTTGCAATTATTCACAAACTATGAAAGATAATCTTCACCTTTGGGAGAAGATTAAGGAGAGTGAAATTTCAATTCAACCATACTGGTATCACAGAACACGTTATTGAACAAGTAGGAAGAATTCAAACCTTAATATCAAGCTTCTCTAACAACTCGAATACTTGATTTTCTTCGGAAGAATTCTCTTCTGGTACTTTGTTTTGCACATCTTCTACATATTCCTTCCCAATAGGCCTAGTATCTTCCATGGTTATCACACCATCAGATTTATCTTTGTCATAGTCATCAGACATCGATGCTTTAAGAGTTAAATTGCTGTAGCTCCGAGATCCTGAAATGGAAAAGAATCATTCCAAATCTCTCAATTAGATAGAGGCTCATAAAATATCAGTACTAAATACAAGAACTCTACCATCATTTCACTGCTTAAACCAGCCCAATCGCACATTCAAATTCAAAATAAAGTGCAGCTTTTTTTTGCCTCATCAACTTTAAAATCCCCTGTTGAACATTACTAAGAGCTTACAATAGTCTGAGCATCCCAATAAATCAAATAAAACTCCATTTGTATTCATTGTGAAAATAAAAAATATTCAAAATGAAGAAATTTAAAAAACTACAAGATTGAACTACTCAAAACCGGATTGCAAATACCAACTTGCAAGAAGACCAATGAATCAAGAACACACAAAATAAAAGGGAAAAAAGAAAAATCCTAATAGATGATAAAAGCAAAAGAAAATATTTTCTTGAATCTGGCAAAAAGAATAGGAGAATGTGACTTACCTGATAAACTGAAATTGGAAAGGGACATTTTTGGGACACAGGATTGCCATTGAAATAGTTTAGGGCTAACAGTACTGGAACTGAAGAGCCTGTGACGAGGAAAACTGGATATAGCTCGATCTATGCAGAGCACCATTTTAAGGTTAAATTTGGCTCTGAGAAGATAGGGTTTTAGAATTATATGTATAAAGGATGCGAAAGACGTGGAAAACGCTAGGGTTTAGGCGGCGACTCTGAAGGCTTACCCACTCCCGTGTTTTGTTGTATTGTAATTTATTTTGTTTATTTGATTTTTTTTAATTGGACAAAATAGTCATTTCCTCTCTTATCTTTTTAATTTTGATAACTTGTCCCTTATTTTTATTTTTCAGTTATTTAGATCTTATATATTATTTTTAAGTCGTTAAGATTCCTTTTATTTATTTTTATTGTTCAGTTATTTGATATTATATATATTATTTTTAAGTTATTTAAATTCCTTTTATTTATGAATTGACAAAAATGAGAAAATTTCAAATCATAATAAAAAGAATCTAAATAGCTAAAAGAAATAAAGTCACCAAGACCACAAATAAGTATTAATGTGGCTATTTTGCCTTTAAAATGAATGCTTTTAAACTTTTTGTTGTTTACATAATGAGATGATATTCTACTTATGTCTAAATATGGTGACAAAGGCACCAATGCAGATATTAGAGTGTTTGATTATATTTGTTTGTAATTTATTTAGGATGTGATTTATATTCTTTTACAATGAGACATATGCTGCATATATAATTTGTGTAATTTATTTATATGTTTTAATGAAATTACTTATGTATATATATAAGCAATGCATTTAAATTTTGCATGGTTTAGTAATAGGGTGTAATATTTAACAATTCTGCTCATGTATTTTGTAAGATTTTTTTAAAATTTTATATGGTTTTATTTGAAAACATTTCAATAATATTCTTTTATTCATAAATTAAATGTTCATTTTTAAAAAAATAAAAAAAATATTGATATACATTTTTTTATCAACCTCCTTAATTTAAGAATTTTGTATCATACTAATTCTTGACGTCCACTATTATATATATTAATAATAAAGATATTATATTATTGAAAACTTTATTTAAAAATTGCAAGTGTTGGAGTTTTAGAGACAAAATTACAAATCAAATGTCAACGATCTAATAATCAATCAATTTCTTTTGAATATAATATTGTCAAACCATTTAGGTTTTAAAAAATAAAATGAACCCCAATATTTTTTATCCTGCAAAAAAAAAGAAAAAACTGACTTGGGCTTGGTATAAGTTAAAATGTTAGGCCACAAACTTCTTGGACCTAAGGTGTCGGCCTCGTTGGCTAGAAAGAAGAACCGGTCATGAGTCATGACTATGCAAATTAGAATACCTTTTAGATACATGAATGTTATAGTGGATCCAAATACAGTTCTATATTTTCCAATACACGCATATAAAAAATCTTAAATTTTAAATTTTGCTATCATTTCAATGGGGCAAGTCTGGATGTTTACAAACAATCTAAAATATGAAACTAAAAAATGCAAAGCTGGGAGAAGATATAAGAATTTAGGAAAACTATCACATTAAACCAATTCTTAGAAGACTCACTTCGAATGTTACTAAATATATGTTAGGTCATGATACAAGGAACAATCGTCTGGAAATGCAATCATAGATGAAGACTTTACTCCAACAATTACCATTTTGATCAACTAAGAGTTGGAAAATTGGAATGAGATTGTTTCCCTCAGATGTCTCGAGTTCAAACTATGAAAATGAAAAATATTATATTAGAAGTTTCGCTCTTCATAAAGAATCCGATCAATAAACGGATCAAATTAGTCAGAGCCAAAAACCTTGCAACCGCCGATCCAATGAATCTCTAACCTAAACAAGAAAAACAATTACCATTTTGAAACCTATATGTACCAAGGGGGAAACTGAAAATCTTATTTTTGACAATACTCCAATACATGTATGATTTCCAGCTCTATTTGTTGTAACAAGGATATCCCTATCCCCCCCAACCGTCCCTCCCAAACATAGTACAAATTCCTTTACTAATGAATAATTCCTATTTCAATAGAGAAAACAAGGGTGCACACATGCCAAAGAATTTTTCAAAATAGAAGTAAAACACTGGGGGGAAATTTTGGGCCTTCAGTTCAGGCACGGTATGAGCAGCCCCGTGCTCTGGCAGAGGTGGCAAATCGGCACGAGTACTGTGAAATTCATTGACAAAGCAAAAGATAGTGCCCATAAAATGAAAAAACTGGCTAAAGATTTCTTCACAGGTTGAACTTATTTCCCAAATCATCAATTTCCTGAAAAAGGAAAAATAACCCATTCCCTTTGGGAAAGTAGGCTGAGTCCATATGCAATTTCGTTTTGAATGAATTTCAATTTAGTCCCTAAAAATGTAAGATTTTCCAAATTAAATCCCTCAAAATAGGCATATTCCAAATTAATCCCTCAAATATCTATTAATGAGACAAAAAAGTAAAAGCATCATTATTTTGAAGACTAATATTGAAGGCTTAATTACAAAAATTGCATATATTTTAAGTATTAAGTTAAAATTAATCTTTGAGCCGTGTTTTCATAACATAAATGGATGAAAATTTGAAAAGATTGATTTAAATTTTTTTTTTTTGATAGAGATAGATTAAATTAGAATAAGTCCATCAATAAGGACTTAATTGCTAAAGTATCAAATTTTCAGGGAATAATTTGAAATTATCCAATTTTTGTTTGATGCAATCTGAAAAAACTTTGAATATATGAGAAACTTATGATTGTTATCGGTGGTAAGAAAAGCCCTTCCTTACTTATAAGTTGCTTGTATTATACCAAGAAGCTCAGAGTGGTCTACAGAAACCCACAAAGAACATTATTGCTATCCTCTGTACAAAAAGCAAATGTTTCTTTCTTTAAAAGGCAAGAATAAATTGTACAACACAATGGTCAAGTCCAACATTTCCTCTTCCAAGCCATCATGTTTTGCCCTCAAAGATCATAAAAGCTGAGAAACAACTCTGGAAATCCTTCGTGCATGCAGTCAAGAAATCATGAAACGATCTTTTTTAATCCATTTTTGTTTTGTTTTTTTCATCAAGTAGAATGTGTGAAGTTTTAATTTTACCTAGAGACTTAATTAGACTAATAAATAATTATATTAATCTATTGTTTTCTTTTGTTATTCATTTTTAATTTTAGACTTTCTTAATTATGTATTTAAGTATTTGTAAATTTGATTGATGAGTTATTAATTCAACGAGTCTAACTATGCTAATGATTTTTTTTCCCATTAAACAAATAATTTATTTTTCTAATATGGAAAGCTATAGTCTTCAAGAGAGATATATAGAATATAAGTGAAATAAATATATTTCTTAGATTTTGGTGCACTCTCATATTGCAAAAAGAAATAGTTGTGTTAATAAAAACTTATATTTAAAATATTATTCTTTCTATCACAAATTAATAAACTTGTTTGATTTTTCATACCAATTAAGAAAATATAATTAATTTTATTGGAAATGTATATTTTTCATATAGTGTTCCTAAAATACCATCACTATTTATTATTCTAAAGTGCATTTAATGTATTTTTTAAATAAAAACAATCTCACATTAAATAGAGATATATTGATAAGCTAAAATGAAAACAAACATATGAAATTGGAGAAGATGGAATATATATCTAAGGGTGTTCACTATTTGGTTTGTACTGAAAAATCGAATTGGATCAAATCATTTTTCCAATTTGATTATGTTTTTCGGTTCGGTTCCAGCCCGATTTAGGATTTAGGGTGAAAATTCGGTATGGTTTTTGGATTGAGGATTGAAGAGTTGAACCCAATTGAAAAACTGAAATTATATATATATATATATATATAAATTAATAAAAAATAATATAATTCATTTTTATGAAATTTTTTTATTAAAATAACACAAAAGATATACGTTTTTGACAATTTGATGTAATTGATAATATAATGTAAAAAAAAAAATTAGAATTGAGAATTTTTGTATTTGTTTTGTAACTTGGAAGACTAAGGATATTTTTCTTGATTTGTGATCTTATTTGGAACTTAAAACTTTGAAAGTCTTGAAGAATATTGCATAATTATGAACTCATGTTGTTGAAGCTTGGAAAGATTATACAACCAGTTTTTCAAAAGGATTGACAATTTTTAATAAAACTTTAAAGAGTAACGAAATTTCAATTCTGAATCGAACCAAAATAATTTGATTTTAAAGGCAATTTGGTTTGGTTTGATTCTTGTAACAAAAAACTAAAAACTTGAAATTTTGAAATTGAAAACTGTATAACCACCCACATATATATCATGTAAAAGAAGATTAATGATTAAAGATTATACCATATCCTGACAAAGTATAACACTTCAAAACAATTAGGGGTTTTAATATTTAGTTTTAATAAAATTCAAGTTTGAACTCGAACTCAAACTAATCGAATAATTTGAGTTCGATTAGTTAGATTAAACGAATCAAACACAAGTATTCGCGAATATTATGAATAAATACGAATAAATATTCGAATAATATTTCGAATTTAAATGTTAATCGAACGAACTCGAACAGTATTCGAATGCTTTTCGAACTCAAGTTTGAAAACTTCAAGTTCGGTTCGTTCTATGTTCTAATATTGAGCTCTCCCCCCACCCTCCAGTGAGCCAACCATAGTTCTGAAACCCCAATGATGACTCATGCTTTTAATTTCAATCCCAAATTAAACCATTTATTTTATTTTTTTATCGCAATTATAAACTTATTCAATAAATTTCAAATTAAACATGAAGTTTTATAACAAAAACACAACATATCACTCCATTGGAGTTAAATTTTAGATTTTCATATAAACGCATCCTAAAAAATTTCTAAAAGGGTTACAACAATGTAACAAATTAAGATTATGGAATGAGTTAGTTATAGTTTTTGTTGGATAACTTGGTTGATGTCAATTCTTAGGTTAAAATTTGATGGATTTGAGTGAGACTTAATTTGTTTGACTGTTGAGCATAGTAATTAAATATTACATTTAGAAATCATGAAAAGGGAACTACGTAGACAATTTAATTAATTCAAGTACCACATTATAGCAAAACCTTTGAAACCTTTTGTGCGTCAGAGCATTTTGCGCTTCATTTCATGTTCACAAATTATATCAAGAAATGTCATTTCCGTAACCAACATAAAAATTAATCTGCACTTGGCCATCAATGAAAATAATAATCTATATCTTCAATTGAATGTTCATATTTTTTTTATATTTTTAAATATCTAAAGTTAAATATACAAATTTATAAAAATAATCATATTTTGAATCTAAAATTCAATTTGATTAATTTTAAAAATTTCTATATCAGTAACAACTTAGTACGCAGACTGACCACATTAATATATTTTCCATCTTAAACAATGGGAATCTACAAACAATTATCAATTGGTAATTCAAAAAACAAAAAAGAAGAAGGGGAGGGGCATATATAAAAATTAGGTGTAGCCTGCTAGCTTCACAAGCGACATTTATATATTATATACACAAAACTTCAGCGCTTATTATGGGATTGCATAAGCTATGGCTGATGTTCTGGATGCTTTTGATGCCCAAGCACGGCGTCGAGGAGAGAGAAACCTCCAAATTTTTTTCATTCAAAACAAAGTAAATATATGGGGTTTGAACAATCAAGCTCGAATCTCAATTAAACTTCTATAAAAATCAAAGATTTGTGGGTATTTTTTAGGGTTGAGTTTGGACCACAGACCATAAAATGGATGCATGTTTCTACATATGCCAAGAAGACCTTTGTCTTTGTGTGTGTATATCCACCAAACCCCAGTTCAGATTTTACTAAATATACAGAAAGTGGATCAAAGAAGGCTGCATGAAATAGGGAGAAAAAAAGGAAAAAAAAAAACTTTAATGTGCACGTGATTTAAGATGCTTGAAGAAAGCAAAGGGATCTTGGAGGAGGTTGGTCTAAGTAGAATTTTTGGGGCTTAACCAAGTTTAGCCATGGTGAACCCAAAAGCTGGTGGTGGAAAGGTGAAGAATACAACATACATATATAGAATAGTTCCTCCTCCTCGTGGTAGACTGGTGGTGGAGGGATCTGTGGGAGAATAAAAAGGGTTAGGAACTTGTGCTACCAAAGAACTAAGAAAGGGTGAGTGTGTAATATTTAAGCATGCTTGCTTGATTCTTTATATACCTCTGTTTACGAGCATTTTTTTTCTAAGTGTAAAATTGAGTATCCTAAGCAAGGGTTTATATTTTTATAGTTGTCATGGTCATGGTCATGGTTATCGTGACTGTCGATATGGTAATTTACATATCTTTGGAAGAGTGTGTGTAAATGTGTGTGTGTTTTTATATAAAAATGTTTAAAAGACAAGAATCTCATAGATTATATAGACTACATTTTTGGGATTTCCACATTAAATTATAGGCTACATTTTTTCTCATAAGACCTTCATAATCTCTATCTTTATTTAAATAAGGTAAAAACATTTGTAACCCTTAAATTTTCTAATTTTTTTTACTTTTGCAGTACTCAAACTTTTTTTTCTTCTAAATCATCATGACCTCGAATTACCAAAGTTACTATTAGTCTATTTTGACTATCAAACATAACATAATTAAGTCGATTGATATACAAATGATAATTTGTAAGAATATTCCAATATTTCAAATCTTTTATATTAAAATTAAAAGTATTTTTCTCTCTTTTTTTCTTTTTCTTCACTTCCCCTTCCTCCCCATCGTGTCTCAATTCGATAAAGCCAATAATATATATTTCCTCCATCTCAATTAAAACTACATGTATTTGTTATTTAATCAAACATTTTTATTTAAAGAGATATATATATATATATATATAACTTTATACAGTGTATTAAATTCATTTTAAAATAATAAATAATTATGATATTTTAAAAATATTTTATAAAAAATATACATTTTCAATAATATTAATTATATTTTCTTAACTGATGTAATAAATCAAACAAATATATGGATTTGGAATGGAGGAATACACCATTAAGAGAGGAGGTTTAATTGGTTAGCATTGACGAGAATCTGATGGCGGAGACAGAGCAATAAGGTGGTCAACATTGACGTGCATAATGATAAGATCAGGCATTTGTTGAAGTTGGCACAGTAACTGTAGGCCGACTGCATTATCCAATCCCACTATCTCAATACTAAGAACGATCCCTGCCTAGATGGCCTAATCAAGATGGAATATATCTTGTGATTCTTGCTTTAATTTTTTGTGCATTTCTTTCTCTCTTTTTTTCAAGTTGTTTCCTATGCTTCTTGCTAATGAATATTTCTTTTTTTATGGATATTTTTCTTTTGTTGTGAGAAATTAAAAATAGATGTTTATGAAGTTCATTGCATTTGGAATTAGTATTTCGAGATAGGTTCCTCAAAATGTTTGCTACTGTGTTTTTTGGATTGGTTACTCTTAACTACTTACAAGTTTAGATCTAGCTAAGGGGGTTTTCCATGATTTTGCATCACTAACAAAATTTCTTCACAATTTAAGATTTGATCTCTCACTTATCATATCTTTGAGTTTTTACCCAAAATTTACTCCTTTATAAAAATGTGGCCTATCATATATCCTAACATATGATTAGGCCCGACATATACCCCTCTCTCATTAGGAAGGATGGATCTCTCATTCGTTAATGCCAAGCACAGACCAAACATGAGCTCAAAGCTAGAAATTGAGTCAAAGGAGGAGCCGTCATTGAGACTAACAGACTTTGCAAGGTCTATCATTGTCAATGACGAGCCTTATTATTATTATTATTTTAGATCCGTCCTTACTAATGTTGAGCTTCATTATTACTATTTTGAAGTGTTTTCCTTTCTTTTCTTGCTAATGCAATTTTCATTTCCTTTAAATTCACAGAATTTAAGATTTGTGATTGATAAGAACAAAATATGTTTATAACGAGCATATTTCTATTTGTTAAGAACGAAAGAATATATGCTAATCTCATGTAAACTATATATATATATATATATATATATATATATTAGGTAAAAACTTGACTTCTATATCACCAATGCTCCTCCTCTTTTTCTTTTCTTTTTTTTTGCTAATCTTTTGTCTCAATGTCTACTGGTCTTCATCATATCTCTAATGGGAGCTTTGGAACCTCCTCGATTCCATCAAATGGAAGATCTAAAGAGAAATGATGCCTAAGGTTTGTTTTGTTGAGAATCAAAAGGGAGAGAAGGGGATGACAGTTTGATTACATGGGACTCAAATGGATTGAATTTTTAGCTTTCAAAGAAAATCGTCCCAAGTAAAGGGATATAGCTAAACAACGTGACTGACATATGATTTTTTTACAAGGGTAATTTCATCATTAACTTTAAATACACTTTATTGTCAAATTTAAAAATTATAAAAGTAATTAACTAATTTACCATGTAGTAATTTATAAGCCTATATGAACCATATAGTGACACATTTAAACATAAATAAATTTATATATTGAAAATTGACAAAATCAGTCCCAAACTATTTTGGTTTCTTAGTATTTGTCCTCAATCTTTATTTTTAACTCTTTTAATCCCCAATTTATTTGATCCTTCTAACCATTATTCTACTGGAATCCGACTTTATTTTAGAGGAAAGACGAATAATAGCAAAAATTTTAAGGGTAAAAGTGGAAATTCAGCTCATCTATGCCAAAAAATAACCCACATTACATGACTGCAACCCTCTTATATCTTTATAAACTCATGTGCTATTTTTTGTACATATAAATTTTGTAAATGATTGCATAAATTTCGTATGTACATAAATGACTGTTATTTAAAGAGTTCACATATTTGATAAGTTTATTAATACACTTATATAAATCTAGGATCAGATATGGAGAAGAATCCATCAAATATTGAACGATGATCTCATTCCACGGAAGATTGAATTAGGATTTAAAAAATATCGATGGATGAGTTTGCAAAAATGAAAAAAAAAAAGAAAGAAAAGAAAGTCATTCAAGGGAAGATGATAATATTCAATGAATTTTCTTCTTCTTTAGTTTCGAAGAAAAAGAAGCAAAAATTACATGGGTTTTTATTATTTACTCTTTAATGTATCTAAAAGAATAATAACACATACTTTAATATGACATCACAATCTAGCAATATAAAACATATTTATCAACAAATTTATTATTATAAACTTATTAGTCTTTCGATAAAACCTTCAAGAGAAAATAAATAGGTAGAAAAATTGAAATTATAATATAGTATTAAAAAAGTCAATAACTGAGAAATATTTGAAGTTAATAAAATATTTTTTGGTAACGTTACACTATACCGGATGCCAAGAAATAAATACTCCGTATATGAATTCAATTCATGCCATTAGATCATTAATACATCATAGCTTCCCTCTCAGTAGTCATTTGTTTTCTATGAAAATCCCCCTTCGAGTGTCCCACCAAAATCTTCCCAAAATACAAGGGTTTAATGGTGGTATTGTCATTCCAGACCAGGCTTTTACAAGTGCCACTGCTACACTTTTAGCAAAAAATAAAAAAGAAAAGAAAAGAAAAAAAGTGTGTGATGCTACAAACCTTATTTAGAGGAGTGCCCATGTAAAAGTCACCCTTTTCTTTTCTTTTTCTTTTTGTTCACTAATTGTTTTTCTAATAATTTTCTGCCACGAAATTTTTTCATCAATACATTAATAAAAGATTTTCATTTCTAAAGTTTGTAATTTTTTTTATTATTGAACAAATAATTTGTATGGTTAATAATAAGTAAACATGTAAAAGCAAAGATTTTGGTTTATGTGGGATTTTTGTAATATTGATTTTGTTACCCTTTTTGTTTTGCTAGGAACCCACAGATACCACAGCCTCCTCTGTACCTCAATCTCTCTTTGCCCTAAGCACAAATGTATACAAATGTATACTTCCTACATAAGCCTCCTCTCTGTGGAGATAGGAACAGTTTCTCCAAGAACTGCCCATTTCTTTCACTCCTCCAATCTTGTTGTTCTTGCATTTTTTTTTCTCTTGATTTCATAGCAAAACACCAATGCTGATCTCTCTATGAATAAAAACATTACCAAGAATCTTTGCTTGAAATTCCCAATCAAATGAGATAAAAATCTTTATTTTTATGAGGTTTTAGCAAAGTTTAGAGCAAAGCACATTTGAGTTTTGCTTTGATGGCTGATAACTGCTTTGACTGTGCAGCCTCAGACCTTCTCTGTACAGAGGCAGAAAGTATGTGCTTTGATGATCTTGAAGCTGTTGCTGAAGTTGTAGATGGGAAAATCCATCAAATAAATGATAAAGATTCAAGCTTGGGAAATGGTAGATCAGCGCTGTCGATCCCTTTGCCTTGCTTGAGTGAAGAAAAATTTTGTTTGATGATTAACAAAGAAAGAGACTATTTGCCAAAAAATGATTATCTGAAGAGATTAAGGGCTGGCGACATTGATAAGAGTGTGAGAAGAGAAGCCCTTGATTGGATTCTAAAGGTCTGTTTGATTAATTTCCTCAGATAGATTTTATTGGGTTTTTGGTTGTTCAATCAATGGACATTAGTTTTTATCCCTGTTTTCCTGTTTCCTGATCAGCATTTGTTTTAGTCATCCCTCTACTTATGAAAGCTTTTTGGCTTTGGCATTGAGTTCTAATAAATTCAAGCCCCTTAACGCCATTTTCTATTTTATGTTGCTACATTCATTGATTTCAACTTCTGATTCTGGTCGGCAGCCATGCATTGTATTTCCTTCCATGGTTTACAAGCCGGATTGATTCTTATTAGACTTTTTTGATTTCGTTTTTGTCAGGCGCATACTCATTATGGTTTTGGAGAAGTAACATTTTGTCTTTCTGTGCATTACTTTGACCGATTCATGTCCCAATATGAACTCCCTGTAAGTTCAAACAGCCGGCAAGTGATATTTCTGTTCATTTTAAGATACTTCTAGAGTTGTGGATCTCATTTGTAACCTTTGTCAAAATTTTTCTGGGGATGCCTAGAGAGATAAAACTTGGACAATCCAGCTGTTAGCTGTGGCCTGCTTATCACTAGCAGCCAAAATGGAGGAGATCAATGTGCCTTTGACTGTTGATTTACAGGTAATTTAAACATTATGTTTTAGTCAATTGGTATTTTGACATGTTCTTGAATTCTTGATTGCCTTTGATAATGATGTGATTACACTTAACAGGTAGGAGAACCCAAGTTTCTCTTTGAAGGTAAAACTATACAAAGAATGGAGCTTTTGGTGTTGAGCACTTTGGAATGGAAAATGAAAGCTTATACTCCCTATACCTTCATAGACCATTTCCTCAGAAAGATAATTGATGATGATCAACAGGCATTTGAAAGCCTGATTGAGAGAGCAATTAAGCTCATCTTAAGCACAACGAAAGGTCTAAATCTATCCCCCGCATTTGAATTTAATCTTTTGTCCTACCTACATTGGTCCAAAAACTTTAAATTTGTGCTGATACAGAGCTGGGTGTTGGGAATTGAATGCAGGTATTGACTTCTTGGAATTCAAGCCTTCTGAGATTTCTGCAGCAGTGGCAATGTTTGTTGTATCAGAAAAACATGATGCAGATGTTGACAAGGCAATGTCTGGTTTCATCTCATCAGTGGAAAAGGTAAAAAAAGAAGTTTGTGGGGAGTCCCACACGAATAGATTTTACATGACTGAAACTTGTTTCTAACCCTTGGGAGTTTAACACTCACAATTCCTAATTTCCTATGCTATGGTGAAAGTTTCTAATCTGATGAAAATTTCTTTTGCTTTGCTTTTTGGATATGCAGAACAAAGTGCTGAAGTGCCTGGAAATGATTCAAGATTTGACAGTGATACGTGAGGGGTCCACAAATGCTACTACTACAACTACAACTACAACTACAAATGTGGCTAGTGCCATGGTTGCATCAGTGCCCCACAGCCCAAATGGGGTATTGGAAGCTGTAGCATGCTTGAGCTATAAAAGTGATGAGAGAACAACAGTTGGGTCATGTCCAAATTCTTCACATAGTAGTCCTGAAACAAAAAGGAAAAAACTAGACACAAGAACATTTCAAAAGTCATGAAATGTGAGTTTTGGCTTCACACCCTAGTCCAATCATGTTTGGTTGAATGGAAGCTTTGGAATGGTCTTGAAAATTGCCATACTCAGAAACAAAAAGAGAAAAAGTTATTGAAAGAGAATGAAAGAAGAGGAAGAGGAGGTCCCAATGCTTTTCAGCATCAAAAGAATTGTCACCAGCTGTGAATAACTCTCAAGAGCTGGCAACAACCACAGTAATAGGAAACAATGAAAAAAAAAAGAAGAGAAAAGCAAGAGGGTGGTACCATGGTAGGTGTTGTGGGGGTGGTGGATTCAGACTTGAAGTTCCTAGGGGCAATGTTTTTGGGAATAGGGGTTCTTGGAGGGGTGGTGATATTTGTTTAGTGTTACAATATAGTAATTTTTTATAGTATTCTAATAAAATGCAGCGCTATGTCTCTCTCAAGAATAGGTGGATTTTGTCATTACATTTTTAGTAAACTTATATTATTAATTACTTTAAATGCATTCTGAACACACAAAAAAAAAAAAAAAGGAAAAGAGGAAATAATTGAGTCATGAAAAGCACTGTTCAAATGAGATCAGCAATGTGCCCAAGTCTTGATTCACAATTCTCACGGATCAAGGCAAGTAATATGACAGAAGCGGTGTCGTTTTATTGTGTCTTCTACGTAATCATTACAAGTCATGTTCTTTTCGGGATCTGAAATGGCCCAACTGGGCCCTATATTTCTGGCCCACGAACCTTTTTAGTTTTGCTTGACTGTGTGTATAACTGGACTGGTCAACACATCAGTTTTTCTTTTTCTTTTTTTTTCCCCTCCCTCCTCCTAAACAAAAGGAATAGGAAAGCAGCTGCTAATTTATTTTATTTTGCTATAACAAAAAAGGGTGATTCTACTATAGTGGAAACTTCTAAAATCCAATGTAAAAGAAGTTGGCCATGAGTAAAATTTTTAACTCTCAACTTAAGTTTAAATTTTGATATACAAGTTAATTACATAAAATTTATTTGTCTTGTGAATTGTATTTTTTATAGTTGTCTTGGGATTGTATTGCACAATATAACAATTATTTAATATTCTTTCTGTCTCAATTCGATACATTTATTTGATTTTTTGTACCGATTAAGAAGACAATTAATCTAGTTAGAAATGCATATTTTTCATATACTTCATACGTCCCACAAAGATAATGAGATAGTTTTTTTCCACACATTAACAAGTGACAATTAGTTTAATTGAAATATAAATTGTATATATATATATATATATATATATATATATTCATATATATCCTTACTAATATTTAATTACTTAAATTATTCAAAGCAAACAAACTAATAGCTTTTCCTTGTAAGTACAATTTCAATTAACTTTGTGGTTGAATATTAATGGTTAGTTCTAGGAACTTGTTTCTCAATTATGTTATGGTTTAGTTTTAATGTGTGAATTCAATATAAAATAAATTTGTGTTCAATAAAGTAGTAATAATGGGTAAATGTGAAAATTAAAAATTTAATATAAGATTTATATAGAAAGTTAACTATTTTTTTTGGAACAACAAAAAGTAATAGTGAACTATATTTATGGGACAAAAGGAGTAGTATTCTTAAAATACCCTCATAATTATCATTATAATATGAATTTAATGCATTTACTAAATACAAACAATTAAACTTTAAATAAAGATGTTTTGATCAACTAAAGAAGACATTGTACATTAAATAAGAAAATTAGATTATAATTTAAGACAAACAAAAAAGAAAAATAAATTTATTAAATTGAGACGTAGGGAATATTATATAAATATCCTTAAATATATTTAGATATATTTATATAAGACACATGGTTTAAAGCTCTTAACTTCTAAAGATCACAATTTCATGAATATAAATATTTGGTTAAAGGAATTATATTCATAGATAGCAAGCATTATTTATCTGCCCCCAAAATAAAGTTCTAGAAAATAAAATTCTAAAAAAGATGAAGTAGTCATACTGTACATGATTATAATGACCAGTTTTGCCTTGGCAGGCCCCCACCCCCTCCCTTGTGGCTCTTTAGTTGTCTCTCAATTGCTATATTTGCAAGCACATATTTGATTCACACATTGGATTAAGAAATTTTTCTTCTGTCTCTCTTTCTCTCTTTCTTTTTTTATTTTATTTTTTATGAAGTCTTTTGTCTATCTTAGTACAATATCAATGTGCCTTTAACTATTACGATTTATAAGAGTTAAAGACACAAAGATATAAGTTAACTCCTCTCAAACAGTGCAATATCCTTGCTATATATACACAGATATATTTACCAGTAGTAGAGAAAAGCTAAATGGTCCTTAGTTCATAAGAAATAGAGCAAGCAAACTTCAAAATTACTGCTTTTCCTTCTAAACCCAAAAAATAAATAAATAGTAACATTCAAAATTGAAACAATTAGACCATATCTGACTTTTTCTTTCACAGATTAATGAATTTCATGATGCAGAATTAATTGTATTGTAGCCGGCAAGACCCTCACCCAGGTGCAAATGCAATGGAGCCCAACACTGTCTCACTCAAACGTTTTACACACACACACACACAGAGATAGATATATGTGAGTGATTATATATATATATAAAATCCTATGAAAATATGTAATTTGCATTGAACCACCGATAGATTGAATTATTGTTATTGCCATTGGTGCACAAATTTTACGGCTTTCTTTTCCTTTAATTTCCCTTTTCTTTAGAATTTTTAAAGGGCATATGGTGTGTACTTTACACCATGCTTTTTAGTTACACTTTCAATAACCTTATATTACACTTAATTGTAGAGCTATAAATAAGTTTTAAATCCATGTTAATCATTAGTCTTTAATCAAGGTCAGCATGCCTCAAATATGGCTTCAAATTAGACCTAGAGATTAACGTCCTTTGAAACTCATGGAGACTCTTAAAAGAAGACCAAAAGACTTCAGACTATATAAATGGACTTGTACATGCACTGACGAAAATATGTGGCTCTTATCTCTTGTTTTAAATGCTCTTTTAATTTTTTCTCAATATCCTTAAACTCTTTAGACACGATTAATCTGAATTTCACCCAAGTAAAGACTGATATTATTGGAAAGTGACACTCTTTTAAATAAAAGATTTGTTAAGTGAACCATCACATTTGAATAATGAACTTTTCAAAATACTCTACTTTCAAAATAATCTCACCAACAAACTTTAATATGTGATTTCGAAAGTCATGAACTAAAGCTAAGTGTGTGGTTTCGATAGCCACGAACCAAAGCTTCCGTGTCATTTGGAGCCATGCATTGTTTTTGGTGTATGACTTTCAAAGCCACATGTTATGCTTGGCGCTGATTTTTGTTAATTTTTTTTATAAAATCCATTTAAAGTTATTCAAGAATATCTTATTAATTTACGATATATAATTACAGTTGACATGAAAATATTTTGTCTTTTTTGTGAGCAATTGAATAAATACATAAAGATTTAAAGCGGGGCTCAAACCGATAAAGATTTGAGGAAATTCATACATAGTAAAAAAATTGATTGTAAATTGCAATTGAAAAATGTTCAATATAGCAATGGCTTATGGAAAGTGATTGTGAAAAATAGCTTTAATGTTAATATATATAGTTTTATAAGTAGATAATATTAATTTAATGTTAAGAATATGTTACAAGTATTTTTTAATTTGATATGATATTATTATTTGTTATGTTGACGTATCATAGATTTTATTTAAGTAATTAAATAATTTTTTATTATTTAATTAATTGAATAATATTTAATTTAAAATAGTAAAATATAATTTAAAAGAGTTTGACTTGGCCATGCAACGAGTCTAGATCATAGAAGTAAACAATATTAATTTAACCTTAAGTATAGATTATAAGTATTAATTAAATTTTGGATAAAAAATATATTTATTTAAGGAAAATGGATATTTAATTTCGGACAAATTAAAATAGAAATGTGATATTCAATTCTGGATAGAAGGAGTATTAGTATTATCATAAAATGATATATTTTTAGTATTATTAATATCATATTATAACATTATTGTTGTTTAAATATTATCTTCTAATAATATTATTTGAACATTAATAATAGATTTCATAGAGAACACACATATTCTTATGGTTGAGAATTCGAGTGGGCATTCTCGCATTGTTGATGATGAGGATGACCAGACATGTTATGTTTTATTTAGATTGATATTATTTATGTATTACTTATTATTTATATTTTTTATTATGTATTGGTATTTAAAAATGTCATTTAAGATGAAAAAATGATATATAAATATGAAAATAAAATAATATATAAGATTGAAAATAAAATGATATATAAGATTGAGTATAAAAATGATATTATAACGAACTATTATATAACTTCTTATCTCTTAGGTCCAATTAAGAAGGTAATTTAGACTATTAAAAATATTAACAATAGTAAAAATATCTCTTGAATCAACGAGATCTTTTTAAATAACTTCAAATGTATCTTATAAATTCTTTTTTTTACAAATGATTATACATGATTTTTTTAAAAAAAGGCACGGCTCTAGAAGCAAGCCACCGATTAAGCCATGCACTGATAATTGTGTGTAAAATTCATTTTAGGGATATGGATATTTTGAAAAGCTCACAATTAAAATGTGCTGCATTTAATAAATGAATAAACGACATGTTGCATTTAAAAATCATGTTAAATAATTATCTAAGTTAATCATCCAAGCGGTTGAAATGGAAAATTTCCAAAATTTTATTCTCTCATTTCTTACACGTGCTTGATTTAGAGATAAAAAGGGATTTCCAACACTTTTTTTCAAAAAAAGAAAAGAGCTGACTTTTCTAACCAATTTAAGGTCAATTGACATTACTGCTCAATATAGATGCTCAATCTATCAAACGATTTGCATTGAAGTAGATTTTGACAATCATGATACGCGAAAAAAACATAAGTATTGAATACTGATATGAAATATGAATGCTCAAAAGATGGCTCAAGCAATTGAACCATGAATCCTATTAAACAAAATTAGGTTATTCCAAAAGGTTAAATAGGACATGAGCTAAGAAATCAGAGTAATCCAGGTAAAATATTGGCAGAACATGTGGCAAACACTGGAGGACAACTTTGAAGCCAGTTATGTCTAGACCTAACACTGTACGAATCCAACTATATTTTGCTCAGAACAGTGAGGTGTTTAATTACAGAAACATAGGACAAACATCTAAAGAGAAACGGGAAAAACACAAAAGACAAAGAAAGCTAAAATCTGAAAATATATATTAACAAATGCGTGGGAACAGTGACCACTCATGACCCCCTTTAAAGAGGGGTCTATTTCCAAGGGCAGCGTATCAATTTGCGCAATCTCTACTTCTGTATGTTGTCCCTTTTCACCCTGCAATTTGGGTTAGTTGGTAACCAAGAGAAGTTTTGACTTGAAATATCATACCTATCATTCGGCCAGTTGCCAAACATATACCTCGATTACAGTGAAAATTACCAGAGCATTTACCATCTAACATTTCTAAGATTAACCTTTAGCCACACCTGCAATGTTTTCTTGACCAGAATACATATATGATATCTTCGCACGAATGCCATGCAAAGAGGGCCTGTAAACTATCCCATTCCACATGCAAGTCTGGGATAGATGCAGATCTCAGACTACAAGTAGTGACATACAGATGTCCCAGCTTCCAGTGCAGCACAATGTTCAGAAGCAATGGATCACATCACCTTGATAACAATTTTGTAGCTACTTGATATGAATAAAGTCATGAAAAGTAGTAAAAGACAATATTTTCACAAATTCTAGACATTCCATGAAATGAAGACAAATATATGTGGTCAATTTATAAAACAAGTTACAGAACATGGGATTAGTAACAAAATGTATTTGGCCAGTCTATTCAAATGTTTTCTTGTTACCGTCCCTCTATTGAAGTAGGGCTATATACCTAAAAGAATTGGGGATAATATTTCCGCTGTATTATTACTTGAACAACAACAACGGACAGATTGGCCAAAGAAAAACTTCTTTATGAGTGGCTTTCTGTCCTCTAATTTACAAAAATAACATTTAGGTGTTTTGCCCTTCTATTCTATAAACTAATTTGCCTCTATATTTAAACAAAGTCTGGTTGACCTGTTGATGTCAAGCACCGATGCCACATGCGGCTGTTGGGGTCAACCACTCTGGGTTGAGAAATGACTTCAGGAATGGGAAAGTAGACATAGTGAGTGTTGCATATTCCAACTGTGATGCCGCTATATCCAGCAAATGCGCCATGAACCTGCCATATAAACATAAAGGTGTCATGGGTTTGTAGGAATACTGGAAGTAAACAGAAACCAATCACAGTGAAACAAAATAAAAAAACTGAAAATCAGGGTGAGGGAAGCAAATGCATGCTTCAAAAATGGAAACAGCTCAAAACATACTGAAAAACATTAATTTCATTTCTGCTATTTTTCTATTCCATGTAAAACAGCAGAACTAATGAGTTAGTAAAAGTTGCATACCATTTGGTATCATGTCTAAGAGTCCAAAAAATAGCAAAAGGAGGACCAATTGTTGCATTTCAACATTAGGATATGTTAAAATCGCAGAGGAAGATAAAATGTTTCTGGACATCAAAGTTGTGCTAAAAGGAATCTTGAGAAAATATTCAACCTTCAACTGACCTAAAAATGCTCATTTTGATCGAAATCCCCCAATATACCTAAAAGTGCTCATAGTTTAGCTCTTCCTCCTATTAACTTATTTTTGCCTCTTCTCTGTTTCTAAGAGACTATGCCAGATCCCACTTTCAGTTTCCAATAGGGATAACTTTATCTTGTATTGAGCTAAGACTTGAATTCTATCTCATTCTGATGATCTGGCTTATGTTAACTAGCGTAAACCAATGCTTCATTCAGCTTTAGAGCAACCTTGTTTTTCCTCTTTTAGACATTAGGACTGCAATGGCGGTTCTCTTTTGCAGGCAAGGAAGAGGGGGGGGGGGGGAGATTGAAATTTTTGTTTTACTAGGGGAACAAAATTGTTCAATATGTCAGTAATATTTTTTATTTTGCAAATGGGGAGAGAATATGTTCAAAACTGAGTAGCAGTGGTGGTATATTAAAAAAGTCACCTTTATTTCATTTTATTCTCTGTCTCCCCTCTTAAGAAAGGGAACCAACGTCTTTTTTATGAAGCCTGTCAGAAAGTATTATAAATTCTATGCCTAAACGTGTATTTTCAATATCCTCTTAAGATGATACCAAATGCAGTATAAAAAGTGACTTTGAATCATATATAAAGTACAGAAAACGGACATACAGCATTTTGGCCAAGTACTGTGCAGAGAATTCCATCCGATGCATTTGCACGACAAGCACGGATCATGTATGTGGGATCAATATATTTCACATCAGCAGGAGCCCCCCCAATCTCCTTGAAGTATTTTTTTATCTGCAGGAATATTCTAAATGAGTAAGAGAGCAGCCATCCAGAAAATTAAAAAAAAGAACTATACCTTCCAGTGTCACATACCTGATCCTTCTATTAAAACAATATTGTTAAAAGATTGACAAAAAATCCATGTATATTCACCCTAGAAATTAGGTTTTGCAGGCCAAAAGATGTAATGCCACAAGCGAAGGTACTTTGTAAAGAAACATCCATATTCATTTGCAACTGAAGGGAGAGTGCACCAGCCACTTCTGTTTATATTCAACCAATCATGTAGGACTTCTAAATCCAACTCAGCACAAGACTTTAAATTCACAACTAAGGCTTTTGCCAGTAGCAAGACAAAAGACACAAATGTGACTATTTTATAAATTAAATTTTTACAAAGGGCACATATTTAACACCACTAGAACAATGAGTTTGACATGAAGAGTAAGAAATAAACCTCTTGTTGTATATGGACACCAATATCTCCGAGAACAATGTTCCCTGATGCATCTGTGGCATTAGTTTTTTCTAAAAGAGTCTGCAATATTCAACAAATGAAACAGAATAAGAAATAATACTAGTGTCGGAAAAGAAACCAAAAGGGTAAAGCTCATAAGTAATCCTCAAAATTTTCTTGAAGCTTTATTTTCATCCTCAAACTAAGATTTGATCAAAATTATCATCCTTTCTAGCATGTCCATCACCAAACTTTTATTTGACTTGCTTTCATCCTCAAAATCCTTTTTAGAGTTTCGAAATAGTCCTAAAGTCAAACATAGACTATCGAACTAAGTTGATACTTAGTAAGAAATGAAAGGATAAAAATGATACTTAGATTTAAGGATAAAAATAGATCAAATAAAAGTTTGAGGATAAGATGTAGAAAACTCTTTGGATACCATATAGAAAACAATTTTTTCCATTCTTCATAAAAACATTTCTCAAAACAATTTTTACTTTTTACCTCTAAATATGTCACATCCAAATTTTAAATTCTCTATCAACCCCACATATGAGTCCAAACCTATTCACATAAATAGTATTCTTTTGATATTTTTTACCTAAGTCACGATCTTAAATGATTTATTAATTACATTTTATAATACTATCAATAATGTTGGACATGAAATATATCATATCAAACTCTAAATTCTCTCAGAAAATTCTTATTTAAACACAATAAACCCTTCTCATTTCACATCCCACTGATATCCAGTTCCCCCAAAGAATTTTCTTTAGAGAGAAAATGTTGAGCTGAATAGAAACTAGTAAAGAAAATTAATCAAGAGATGCTGTGACCTATGACAATCACATTGGTAAATGTGTCTATCAATCTGTCTTAGACAGAAATTGTTAAAGCATATATCTCTGATTCTAAAAATTGAGAATAGGAGTTAACTTACCTGTCCAGCTCCTTCTGCAACACATATCACAGCTGAACCTTTAGTCTCAAGGACATATTTTAGATGCCTCAGGACACCATGTGGTCCGTACAAATCAAAAGGAACCTTCGAAGTGCAAAATAGATGGTCTCAAATACGGGCCTAGGAAAAGTATATTTGTTTAACATCCAGTAAGAGTGTACCTCTGGAATCAGACATATATCAATTTGTCCACTAGCAAGGGTTGCATGCATTGCTATAAATCCACTGCTACGACCCATCAATTTCACAACTCCAATGCCACGATAAGCACTGTGAGCCTGTGAAGACAATGAGAGTCAGTCTACTCAAAGAGTATAGAAAAGCAGTTGCATGGGAAGTAGAAAAATTGGTATCAAGCATGTCTAAAGAAAAAGGAAATATATGAAGAGTGAGTATTGTCATATACCTCAATGTACGCAGAATTGATTGCCCTCTGTGCTTCTTCGACAGCAGTATCAAAACCAAATGTCTTATCCATAAGCATGATATCATTGTCTATGGTTTTAGGCACGCCAACTACAGCGACCTTCAGCCTTCTTCTACGGCACTAAACAACAAAGGGACAAAAATAAACTATAACATTAAAATTATTCTTTGCACACTAGAACTAATGAGAGAAAGAATTATTCAAATTAAACAGTGTGTATCAATCGATTAGTATGTATGGGAATTATTAAAAATGTAAAACAGAAATCCATGGCATCATCACAAAACTAGAAAATGAAATATAAACTGTAACATGCAGTACAAAAAATCGTTAACATATATTGGAAGTTAATCAGAATTTAGCTTCACCTCAAAGACCATCTAGAAACACAGTTTCCTATGGACACAGTTTTTCTCTTTGCAAATGTTCCCTAACCCTTCATTGATATTGAATATTGTAATCTGATTCAATACAAATCAAGGACCTGAACACCTAAAATAGTTTAATGGGATTGGGGAAAAGAAAAGAAGCCATTCTTCTAGTTACTCTCCCTCCAAGGAAGGCAGTTGCAACTTGAAACCAATTGAAAGTGAAAGAATTCATTTGAAAGTAGACCGACTATACAATCGTAACATTTTTCACAACTTATAAGAATAGCATACAAGTGCAGAAAAAAAAGCCAGAAAATTAAATACCTCATTATGTATCGCGTTAGCGCCAGCATGGGTGCCATTTCCACCTAGCACAAACAGCATGTTGATGCCTCTTTCCTGTGTTAAAATAACAATTAGAACTGGTATTATTGAAATAAAATCACCTCACCCCATTCATTTCAACTTAAATAGCTCTATTAAATTAACAAGTTGAGCACCTCCATACTGTCCACAATTTCACTAACAGTAGGTGCACCACGTGAAACTCCTAGCAAGCTTCCACCAGAAAGATGAACGTTCTGAACCACTTTCCTGGACAACTTATAGTCACAAACAATATGTAAATGAGTGAAGTTATGTGCAGACACAATTCCAAATGAGACACAGCAGAGCAGTATTCTTGCAGCTTCTAGGATAAGATTTATATGCATCTGAATTGCAAATAATTAATATGCCAAATCCAAAGAGCTTGAGACAAGCCTGGCTTCACAGCCATTGAAAGTAAGAATATTTAAGTTGGCACTAATTAAAATAAATATCACCAAAGTAAACCATCATAACAGATACAATAAGTGCTGAGACTAACTACTAAATCAAGGACCAAGCAAAATATTCTAGTATTGACTTCTAAAAGCACAACTGCAACTGTTGTATTGTTTCAACACCAGATCTAGTACACTATGTGACCAGGAGGACACTGATAGTTATGGGCTTGACGGCATAAAAACTTCTGAAATACTAGTAAAACATAATTCATGAGAGAGAGAGAGAGAGAGAGAGAGAGAGAGAGAGAGAGAGAGAGAGAGAGAGCAATAAATGCTACTAAACAAGTGCAGTATACACTGGAATAAAAAAATCTCCCAAGATACTCCAGAAGCAATATATAGCACTTTTCAAAGGGAAATAATGGTGGCAAGATAAGATTGTCATCCATGCATACTTAGAAGACTTTCAACAAACTGAAGTAATCAAAATTACTTCCTATCAGATCATTTCCTATAGAAAAAGGTAATCTCAGAAAGTTGCAGAAGGAACTTACTGGCATTTCAGCTAGGCCTTCATTGCTAAAACCACGATAGCCAAAAGGAATACCCACAATCTTTTTCACGCCATATATCTCAAGTGTGATGACTATCTAAAACCATTATAATGAAGAAAAGATCAGACACAGAAAAAAAAATCATCTCCATCTTTGAGTGTTTTCATCTGGAGGAGATTACCCACATAGGAAATGAGCATCAATCAATATGGTGTCCCATACCAGTGATAATACAATGGTAAGAACGGTTAATGCCATTTAATGGTCTTGTACTTAGGGGTTGGAATCAAATAATCCCTCTAACTTAAAAGTGTAAGGACAATTTTAACCTTTCTAATTATTTTAATTAAAGAGAGTCTATAGAGAGTCTATCTACATCTCCACACACGTACACAAAAAAAGAAAAAGTCCAAAAACTGTTCATATTAGATGAGTAGATAATTTTATATAATTTTTTAATGAAAACTAACTTGAAAGTATTTTGATGTAGACTGATTTCAAACCAAAATTTGAAATTTTTTTAAAAGGAAAGGCACATCATAGATCACTTCCAACATCAAATTTTATACCAAATATGGTAAAAATTTTAAGAAAAATCCATCTACATGTCTGGTTTACTTTCTGCATATAAAGGTTTTCTACAGTTAGAATCAGTGATGACAAAGTGCACAGCTATTTTTAAGAGAAGCTCCTCAGAACCTTTTAGGTGAGGCTTATTTAATCAAGTGTGAACCTTTTTGCACCTTGTTGCTGCTCTTTTTTGTGCCTTAGTGTGCCCAAATAAAAAATTGGACTCTTCAACTTTTATTTTTTGCTGGAAATGTCTAAAACCCTCATTAGAAGTCTAAAAACTTAATTAATACCTTGAGAATAGCAGAGAAAAGTCAGTCAGTCAAGGGCAAATAATATCTTATTATATAATAAAACTCAACTAATACCTTGAAAAGAGAAGAAAAATTCTATCAAGCTCAAGTAATAGAAGATAATTATTCTTTTAAAGAGATTATGCAATTATTGATCAATCTTATTAACCTTTAAGCTTAATCTGAATTTATTTATAGAATTATTAACCTCTCAAGGTTATTATATAACTTATAGAAGTATATATGTACATGTGCCTCAATTTACTTGGGCAACCGCTTTTTTTGTGGCTAGCGCTTAGGCTATACTAGGGCCCTAAACGCCTTGAGCGTGCCTATCTCCCTTGACAACACTGGTTAGAATTTTAGAACTTTTAGAGGTCTTTTAACGTTTTTTATGTTTTTTTTTTTAATTAGAAGAATTGAAAAATGTTACAATTGCCCTCACAAACAAGCCTTTAAGCAGAGGGGGTCATTTGACATATTAATTAGGTACTCAATTAACAAACCCTAATAAGTACAAGGGTGTCAAATGGCATTAAGCCCGATAAAAAAAATCTATTTTTGGTAGAATTTAATTTGCTCAGTTTTCAAAGCACCAAGAATCAAGAATTGGTTCTAAAGGAAACGAGAAGGGAAATTTAGTGAATGTCATATACTAATTCCATTTAATTATAAAGTTCATTTCAAAGTGAAATAGTGTTCCAAAAATGTAAGTCGGATTATGGAATCAAGTATTTAGTGACTTTTTCCCAACATTACCCTACTAGTCTTTCCTACTTGAATTTTCTAATTCAATTTCCCAAGTAATTTGACTGATGGCTCTTTAGGTAGTTTGACTAAAAAAATACTTTTTTTTCATGTTCTTAATTTGTATGCAAATTTCTAAAATGATTTATATCTTGAAAATGAAGCTAGTAGCTTTGTTCTTTTATGATACCTGTCTTATCACATCATTAAGACCAGGGCAAAGTCCCCCACAAGTTACAATAGCTGCTTTTACATTTTCTGGCTTAAAGTATATTTTCTCTCGAGGACCAGCACGGTGGACCCTGCAAAAAAGAAAATCCAGCATCAATTCAAATCTTAATTCAACTATTGAAAAGATCTGTATCAAAGACCCATCTAAGTATGGTAAAAAACTGACAAAACATCAACAGCCAGAAGTGTGTGTGGATATATGTGTGAAACATTTGCAATACAGATTGTAAGATTTAATCTCATGAATGCTTGGTTAACCTACCTGGAATTGAAGATCCAGCATGTAGATACAGACATATAATTGAAATGCAATAATAACATCACATGATTTATCTAATATAACACAAGAGGAGGTGGATTGAGAACAAAAACAGGCAACACAACATTCCAAATAGACATTCAAGAAAATTGGATGTTAGAGGCTCATCAAACCTCAATCTTACATGAGAAGATTTGATATTCTAATTGTTTTCATTTTTCTGTCCATTTTGTTGCAAAAATACAAAGACACCAAAAAGTAATATCACAAAAAATTCTAGATTAAGCATAAAATCAAGCTATTAATTCTTCATGGTTGGAATAATAGGGGACATTTGCAAATTTTCCAATGCCCATATGCACAATATTTTCGAATGGAATAGCAGCTAAAAACATAGGAAACACAGGAAGAATGGCAAAGACATGGGGACCTGGAAGTATCTACTGCTAGTTGTACAAGGTCAGAATGCTCTCAAGTGCTACTAACTGTAACTTCAGATATGATGGTTATAAGATACATGACCAAGAAGGTTCGAGAGATACAATCTAAAAGCAATCAGCCCTATTATGATGGTAAGGCGACTCTGATTCTCAAGCTGATCTGTATCCGAAAATATAAGGAGCCCAGGAGTACTAACTTTTCAGTCCCAAAGTTTCATAATTTGTGCATCTATCCTTCTGAAAATATACATGTAGCCAAATTTTCCATATTTGAATGTAACCACATTCTCTTCAGACAAGAATAAAAAAGTTAAATTGCTTCTCTTTTACGCTTTCCAAAGTATGGGAAAAGGAAATTTACCACTGCTCCACCCAGGTACAGCCAGGATCAATGCATTCAGCACCGGCAGATGTAGGAGAGGAATAATGTATAACCTGAAAAGATTTCAAGAATAACTTACTTAAGGGCCAGTAAGTATATCACCGAGACTACAAGCAGCTTGTACTGCCAAGTAAGAGGATGCATGCAAAGTCAAATCTGGTACCTAGAACAAAAAAAATCAACTGGCTCATTCCAACTGTTTCCTGCCTATTTTGACAAACCTTTCCTTTTCTTTTACCATTATATCCTGCTTTTCCATATCTTAACATTTTTTCACTTTCCCCCATAACCCTTCCAATTTTTACCACATTTTTTTAGTTCACATGTTCACTCTTGTACTTGCTCTTGATAATTGCATTTTGAGAAATTGTTACTTCACTATTTTGAATTTACAAATGATATTACTACAGGTTTATATTAGATCAACCTTATTTATTTGATTCGGTGAATACATTCAATTTAGAATGTACAATGTAGTGAAAATAAGTAAAGAAACCACACTGTACTATTAGTAACCCAATATCACACCAGAATTTGTGACCATGTCTAAACAATCCTAAGTGCAATGCCACGACTTACTGGCCTGACCTCAAAATCAGCCAGTAAACCACATCCTGGACAATTTGTGGTCCTAAATTAGAAGCTGCACTTTCCATATTATGTCATGTTCACATAAATAGATAAAGAAAATCAATTTTTATATGTATCATTTCACTCTTAATCTTTAATAACTGTTTAATGCGATGGAATGCTGAATTTTTCCTCTTTAGGTGACAAATAATAGGCAATGGAAATGTCAAATAAAGAACTTGTTCCAAAGAAATCCATTTGCAATTGATTGACTATGCTCTGGTAAACTAGATCACTTAGTGGACTCTTAACTGATATTTAAATCAGCTTCCGCCTTCCTTTCTATGGGAAATTCATTTCGTAAACTGCATGAAAAATAATCAGTACCTTAAGGAGCACCCTATCATTATTATTAATGTATCCATGCCATTCCTCATCTGATGGATAACCTCCAGAAAATTCCCCAGTAGGAGTCCTGCAGCAAAGAGCATAAATCAAAAGGAAAAGTTTTTTAGCATATTTTAATTGGTTATAATAATTTTTTCTTCCACTGGGATCAAAATGCTTTAGCAATCAGTTACAAGATTAGTTGTTCTGTCAAAAAGTAAATCAAACAAAAATTCTGCTGAATTAGTTTATTCTTATGAAATTTTGTTATCCAGACACATTTATGAACTACACAACTTAACAGTTTGGTAATTTAATTCCAAGGAAAAAAAATTAGCCAAAACTGAGGTGAATGCTCTGAACTCTAAACCAACCTAATAAGAAAATTTATACTTATCAAAAAAATAAAATTTATAACGAATCGAAGCAAATTTATCAAAGCTATCACCCTGATAAGCGGATGACGAAAATTCTATTTATACATAAAATTCGCTAAGTACCAGAAACAATGCATGCACATGCATATCCTTTCACCAAGCATAATCGTAAGCCAATATTAAAATTATAAGCATAAAAGCTTTCCGACCACAAAACTGAATTGGCCAACTTCCAAAGCACAGTAAAAGCTACCTCATTCTGAGACAAAAAGTAGACGGAAACCATTCGGTGTCAGGGAACACATCTGTTATGTGAGGAATATTGAAGCGAGCCTCGAAATCTTTCTCATACTTCGACTTCCAATCTGGATCGCTAAAATCAATAGAATTAACCGAAGACGAAGTGGACTTCTGCTCAGCTTGCACTCGAATTCTCATTCTCTTCAAACCTCTATTCAAGTTCCGACTCGAACTCCGAAACACCGGCCGAAAAAACACCGCAAGGTCATTCTGCGAAGCAGTGGTAGTCCTCGCCGGAAGCACTAAACTCTGTCCGATCACAGGCGAGAATGATTCCATTTGCAAATAAATGCTCTGAACTTCGCAGGAGGAACTGTTTATGTATTTGTGTAACAGGTCAGAGAGGAACTGTACTGTAGAGCTTTGGTGATCGGAGAGGAGACGGAGAAAGAGAGGGGAAGGAAACCAATTCAATTTATACACGGGGAGTTGGATTCGGAAAAAGAACAAAAGAGAAAAAAAAAATGGGCAGCTTTCTAAATTGCTAACTGTGTGGCAATGCGGGCCCGGATTATTTTAATTTTCTTTTTCTCTCTTTGTTTTCTTCAGTGCACTTTGTAATCTTCAACTTTCTACGGAGTTACAAAAGCGGCTTTCTCTGACCAAATTGCCCTTTCATATCTTGACTTTTATTTTGTAACCCGAGTATTTAGTGAGCAAGTAATTTGCAGGAAAATAGTTAGGTTTTAAAGTACTAAAATAACAAGAAGGAGAAAATAGAAAGAAAATAGTTAGGTTTAAGTTATTTTATATTATATATTTCATCTGTTTCAAAATAAAAATTATTTTAAATATTTGTACACTTATTAAGTATGTTAAAAATAATATAAATTTTAATATTAAGTTACAAATCTATCCTTAATAAATATTTTAAATCAATCTATTATTGCATTTCTCATAAGTATCATTTGGAGAGAAATAATTTCATAAAAAGTAAACAATTAGTTCTAAGAAAAACTAAACAAAATAAATAAGAATACTAAGAATTATATGCAATTTCTTACTATTTTATAAATTTTTTAAAATATCTCTTTAATATATGTATAAAATTTCTTCTACCATCAATAAAGGGATGCATGAGGGTAATAACGAGAGAAAGGTTGTACCTAGACTAGGCTAACTAGCTAAAGAGTTTGGTGGCTTGATCAGTCTCTATTGGAAACATGTAAATGTATACAAGTTTACTACCTAAGAGTTGAAAGGTAGGAGAGGTGTGGAGTCAAGGACCTCCCCTCTTCCAGCAATGATACAATGAGAGAGAGAGAGAGAGAGTTAACAAAGGTCAAACTTCATTTCCTAACCAATCGATTGTAGATATAAGAAAGAGAAATATTTACTAAATTTATTGATGTAAGAGAGTGTGTGTATATATAGATAGACTAAAAATGACTATATTAAAATTATATCACATGTCCAATTAAAAACACAGATATTTAATTTTAAATGATAGAAATCTTGAAGTTATATTTATCTTTTAGAATTGAATGACTATATTTTTTATTTTAAAAATATTTAAAATTGAATATATATATATATATATATATATATTTAAAATAAAGATCATCTATTACTGATTAAGTCGTTAGTTATTTTTAACTATTTTTAAATTTCTTTTTAGTTGACTATCTTGCACGGGTGGACAATGAAGTAAATCAACCAAACATACAAATAAAGTTGATAATGAGAAAATTTAAAGAATAATCATTTAATTATAATGTAAATATCTGAAAAAAATAATTATTTATTAGTGAACGACAATAATGGTAGATACCAATAGGGGTGTTCAAAAACCGAACCGAACCGAACCGAAATTTTAAAAATGGTTTGGTATTTTGGTTTTTCGGTTTATTCGGTTCGGTTAACCGAAATTTTTTAAAATTACGGTTCGGTTTTCGGTTTCAACTTTAGAAACTTCGGTTAAACCGAAAAACCGAATTTTTTTTTTTATAAAAAAAAAATTGTAATTAATGTTTAACCAATTTTATTTACTTCAAAAATTATTTATATCTTTTTCTATTTGAAGTGTTTTTGTATCCACAAGATGATTATTAAGTATTGTAAAAGAAGTTCATTCATCATATTTTGGTATATTATGAATCATTTTCGATATTTTTCTCATTGAAAATGTTTAAATAATATAATAATATGATTTAATTAATAAATTTTCTTTCGCCTATTTTTTGAATGTGCTTGTGTATTTGACATCATTATTTCATTTAATCATATTTATTTAAGCTCATTGAATTTTTTTTGTAAAAAAAAAAAAACTCATTGAATTTTTTTTAAAAAAAAATAAAAAAAGAGTGAAATTTTGGTTTAAAACCGAACCGAACCGAACGCCGAAATTTAAAAACCGAACCGTAGTATAGTTAATACGGTTTGGTTCGGTTTATCCAAATAAAAAAACCGAAAACCGAAAAACCGAACCGAAATTGTAAAAATCGAACCGAAAAACCGAATGAAGACCCCTAGATACCAAGTCAGATTCAGTAATTATTTGTAATTATTTGTTTGATAATACTCCTTTTGTATTTATGTTTGGTGCAAATTATAGCTAAGGGAGGTTTTATACATAATGACCCTTTCAAAAAAATATGGTATGTTATAGTCCCAACAAAAAAAAAATAATTGTTTGACATATACGCCTTCGTTATTATAAGCACAGACATAACATGCGGGGAGAGAGCTCCGTCATTTTGAGTGACAGATCTTTAAGTTTGCAAATGCCAACGGCGAACAAAAAAGCTTTTTTTTTTATGATATTTTTCGAACTTCATTGAGAGATAATCAATCCAAATTAAATGTCATTCCAGATTCGCTAATGTTAACGATGGATCAAAAATCTTTTCCTTTTTTTAATATATTATTCGAGCTTCAATTGAAAGACAACTATCTAAAATTAAATGTCATTTGTGCAATATTTTCATTTTTGAATTAATAGTCCATATTTTGAAGGCATGTTGGAAAAGACCAATTGACTATGCAATTAAAAAATTCACAAGCTTCCCCTTATACTAGTGCAATGTTTCCATTTATGAATTGATGGCCCTATTTTAAAACATGTTTATTAAACACATACCCTTATTACTAAATGCACACCTCAACATTTCATTTTCCCCCTTCTACACTATATCTATACATTAAACTCTCTCAAAGCTTTACCCAAACTTATCAAATCGGAGTCGTTTTTAACGAAATAAATGCCTAAAAATGTTAATTTTCTATTACCTAACTATTTTTATTCGTTTATTAAGGAAAATTTATTGATATTTATTCGTTAAATTGAAAAAAATGGATTTAGTTTATATATGGTTTGAATTGATAAAATCTTGTAATTTAATTAATGCATAGAAGTTTGTTTTAATGAATGTATATTGTTTGTATATGATATATTTATGTTTATATAGATAAATTTTGGAATAAAATTGATGAAATTTGAAAAAAAAAAAGAAGGAAAAAATTGATTCTGGTTCATGGTTGTTCGGCGGCCCAACCGACCGGGAACGGTCTATGCAGTCGGCCTGCTCGAAAGGGCTTGATCCCTCCAAATGGACAGCTCGCACGGGCAGTGCCCAACCGGACGGGCCATGCATGTTTTCTTGTTTTTTTTTTGATTTTTTTTACTTTAGTTAATTTAATAAATGCATATATATATATATATATATTCAATTAATTATTTATTTTCTCACTTTTAATACTTGAATTTTATTTCTTAAATTAAATTACATAGTGTTAATTAGTTAAGTTTAATTTGATTTATTTAATTAACAATAATTTAGTTGAACAAATTATAAATTAACATATTTAAGTTTAGAATATTTTATTTTAATTATTTAAGTGTAATGAAAACAAATATAAGTTTAATGTGAATAACTTAATTAAGTTTAGTAATGTAGTAGTTTTTTATTTTTATATTTTAGTTTGATATATTATATTATATTGCTTTCTTTTAATCAGTTAACTTTAATTTAAATAAATATGAATTATTTTTCATTTTATTAAGAATAATTTAGTTTAATTAGGTTAATAATGAGTTAGATTTTTTCTTTTTTTAATATTTGTGTTTAATTGTTAAATTTGATTATTTAGTTTGAATTAGTTAACTTGAATTATAAAAATATTAATTTAATTTATTTTAATTTGGAATCATTTATTTTTAATTAGTTTAGTTTGAAATAGTGTTAAATTTAATTACAATAATACTTGCATTTGATTTCTTAAATTAAATTACTTAGCGTGAATTAGTTAAGTTTAATTTGCTTTATTTAGTTAACAATAATTTAGTTGAACAAATTATAAATTAATATATTTAAGTTTAGAATTTTTTATTTCAATTATTTAAATTTAATGAAAACAAATATAAGTTTAATGTGAATAACTTAATTAAGTTTAGTAATGTAGTATTTTTTTTGTTTTTATATTTTAGTTTGATATGTTAACTTTAATTTATATTAATTGTGGTTTAAAAAATACAAAAGGGGAGCAAGAAATCTTTACTAGACGACGTTAGGATATCGATGGATGAGCGTGATGGGCGTGCCAGAGGTCATTTGGTCAATAGATTACTAAGAGATAGGACGTATAAGGATATAAGGAGGAAGGCGGCTTATTATGCATAGTTATTGGTAGAGATTGAGGTTGATGAGAGAAATTCACAAGCTGTCGGCTTGCTGGATGAATAGGTTTCATGGATGCATTCGTTTTCTAGGACCCATTCATGCCTATGCATATCATGAGACAATTCAGTTATGTCTAAAGTGTGCCATGTGCACCGATTCCACCATTACAGACCACCAGACATCGGGATCCTTGACATAACGTCATCAAATATAGTCCGATCGAAGGATACTGGTGGACTCATAGGATTCATCTTCATCCTATAGTGGTACGATGTCCTCCTGGAGAGCCAAATGCTCAGGAGAATGGCTATTTGTAGTGGTTCATCCCTCGTACACATCATTAGGTGCAAAACCTAAGAATTATACCAACAGGAGTAGCTACTCCTATAACATACACATTATCTGACCGAGAGGTATGCAATCATTTGTCATTTATTATTTATTATAATGAATATTTTGTTGTTGTTATATGTTAAATTTTTTCTATATTTTGTTTACTTATAACATGTGCATAATATAATAAAGAGATTACTTTACCCATATAGGAGGGGTGTAGGACGTCAGATGGAGCTGAAGTTGTATTACGCTCAAGTAGAGTGAGCATTCGAAATGCTCACTTTAGAGACTCCAGCTATGGATTTTTTGGATTTTAATAGATTTTCATAGAATTTAGTAGATTTAAAGAATTAAGTGAAATTTTACCCTATAGAATTTGGTGGAATTTGACAAATTTTAATTGAAGTTTAAACAAAATAGATAGAATAAAATTTGTACATATAAAAAAGATAAGAGAACAAATATATGTATAAACTTGACTCAAACATCCATCAATGTTTTAATGAATTTTTTGATTGATTTTCCATTCACTTTAAAGGGTGTCTCCAACATAGAATTCAATGGAATTTTAAGTCTTGTGAATTTTCATGAATTTTAATTAAATTCCATATAATTTAGTAGATTCAATAGAATTACATTAAATTCTAAAATATATAGGTGAACCAATATCTATGTAAAATCGACTAAATCAATTTTTGAAGGGCAAAGAGATTGAATTTCCATTCATTTTAGTTTTATCACTAATAAAGTCTGAACAATAATTTGAAGAGAAAACAAATAACAAATTTTTCTGCACAAAACCAAATTCACGCGAAAGTTATAATATAATATACCAAACAAAGTAGATGGATTACATGGAATTTTGAAATCCATGAAAAATCTTTAAGTTCCATTAAAAATAGAAATCCATGAACTTTGAAAACCTTGAAATCTTATGAAATCAATTAAATTCTATATTGAGAACCTTGAATTTTGATGGATTCCATAAAATTCTAAAATGAGGATAGATGAAATGTCATAGAATTTTAAATTCAATCAAATTACATAATGAGAAGACACTTCTTAATATAGGTGGGTGTTTTTAATTTATTAAAAAAAGTGTCCTTATTAAATGAATATATTTCATTATAAATTTATCACCTAAAAAAATTGAAATTAAATAAATACAAATACAATCATTACACAATTAAAACATTATTTTTCAACTACAAATATAATTATTTCTTTTTTTTTTCAAAAGGTAATAATATCCTTCAACTTTCTTTTGAGAAATATCTTTCAACTTTTTTTTTTTTTTTTGAGTGTAAAGAAGAAAATATCATGAAGATTAATCCGTCATCATGATTAAAATTACATCAAAATAATAGTATGAATACCATAATAAAAGAGTTAAAACAGATAAATCAAGACTATGCCTCTAACTATTGACAAAAGAAATATGACGAGACTAAAAAAATATGAAAAATATCACCAAACACATCAAATCAAGATACCAATAGGAAAAACTGTCTAAATAATTTTCACATATGAAAACATTAATAACATGAAATTATATGATTCTTCAAAGTTGGGCTCAACAAATCCATTATTTTATCTCTTTAATTTAGAGTTTTTATGATCTTGCTCTAGATTTTACAATCTCCATTTTTTTGTAAATTTTGAATGTTATAATCGATTCATCTATTTAATAATATTTCTTTTTATTTTCAATATATATATATATATATATATATTAGAATTTAAAGTAACAAACTACATTAAATAGAACCAACTTTTAACCAGTTAAACTTTATTTTAATTCTTTTGGACCCAAACACACATAAAATTCAATCTAAATAAAGTTCAGCTAATAAGGTTTGGACTTTGGAGCCATCCTAAACTATTACAGCCCAATTCCTAATTATGATTCGGTTTCTTACCCTACCACTGTAAACAAAGGTTTTTAAACGTATTTTAATTGTTTTCCGGTTTCTTCTCAAGCCAACCGTTCTTGATATCTCTCAGGATTCTAGCAATGTCGAAGAAGAGGAAATCGACGGCGAATCGCATGGACGAGATAGATCGGAGCATGTATGCAACGTTCTCCACGGCCGCGAATTCCCTTTCTCAGCTCTATACACAGTCAATCAACCAGCAAAAGCTTTCTTTTCAGGCCGGAGAACGTCACGGATTGGAAAAGCTTTATCAGTGGATATTTAGGCAGAAAGAAGAAGGACGTACAGTGGACGTAATCGATATACTGAATTACTTGCGAAACGAGCTTGATTGTCAAGGAGAGGAGCCTTTGAAGACGGCCGCAGCATCCCTACCACCACCGCCAAATCAACCGATTTCACAGCCTCTAATTATGCCATCATCTGATGCGGTGGCGAGCGGTGATCTAGGGATTATGACTGAAGCAGGGGATTATGTCTTTTCGCATGCTCTTTCCAGCCCAGTTCGTCGAATTCTTGAAAATTTTTCTGGGGGCGGCTATGCAAATAATTGAGATTATTCTGGTCCCTGAACTAGGAAAATTAAGAAGGAAAGGAACCCCAGAATCTTTTAATGTAATTGTTGGATTCTTGAAGATGTATCGTTTTTATATTATTGTATATAATTAAATTGAGTTACCTTCCATTTATAAAAAAAAAAACAAAAAATTGAGCTACTTTCAATGCATTTCTCTTTCCAGCAAGCAATTCTTTTATCAAGTCTACCTATCCTGTTCAAGATGTTTAATTTTCCTATAGTTTTGTTAAAATCTTCCAATTTGGTTTGGAAAAAAAGATGTCTTTGATCTCTTAGTTCTGTTAGATTCACATTCGCTATACCGTGCTAATTAATGTCCTGTTTCAGGTTAAATTTGGAAAAATTGGATTCATTAATTTCTGCAGTTTCCAGGTTTCTGTTTCTGTCATTTGTTTTCTGCAATTTCCAAATTTCCAGTTTTCTTTTCTGTTCTGTTTCCATATTTCTTTTTCTTAATTTGCATATTTAGTTGGGGAGAATGCCTATTTGGTTCCAAAGTGAGCTTTCTGAAGAAAAGTTTAGACTGACTAGATTACTTTCAAGAAACCTCTATGTAAACCTTTTTTGGCCAAAGATTTTATTAAATTTAGTCGGATAAGAACTTTTGACAAGTCATAACTTATTTTGGGTACTAACAGAGTTAAAAGAAACTTCTGAAACCTTGTTGATAAATGAGCTTAAAGTTATTATGTACTAATTGATGAGTTTTTTCCTTCTAGTTGTCTATAATTCTTTTCCGTTTTAGTTCTCAGCGTCTAAAAGGAATTCTACATTGAAGAGAACCAAAGATTTCTAAAATGGTTTATGAGAAACAAAATTGCTCTCAAGTTTGCAGATGGATCCTCTCGGCTAACACTTTACTGCAACAGGGAATCATTTGGCAGGTGGGGAATGGTCGGAGAGTCTTTTTCAGGCAAGATGTCTGGCTATTAAACCACACCGTGTCTTGGAATATGTTATTTCTGATCATCCTGAGGAGGAACTTGGTAAAATAGTCTGTCATTATTTTTTATCGAATGGGTCAGAGTATCATAAAACTTTGGAGAAATTTCTCCTAGAGGATTTACCGTTGTGGAGATTTTCGAGTAATGGTACCTTCTGTTTCTCATCTGCAGCCAATCTGTTGAATGTCATGTTAACCCCTCATCTTCCGCTCTTATACTATGTTATATTTACATCTCATATAAAAGTTCAAGCTAAGGAGAATTCGGAAATCTAAGGCCCCTCCCGTCTATCCTTCCTAATGTAGCAAGCACGTCATGGATGGCTGAAAACTGGGGAACTGCTATTTAGTTGACAGATTAATGAATCAGCAAGATATGAAGGAGTTGAGACTCATCTCCATGGACTTCAGGACTGCTTATATGCTAGGGAGGTATGGGAACAACTCAGAGAGATGCATGGCAATGTTTCTTTTGGGAGCTTCTCTTAGCTGTTGGATTGATGGGATCCTGGTGTCTAATGTGTTTTCCAAATACAAGAATTGTTCCATCCACTGGGAGGTTGTGCTTAGATTTTCTATGAGTTCTATCTGGCATTGGAGAAACTTACTGAGGAGGACTTTAGCCTACCTCCTTTTGCACATTAGGTTATTTTCCGTTTTATATAGGCTTACTCAGTTTCTTTCAGCTCAAGCTTCTGTAAACATACAAGCCTGTAACTTTCTTTGATATTAATAAAGATCCCATTTCAGATTAAAGGATTCCAAATTGGGGTTTATACAATGTTAACTAGTGAAGAATATAGGCTTTTTACATATGAAAGGCATGGCCATTAAGTGTATACATAATACTACATTCACATATCAGTTTCTATCAGTCTGAAATTTATATAATTCTATAACAAGCAATATTCCTGGTTAAGTTTCTATCAGTCTTAAAGGTGAACCCTGAAGAAGATGTACTAGAAATGGAGAGGCAAGGCAAGAAAGAAGAAAGAAGAAAGAAGAAAGACAAGGTCAACTTCAAACAGGTGAAATGCTACATTAATATTGATTGTGCATTAAAGCCAACCAAGAAATTTCTGCCTTTCACGTAAAGCACAAATGAAAAAATATATATATTCACAAGATTTCCATTGTAAAAGCCTTTCATTTCTCTAATTAATTTTCCTTTGTGAACAGATATTTGTTCTTAAATTTAAATTAGTCCACTGAAATAACGACCAAGCCGTTATGATCTTGTCTAAAACATTCCAACTTATGTCTTCTTCAATCCTCAGTAGACAACATTTGAGGGGTCCAAATTCCCAAGTGTCTCCATCACTCTTCTAACATATAAAATGCTGCTCAATGGCATATCAAGCAAACCAGTCACAGCACAAGCAACAAAATGCAGCACAATTTCTATACTGCATATAAATGTTTCACTCCTTTGCTTTCTTCTTGCATAATTGATTCAAGTCTTTTTCGTTTTCTGCAGATGTTTTAGACTACATTGGATTACTTCTGGCAGAATCTATAATATATTTATTCATAGTTAGCACATTCATTATAGTTAGCAACTCTAGCTCCGTGCAATATGACTTCTGAAGAGTTAAAGATTCGCGGGGAGCTTGAGAAGGACATTGAAAGAGAGCTAGAAAAGGAAATCAAAGATGGAATATGTCGACTTGCTCTTAATTTGCACCGGCTTTATCAACAGCAAATGGAGAGGAAAGCAAGGGAATTGTCTAAGAATTGTGTCAAAGCTTATCAACGAGGTAGAAAGAAAAACGTATTTTCTGAAGTTAACATAAACATGAAAATGGAAGGTGGAACAAGGATTGAAATGAAAGAGATCAAGAAAAAAGTCCAAGAAAATCTTGTTAAGAGTAATCCAAAAACAGAGGTTAAAAAGGGAATGGTTGCTCCCGCTCCCAAGTCCAAGAAATTTGACTGGGCGAAGAGTCTTCGATCAGGGCCAAATTCTTTGTCCGTTCACAGTAAAATTGATGATTCTTGTCACTGTAAAACACAGGGTAATCAAGGTAAAACTTGCAAAAATGCTTCCCAGCAGTATGTGGCAAATTATGCAGATAAAAATATGCTGTTGGAGCTTGGTTGGAAAGATTAATCCCTTTGGTTTGCTTCAATTTGTTTGAGATTGTTGAGGAGAAGGAAAAAAAGAAAAAAAAAACATATTTTCTTTGTATGGCATCTCCATTTTCTTTATTTCTCAACCAAAGCTTCTCCGCATCGATGTAAAATGTAGTAGTATACCTAATTTTAGAAATGCAAGGACTCCAATTACATTGCCTAAGTTGACCATTTTTGCTGATCTCGTTGTTTTTTTACCAAAATCTGGTTAAATGGGCCAAACTCGTAAAACATAAAAATGTTAGGGGGAAAAAAAGAAGATAAAAACCAATGTCACAAAACATAAAAATGTTCGAATTTAAAAAGATTAAAATAAATTATGAGGATCAAAATTATCAAAAGTAAAAATATTAGGACTAAACTCACCAATCTTCTTATGCAACTTAAACCAACTCCAATTTACATGCAACTCTCTAAAGTTATATTTCTCCTATTTTAAATGTGATTGTCTAATATTTCTCCATTCACATCATTGTCTAATATTTTACAACTTTTCATTTTAATGATACAATTCTATCGATCATAACAAATATGACTCATATATTACACCACATAAATAATTTTTAAAAAATAACTTCTAATTTTGATTTTTAAATTCCGAAATATTTCTAAATATGCTCCACTAGATCCGCTTGAAAATTACGATGTAATTGTTTGTGACGAACAAATATTTACACTTCCAAGTATATTTCAAGATCAGTTTTTCCTTGTAAGTATATATAAAAATTAGAATGTGCTTCATTAGATACTTTTGTTGTCAATAAATCATTATTTAGAGCAATCATATGAGCAATTAAAATTTCTTTCATAAATTTCCTTCATTGTATGAGTGTCGTTGATTATGCTATGTAATTTTTCTAGCAAATGGAGTAATTCTTAAGATTTTCAATCATTATTAAAATAATTACTCATATTATGAAATGTTATTACAAGTAAACTTGTCATGGAATTATTCTTTCCAATACACTATCAGGGGTTCATCAATTCACAAAAGAAAAGAAAAAAAAAGAGAGAGTATATTATATGCTATGAGCCTCACGTGCATTAAAAGAAAGCAAATAAATCTTATACAATGGAAATGCAACGGTTGCTTTTCGATGCAACTTTCCTATCAATTTAAAATAATTTATTTAATCTTCAATAATATGCAACTCACGTTCAAATTCTAAATTGATTATTAGAACTTCCATTAGAGTTGATCTTAGAGCTACTAAGAGGTTCATTGGCATATGTTTATATACAAGTTTTTCTATAATTTATTGAAGTAGATATACTTAACAATTTAAACAATGAAATCAAATACTATCTAATTAAGTCCCCATGTTATTGTGGCAATGAGATTTCAGATTTTTGTGTTGTGAAATTAACGAGCAAGAGACTAGAGATTCCAATCCTCCTAGTATTAGGAGCAGCCTATGGGCTTTCTGGCTAGGCTAATGTAAACATGATTGATTGGGCTTCTAGAAGCATTACATGGGCCACAAGCCCAGCAAGACAGACCACAAAAAGTTACGGCTGGATTAATTATTTATTTTTATTATAAGTAAAAGATGATACGTGAATTTAATTAAATACGATTGTCATAAAAATTAAGAATAAAAGCCAACACATTTTTAGACTTCTATTTTAACATCAATTTCAAGCAAAAAAACTATTTCTTTTGTTCCAAATATAAAATAGTTTGGATATTTCACAAATATTAAAGAAGTATTTTAGTTCTTTAAAATACTATTATTTATTATGTCATACTCTTTTTTTTATTAATTTGAAACTAAACTATTTATTTTATTTCTCTACATTTAAAAGTATAAGTAATATTAGAAACAACACACAAAATCATCCTAAAAATAAAAAAAAAAATTATAGTTTGAAACAAAGAATTTGTTAAAAAAATCTTATATTTCGAGATATGAATAACTAGTTGTTCAAATGCACTTTAAACACTAATCTCAATTCATATTACTTTTCGTCTTAATTAATTACTCTTTCAACTATCCTAATTTGTCCTGGACTTAATAACATTCCTTGTAAATTGTAAAAATGCACTTAAAAAAATTTGCCTTAAAAAGATGCACTTGAGATTACTTTTTTGGCCAAATGCAGTCAATTAATATGATTACTTTCCAAAACCGGATGTGTCTTTCAAGTAAATTAACCAACGATATATAGACAATTTTGACCAAACAAACTAAAGTGCATGTCCAAAGTCGTGCAATATACCTAAGCCATATATACATTGATTCTTTTAAAGTTAAAAGTTAAAGCCTAACATAAATTTTGAGGCTGGCAAATGTTTAACTTACCATCTAAGTATGCCTTTTTTAAGCAAATGCTCAAGTTCTCTTTTAAAGTACAGCTTTTTCCCTTTTTATAATTCAGAATTTATCTTTTGCATGTATAAAGGTAGAATATTTTAGTGGAGTCTGATTTCCTTCAGCAAAGGTTGGACACAAATCCCTCTAGACAAATGAGTTTGAGCAATTGAGTAGAGCAAGTACTATTTTGCATGAGATATCCTACTTATCTTTGCACTTTTTACTTTTACAAAAGAAAAATAAAATTAATTCAACTAAAAGCTCAAGGTGTAGGGTAATTTCATTAATCATAAATCAAAGTCCAATCCTCACTCACATCAATAACATGTCCATTGTATAGCAAGGAATTAGCATATATGATGGCTATTTTGTTATTGCAAATGTGTCGTTGATTAGCTACAATTGTAATGAAATTTAAATTTTTTTCTAGTTATTGCAAATCCATCACAACATTTTTTTTAATTTTTCTATGTTCATAGGTCATTGCAAATCTGTTGTTGACCATATTACATATGAAACTTATCATTACTATATTTTCAAAAATTGACAACTTTCTTTTTCTATTATAAATTTTATTTAGCTAGAAGAAAATTGACAACGCCAGTCACAATTGACAGTTTCTAATAGTGAATTTTTCTTATAGTGTTAGGCCATCAAGTGAGATTGTGGAATTCAACTGAAAATTACCAACCAAATGCAAAGGGATAAATGAATTTGTGGAACTAAGACTAGTGAGACTATCCCACGCGATTTTTTTTTTCTCTCGTGACAATTTTAAAAATAATAAAGAGGGACATAGAACTAGTACATCTGTGAAGGAGATAAAAAAATATGACAGAGCAAAGAAGAGAAGAGATCTTTGTTTGTGGTGAAAGTGGAACCAAATACATGTGGAGTCTAATTGATGCAAAACCAAGTAGACATTCCAATTATTTTCTCCCGGAAATGGTAGAAATTTTGAAGGGCAGTCACATGGCATGGTCTATTTCTCCTTGTTCTATGCACAGTGAAGATAAACAATAAAAGTAAATCAGATTTTTAGTACACAACATGCCTGTTTAAACTTTATTTCATACTATGTCGCAGTAATGCCTACATGTTCCCTTTACAACATCAAAAAGAAAAAGGAGAAAAAGAAAGGATTAGAGGAAAATGATGATGATGAAAAATGAATAGGAATTTAGGACCCAAGGAGACCTTGGATCTATCGACTTTGTCGAACAAATAATATTGGACTTGTCTGTCAATGTTGTAATTTTTCTGTATTGGCACATTACTCCTACTGTAGCAGATGTTAACTATTCACTCTTCTGAATTCTCTTTTCCAATAGAAACAAAGTGCAGCAAATACTATTCAAGTAAGTTTTTGGAGGTGAAGACAACAGTGTTTGAATTGAATATAGAAATCTCGATCAGCTCTTTCCTTCCCAAGGTGATTTGCACACCCATCTATGATCAAACACCCCTTTTATTTTTTAGTGTATGTATGTATATTGTTATTATTATTCTACTTCTTCCTCAGAGAAGGTCAATCATACAACAACCGTTAAGCACAGTAATCAATGCTCATATATATATATATATATATGAAATAATGCTCATTTAGCCATCTGCTAGTGAAATTTCATTCTCCAATGGAGTATTGATGTTGCATTATATATATCCATTGCATATTGTACAAAATGCACCCATGAAATGGAAACTGAATCATTGAACCACAGTCTACATGCAGAAAAAAGACAGCAGTAGGCATAATTTTTTTTTTAATAAGAATTTTGCACAATAAACTCAAATTAACCAGATATTGTTGGAAAATTTTGATGTAGACCAATGTGAACCTCGTTGCTTTAGATCAACCACAAACCGTATAAATTATACTTATAGTTGTTTTTATTATTTTGATTAATTTAAAATTACAAATGTACATAGATAGACTTAATTCACGGTAAAGAGATGGTAAAGATCTGGTGCAATAGCCTCCCTCAAGAAAAGGGTGTCTTCTTTTAGATGATAAAGATCCTTGTGATCATTCATTAAGGTAGAGATGATCTTACCCAAGAATCAAGATAAACTGACATTTTTCACAGGACATTAGAACAATTAATGTTGATGTACCAATGAGACAGTGATACCCAAGATTTAATAGAGCTCGTTATCGTAACCAACATTGAATGAAGGCAAAGATCATCGCTGAAAAAGGTACCTTTCATTCATTAAATTCCAATGCTACAATGCATTTGAGAGAGAACCTGGAAGCCATATCATGAATCTTAAGTCAGCAAAACTGACTACGAACCAAACCCCTCTTCAACTTAACTCTCCCCACACCCATACTTGCTAGCCCATAAGATTTCTGAACCAGAAAAGAAGAAAACAGCGGTCTCAAACTCCAAACCCCGTACATAAAAATACACATGCAAAATACCGGGAGAGAACTGAGATGTAGATATATATGAGAAGCTATAAAGGCAGCTGATATTCTTGTTTGACTGAGTCTCACAAGAAAACTCAAATCCATGAATAGAATTAATACCCCACCCCCCACCAAATGGGGGAAGAAAAAGAACTCTCTTCTCTTGGTAGTGAAAATCAGTTCAAGAATTCAAGAATTTCCCTTCATCAACATTGACTTACTCATAAACATAATCTAATAGTAATATTAAGGAAAAAGGTAAATAGCTAGTAACATTGGGACATAAAAAATCACATAAAATTAAGGAAAAGCCCTAGCTCTACCTCATCAGACTATAACACTAAAATTTCCGGGAAGCCCATCTCAAATTCTTGAACTTTCTGCATCCCCTACTGGACTAATAAGTATCCTATACTTACAATATATATAATATATAATCCAATTAAAGTCTCTGCCTGGAGCTAGCTGTTGTATAAGTATCCATTTCCTAGGGTTTCTTACCAAGAGTGTGCTTGTTGTTGTGCATCCAAACCTTAAGCACATGCCTTCTTATGCCAAGCTCATTGCACAATTGCTGAACAGCTTCTTCATCTTGCTTCTGAATCCTCCACCCAACCCTCTCTGCCAGCTCCAGCATCTTCTCCTTCTGATCCTGAGAAAATTTCGTCCTGAACCTCTTCTTTGAGGACATCATCCCTCCACAGCTGTTCATGTTCGACATGTCCTCTTGTTCCTCCCTAGACAAACCACCTCCACTGGAAATAGACGGCAGAGCTAGCGGCCTAGGAGGCGGAGGCTGAGGCGCAACTTGGAGGTACCCACCAGGTGGAGTAGTTCGATAGAAGGGTGGTGAGAACTGGTGGTGGTGAGTTAGGGCCAGAGGCTGAGGAGAGTGGTGGAAATGAATTATGGCCGGATCAGCTACGCCGCCGCTGTTGGTTTCTCTTCGGTGGAAGTTACGGTGGCAGTTACAGGCGGCGCATTTGAGTGCATCCAGTGTGCCTTCAGCTCCAGCAGGTAAAAACTCGCCGCAGCCGTCAACGGCGTGGGAGCCGATGCCGACAGCATGGTTCTTTAAGCACTCTCTGTACCTTGGCTTCCTCTGGGATTGTGGCTCGGCTGACATTGCCGCCAGTGGTGGTGGACTCGGCGGCATTTTGGTGGGCCGAGCCGAGTTACCAAGGGAGTCGTAACTTGGTCCCATCTCAACATCTCCTTCATGCTCTTCTTCTTGATCTTCAAACTCCATATGGGTTTTCTTAGCTAAATTCACCACCTAATTATCTTCCATTATGGACACATATATATATCTATAAATAGCCCACATTAAACCACTAACCCTATGGGACAATTACCAGTAACCGGGAAATACCAGTATTTTTTGTATTTTTTTGGGTAATAGATAAGGTTAACTATTACAATGCTCTTTTAACTATTCATCCCCCTCTCTCTCTCTCTCTCTCTCTCTCTCTCAAAGAATATATGTATATTCATAAATTTTTATTTACATATTTTGACAAAACTAATATTTTAATTATAAAAATATCCTCAAACTTTTATTTTGTCCTTTCTTACTTTATATACTATTTTTTTATTATTTTTTTATTTTTACTTTACTACTTACTCAAAATGATGAATGAAAAACTATGGCAAGTGTAAGTAATAAAAAATAAAATAAGGATAGAAAAATAAAAATTTAAATATATTTATATAATTAAAAATAATATACAGATGCAAATTTTTTTAAAAATAATTTAAAAATATTGTTTTAGAGGAAAATATATCTAGTTTAAATCAAGGTAAAGAAGTCTGGAAGGATTAAATCCTTCCATAAAGTTTTATTTTTTTTTATTTTAAAGAATCCTTATGTGCAGTTGATGACAAACGATGAGCGTCTCTATTCAAGGGGCAAAGACAACATTCACCCTTTACTTGACTTGTCAAGTGAATGGTCGGGATTCGACTAACTTCGAAAATTCTTCATCAATTATTTATTAGTTGAATATGTTCGAGTGGATTAGTCTGGATAGTTGATAGTCTTAAATATCAATTTAAAAAAATTGATGACACTTTTACGTGCTCTATCAGCTAAATTATGAGCAATTATATTGGAATCACATAGGAGTGTCTTTATGCCTACACCATGAATTTCCATTTAATTGGTCGATCATATAAATGAATTATAAATGAATTAGATGACCATACAGAGACAAAAATGTATCTCTTTTTGTTAACCCCATTATCAAGAATGAGGCTATCATGCACATTCCAGTACAAAGTTGTGAAAACCAAGCTTGAAAGCAGCTTCCACCCCAGCTATATTTTAAAGAAAGGAAAATAATTTAAAAGGTATTTTGAGCAATTTTCTTGTTTTCCTTAGTTTGTGGACAACGATTCTCTGGATTCTGATATAAGCATAAGAATATGACATGCTTCTGGAATATAAAATTGAATCCAAGAAAAGTTGATCAAATGAATAATTGGATAAGATTATTTATATCAATTTAAATATCATAACTTACTTTTTATATAGTTCACACATGTTATTGATGTAAATTAATGTAAGAATTTTCATTATAGGAAAATTGAATTGAACCTATATAATTACTTTACATAACGTCCATTTAGGGATTTATTGATACATATGGACAAACCATTTGATTATAAATATTAATATATTTATATAAGATATGATTTTCGTATCTTTTTTTTCTCAAAAAAAAAATCATACATAACTTGCATTAAAAATATACATTTCAATTTTGCGCCATCTTTTTTTTATTTGACTCTACAATTTAGCAATTGACTAGCAAATGAAATCATCAATAAGGTTCAATATTTCAGTTCTTAACTTAAGTAAAAAAAAAAGATTATTAATCATAAACAAGTTAATTTTAAAATAAATAAATACTCCCTGAATATTCATTTTTTTTAATTTGAAATATCCAAAATTAAATAGTTACTTTTTAAAAATAAACATATTTATCATGTCTTTATTCTATATATTATGCTCATCTTTATAATTCTCAGCTGCTTATACAAGAATTAAATAATAACTTCTTAAAAGTTAATGATTTAACTTAATTTCCTTTCAAAATCAAATTGACTAAATTTTTATAATAATTAAATCAAATATATACATTCAATTTTCAACCTAATGAGTTTTGAAGAATTGGCGTACGTGCACTTTGTATCTATGCATGTTGTAGTTACATAAGTTTAAATAAGTATTTTTTCTTTTCAAAGTTTAAATTTTTTTCTTCTAGTAATTAAGTTAAAATTTAAGTTGAATGAGTAAACTACATATTATTTTATATTAATAAGCATAGTAATGAACCATGTATTAGTAAAAAATAATCATTTATTTATAATATTTTATATGTAAAAAAAAAAAGCATTCGGTTTGAATTTCAATTCTAGACAATTAAGGAGAATTTTCTTGCTGGATAAATTGAGATTAATTTAGGCGAAAAAAATGGATGATTTAAACAGGACGTAGCCGATGAGGGACAAAAAAGGTAAGTTACGCAGTAGTTGTAAGAGGTTTGTTTTCAGGCACATAATGATTTACTTGTATTAAATTTATTTTGAAATGATAAATAATAAATATATTTTATAAATAATATAATATATTTTTAATAACATTAATTATATTTTTTAAATTGATGTAAAAAATTAAAAGTAAAGAAAAACCACGCGCCTCTCTCTGTAAGTGCTTAATAATGTGGTCTGTAACTGACGTCACGCATTTCCGTCCTGAGGGCGGTGCTAATGATCTTGGTTGGGGTCCACAAAGTTCTGGTCTAAAGAGGAGCATCATGGCGGCGCGTTGTAATCAGTGTTAACATAAACGATGCTCGGTGGTTGTTGATTGTGGACTCTCGGGTCGGGCTTCGGTTGTTTATGATTTTTAGTTATTACTAGTATTTTTTTTCACAAAAGGATGTAAAGGTGTCGACACTTGGGGAAAAATTCCTAGATGGACTTCACTTTCAACTTTCAATTATTTTTGAGAAGTACTGTCATCAAAATATGGAAATTATAATTATATACGTGATTTATAAAGCAATTAATATTTTAAAATAAAATAAAAATTAAAATAACACATATTTTGAGACGAATGTAATAATATAATTATAACTTGGATTATAAAATAATTAGAAGCAAATTTTGTTTGTCTATACCTGTCATATAAATTAACTTTTGTAAAATTAGTCAATTATGGACTTTGTAAATATTATAGTTGACCATTAGGACAATATAATTTAGTAGGATTTATGTAATATTTTCTATGTATCTTATTAAAGAATAGAATGAGTATATGTAATTTACGAAAACTAGGCCATATATTTTTTCTATAAAAAAATAAAAGTTGTTTGAACTATTTTTATTTGTTCATAAATAGAAGTCATTTTACGATTTTTTTATAGATATTTGACTCATTTTTATAATACTTTAATTTATTTTTATATTTTCTCTCATATCTCATTATTGTAAAAAATAAGCATGAATGTCAATAAATATATATATATATAATAATAATTAAGATTATTTTAAAAATAAAAAAAAATTCCTTAGTCTTTGTAACAACTTAAATTTTTTACCAATGGAAATAATTTTATCTCAGCTTCTGCTACACTGCACAAATGTAGTTGAGGACTTGAAGTTAATGTAGCCAACACTGAGTGTTTCTTTACTAGACATTTTGTGAAAGAAAACTAAATTTATTTAGGAATTTCTAATGATAAAAATGACAATTCCAGTAATTAAATAGTGCTCTTTTCTTACATCCAAATAGTGGTATTCTTATTTGTAATTATTCCAGAGGAAGTTAATATATTTATTTTACCTTTAAATTTTTAAAATTAAATGAAAATATTATCAGGCACTTTTACTACCATTAATTGATTAATCCTCCCCCGATCACCCACGCGTGAAACGAGAGATTGTTTGTGACTTCAAGGAGCGTAGGTGACAACTTGAGTTCGTAATCAGATGTACTAAATTAATGTCATTCAGTCCGGGAAATCCTCTGGCGGATGCCGTGTTGCCTGATAGACTTACACTCTCCCCCGGTACCGTGATGTCACGCTCCTCAGTCGTTACTCCTAACTATGCTTAGAGCACAGTTACTTCTAACAACTATGAAAATTAGGACATACCGCAAAACATTAATTACTAAAAGTACAATAAAGGAGAATCATAAATGAGAAACACGGGATGAAGTTCTTTGGAAATCAAACTCTAAGCATGACAAATTTCACCATAATTAATGAACATGACAACATTGTCAAATTCTATAAGAAAAATCACAGTTTAATATATAGGAAATGGAAGGAAAAAATAAAAACCCACATCTTGGCCTTTCAATGTATACATATCATATTCACAAAAAAAAAAGAGGGACAAATCCAATAGAAAATTAGTTAGTTGGAGTGGCATTTGCATTAATATTTGAATGATGCTTCATGACTTTTGGCATGTCCATCTGGGTTCCATTAATGTGTAATGTACCAGAATGTTTCAAGAAAATACTCTCCATTTGTAAAAATATCATATGGTTTCTGTCAAAATTAACAAACCTTGTCGCCCTGTACTCAGAGACGGATGCATCCCATAAATGAAAATCACAAGAATTTGCATATATGGTCCTTTTCACTCCCAGGCCAATTACTTGGAGAACTATTGAACCACATTAATAAAGAGTTACTTACCAGATGATGAATAAGAATTTTAATACTTTCTTCAATTAACAAATGTAGCTGCATTATTAAAACGGTCTCATTTAAAATTGTACTTTGAGTACCGATATAAGAAAGTTGAGCTTAAGCTAAGCTCATCCTAGAGTTTTTTTTTTTTTTTTTTGTGTAATCACATTTTCCAGATATTTATATGAACAACCTTAAAATGACCTTGTAAAAAGAAAAAAGAATTGGGAGATGAAATTATTGGAGGGAGGGAATGGGGTTCATGTGATCCCAAAACTCCGAATACGAGTATAGAAAGACAAATGACTTGACATAAATAGCAAATCAAACACAAAAACACAGAGACACACTCACATACACGCAATCTCACAAACACACTCTTCTCTTCTCTTCTGTGTCCGCTGCAAGGAAACCAGTGTCTAGCATCTACCTTCTGTCTCCTTAGACACAGACTATGTGGTAAAACTACACACAAACACTGTTCAAAAACTATGCACAAAAATGAAATGAAAGCCTAGACTTCACACCTATTTCCACCTTTGCTCTAAGAACCCACCTCTATTTAGCTTTTGCTAATCAATCCTTGGCCAAGAGCTTCATTTTGAACACATTCATTTGATGCTGTTGGGGTATGGAGTCCCGAGTTAAATCTTGAACATGTAAATTTTTGCCCAACTATTCTTAGGAGAGGTCGACCTTCCCTCTGATTTGCCCTCTTTATAAATTCGAATGCGTAGCAATTTATACACATTTGACATGAACATTTAATATTAAAACCACCACTTTGTCACTAAGCGGGATAAGTAAGATTCGAACCCTAATAGTATTATTACATTTGGTATTTGAATATTGAATTGGTTTGCTGATTCTCTAAGGGGTTCAATTAAATATTTTTTTAAAAAATTTAACCATTTTTATTATTCAGCTTGATTTACATTGAGCGATCATTTTAGTGAATTAGTAAATTGATCGATGTAATAATATATAATCAAGTGGTCTGATTAGATAATAGTTTTTTTTTTTTGAGGAAAAATGAAAGAAATATCATTAAGAAGATAAATCCTCTAAAGAGGCAGATAGTTCATGATCATTAGGAAATTCAGAATACCATTTCATCGGAAAGGTTGATGAAATACCTAGTTGAGCTAATTCATGAGTAAGAACATTACCCTTTCTTTTCACACTAGATAATAAAAACTCATCAAACAAACAAAATTTTAAATTAGGACCACATTAGTGAAATAGATAAAAACTTATTACAAATGAGAACAATTGATTTTATCTGTTTTAGTGCTTCCCAATTAAGAATTTCTTTTTGTTTTCTTCCTGATGACACTAATTAAGTTATAGGTCTCACTAAGTTTAATCTCTCATTTGCATAAGACGTCTGATTCATCCTAGAAATTCAAAATTGTGTCTTGTACAAAATGAAAACCAGAAAAATTCAAAACGACTGATGTTGCATGTGAGCATCTTCATAACAAGTAGTAATTTGTTGCCCAGACAAAAAGAGAAAAAAGGTGGGTGCAGTGCATGACATGAGTGGTGGGTGAGTTCTCATGTTCTTGTGTGTGTATCCATATGATGTCTTCTGTTCTTGTGTTTATACAAAGAAGAAAAAAAAAAAGGGGAGAGAATAACGGGAAAAAGGAAGATAGATGGTGACAAGACGAAGAAGAAACAGAGGGGATGGGGAAGATGCTAAATCTTGATTTCCATTTACAAAATCCCCATGATCTTTTAAGCAGAGAGCCCCATTCATCACAAGGGTTTTTAGTCCCCACACACAAACTTTTCCATCATCTTATATAACAGTTCCTTTGTCTGCATTTTCTTGTTCCTGGGCATGTTTCAGTGTCTCCTATTTTGTCTGTCCTTTTTTCTCCCTTTTTTTTTTCTTTTCATTCTCCAACTCATCAATCTTTTTAAACAATTTTCAAGCTTTTTCTGTTACATACATTACTGTGAAATGTTCTCCCCTTGATGGTACATGACAGCACTCTTTTAGATTTAAAACATAAAATTTGATCCAAGGGTTAAAATTTGTTGATTACACAATAGTTGGAAGACAACAATGTTGAGACTCTAAGGTTGATTACTATAATATACTATACTTGTTATTAATATGGTTAATCGTAGAATTATATGATTTAAACGAGATAGTAAATTTTTTAAAATAAGGAGATAAACACGAATAGCCGTGAGCTCTCTCTCTCTCTAACCTCATGAGCCATGGCAACTTCCTCTCCTCTCTTCTCCACTATTTTTGCCCAAGACACAAAATTAGCTCCGACTAGATCTTATTAGAATTAGATTTGGGATCTACTTTCGATTTGTGTCTCTTTCTTTTTGCAATTGTCTAAGACCAATGATTCACCTAGAGTCTTTAATGACTTTAGAGATGGAGGTAAAGTTGAATTTCCATGCTGAATTGCTGATTATGTTTAACTGATGCTCTATATTTATAAAATACCATATCCATTTTAAAATATAAATCATTTTAATTTCAATTTATTGTTTTAAAATATTAGTTGTTTTACAATTAATTATATATAATTATAATACCTTTTCAATTGAAATCCATAATCATAAATGAAAAAGAAAAAAGAAATCATAAATATTTCAAATATAAGATGTGCATATTTACATATTTTAATATATACTACCTTCATCCCATTTTGATATTTTTTTTTATCTGTCTCAAATTATAGGTCATTTTCCTTATTTAACGTACAAACTACATTAATTGTGTTTTTTTAATCGACGTGAAAAATTAAATAAGTCTATCAAATTGAGACGAATGTAGTATATAAGTAGCGCAATAACTTTTGTTTTTTCTCAAAATATAAGTTATTTTAAAACTTTATAGGAATTTTTTATTACTTTTTTCTAATATCACCTATATTGATAAAAAATAATAATAATTTAAGAGAAAAAATTAGTAAAAAGAATTTCAAGAAAATAAATAAATAATAAATAGAGATATTTTGAAAATAATTTTTTTCTTATTTTGTATAATTCTTAGTCAAACTATTTGTATTTTATTGTATCGTCAAGAATTATCTATATTTTGAAAAGAAAAGAAGAAGAGAATCAGAGATAGTGAGAATGAGACAGATATAAAAACGGTAGCAAAGGCGTATGGTGACTGCTGAGTGCTGAGGATAAATTTTCGGCCCACAAAACAGTGGTTTGGTTGACAATTGACAAGTGACAAAAACGAGGATAAAGCTGCAAATTTTTATTCCACATTTAACTCTTCTGTTCATCATTGCTTGCCTTCTTTCTACTACTTCTTCTTATTTTACTTATGGCCTTCCTTGACTGCACTATTTTGATTCTTTAATAAGTAATTTATTGATAATATCACTTCTTTTCTTTTTCTTTTTTAATAATTATAATTATTTGCAAATATAACCAATTAATTTGAAATTTTAATTTCTACTTCATCTGCCCTAAAATATAAGTTTCTAGATAATTTTCTTTATGTATTAAAATATAAATTTTTTATAAAATTTTATAAATATTTCATTGACTTTTAATATTATATATATTTATTTTAAAATTAAGAATAATGATAAAAGAAGGAGTGAAAAGTGAGTTGTTAGTCCTCTTTTCATAAAAACAATAAATTAAACTACTATAACAAAGAAATGAAACTGACAATTGATTTGATGTAAATTTACATAATTGGTGCATGTGAGTGTTGCAGGAAGTTGCAAGGCTTTTGGTCAGAATTTGTGATTCATGCTGCTAGGGTGATGGGGCCCATTTGGTAATTTTACCCTCTGAGAACTTCTGGATTTGAGGGAGGAAAGGAAGGCCATAATATAAAAGCCAAGAAAGGGAATCAATCACTAACCTGTTTTTGGGCTGACAGCCTCAAATGCTTCCTCCACTACCATATACACCTCCCACTCCAAACCCATACTATTCTTTTTCTATATCTCTCAATCTTTCTTTTTCAATTACAACTCTATTTTGAAATTGAATATTCAAATTTTATTTTATTTAAAAATTAAGAATATATATTTTTTATTTTAAGAAAATCATTACATTATTTTTGTTATTAATTTGATGAGTAGTGTGATCATTTATTTGTGAAACATAAATTTATTAAATTAAAAGTTTATAAATAAAATTTTAATTGAAAAATATATTTATTTTTAAAAAATAAATATTCATTTTTTTATATTAAAAATTAAAATGCGGACAATTAATCCGAGACAAAGAACGTATAATTCAATTCATTTATGATATTCTCTTGTTGGAAAGTTTGCATAATTTTGCAGTATGTTATTTTCTTTTAATTGGGAGCGGAAAGCGAAAAGACACTGGAGAGTTGAGGTAATATTGAAATTTGAGATTTAAATATTTAAGATCAATATCAGACAAATACATAGACCCTTTGCATATAGAATTTTGCAATAAGTGATTTAAAAGAATTTTTAACTTAATCTAGAATGATCTCCTTTCAATTTGTCCTTTATGATATCTCCTCTCAAATGTTGGTAAAATTGATGCATATTATCCCTGTATTAGTTTGATATTATGAGTCATTGTACAAATAATCTCAATATTAACAATTAATTACATTTGATACCCAATAATAAGCTTATAATGTAAATGATTAGATTTCACTTATCACTTATTTCACATTGTTAGATAGGTATCTTGCATCAATCTCATATGAAAAAAGAGAAAGTCTTGTCACAATTATTTTTTTCCTTGGATATATAAATTAAAGGCTCTTAATAGTTTTAATTCTACAATGAGATGAAGCTATTTAATGATTTGCTTAGTCATTGATAGGCAGCTGATTGAACCCTTGAGTGAGTTGGTTTGCATTATAATGAGCCATTCAAGTCTTTTGGTAGGCTTTTAGGCCTTTAATTGATACTCCCTCCATTTTATATTAAGTGTATATTTTAGATATTTACACACTTATTAAAAGGTTAAAAATAATATAAAATTTAATATTAAATTTCCAAATCTATCATTAATAAATATTTTGAAATCAATATCTCATGTTATCTCTCCATATTAATGATCACTTGCATCATCTCTTCACTTAAATAGAGATAAAATTGAAATATAATAATAAATGATACTAAAAAGACATTTAATATGAAACAAAATTAAACTAATACAACGACACTTAATATGAAACGAAGAAAGTATATATCATAGTGCTTTGGAACATTTTAGAATTTCCGTCACAGCAAGGGTAAATTTTTTATGTATTTCTTTTTATCTAATCTTCTAAATACTTCCTCCTTTCGTCCCAAAATATAAAATGTTGAAAGAAATTATACACATAATTAATGAGGTATTTTAGCTTAAAAAATATCCTTATTTATTGTGTATACTATTTCTTGAAATTAAAATACTTTTATTTATGAGAGATCAAAATAAGTATAGATAATATTGAAAAATAATACACAAAATAACTTTAAAAAATAATAAAATATTTTATATTTTGAGATAAAGGGAATACTATTTTTAATTAGTTCTAAGATTCAATTGGTATTTGTGTATATTTTTCGATCCACAATTAATATTGTTTTCTTGTAAAGGGAAATAGCTCATAAGAAAATGTATTTTTTATACACAAAGGTTCGAACTTGAAATTTATATTAAGGAACACAAGCTCCTTATTGCTTATGTCAATTCTTGGTAGTCCGATGTAGATACTATGCTGAAGTATAACTTACCTAAATAAGTGATGAGAGATATTTTAAAATAGCCAAAGATTCTCAACTCTTGAGAGAAGGAATGCCAAAATATGTCAAGTCTAAACTATATAGTGGACTGTTTAATTATTTGATAAGTCTTTGGTAATAAATTTAGGCCTTTAATTTAATTGGTGTCAGAGTCTTTTGAAATAGTTTAGGTTCTTTTTCGTTGTAATGATTAAAATGTTTCCACTTTCTTTTTTTTTTCTAAATACAACTTTCATTAAATTGAACAATATCTTTTTATTTTATATTTTTAATTTATGCAACATCCTAGAAGTGATTTGAGACGTTCGTGTCTAATCCAAACAAATTCAGTCCTAGCCAAAATACGTCCTTAGTGAAATGATAGTGTCATGGAACGAATTAAGAGTTGGACAAAGGTCAAAGTAGCTAACAAGTGTTATGTTTACTCTCCTTCGAAAAAAAAAAGAAAAGTATAATGATAGACTGCAAAAGTAGCTTGTCAAATTGACAAATTCACAGCAAAAAGCTATGTAGAAAAATTGAAGCATGGCTAGGTAGTAGTAGTAGTAGCCTTTGGGATTAGATTGTCATACAGGCGTGACAATTGGGATTCAAGAAAATCATCTAACAATATCTTTGTCCCTTTGGATTTGATTTTGGCAGGCGTGAGAACTGAGATTTGGAATATCATCTAATCAAAAAAAATCAAGCTTTACGTGCTTATGAACAGAGAAGCCCTTCATTTAATTGCATCTTTTGGTTTTGATTTCAAAAGTTCTTCATCAAATATTAAGAAAATATATATATTTTTTAAATAAACCATGCAAGAACGGCTTGAAAATTTAAGCAATGATTTGACATTTTGTTTGTTCAATATAGTATTAGCAAGAGATTTGTCACTTAAGAATTAGCTCTCACATCAGATGTGTGATGTGACCAAAATCAAGTTAAAATTATTTCTATCACTAATTAATCACTTTCCTTTTTAAAAAAATATATATAAAAAAACAAAAAGATCTTGTCAATTTTGTTTTCCTCTATCAACTTGGATCAATCTGGATCTTAAATCCTAAATCCTTTGTCAATTTTCAAATTATGGTTCCCTCAAAAAATTTTTTTTTATCAAATTATGGCGCAGCCCACTTGAGCCATAGGCACAAATTCCAAATTAAGGTTTGTTTCTACTTTGGGATAGCCATTTGGGTAAAAAGCGCGAGTTAATTTTGTAAATTTTTTTGCTCTTGAACATTAGAAAATGGTAAAAATATCCAAACGTTTAAATCTCATACATAACTGTGATATTTTGAAGAGTATTTTTTATTTTTTCAAAACCATATCAAAACTCACACACATGATACCAAACGGTAATTCTCAATTCTATTTCCCCATTCATCACCATTATCTTTCTCACCAATCTTCTGTAAATTGTTACTTGATAATCGAAATTAGTAGAAAAAAATTGACATTATCAATAGAAGATATAAAGTACTGAAGTTACTAGTGATGGAAGATGGATTTTTTCCTCTCTTTATTTTGTATTCTTTTTAGATAGTGAAAGGTGTATGTGATATTTTAAATGGTTAATTGGTTATATTCAGTGATCATATCAACATTGGAAAAGGGAGAGAAATATTAACGCTATGTAATGATCAATTTCATGTATGAAAATGATTCTTGAAAATATCACGTTAGAGTCATATGTGTTGAATATGACGGTTTTAACATTTGGATATGATGAAAGAGTAATTTTTTTATCATTTTCTAAGGTTTGAGGGCAAAAACTTTCACAAAATTAATTCGAAGGTAAAAATAAACTTTTTTTAAAGATCAGATACATGTGACGCTTTTCACCCTAGCCATTTATATTGTAACATATAAAACATATACAAAAGAATTGATGTAGGAAAAGTGAAAAGCCAGAAAACTATCAATCACCGCACATGATATAGGCTGTAGTTATTTTTGGATTCAGATCATTAAAGATGATATAGACTTAAATTGAATATAATACTTTCTATAGATTTTGAATTTCAGATTGAGTATAAGGAGCTTACTTCTTCTTTCTTTTTTTTTTCTAAGTAAGAAAAATTATCATTCTTTTAATATCTTTTTTTTTATCTTTTCAATTCAATTGATTTTTCAAGTTTTTTAACTCTATGCTATATAAGGAATTTGAGAATTGAGAAGAATATATGACTTTTTTTTAAATTTCTTCCTTGCAGATCAATGTGAGTAGTGTAATAAGTGTAGGCACATTTTTAAAAAAGAAATAACAGTTTTTTTTTTTTTTGAGGAAACAAAAGAAATACTACTAGTTTACTTGATGAAAATTATGACTCTATACTATTCAACTATTTTCATTTATGCAAAACTAACTCTTATATTTTATTTCCATTTGGACCGATGTTTGCAACAAAGTTTCTCTTTAGGAGATTAGATGAGGTGATTGAATATAAGATTCATTGTAGATCCAACTTTAAATTCACTCATGTTTTTCATTTTCATTTGAAAGTAAATTTGCAACAAAACTTTTACTTAGAAAGTTAGATGAGACAATTGATGTAAGATCCAATATAGATCCAATTTTCGATTCACTCATAGGATCTCAGCATTATGTATTCCACTGTGAGATTTTCAATAGAGTAATTTACATTGAATCTTACTATCGATTTGACATAAATAAAAAAATAAAAATAGATGAATGATATAAAAGGATAACATAAAAGATTCAGGACATATATATAAAAGTTAGATTTACATGAACAAAAATAGTTAAATGGTAAAAAATGATTTTCCCTTAGTAGCATGAAAAATAGAAAGGACCAGAAAAACAGAATAGTAAATTCATAAAGAATATATAAATATATTACCATCAAACTTTTTTTAGAACTAAAATTATTTTTCAGAAATGTTATCATTGCTTTTAGAGAAAATGAATGTCTCATATTTACTGAAACGTAAAAACGTTCAGAAATGTACCATTGCTTCTAGAGAAAATTAATCTCATATTACCAATTACTCGTTAGATAAGTTGTTCAAAACATAGTTGGTAGCTTGATAAGCTCACCTTGGATTGGGATTAGAGATTGATAAATGTGATTGGAAGAACAATAAAAAAAAAATTAACAAAACAAAATGAAAAACGCTTTAAAATTCCGATCCAAAAACGTCCCTAACTTTCCCTAAGGAAAACTATTATTTATATTATTACCAGTCAAGCTTATCCCTTACCATTTTCATCAAATAAATATGAATTTATCCTAGAATTTGAATCATGCTTGCTCTCTCCCACACATATCTATCACTTCAATACATCTCTCGATTTACACATGTCTATCACTCAATACAGGTAATAATATCATAAGTATGGCTTGTGATTTAAACTTTTGAATAAGTGCACAATCACTAAAAAGATATAATAATACATGCAAGTTGCAACGGAGAGACTAAAATTAGTTGAAATTTTTTAATTTGCCATTTACCAATCCTAAAAGGAAGATACAAAACTTTCAATAGGATACAAGAAGTATCATTTGCGATCTGGATTGTTTGTTGAATTCATAGTCAAGCAGACAGACTACAAACATATCAGCAATTCGTATATTACAATTGTTTCTTTTTTCTTTCACAATTATATTCTACTAATAATTCCAGAATGACTACTTTTTACCTCTAATGAGACCCGGGGTATTCTTTGAGGAGGATATCATGCTGTGTCTTTGTATCCAAAGCCTGTGCCACAATTATGGACGTACAATCTTTTTCATTTGGTGTAGTACAACGTGTGATGGCAACGAACTTTCAAACAGCTTGTAAGTAGTGTGCTTGTAATGCTCCTTGTAAGCATTCCACTGCCCCGTAATAGTTTAAGAAGCCCATATACCAAAACTCATGGTTATCGATAGAGATAACCTGAATGTACTTTTCAGCACCATTAGTTCTGCTCGTTGAAGGATTAACTGCTTTAAGCTGATGCAATGGTATTACAACCTAACCACATTCAAAAAGGGAGCTTAAATGTTAATCTGCAATCTCATGATGTACAACTAAAAACTTAGATATCAATCCCACAAATAATACACAAATTCAATCTGTGAGAAAATGGTCAAAATGATAGTACAGAACAGACAGGATTCAGTAAATACAAATTTCAATGGTGACGCATTCAAGATCAGATCAAAATAGAATTTCAAAAAACAAAGTCTCCAAAGAAAATAGCATTCAGTTCGAATATCAATTGGAGATTAATATTGAAATATCATATCATCAGAGTTCATGAAGTACTGTTAAAAACCAGATCAAATGCTTGAGCTCCAAATTCAACAAAAAGCCCTTGAATTATCAAGTTCTATAACCCAGATACTGAACAATGGCCGTTTTACGCTGGCAAAGAGATTGAAACACTCATTCTCTATCATGTCCAACAGTCCAGGAAAGAGATATTTCATATTCTACTGTGATTTTCATTTTTAAAAGAAAACTTTGAGGAGAAATTGCACAGAAATATTACACATTCTCGTTTATGATTCAAGGTCTTTTAAGCCTATAAATATCTTCTCTTTCATGAGTTTTCCCTTTCATACAAGCTTAAAAATTAAAATAATTTCATGTACACTGCCCTAACAGACCAATTCAACTTCAGAAATTACAGAAACTGTGAAGGTTATACTTCAGCATCCCCATCTCTTGTTTTATTTTTGAAATCCCAGTGTTAGCTATTTACTGAGCACTGAGATAGCAGGAAAACAAAAGGTTTGGGCTTGTGACAGATGAACAGGAGACGGTGCACACTTCGTCTTTGGTGTGTGAGAAAAACTGGTTTCTGGAAATTGTAAACAGGGAGGCAATTTCTTTTCATTTGCAAATCATAAAAATCAAAGACAAACTGCACCAACATTGTGAACTCTACATGTTACTAGTTAGTTCCACAACTAAAATAAAGCACTCAGATTCAACATGCTTAAAGTATGAAATTAAAAAATATTCGAATTAAGATTTTCTGCAAAATGTCTCTGTAACATTATAAAAAATAAAAATTTATATTATCTAAAGATAATCCAGAATTTAGTGGTATAATGTATTTTTTATCATGTCATGAGATATCAGTTTCTAATGCTAACAAGTAATCAGAGGTACTACATGAAATTCATTGCAACATTATACTGATGACCGACACAAATTCAATCTATTAACTAGGTGCAAATCATATAACTAAATGACAACTAGTTCTTAGAGCAATACCGAATCAAAAAAGTCAGATGGCAGAGAAAGAAAAGCCAGCATACTAAAGATGAAATTATCAATTACAATCTCATACTATATTTTGTATATAAATTTCCTGCTGTTCAGTTGTACCTTATAGAAGCTCCATTCAGTCTTGTCATCAGTCTTATATGATAGAGGGTTGTCACTACAAAATGCAAGCTTTGCAGTTGAAACATATAGAACACCCATCACTGGACCAGCAGATGTAGATAGATAACAAGCATATGAATTCTGAAGCTTCTCTTCAGGAACTGTCTCAAATGTTTGGCGGAATATCTTCTCATAGCCACCTTCAGCTAGAACCTTTGTTCCCTGTGCAAGTCTTCCCAGTGCAGCATCAGCCAAACTGGGGCTTGTTTTCACTATATCAACCGAAATGGTTATGTTAGCAGGAGTTGATAGTTCCATAACACATCCACTACCTAAAAATATCCCTCCCTCCCATCCCTATCCTTAGGGGTCCTAAACAAAAGTTAACTAGATACAAATTTTTGAAAACAAGTAGATGAAACGATAAAGTAAAAGTATCTTTAGTTTAAAAATTGAGCATAAAATCAGTTGATGTAAAATATTGTTGTGAACTACTGTGAAAATTTTCTTGCTGGCAAAACTTGCCACCATGTCGAAGAAGCATATTTTGAGATTTATGTATAGAATGAAAAGTATAAGTGACCCATCTATAAATAACTGATAACTTCAGAACATCTATTTAAAACTATAATTGCCTCCCTGCAGTGATGGAAAAATTAAATTAGAACTTGGCTGAATGCGATATGTTATCTTAATTGACATGGAATCAATTCTTTCATATACAATCAAAAGGAAATAAGCATAGACAGGAGACCATTTTCTCATCCAGGTCCACTCCTACAACTAATGGAAAGACAGTAATGAAAATACAAAATATCCATGGGCGAGCATTCCCTGATAAGCTATCTCTACATGAAGCTTTTTCTTCTTAGTGAAATAAAATCTGAAAACCATTTATGACCCAAGTAAAAATGGATACAGAGTAATACTCTACTTCTACTTTTTTTCCACTGGGTCAGTTGCAGCCACTCAAATCAGTAAAAATTTAGTTACTAATAAATGGCATATTATTTTATTTTTGGGATACAGCCGGGGGATGGGGGAGGGGGCTAGATCAATTCCAGAACCTATTACAGGTAAAAAACTACTTTACCACTGAGCTACCACCTTGCCACTATCTAACTGACACTTTAAATATGAAAAAGCAGCATGTATATAGAGATAGAAAATGATCAAATACAAAAGATATTATGAAGCAGTAAACGGACATACTTCCACATCCTTATAAGAGCAAATAACAGCATACTGTGTTGATTAGCAACTTATCCACCAGCCTAAGTCTATCAGATTTGTTTGTATACCTCTTTGTCTAGAACTTTTACATTGAACAAAATTTCCTTTGTCACCCAGTTCTGATCCTTCATATGACATCAAATATCCAACTTGGATTTGATATAAAGCTAAAATGCAATTGTTTCTTATGTCATTCACTGAATCTGCTTTTTTAATTTGCAGCTTTTTGATATTATGCAAATCATCATGCTAGGAGCTCAACTGAATAAGTAGAATAATTAGTAGAAAGGGAAAAAGGGTTGGTACTCATAGTTCTAACACCAATCTGTGCAGCATGACTGGGCCTATGGCCCTATGCTGTGTTCTGGCTTACCAATGTCTATTGGAGTGAAAAGCAAAGCAAATTGAGAAGAAAGTATGGAAACAACGAGGGAATTTTATTCACTTTCTTTCCATACTTTTGACAGAGGAAAAATCTCAGGGAAGAAAAAGTGGGGTTGTGGGGAGGCAAAAAACAAAATGAATATGACATGCCTACTTTCAAGACTAGCAGATTATGGTGATAAAAGATTGTAGTTGAAGAAAAGGTACTGAATCTTCTGGTTATTACTTTAATGTATTTTCTTCCACCCTTTCAACATTTTATAGGTATCAGGTCGCCTCAGCCAAAACATGATCAAAGAAGACCACATTATCATCTTATATGGAAGGAAAGCAGAATCCAAAGAATAAAATCATCTCAATCAAAAGAAGAGATTTCCTGACTTTCAATTGCAGTTGTACTACACTTGACACTGTCTTGTTAATGGTAATACCTCCAAATTTCCTAGTTCATTCTAAAATAATGACTATAGGAAGGGCTATAAAGTGAACAAATAAATAAGGAAATGTACATCTTGGAGGGACTTCACCAAGTTATGCTTATTGATAACTTAAACAATTATATTCCAGTGCATAAGGAACAACTTTCTACCAACGAAAAGAAAACAACTATATGGGGAAAACAAGATGGAAATGTGTTACTCACAATGTTGCCAAGTATTGCCAGCAAGGTCTTCTGCCTTCCGAGTTGCTTCCCCAACCTTCCTTCCCCATCTCCCTAAAACATCTTTTACAGTGGCCATTGTATCTGCCACCCAAACATGATAATAAAGTTACTACAACTTCCCTACCTTGATTAGGTTTACAACACTCAAATATCCCTACAAAATCTTAAAAGTAGTAGTCAAATTTCCTACACCTAATTAACCATTTCCATCACCAAATTCATCATTGCCGCCCATCCATTCAATTCACTACACAAGCATACAGACACATGGAAAGACATTGACATATAAAACAGTACACATCAAATCAAACAAAATCCTTAATTAAAAAACGAGTCATGATCAATCTACCAAAATCCAATCGAGTCACGAAAAGAAGCTTACTTTTCATATCGAAAGACGACGAATTATCGGAGCGCGTCGAAGAATAAGCGACATATGGATTAGATCCGTGATCCTCAGAAGACCTCGGAATTTCCGATTCCATCACTAATTCCTGACTCCACCGCACGGATTTCTTCGATCTGCTGGCCGCCGATTTAATGCTTCCACTTCCATTTCCATTTTCCTCATCGTTATTCGCATTACTACTGCTCCCATTTGCTACACTACCAGAATTACTTTCCTCTTTTCGTTTTTCATCCTTTTGATCTCCATTATCTTCACGCTTATCCTCCCCATTTCCTTCGCTAGGTTTTGGATCCGGCATCGGACTAGGATCCTTCTTCTCCACCTCTGCTACTTCTTTCTTTGCTCCACCGTTGTTCTCTTCACCTCCGGTCTTCGGCTGCTCCATGATTTCAACTTCAAATTATCTTCAATCAACGACCTTGCAGAAAAATGGTGGTGGCGCGTGGAATTTACAGTTGTGTATGGGGTTGTTTCCTCGTACCGCTAACGATTTGGACGTTGAAATGGGAGCTTTACTAATAGTACACGAAGGTGATTGGATGGGGCTACCGTTAATATCGGTGACTAGTGTAGGGTTGAGAAGTGAGAACGAAACCGGGTTTTCTGACGCGGGAAAAAGCCAGTAAAGTTAAAGTGACGGTCGGCTTTGACAAACGAAATACTGCGGGGACTCCTTTGAATATGAAAGTCTCACCATTAATTTATTACTCTTTCGTGCCTAACTTATATTTTAATTAAAATAATTTAAAATATATCAAAATAATTTATAATGTATTTGAAAAAAATATTGAAAGTTTTTTCTCTTACGACTCGTAAGTAGCAATTACCTTATCATAAAAATTTTCTCTTATAATGTGTTTTGTATAAATGTCTATTTATTTTCGCTTCTTTTATATATTTCTTTTAAAACTTTTTTCTTATAAGTCAAAAAAAGAAGAAGTAACATTCATGCAACCAAGACCCAATATCACAATCACGTCTTGAATTTTTTTTTAGCTTTTATTTTTAAGAAAATAAAATAAAATAGTTAGTTAATTTATTTTAAAAACAAATTAATAATTATTTTATTAAATTAATATTAATTTTAGAATAAATATTTTAATAAATAATAAAATTACACTATAAATTAATGTATTTCTATTTCATTCCTGAAATATGCCTAATTAATTTTATACATTAATAATTAAAATATTTATCTACAATTTGTTTTTCAATTTTACAATAATTTCAATATTAGTGTAAAAATATTTTTAAATTTTTTATCCCAAAATTTATATAATAAACAAAACTATTAATTTGTTTTTAGATGTCTAACCTTTTTTTTAAAGAAATTGACTAACTATTTAAAAAAAATGAAAAGTTAAAAAAAAAAAGATCAAGATGTGAATCACATCTTAGCTGCATGGATGTGTTCACAATCACATTTACTACTCTCTTTTTTTGCTTATAAGAATTTTTTAAAATAAAAATATAAAAGAAATGTAAATATATAGACGTTTATAGAAAATAAATCGTAGAAGAAAATTTGTACTGCAATGTGACTGCTATACACGTTGTAGGAGAAAAAGCTTTCAAAGTTTTCTCAAATGCGTTATGAATTATTTTGGTACATTCCCAATAATTCAGGTTATTTTGGATAAAAATATAAAAATATGGGTTATTTTGGTTAAATTCTCGTAATTGAATGTTCACATTACTATTTTAATTTGTTTGAAATTGAATATTCACTTTTTTAAAATAAAAATAATTTTATCTAAAATTTCATTAATAACATTATTAATTTAATATATAAGATCAGTTTTACATTTAAAATATTAAATTAAAATAATGGAATTATTGATAACTTGATTGTAAAAGTTTCATATTTTAGGGGGCTAGATTCAAATTAGTCATTGACTTCTTCTTTTTTTGTTATACTTGTAAATTTTTTTAACGAAAATGAATGGAAAGGCTAATTTGAGAAAAACAGCTATATCTTGATTCTTGAATGACTAAATTAGAGTAAGTATATTATTAAGGATTTAATTAAAAAGATATCATATTTTTAAGGACTAAACTGAAATGAACACTTTTAAAAAATGTACCCCAATTCTATATTTGATTTTAATTTAAGTATTACTCATTCTTTTCCAAATTGATATATCTTTTTTTATTTTTCACATCGATTAAGAAAACATAATAAATGTTGTTAAAATTGTATATTTTTTTATCCTGAATAAGGAAAGTGATATATAATTTGATACAAAGAAAAAAAGGAAAACAAACTTATCAATTTGAAACGAAAGCAGTAAATGATAAATGTAAAATCAAACTATCAACTTATCAAACTTAAGCTCAATTCCTGATGTCACTAAGAAGATAGTTTCATCTTCCAATTTGAGCTTGCTTATGTTGTGTAAGGCAGATAACCATAATCTCAAAGAAACTCGAAAAAGGATATGTGAAAGAACATATTTGAGACTCATCAATGTGAGTATGTGACAGACAAATATGCTCATTAAAATTGTGTAGCATCACTAAGATGGCATAAGGAATATTATGGGTTGCAGATGTGCAAGTGATGCCTTAATAAAAATGTCTTTAATTATTTTAATCTACATTTTGCTCATAATATATCAAAAAAAGAAGAAAAAAGGAAACTTAGTATAATTTTCCTACACAATGTATTGAATCAATCTTTAATCCAATTTTCCTTGGCCATAGGCCACACAACAACATAGAATAAACAAATAAAAGATAAAAACATCATAACTTTGTGACTCTTTTCTCCATATATAGGAGGCTTTGAATCTTGTGAAGGAATTCGAGCACCATATTTAGTCCCTTCTCATCTGAAAATACAAAATTGGAATCAATGTAAAACAATTAATACAAGTAATAATAAGACATGTATCTTATTAGGATATAAAGGAAATATACCCATTTTAGTAAGTTACTTTTACTTCTTTTTTTCACCAAAATTGGCAAGTTTTCTTTTAATTGACCTAAATTGGTTGTATTTGTTGTTCGATTGTATCCAAATTGGTCAAATTAGAAAAACATTATACAAAATCAAGACAAGACCTGGATCGTCATATCTTGACCCGATCTGACCCAATGGTAAAAATGGAATCAAATGTGGAAAACTACATGTTTTAGTCCATTACTTTACTTTACACCACTTGACCTGATGGATCCAAAAGGCAAAAATGAAAACAAATTTTTAGTGTGTCTTATATACACACTTAAGTTTATCTTTATTTTATTTTTATTTCTTTTCCTTTCTTCCCTCTTGTTCCTCTATTCCCCTTATTCCTCTCGAAACTGTCCAGGTTTCCCCTTGTTTTTTATTTCCATATGCAAGAACTTCAAAAAAAATTTGAAAGTTAGAAAAAAAAAAATTTAATTGGAACTAAGAACCAATGACAATATAGTAGGACACGAGAACCAATTACCAAGAACAAAAAAATCTCCAATAAAGTACACTACCACAAAAAACAAACGTATTTAATGCTCTGCCTAACAACACTGGAGATTGGTGCAATACTCTTTTATATCATCTTGAACTCTCTAAGTCTATATTTCCAAAAATTCCTCAATATGGCAAGAAGGAAAATGTGGTTGTTGGTGGAAGAAGAAAATGATAAGGTGGGAGGCGGTAGCAAGAGAAATAATGAGAAAGGAAATATGATGGTGAGCAGCGTGGGAAGAAGAAGAGCCAATAGTGGCAAGAAAAAAAATGAAATATAGGATTGAAGAAAAGTAATGAATTAGGTTAATAGTAGTTTTTTTTTCAAATATACCCTTAAAAAATTCATACATGCAAATATCATGGGGGTAAATATATCTTATTTACTCACTAAAAATTTGTTTCCATTTTTTCTTTCGGGTCAATCAGGTCAAGTGGTGTAAAATAGGTTAATTGGTGATTTAAATGTGTTTTCTCAATTTAATCAATTTGGCTAAAATTGAACAATGAAAGATATTGAATTGGATAAAAAATAAATTAAAACTGACTAATTTGGGCAAAAAGTAAAGTAATGGATTAAAACGGATAATTTTCTAAATTTGATTCAATTTTTACTCTTGAATTGGATCGGGTCAAGTTATGGGGATCCATGTCTTGCCTTGATTTTGTCGGATTTGACCAATTTGAGTACAATTAAATAATGAATGAGACCAATTTTAGTAAAGGATAAAAGATGACTAATTAAAATGAGTATTTTTTCCTAATATAAATAACTAAAAGAAATATGCTTTGTAAAGTAATTCATGGATCATTGAAGTACCTAAACGAGGAACACAATGCCCTTCATGGTGATATAGCATAATAGGGTCCACATATGATTCCAAAAGCTCAAAATGGGCTTCTCAATTGACTTCTTTCTCACCTACGAGAGAGGGGGAAAAAAGAAAGGAATATTAGCTTATTTAGTTCCCAATCTTTTCTTTTATCCATTAAGGATCCCTTGGCTTTTCTTAAATATTAAATTTTGAATTCCAAAGATACCCCTGGAAAAAAGGTAGGCTATGCTTGCGTCCCATAATGGTCAATTCATTTAAGATCAGGGACCATATAGGCTAAAAAAAATCAATGGGAACTTTAAATGGATAGACTAATTTTCCCAAAAAATCAATTCCATTTGAGAACCAATCCAATTCAGAAACTGATATTTCTAAATTGAATAAAGGAGTCAATTCATGGCACATTCTGAAAATTACAAGAGAAATTAATGATGGCCTTCCATCAATATTCTCAAGATTGTTTGATGTCTCTGCTCTCTGGTATTATTGCCGCTGTTCTTGTTTTTCCTAACTATTGCAGGTAGTCACTTACTCTCTCCAGAACTCACATTTTCACAGTGGCGGTCCCTCCAAAGTGAAGACTACCTATCTCACTAATTAAAACTACTGCTACATCTCATTGTCTTTGATCATACGATTTGGCAAGAAAAGACGTGGCAGCCACATTTCAGCCTATTTCATGATAAAAATGATGCAAAGCAATGCATTTTGATCATCCAAAAATCAGGCTTCAACGTGATTTGAAGTGAAGTTAGAGAGAACAAATTCTCTGAAGAAAATTTGTGAGTGCTTTAGAATATTTTTTTAAAGGGGAGCGACAAAATACAGAAAAAATTATTTAGGGGTATTTTTTAAAAATACTTGAATGTCACCATTTTGTATTATCACACTTTGTATTACTTCTAAAATTATTCTAGAAAAGACTCTCTTTGTATATATTATTTAATTATTGAAAGAATATTTGGAGCTTGAATGGTGGATGTAATCCAAAATAAAGGGTAAATCAAGTTAAATTCTATTTCATTTATTTGTTGATTATTCTTATTCCACATTTATCCTGGAAAAATATATATGTTGCACCCATCAAGTGGTATCAGAACTATTATTTGTTAGTTCCATAAGATTCTTAATATGCTCGGTGATTGCAGATTTGACTGATCTTTCACATCATAAAATATTTTATTGGAATTAATGACTGTCACAGTGGAGACAGAGACCAACAAGATGATCAACTTAAATGACATAAATTATCACATGTTCAGAAACAAATGAATGATATTCTCTTTGTGATGAAGATGCATCTACCAGTATTTGCAATTGTATAATTTGACAAAAAGACAGATGAAGAATGATAATTTGAGCACGAGCATGTGTGCAGTTTTATCCATCAATATGTTGAAGACAATGTCTACAATCATATTTGCAATGAGACTTATGTTTGGACATTATGGAGTAAATTTGTACAATTGTATGCATAAATGATGAGGAATAATAAATTATACAATTGAAATACAAGGAATGAACTATTGTAGCAGACCATATGAACGAGATGCAAGGTATTCTAGACCAACTATCCAAATTAGGCATAAAGATTGATGATGGTGTTGGTTTCGCTACTAGAGTCTTGGGAAACTCGGAATATTTCTCTTACCAACACTACACCATATGGTGTAGTTAATATAAAGTTTTATAAAAGTGTAATCTTAAATGAAAAAATGAGAAAGAGACCACAAATCTCATATTCTTCACAACCAGACGTTCTGGTGACAGTCTAGGGAAAGAGTCAGTGTAGGGAACAAACATCCTAGAAGAAGGAATAAAGGTAAGTCAAACAAGTATGTAAATATTGAATGTCATTACTATAAACAAAGGGGTCACATAAAAAGGTTATGCTGAAAGTTAAAAAATGAACAAAAGAAGAACAAAGGTAATAAAGTCAACAGATATAATGGTCATACAAATACTATAAACGATGAATTTTGTGTTGTTTATGATGAATATATTGTCAATTTTGCATCATATGAGACTAGTTAGGTGATTGACAGTGGTGTTATTATTCATACTACATTTCAAATGGAATTCTTCTCATCTTATACACTAGAGAATTTTGGCATAATCAAGATAGGAAATGACAAAATGTTAAAAGTTGTTGGCACATGAGATGCCTACTTGCAAACGTAGAATGGCACCAAATTAGTCCCGAAAGATGTTAGGCATATTTCAAATATTCACTTGAATTTAATCTTTACAAAAAAAAGAAACTTGATGATGCAGGCTTATATAATACCTTTTTCAATAGCTAGTGAAAGCTTACCAAAGGTTCTTTGGTGATGGCCAGATGTACAAAGCATATAACATTGTATGTAATGAATGCAAAGCTTTCCAATGACATTGTGAGTGTTGTGGAGAAATATGAGGATATTGAATTGTGGCACTAGAGACTCGGCCATATGGGTGAAAAATGATTGGCAAACCTAATCAAGAAGAATATGCTACCCAACATAGATAAATCACATTTGGAGAAATGTGTTGACTGCCTAGTAGGCAAGTAGAACAGGATTGCTTTCAAGAGTTCTCCTCCTTTCAGAATGAAGCATGAGTTAGAGCTGATTCATTCAAATTTGTGCGGGCCAAAGTTAAAGTCATTTGGTGGTGCTCAGCATTTTGTGACTTTCATTGATGACCATTTAAGGAAGACCTGGGTGTATTGTTTGAAGGCAACAGATCATGTGTTAGATGCCTTTAAACAATTTCATGAATCAGTTGAGAAATAGACTGAGAATAAGAAATTGAAGTGCAACTGGACAAACAACAATGGAGAATACATTGGACCATTTTATGCGTACTATGAGTAGCATGGTATTCGACATCAGACAACGCATCCGAAAACATCGCAGTTAAATGACTTGGTTGAGAGGATGAACATAACTTTGATGGAGAGAGTCATATGTTTATTCTCACATGCAAAATTGCCTTAGACCTTTTCTGGTGAAGCTTTATATACAGTTGCTTAAGCATTGATTTTTTCACCATGTATTTCTTTTGAATTGGATGTCCAAAAAGAGCATGGTCAGGAAAAAATGTTTCTTATAATCATCTAAGAGTGTTTAGCTGTAAAACATTTGTATATATCCTTGAGGATGAAAGATCCAAGCTTGATGCCAAGACACCACAATGTATTTTTATTGGCTATGGTTAGAATCAATTTCGCTATAGATTTTATGATGTAGTTGACAAGAAACTTATTAGGAGTCGTGATGATGTATTTTTTGAAAATGAGAGCATTGAAGGCATTGACAAGATGAAAAAATGATGTTCCTAATTCCAATGGTAGCTCATTAGATATAAAATTAATTCCTCCAACAACGATACCAAGACAAGTTGGAGAAAAGGGTTTCAAGCAAAAAGGAAAAGAGGAATGTGTTTGAAAATTAAAAAAAAAATTTATGACTTGAAATAAGCACTGAGACAATGGTACAAGAAGTTTGAGTCTGTTATGGGGGAGTTAGGCTACAAAAAGACTACTTCAAACCACTGTGTTTTTGTGCAGAAATTCTCTGAAAGTGATTTCATTATTCTTTTGCTCTATGTGGATGATATGTTGATTGTTGGTTGAAATGTTTTAAGAATTGAAAATTTAATAAAGTAATTAAATAAGTCTTTTGCTATGAAAGACTTGAGCCAGGAAAACATATTCTTGGCATAAATATTATTAGAGACAGAAGTGTCATAGGAAGTACATTGAAAAAATACTTCAACGATTTAACATGTATAAGGCTAAACTGATTAGTTTTCATCTTACTAATCACTTTAAAGTAAGTATCAAGCAAAACCATTCCATTGATAATGAGAATGAAGAGATGAAAAAGATTTCATATGCTTCACCAATCGAAAGTTTAATGTATGCTATGGTATGTATTTGACCAGATATTGCTCACACAGTTAGAGTTGTGATTAGATTCTTTTCAAATCCTGGAAATGAACATTGGGCTAAAGCAAAATGGATTTTCAGATATCTTCGGGGTACTTCCAAAATATGTTTATCCTTTGAAGATGCTTACTATTTAATTAGTGGAATGATATTTGGAGTTTCAAAGGTAGACGGAATCCAAAATAAAGAGTGAATCACGTTAAATTTTTTGTCATTTATTTGTTGATTATTCTTATTCCGCATTTATCATGGATAAATATTTTCAATGCGCCCAACACATTTTTACTTAGTTTAAAAATTAATAAAACTTTTGATTGTAAGAAAATTACCATATAATCCTTATTTTAAATTCTTTCTTTTGCTTGAGGAAATTTGGGTGAGTTTGGACTTTGCCTTTTGGTCCATATGTCATTTCATCTCTTATGGACTATTTGTTTAAAAAAATTCTTTGGGGGGGGGGGAACATGCATAACACTAAAATGGAAGAAAGAAGAGAGATAAGAAATCAATAAATGTTTATTAAATTTATGAAAAATAACTTATATTTTAAAACTATATTTCCCTTCAAAATGATTTGCTCTAAAATATAAGTTAATGGTTTGACTGAACACTAAAACTAAGAAACATTAAGATGAATAATTCATGCATGCAAGAGTAGAAAATGACTATAATACTTTCTACATTAAATGGTTTAATGGTCAAATGTATCAAACAATTTATTAGAAATGTAATTATATTTAATGAGCCAAATAATTTAAAGTAAGGTATGCTAGGAATATAAGTAATTAATAGTATTACATTGATTCAAAAGATTGAAAATATTTTTGATATAATATAAGTAGTAAAAAACGACAGGACTTTTGGGACGAAGTGAGGAGAGAGTTATTTCTATTGTTGGATTTAACCGTTAAATTGTTAAAATTAGTCAATTTATAGAAGAAACAAGTATGATCATTACAATTAGTACCCTTTTATGGTACCACAAAACCTCTGATAGTTTGGGAGCACGGAAAATCAAGAAAGAACAATGATTGAGAAGAAATTAAAGTTGATCCTGTTTTGCAGAAATTAAGAAGAGATCAGGTTTGGCCTTCCTTTCTCACAAAGTATATATTCTTTCCGTTTACTTTCCATTTCTTAAATGAAAAGGCAATTTAAAAAGTCACTTGTACACATTCACCTTGTAAGATGGTGAGATAAAGTATTAGGAAGGGAATGAAAATACATCGATCACCACATATTAATGTGGTTACAATTTAATTACTATTTCCATCCGTTCGTTTTTATAAGTGGTAAGTAGATTTTTTGTTTGTTTCTTATAAATTTATGTTGTCTTTTTCTTATCTTTCTTCTCCCTTCTTATTATTATATCTCATCTTTCTTAGTTTAGAAAAAAAAACATTTTTGATTTGTATGAATATTACCTCAACGACTTCTGAAAAGAAACTCAATGAGCTGGTACTATTTTTATTTCAAATCATCATTTTCAAATTTCATTTAATGTTTCTTCGCCTGGAAAGTTTGAAATTTCGGTCTATTTTGGTTCATCTCTCTTGGGACTTGAACTCCCCACCCTTTATTGACTTAGTACTCCAATTGGTACTTCATGATTTCAACTTGCTTGATGCAGGGCTGTTTAATTTGCACCACTCTTTGGGGCATTTTGCTTGCTAGAAACCAGTGTGCATTTGACAATTTGCCCTTGTTTTATATAGTTTGGCTCTTGTACAAGACTTTTCTGCCTTTTCTCAGCTCTTCTCCACAGCTTTTCCTTCTGCTTGGCAACCTCCATCTGCTAGTTATGTGACGGTGAATTTTGATGGCTTTTGTGTCAAAATATCGGATGCAGCTATTGGTTTTTCAGGATTCCTTTATGTGATAATAGTGCGCATATGTTGAGGCTTATGTATTTCTACAAGGTATTCGAAATCAATCATTTAAGACATGTAACTGAATTCTGAGGATGATTGTTTTACTCTTATATGCAAGGTTGACTCACAAGAATTTGAGGTTCTCATCAGTTGGTAAAATATATAGTGGGTGTTTTTTGTGATCTTTTATATATATATTTGATTCACGTTTGTGTCTCCTAATATATGTAATATAATCTCAACAGTTTTGGCTAATTTATATTGTCAATGAAATTCACCATTTGTTTTTTAAAAAGGAAGGTGCAAAATTTGTTTAGAAAAAAAATATAATTCTTGTACACATAATTTAATAAATACTTCATCCATCTAAAAATATAAGTCGGTGGACCCATATTTATATAGATCTAAGAAACTTTTTTTATTACTAAAATACTCTTAATTGGATTGAGAGGATAACTCATGTTTCCTCACTCATACTTCTTAGTGTGAGTTTGAAATCCATTCCCCCCTTCCCCAATTTGTAATAAACAAATACATTTAATTATTATATCTAAGAAATAAAATAAATAAAAGAAAGTTTGTTTTTAATAAGAATAAAATATAAAGACTTTATCTTGAAAATAAGAAAAAGGTGAAAGTAGAAATGAAAATAAATACTCCAATGTAATATTGAAAATTAATGATGAAATATATATAAATTTCGTAAAGTGACTAATATTTTAAGATAATAAAAAAATCATTCAATTACTTATATTTCTTGACAAAAAGAGTATTTGTTTATTCTTTTAATATTGTTCTACCATATTTTGTTCTTGAACAGGGTCAACATAAAAGCTCGGTGAAAATCCTAATTTGAAGTGTATTTAATTCGTCCCAAAAGTCTTCAATTTGGTTTTCAAAAACAAAAATAAAAAAAAGATGGCTTAAACTCCTTTTACAAGGACAATAAAAGATCGAACTGCTAAGATTGCCTAAAACCTCAACAATTCCAACTTAAGGGATCCATGGATGTCGATAAGGAACCCCACCATTACATTGTTATCATTTTGAGAAAAGAATTTAAACCTTTATGTAGAAGAACCATAAGTCCAGATACTTGTTGTAGAAATCACATTCTTGTTCAAACTTAAATAATTATTTTTCAAACTTTTATAATGTGTTTGGACAAAGCCTTTAATGAGTGCTTTTAGAATTTTATCCAAATTTTAAAATATGCTGTAAATAATAAAAATTTTATTTTTCATATGTAATTGTTGAACATAATAATTATCCAAACAGATATGAAAAAAAAATTTAAATATATTTTCAAAAGGAAAGTAGTGACTGTCATTTTAATTTTTTTTTAGTACAAAAAATGCATAAAATCAACTTTTAATTAACAAATTTGATTAATATAACTTCAATTGAGGTTTGGTGAGTGTATTTAATATTTTATTTCATAGAAGTGAATCTTAATTAGAAGATGAAAAATTAGCCTATATAGTCATTTATTTTTGTAATTTTGGTTAATATCATCCCTTATTTTATTTTAGCTCTTCTGATCTTCTATCTTTATAACTTCAATTAAATAGATCATTGTCATTTTTTTTAATCCAAATTGAATTTACCACTTTGCCTTGTATTTTTATCACATGGCAAGCACCTTAAAACTTTGGTTTTCAAAAACAAAAATAAAAAAAGACAGCTTAAACTCCTTTTACAAGGACAATAAAAGATCGAACTGCTAAGATTGCCTAAAACCTCAACAATTCCAACTTAAGGGATCCATGTACGTCCATAAGCAACCCCACCATTATATTGTTATATTTTTTGTTGAATGAGTAAAGCCCATTTTATGAACTTTTTTTATGGCTGAAAATGTTGAATACATTTTGGAATTAGTAGGTGAAAATTAAGCAGCCTAACTTTGTTTAATTTCACCTAAACAATGGCTGCATTTTTTCACCATTTGTGGGCTACTCTTTCCTATAAATAGGCATCCATATTGTCATTGTAAATTATCCCATCTCAAGATAAATTCCTCTCCAATCTTATTTCTTTCTCTAGCTCTTAATATAGATATATCTTTAGTTGCTATTTTGTACAGAAAGAGTTTTGCATTCCAAGAGAAATTCTCTCATCTCTTTGTTAGTTTTTGTAGATAAGCCCAAGAGTAAGAAAGTTATACTTTCTTTCTTGTATCTCAATTATTGTTAAGAGTAATAAATTATTTACATTGTCTCGTGATTTTTACCCTAATTTTTTTGGGAGTTTTCCACGTAAAATATTTATATTCAATATATTTTCATTATTCTCAATTTTACTTTAGTTGTGTAACAGCTCTTTTAACCCAAAACGATTATTAAATTTCACAACAGTGCTATCAGAGCTTCTAGTGTTAAGAGAGAATCATGTCAACAACAAAGTTCAACGTTGAGAAATTTAACGGGAATAATTTCTCATTATAGAAAATGAAGGTGAAGGCATTTTTTAGAAAAGACAATTGTCTAGTCACAATTGGAAATAAGCCTGCAGAAATCACCAACGACAACAAGTGGAACCAAATGAATGGTGACACAATTGTTGATCTACAATTAACACTAGCTTACGGAGTATTATCTAGTGTGACGAAAAAGAAAAATGCGAAGCAAATTTGGAATACTCTAACAAAATTGTACGAGGCCAAGTCATTCCGATAAAGAGAAGACTAACAAAATTGTACGAGGCTAAGTCACTCCAATAAAGAGAAGACTAACAAAATTGCAGTGCCACAACAAGATCTTAAATATAAGATTTTATACTTTTCAAATAGCGGAATCCATTCTAGTAACTAACCATATCAATACTTTGAATATTCTATTTTTGCAACTTACATTTATGGGTTACAAAATAGAGATATCTGAACATGCAGAAATTCTACTACAAAGTCTACCTGATTCATATGATCAACTTGTTATCAATCTGACGAACAATATCCTTACGGATCTTCTAGTCTTCGATGATGTTGCATCCTCTATTTTGGAAGAAGAAACCACTTGCAAAAACAAGGAAGACAGACAAGTAAGTTCACATAAGCTGAAGCTTTGACGATGATAAGAGGGAGATCAATAGAATATGGTTCTAGTGGGAGTCACAATTATTGTAGATCAAAATCAAAATGTAGGAAGAATACCAAGTACTACAATTGTGGTAAGAAATGACAAGTCAAGAAAGATTATTGGAGTAAAATAAAGAGTGAGGTCCCTCATTAAATGCTCAAGGGAATATTGCAAGTACTCCGGAAAATGACGAAATTTTATACAGCGAGGCAACTATAGTTGCTGAAGGTATAAAAAGTTTTATTGATGTTTGGCTTATAGACTCAGGAACTACTTGACACATGACCCCACAGAGAGAATGGTTTCATCATTACGAACTTGTTTTTGAAAGCTTTATGTTCATGAGAAATTATCATACCTTGGAGATTGCTGGTATTAACATCATCAAATTAAAAATGTATGATGGTACAGTTCGCACCATCCAGGAGGTACGACATATGAAAGGCTTGAAGAAAAATATTTTGTCATTGGAATAATTGGATAGCAATGAGTGCAAGACCCATGTTCAAAATAGGATCATGAAAATTGTTAAAGGCGCGCTTATGGTGATCAAAGGAGAAAATATAGTAACAAATTTGTACATGTTTAAAGGAGAAACACAACCAAATGGAGAAGTCTCTATTGCAATTACAAGATCAAATGAATAATCAACAATGATATGGCACCGTAAATTTGGTCACATGTCAGAACGAGGTATGAAGATTCTCACTAAGCAAAATCTTTTTCCAGAACTCAAAAATGTTTTATTATCCTTTTGTGAGCATTGTGTTACCAGTAAGCAGTACAAATTGAAGTTTAACAGTACAAATGTTAAAAGTAAGGCTATATTGGAGTTGATTCACTCTGATGTTTAACAAGGATTGATTATGTCCCGATGAGGTGTAAAATATATTTTATTAATAACCACTCCATAAGATGTTGAGTGTATCCAATTATGAAGAAGTCAAACATGTTTAAAGTTTTCAAAATTTTCAAAGCGCAGGTGAAACTTAAATCCGAAAAGAATATCAAGTGTTGAAGAACAGACAATAAAGAACAATATACTAGTGATGAATTTGATAACTTCTATCAATAAGAATGAATCAAAAGACAGTTCACGATGACATACACTCCACAACAAAATAGAGTGGCAGAGCGAATGAACATAACATTATTAGATCATACGAAAGCAATGTTGAGAACTACAAGGTTGGCTAAATCATTTTGGATTGAAGCAGTTAAAATTGTCTGTTATATGATTAATTAGTCACTATCAACCATAATTGATCTAAAAACATCAATGGAGATGTGGACTGATAAGCCAACTAGTTATTCTTAATTATATACATTTGGGAGTCCTGTTTAAGGGGTATCGCTAACAAAACATATAAGAGTTCAGTATCACTTTGTTCGAGAAGTAGTGTGAATATGCATAAAATTCACACCGATGAAAACTTAGCAAATGTTATGACTAAGTCAATCAATACTGACAAGTTTCAACGGTGTAGATTATTGTGTGGCCTCACATAAAAACATGTTTTGACAATGATGGAAGGATTATTAAAGTGACTTTAAGTGGAATAATGTTGAATGAGTAAAGCCACATTTTGTGGACTTTTTTTATGACTGAAAATGTTAAATGCATTCTGGAATTAGTAGGTGAAATAGGCAACCTAACTTTGTCTAATTTCACCAAAACAATGGTTGCATTTTTTCACCATTTGTGGGCTACTCTTTCCATTGTAAACCATTCAATCTCAAGATAAATTCCTCTCCAATCTAATTTCTTTCTCTAACTCTTAATATACATATATCTTTAGTAGCTATTTTGTATAGAAAGAGTTTTGCATTCCAAGAGAAATTCTCTCGTCTCGTTGTTAGCTTTTGTAGCAAAGCTTAAGAGTAAGAAAGTTATACTTTATTTCTTATATATTAATTATTGTTAAGAGTAATAAATTATTTTCCTTGCCCCTGATTTTTATCCTAATTTGTTTGGAGGTTTTTTTAGTAAAATATTTGTATCTAATTTATTTTCATTATTCTTAATTTTACTTTAGTTGTGTGATAACTCTTTTAACCAAAATGATCCTTAAATTTCCCAACAATTTTGAGAATAGGATTTAAACCTTTTTGCAGAAGAACCATAAGTCAGTATACTTGCTGTAGAAATCACATCCTTGTTCAAAAGTTTCCCTTCATCTGATAGTCCTATTGTTCATTACCATAAATAATCTCTTTCTTCTTCTTTTTTTAAAGGCAGAATGTTATTAATACATATAAGAAATTCCCCCATGACCAGAGGTACAACTCACGGAGATGTGCTACAAACAGCAACCCAGAGATAAGAAGAACTACTGCAACAACAGTAAGGATAATGAATCTTCAATTTCTAAGTACTTACTTCATTGCAGTATATCATTATTAACTATATCGTCCAAGCTTAATTAAGCTCTTCAATCTTCCCCAGGGAACGAAGTATTTCCTTTTCACCGTCTTCATCTGTTGAAGATGCAAACATGCAAAAAAAGAGTTTTTTTTTTTTTTTGAGTTAAGAAAGGAATAATATTCAATGCTCATATCTTTTTACAAAAGAAAAAATACACGAAAATTGTCAAATTTAGTTCCTAAACTATTTTTAAGTTTTAGCTACGATCTCTTGTCTTTATTTATCTTTTTTATCCCTAAACTATTTTTGTTTATTTGACTTCAGTTCTTGATCATTTTTTTCATCTTTTTTTATTCCTGCACTAATTTCAATTTTTCAACTTTGATCCTCATAATTTTATTTTTTATATTTTTAATCTTTGAACTATTTTCAATTTTTTTATTATGAAAGAACCAAACTTGAAAAATTCTAAATAGTTTATTGTTCAAAAAAATAAAAAAGAAACTAATCAAGGATCAAAATTGAAAAAAATAAAAATAGTTATGAGGTAAAAAAGATAAAAAGAATGATAAGGGATTATAATTAAAAATTGAAAATAATTCAGAGATCAAATTTGATAAAAATGAAAAAATAAATGATAAATAACACTACTTTTAGGAGGGGGGGGAAATAGTCGAAAATGCAAGACCATCACATGAACCTTGGTTAATATGAATGACATGACATATGTGAAATACATTTTTTACACTCACCTAATCTTGGTACTGTGTCCCTTAGAATGACGAATCACAATGAGATCAATGAACCATGTCACCAATGTTTCTCCTTCCTCCTTCAAGAAGTCCTTCCCTCCAATGCAAAGTCATTTAAGACACCGAGTTTTTATAATATTTTAAAGTTATAATTCGATCCAACTTATTAAAGTAGAAAAAGGGGAAAAGGAAAATGGTTCTAAAATAATAATATTATTATAAAGAATGACATAAATTTTTTTATGAATGTCAATATTTATATTTTGAAATGTTGAAAATTATATGTTTATTTCCACTAACAGTCTCTTTAATTTAAATATTTACATATCTATATTCATCAATGTTAATTTCATCACTAATTAAACTAATAATAGAGATAATGTATTAACTTTTTTTTAACTAATTCAAATATGAACATTTAATTTTATGGAGAGAGAGACTACTATACTCCATTTGTTAAAAAAATAATATAAGATACTTGAGACATTTCACATATATTAATGAAGTATTTTAGTTTTCTAAAATACCGTCATATATTATGTCATGTACTCTTTTTTAAAAATTTAGAACTAAACTATTTATTTTCTTTCTATTTTCTTTCTTCAATTAAGAATATATGTAACATTGAAAACAACACACAAAATAACTCTCAAAAGTAACAAGATATTATATTTTGAGATAAAGAATTTGCTTGAAGTATTTTATATTTTATGGAGAAGTGAATAGAAGATTTCATTTGGTTGTGTCTTTTAATTTTTTTTTCTACTAATAAACCTTTACACAAGAAAAAAACATAATGTTTAGACTTGTAGATGATATCTTTAGACGTTATAAAACTCCAATGTTGATTCTCTCAAATGTAACTTCTAAGATATACTGATATACTTAGATCCATTCATATTTTGTCGCCAGATTATCGTGAAATAATCCATAGGATTATCTATCTTTTATTTTCTCTCACTCACTTTTTTATTTATACACTATTTTATTTTTCTGAGGAATATACACTCTCTATTTTATTTATAGAAAATCTTCATGTACTTTTTATTTTCAAATTATCACAAAATTAAAAATAAAAAGTTACTATAAAAGAACACTCGTTAAATTATTATAGAAATAGAGAAGAAGACACCAACGAAAATGGAAGATTTGGAGCCTTGAGACAATCAAATGCCTGTGGACTCTGTTACTTTAAAAACTATGTAAATTGGGTGGAGGAGTCATTTTCTCGTCTCTACATATGCATGTGGACTCTCGTCTTATATATTTTCATTTTTTAATCAAAATCAAGTACAGTTTTACGTTTAAAATATTAAATTGAAATAATACAATTATTAAGAATTTTTTATTTTTAAAAAAATAAAAAGAAAAATATTTTATTGAAAAATTTATTGTAAAAGTTTCATATTTTAGGGGACTAGATTCAAATTAGTCATTGACTTTTGTTTTTTCTTTTTTTGTTTTACTTGTAATTTTTTTAACGGAGATGGATGGAAAGGTTGATTTGAGAAGAAAGTTGATATCTTGATTCTTGAATGCCTTAAATTAGAATAAGTATATTATTAAGAATTTAATTGAAAATATATCATACGTTTAAGGACTAAACTAAATTGAACCCTTTTAAAGAAATGTACCCCATTACTTTATTTCATTTTAATATAAGAATTATATGACAAATGTCAAATTAAACTATCAACTTATCACTCAATTCCTGATTTCACTAAGATAGTTTAATCTTCCTATTTGAACTTGCTTATGTTGTTTAAGCAATACAACCATAATATCAAAGAAACTCAAAAGAAGGATATTACAGATTTGAGACTCGCTAATGTGACCAACTACAATATGCTCATCAACATTGAGTAGCATTCACTAAGATGGAATAAGGAATATTATGGGTTGTAAATGTGAAAATGATACCTACGTTCAAGTTGGCCTTTACAAAAACGTCTTTCTTTAATCAAATGAGAATACATTTATTTCAAGAAGAGATGAAAAAGAAAACTTGCATAATTTTCCTCCACAATGTCTTGAATCAATCTTTGATCCAATTTGTCTTGGCCATAGGTCACACAACAACATAGAATAAACAAATAAAAGACAAAAACATCATAACTTTGCGACTCTTTTCTCCATATATAGGAGGCTTTGAATCTTGTGAAGGAATCCGAGCACAATATTTAGTCCCTTCTCATCTGAAAATACAAAATGAAAATCAATGCAATAAAATCAATACAAGTAATAATGAGAGATGTATATCTTATTGTAATATAAATAACTATAAGCAATATGCTTTGTGAAGTAATTCATGGATAATTGAACTACCTAAATGAGGAACACAATGCCCTCCATGGTGATATAGCAGAATAGGGTCCACGTATGATTCCAAAAGCTCAAAATGCTCTTCTCTACTGACTTCTTTCTCACCTACCAAAGAAAAAAAAAAACCAAATTAATTTATAGGAAATTATAAAGAGAAAGTAGATGAAAGGTGGAAAAGAATTCGTAGACAGACTCAAATTAATTGATAATCTCACTTTATGGTGTGGAATTATAATTGTTGTTTTGTTTGATATTATAGAGATAATAATTAATCGTACTATTTTTAAAAAAAAATAAAAATTCATCTTTAATTTCTATCTAATTCGTCTGATAGAGACGAATTTAAGACCGTTGAAAATGATAATAATTTTTTTCGTATCTAATCTATCTCCAATGAAGATGGATTTGAGACAACCAATGTTTAAAATAAATTAATAAAACATTAATTAGCAAATCCGTGGAAAATAAAGACGAAATAGATACATATATTTTCTTACACAATTTATGTTTTAAAAAACTGTCCCAAATCTATGACCATTAACCACCACTTAGCTTGAGATAGATAATTAACTTATTATTTTATTTGAAAAATATCCCTCTCTAATTTCTCAATATCATATACTAATTAATTAGAGAACATCAAACTAATATTTTATTTAAAACAATTCCCTCTCTAATCCCTCTTTATCATATACAGATTAGCTAGGGATTATTTGTAAATAAATCTAATTAAAAAAAAGCTATTGCCAATTCATATCAAATTGCGACGCAACTTTCTTCATTTGACTATAATTTTGTTATTTTTATCCCTATCTAATTCTTAGTAGATAGAGACATAATTGCCTTCCATTACTATTAGAATACTCATTTTTAGTTACAGATTGTTTCCGTCTCTAATATGTCGAAAAACTTTGTCAGCTAGGGATTAGAGACGGAATTGTCCATCATAAATGCCCTTTTTTCTTATTGTGGTGGGTGTTATTCATGATCTTTTATATTTATTTGATTCACGTTGTGTCTCCTAATATTTGTAATATAATAATTTATATTCTCAATGAAATTCACCATTTTTTTTAAAAAATAAAGGTAAAAAATTTGCTTAGGAAAAAAAATATAGTTCTTGTACGCATAATTTAATAAGTACTCCTGTCGTTACCCTCATTTAATAGCTAATATATATATACTAATTCTCCTCAAAAAATATATTATACACTAAATAATTGACAACTCATCAAAATCTTTCATTAATATCAATGGTATAATTGTAAAAGTATGCATTAAAATTAAAAACTGAACAATTAGAATGAGACGCTTTAAAAAAAACGTGAATAATTTGAATGAAATGGATGAATTTTTTGTCCTGAGGAATATACACTCTCTATTTTATTTATAGAAAATCTTCATGTACTTTTTATTTTCAAATTATCAAAAAATAAAAATAAAAGGTTACTATAAAAGAACACTCTTTAAATTACTATAGAAACAGAAAAGATAGCTACAAAAATGAAAGATGTTTGGAGCCTTGAAACAATGAGATGCATGTGAACTCTGTCTCTTTAAAAATATGTAATTGGGTGGAGGAGTCATTTTCAAGTCTCTACAGTATTGGGCCAAAAAATCACTATGGATTCCGATATTACTATGCTTTGGACGAGAATATTGATTTAATAAAATTCTTCATCTGATTCAATACAATAATTAAAAAAACCTTATAATGAATTCTTCTTTCATTGGTTGGTTATATGAGTCGTTCTAATATGCATTGATTTACTTAATTCTTAGTTCTTGGATTTACCCCAAAAAATAAAAACAAAAGAATTCTTAGTTCTTGGTCCACTGATTTTTTGAATTTGGTTTTTGATACAAAAAGATGATAAATTTTGGTTGAATTAATGGTTTTCAGTCGCTAGTATGATTTTCAAGTTTTATGGAATCCTTTTTATTTTTTATTCTTCATTTACATTTACTGTCAATCAATTGTTTTATTACAGCTTGTCAATTCAATGAGATGTGTAATTGCTTTTAGTTTTTATTTTGAGAATAGTTTTACATGGTCTGGAAAATCCAAGAATATTGTTAATGAATTTTGTGGAGACATCCAAATCAGTGCTGATTTGATAGCTCTGGTTCTCTAATGAGGAAATGCTTAACACCCTTACAAATTTTACAGATGGCTAGCTGCCTCTAGTCTCCTGCTCATTTCACTATACCGGTGAGATTCTACTGTATTCTTTGAATTTGGATCTAAGCTTGTCAAATGGTACCTGAAATACGATCAAGATTCCTAGAAGAAAACCAGGTTTAATTTATCGGGGGAATGAGGGAGCCTTGGGTTCTTTTTTTGAGGCTTTACTTACTTTTGTGTTCGTATTGAGGAAATTGAGAGATTAAGAGAAACTGAGAAAGAGCTTTGAAATGAAACTGAGAAAAAAAAAGGATTAAGTAAATTTGAAATGAAAATGTGTATCAAAGTCAATTATTAGTGGTGTCAATATAATATATAAAATTCAAACCCGACAAGAAAATAATGCAATTATAGCGGATTAGATTTAAGGGTTCGCGGAATTTTGAGTTGAAGCAAGTCGACCATTTATTAATTGTGTATTTATTGTTTATTTATTTTAATGGGTAATATTAAAACACAATGACAAATTATATTAATATATAATGATGCTGATCATTTTGTGATATTATTACATATTATTTTTAATTATCATCATACAAAATATTGATTTGAAAATATGTGATAAATTAAAAATCTTGTCACATTAAATATATTTACTATAACGAATTGAAAATACTTCACCAAGTAAATCGTTACAAATTGTCAATTTTATTGGGATGGTTTATACCAAAGATGTTACTTATATAGATATATACCAAAGATGTTAAGTTTGAATCGTGGGTTGACCAAGTATTTTCAAGGGATATCCTTGATAGACAATCTATGGGCGAGGATCTCTTTTGGGCTATTACGGGTGGAGGCGGAGCAAGTTTTGGTGTCATCACTTAATGGAAGGTAAATATTTTCATTCCTTGGGTAAAAATCAAAAGATTTCATTGAGAGGATGAATCGGCTATATCAAGTATGATTACATCATATGGATAATCCCGACCACTTAACAAAAGAGATTAAATCTTAAGTGGAAAGAAAGGATACATTTACATTCATTTTGCTCTGAGGGCACATCTGGATTGGTTTAAGCATGTGGGTGAGAGAGTGTCTATCGTAACAGTCCTTTTTCACATTTGATATCATTTATTCAATTTTGAATTCTATCGCTAACATTACTTTTTTATTCTTTATCTTTGATCGATCTGATTATTTTTTAATCATTTTTCAGCAAAATTCATACAAAATCAGTGACATACTTTTTTTAGGGGCAAAATTGTCTTTTCAACTTTCTTTAAAAAAAACTTCAAAAAGTTAGCAAATTCATAATATGTAATATTTTACTTTTTCAAATTTTGTAATATATTTTCTATTTTGAATTTTACAGTATCAATATTTTTATACATTTTCAACTTGGTAACATATCTTCTATTTTAAATTTTACAATATTAATACTTTTTATTTTTTTTTATGTTTAATCAGTCCGACCATTTTTATTTGTCAACATTATATCAAATCGGTAACTTACATTTTTATAATGGTATATATGTCATTTTTATAAACAAATTTGATCATTTGTTAATTCTATTAATTTCTTTTTCCCTTTTCTCTTCTTTCCTCCATATTTTCTTCTTCAAATTAAAGTTTCTTGCATACCCATAATTATTTGTTAATTTCATCCATTTTCCCCTTTTCTCCTCCTTTGTTCCACTTTTATTTTTCATATTAAATTTTATTGCAAACACATGATCATTTGTTAATTTCATCCATTTTTCCCATTTTCTCTTCTTTCCTTCCACTTTTTATTTTTCAAATTGAAGTTTGTAGCAAATCCATAATCATTTGTTAATTTCATCCATTTTTTTTCTTTTTCTCCTTATTCATTCCACTTTTTCTTCTTCATATTAAAGTTTGTTGCAGATTCATATTAATGAAAATGATATATATACCTTCATAAAAATGTAAACTGCTAATTTTATATAATGTTAGCCGAAAAAAAATATTTGGACTGATCAAATATAAAAAAATAAAAAATGACTGGTAATGTAAAATTTAAAATAAAATATATGTTACCAAAGTTGAAAAGATATAAAAGTATTAATACTGTAAAATTCAAAATATAAAATATGTTACTAAATTTGAAAAAGTAAAATAATACAGATTCTGAATTTGTTAATTTTTTGAAGATTTTTTTAGGGAAAATTGAAAAGACAATTTTACCCTTAAAAAAAAGTGTACTATTGATTTTGTATGAATTTCATCGGAAAATGCTAAAAAAATGACCGGACAGATCAAAGGTAAAAAATTAAAAAAAATATTACTATAGTAAAATTCAAAATTAAATAAATGATACAAAATTTGAAAAAATAAAATAGTATAAACTCTAAATTTACTAATTTTCCATATATACATATATATATATATATATATATTTTGTCTGCATAGATATAGGTATTTATGTATGTATAGTTATATATATATATGTATATATATTCTGTCTGCATAGATATAGGTATTTATGTATGTATAGTCTGGCAAATATTTGTTGGACATTTTCAGTTGCAATACGCAACTGGAGGACTTTGGATTGTTATGTTATAAATAAATATGACAAAAAAAACATGGGGTTTTCCACATAACGGGCACAAGTTTCAATTTCATATCTACCAAACAAGCGTAACCAACATATAATTATTACCATAATTGAAATAAAAAATTGGATAAATTTCACTAAACATCCCAATCTTTTATCCAAAATACTAAACTCCCTTCATCATCTTTTAATATATCCCCTTATCTATTTAATTTTATCAAAATAATAAATTTAACAATTTTAATTTCATTAAGCCCTTTAAACTTTTAATGAAAAACAAACTCATCCCTCAATTTTTCAATTATTTCAATACGCCATCTTCATATTTTTAATTATTTTTATTACAATTTATCATTTTTTATCAATTAACATTTTAATTTTTATTAATTCTCATAAATTAAAACAAAATATTAAGAAAATCTCTAATGAAAACAGCCCATGTGGAGATTTCACAAGGGCAGAGTTTTACAAGAAACATCCAATTCTTCACCCAGAGAGTTTCATGATCAACAAGCAAAAATATGATTTTTACTGCAGCCCAATTCGACTTCTCTGCCAAGAGGTTTTGTTGCAAATGAGATACAGTAGCTATCCTCGATGGTCCCGTTTCACAACTTAGACCCATGGACCAAGTGGGTTCAATTGTTGGTAGAAATAATTATGCCTTTATATGAAGTTGGATTGCATTTATTTACTCTGATCAATTTAAGTACATCTTCTGCAAAATTTACCTTGATAGTAACAATTTGCAAAATTTACATAGATAGTAACAATCAGTGATCAAAGTTGCTGTTCTAAGACATAGCTAGGAGTCTGTCTAGGAGCAAGTCGTCTGGAAGCTAAGTCGTAAACAACAACAAACAAAAAATAATAGTAATAATTCCTCAGTTCCACTTGTCACTTGCACTAATATTGTCGACTGATTGTGAAAGAAGTGGAAAATGGAGTTGGAAAGTGGGTTGGATATTGTGAAAGTAGCTCATTATCAATGGTTGTTTCTTGAATTTCTCCGAAAAGAGAATAAAAAGGTACTGTTTCTTGAACAATTGGCCGACAAAAATGGGGTGGTATTGGCCGGCCGGAAAAGAATTGGCAAAAGGGTAGTGATTTTCAAAGAATATCACATCACGTGAAATAAAAATTTGGTAGGAATGCACGTGATATTCTACTTCCCATTCCAATTATTAAATTTTGAAATTATATAATAATTAAAATAAATATTTAAAAAAGTAATTATACAATTAAAAATTTTAAATTATTTGTATTTAATAGTTAATGTTAATTCTTCTTCAATAATGTGTTATTCTTTTAATATTTCGATAATTCATCAAAATCAATTATTAATAATAAATGTATAATTATAAAAATACATATTAAAATTAAAAATTGAACTATTTAAACGAGATACTCAAAAATAAAAATGAAAACAATTGAAATAGAAGGAATTAAATAATATTCTGTATCATTTCATTTTCTTTTCAAACTTTTTTTTTTTCAAATTTTATCAGACTATATTTAGAAAACGTAACATTGGTCATTCAGCGTTATTACCAAATAAATCGAGATATATATTTAAATGGATCAATTAAGTAAAACCAAAATCCAAGCTTTAAAGGAGAGAATAAATGCCTTTTAACCACACTTAAGTTTGAAATCATAAACACGCGCGCACATATATATAAACATGTACACCAAGGCTATGAAACTGTTCTACCCTACTTTCACAGTATACAAGTGGAAAGTTTTGATTTATGAATCGGGAGACTTTTTCTAGCATATCATTCTTTATTTCATGTCCATAAAAGTATAAACCTTCTGACAAGAAATAACCTTTCATTTTAGAACAAAGAACCATCATGATCTTCATTTTTTTTTTCTTTTTTGATTAATCATGATGCTATCTATTCATGTTAAATGCTTTCTGTAAAATGAAAATGACACAACCGCACAAGATGCAGGTCATGAGAAGTTAATTATGCTACTGCTTTTATGGTTTAAAGAAGTTCGAAATGCAAGATGGATAGTATTACGTGGGAGTGAATGATGGTTTTATCCACTTAACTGCCTCTCTTATCCCCATGTAAAAATGTTATTGGAATATGGTATATTATTACATATAAAATGGTTTTATGGATGTTTTGAGGAGTGCTTAAATTACTTTAAAACCTTAAAACTCTTCCAAGTAAGAAACATTCTCATTAGTCGGTCTTTTGATATAATCATTGAAACAATTCTCTTCAAACAGTCTAGCCTATATTATGTATAGGGCTTAACACGGGTTGGAACAAAAACACTTTTTAGTTTGTAAATTAAAATTTCAATGTGGCATGCATATAGGGTATATGATATAGCTTCACACACTAATCAATAGTTCAAGTTACACACTCCTATATTCCTTGAAGAGAAAATTCTCTTCCACTCCCTCAATTGAGTTTATGATGCTAAACTTAAGGCGATCAAGGAGGCTATGTTAATTTTTGCAGTTTTCCACCTGTGCAACTCCCATGGCATTGTTATTGAATCTAATTTTGCCACCCGTTGCAATTCGGTGAAGTCTCCCGACTCTGCCTCTTGGAAATTTAGAAGAGACATCATAAATAATGTATCTATCTCATTTCAATTGTCCACTTTAAACTTGTATAATGATTAAAAAGAATATTAAAAATAATAATTATACAACTAAATTTCATAACTTACTCTCATTTAATAGTTAATATATAAGTATAAATCTTCTTTAAAAAAATATATTATTCAATAAATAATTGACAATTCATCCAAATTATTCATTAATAGCAAGTTTATAATTGTAAAAGTACGTACTAAAATTAAAAACTGGACAATTGAAATGATACATCTAAAAAAAATGTGAATAATTGAAATAAAATGGAGAAAGTAAGAAATATGGAGGAGATGTGCAAGAAGAAAATCAACCTTCTTGATGTTAATAAAATTTAAAGAGACTAACCAACATCACTTGGTGTGAACAGTTCAGTATTCTCATCCATTAACTAAAAATCTCAAGTTTGAATCTTGAGAATAAATATATTATGTTGGCTACTATTTTATCCTTTTATGAGCTAACTTGGTACTAGTAAAAATGAGTATAAATGATTATATAGTGCTTCAAAGATAATTCATAATAAGATACAATTTTTTTTTTTTTTTTTGAAGAGACTACTTCTCATGAGTGGTGGCAAAACGGGTGTTTAGTCCAGGCTTGCACGAACCAAATGAGAAGGTTGGGTAGGTCCGAATATAGAATCATGAAGGTTAGCTCAATTCCTATATTTGGATTGATTGGAATTGTATCAAAGTAGTCAAAACTATATCATTTTGATAGAAAAATAAAAAAAAAATCATTTGTACTCCGAGTCCGTTTGACCAACTCGAGATTTGGATTGAACAATTTGACTCGATCAATCCAAAAGAGAAAGACGGATTAAATTCATTCTGAAAGAAACGCTGAGTATACAAACAGTCAGTTATAACTCGTTGGAAGTTATAACTGTGACTTAACCTGAAAAATAACTCAACAAAACGTAAATCACACAAAAACGTTTGTTAATGCAGTTCGACAATCCTCTTGTCTACGTCTGCGAGGCCCTCACCCAGATTAGTTTGCTCTTCAAAAGTATAAAGGGATTCAATACAATTTTCCCTATGACTACTCCTTGCAAACTAATCACTCGATCCCTATAGCTCCTCACTATAGTATTGCTGATAAAACAACCTCGATTTCACACCATTCAACAAACTACTTAATCTAACAACTTGATTAAGTAATCTACTCGAAAATGCCCTTCAACAACAAAAGGGACTTGTTCAATACAAAGTATAATCTTCTACTTGTTCGAGTATCACCAATAAGCACACATAAACATAAAATAAACTCGAACTATTGCTCAGCAATTTCTCAGCATTGTGCAACTGATTATTGCTTCACAACCTCTGAACCGATTCTCTCAATATTCACCTTCACAAACATCCTCTTTATATATAATTAGAAGTCTCTTCCAAACAGTCATTCTCTTAATAGAAATCAATCAAGGATATACTTCAATATCTTCTAATATTCTTATCCTTCTCCTAATAGGAATCAATCAAGGACATACTTCAATATCTTCCAATATTCTTTTCCATGTAGACTTCCTAATCTTTAACCAATAAAGATTTATCTCCAAAGATAGCTCATAAAAAGATATAACTTATTTTTTTATCTTCAAAATAAATTGCCATCAATCTTCCAATTTAGATTTAGGAATAATCCTAATTTTTCCGTAAGACATTCGAATTTTCAATAAGTTTATAATTATGAAATTCAATTTAATTTAAAAATTGAACCACACAAATCGCCTGTGATCAGGCTCAAATTACCATTCCTCGAGCCCATTCCTTAAACAAGGCTGGAGTCGGAAGAGTTGACAACTTACTGATTGTGTTACCTGACGTGTCTATTCCATTTCTTGCTTTGGTTTTTTGTTAGTGCTTCTTGCTTTTGCTTTGCTTTTGTTAGTGCTGCTTTTCTTCTTATTTTTTGTTGTGCTTCTTACTTTTGCTTTTGGTTGTTTTGGGAATTGGCCCCCTTTTCTGTTTTCTTGTGGTTTTGTAATCTTCTTCGACCGGATGGTGATATTCCCACACCATGATTAATAATTATTAGTTTTGTATATAAAACTGTTAATTAAAAATATAAAATTTTAAAATTGCTTGTTTTAAAATTTATTAAATATAAATATATGAAAATTAAAATTTTAATAATTACATATTTTTTAAAATAGTAAAACTTTTATAATATGATAATAGAAGAAAAATAAAAACACAAAAAAGAAAAAAATAGTAAAATTTATTAAGATTCATTTATGAGATTTGAAATAACACATATTTAGAAGGATTTTATACAAGGAATTTTAGGGATTTAAATTTTTTTGTTACAAGTTAAGAATTTTAAAAAAATCTACTTAACTAAATTGCTGTTTATTCATGATTTTTTTAATCTAAACAAACGTAGTATTGTTTTAGTTAATAAATAAATATATCATTTTTTAAAACGTTAAATTAAAGTAAAATTATCCTCGAAAACTTCAATTTAAATACCTTAAGTTTTAAGATATCAGAGTACAAAGGTAATCAAATAACCAAATCATGTCATCCTATATAATATACAATACTAACTTTATTCTTTAGATTGCCTTTAGACTTTGGTAGTTTTTATCACAAATAAGTTATTAATTTTTAAATCAATGTAGTTAATGATAAGTGGAATATAAAAATTGTAAATTATGAAGATTATTAGTAACATTTTAAATAGAATTGTATTATTTTTAAAAATAGATATTTATTTTTAATATTCTAAAATAAAAATAAAAAGGTGGCAAGGAAGCTATCTTGGTGATCGATCCCTTCCACATCGGTTGGTGGTTCGATTTCCATACTCATCTCTCATGTTGTAATAAAAAAAATCTAAATTTTTTGATGTGGAAGCATTAGTATTATTTTTTTAAAAAAAATTTAATTTTTTATATTTTTATTTTATTTAAAATTTTATTAATAATCTCACTCATTTCTATTCTATACAAATTAATCCTTTAATTTTAAAAATTTAAAATACAATAATTTACGAGTATTATTCTCTATTATATAAATATCAAAAATAATTTTATAACTTAATTAATTTTTAACTAAAATCAAAGTTAACCCTTAATTCTTTTAAGACAAAATAAGTATATTTTCTTGGAAACTCAATAAAAAACAAGATGTCAAAATGAATGGCAAAAACTTTCTCAGTCTCTAAAGGATATTTATACTCACTCTCTCTCTCCCACTCTCCCCCACAGTCTAACCTTGTACTGCTAACACATGCACAAATTCTTTGAAGAACCCTAGCAAAATTGCACAGCCAAAATCCTCAACTTCTCGAACGGTCTCCTTGGATATTCCTCAACATTTTGGCTGTTGATTCTGTACACTAAACTCTTTTTTGTGCGAAAATAAACTGAAAAGGAGCACCATTTCTTTACTGGTAAGTTTTGGCTGTTTATTTTGTAATGGAAGTTATTTCTTGTGTATTTTTCCTTAAAAGGAAATCTTGGCTTTCAAGATTCAGTTTTTGTAGAGATTCTTTTAAGTTATGGTACAATCAAGTTTGTGCTTATTCTTTTATGTGCAAAATATACCAGCACCCCTTAAACTTACAAGGATTTTTATTTTAAGAATCGAACTTTAATTAGAGTCTGTTTGGTTGGGGGCTGGGGGATTTGGAGCGAAGGGAACGAGTTTTTTTTTTTTTAAGACCGATGCTTGGTTCAGATTTTGGGGGAAGGGAATGGAAAATTTGGAATTAAAATCAATTTCCTCTGCAGAATTAAAAGCTATAAAATATTTAATTTTCCTTTATGATACTTTTATAATTATATTTTTAATTTTTTCACATAAATTAATAATTTTATATTTAAAGTTAAAGAATAAATTTACAAAAACAAAATTATAAACATAGTCAATTTAATTATATTTTTTCTTCATTCTCTAACCAAATAAATAAAATTATATTTTCTTTTCCATTTTACTTTCCCTCACTCCACCATTAAAATTCCTCACCTTTTCTATTTTGAACCAAACAAACCTTTGATTTAGAGGGGGACGCGAGGGTTTTAATTTTCCCCTCCTTTCTTTCACATGTAAAAGTGGGAATTTTGGATGAAAGCGAATTAAAATCTGTGTCTCATTTGCGGTTATAATATTTGTATAATTATAATTTTATTTTATTTTCATTTTTTATTCTTTTTATTTTTCTATCTAAATGAATAATTTTATATTTAGAATTAAAAGTATAAATTTACAAATAATAATAATAATAAATACTATAATAATATAATATTTAATTTAATTATATTTTTCCGTCAAGTGCAAACCAAACTAAACAATTATATATTTTTCCTTTCTCTCACCTCTATCTAATCAAACCAAATAAAAAAACTATTTTACTTCCTTTCATCTTCCCTTTGAACCAAACATACCCTAAAAAACCTTCGATTTTGACGTTAACTTTGATACGTTAGTAAAATCGACACTCCCCTTAGAACCCCAACGTTTAATAATGACGTGTCATTAATATGCGACTGTCAGGTGAGCCCATGGGGTGGTAGTTTTGTCCCATTTTCTCTTCGTTTTTTTTTTCACCTTATCTCCTTCTTCCCAACTCTTGTTATGCCTACCCATTACTGCCACCATTCGAAGCACCGCCACCATAGCCTGATTCCCCTCCATCATCACTGTGGACAATCGATAAACATTGGATCGTTTTCTGACAACGACTCAAGCACGTTGTGACACCTGAGTTTTATTTTGAATCTACTTTAGCGGAAAAATAACCAAAAAGAGAAGGAAATCCATACTCACCCAAGGGTCCAAGAATAGCAAACTTGGTAATTTTCTCTTTCTTGCAACTATTGCTTCTTCTTTTTTTTTCAGAGAGGATGTCCGTTTCGGCCGCCAGTTCATTACAATTTCCGAATTTTTAATTTTCTTTTCCCGCGACTTCTTGCAGGTTTTTGGCTGCCGTAGAGCTCTTTTTTATTTTTTTAAATAATAATAATAGTAATATGATTCTGTGGTGCTGGGGTTGAGGAGGGTGGTGGACAGAAGGCTTTACTTGAAAATCTAACAATGAGGAAATTTGTCCCGACTCAGAAATCTGTTGAGGGAGATGAAAAGTTCTATGATTCAGCTTCACCAACTATAAAGATTTTCCATAATTACAAAAAAAAAAAGAAGAATAACACCATTTGATTTTCACGACTTCTATAGAAGTGATGGGTAGTGTGTGCTTTCATATGACCAAAGAAACGATAAAGGATGCAACTTTAGAAGGCCGCAACACGCCAACACCAGTAATGGACGAAAGAGACTATTATGGTCAATTTCTCAATATTCCATTTTTTATGGGGTGAGATCTGGGAAAGTGCTTGGGGAGGCCCATCATTTGCTTCCCTTATTTTGCTTATTTATGTGAGGTTTCAAGAATATACGATATTTTTGAGATTTTGAGATTCTTCTCCATAAAAAAATAAAATTTAAAATAAGAGAGATTCTTGTTAAATTTTTGGACATGTAAAGAGCTTAAGGGATAATTTGGATACACCAGAAGAAAAGGGTATAATTTGGCGCCACATTGCTTGTGCATAGGAGGGGACAAAATACCCCAGATCACTCATTACTTAAACATTGGGTTTCTGAAGAAAGTGTCAATTTTACTAACATTTCAAAGTTGAGTGACAAAATCAGGGCCCCTGATATATTTTGCCATTTATTTTAAGTTTGAGAAATGACTGAGCTTTTAGACTTAATATTTCTTTTTTTCTTTCTTTTTTTGATGAGTTAGACTTGATATTTCAATTGAAGAAACTTCTGCTGAATTAGTTTAAAAGCCCGTTTTTCTTTAAAATTTTCGGTTTCCCTTTTCATGATTTTGGGTTCAGATACTGCAATGGTGAGTCGAGAGATGTTGGATGGTGATAGAGTTTCCAGCGGGAGTGGCAATGGTACGGAGGGTTGTGCTGAAAATGGAAGTGAAGATGTCGGGGGTGAGCTTTTGGTGAATGTGGAGTCATATTTAGATGATATAAATGACCGATTGACAATTTCTCGGATGGTCAGTAACTCTGTGATCAAGGGGATGGTCAGTGCAGTGGAACAAGAAGCAGCTGAGAAAATTGCAGCTAAAAAACTTGAAATGGCCAATTTCAAGGAGTCCTTGCAATTTTACGGTGTGGATGCAGATAAAATTGACTGTTTAGTATCATCTACGGATAAAATTGAGCTGGAGGTCAAGGATTGTGTAAAGCATTGGAGTTTTGAGGAGGCTTGCTTGAAGCATGATATGATGATGAAATCCGTGCAAGCCCTGAGAAATGAAGTAGACCAGCAGCTAAAGAAGCTTAAGAATGGAATTGATGCTGCTAGATTTAGTTCAATAGGGAGAATTAATGCTGGTTTAGAATTGGTAGGACTGGGTGGTATTTTGCTGGAGAAGGATTCCCTAGGATGGGTTCATGCAGATAGACTATTGAATGGTCTGAAGATTGTAGTGGACAATCTGGGTGGTATTTTGCTGGACAAGGATTCCCAAGGATGGGTTCATGTAGATGGAATATTGGATGGTCTGAAGATGACAGTGGACAATGTTTGTTCAAGGGCAAATTCAATGCTAATGATGTCAAAGTCATCACTTTGTGATTGGTATCACGAGAGAGATTTGCAAAGTCAACTCGAGGCAATTGTGATACAGAGTTTGATTCAGAGTTTTCAGCAAGAGTTTGAGCAGAAACTGTGGGATCAGAGTAGTCTGCTATTTAGCAGCCAAATTGTCAATTGGATAGGAAAGCTTACGGATATTTCCAGTTTCCGTGTGGAGTTGGATGCAATTTTGAAGTCATTACCCAATGGAGAAGGACAGCTGGCTGCTTATGGCTCACATGATGCAGATCATTTTCACCGGAAGGTCTTGAGCTACCATGCTACTTCTTCGACAACTCATCAGGAGGGAGATGGAAAATTAGATGACGAGCCTGAGAGCTATGATGCTGCACAACTGAGTTATTTGTCAAAGGAAAAGCTGGTGGAAATCATCACAAAAATGAGGAGAAATCATGAGTCTGCTATAGAGAAGATGACAGAAGAGAATTTTTGTCTTAAAAGAGAATATTTGAAAGAAAGAGGATCTTCCTTGCCACACAAGAAGGTTAAGGAGTTTGATATATTGAGGAAAAAAATCCCAGATGTTATATTGAAGTTGGATGATATTTTTAATAGCTTAAGAGACAGACTTGACGACCTCTCTGAAAATCAACATCTCAGTGGCTCACTTAGAGAGAAGAAAAATGAGCTTAAATATATGTCATCCCAAGTTCCTGATGCTGCAGGGGAGCTTCATTCAGACTTGGACGATGCACATAAAGCTGCCATAGAGAGAGACGTGCAAAACTGTGTTCTACTTGAGCTAATTGGAGATATAAAATGTGATACTGAAGAACTAGTCCCGGAGATTCTTCTAAGGCAGGAAATTCATGATATTATTTCCCTTGAAGCTACTGCCAATGTTGAAACTAAACAGAACTATGAAATCGAAGACTCTGATATGGAATCCTTAATTACTCATGGACTGCGCGAGGTTATCTTCGAACGAACTTTAAAGGATGCTTGGGAGGAATTCAAGGAATTGCATCATCAGTATTTGATTGAAAAACAAGAGCAAAATTCTTTTGAAATGAAAGCTCTGGAAAAGGAAAGTGAATTAAAATTGGTGGCAGAACAGAATGAAAGACTGAAGCAAAAAATATCCTTACTTGCAGAATCACTTGATGAGAAGGAGAAGGGAGCAACGGAGGTTTCTGCTGAATTGGCACTTGAGTTTGCTTCTCGAAAGCTGGATAGTTTGAGAGAAGAAGTGAATCAGCAAAGGATGTTAGCTTCTGAGAACAGGAAAAAATTAGATTCATTGAATGGTTATCATTCAATAGCACTGGAGCAAATTGAATCACATAAAGTAGAAATCTCGACATTGAACCTAAAGCTTGAGCAAGCACAGAAGGATTTGATGGATGCTAATGAGCAATGGAAGAAGAGGGCAGATGCGCTTACCCAGGAGAAACATGAGAATGCACAACTAGCTGAGGCTAAAGAAAGGGAACTCAAGATGCAGATAGAATCTGTCACAATGTCTATTCACGGGCTCTTGAAAATGCTTGCTTATTTTGAATTCGAAGTTTCGGGAAAAATTAAAGCAAATAAGCTGAGGTACTTATCCACTGCAGTTTTCTTTGTGTGTATTCTTGTATAAGCATGATGCATGCTTTTTGTTAAGGTTCTTAAATTACTTCTAATTTATTAGCAATTATCTGCCTCTCCGTCTCTCCTACACATGCAACGCGAGAATGGGATGGGAGGTGAATCAAGTAATATGACATTTTGAGTTGCTCATATGTAAATTTCATGTATGTCCCACGTTGCAAGTTGTTCTTCGTATATGAAATTCCGTAGTGTTATCTCCATGACTTGTTTTACTAATTAGAGTTATTTATGTGAAACTCTTGAACTCTTGCATTAAAAAGCCTTAAGATAATGTTAATTCAAGTGCGCTGGCTTATATTTCTTTCACTGTAACTGCTGAGAATCCTCAGGTTCTTATCTCAGTTTGTTGACTTATTGTGACGTGGTTCCTCTCTTTCTCTCTCTGTGGGCATTAACCTACTTAAAATATGAATTTCAAAGTTAGGCAGATAGACTTCCTAGTTTTCAAAATTCTAAAATTACAATATACTTGGTCAATATGTTTCCAATACCATAATAATCCTAGATACTGCCCGAGTGACATTTTCCATTAAATTTTTCGACAATACCAGCTCGTGCATACTTCTAAACGTTATAAAAATAATAATGGAAGAAAAAAGATCAGAACTGAGAGATCCCTTATAATTTCTTTGTTAACATTGATCAATGCTGAATTTTAGGATCCTAATCTATCTGATTAAGGTTGTAGTAGATAATAAAAACTTCTATCTTCTGTCTTATGTGTTATAGCGCATATTCCAACACATGCACAAAATCACAGTCCCATTTTTTTATTCTATTATCCTTCTTTAATAGTCCATTCAGGAGCACTAACATTATTGCCCAAAGCAATCTTTTCAATTAAACAGTCCTGGATAGCAAGAGCTCTGATGTACCTTCCAATATTTTTCAGGATCCAAGATTCATTTTCCGAATTGAGTTCTCTTCTTAAGAAAGCTAAGTTACTTAAGAGGACAGGGCTGATGTACAAACAGAAGTTTGAGAAGAAATGTGCAGACCTCCAAATGGCTGAAGCTGAGGTAATATGCTGGAACATAATTATTTCACAATTCAAATTGCCCTGATGACTTCTTAAAGATGTCACATCAGGAGCAGGGGAATTACATTGAACTTATGGTAAACTACATTATGTAATAAATAATTGAGTAGTTGTTGCTCATTGGCAATAAAAACTTGTTTTTGTTTCTTGCTACTCAGATTTTAGCAAATTGATTCGTTTTACACCATATTTCAAGTTTTTCTGTAGCCCATATGCACTAGTTAGTTCACAACGCTAATGACACCTATTTAGTTGGACTCTGGGTTGATATATTTACTCCGTTTCCACTCCATGTGGCATATATATTTACGTTCAATACTCTAATTTGGTTTGGACATGATGCTGCAGTTTATGTCTTTTAGATGGCATATAGACAACAAAGCATTAGAAAGAAGTGAAATGTAAAAAATTAACGTATTGAATTGTCATCAAATATAAAGAACAGATCAGTGAAGTATGAGAAAGAAGTTCTGCTTCAGTTTTTACTTCCTTTTTCATTCCTTTCAAACATTTTTACTGTTCTGTACTGAATATCTTGCGTAAGCTCAGGTTGATCTTTTGGGTGATGAAGTAGATACATGCTCGAATCTTCTTGAGAAGATATATATAGCACTTGAGCATTACTCTCCGGTTTTACAGCATTATCCTGGGGTAAGATGGATTGCCTCATCTTCAACATCTCCATTTACATTTTAGCTCTCCTCTTCGAATCTGGCATTTATATGAATCCTTCATATGTTTTCCTGTCCTAGTCTGCATTCTAGAACCAAGTGACCTCGAATCCTTCTGTCCCAGGGCATATTCATTATTTTAGAATAGAATAAAATTTTTGTTGAATGGAGGTAAAGTCTAATGTTAAATTTTTATCTTTTATGCATGAATCATATCTTTCTTACACAAACTGAATTGAGACGAGGGTTATCCTATGCCCCTAGAGTCACTATCTTGTTTTGGGAAGTCCGTTATTTAGAAAAATGTTCCATCTTACTTGATCCAATGAAAAAGAGGAAAAAGAGTCTAAATGAGAATTCAGTTATCTGTATACTGGACTAGTATTTTAAAATAACAGGAACCTGACACTGAAAATTGACGGTTTTCCAGTTTGGTTGAGAAGTCATTTCTCTATCTAGGGCTTGTCTATTTGTATACTTACTTCAAATAATACAAGAAGAAAAATCAGTAGATGTATCTCTGTTGTTGTTGTGTGGGTATCAACTAAGAAGGCTGTTTAAAATTCATTGGTGGGTATAATGTTCGATACATGCATCAAAGAAATACAAATGAGAATCAACTCAAGGTTGAGAATTTAGTTTGAGTCCTTAATTCCAGATGTCTTGTATTGTTTGAAAGTTGTGTGATGCTCCACATGGGCATTGTCTACTGAGAGCTGCAAAGTGCTGCTCTGTCTCTGAAATTCCGTTACAATTCGTGCCTAGGGTGGTGCAGCCTCTCAATCAACTGGGTCAGATTTGCTTATTCCTGGCCAGTCCATCCTTATACCCTTTCCCATCAACTCCTGACATCTTTGCACTCACGAGAGAGGTTGAAGCCTGTGCATTATGGGCTTGTGCATCCTAATTTGCATATTCTTTGACCAATTAAGATCTTTTGTCAATATCACAAATTTGCGATTCACACTGCTGGTGTCCTTTTCTTTAGTCTTTGGCATTGGCTTTACTTTTAGCCGATGAACTTTTGAACTCGTGCCTTTAAAACCCTACAGAGAAAGCACAATTAAGAGTCTTGATGGAGTTTGTGCTTATTATCTATAGGTGACAAATCTCTTAATCTCTTGCAAATGCTGCTTGGATAAAAAGTTATAGTCTCCGTTTGTTCATTCCGGTTCTTTCATTTATGCTTGCTCTCTGTGATATTTTCATTAATAGATGCTTCATTTTCTAAAGATAGGATAGCACCCGGAATTGTCTTGTCAGAGATAATATCTTTAAATGCAAAATGAAGTTAAATAAACATCGTTGAAGTGATTAGCCCCTCCCCCCCATTCCCTACCCCCTACCCAGGTAGCATTTGTCTAGATACCTGACTGAAGTAATGGCTACTCTTAAAGCTAGGTTAAGTTTCCTTTCCCTGAAAAAAACTGAGATGTCTAGAGTATGTAAAAGTTTTCTTGTGAACTGGATTTCAGCAAATATCTTTGTTAAACAAAGTGAATGCTGAAGATTCTTGAGTTTCTAAGAGAAGACTATGATCTTAGGCATTTTTCTTTGTCCAATGGTTCATTTAGTTTTCAAGCTGGAGGATTGGAATTGTTGCTTCTGAATGCAGCTAATTATACTACCACCCCCTTTCGCCACTCCCACCCAAACGACCATTTTATTTATAAGAAAAAAAAGGGAAAGAAAAGAAAAAGTGAACGAGTCCTTCCATCCCCTACCTGCCATAAAGAAGTCATCCTGTCCTCTTTGCCTAACAGACTTGTAAACCTTCATGGCCTACTTAGACATGTAGTTCTTTTTATTGTCTTGCATTTGAAGAGCTCTATTGTCTGACAATTATTTCTTGAACCAATCTGCAGATTGTTGAAACCCTCACACTTATCAAAAGGGAATTAAGTGGAGAATCAAGCAAACCAGCGTGATGTCTTTGTGCCAAGGTAATTTCTTCTTTATAAATGTTTAAAAGGACAGGTATTTGTTTACCCCATCTTTAAGAATGGAAAAGTAAAATAAGAAAACATTAGGAAACTAGTAGTGCGGCTAGAGACATTAACTTTATTCTCATTTTCAAATGAAAACAGAAAAGACTAAAAATTTTCAAATTTTACCCAGTCCAGATATATCCAAACTATATGTTGGCTTAATCTTCCTTAAGCATTTGAACTTGTAGGTTATCAATGCATCTCAATCTTGCTCATGGTTATCAATCTCCATGAGCAGAAATCAGGTATCTTTGTTCATGGTGCTTCCTATGGATTTCAAAACCAATCAATTATTTTCTGTTTTCAGCAAAAATTGTAAATTATGGGAAGCTTTGAACAGAGTGATGGTGAGAAGAACTGCCAAACCATCAGATATTAACCGCCAAGCATCTTATACCGGATATGTGATGCAGAGGTAATTTTTGTTACATTTTGAACCCTACGCGTACCAACTAGTCCTACATGGTTAAGGTTTCATTAGAACTAGGTAGATTTGCCTGAGATACTTCTTTTTTGTCTTTTGTAAAGTGAAACATTGTAAATTTCTTGTCCGGTGAAATAGATTGATGAGCTTTTGCGTGGTTTCTATCACTGGTTTTCTATCATTAATTAGTGTTCTGCAGTTTTAATTTCCGTAAACATATCTAGTGACCGGAGGAAGAAAGAAACAAGAACCCAAAAAGGTCGCTGCAATATTTCGGGCAGAGGCTTTTTTTTAATTTTTATTTTTAATACTGTTGTTTCAGGTACACGCCCAACTAATGCAGTTAGGTAAACTTTGAGAAGATATCCTCCTCCTAGACAAACTGCACTGGGCCGACACACCACTATGGCTGCCCTGGGAGTTGAAGCTGCGTCGATCAGTAGGCAGAGGCTTTGACTATGGCGATTACCGAGTGAGCGAGAACTATTTTTATTTCAAATCATCATTTTCATTTAATGTTTCTTGGCTAGGGAAGTTTGAATTTTCATTCCATCCCATCTTGGCACTTGATGTACTTCCTTTATTGACTTTATACTCCAATTTGTCCTTCATGATTTCACCTTGCATGATGCAGGGCTGTTTAATTTGTACTCCATTCATGTCCCTTTTGTATGGTTTGGCTCTTTCTACAAGACTTTTCTGCCACCGCAAGCTCTTCGCAACCCTTCTCCACAGCTTTTCGTTCTGCTTGGGCAACCTCCATCCGCTGGTTTTGTGAAGGTGAATTTTGATGGCTTTTGTGTCCAAATATCAGATGGAGCTGTTGGCTTTTTTTTAAGATTCCCTTATGTGATAAAAGTGCTATTATAGTTGGTAATATATAGTGGTTGCTATTCTAGGTATTTTATACTATTTGATTCATGTTGTTTCTCCTAATATTTACATAGGATTAGCCTCCGCTCTTCCCCAATGATGTTCTATTCTAATATAAACTCAAGAGTTTTGGCTAAGTAATATTCTCAATGAAACTCACCATTTATTTTTATTTTTAAAAAAAAAAGGTTGAAAAGTTGTTTATGATAACAATATAATTCTTTTTTGGATAATGTAATACTCCCACCATCCCATAGCTGGTTTGTTTTCATTTTTAGTTTGTGTCACTTTCTTTATTCAAAGAATATGAATTTGTTACTTCATCAAAATATTGAGATTGTTTATATTTAAAAAATGTATTCATTTTAGAAATATAATTCATTGAACTCACTTTTACATAAACTGAATATATATTTTTTGTTCGGAATATACTTTTAATTGTTATGTTTTAAATTCTCATAACGATATATAAGTTGTCAGCATACTTTCTGTAGAAATCACATCCCTGTTCAAACGTTTCTCTTCATCTTAATAGTACTATTATTCATTACCATAAATAAAATGTTCTAGCTTTTCAGCTAAGGATAATCTCTTTCTTTCTTATTTTAAAGGCTGAATTTTATTAATACATAAAAGAAATTCCCACATGACCAGAGCTATAGGCCACGGAGATGTGCTACAAACAGCAACCCAGAGAAAAGAAGAACTACTGCAACAACAGTAAGGATAATGAGGCTTCAATTTCTAAGTACCTTCATTGCAGTATAACATTATTAACTATATCGTCCAAGCTTAATTAAGCTCTTCAATCTTCTCCAGGAAACGAAGTATTTCCTTTTCACCATCTTCTTCTGTTGAAGATGCAAACATGCAAAAAACGAGTTTTTTTTTGAGTAAATATGAATGCTCCTATCTTTCTACAAAAGAAAAAAATAAAGGAAAACTATTGAATTTAGTGCCTGAACTATTTTTAATTATGACCTCTCGTCTTTGTTTTTATATTCTTAGATATCTGTAACTATTTTTTGTTTCTTCAACTTAAGTCATTAATTATTTTTTCATCTTATTTTATCCCTTGAACTAATTTCAAATTTTCTAGTCCCTAATCATTTTCTTTTTTATTTTTGAATTATTTTTAAATTTTTATTCAGGAAGGACCAAACTTGAAAAATTTTAAATAATTTGAAGATAAAAAAATAAAAAATAAAACGATCAGAAACAAAAATTGGAAAAATAAAAATAGAAATATGATAAAAGATCATAGTTAAAAATTGAAAATAGTTCAGATATTAAATTCCATAAAGTTGAAAAAATAAATGATAAATAACACTACTTTTAGGGGGGAAATAGTCAGAAAATGCAACACCCATCACATGAAACATGCTTAATTTGAATGACAGGACACACATGTGAAATACATTTTATACACTCACCTAATCTTGGTACTGTATGTCCCTTAGAATGACGAATCACAATGGGATCAATGAACCATGGCACCAATGCTTCTCCTTCCTCCTTCAAGAAGTCCTTATCTCCTATGCAAAGTCATTTAGACACCGAGTTTTTATACTATGATACAACTTATTGAAGTAGAAAAAGGAAAAAGGAAAAAGGAAAAGGTTCTGAAATAATAATATTATAAAGAATGACATAAAAAATACTGCTTAGTTTCGGAATTGTACATCATTATTTATATTTTAGGATGTTAGAAAATTAAATGCCCTCTTTTCATTAACAATTTCTTAAATTTAAAGATACATATCATCATTGACTAATTAATGATTCAATTTTTAACTAAACTAATAACTTAGGACAATGTATTAACTTCATTTAAACTAATTCAATTATGAATATTTAATTCTAAATAGAAAAATATTACTCATTCCGTCTAAAAATATAAATTTATTTTACGAAATTTTATAAATATTTCACTATTAACTTATTTTCAAGACAAAATATTGATATTTTATTCTTGTTCAAATAAACTTTTTTTTCTTTTTTATTTTCAAAATATAATAATTAAATATATTTTAGGATTAATTTTTTTTATCTATATAAAAGTGGTTCCGCCAATTTGTATTTCTGAATGAAGGGAGTATTAGAAGATTTGATTTGGCAGTTACTTTGAATTTTTATTTTCTACTAACGGACCTTTACAGAAGAACAAAAAATCTAACAAATATATAATACACAATGATATCGAGTTCGTCTTTTTACCTATGAAATGAAGAGATGGGCATTGGAGCGGGCAGGAGAATGCGTTAGCAGCCAATTTGGGAATTCCAAATTTGCGTTCCCCAAATCTTGATCCAGCTATTAATATTAGAAACTTCAATTTGGGAACTTTTGTAAGAGCAACTCCGTCTCTCTGCATTCCAGGTAATGATGCAGCCAAAACGGAACCCTGCGTCAATATAATAATATCATATGGTTACTATGACCATGATTAACAGGTTCGATTTCATTTTAATTGTTCTATATTTTATAAAAAAATATTTTATTTTAAATATAAAAAAGATAAAATAAATAATTTAATTTCAAACTTTAAAAAAGAATATAATATAATAAAATAAAATATTTTAAATAATTAAAATACCTTCTGTCTAAAATTTCCAAATATTCTTTATTTTTTAATGAAAAAAATATTTTACATCAAATATTTAAATTATTATGAACATTCACTACTAATTAAATAAGAATAATTTAAAAAAATTATTTGTATAAATTGTTTTTAATATATTTCTTAAAAACAAAGTGGACACTGAAAGAAACTGAGGAATTAAAAAAGAGTTCGTGTACTCACCTGGGAGAAACCAAGAACACCATCAAAAGGTCCATGTTCTATCATGTATCCTTCAATATACTCGAGGCATTCTTCAAAATTGTAAAATTCTCGAAAATTCTAGGAAAGGAAAAGAATCATTTAAGTAAAAAAAAAAAAAACAGTAACATTAATTAAAAATTGAAGAGGAATCGGCATTCTGGTTTTGTGAAGCTTTTTCACCTCGTCGGCTTGGAACCACTCATAATAAGGAGGATCAAAGATGCCTTCAACGTCCGACTTGCCCTGAGCGGGATATGGCCCGTCGAGGAAGACGAGATCTAATTTCTTGAGAACAGATTCCGGCCATCGGCTTATGAGTTTCTCAAGAATTTTAGCACTTGTTCTAAAGCCATGAAGACAGAGAATTCTGGGTTTCTTTTGGATTTCCTCCATGGAAGGGACGTTTCTGTAATTGGCCTTAACTTTTCTTGATTTCTGCTGATATTTTTGGGTTCTCAGGCCTCAGTAGTGTAAATGAACATGGCCGAGCTGGTGATCCTATTTCACCTACCACTGATATTTAATATTAATGACCGCCAGAAAGATATATATATATATACAATTATGAATGTGGATTAAAATTACCTCCACGGTTAATTTGAATTTTTTTTTAGTTTCTTTCTGCGCTCATGCTATCGCCAAGAGTATGATAACAACCCAAAATCTGCTGGATAAATAATGCATTTTAGCTGATTTAATTACCTAATTTACATGAATTTTACTTATGACAGGGATGTAGGATTCGTTTTTGCCATATATTTGTGTGATGAGACATTTTTAATCCTGTAATTATGGGTAGAAAAATCAATTAAGATCAGGAAGTTGTTTGTTTAATGACTAAAGTGATTCTTATGACAAATACATGCTATCTTCTTCTTCTTCTTCTTCATTTTAATCCGAATACATTAATGTTATTTAATCAAGAACTTAGAACTATATCAAATAAAAAATATTATTAACAAAATAAGTTATAGCAATAAGAGTTTTTTCTCTTTTAAAGAAGCACCACAATTGTGGAGTTATAAGTGTTTTAAATAAATATTAAATACACCATTTATTATTATTATTATTATTACTGAAATGTAGTATTCATATTTTTCCATTTTTCTTTTAGCATATTCGGAGACATCATCTCTGTCTCATTAGTATGCTGTGCTTCAATAAAAATATGCTGCATTAAATAATTTTTTATTGGATTCTATAATTAGAATAATCTGTAGATGATCTCTTTAGACGATATAAAACTCCAATTTTGATTCTATCTTATGTAACTTCTAAGATATGTTGATATACTTAGAACCATTCATATTTTGTCGGCAAGAACTAGTCACAATTTTGTGAAATAGTTGTTTAAGCTTCAGCCTTCAGCTGATTGTTTCTTTTTGTTATTCCATTCTGATTAGTAACTTGTAACTTGATAGTCTGGTCTCTTTTGTAGCTAGTTATTTTTAGAAAATCTTTATGTACTTTTTATTTTCAAATTATCATAAAATTAAAAATAAAAAGGTACTATAAAATAACACTCATTAAATTATTGTAAAAATTTAAATAGAGGAGAAGACACCACCAAAAAATGAAAGATTTGGAACCTTGAAACAATGAGATGCATGTGGACTCTGTTTCTTAAAAAAAAAATATATGTAATTGGGTGGAGGAGTCATTTTCTCATCTCTACAGAATTGGGCCAAGAATCCAAAAAACTTATTATGGATTCCATAATACTATGCGTGGATCGGGAATATTTATTTAATATAATACTTCATCCGATTCAATACAAAAATTAAAAAACCTTATAATGAATTCTTCTTTCATTGGCTTGTTATATGAGTCATTGTTATATGCATTAATTTATTGAATTCTTAGTTTTTTTAAAACAAAATTAGCAAAAATGTACATAATAGCTTACAAAAGTAAGGGAGGCCGGGCCTATTAGTAAGATGGCAAAATCCGCTTGATTAGAAAAGTTCGTAAAATAAATTAGATTGAACTTCAATATTATATTTAAAAATTCAGGCTTAAATGACTCACTCCATATAACCTATATAACCTGCTGACCAAATGAGTTGAGGTCAAATTAGCACACAAAACTCACGAGTAGGCTGATTCCTTATTTAAAACAAGAAGAAACTTGGTAATAAATAATTGAGCCCAAGGACCTTCAGGCTCTTTCAACAAATGTCATCCCTCTTTTGCCAATAGGATATAATTGACTTTATATACCTTATCCCCAAATCTCCAAGTGGTTTTGGCTTACAAATAGTCAGCCAATCAATGGGATGAATAGACCTTTTATCCTCAAAATCTATCTAGAGAGAGTTGCAATTTATACACCTTATCCCCAAATCTCCTAGTGATTTTGGCTTACAAATAGTCAGCCAAGCAATGGGATGAATAGACCTTTTATCCTCAAAATCTATCTAGAGAGAGTTGCAATTTATACATTCAAGTTTATTGACAATCCTTTGTGGAAGACCGATAGTTTGCATAACGTGCACAGGAATAATTGAATTAACAGCTTGAATCATAATAACTTTTGCTGCCCTTGAGAGTAATTTTATTTTCCAGCCACTCAATTTTTTCACTGCCCAAGAATTCTTAGTTCTTGGTCCCACTGATTTATTGATTTGAATTTGGTTTTTGTACAAAAAGATGGTAAATTTTGTAATATATTGTATTAGGAAACAAAATTGGACAGGGAAAAACGTGACTTCATTGAGGGAAAATCCTATCTATTTATACATATGTATCACTAACAATACAACAACAAGAAACTTACCTATACAAGAATTGACATATGTAACCTTATATGTTGTACATAAATATTATATATCCATCTCAACATTTTGGTTGATTTAATAGTTTCCAGTCTCTAAATATGATTTTCAAGTTTATTGAATCCTTTATATTTTTTATTTTTGATTGTTTATTTACATTTATTGTCAATTGATTGTTTTAGTACGACTTGTCAATTTTATGAGATGTGCAATTGCTTTTAGTCTCTATTTTGAGAATAGTTTTACATGGTCACTATACGGTGTGTATTCTACTGTATTCTTAGAAATTGGATCTAAGCTTGTCAAATGATATCTGAAATACAATCAAGATTGCTAGAAGAAAACCAAGATTAATTTAGCGGGGGGATGAGGTAACCTTGGGCTCTTTTATTGAGGTTTTACTTACCTTTGTGTTAATTATGCTTTGAAATGAAACTGAGAAAAAAAAAATTGAAATGAAAATGTGCATCAAAGTGGTGTCAATATTGCATACTAAACTCAAACATGAAGAAAACACATTTATAGCGGGCTAAAGTTAAGGGTTCGCGAATCTAGGTTGAAGAGGGTTCACCCTTTATTAATCATGTCAACTCATCAGCCCGTTTATTATTTATTTTATTTAATTATTTGTGTGGATTGGCGGGTTAGATAAGTAATTTTTATAGTTTTGTGAGTGTAATTCTTACTTATTTCATTTTCGTGTCAAATTATGTTATATTTGTATTGACTTGTTAAGTGTAATTATCCTACCTCAATATATAACACAATAGCTGCCTTAATTTTGAGTAGTCTTTTTCTACATTTTTTACTAATACTTTTTATCTCATCCTCTATTCAGACAGAGTTAACCTAAATACTATTTTCATCCCTTTTTATAAAATGTTTTGAGTAATTTTACACATACTTAAAAAATTATTTTACTTCTCACTATATCCTTATTTATTTTAATCTTTATTGAAAAATAAATTATTTGTTCCCTCTTTCTTTCTCTCAATAAAATAGAGATAAATTTATAAATAATATACATAATAATCATAGAAAATAACAAAATATCTTATAATTATAGAAAAAAATTTGATTTAATTCATCAAAATAACTCTAAATAGATATGAGGTTCTCATGCAACCTTTAACGAATTCTTGAGGGTTAAGTAAATACTTATTTCTTTCTCCTCCCTACTATCTAGGGTGACAATTTAAGAGGTTGAGTTGGAAGTCACAAAGTATGGAAGGATAAATAGAGTTGACTGATGACTTGGCTTATCCACTTAAATGATTTTGACATTTAAATTTACCAATCAAATTTGAAGGGTAATAATTAAAAAGAAAGACAAGATGCTAAAAAAATGTTATTTAAATGATTATGTAAATAATACTTCATAGGTTCATTTGTTAGATGACTTTTTTCTCTTTATTATTGACTTTCAATATTACTTTTATTTATATTTATCTCTCATTTCACCTCATCTTTTTTTTATTTCTAAGATAAAGCATTTATATTTTCTTATGCTTAAAATAAATTTTATTTTCCCTTTCTTGTTTCACGAACATAATAATTAAGAGTATTTTAGAAAAAAAAAGTTATTTGTTTTGTGTAAAAGTAAATCCAACAACTTATATTCTGGATGAACAAAGTATATTCTTTTTGTTTATATAGAGATTGGTTGCTTATTTCGACTAAATAATCATATCTATCAAGCAATAGTCTTTCAATTAACTTAAGTCAATGCTCTAAGTTATAGCTCATAAGTATATTCCGGAATAGACTGGTGGGTAAAATTTCCACCGAATTTGGTTCTTTAAAGAAGATTGTGAACCTAGATCTTCTATAAATAATTTGACAAAAACAAATACCTTCTTCAATTGGAAATTTATTGTCACTTGGAATCTTCCGAGTTTCTTATATAATTTGGAGGGTAATTTGCCAAATTTGGATTCTTGACAAACCTACAAAATTTGTCACTTGGTGCAAATAATTTGTTTGGTTTAGTCGCCTCATTTGTATATAATATTTCCACATTATACGCACTTTCTCTACCAGTAAAATATTTTTAGGGAAAATTACCAAGTGACATAGGCGTCAAGATGCCAAATCTTCAACGACTGGTAATTGGTAAAAATAATTTCTATGGCAAAATTCCAGTTCTTATTGTCAATGCCACTTATCTTCAAGTAGTTGATCTTTCCATCAACAAATTCGAAGGACAAGTTCCTCTTAATTTGGGAAATTTGGCAAAACTCTGACTTCTAAATATTGGAGAAAACCTCTTAGGTCATAATGCTACTGGGGACTTGCATTTTATCACATCATTGACAAATTCAAGTAGTCTACATTCTACAATTACTTGGTTTTTATAGAAATTATTTTGGAGGCCAATTATAGCATAGCATTGGGAATCTATCATTTCAAGTTGAAAAGATACACATGGGACGCAACAAAATATCAGGAACTATCCTACCAAGGCACCAAGCCTGATCAGACTTGAAAATCTTTACTTGATAGCCATGGAAGACAACGTTTTAACAGGCACCACACCAAGGGATATTGGTAAACTTCAAAGTTTGCAAGTGTTGGGGATTAGCAAAAATATGTTGATTGGAGAGATACCATCTACCCTTTGCAACTTAACCTCTCTATATATAAATTGTCATTAGAAGGCAATAACCTTGATGGCACTTTACCTCCATGTCTTGGAAGCTGTCGAATTTTAAAAGAATTTTTTTTATCTCTAGTAACAAACTCTCTGGCATCATTTCCCTTGCAATTTTTGGCAATGCCTTCCAATAAGTGTAATTTGAGTTGTCCAAGAGAGGAGGTTTTGATGCAGCATTCGAGAACTCATACTGCAAGCTCAACGTTAGTCCCTTGATCTCACAAATTATGTAAAACATCAATTTTGGTGACACTCATTTGATACCACTTGTTAGTAGTACTAAGAATATAGGTCGGCCCGTCAGACTATTCCATTTTGGCTCGCAAAACATGTGAACTGAACTCTTAAAAAATAAACTAGAATTACTTTCTGACTTTTGTGGCTCATGTGAGCTTGGCCCATTTTAGCTCATGGGCTTGTTGGCCTAACCTTTTTTGAGATGAAGTAAAAACTTTTACAAAATAAGTTTAAAATCTTTAACCTTTTCTTGAGAAATCTTACCTCTATTTTGTTATTGTTATAATACTTCTTAATAAGTTTTAATAATAATATTATTCTTCTTCCATAATTTTTAAAAAAAAATTGAGTTAATTTAGTTTTTAAACTATTTTTTAAAGTCACTTTTATATTTTATCTTTAAAATACTACACAAGTTAAATTGATTTATTTGCTCGTTTATTTTTATATTTGTTTTATATACTAATTAAATTATTTTAATTTCATTTTAAATGATAATGATAACTATTTAATTAATGATGTACAGTTCCTAAGATATATTCAAATATTGTTATTGATAATTTGATAGTAAATACGAAAATGAGGATAGACTTCTTGTTAGTATTTGGTACTTGAAATGGTTAGTTTTGTTATCTTTTTAAATCATTTAATTATTGTTTTGATATATTTTATTAAATTTTAATTGTTTTTGACTTTTTTTTTTAAAATTTTAAAGTATAAAAATACTTTGTCCATTTTGACTCGCAACATGTAATGGGGTGAGCTAATGGGCTGAGCTATAAGCTAATATAACTTTGGATCTTTTTTAGCCTGACCTTGTTTTGGCCCACAACTCTACTGAGTTGGGCCTAAATGGAGTTCTACTTAATTTGTCAACATAATTGAGGAATTGCCCTTTACCCACTAAAAAGACTTGCAAAGAAGACTTGCACATATGTATAGATAAAAATAATAGTGACCGCTCTAAGTTTTTTCGCAATTAACCTCTCATAAAAATAATAAACTTGGTATTGATTATGTCTTAACAAAGATTTGCATAATATTGCCTCAATAAGCTCTTCACTATGATGCGTTCTATCACTTATCTCAATTTTCATGGCTCTCCCCTTGTGTATTTGCTATTTCTTGGAGATGATAGATATATTTTCTCCAATAAGCCTTGCCTTGAGCAATGCAAAAAACCATCACATTCTTTCATGTTTGCAACACATGTTTTCATGCTTGAAGAAGATGTCTCTCATGCCTCTATGCCGAGTCTTGTAATAAGACACACAACCCAAACAATTTGTCTTCACATGATACACACAAGCTCAACAAAATAAATTGCCAAACATATTAAAACACCGTGACAGAAAATCTATAACAAAATGGATTTAAAACGTAATTCATTTACCGGTTATTTGCCACTAGAAGTAGGAAAACTTGCAAATACCATCATCTCTGAAGTTTCCTATAACAATTTTTATGGACAAATTCCTGCAACCCTGGTGATTGCTTAGGTTCACAACACCTTAGTATGCAAAGCAACTTTTTCCAAGGAGCAATACCGCCAAAATTAGCTTCCCAAAACTACTTCACTGGAGAAATTCCAAAAGACTTGGAGAGGGTTGTAAGTCTAAGATACCTCAACCTTTCTTCCAACAATCTTGAATGTGAGGTACCAAGGAATGGAAGTTTTAGTAATTCAAGTCAAATTATGTTGGATGGGAACTTTAAAATCTGCGGAGGCATTCCTGAACTTCGGTTACCTTCATGCCCCCATCCATAAGAAGAAGAATTGGAATATTTCAACCACCTGGCTAAGAGGCCTCTAGTACAGGTGGGGGGTTCGCCTTCGGGACTTCCCCTTATCAAAAGAATTGGAATATTTTGATTATCATCATAATATTCTCGATATTTACTTTGATTCTGATTTCCACCGCATTGTTCTATTATTACCATAGAAGATATCGAGAGAACGATTCTTCTCCCAAGCCCTCAAAAGATGACAAGATCTTGAGAATTTCTTATCATGAATTACAACGTGCAATTGGAGGGTTTTCTCAAGAAAATATAGTTAGATATTGATGTTTTGGAATTGTCTACAAGGTACAATTACATCAACAGAATGGCAAGTCTGTGGCTGTAAAATTTCTTGATCTTCAGAAAAATAGAGTTTCTAGAAGTTTCAAGGCTGAGTGCAATGCATTGAGAAACATTGGTCATCGAAAGCTAGTTCCTTTCTTAAGTTGTTGCTCCATCATTGACTTCAAAGGTAACGAATTCAAGGCTTTGGTTTACGATTTCATGGATAATGGTAGCCTTGATATGTGGTTGCATCCGGAGACGTTTGATCATGGAACAAGATTGAGAAATCTAAACCTTCTTCAGATATTTAACTGATGTGGCTTATGCATTGCAATATCTTCACCACCATTGTGAGCTTTTAATTGCTCATTGTGATTTAAAACCAAGTAACATTCTTCTTGATAATGACCTTACTGCTCGTGTTGGTGATTTTGGACTAGGTTCTAAGGGCTTCTTCAGGAAGCGCAACAAGCAGTTCAGTTGCAATCAAATGAACCATTGGATATGCAGCTCCAGGTAACAATATTTATTACACATTGTAAGTAATAACACGTTGGATATTAAAATTCAGACAATTGGAGATTATGAACTTGTGTAGTTTGAGATTTTGTATTTTATAAATCAAGAAGAATTACTATAGATCACTTTGAAGTAGTTCGAGAAATGTAGTTTTAGTGTTTAAGCAAACTTTCGGTATGATACTAAATTGCTAGAAAAATTTATATTTTATTTGTATCCTTGATCCTTGTAAGTTATTCATTGCCTTGAAAAATGTTTAGTTTGGGTGTCAAGCTCGAAAATTCCGTTAATAACTGAAGTATTTCAAGGTTGAAGTTAAAAATTAAAATCTGTTGAGAGTTTCACGAGATGTGAAGGAATAATAATAATAATCACTTATCTTTATTGCTTGAGTACTACAATGTGATTGCCTAGTATACAAGTTTCTTTCGGCAATAATAATGAAATCTATCGGTTGTAATTACTTTGTAACTTCAGCTAGTGATCATACAACAATGGTGATAAGACACTTTTGCAAGTACGCACAATCAATCAGAGCCTTATAATACAATCAAACTACAAAAAATACAATCACAGGACATGAAATCCAGATAAAACCACTTATATAAGGCTTTTTAGAAATGGGCCGGGGGACAATTTTCCATCATGAGCAGCTGTGCAAATAAAAACAAAATCCCACTTTGAACTATAGAATTTATTACCAAAATGACAGATAGTAATTCACTATCCTAGGCCATGTGCATTTGGGGTGTTTGTCATTGTCAGCCGTTGTTGCTCTAGTAAATCTTGGCATTCTAAAAGATTCAAATATCCAACCAACAAACTGATAGATGGAAAGCTGTTATCCCAAGGCTGTTTGAGTTTCAAACAGAGATTCAATTTAAGGAACAGAGATAGATTTTTTTTTTTTTTGGTTGATAATTTACAGAGATAGTTGATCATTTGTCCAATTACATTGTTGAATGTGCCCTTGTCTTTGACCTTCATTTCCATTTCACAGGAATCTAGGATTTCCGTCAGTGTCTTGAGATCTCAACTGCTAACTGGAAGAAAATGTGTTCTCTTGTCTCATCAGAGGTTCAGGTCGTAAATTGATATAATGGTGAGAAAATTACTACATGACGAAGATGTCTTTCCACTCAATTGCGATTTAATGTCTACAAAAACACATTAAACCAAATTTCAATTCAGCTTGTCTCCTAAACCAAACAAATTCATATATATTGAACTTGACAGAGATCTTGAAAATTGTCAATCTATTTAATTTATTTTCAATAAAAGATTCACGTAATCGAAATATGAAATTCTTAAACTAGGATTCAAGTGTTTTACTGGTCCATATTGCTCAATATTGACCTTTATAATTACTGACTTAATTAAAAGTAAAAAAAGGAATTTGATCAATAAGCTTTATCGCTTTGAGGTTATAATTGGAAATTAAACATTCTACAAATTTTCTTTAAATTAGGCTTCAAATCTATGATAAAGACCCTTTAATGTATGTAATAGAGTTTAGTTAAGAAAGAACTTTTCATTATTTTATGCGCAACTTTTTTTTTTTTTTGAGGAAATATGCATGCAAGAGATTTGCAATCATGGGCCCCATTTTACATCCATTCCTTTTTTTTTTTACTGCACATTTCTGGTTTTAAAAAAAGAAAGAAAAGAAAAGCATTTCTGCTTACAAAAAAGATAATATCCCAATGAAGGAAACAATTTTTTGGGACAAAAGATAATAAATATAATTTTCTATTAATAATGCATGTTCCTGAACTACCTATTTCCAATTTTTTATTCTCGCTAATCACTGTTGGACAGTTTTTGCCAGCTTATTCGTCATTATTCAAGAAATAAAACAAAATCATTATCAATTATTAACTTATTCAAGACGCCATTGGCATTGGCCCAAGGGAAAGGATAATGGACTCTTCTTCTGCATAGCTAGTGTTCGGAAGTTTGGTTCTATCGTAGACAAGAAGTCAGATAACAACCCAAATATTGCACAGATCATGTATTGTGATTGATGATGTAGAAGATTTGTTTCCTTCTGATCTTCCATGGTTGTACTTGGATTCTCTCATTATTCCTAATTGTTTGTGAATTTTGATGAAGAGGGAAGCACAAAACAAAAGTACAGGGATTTTCGGGCAAAGTTTGCTAAGTTTGAGAGGTGAAACATGTGGGGTTGTTTCTGAAACACATGATGTGGGTATTTTAATGTTTCTCTATCCAATAATCTCTAACTTAAACGGCTGTAATACAGCTAATATAACCACAATCATATAAATATTATTATAATCAGCTTATCTGTTACGGCAACAATCTGTCTTCATCACTACAATTATCTGTACACGTTTGAAGGACCCCCACATGCTAATTACTAAAAAGGACTGATATAATACTTGTGATAAAACTTTTACATCAAAACTGTTACAAAGATAAATAAAAGTCGTCTCTTTTTTTTTTAAGAAAAAGAAAAGATAAGTAGGTCACGTTAATTAAATTTATAATTTATAAAGAAGAAGTATACTATGCTGTATATGAATTGGGGAAGCAGTGCTATAGCCAATTTTTGTCATCTTCGGTCTTATGCATTTTTCAGAGATGGGGTATTGGATCAGGTTAAATTCCGATCTAACTCACTCAAGTGGGGAAGGAGAATACACGGTTTAAGTGGAAAAGTGGATGAAAATGAAATTCTAATTATATATTTTAGTTGAATGCAGATAAAGAATGTATTATATTCAATACATGCTTGCCCACTTCATATAGTTCATAGTGAAAGATAACAGACTAAATATGTAGACAATTTATTTTGGTTTTGTTTTGTTGCTTGTAGGTTTTTTAACTTTTGAGAATCTAATTCACTTTTGTAATCCTCAATTTATTATTTCATTCGTTCAAACTTAAATATTTATTTTTTTACTTTGATTAAAAATTTATAAATATTATTTGCTTTAATTAACCTATCAATTTATTCTTAACATATAATGGATGGTGGGATCTATTCGCTAGTGAAATATAAATTTTTTAAATAAAGATGGTTAGTGGTGGAGATAATGATTTAGTAAGATATAAATACTTTAAATTAAAAATGTTATTAATGTAATTGTGGATAACAAATATGTTTATTTAATAAAAAATAATATTTAATTTCGTACAAATAAAAATAAAAATGTGACATTCAAAAATCCGAATGGATGAATTATTAAACATGGCTCAATTTCACCCTGTGAATACAAGTCATTTTACCAAATTTTCATATCTTAATTATTTTGCTTTTCTTACTTCATTATTAGATAATTTATTCCATTATCAAAGAATTTATTGTTTTGCATGAAAGCCTATATGTTGTCTTCTTGTTTGCTTGTAGAGTTTTCTTTCCTAAGCTTTTGAAAAAGTCGCTTCTTAAAGGAAACAGTTTTAACAGCTAATGCATAAATTCAGCTTTAATGGTTGTCATGAATCATGATGTGTACAAATGATTTTGAAAAGCTATTCGGTGGGTATCTAAAATTGCTCTGTTTATAGTAATAGGATGAGAAAAAGAAATTGAAAGTATCTGAAATTGGGGGAGGTCTAAGAGATACTTCCTGTTGATCGTGTGTATTATTTAAGTATCAGGAATTATCATTCCTGCAATAAGTTAATATAAAAATTATATGCAAGAAGTCTAACAAATTGATTTGAACTTAGATGAGTGTTGAATATCGAGAGAAGACTACTTCTGAATAATTGAACGCGTCTCTAAATGGTACTTCATTTTTTTAATATTTTTTAGGAATTTACAGCACCAATGATTCATGAATTATTCTGATTTCTTTTTGAGAAAAATTTAGGAATTATTATTAAGATTTGTTTTTGAAAAATTTCTACTTTAGTTCAAGGATGGTGCCTGCCACTGAATAAGGAATAGAATTGACCGACCAAAAGAGTGGTTGCAATTTGGAAAAGATAAAGTGGAGAAGCAAATGTGCATAGAATTAAGTGGTCTCCTTTTCTTAAGAATTATCAACATACAATATCAATTAAAATCTGTTTGTTTAAGACATAAAACATCCAATTGTGGGAATTGTATTTCAAAAAAAAAAAAAGAGTACAAAAAATACATTTGATTTTTCTTTGTTTTTGGTAGAGGTACGTAAGATTCTAACACATAATTTTTGATATTAAATGTATGTTCCCAACCTTCTGAGTTTGCAACATATCTTCTTAACAACTTGTTTTTTATGGTTTTTTCATTTATGTATAATTTTTTAGTTAATAAAAAAGGTTTTAATAGAGTGAATAACCATAGTAAACAATCATCTAATAGTAACAACAATTATGTAACAAGAAGATGATAATGAATATATAAATCATAAAAATAATGTTCTTTGAACATTAAAAATTGAACCACTATCTATTACTATACAAATAAAAAAAAGCAAAAGATCAAAGATGCCTTTAACTTTTCAAAAGTTCACAAAATGTACTTAAACTTGAAAAATGATAAAAAAATACACTCTAACTTTTCAAAAGTCTTTCAAAATGTATTTTTGATAATTATTTATGTTAAGTATATTGTTTTGTTTGTTAGTGTGTTAGTCATTATACTTTTGTGAAGTTAGAATATATTTTCTATTATTTTTAAGCTTATGGGCATTGTGTAATTTTAAAAAAATTGAGGGACATTTTGAATTTTTTACCCTGGAAAGAAATCTCACCATGATTTCCTCACAAGAATACTGAAGGTACACTTGAGGGGCAAGGGGGAGTATGCAGTAACGGATGGTGACATTTTACTAACCATAAGAAAAACGAGAAAATCTACAGAATTTCCAGCGGGGGATGGATGATTGGCCACATGTGTATGAGATTGGAAAAAGACAAACAATGTACTATACTAGTATTGTCTTGATCTAACAACCAAACCCTAAGTAACAATATGTCCTCTGTACTACAGCTGTCCACTCTGAGTTTCATGGTTGTTTTGGTGGCTTTGGTGCTCAATTTCTATGTACTTCATTTCCTTGAAGCTTCAAGCAAAGCTAGCTTGTGATTTACCATCACCTTACCCTCTTCACACGCTCTGCCTTTCATGAATCATGACTTTTTTTGCTTTTCTTTTTTTTCTTTCTTTCTTTGATTACTCATAGTTTCAAGTTTACGTAGTGATGAAGTGACATTTCCTCTAGGCATTCAAAAATATAAATTGCGAAGATATGCACAAATTAGTAAAATGCTTTAAAAAAGAGACATTTATCGTGTTCAATATAAAAATGCTTATGTCCTAACTATGAGAATAATTTAGAAAATATAATAATATAATTATTATTTTTAAAATTTATATTAATTATTGTATAAATTTAAAGTGAATAATTAAAAGTTAAAAAGTGAGTGCGAAGGATTATTATGTATGCAAGTGTTGTGTTTCGTTCTTGTCTAATTTTTTCTATATAGTATTTGAAAAATAGAACTTGAAGTGGAATCTTTACATTATTGATTAAACGGTAGCATTTGTCATATAAGTGATAAGTCTCTTCCTCCTCCTCCACTATACCAACCCTTTGTTATATATATTATATATACTCTCTTCTCAGTCTACTCTATTCATTCTTGAATCTCATAAATCTTCCTCTCTCTGAGAAAAAAGATCCATTTGCTTTTCCATCTCTCAAGAGAAAAAAGGAGCATCAAATTAAACATCAATTGATCACCATGGCCTTCAAGCTTTTCTTGCTTTTAGCTCTCTTTGTTACCTCTTGCTTAGCACAAGCCCCAACACCAACACCAACAGTTTCCCCCACCGCCACACCTACACCAGCACCGGCGACTCCACAACCAACCCCAACCCCATCTCCAGCACCAGCTCCGGCAACACCTGCTCCAACTCCAACTCCAACTCCAACTCCAGCTGCAACTCCAACTCCAACTCCAACTCCAACACCATCACCCTCTCCAGCTGCTACTGCTCCAACCCCATCTGGGGGGCTTTCACCGCCTGCGCCGACTCCAGGTTCTGCAGCTGATGTTCCCACTGAGGCTCCACCTTCCCCGAGTGGATCCGCCTTGGATGGTTGGGTCAACAGAGCCTTCATTAGTGGAACTGCACTCACTGGAGTACTCATAGCTGTGGCTGTCATGTAAAGGGAAGACACACGTGGAGTGTCTTCGAATTTTAGCTCTGTACTTCTATTCTTATGGACGGATGAGATTTATTTATTTTCTTTATGTTTCATTTGAGTAGGCCTTTTTCTTTTTCTCTTTTTTTTTTAGGTATATTTGTCCTGTTTTGTTTAGTTCTTTTTCACATCGGATTTGACGGTGGATGGATGATTGGGGGGGGGGGGGGTGATACATGACTCTTTGTAATTCATACGTTCATATATTCTAATAGAGTCCTATGTACATGAAATAAGTGAATGAATTTATTTTTATTCTTTTAATATATATATATTTATTTATATTTCCCTTTAATTCCCATTATTCTTTTATGTAAACATCATTCTGTTTTCTTTCTGCTGGTAGAATCTAAATCGGACTTCTAAAACAATTTAAGCCTAAATTTAATTAATTCGGAATTTGTTTCTATAGGCTCAGTCTGCCTTTAAAAAATATATATTGTATAGAATTATGGTGTTCAATTAATTCGAAGTTCGGTATTGCGAGCAACTAATTTGGAGTTCGATTTTGTTTCAATTTGAACATAATTAATAATTAATAACTAATTCAGAGTTCGCTCTTTGTTTCATTTTGGACATGATTAATTCGGAGTTACATTTGTTGTTTCAATTTGAACATAATTAATAACTAATTCGGAGTTTGTTTTGATAAACCTCTTACTAAAGAAAAAAGAAAAGACTGTTTGAACATAAATTACAATGCACGTAGTAGTAGCATACATATTGGACAGCGGAACGTAGCATCGTTGTTCCTCAACCATCACACAAGCTGCCTTCTCAAACCCCCGAAATGGGGAGGTTGGCCGGGGATGGGGTTTGGGGGGGTGTTGAGCATGTAGCTTATTATTGTTATTTTGCCATCACGGTGGGCACCAACACCAACATTTTTCATCCCTATCAAAAAAGTATAGAAATGCTGTTAATTTGAAAGAAGGGTCGAAAGGTTTTTTTAACAATTAAAAACAGAGAATCCAAAGCAAGCTATTATACCACTTTCAAGATTTAACCCTAATTAATTATGAATTAGGTATACATCAAAACCTTAGACAATTTCCTCAATGGTGAAATCTTAGACTGTTTCCCAATTTTATTAGAATCATAATATTATATATATACAGTTATTTAAATGACGGACCTTTGACCTTATTAAACTACAAATATGTATATTATATTGGAAAACAATCTATAACTAATATTTCAATAGTTTAATAATTCAACCCAAATATGAATATATTAAAACTTTAGACAATTAGGGATTCTGAAATACTTTATCCGATTGTAATTAAATATTTATATTTGATTTATTTAAAAATTAAAAAGAATATTTAATTTTAAGAGAGTTATTGTATTTTTTATTATTAATTTAATTATTAGTTAGACTATTAATTAGTGAAATGTCAAATTTTAAAATTAATAAAGTTATTAGTGAAATTTTAGATTAAAAATATATTTATTTTACAAAAATAAACATTTAATTTTAAATATCTCAAAATAAAAATATGTACATTTAATTTTAAACAAAAAATATAAGACAATTATTATTCATAAGTCACGATGTTATAAAATTACTTTATTTTCTTTGTATTTAATTTTATTTGTACTGTAATCATGCATTATTTACTTTTATATTTCTAAATTTTGATTGCATTATTTATTTTTATATTTCTAAATTACAAGAAGAGATAACAAATAGTCCTTTCAAAAAATAAAAAAATAGTAATTAGAGTAATGTCCCCAAAAAGCAGCCATGAAAGAGTGGCATAGGGACCACCGTCGGTGGCTTTGCTGGAAAAGGCGTAGAGCATTGAGCTCATCTGTATTGACCATTCATAAAGAACAATAATTTTTGGGTACCTTTAGTCCTTTAGTAGAACGTGGGGGTAGAATGGTTTTGGCCTTTAACAATTTCTAAACCAAAAGATATTGAAAAGGAGTCTTTACTTTAATTTTTGACAAATTGGCGTATTTCCATTTTTAGCAAATTTAATCCCTTATTTTCTTTTTACTCATTTAATCTATTATCGTTATAACCTTGTCTAAATAAGTAATTGTCATTATTTTCTAATAAAAATTTCATCAAAATCCTCGCGTACTTGCCACGTGATAATAATACATAAGCAAAATGATAAGTATCTATTTGATTGTATTTATAAAAATAGGGAATGAGAATCTTTAAAAAAAAAGAACGATATCATCCAAAATTACAAAAATAAATTACTAAATAGATTAATTTGGTATCTTCTAATTAAAATTTACTTTTATTAAATAAAATATTGAATCACTCCATCTAACATTAGTTGAACTTATTTTCATCAAAATTTTTAATTAAAAGTTGATTTGATACATATTCCACACTAAAAACATTAAAATCACTAGTACTATTTTTCTTTTGAAAATATTTTTAAAACTTTATTTATATATCTATTTAGACACTTAATATGTTCAACAATTAAATATGAAAAATAAGAATTTTATTATCTACATATTTCAAATTTTAGATTAAATGAGTAAAAGTTTTAAAAACACTCATTGAAAGGCTTCATTCAAACACATTGTAAAAGTTTGAAAATTAATTATTTAATATTTTCATAGTTAATTAAGACTATTATATATATATATATTAATTATTGAACGTAATGAGTATCTAAATAGATATGAAAATAAAATTTTAAATATATTTTTCAAAAGAAAAATAATGACAATCATTTTAACTTTTTTTTTTAGTGTAGAATATGCATCAAGTCAACTTTTAATTAAAAAAATTATTAAGATAAGTTCAACAAATGTTTGGTGAGAGATTTAATATTTTATTTGATAGAAATGAATTTTAATTATAAGATGATGAATTAGCCTATTTAGTTCTTTATCTTTGTAATTTTGAGTGATATCATCCTTTTTTTTTTTATAGCAATTCTCATTCTCTATCTTTATAAATTCAGCCAAATAGACCCTTATTAATTTTTTAATGCAAACTGAATTTATTATTTTGCCCTTGCATTTTTATCACATAGCAAGCACGTGAGAATTCCGATGAAATTTTTACTTGAAAATGATAACGACGATCTATTTATATGATGTTATAAAGATAAGAAATCATTAGATGAGCTAAAAAACAAGACAAGGACGAAATATGTAAAAAATGCAAAGATAAAAGAATGAAATAGGTCAATTTGCCAGAATGTTTTTTTTTTATACTAAAACTAGAATAGGAAAAGATGAAGCAATGAATCGTATCTAGCTTTTCTTTTTAGGCAAAAATAGAATTTCATCGAAGAGATATGGATAATGAACAAACCATTCTACAGGAGATAAAAAAAAAAAAAACCCCCCAATCTAACAAAACAATGTCGGGTATAAATTAGCTTGTTCTAACCAAATTAATTAATTTGGTTAAAATGATTGATATTTGCTACTGATTCTTGTTTCTACTTCTATGTTTGAGGTTATTGTGAAAAAATGAGGCAGGACCCTTTTTATTGGGGGGGGGGGGGGGGGATGGGGTGAGGTCAATTTGAAACTTGAAAAATATTTTAAAATTTTAAAATATGCAATTGTGTCATATTTATATATAAAAAAAGATTCAATTAAATTTTTCAATCTAATTGAAGAATTTTAAGGACTTAGTTTTTTAATTTTATTTATACTAATAGAAGGAACCAAATGCAACTTTTAACAATGAAAGTGAAGACTTCATTGAGGTGTTTTACCATGTTTCTAGACTCCATTGTATTTTCTTTATTTTTTAAAGATAAAAGTTACTCTAATTTTCCTTTGACAGTAACCTTTACATTTCTTTATTTTAGATTTTTTTTATTTATTTCACCAATTTTTCCGTACACAATAATCCAATAATTAATATTCTGTTTTATTTTCCTATAAAAAAAATAATCCTTTAAATTTTTTTTAAAAAAACCTTAAACTTCTTTTATAAAAAAAAATACTACGTTAATAATTTAATTTCTTTTTAGGAAAATATAGTACTTTCATTATGCAGAGCAGTCAACTAAAGTAGTTTATTGCCTATTCTTCTTATATAAGAAAACTTAGACAATAATCAAATCAATTCCCTAACATTATCCAAAATATGATCAATTGATATAAGATCTTTTTTAAATTTTTTTTATTATTGTAATTCTTTAATATCCGAAACCACTTGAGCTCAATTAATTCCAGAGTTTTTTCAACATTGTGTTTTAAACAAGAGCTGAACTGATGCAATTGCTAACTTCTTAACTCAAATTACCGGTTTATTGATGTAATGTCTCCCTTAGATGTCGACAACATGAAATTTATAACATTTGAGCAGTCTCCTTAAAAAACATTACACAAGACATGTGATGTAAGAGAGCTAAACGCACAGCATGAAGCAAGGCAAAAGCCTCCACATATTGAATATTACTACAAAAGGGACTTCGTCAGACAAATGCAAATTTGACAGCACCTTCATGATCTCCTGCAATAGCACCAACCGAAGCAAGTTGTTCAAGTAAAGAGCCATCAAAATTAAGTTACTTTTTAGTAGTAATAAACTAGATTAATTAAATTTTAAAATAAAATAATATTGACTCTTGACATAAAAAAAATAACTAAGCTATATATATATATATATATTGGCACATTGTAAAACAACAAAGTAGTTAAAACAAAATTAACACTTCAAAAAATTTAGAAAAAGCAAATGAATTTTAAACACATAAAAAACACAAATTATAAAGAAACTTCACTGAAGCATTGGACTACAAACTAGCCCATGTTAGTTGGGTGGACAAAGTGTTCTAGTTAGAAGCCCAAATTTCGAACAAGAAACTATTAGTCGTGTAAGACATATGATGTGGTGTAATTGAGGCAAGCTGAGCTTTTGAATTTAAATTTATATTTGAGTTATTTTTTTATTTTTTCTATAAAATCTTAAAATTGATAAGTAGATTGTTTTGAAAAGATTGAAAGATATTTTGTTTAGCTAAATTGACTTCATGAGCCAACATGCCAATTATATTTGGTATAACTCCATTATTTATCAAATTTATTCCATCAATCAATTTTAAATTCGAATCAAGCTTGTACCGAGTAATCCCATCTAAAGAAATAATAACAACACAGTACATGTGAACAACTATTAAAAAGCTATGGTACCGCACGCAAATGGCATTTTTGGCCATTTAATTTTGATCTCAGCATGCCTTGGAGTGTGGAGCAAGTCTATCTTCAAGCAATCAAAAGGGACAAATCGCAGAATCTCTTTGGTAATTGACGGAAGAATAAGTTAATGCACCACTTCATGCACGACAAATACATTTAAGAAGATTTGATCATGCCAGTGCATAGCCGAGTTGACAAGGTACATGGTGATATGGAGAGAAATCTTCGATAATACAGAATCGAATCATGTGTGAAATAAATTTTCGTTAAAATATTATGAAGGTTTATCAGGTTAGCTCTCTCTCACATGTCTTTTACTTAAACATATCTCTTAATTTATAATCTGCCCGATTATAGAACATATGATGGAGTTATCTCTCCCTCATCAAAATAAGATTTGATCCTCGATCACAAAGACATCTCAAAAGACACAAAATGTCCATAAAAGAATGGCAAAATTTGACTTTTCTTTAACAACTTATATAATTGATTTATTAATGCTGCATCCACTTGAATGTTTCTGATGCCATACATAAGGGGTCTATCTAACTCTTAAGGTCAATATTTCTTGATGAGTTTCTTTTGACAAAAAATATATAAATTCTGAAATATTGACCTGAAGAAATTCTTTTTTATATATTTTTTGTGAAAAGAAACTCATCAAGAAATATTGACCTGAAGAGTTAGATAGACAACTGATGTATGCCATGAGAAACATTCAAGTGGATGCAGCATATATATATTCGACGAATTCTACCATATACCAAATTTCATTTTTAAAGATCTCACTCTTTTGAAAATTGAACTATTTATAATGATATTGATGGGATATTTTTTGTTTAATTAGTTTCATCAAGCTCTAAATTTGATTTTTATTCATAAATTAAGCCTAAATTAGAGCAGTGGCATGGTCATAGTTGAAAATCATTATTTTTAAAAATACAAAGTCTCTCATATTAATGTAATTAATGAACTCCTTCAAAAAAAGAGAGAACAATAATTAATTAATAAACTCCATAGTGAAATAAGGTGAATTTCAAAACTTCACTATAGAAAACTCCAAAAAGAGCTAACCTTACTTAGCTGAAAACATCAAAGTGCAGTCGTAAGATTAGAATAGAGGCGTGGAACACAATACTTATATATATATATATATATATATATATATATGTGTGTGTGTGTGTGTACATTTGTCAAACCTTTTTTAAAAAAGCTGGCATACTTCCTTTTCTTAAAGGAGAAAGGGGAAATATATTAATGTAATCATTCAAAAGAGTGTTGATTTGAAAAAGTACTTGGAGTACGTCCTAACTAAATACATCTAAATGACTTAATTAAACATTATATAGACTCTAATTGTAGTATCAGTTTACAACCAACCAGATGTAGATATTGAAAATCGTGGGTAGTACATCTCCAAAATGATTCCTCATGGCACCCATATATAGTTCCAAAACATAATAAATCTTGTTTTCAAATTCAGGACACACTAATAACCACGTATTATTATCATTCTTCAATATAACTCTAATAGTAATGAAAAATTAGCAATGAAATTAATTACGTAGCTATTTTTATACTTTATTGATGGATATTTTTCATATGTATTTTTTTAATATTATTGACGGAAATATTTATGTCGATATTTTTCATGATGAATTATCGATGCCTTATTTTCTATCAGTAATTTTTTATACAATACCAACGTTATTCCGATGAACAATTTATTTATTTTAAAAAATTTCCTTTGAAAATATTTATCAACGGTTTTTTTAAAATAAAAATAAAAGTAATGATGGAATATTGACATAATTTTTATTTTTTAAAAATAAATAAACATACTGACGAAATTGTTTTTAAAAATAAATTAAATATAAAGATGGAATACCGATAAAATTTTAGTTTTTTTTAAAAATAAACATAGTGAAAGAATAGCGATAAACTTTTTTCTAAAAATTAAATATACCGAAGAAATATCGACGAAATTTTTGTTTTTTTTAAAAATAAATATAGCGACGAAACAATGACGAAATTTTCTTTTTTAAAAAATTAAATATACTGACAAAATTTTAGTTATTTAAAAAAAATAAATATAGCGAAAGAATAGCGACATAATTAGTTTATTTTTTAAAAAAATTAAATATATTAAAGGAATACCGATAAAATTATTTTCTTTTGAAGAAAAAATTAAATATACCGATGAAATTTTTGTTTTTTTTTAAAAATAAACATATCGACAGAACAACGATGAAATTTTATTTTTTAAAAAAGTAAATATACTGACGATTTTTTAAAAAAAAATAAATATAGTGAAAGAATAGCGACATAAGTAGTTTCTTTTTAAAAAAAAAAATTAAATACACTAAAGGAATACCGATAATTTTTTTTTTGTTTTTTTACACAAATTGTTATTGTTTTAGGAGTAGCAATTTTTTATAATGCTATACACAACCACTATATATATATATATATATATATATATATACCCACAACATATGAAACTTTTATATATACTCTATATCATATATATAAATATATATACTACATAGTTATATAACTACATTGTATATAGTTGTAGTAATTTATTTATATTTGAATCTATGCTATATATTGTTATATAACAATCTATTTTAAACTTGTGTATTATTATTAAAAGAATAAATGAGTTCAAGATCAACTTAAACTCAATTAGATTAAGCTCATATTTTATTATTAATTGTAATAATAATAATAATAATAATAATAAATTTGAGATTATTATTATTAAAAAAAAAGATAAATGAGTCCAAGATCAACTTAAAACCCAATTAGATCCAACCCATACTTATTATTATTATTTCATTTTATTATTATTATAATTATGTGGTACTTTTATTATTATTATTATTTCATTTTTTATTATTATGTGTTACTGTATTATTATTATTATGTGTTACTTTTATTATTTTTATTATTATGTGTTATTTTTTTATTGTTATCATTATAATACTTGTACCAAAAATAACAAAATTGATATTATATTATTACAATTATTATTATATATTATTATCAGAAAATGTTGTATTGGTATTATAGTTGTTTTTGTTTTATTACTACTACTACTACTATTATTATGTGTTATCTTTATTAAATTTATTATTATTATGTTTTACATTTATTATTATTAATATGAATAATAATAATAATAATAGTACCCACAATAAAAAATTACTATTATTATCATATGTTATTATTATAAAAGATTCTATTGATATTATTGTTGTTGTTCTTATTATTATTATTATTATTATTATTATTGTGGTAGAAGTGTAGTAGTATAAATATTAAAATTGTGAAAGTATATTCAAAGTTGATATTTGGTTTGTTGCACAACACTTCTCTCCACATTAGCTTGACCAAGGTTCAAATATAAGACTCAAAAATTTAAAAATATTATTTATTATTTATAAAAATTATAAAAATAGCAAAGAAAAAATTCCGTCAGTAATTACAAAAAATTCAACCAAAAAATGAAAATAATGTTTTTTTAAAAAAATTGGCTACGAAAACGAACCTCAGTATTCCGTCGTTAATGAATTTTTTCATAGGTAAAGTCCACTTTTAGTAAGAGAAAATTTTTCGTCGATAATTTGTGAAATTCCATCGATAATCCAAATTAGCAAGAAAAATTTTTCGTCGATAATGAAGTATTTTTTTTATAGTGCTTAGGCATTGAAAATAATACATCTTAACCCTATATTGACATCTAAGCTTCTATCTATTTATTTATCCAAGATAGTTTTATTATGCAAACCGGAAAAAATCCAAATTCATTTAAAAGCAACATATGCATTAGATATGAATTATAACACAGGGTTGGCTAAGCTTGACCTCGTTTCTCAAGTGCTCTTTCCGTCTAGTATTAAATATCTATATTTAGCGTAATATATTGTAATACATGAATTAAGAAGAAAGTTTTATTTTAAAGAAGTTAAAATATTATTGTTATTAATGTAATTAGTAGTAAAACTATTTGGATTAGTCATATTTAAATTATTTAAATTAAAAAGTTTGCCAATAAAATTTTATACAACAATTATGATTATTTTTTTAAAAAATGAACATTTAATTTTAGAAATATTAAAATGAAAATATAAATATGCAATTTAAGATGAATTTTGTTTTGCCTAGAGCTATATTTGGCCTAGCATTAATCAAGAACATGAGTTATAAATAATATTTTTTATTAATTTTCAAAACTGAATCCAATTATATTGTATAACATATTCTAGCACAAAGTGCAAGGATGATGTCATGATACTGAATTCTCAGTTTCCCCGATGCAGCACGGCATCTTTCTTTGAAATGTACATTTATGTTGTCCTTTATGTTTTCCTAACAGTCAAAAGCATGTAACCAAAATGGAATACTTTAATAAACATTTTATCTTTTTTTTTTCTCATTTCTCTTTTGGTCATGCTATATATACTTAGCTCTGCTCTCTTTAATTTCTTACTGTCCACCAAAGCAGAAATTTCATACCCAAGAGAAACTCACTCAATTAGAGTAATAATGGATGAAGATACAAGAGGTCCTTTGTTAGAACATCAATCAAATCATTTTGAAGGTGACCAAGATGAAAATTTGACAAGGAAGGTTTGGGTGGAATCAAAGAAGCTTTGGTTAATAATTGGCCCAGGAATCTTCAGTCTTATTGCATCCTACTCCATGTTTGTCATCACCCAAGCCTCTGCTGGCCACCTTGGGGATCTTGAGCTTGCTGCAATGTCCCTTGCAAACAATGTCATGATAGGCTTCGATTTCAGCTTCATGGTATGCACATAGTCCATCATCATTCATGACTATTGGTGGAGAAGCTTCTGTTTCTGTTAGAACGTTGTAGTAATTAACAGTTTTTCACTCATTGAAAGTTATAACTGTCTGAAACCATACCAAAAGAAAAGGTAAAGAATACTTAAACAATAATTATTTAATTGATAGATTTAATACTGGAATATGAGACCACCTACTCTAAGTACCATGTTAAATTTCTAACTTATCTAAAAGTATAAGTTAATAGAAAGGGAACAATTTATACATTTTATCAGGTTCTGCTTTATTCATTTCCCTTCTTTTCTCTGATGAGACCTTTAATTTGTAATGGAAATCATGTATGATTTATTTGTTTTCAGCTAGGAATGGCAAGTGCATTGGAAACTTTATGTGGGCAAGCATTTGGAGCAAAGAACTATCCAATGTTAGGTGTTTATCTCCAACGTTCTTGGATTATTCTTTTCGGATGTTGTGTACTAATGATGCCCTTGTTTATCTTTGCAACACCAATTCTAAAGCTACTGGGACAATCCTCAGATATAGCTGAGCTAGCAGGGGTAGTGGTCTTGTGTCTTATTCCCCTTCATTTCAGCTTTGCATTTCAATTTCCTCTCCAGAGGTTCTTGCAGAGCCAACTCAAGAACAATGTGATTGCTTGGGTGAATTTAGTGGCTCTAATTGTTCACGTGTTGGTTACCTGGTTGGTAGCTTTCAAATTTCAACTCGGATTAATTGGCATTGGCCTTGCTTTGAGCTTTTCTTGGTGGATTGTTGTGTTTGGTTTACTTGGCTACACTGTTTGTGGTACTACATGTAATCATACATGGAAAGGCTTTTCCACTGAAGCCTTTTCTGGTCTCTGGGAATTTCTCAAGCTCTCTATCTCTTCTGGTGCCATGATATGGTACATATTCTTTATCTAGTCTTCTTGCCAATACAGAGTAGATCCAAAAAAAATACCTGTTTTTCTATTAATTTCTACACCCTTATGTTAATGGAACAGCTTGGAGAATTGGTACTACCAGATCCTAATAGTCATCACTGGAAACCTTCCAAATTCAAAAATTGCTATCGATGCTTTGTCCATATGGTAAGCATATATAACTAATCCTTATTCAATTCCTATATGTTCTTGTATTGTTACTTGTTTGGTTCTTCAATTAATTTCATGCAATGTGATTCTATAGCTTGAACATCAACGGCTGGGAAAATATGATTCCTATCGGATTCCTAATCGGGACAGGGTAACTATTCTTCATTTTCTTGCACTGCTAATTATTTTTCATTCCCTCTTTGCAAAATTTTCTATTAGAACTATTTCGTTGATCTCTATCTTCTTTGTTAGAGTGAGGGTTGCAAATGAGTTGGGAGCTGGAAATGGAAGAGGAGCCAAATTTGCTACCATTGTAGCATTGTCACAATCTATACTAATTGGATTTGTTTTCTGCATTCTAATAATGGTTTTGCACAATGAAATTGCTCTAATATTCACAACCAGCGAAGTTGTTCTGGAAGTTGTAAACAAGCTCTCAGTGCTCTTGGCCTCTGCAGTTCTTCTCAATAGTGTTCAACCCGTTCTTTCAGGTGATACATGATTAACGTTTCACCTTGATCTTATATTCTCCTTTACTTAAAAGAAAAATCAATGAACTAATAATGGCTAATCATGAAGACAAATTATCCGTCGCAATTGAATGTTCATACTTGCATTTTGAGATTTCAAAATTGAATAGTTTATTTTTTAAAATAAACATAATTTTTATTTAAAATTATGCTAATAATGTTTTTAATTTAAAAAATTTACATGTGATTAATTAATGCTTTTACCGTTAACCAAAGTAAAATGAGCATAATGCGGTAACTTAAGGTCGTCAATGTGGATGGAGTGCTTAGCCTAAGTCAAGTGTCTATTGTACACCAGATTTAGTTTTGCACAATTCCTTATTTTATTGCATAAAGATTTGCACAAAGAATATGCCAACATTAGCAATTACCTAAAGTGACCCTAACAATATCCTCGACATATTTCTTTTTAACAACTTTTCTCGGTCTTCAACCCTTTCTTGGATAATATTGAACTTAAAAACCAATTATATTTCTTCAACTTGCATAGGAGTGGCCATTGGATCAGGATGGCAAAAATATGTGGCTTACATAAATTTGGGTTGCTACTATTTGCTTGGAATTCCCATTGGAGTATTAGCAGGATATGTTTTCAACAAAGGAGTAATGGTAAGTTTCCAATTGATAGTTTCAATATAAAATGCCAATCTTTTTTTTAAAGAAATTTGATATGTTAATATACAATATCCAGGGAATTTGGGGTGGAATGATTTTTGGTGGAACTGCCATTCAAACTATTATATTGACCATCATTACCATTCGTTGTGATTGGGACACAGAGGTATAGTAGAAAAATCATTGTCAAGAATCTGACTTTTTCTTCTTGGATTTTTTCTGATATTCATGGATTTCATTTCAATGTTGGAATTCAGGCAATGAAGGCAAAAGCACGTGTAGAGAAATGGGCAGATATAGGCAAATAAGCCCGTGAGTACTCATAGTCCCTCTCCAAAGTACTCTATGAACAGATAGACAGGCCCGTCTTAAATTTACAGATTTGTCGGCTCATATGAACAGACAGGCCCGTAACTGTATATTTGCTTATAAAGTTATAAAGCATAGAATTTTTCTTATCCAATTCTAAAAATTATATGGAATATCTTATTACCTTTTGTTTAGGGTAAAAGTATTACTCACATATTATGACAAAGAAAAGCATTTTCATCAACTCAGTTCTATTATAGGAATATAAGAATAATTCCTTCCAATGCTCCAAACAGTCGAAAAAATTTTAGACCAATAAGTCTTGTTGGAAGTCTCTACGAAGTGGTTGCTAAAGTTCTTGCTATTAGATTGAATAGTGTGGTCGATTTAGTTGGGCAGAATCAATTTGATTTTGACAGAAACGTTGAGTAGTAAAACAGTCAGTTATAATTGTGACTTAACCTGAAAACAAATTAACAAAAGTAAATAAGACAAACACGTTTATTAGTGCAATTCGACAATTCTCTTGTTTATATTTGCGGGGCCCTCACCCAACTTTTCCCTATGACTACTCCTTATAAACTAATCACTCATTTACTATAGTTTCTTACTATAGAATATTCTGATATCACAACTTCGATTTCAAACAATTCAACAACTTACTTAATCCAACAATTTGATTAAGTAGTTAATATGAAATTGCCTTCAACAACAAAAGGACTTATTAAATACAATGAATTAACTTCTTCATTTTCGAGTATAACCAATTAGCTCTTATGAAAATGGAATAAACTCGAACTAATTGCTTAGCAATTTCTCAGCATCGTGTGATTGATCATTGCTTCACAAACTTTGAACTGAATTTCACAATAATCACATTCACTCGGATTCTCTTAGATTCATTCGATTAACTCTTATTCTGCACAAAGTCCTCTTGATATAGAATTGAAAGTTTTTTCAAAGAGTCCATATCCTTGTATGAATTAATGAAGGATATCTTCAAATATCCTCTATCTTCCTTATTCATGTAAACTTCCTAATTTTTAGCTAATAAATATTTATGTCCACAGATAGCTCATACAAAGATATATCATATATTTTTATCTTCAAAATAAATTGCCATAAATCTATAAAATCATATTTAGAAATGAAAAACCTAAGAGGGGGGTGAATTAGGTTTTAAAATAATTTTTCATAATTTAAAATAAACAGGCTTTCTAATATAACAAATATCAAACACTTGGTGCTCAAACAAAGTGTGAAATAAAGAGTTCAAGAAATAGTCAAATGACACAAAGATTTATAGTGGTTCGGTTTATCCAACAAAACCTAATCCACTACCTTGAGCTATCTACTCAAAGATTTTACAAAACCTTTCACTAATTTAGTAAGAGAGAATACAATAGAGGCTCACCCAATTCCCTTAGGGTTTTACAACACAAACCTCTTAACCAATCAAGGTTCACTCAACACTTTGAGTTTTACAATATAACCTTGTTTACACACCTATCTCTATTACAACAATTAATGAAAAAGATATTCTAAAAACAATCACAATTTTCTATGATTCAAGGCTCACTCTAACCCTTAGAGTTTTAAGCTCAATGCAACCTTGAACAAAGCAATCAAGATATGAAAATTAAGAGTTTGATATAGAAATCACCTTAATGTGAAGATATACCAATATAAAGCATAAATATCTCTTTGAGTAATATTTTCTTCTAAGTTGTTCAAGAACCCCAATAATTTAGTATGAATCCCACTTTGATGAATTTCACAATATGAATGTTATGATTTAGTTTTAAAATAATCTCCAGAGGTTCTATGAAGTGTTGGAATCAGATTTTTGCTCAAAAAGTCGTGTTAATGAGTTTTTTAAACAATTGGGTATTTATAAGTATGCACCAACGGTCATAAAAATGGCTGTTTGAATCCCACTCAGGAGAAGTGCGGTCGACCGCATATCAGAAGGGTCATCCGCACCCTCATCCGCAAATGTTCCAGAGATCTCTGGACATTCAGCGGACGATACACTGAGGGGTCCGGTCGACCGCACCATCATCTGCAAGTGTTCCAGAGAGCTCTGGATATTCAGCGGACAATACTCTGAGAGGTCTGGTCGACCGCATGATCTCTGGTCGACCACACTTCAGTTAGGTCGACCGCACATGTATTGAAACTGTGCAAAACAAGATTCCAAACAACTCCAAGAGTTTGTGGAATACATTTTATGAAATTTAAAGTATGTGAATGCAATTTGAAAATCATTTCAAATACCCAACTCATGCTTTATCTAAATGAAATGCATTTTAAAAATTATTTCACTTTTATTGAGCAACCTATAGAACTTATTACTCATAGAGGTAGACCTAGAGATATCTAAAGATAAATAAAGAATTAAAGCTACACCTCTAAATCCTATCTAATCCAGAAACGCTTATCTTCAATACTTGACATAAAAAGCTATTTCCTGAAGATTTGAAATTCGATCTTGCATGGATTAGATATATGAATCCTAAAAGATCATCATTAATACAATAAAGCCATTAGTCATTATCAATGTTTGTCATTTAATCAAAATTAAGATATTAAAAGCTTTAGAGCTTTCAAACAGTTTTTTGATTTCCTTTATGAACAGTTACAGTATTTTGTCCTTGATTTGATTGATACTCCAATCCAGTTTTATTATATGGTGACCTCCCAAATGACATAACTTCATCCAATTTTTTTTTTCCAGTATTTAAACGGTTGATACAAGTTTCTACTTCTTTGAGTTGGAACTCATTGACTTTGTACTCCTAATTCTGTTGAACTAGCTCATTTTCCAGTGCATTCTTTTCCAGTTTTAACTTCTTATAGCTTTCTCTGAACAAAGTGTATTTCTTATTCAGTTCAACATGTTCCTTATCAAGCTTCTCATAAGCAAATTTCAACCCATCAATGTTAGCATCATCAATTTCATAATCAGTATCAGCTTCTGCTTCATCAGTGATACACAAGTTGTTAGTTTCAATACTTGTTTTGATAGTTTCCACTGTATCATCAATTACAACTGCAACATTGAAAGCAACAAAATTGCTAATGTCATCATCTTGCTGCTCATCATTATTGTTTTCATTCCCCTATCATCACTCCAAGAAGTATTCAAAGACTTCTCTTTTTGTTAGTTCATAAATTTATTTCCACAAAAAGCTTGAACATGCCCATAACTATGACATTCATGGCACTGAATTTTTGACAAATTTTTCTTCTTCTCTCCATGCTTATCATCCTTTGGGTAATTGCATTTATCTTCCCTGGGTTTTAATGGTTTATCTTCCTTCCGATTTGACTTGACTTTATCACCCTTCTTCGTTGAATTCCTTTTTTTTCAGAAATTTTGAGATGTTCTTGGTGATCATAGCAATCTTTTCATCATCATCCATATTTGATTCATCAAGTCCATTCATAGTTTAAGCAACTAATGCAATTCACTTTGATTCTTTATAACTATAAAATTGAGTCTTAAACTGCTGTAAAGAACCAACTAGATTATCCCACTTAAAAACATCAGTCATCTTGATTTCTTGCAAAACAACAATATTTGGAATAAACCTCTTGGGTAAAGATCTAAGCAATTTCTTGACAAGCTTAGATTCATCCCAACTTTATTCCAATCCACATGCTTGATTTGACATATCTCTAAGTTTGAGTGTGAATTCATCGATAGTTTCATCTTCAAATATTTAAAGACAACTTTTAACTATTGAAGTTTAGCATCACGAACAAACTCAGTGCCTTCATGTATAATCTCTAGTTTTGTCCATGCATTATTTGCAAGTTTACATCCTTGAATATGTCTGAATTGATCTTGATCAACAGCTCCAAATATGACATTCAATGCTTTGAAATTTCCCTGACACATACCATGCTCAAGTTCAATCCACTTATTTGGAGTTTTTTCTTTCGTTACAATGACTCCTGAAACAGTAGATTTAGTCTCCATTGGTTCTGTCCATCCACTCCCAACTGCTCTCTATGCATAATTGTCCTGCGCACTGATGCAAGCATACATACGAGATTTCCAGAAAGGATAATTTGTACTTGTCAATATAGGTGGTTTGGATGAAGATGGTCATTGTGTATTCATGTTGAAAAATCAACGTCTGTTTCTTTCACGATCTCATCAATTGGCAGCAACTACAACGTCGATGACTCTTCTCTAATTCCACTTGACAGAAATGCTGAGTAATAAGACAGTTAGTTATAACTCGTTGGAAGTTATAAATATGACTCAATCTGAAAACAAATCAACAAAAGTAAATAACACAAGAACGTTTGTTAACGCAGTACGAAAATTCTATTATCTACGTTTACGAGGCCGTCACCTATATTAGTTTGCTTCTTCAAAGTATAAGGGATTCAATACAACTTTTCCCTACGACTACTCTTTACAAACTAATCACTCATTCACTATAGCTCATCACTATAGTATATACTGATATCACAACCTCAATTTCAAACAATTCAACAATCTACTTAATCCGACAACTTGATTAAGTAGTCAACTAGAAAATGCCCTTCAACAACAAAAGAGACTTATTAAATACAATGAATAAACTTCTTAATGTTCGAGTATCACCAAAAAACTCTCATGAAAATTGAATAAACTCGAACTAATTGCTCAGGAATTTCTCAGCATTGTGTGATTGATCATTACTTCACAAAATTTGCACCAATGTCACAATAATCACATTCACTCGGATTCTCTTAGATGCATTATGTTTACTCTGGTTTTGCACGAAGTCCTCTTGATATAGAATTGGAAGTCTCTTCAAAGAGTTCATATTCTTGTAGAAATCAATCAAGGATATCTTTCAATATCTTTTATTTTTAGCCAATAAAGATTTATTTACAAAAATAGATCATACAAAGATATAACATATCTTTTTATTTTCAAAATAAATTGCCATCAATCTACAAAATCAGATTTAGAAAAAATCTTATATTTTTCGTAATAGCTTTTATGAAATGAAGACAAATTACAGATTGTATCTTATTAGCAAATGAAGCCATTGATGTGATAAAAAAAAAAAAAATCTAAGAAGCCACATTTGATGTTCAAGATTGATTTTGACAAGGCCTATGACACTGTGGATTGGAATTTCTTGTGGTATGTTATGAAACTTATGTGTTTTGGTAAAAATTGGATCAAGTGTATAAATGTTGCGTAACTACAACTTCGATGTCAGTGTTCGTTAATGGAGTCCTTTCTAAGGATTTTGCTACGAGCAGAGGTCTTAAACAAGGGTGTCCTTTGTCACCTTTGTTGTTTTGTTTAGTTGGTTAGGTTCTCAAATCTTGCCAGTACAAAGCTATAATAGTAGGATGCTTTAATATAATATAGATCAGTAAGAATGGTTTTCTCATTTCACACATTTAATATGCGGATGATACAATCATTTTTGTGATATGGAGAAAGAGCAAATTCTTAATGTCAAGTGAATTGTTACATGGTTAAATATCAATTTTAATAAAAATCAGCTATTTGGAGTGGAGCTACAAGAGTCTCAAACTTCTATATGGGCGAATATGATTAAATACAGAGTGGGTTTATTTCCCACTGTGTATTTGGGCTTACAGTTGGGTGCTAAGAAACGGTTCTATTGATTCTAAAATAACCTTGTGCCACCCAAAGTTGTGTTTTTGGCTTGGCAATTTTTATGGTGCAGATTAACAGTCAAAGGGTACTTGGCTTCAAAAACTATCATCCATTATAATGATATAATGTGTGTCTTGTGTAGGAATGCAATTGAAATAGTAGAACATTTGTTCTTCACTCGTTTATTTATTTGGAATATATGGTCACTTTGCTGCAGGTTGTGGGGTGTCCAATAGGTGATGCCAACTATTCCAACTGATTTCCTTATGGCTTAGGATCATTTTCTGGTTTTTCAAAATAAAAGGATGTAGTGTAGATAACTATTATTTTCTGTCATTTGGTCTCTGTGGCTCTTTAGAAATGAAGTACCAGACTTCAATTCTCTCTGGCATATAGTGAAAGTACGGTTGGTCAATTGGACTTGTGCTAAGTGGCCTCATCAATATTACTCTTTCATGCTGTGGTAATTGGATGGGATATACTTGTGTTCTTTTTTCCCACAGTGTTCGGTTACATTGGAATTGGATGATTGGTTGTGTGTACCATCCTTGTTGGCTTGTCTCTTTGGCTATCATTCATGGGTGATTCTTTGGGTTTTTGTACTAATGTTGTAATGCTGTAATGCTTCCTTTTTTTTTTTAAAGTTGCAGGTGCATTTTATTTTATCATGCAAGTTGCAGGTGCATTTTGTTTTACTTGAAACTATCGTCTTCCACTATCTTTTGATATTTTTCACAGTGCAAAAATAATTTACAGGAATAAAAAATGATAAATATGAAGAGTCAAATTCCAAGACTATTCAAAACAATTAGGCAGCCAACCACTTGAAGAAATTATTATCAAATGCAACAAGAAATCTGTTGCCGTTCTTTGAAGTTTCTGCCATTGTTTGCCGAAATATTTCATAAAAAATTTCGATCATTCACACTCCCTCAATTGGCTAGAAATTGAGGTCATTTTCTCAATTGTAAATTATCCCATTGAGAGTGGTGATTGTGGAGAATCAGTCCAAGAAGAGATTGAAATTTTTTTTTTCTTCTCGTCAGTTTTTGTTTTCTTTCACTGTGAATTCATTTTAATAAAATTACTTTTATTTTTTCTTTCAAAGTATTTTCAGAAACAAATAGGTGTTCAAACTGAATAAAGATGACAATGGAAATGTGGTGAAACACAAAGTTCGATTGGTAGTTAAATGATTCTAACAAAAGAAATGAATCGACTTTGATGAGATTTTTTCACTAGTAGTCAATATGACTTCGATCAGATTTATTCTTGGTTTGGTACTAGCAAGAATTTAGAGTTTGAACAAATGGATGCGAAAACAACATTTCTTCATGGAAATTTGAAAGAAGAAATTTATGTGGAACAGCCAGAGGGATTTGAGGTTTTTGGTCATAACCTTGTTTGCAAGTTAAAGAAAAACTTGTACGGTCTGAAACAAGCTCCAAGGAATAAGAAGTTTGATTTGTACATGAAGAGTCAAGGCTATAAAAAAACTTTTGCAGATAAGTATGTTTATATTCAAAAGTTTTTAAACGGGAATTTCGCTGCTCTTCTACTATAGATAGACAACATTCTAATCGTGAAAAAAGATGTAACGAAGATTAGTCAATTGAAGAAGGAATTATCTAAGTCTTTTGATATGAAAGACTTAGGACTGATTCAACAGATTTTAGGAATGCATATAGTTTGAGATAGGAAGAACCAGTAGCTATGGCTATCTCATGAGAAGTATATTGAATGGGTGCTCAAGAGGTTTAATATGAAAAATGTCAAACCAATCAGCATTCCACTCGCCAACCTTTTTAAGCTGAGCAAGAAGACATGCCCCTCATCTAAGAAAGAGATTAGGGAAATGCCATCAATACCATACTCATCAACAATTGGAAGTCTGATGTATGCAATGGTATGTACAATGTCAGATATTGCTTATGCTATGAGTACAGTAAGTTATTTTCTCTCTAATCCAGGAAATGAGTATTGGAAGGCAGTCAAATGGATTCTTAGGTACTTAAATGGTACATCAAAATTATGCCTTTGCTACGGGGGAGCTTATCCAATCTTGGAAGGCTATACAGATGCAAATATGGCAAGAGATCTTTATAGTAGAAAATATACTTTAGGATTTCTCTACACTTTTACAGGGGGAGCTGTTTCATGGTAGTCAAAACTACAGAAGTGTGTCGCTTTATCCACAACAGAAGCAGAATATATTGTTGTCACTGAAGTTGGAAAAAAAATGTTGTGGCTAAAATGCTATCTCCAAGAATTTGGAATCAAACAAAAGGAGTACAAGATACATTGTGATAGTCAGAGTACTCTAGATTTGAGCAAGAACTCCATGTACCATTCTCGTACAAAGCACATTGATATTCGTTATCATTGGATACGTGAAATAATGGATCAACATCTGTTGATACTAGTGAAGATTCATATAAATGAGAAATCAGCATATATGCTAACAAAGGTGGTCACACAAGAAAAACAAGATTTGTGTAGAGACATGGTTGAAATGCTTGTTCCGGATATACTTGGAGGGGGAGAATTGAAGAGTTAAATTTCAGGACTATTCAAAACAATTATGCAGTCAACGACTTGAAGAAATTGTTGACAATTACAACAAGAAAGCTGCCGTCATTTTTTGAAGTTTTCTGTTGTTGCTTGTTGAAAAATTTCTTTAAAATTTTCAATCGTTCACACTTCCTCAATTGACTATAAATTGAGGTTCTCTTATGAGTTGTAAATTATACATTGAGAGATGATTGTAAAGAATCAATTCAATAAAAGATTGAGAGAGTTTGAAAGTGTTTTTCTTCCGTAAGTTTTTGTTTTCTTTCGCTATGAATTCATTTTAATAGAATTATTTATTTTCTCTCAAAGTATTTTCAGAAACACTACAATAATCCTATGAATTACAACAAAATAGAGATTATGAGTATTTTGGAAAATAGTTAAATGTATATTTTTGACGAATTTCCATATATTCTTTTGGTAATTTTATAGCTCCGTATGGCAAGTGCCTTGGAAACACAATGTGGGCAAGCATTTGGGGCCAAGAAATATTACATGTTGGGTGTATTTCTACCACCATCTTTGATCGTTCTCTTCATTTGCTGTCTTTTAACAACGCCCATTTATATATTTGCAACTCCGATTCTAAAACTACTCTGACAACCCGATGATATTGCCGAGCTTTCCGGGTTTCTTGGAAGATGTTTTATCCCATTTCACTTTGGCTGTGCATTCCAGTTTCCCTTGCAGAGGTTCTTACAGTGTCAGCTGAAGAACAAAGTGATTGGTTGGGTGTATTTGGAAGATTTCATGTTACATGTATTCTTGAGCTGGTTGGTTGTGGTGAAGCTTGATCTTGGATTGGTTGGTGCCGTTGTTACCTTGAATTTTACTTGGTGGCTTTCAGTTATTGGATTATTTTCTTACTGTATCTTTGGCGGTGGCCCTAATACATGGGTTGTTTTTTCCTATGAAGCCTTCTCTGGTCTTTGGGAGTTTGTCAAACTATCAACTTCTTCCGGGGTCATGCTCTGGTGATTTCTTTTTCTCTCTCTCCCTCCCTCCCTAATAAACCAAACATGTGTGTTTTCTGGGATTGTACGATTATTTCTCTTTCTTTTTCTGTCTCCCTCCCTAATTTACCCAACATTTACCCAATATGTAATGCCATCCTTTTTCAATTACTGGGCTACTCGTACTTCATCACTTTTCCTTTTTCTTTTAAGTGAAAGGATAATTATTTATCATATATTTGTTTTACAAAAATTGAATTTTTGTTATATTTTTCTTTTAAAAGGAAATTTATTGAGAAAACCAGATTGACAAAAACAAGTATATTTTTGTTATAAATGGGTAGCAGCTTTTCCTTCTTTTTTTTTTTCTTCTTTTAAGTACAAGGGATTTGGGGCTGTGATCAAACTGAGGATTTTCTTCTTTAGTTTTCGTGTTTGGTGCGCACCTTCAGCATCTTCTTGTTTTTTTTTTTTTTTTTTTGAGTTTGTGTACTTTGGTTGTTTGGTACTAGTTGGATCAGTCCACGCGATGCCCCGATCCGTTCAATACCAAATATAATACTTTATTAATTTAAAATTGATAAATTTATTTTTATATTTCACACAAATTTAAAAAATATTATTAAATATATATATTTTTCATAAAGTATTTCTAAAGTAATCTATCATTTATAATTTTCAAATGAATTTAATAATTTATTTAGATATAAAATTCTCATTTCGAATAGGAATATTACGATAGGATTACATATTATAGCATTTTTTAAAAAATGCTCTTATTTATAAATATATATTGTTTTTGATTTTTTTAAAGATGGTCTATTAAAATATTATTGTAGGATCTTTTTTAAAATATGAATTATATATAAAATATATATTTTTTAAATATGGACTATCAAAACATTACTCTAGCTTTTTTTCATATATATAAAATGAACTATGATATATGTAAATATATTGTTTTTGATTTCTTTTTTAAGATGGACTACGAAAACATTACTGCAGCAGTTTATTTTCATTAATTTTTTCAAAATTATTTATTATGGCTTAAACATTAGATAGTTTTATTTTGTTTTAAAAGAGAGAGAACGAGAGACTTTGAATTAATTTTTTTTAAAAAGGAAACAATTACTGTAGCAATGCTACTATAGCAATTCTTTTACTTTGGTAATTTTTTAAGTTAGTTATTTTACTTTTATAAAAATGAATTGAAATAAATTTTAAAATTTTTTACAAAGTTTTTTTAAATAATTACCTTAATTCAAATTTTGGGACAAGTACAAACATCCTAACTCTTTTTAAAATTAATTGTAAAATATCATTTAATTGAATTATACCTCCATTAATATGATTCAACAAATTCACTTGTCTATAAACTAATTAATTGTAAAATATCATTTAATTGAATTATACCTTCATTAATATGATTCAACAAATTCACTTGTCTATAAACTAATCAAAGGGAGAAACAAGTTAGTTTGTGAGAAATATAATGCGAATCACGTTCTCTCCGTCCTTTTTAATAATATATTTCAAATAATTTTACACAAAAAATTCATTTTACTTTTTATTATATCATTATTTATTGTATTTAGAATAAAAACTTATTTATAGACAAAATAATTATAAAAGTAACGAAACATTTTATATTTATAAACAATTGAATTTATTTGTTGTATATTATAAAAATGGGCGGCTACCGATAGAAGTAATTAATTGCCAGTTAGATGAATATACCAAAAAGGAAAAAAAAAAGTGGTGTGCTAAAAATTCTTTTTTTTTTGTCAAAAGAATAACTTTTAGTTAAAAATTCTTTTTTCTTTTTCTTTTATAAAACAAAAAAGAAAAATTGTTACTTGCATCTCACTTATATTTTTTCAAAGGAAAAAAATCCTCTAATTTTCTTTGACTAAGTAGATAGGGCAAGTAAGGGTCTATCCCATAAAGATTTGTATCTATAATTTAAGTTTGTTAATAAAAATAAAATATTTTGGGGGGTTTTGGTTTGGTTTTAAAAACTAGTTTAACATATTTAAAAAAAAGAAATGAAAAGAATACAATAATAAAATCGTTAGCAAAGAACTAGTATCAAGTTATATTTTCTTGTGATTAATAATAGATAAAGACATTATTGAGTAATTAGTTTTAGAATCTTGATTAATTTAGACATATTTTTATCCTTATTAATTAAATTAATCTCGATCAACTCAAATAATTTCATATCTAACTTAATTAAACACTATTACTAAACTAGCGTGAATATGATGGTAAATTAAATTGCATTAAGTAGATAAGACATTACAAACATTAAATTGTATGTAACAATTAACTTCAATTATATATAATTTAAATTATATAATTTCATTACTAATTTAATTAAGTCAAAAGTTGCAACTCAATTAAACTAGAATATGCTACTTGAATAATTAATATAAGATCAATAATTCTAATTATATAACCATGTTTATCAACTAGGTTGTCAATCCAATTAATTCATACAATTATAAACAATATTTATACAAATATTCAATTATATACATATATGTAAATATATATATATATATTTCTATAAATAAAATATGATTATATTAACTAAACTAATTAGGGGGTTCAACTTGTCATTTAAAGAAATTAATCTACAAATATGGGGGCCCGACTTGCCATAAAAAGAAATTAAACTAGCTAAGTGATTCACGCAATCATTTGTGGTATAAAAATTGCATAAAGTAAAATAGATTGGTTTTACCTACCATATACGAAAAAATAAAAACTAGGTGGAGAAATCGATAATCAGTCCAGTTAATTAAATTTAGACAGAAATTAAGTACATAGAAAATGATTTTATAATTTCATTATTAATAATTTAATACATGTCCTTACTAACAAAAGTTAACTACTCACAACAAATATTTAATATATATAATATATAAAAATTGAAAAGAAAACTTGAAAGAAAAACTCTCTTGGAATATTGAATTTATTCGAACAAAATTTCCTTGTTCATTCCAAAAAGACTTCAAAACTATTCTAAAAACTATATTTCTATAAAGCTAATATTTAGAGAAAGAAAGTGCAAAAAAAATGAAGAAAATTGGACCTAAATTGGTTGTTAAGATGAGAAATAAAACTAAGGTATTTATAGGGAAAATTCTAGGGGAAAAATACTCATTTTACAAAAAATAGTAGATAAATGTTGATGGTTCACCGGCGAACACTGTAGCGTGATTGACTATTCAACGTCAGCAGCACTATTCATGACGCCAACATTGGCATCGTCATTGATAGTCCTATTCATCAGAATTACTCTTCATCGTCATTTTTTAAAAAAATTATCTTCTTTTACATTTTTTTTCTCTTCTTTTTACCTCCAAAATGAATATAGATAAACTAAAAAACTTACAAACATAGAAATAAGTGGGAAATGTGAAAATATCTATAAAATAACATAATTAATTGAATGTTAATCAAAATATCTTTATAAAATAACATAAAAATTAGTTAATTAATAAACATATCAAAGCATTAATTTAGTGGAAGTTTGATGGAGAAATTTGGTAAGATTGTTTTTTTTAATAAAAATGATAGATAAATGATTAAATGAAAGTGCATATAATAGTATAAAAAAATATTAATGAAAATTAAGAAAAATGTATAAAAGAATTTTAAGTTTGTATTCATAATGAAAAAATTACTCTAAAAAAAAATGATCAAAAGTTATATTTAGTGAAAGTGTGATGACTTTTATTGCTACTCACTAAAGTTATGGACAATTAATTGGTGACAAACAGTAAGTATGGTGACTTTTTTCAAGTAAGATGACTTTTTTTGTCACAAAAAGTATGGTGACTAAAGTTGAGATGATTTGAAAGTAATGTGACATTTATTGTCATTCACTCTTAAATTTATAATAAAATAGTTTAGTGAATTATTTAGATAAAAATTATGGTTAAACTAATTCCAACAATCTTTTTAAATATTTTTAAAAGTAGGAAATTCCAACATGGTTTTTAAAAAAATAATGTTATAAATAATGGCAATAATAATTGGTGGAGACAAAGGTATATCCCAAAATTTTTTAAAATGACAACGATAGTGTAGTTATTCATAAAAAAAGAAGATTATAAATGCTCTCTTCGACTATTCATATTTTGTATAATCACATAATTATTAATACTATCAAATACATTTTTTTCAATATACATAGACTAATTAATTAAGCAATCATTCATCACTCATTGTATTTCACAAATCATTATAAACTTCATTGTGGAAACTACTCTCTGGGGATTCCATATTTTATATAAAAAACTATAAATAAAATTAAAATAAATCTCTTTAATTTTTAATAAAGTAAATGCCATGAACCCCACTTCCCTTTAATACATCTGCCTTTGGGGGGACATATCGACTCTAGCATGCCTTTGTTTTTTATTTTATTTGAAAAAGCAAAAGCAACAAGTCATCTTTAATCAGTTGCTACAGGTAACAAAAGTCAACACGAACCACTGCAGAAACGAGGAAAAAATTATCTATCTCTCTATCTCTGTCCCTCCAATCGGAGAAACGATGCTAAGCAAACCTATTTACACATGCAGGGAAAATGGAACTATAAAATATCTCCTATTAGACCCACTTAAAAAATTATAGTAAAAGAATATTCCTTTTGGAAAAAGGGTAAACGAATTTTGAATTCAACTATTAGCCCAAATACAGTTCAACAAATTATCTATTCCATATTTTGATTAGTGATTTCTGCATTTGGCCAATGATTTTCGATAAAGTATTATAAATCCGCTTGACTCTCATATTCTATAGGTCCGTACTTTCATCTAGCAATTAGAGAAGACATACACATGTACTCAAAGAAATATGGTAAATATGATAAAATTGTTAAAGAATTAAATTAAATTCATATAAATATTAATTTCATCAATCAAAACAAGTAAAATTAAATATTCCCTCCACTTTTAGAATAGATAAAAATTTAACAAAAATAAAGGCTTTTATCCATAGACTGAACTTTGGGTATGAGGAGCACAGTATAATGTGTCTACCCAAGTTTTTTTTTTACTTTCTTTTCTTCTTTTTCTTTTTTCTTTTATTCACAACAGCGAGGCGTAGAGTCGAATAATGTAGCTGCCCCCAAAATAAATGTACATTTTTCCGACTCATGATGAGGGCCTTCATTTCCAGCAACAATGTCGCGAGAAAATACACTAGAGGAAGCAAAAGTACCATTCCTAGTGCATTCAAGTTCGGCTACTCAGATTCAAGACTTGGAAGAATGTGAAGATCAAATTAGCCTTTCTTTTAAGGCTTGGATTGAATCCAAAAAGCTATGGCAAATTGTTGGTCCAGCCATCTTAACCCGTATAGCTCAATTCTCCATGTTCGTCGTTACCCAGGCCTTCGTTGGCCATATTGGTGATCTTGAGCTTGCTGCTATGTCCATTGCTATTACTTTACTTCTCGGCTTCCACTTTGGACTCCTGGTACCTACACAAAAATCCCTTTATAAATTTTATAGTTTCATTTTTTTTTTCTTCATGTTCATGATATATATTCTTTTGGTAATTTTATAGCTAGGTATGTCAAGTGCCTTGGAAACACTATGTGGGCAAGCATTTGGGGCCAAGAATTATTACATGTTGGGTGTATATCTACAACGATCTTTGATCGTTCTCTTCATCTCTTGTGCTTTAACAACGCCCATTTATATATTTGCAACTCCGATTCTTAAACTACTCGGACAACCCGATGATATTGCTGAGCTTTCCGGGTTTCTTGGAAGATGTTTTATCCCAATTCATTTTGGCTGTGCATTCCAGTTTCCCTTGCAGAGGTTCTTGCAGTGTCAGCTGAAGAACAAGGTGATTGCTTGGGTGTATTTCGGAGATTTCATTTTACATGTATTCTTGAGCTGGTTGGTTGTGGTTAAGCTCGATCTTGGATTGGTTGGAGCCGTTGTTACCTTGAATTTTACTTGGTGGCTATCAGTGATTGGATTATTTGCTTACTGTATCTTTGGTGGTTGCCCTAGTACATGGGCTGGCTTTTCCTTAGAAGCCTTCTCGGGTCTTTGGGAATTTGTCAAACTATCAATTTCTTCCGGGGTCATGCTCTGGTGATTTTCTCTTCTCTAATTTTTCCCTCCCTAATTTTCCCAACATGTGTTTTCTGTGGTTGTACAATTATTTCCCTGCAATAATTTTAAGCACAAATATTGCAAAAGGGTGCGTGATGATATACAAGTATAAACGACACGTTTTGATAAATATATGTCAACACTAATCGGTTATAAACGACTTTTGGATGTCATAGCTTTGATCTTTTTGGATGTTGGTTTTCCTTCCTATAGCAGTTTCTTTTTGTCTTGGCGTCTAGTCAGTTTGGATTTGTTTTGGCTTAGTTTTTAAAACAATTCTGTTCCTTTTTACAAATGAGTTGACTCAAATTTTATATTAGTAAAAAGAAACAAAATGGATAAAAAAAAGTATATAAGAGATTAAAATGACTAAAAAAAATATGAAGGACCAAGTTGACTAAACGCACAAAAAGAAATGGAGCAAAATGTCTAATCTACCTACTCAAAAGAAACCAATATCTTTAATTCATCTCACTCATCTATATCAATAACGAGTTTGTGACCATGAAAGTATGTATTTTCTGGTCTATTTTCTTGTACATGAGTGGAAGGCAGTAGAATTCTCTTAGTACGTAGCACTAAATGGACCAGCCTTGATTTATCTTCTAATGTTACAGTTTGGAGAATTGGTACTACAGAATATTGATGGTGATGACCGGAAACCTAAAGAATGCAACAATTGAGGTAGATGCATTATCTGTATGGTAAGAAAACTGTAATTTCTATCTTTATAAAAAATAATTCATAATTATGCTAAACCAGATTAACTAAACTTAATTATGATCTCTTGGCTGCAGCATGAATATCAATAGTTGGGAAATGATGATTCCTCTGGCTTTCTTTGCTGGGACTGGGTACGTGATGTTTTGTCACAGTTGATCAATTGACATCATTTCTATACATGTTTTCTTGTTAATAATTATGACTTATGGAATGAAAAGAACATGGTGGAACCATTCTCTAGTACATAAATTCTGAGTACAATTAAATGCAATAGTCGTATATATAGTTTTGACATTAATGATTTTTCTCTGCTATGACAAAAAATGTTGTTCTAGAGTAAGGGTAGCAAATGAACTGGGCGCACGTAACGGGAAAGCCGCGAAATTTGCAAGCATTAATTCAGTGACACAATCAATGGCGATTGGCCTCTTCTTCTGGGTGTTAATAATGATTTTCCACAATAAGATTGCTCTAATCTGGACTACAAGTGAACCTGTTCTAAACGAAGTACACAATCTCTCAATTCTCTTGGCTTTCACCGTCCTCCTCAATAGTGTCCAACCCGTCCTCTCTGGTAAATAATTTAATTTTTGCAAACTATTATAACCCGTTCTAAAAGAATTTATTAAATTTCATTAATTGACTTAATTTTTGTCATTTGTGTTTTTTATTTTCATAGGTGTTGCCGTTGGTTCTGGATGGCAATCATATGTGGCTTTTATTAACGTGGGATGTTACTATCTACTTGGCCTCCCGCTTGGTATTATAATGGGATTGGTTTTCAACTATGGGGTAATGGTATGTATCACTTGTTCATTTTAGTTTACACTGTATTCATATATAATATCGAATACTAATAATCAGTTTTGTAATAATGAAATTTAGGGCATTTGGGCTGGGATGATTTTTGGAGGCACTGCAATTCAAACTTTGATATTGATCATAATCACAATTAGGTGTGATTGGGAAAAAGAGGTATTAATTTAGAATCTTTTGCTTTTTCAAGTTTTCTGTAACTTCATCCCATCTCTTTGCTCCTAATTAATAATGTCAAAATGCAGGCAGAGAAGGCAAGCATGCATGCAGAGAGAGGTCATCGTGAAGAATTGAATTCACCAACCTAGAACATTTTTCTTTTTATTACATTAAAAATCTGGGCTAGAGATGGTCAAGCATGTAATAACCTCCTCACTTCATTTTGAGACTCATTTATTCTGTTTGTGAACATGTCAAACTAGCTGAACAACTAGAACTTGATTTTCAAATAATTATTAGCAATTATATGTATTTTCCCATTTGCTTATTTTTATTTTAAGCCTCTACTATGTGCCAATAATTCCACAGGATATTTTATATATATATATGCAATTAGTACATTGATGTATCTTACCATATGATGCCGGGCTTTTCTTCCTCTTTCCAGCCTTGATTGGAGGTCCCTCTTTTATTTAAACTTATTCATGGGAAAATAGAAGTTCTTCTCATCCATTTTCAATAGCAAGGGCTACATGTACTTCATCATTCATAGTCAAATCGGCTTCAAACTTTAAAAGGTATCCAGTTTATTTCTTAATGGATAACAATATACTTTGCTTCAAACTATCTTATATTTTTATTATATAGTTGTCCTTTTATTATATTTTTATAGTTGTTTTCTTAAACGACAACTATATACATTTCTTTTTTCTCTTAAGTAAAAGAAATTTGAATTTATCTTTTTCTCTAAATTCTTTTGTTTTGGTAATTTTTTTCTCTAAAATTAGTTATTTTAATGTTATAACAATGAAATTGTTTTGAAATAATGACCTTAAATCAAGTTATGGAGCAAGTGCAACCGTCAAACTCTTTCTAAATTAACTGTAAAGCGTAATTTAATTGCACCTTTATTAATTGGATTTAATGAATTTAGTTGTATATAAACTAATCAAACGAAGAAACAAGTTATTTTGTAAGAAATATATTACCAATCAAGTAGCAAAAGCGATGCATAACAACATAATAATATAGTAATTGGTTCTTGGATGAAAATACAAAAAACAAAAAAAAAAGGTGCTGTGCTAATTTTTTCCCCTTTTCTTTTGTCTAAGAGAGTAACTTTTAACATAAGCATGGCGCACGGTGTTTCCGCTACCTGTGCCAAAGCTAGTAGCCAGGGTGTCCTCTGCCAGTGCCAAACCTGGCGGGCAGGGTGTCCGCTGCTAATGCCGGAGATCGCAGCCCAGATGCCATTGACAATTGCGAATGTCCGCGGACAGAGCTTCAAGTGCTTTTATAAAAAAGAAAATTATAGGAATAACTAGCATTACTCATGTACTATGCACTGAAATTACTTTTTTATCCAGACAAATATTAAAAAAATATAAGATTTTATGAGTTTAACGGCCAAAGTTTCAAACATGTAGAATCATCCGGCTAATTTTTCTATCTTTAATTTAGTTTGCACCGGTTCATTAGATAAGATAGTACTTTTTACAAAGTTTGAAAAATATAAATTATAAAAAAGATAATTATATACCTATTTTTTAATAGTCTCTCTAAAACAAACAAAAAAAAGAAAGATATTTTGATTTTAAAGTAGGAATTTTAAAAGCTAATAACTATTTGCTTTGCTTTGCAAAATAACCACACGAACATTTCTTTTCCTTACTCAATGCTTAATCCATCTAACCTTCCAACAATACATTAAGTCCTGAGGCTAACCTTCCAACAATACATTAAGTCCTGAGGCTACTTGGCATCATGGAAAAAAAAAGACTTTCATCTTGCCTTGCATAATATACAATAAATTTACATATATTTCTCAAAAATTCTTTAATTTGAATGCTAAATTTACATATATAATTTAATACTCTTCTATCAATGTGGTAGATGTTGTAGTGGAACATTATGCTTCCCCATCTCAAAAGAAAGCTTGACTATAAGACCCAAATCCCCCCATTCTTGATCATGGTAGCAAGAATAGAGTCATCAACCTCATCATTCTCAATTGTAGTCCTTACTCTCAATTACAATCCTTATTTTTATTTTAGCATTCATGATTCTTTTTATGTACCCTGCAAAAACTAAATAAAAAATCAAATTAAGCCTAGTAACCGAATAAAAGCATTTCATTTATACCAATTAATTGTGTCAACTCATTGAAATATTAGACAATTAACTTGAGGTGTTTCAATTTAAATAAAAAAACACAATAAGCATTTCATTTATACCCTCTTTTTAGGGGGTCAAAATAAAAAAAATAAAATAATTTTTCCAAATGTCACTAAACAATTATAAAGATATCATGGAAACTTAGTACACAATACACTCAAAACTCCTCCAAATCAACACCAAAAAGTTATGATTTTGAAATTCGAACAAAGATAAGTGTGAATATTTTTCTCTATTAAAAAAAGAAATTTTTTGACAGAGATCTAAAGTGAATTGGAAAATAACGTTAGAAAAGGAGCGAAATTTGGTGATGATTTCCATAGAGCCAATTATTGTGGAGTTTTATCTTTTAGAAAAAATGGAAATATTTTTTTTGTGATATGGATATAGATTAGTTAAAAAATAATTCAAAAGATATTAAATATAGTGGAAGATTTATTTTTCAAAAATATAATTTGAAAGATTAACTTGAATTAATTCAAAACATATTTTGAATGATTAACTTTTTGGGGGCAAAAATTGAAAGATTAACTTACTAAGATTTAATTATATTTGAATCAATCAATAGGTTCGTTTTGTAAGACAATAATCTATATTAAATTATATTTTTAAAATTTCTCAAAAATTTCTCATTTTGACATAATTATAGCATTTTTACGGAATATTTTTTTATTTTGATAGAATTATAGCATTTTAAAGAATATATTTTTATTATGGATATCTTATATAATTTAATTTTTATATTTTTATTTAATTTGTAAGATTAACTTAATAATTTAATTGACCAAAGTTGAAATATAATTTTTTAAATAAAATTGAATCACGCATATAAGAAATATCTAATTTTTAAAATAAGATTGAGTGTTTAAGATTTTTTAGATTTACTTGTCAAATTTAAGAATTAGAAGATGACAACTATATGGGGGGAAAATCTGCAAGATTTATTTTATGTTATTTTAAAAAAAAAAGATAAGTAAGTCTATACACTAATTATTGTATTTCAATTTGAATATCATATACAATTTTTTAAAATTATTTTTGAAATAAGTCATGACAACTTGATTTATTCTATATATATAAATATATGGATGTGGACATGTGTCACTTTGTAGTGAATTGTGGAATTACTTATATATATATATATATATATATATATATATATATTCAGTAGCACATGAGATATCTTTCAATAATTGTGCATGCAATGCAACTTTCAATCAATAAAATTTTTAATGATGGTACACTTAGTAATTTAAAACGTTACATTTATCAAAAAAAAAAAAAAGTCACACGGTCCACCCTGATATTTTATCAAAGAAAGAAATGATTATGGAGTATTATGAAGCATCATAACAATAACACAATTTCACAATTTTGTGGGGAGGTACATCCGTGGACCGTTCATGTCTCCCAGCAAAGAGAAATCGTGGGCGTCTAATTGAACGCTTCTTTATTCATTTTCACCTAACGAAATAATTAGGCATTTAAACGTGCAAAACGTGATGAAGAAAACCCTTTTCAAGTGTAAACAAAGAACTTTGCTTTCACCTCTTCGTGATATGATATCATGATGGTGACTACAATTGTAGAACTACAATGACTGGAGCAGTTAGCTTTCTCTTTCATTTTTTTTTTTTGACATTTTTGATGGACAAATCTTTGTCAACAAACAAATTCTTAAGTGAATATGCTTTTTCTTTTTCTTTTTTGGAAAGGCAGTAGCACGACAAAAGTCCAGAGAAAATACAAGACACTACAAGGACAGGTACAAAACCGAAAAAGGGCAGAATGCTACCCCAGCCAACAAAACAAACCAAAGGAAGCTCATCCCAAAAGATCAGGGAAAAGCAAACAGCTACAAGGAGCAGCCTTACCCCATGTTTCCCCATATAATTCTTGGCCTAATTCCCTTTAATTATTTAAACTCATCATTCTAATTGTAAAAGATTTGATCTTTGAATCAATTTTCTTTTTGCTCTCTCAAATTTCTCTCCTTCTCTCTTCCAAAGATTTTTTCGAAAAATCGCATCAAAAGAAGCAGCTAAGTTCTCTAAGCATCATGGGAAATTTTTTTATCTTGGACATGTTTAAATTATTGTGGCAACACAGTTGTTTTTTATTTGTCAGAAGGACACATTCTTATATTCTTCACTGTCTAAAATAGAATATTCACATTTATTTTTTTAGTATGTCTAAAATGGAATGGTCCTTTTAATATAACATAATGAAAAACCTAATATGGGTGAATTAGATTTTATCCGATTTTTCCTTAATCTAACTAAAACAAAAATTTTTAAGACAACTAATATCAAACACTTGATGCTCAAATAGTGTGTGAAATAATGTATTCAAGAACTAAGCAAAAATAAAGTAAAGAACACAACGATTTATAGTGATTTAGTTTATCCAACAAAACCTAATCCACTACCTTAAGCTATTTACTCAAGGATTTCACAAAACCTTTCACTAATTTAGCACAAGAGATTACAAAAAATTGTTCACCCAATTCACCTTAGGGTTTTACAATACAAACTTGTTACCCAACTAAGGTTTTACAATACAAACTTGTTACCCAAACTTGTTACAATTCACCTTAGGGTTTTACAATACAATATTGATTACACACTTATCTCTAATACAACTATTAATGAAATAGATACAATTAAGATAATCACAATTATCTATAATTCAAGGCTCACTTTAATCCTTAGAGTTTTATGCTCAATGCAACCTTAAATTAAATTTACAAGATAAGAATAAGAAAATTTTTATATAGATATCACCTTAATGTGAAGATATATCAATTTTGAAGCACAAACACCTCCTTAAGTAATATGTTCCTCTAGATTGCTCAAGAACACCAATGATTTTAGTAAATACCCTTTTTGGATGATTTTAACAATGTAAATATTATGAAAGGGTTTCAAAATATTTTCAAGATGTTCTATGTTGAGTATCAATCGGATTTTTGCTCGAAAAGTCGTCGTTATAAGTTTTTCAAACACTTGGGTAATTTATATGTATGCTCCAACAGTCATAAAAATAACTGTTTGAATCTCACTCAGAAGATGTGCGGTCAATTGCTTCTCAGGCTGATCGTCCGCACCATTTCAAAGCACATGCATTTGCTTAAAACATTATTCCACAACTCTAAGAGTTGATTGGAATGTTGTGTTGTATGGTTTGAATGCATGTGCGATCAACCACAGATCATGCGATCGACCGGAGTACTCAGTTCATCATTTGCAGAATGTTCAGAAAAGCGATAATATAAATACTCAATTCATGTTTTATCTTAGAGAAGTGCATTTTGAAAAAGGTTTTACTTTTATTGAGTAACCTATATAATTTATTACTCATAGAGGTAAACCTAGAGATCCTATCTAGTCCAAAAAACGTTTATCTTCAACTCTTGATTACCTACGATCTTTCTTGAAGACTTGAAACTTCGATCTTGCATGTATTTGACATTTGAATCCTAAAATACCAACACTTATACAATTAAAACATTAGTTCATATCAATGTTTGTCATTAATCAAAATTAAGACATTAAAAGCTTTAGGACTTTCACATATTAATTTCTATTAAATACCACAAATAATCTACTTAACTTAAAATGATTCATTCAAATAGATCTACTATTAATAAAAATATGAATAACATTTGTTTTGAAAGGCAATTGTTATTTGTTTAAAAGGAAATATATATTAATGAGATGAATTAACTATAAAAGTCAAAATTACATCAGGATAAAACTAGTACAAATGAGACAACAATCATGCTCATAATTTTAGCTCTAAATCAACTTCATCCGAGTTTCTATTTTACTTGTTTTTGTTAACTTTCCAGTTGATTAGAAGTATCTTAGGATCATATTTCAGGACAAAAGTTTCCAATCTAACAACTCATCTATTGAGGTTGATAAAATAAGAATTTTTCATTCAATAGGAGACAACAAACTATGCTTAACAACTAAATCAAGAAATAATTGTAAACCGTCAAATAAATTATCAATATTCAAAGATCCAATTGGTTAGTATGTAATTTGATGTTGGACCAAGAAATGATAGTGAATAGTTTTTCTAACATATCATAACCTCCCGATAAAGATATGAATGCATTAACATGTTTCATCATTATAGTTATTCGTTCATCTATAGAGTTTGTTTGTAACTCAAACTCAATTATGTTGACAATAGTTGTACCAAGTGCAGTTGGAATGAAATCTACTCTGAGAGCATAACTATTATGAGATGCTTGAGTAACTAATCCAATTATTTAAGAGTTGTCTAGTCTATAACGAGACCATTATTGTGAGTGGCTAATATTCTTCACAATTCCAGTGCAACCAACCCATATGAAACTTTATTCCCAACTATCATTTCTATAAAAAAATCCTATTATTTTTATTTTTTGTACTAGATTTCATTTAATTATTTTTTATATTTGAGAAGTTGACTAGTCAAAGGTTTGCACTCAGTTTGGATGATGTTCCTTACATATATATAGACTAAATGTAAGAAAAGAAATTATGTGAAAGAATGAGAACTAAATATGTATTTGTATAGATATTTCTGATTTGTAATAAAAAAGAAATAAAGAAGAACCCTTATATATACATATCATATCATTTCACATATTGACATTTTGTTCAATTTTTCAAATCGATTTGAAAATATAAGGCACTGGCAAAGCCTATCGTACGGCTTTCAAATTAAACATAATAGTTCCTATATAGATAGGAAAAGTATGGATGGTATCCACATAAATTTGTCAACTCTTAAATCAAAACAATTAATCGAAAAAGATTTTGAGGGGTTTTAATACTTTTTAAAATAAAATAATAGTACTTAAACAAATATTTTTGGAGTTTTGAAATTTTGAATCAGAATTAAAAAGGATTTATGGAATACAAATTATATAAAAAGTGTTAGCAAGGAAATGACATCAAGTTATATTTTCATGGGATTAATCATAAATAATTTAATTAAACACCACTACCAACCAACATGTATAGGGTATTCAATCAAATTGAATTAAGTAAATAAGGTATCACCAACATTAAATTGTATATATCAATCAGCTTCAATTATATACAATTTAAATTATATAATTTCGCTTCTAATTTAATTAAATCAAGAGTTGTAACTCAATTAAATAGTAGATGTTACTTGAATCATTAATACAAGATTCATAAGCCTAGTTATATAATCATATTTATTAACTAGATTGTCAATCCAATTAATTCACATAATTATATTAATTAAAATAGGAATTATATAAATATTCTATAAATAAATATTGAATTATATTAACTAAACAAAATAGGCTATTCAATATGGCATTTAAATAAATTAATCTAAAAATATGGATGATCGGTCTTCCATAAAACAAAATACATAAAAAATAAATAAAATAAATTAAAATAAATTAAACTAATTATGCGGCTTGGCCAACCATTTGCGATATTTAAAGTGGATAACCAACCATAAATTCAGTAAATTAAATCCAAATAGAAATGAAGTACAAATCAAGTTATCTCTTAATTCTATTTATTAATAACTTAATACATATCCTTACTAACAAAAGGAAAATAATCAAAATACATATTTAATAAATATAGGATGAAATATATAAACATTGGAAAAAGAAATTGAAAGATAAAACTCACTGGAAAATATTGAAATTATTTGGACATGATTTCTTTCCTAAATATTACAAAAAGACTATATTAATATGAAGATAATAATTTAAAAAATATTTTTCAAAATAAATATAGAATATTGAAACTAAATTTGTGTAGAAATGATAAAAACAATCTATGTCTTTATTGGTACAAAATCATGGGCAAAATAGTAATTTCCCTAATGTCGAAGCTGCTTCATTTTCTCCTCACATGTCACCTTCCAATTCGTTTGCATCAAAATTTTGAAAGCCACCTGTAGGCATGCCTAATTTGGCTTGAGATCTCGGCCTTTGATTTTTTTTTTTCTTCCATGAAACAACATTGTTTGAAGTTTATGCTGACATATGCCTCTGCTTGCCATGTGTCATTGTCTGGTTCGGCCGATACTGTTGACTGGGCATTTGATTTTTAAACAAAATATAATCATTAAATAAAATAAAAATCAGTTAATTTATAAGTAAATCAAATTCCCCCACACCACCCATTTCTCTTGCCCTCAAACAAATTTAAACACAAAATTTACAAGTATAAATAACTAAACAAGATGAATAATGTAATAAAGTGTTATAATAAAATTAATATAACATTTACAATTAACCTCTTTTTATTTTAAAAACACACAATAAACTTACATTATCGTCAAGTCATAAAATACTAATGTTTTTAACTTTGGGTAGATGACGTGGTTTCGATTGGTTGTGCCACGTTATTTGTTGATGTGGATTTGTTTTTTTACTTTTCCAATATTTATTTTTATTATTCTTTTTATCTCCAAAATAAGCTTAAATACACTATCAACGTTACAAATAAAGAAATAGAAATTAAATGTGAAATATAAACATTAAATAACATAATTAATCTATTTTTAAACAAAATATAACCATTAAATAATATAAAAATCAATTAATTTATGAGTACATTAGCCACATTAACTCTTTTTCGATTTGCTTTTCAATATTTCCTTATAGTTTGAAAATATGACACATCACCTCTTTTTCGATTTGCTTTTCAATATTTCCTCATAGTTTGAAAATATGACACATCACCTCTTTTTCATTTTGTCTTTTTGTCCATATTTTCAAAACGGGTTGAAAAACTGGACAAAATGGAAAAAGAGGTGATGTGCTTATAATTTCAAATTAGTTTGAAAAATTGGATGAAATGCCAAAATGAAACATAAACATAATTATGTTTATCTTTATCAACGTTACAAATAAAGAAATAGAAATTAAATGTGAAATATAAACATTAAATAACATAATTAATCAATTTTTAAACAAAATATAACCATTAAATAATATAAAAATCAATTAATTTATGAGTACATTAGCCACATTAACTCTTTTTCGATTTGCTTTTCAATATTTCCTTATAGTTTGAAAATATGACACATCACCTCTTTTTCGATTTGCTTTTCAATATTTCCTCATAGTTTGAAAATATGACACATCACCTCTTTTTCATTTTGTCTTTTTGTTCATATTTTCAAAACGGGTTGAAAAACTGGACAAAATGGAAAAAGAGGTGATGTGCTTATAATTTCAAATTAGTTTGAAAAATTGGACGAAATGCCAAAATGAAAAAATAGATGCAATTATATGATATATATATATATATATTATTTATTTATTTATATATACAAGATTCTTATTTGGAAAATTTGATTTCTTCTTCAACCTGAAATCCATCACTTATTTTTCTTCTTTTTCAGAATATTTGTTTTTTGTGCATAGTCATTTGAAATAAAAACTTCTTATTCTTCTTCTTCTTCATTTCTTTACCAAATGAATTATTCAAAACTATTACCTTTGCTATTTATTAATAGATTGACAAAAATATATCACATTAAAAATGGAGAGATTGTGATTGTTAATGTCGAAAGTAAGGTCTGACTAAGGGGTAAGTATCTACCTAATTTTCCCAAAATAGTTTTGCCAAGAAAATCAAAGGTAAGAAATTAGAAGTATGTTACAGACGTGCAGATGAAATTGTAATATAAAATGTCATTCTTTTAAATATATATTTAGAAATCGGGAAGATAAAATCATTTTCATAAAAGATGCATTGAGTAAGGAATCATTAGACGATATTCGATTGACTCTTGAGACGCATTCTTGTGGAAGTGTTTAATGAGAATTTCTCAAATTATGAAATAAATTCACAAATGAAAAACAATGTTACAGTCTCAGGAATTTTACTTTAAATGATCGTATATGCAATTTTATACAAAAACATAATTAAAAAAATCAAATATGTGATGTCAATGTATTTTATGAATTAAATTTATTTTGTACTTTATGTACATTTTACATATTATTAGTGCACAAGTTTTTTAATATATGCATTTTTTAGCGAACGAGGACCAGTATGTTGGCATATCTATGGAGATATTGACAGGTATACCCATTAAGATTTATTCAGGGACTGGGAGGAGACAAAGACATTATTATTTTCAACCGGGAACCCATCAATGCAGTAGTATATATATCTAAGAATGATTATTTACCTTTTCCAAAATAAAAAATAGTATTACATATTTATACACACTTAAATATAATTAATGATAAGTAGTTAATACAAATTAGGTATAAAAATATGCGGTACGGGTACAAATAGGTACCTAGCGGATACATCTCTATTCTGATCACTGTTCTCTCTAAAACACGTAATTAAAACTCCATCATCATCCACTTGTCCGCTTAAACTAGGTATTACGCTTGAGTGGATTAATGACATAAAAATATTAATGACTTATCGACGGATAACTGACGAACTTTTAAAAAAATTATTTTTAAAATGCCAATCGAATACCAACGAAAATATTAATCCCTTGGTATTACGTCGATAATCTGTCAACGGAATACCGACAAAATTTTAAAAATTAATTAAATTAAAAATAGTGATGGAATACCGAAGGAATAGTGATGAATTTTTTTTAAAATAAATAAATAAGCATACCAACGAAAAATATTTAATTTTTTTTTATTTTACACAAATTATTATTCTTTTGGAAATAACAATGTATATATTATATATATGTGTGTGTATATATACACATTACATAGTTATATAATTACATTGTATATAGTTCCAGGAATTTATCTATACTGGAATCTATACTATATATTATTAAAAATAATATATTTTAAACTTGTCTATTATTATTATTATTAATGGTAATAATAAGGATAATAATAATACTAGTAGCAACAACAATAAAATTGGTATTATTATTAAAATGATATATGAGTCCAAGATCAACTTAAAGACCAATTAGATTAATCCCCATACTTCTTATCATCATCGTCATCATCATCATCATACTGAAATGTATCATTGCAAATTGCAAGTGACTCACATCAAACCCTTGGACTCCAACCTAACCATACTAATAAATATACACAACTAATCTTGTGATTTCCAAAAACCAAAAAAAAAAAAAAAACATGCATTTCCCGAGTGAGCTATACAAGTCGGGAAATCACTTTCTCTAGATACGCTATAAGATCCATACGATTGAAAAGTTTGTTACATTTGATTATTGTAATATGGTCAAAATTTATTTAAATATGCATGTTATTATTATATAATAGGTATTTAAATATGCGTGTTAAATTACGATTTATGTACTTAATCACAAGATCATATATTAGTGCAACTAATCGAGCTTCACCATTTTGTTACCTTACATAAATCATTCTCGTGTTAAATATGGATGTATAATATTGAAAAAAAATTAATTAATTTTGAAATATATGACTTAATCATGGAAAAAGTCTCTATATCTTAAAATGAGTAAATATAACTATAAATAAAATAAAACAAAAGAAACTAACTTACGAACACTAAGTTCGTTCAAGTATTCGTGTTTCTCTATATAAATATGCATTGTACAATCTCTTGATTTCCACATTAACGGTGAAAATGGCAAGTAAAAGCAAAGTAGAGGAGGCCATAGAGGTACCATTTCTACAGTATTCCAGTTCAAATCCTCAAACCAACAGCTTGGAAGAAGATGAAAATCAAAGCCTTTCGTGTAGGGTTTGGATTGAATCCAAGAAACTATGGCGTATCATCAGTCCAACCATTATCAGCCAGATCGCTTCCTATTCCATGTTCGTCGTTACCCAGCCCTTCGTGGGACATATTGGTAATCTTGAGCTCATTTACATGGTTATTGCCACTACTTTCTTTCTTGGCATTTTCTTTGGCTTGATGGTAAGAATTAGACTTTTTATTTATTTTTTATTGAAAGAGATACGTACTCAACAATTGAGAAATTTAATTTGTCACACATTTATTTTTTACTGGTAATTTTCTAGCTAGGTATGGCAAGTGACTTGGAAACCCTATGTGGGCAAGCATTTGGGGCCAAGAAGTATTACATGTTGGGCATATACTATTGTGTTTCACAAGATCATTCTAATGTTGTAAAAAACACTTTGAGAAGAAAAACAAATAATTCTATTGAATTGAATTCACAGAAAGAAAGCAAAAAATCACAGAAGAATGAAAAAACTCTCAAACTCTCTCAATCGCTTTTTGAATTAATTCTCTATAATCACTACTCTCAAGAAGATGATTTACAACTGAGAAAAGGGTCTTAATTTATAGCCAATTGAGGGAGTGTGAAGAACCAAAATTTTTGACAAAATTTTTCGATAAACAATGGTAGAAAACGGCGGCAAGCTTTCTTGTTGCATTTGACAACAATTTCTTGAAGTGATTGGCTGCCTAATTGTTTTGGATAGTCATGGAATTTGACTCTTCAATTCTCTCCCTCCTAATATATTCGGAACAAGCATCCTAGCTATATCTCTACACAACTCTTGGTTTTCTCGTGTGACCACCTTTATTAACATATCTGTTGGATTCTCCTTTGTATAAATCTTCACTAGTCTGAACAGTTGTCGATCCATTATTTCGTGTATCTAATGATAGCGAATATTAATGTGCTTTGTACGGAAATGGTACATGGAGTTCTTGCTCAAATCTAGAGCACTCTGACTGTCACAATGTACCTTGTACTCTTTTTGTTTGATTCTAAGTACTTGGAGATAACGCTTTAGCCACAACAATTATTTTCCCAACTTCAATGATAGCAATATATTCTGCTTATGTTGTAGATAATGCGATACACTTTTGTAGTCTTGACTGTCATGAAACAGTTCTCCTGCAAAAGTTTAGAGAAATATATGTATCTGTATAGCCTTCCAAGAATGGATAAGCTCTATCGTAGCAAATACATAATTTTGATGTACCATTTAAGTACCTAAGAATCCATTTGACTGCCTCCCAATACTCATTTCCTGGATTAGAGAGAAAACGACTCATTGTACTCACAACATAAGCAATATCTAGCCTTGTAAATACCATTGCATACATTAGACTTCCAATTGCTAATAAGTATAGTATTGATGGCATTTCCCCAATATCTTTCTTAGATGAGGGGCATGTCTTCTTGCTCAACTTGAAATGATTAGCGAGTGGATTGCTGATTGATTTGACATGTTTCATATTGAAACTCTCTAGCACCCGTTCAATATACTTTCCTGAGATAGTCATAGTTTTCGGTTCTTCCTGTCTCGAACTATATGCATTCCTAAAATCTGTTTGACTGGTTTAAGTCTTTCATATCAAAAGACTTAGACAGTTCCTTCTTCAATTGATTAATCTTCGTTGCATCTTTTCCCACGATCAAAATGTCATCTACATATAGTAGAAAAGTAACGAAATTCCTGTCTGAAATTTTTTGAATATAAACCACTCATCTGCAGCAGTTTTCTTATAGTTTTAACTCTTCATCCACAAGTCAAACTTCTTATACCACTTTCTTGGCGCCTGCTTCAGACTGTATAAGCTTTTCTTTAGCTTGCAAACGAGGTTATCACCGGAAACATCAAATCCCTCTGGCTGCTCCATATAAATTTCTTCTTTCAAATCTCCATGGAGAAATGTTGTCTTTACATTCATTTGTTCAAGCTCCAAATTCATGCTAGCTACCAGAACAAGAATAACTATAATCGAAGTTATCTTGACTACTAGTGAAAAAATCTCATCAAAGTCGATTCCTTTATTTTGTTGGAATCATTTGACTACCAATCAAGCTTTTTGTTTCACTACTTTTCTGCTGCCATTTTTCTTCAGCTTGAACACCCACTTATTTTGCAGTGCCTTCTTCCCTTTTGGAAGCTCTATGATCTCATAAGTATTATTTTTGTACAGAAATTTCATATCATCCTACATTGCTAGTAGCCATTTTTCTTTGTCTTTATGAGATACAACTTCTTAGAAACTTTTTAGTTCTCCATCTTCAATAAGTAGAAGGTACTATGGATATCTTCTAGACGGAATCTGACCTCGTTTAGATATACAAACTTCTAGATTAATAATTTGAGGAGATTCACCATCATTTGAGTCTTGTGATGGTCTAGGAATTTCTGACAATGTGGGATGTGGCTCCCCCTGCTCAACATCTTCTTTTGATACTGCATCATCATTTCTCACGAACTATTCTGATGTTGTATCTAAAATCTGAGCATCAACATTTGATTTTTGAGATATTGAGGGTTTTTCAATGTCTGCTATTGTCTTGTTTTCATAGAATACTATGTGTCTACTTCTGATCGCTTTTTTCTCTTTTCGATCCCATAATATGTATCCAAATTTTTCATCTCCATAGCTATGAAAATGCATTAAGTGGTACTTGCATCAAGCTTCAGTCTGAGCTCCTTGAATACATGTGCATATGCTTAACATCTAAATATTCTTAGGTGAGAATATGATAGATTCTTTCCAGACCATACTTTCTCCGGAATTTTAAAATCCAACAGTACTAATTTTCCCCAAGTAACAAGCAACTCTGACTGCTTTTCCCCAAAATGGTTTTGGTAGCTTAGTCATACTGAACATACTCCGAACACGTTCCATGATTGTCCGGTTCATTCTTTCAGTTATGCTATTGTGTTAAGGGGTGCATGGGACTGTCTTCTCATGTCGAATGCCATATGATTTGCAATAAGCATCGAACATTTTGGAAGTGTATTCACCTCCAGTTTCACATTCCACCATGACATGAAATAATTTGAAGTGTTCAAATACCTAATCCTTTATTTTCAAGAAATACACCCATACTTTTCGAAAAACGTCATCAATGAATGTCAAAAAATATCTATCTCCGCCTAGTGATTCAACATCTATGGGACCGCAAACATCAGATTGTACCAGACTGAGCAACTCTGATCTTCTTATTGAAGAGGAATTAAACGAAACTTTGTGTTCCTTACTAAATAGACAATGGTTGCAAGGATCTAATGCAACGTCTTTGTTAACATTAATAAGCTTTTTGTTTATCAAGGTAGTAAACCCTTTTTCACTCATATGACACAGCCTCTGGTGCCACAAATTTTAAAAAACCTCTTTTTCTACTACGTTTAGACTTGCAATGCTATATATTTTTTCATGAGTTTTGTACAATGTACCACATATATGTCCTCATGCGACTGTCATCGTGTCTCTTGACAATTTATACATGTCTTTGTTGAAGTGATTATCATAGTCCTGTTTATCAAGGGCTATCCTTGAAAGTAAATTCATTCGAAGATCTGGTACATGTCTAACAGTTCAGGGATCTATCTACAAATGAACAATAACCTCTGTCAGGAACCTAACAACAAATGCAAAGTGTCATCTTCTTTATTCGATCTTCTGCAAATGTAGTTACAGTAATCGAAACTTCAAATTCAATTTCTGAAGTTGTTTTACGTCAATTTGATTCAATATTTGTTACATTGAACTCCTTTCGATGAAACAAATCCAATGGTATGCTCAAAGACACATTTTGAACAAATTCCGATAACCCAAAATTTCGACGGATTCTCTGTTTTTTTTTCTTTTTTTTATGCAAACATTGAACAATACTTCTGAATGACTCTGATACCAATTGTTGTGTTTGACCAGATCATTGTAATGTTTTAAAAATACACTTTGAGAAGAAAAACAAAGAATTCTATTGAATTGAATTCATAAAAAGAAAACCAAAAATCACGAAAGAAAGAATAAACTCTCAAACTCTCTCAATCTATTCTTAGATTGATTCTTTACAATCACCACTCTCAAGGGGATGATTTAAAACTGAGAAGATGACCTCAATTTATAGTCAATTGAGGGAGTGTGGGAGTGTGAACAACTGAAATTTTTGACAAAATTTTTCAATAAATGATAAAAAATAGCGACAATTTTCTTATTGCATATGACAACAATTTCTTGAAGTGGTTGGTTGCCTAATTGTTTTGGATAGTCCTAAAATTTGACTATTCAATTCTTACAATGATCTTTTATCGTTCTCTTTATATGCTATGTTTTAGCATCGCCCATTTATATATTTGCAACTTCAATTTTGAAACTACTCGGACAACGTGAATTGCTGAGCTTTCCGGGTTTCTTGGAAGATGTTTTATCCCACTTCACTTTAGCTATGCATTCCAGTGTCAGCTGAAGAACTGTATAATTGCTTGGGTGAATTTCGGGGCTTTTGTACATGTATTTTTGACCTGGTTGGTTGTGATTAAGCTTGATCTTGGATTGGTTGGAGCTGTTTTTAGCTTGAATTTTACTTGGTGGCTTTCAATGATTGGATTATTTGTATACTCCATATTTGGTGGTTGTCCTAGCACATGGTCTGGCTTTTCTTTTGAAGCCTTCTATGGCCTTTGGGAGTTCATCAAACTCTCCATTTCTTCAGGTGTTATGCTCTGGTAATTTCTCTTTATCATCCTTCCTCCCAGCTCTGATAATTTTACGAGCATGGATTGAACTCATAACATTGCAATATATATAAATGAGATCACTTTTCCAACTAAATTGCAAAATATTTGGTCTTTACAGTTTTCATTACAATTTACAAATTGGAAACTGTGTATGTGGGATAGAGGGTGTAAAATATACAATCTAGGTTCGTTGAACATGGATGGTAGGTAGCAATCCTTGCAACAATATTTATGTCTATCTTTTTAATGTTACAGCTTGGAGCATTGGTACTACATAATATTGATTGTAATGACCGGGAACCATAAAAATGCAGAAATTGTAGTGGATGCGTTGTCAGTCTGGTAAGAAAGCTGTAAATAATTAATAATCTCATCTTTTTTTTAAAAGAATAATCTCATCGTTAACGTTAATCACCCATAAATAATATAATAGTTCTCATCTAAAAATAACAATCCATTGGCCCCAAAAGTCAAGATCTTTATATTTGACATTTTCAAATTGTTACGAGACTAATCATTCACGCAGTTTCATATTTTTCTCAACTTCTTGTTCTTCTGCTCATCAATTTTTGTTCTAGCAACTTTAAGTCAAACTAAAATTTCTTAGCCAAAATTGATCGATTATCTGAGCCTGTGATCTCTTGGCCGCAGTATGAGTATCAATGGTTGGGCGATGATGATTCCTTTGGCCTTCTTTGCTGGAACTGGGTAAAGTTTGGTCACATTTGACTACTAGACTTCTTTCTATTTTTACTAATAATTATGACCACTGTCGAGTGCAAAAATACGTGCAAAATAGAACTATCAGGACCTAATTTGTATTACATATATGATTTTTTTAATAAAATAGCATATATGATAAATTATTTATCTTTTATTGCATCACATTGAAAGAATTTTTTTTATTAATTAATCTTGTAATTACAATCTGTATATAGAAGTTTAATTAAGGCAAAGTTTTCTGCTCAAAAATGTTTTGTATGTATTTTGGCTTAACAACGAAATGTTCTAGAGTAAGGGTCGCAAATGAGTTTGGGGCACGTAACGGAGAGGCAGCAACAGTGACACAATCAATGGCGATTGGTCTCTTTTTTCTGGGTGCTGATATTGTTTTTACACAATAAGGTTTGCTCTAATTTGGACCACAAGTGAACCTGTTCTCAGAGAAGTACGCAATCTCTCAATTCTCTTGGAGTTCACTGTCCTCAATAGTGTCCAGCCCGTTCTCTCCGGTAATTAGAATCCACTTTAAATTTTTACTGCTTGATTTTGTTTTATAGATATTATCTCCGTTTGTAAGTCATTTGACTAAAAATTAAATATAATAAAAAAAATATCTCTAAAATGCTCCTATTTGTTGTTTTTTTTTTCTTGAAATTCTCTTTCATCTCTCAAACTATCCCTCAATATCTCAAGAGAGATAATATTTTCGTTTACCTGAGTATTTTGGAATTACAAAAATCTTATAGAAAGATAAGAGTATCAATATGAGAAAAAATTAATAAAATATTACTAAAAAATAGTAAAACAATTTATATTTTTGGATAATGTAAAAGTCATCCAACGACCTATATTTTGGGGCCAACGAAATATTGTTTTTTCTTTAATTTTGAAGGTTTTATGGTTGTAAATAAGAATTTAAGGAAGTTTGTGTTTTATTCGCCACTTTCGTCGGTGTCGCAGTTGGTTCTAGATGACAATCATATGTCGCTTATATAAACATAGGCTGTTACTATCTGCTTGGTCTCCCCCTTGGAATTATAATGGGATGGGTTTTCCACTATGGGGTAATGGTATGTATCATCATTTTCATATCTGTGCCACTCATTCATTTTATTTTACACTGTATTTATGTATAACATGTAATACAAATATGATCATGTTTTGTAATATTAATGAAATAAAGGGCATTTGGGCTGGGATGATTTTTGGAGGAACTGCAATTCAAACTTTGATATTGATTATCATTACAATGCGGTGTGATTGGGAGAAAGAGGTAATTAATTAGAATCTTTTGCTTTTTTGGTTCTTCTAATTTGATCTTATCCTTATTCCTTCATTATAATGTCGAAATACAGGCAGAGAAGGCAAGTATGCATGTGGAGAAATGGTCATCGCTAGGCATACGCCAGACTAGAAGTTGATTACAGGTTTTTTCAAGACTGGACATCCAGTTACTACTCAGTTAATTAATGGCAAAATTCATGCACCAACTAGTTGTTTCACATTGAGTATCTACAATGGAAATCAACTTTATCTGCTATGTACACAAGTTTGAGGTTACTACTCAATTTATCTGATAACATTGAATAAAAAAACTTTATTTTGAAAATAAAAAATACTCCCTCCATTTTATTTATATTGTTCACTTTCAACTTATATAAGGATTAAGACAAGTATTGAAAATGATAATTATACAACCAAACTTCCTAAATTGTCCTTATTTAATAGCTTAGTGTATATGTATTAATATTTTTCAAAAAATGAATTCTCCAATAAATAGTTGATAACTCATCTAAATCTTTCATTAATAACAATGGTATACTTGTAAAAGTACATATTAAAATTATAAATTGAACAATTGAGATAAGAAACTTCAAAAAAGAAATATAACAATTGGAATAAAACGGAGATAGTATATAAAAAAAACTATTAGTATTCTATCTATAGCAGAAATAAATCTTGTATATTTTAATTTGCACGATCAATAAATGACATGGCACGTTTCATTAGTGATGGGACAGAGGCAGGTTAAGTTAAGTCTCGAACCATACCAGCCTAGTGGGTATGGAGATTAACTGATATAAGTGGAGAAGGGATGAAGGTTCAATTACACGTTTTTGCGAGGATGAGAATGGAGAATGAGTTGTATTCAATGGATATCTATCCGTATTCGCACCCGTTTCATACATACTTTGTACACGCATATATTTTTTAACATTTATATATATATATATATAAATGTATATGTATAAATTTGTTGTGATTATATATATCATAAATTATTATTGCTAATAATTTCATAACACTAAAATAAAAATATAAATTTATATATATATATAATTGTTTTATATATGTAAATGTTATATAAACTATTCCAAATTTTTTGTTTGAAAAAATCATCAATATTATTAATTATAATACACAATTTTCCTCCAAATAAATTACATTTATTCTCCCATAATATTAAACAACAAAATATACAATGCATGTAATATTTAAAAATAAATTACATTTATGCTCTCAAAATGAAAGACGTCATCCATATTATGCATAGTTTGCTCACATAGTCCATCCAAGTGGCTTCTTTTCCAATTTTCTAATAAACTCGTAAACATGATAGTTTATAGTAAATATATATATAATATCTCTTTCTTGTTCATCTTTAAATTTATGTCATAAACTGAACATTTCTCTTTGCACAATTCCAAAATGATGCATATCAATAGATAATCGTATGTCATCATCCAATAACTATTTCCTCAATCTATACTTTATAAATTTAATTTTATCTTCTTGATTTATAGATAAAAATCCTAATGAACGATATTGTGTATTACAATTTCACCTCACACATTTATAGCAAACTTCCAATCTTTTACGTCTTCTCTTTTTTGCATCAAAACTTTTACCAAGTCTATGTAGACGTTTTTTAAAAACATAATGTTCACCATGAAATCAAACATTAGCTTCAATAATAATTCTAATATCCAATGGAATTTCTCTTGACATTAGTATCCTCATTCTTTCAAGTATCATATAATATATTTTTCTAAAGTAATTAAAGGAAATGATGGATAATATTTTTGTAGTTTAAGAAGGTTTTGATCCATACTTCAAAAAGAGAATAATAGAGGTGATGAATAAGAAATGATTAATGACAAAGATATTGAAGTAATAAGGAATTATTTGCTGAGTATATAATAGGTTCATTTGAAGAAAATAAGTTTTGAGATAGATAAAAAACCAATCTATTTATAGAAATAGATAATTAAATATAATAATCTATTATTAATAGTATTAATTTCAATAGAATGTGACATAAAATATCATTTCAAAATTGGATTCCAATTCTATTATTCATAATTCATATTTTGTAAATTTATGTTCATTTCAAAAATGTTTGACAGAGTTGGACACTTGTACACGAATTCCAAATCAAAAAATGCTGTTCTTTTTTTTGTCATTTTATATTAAATTAAACATGATTTGACAAAAGATCAACTCTTGAAAATTGGATTCTAATTCCAATGACCTTTTCGACGTTGATGGGTGTTCATTATGCCATTCCTACATTTGATATATAATATTTTTGTGAATTTCAAATATAGTATTAACTATTTTGATCCCTAATCTTTTTTATTTTAACAATTTTAATCAATTTCATGTCAATTTCGGTCAAAATTGATTAAGTCTTGAGCGTCCAAAATTGCACTATTGAGTGTCCAAAATTTATTGATTACAGTACGCATATGTCCTCTCAAAACAGTAGCTCCCTTCTCTTGGGCCATGAGCCCACGACAAAACCACTTCTTTTTTTTCTTTTCTTTTTTATGAATGTGCGAAACTTCTCATAATGAAAGTCATTTAATTCATTTTGTACAAAATATTAAAAAAGATTTCAATAGGTAAACTAAATATATATTTTTAGTCTCATAAAGAAATTAGAACACAAAAAAAAAACCTATTTATTTTCCTTTTTAAGCGCAGGTAACGTAGATTGCTAAAAATAGTTTTTTTTTCTTTTAAATAGAAACTATACAGAAAATTTTAAAATATTATATAAAAATATTAGAGAAAATTAGACATTATTGAAACTAATTATTGCTGAAATTTCTGAAAAACAGTGCAAAAAAATAATGCAGAAAAGTTTTTAAAAAAACTGTGCAGAATTTTTATAGACAAAAATAATTTTTTTCCTATACAAAAATTATTGCAGAAAATCAAATAATAAACATGAAACTAAATTTTTCTATGAAATATCAAATCGTGATGTAAATCGAATATTCCATTATTTATGAAATACGAGGCTTAAATTTATCAATCAATCAAAACATTCATCAAATAATTTAAAAGAATTCATTCGATGATAACATCCATTGATCTCAAACTCTTATGTTAGACTTAGTTATACTCCCGCTATGATAGTCAAATAACAAATATTATTTTATCCGAATGAACGGAATCAAATCAAAACTTGGAACTGTTCCTACCAACTTTAAATTATGACTCATTACTCCCACAAAAATCATTCAAATTTTCAAGTATAAAAATTAAGTCACAATATACAAATAAATTTTCAAAAGAGAAATTACTCTAACTCATTCCATAATTTATATATAAAAATAATCAGATAAACAAAATCACAATTTTTTGGAGATACTTTTCAATAAAATACAGAAGTATCAAAACTACATACCTTAATTAAACAAATATTCTAGGTAATCTCAAACCAAATCAGTCTCTAAGAAATCTTTGCCCTAACCTCGTCTTTTTCTCTCTCTCTCAATAGTCGTCGATCATAAAATAAAATAATATATTAGGGTTAAAACTATACACTCTTATATAAAGTTTAATATAAAATCATGATCCCATAAGATTTAGGAATTTAACCTAATAATAATAAGTATTGAGTCATGGACCAAAAGTTTTAAATAAAATTACAGTTCATAAATATTGATACATAGCGGCTTTTACACTTACTTTATTGTGTGAGAGACAGAAATATATAACAAATACTCATTTTTCTAAAAAAGATTAAAATAAATAAGGGTATAATAATATGTAAAATAATTGATTGGTCTGTGAAAATTACCTAAAACATTTTATAAAAAGGAACAGATGTAATATATTGAAAGATGACAAAACAACCTTAACAAAATTATGAGATGCCACCTTAGATCCTAGTTTTAAAACAAAATTTAGTTAATTTTGTTTCCTCTTTTTGAAAAGAAACATATATTATTAAAGTAAAATGATTTAGCACAAATTATAAAAATGTAAAAACAATTTTTTCCTTAAATTTTTAGCTAAGAAATGATTATATTTATCAAATCCCCATCGAGTGCTGCTGTTTTGTCAAAGGATATGTTGTGGGGTTGATAGTAGTTAGTCTGTACCTCATATTTTATAAGATATATTAATTAAACTCTTTATTTATTTTAATTTTTCTTAAAAATGGTGTATTTATTTTTTCTTTATCTCTTTTAATAAAATAGGGATAAATTTAAAAATAGCATACACGATAATCAAAGAAAATAAAAAATATATATTATAAAAATGGACAAAGAGAGTATTTGTTTTCATGGATTTTGTATTTTGAACCCTTTGTATTCTGTTTTTGGGACTTGACGTGTAGTGTTGTAACCACAGAAAGTGTCTCTTATACAAGTTTATTGTGAAAAATCTTGGAGAATATAAACACAGAAACAAACTTTATAGTAAAATACCAAAATAAATAACAGTAAGATTTATGAGATTCTATCAAATTGATCTACATCCATATATGAGCATGAGGCTTGAATTTTCTTTACGTGAGCTTCCCAACTAACCTCTTGCCAGATAATATTGTTCGGCAAACTTTCTAGTTTGTCATCTCGCTACCCATAATTTTGCTGATCGATCGGCAACTTTCACTGTATTGGTCTCAAAGTCCCATGAGCCTACAGAAGAGATCTCGTTAGTATCTACGCTGTCAAGAGATCACGGTCAAAAGAGGTAGTTTCTATCTTTGACTCCATTTGAAACAGTAAAAGATCTGTAATAACTAATAACACATATAGTTTGTGTCAATGTGATCCGTTGTACCTTGTATCTCCTCAAATAATCAAATATCTTCATGTTCATCTTGAATTTAGCATTGAAACATATATGTGTATATAGTAATCTGCTTTTGTTTGACATGCCATTGTGCTTCAATAATAGATTCTAAAGGTTTCCAGCTGGCTGATGCTGTATTACCAAAAAAGGCTGCCCCAAAAATCCACGGACTACTGTTGATGAATAGTTCTTATCAGGAAGGGTTTCCTGTCCCCTTCCAACCACAATAGAATGACTCTCAAATTTCTTTAAAAGGTTAAAAAGTCACCAGATTGCCCCTTAACTTTCACAATTTTGATTTACTAATCGATTTTTTTTTACCGGTGCATGCAACCAAACTTTCTAAAACTATCAAAAAATGCAACTCTAATATTTTTTTACCAGTGAATTGCACTCAAGCTCTATAAAATTATTAAAATTACGTTCACATCATAATTAAGGGACATTTTTATCATTCTCACTAAAACCTAAACTCATTGTTCTCTAATACACATAGACTCATTTCCTCCATTTAGATTCTCTGCAATCCCATCCCTTCCCAAATTTTTATTTTTTTTTAAAGGCAAAAAGATTTTATTAAAAAGAAATTCATCAATTAGCGACGGACAGTACTGCAAGAAATGTAGATCTGCTGAGGTTGTTGTAAGACCTCCTGTTCATATGGCCTATCTGTTGTGTTGGCATACTATTCTCTGATGGATTTCGTTTATCCTCCTGGATGATGGCTTGTGTTGGATGTTGTGATCTAGCAGGATCACTATAATCCATATCTGTCAGTTGCATTGTATTTTTTTAGTGGTTGGCTAGTGGGTATCGCTATATTAGGTTGTAGTTGCAGTAGTATTCCTCTGACTTTCTGTTGGTTGTCTGGAGTTCATCTCCTATATTAATATTTGCTTTTCAAAAAAAAGAAAAGAGAAGAAACTCATCAAGAAATATTGACCTCAAAAGTTGCATAGTCTATTGACGAGAATGACATAGAGAAAAATTTAAGTGGCTGCAACCAAAATGAATCAACGAAGTTGCTAAAGCAAAGTCGAATTTGGTCACTCTTTTATGGAAATTTTTTTTTTCCTGTTGAAAAGTTTGGACAACATATGGTGATGTTGAGATTTTGTAATCAAATTTTATTTAAATTTCTCTTCCTATTTGTCCCTTCGTGAATGCTTGGAGTCTTGCTCCTTACACCAAGGAAAGGCACGTTGATATAAAGATTTATTTTCAAATGCAATTTGTGTGCTGTACCGTATCCTTAAATAGTTTTACTTCACTATTTTCATTCAAACTATACATTTTTTATTCCAAGATTCTTGCATATGATACGTCATTTTCACAAATGTTGCCCGAGAATATGCAATTTATATTCAATTACTATACAACACAAATAAAGTACGTCACATCTCATATTTTTGTGTGTCTATATATATATATATAAGATAAAAATTTGTGTCTCAAATTTAAATGATTTATACTAATTCATTACTTATTCAAGTAATATTATTTTGACAAATTTATATTTTTTTATTACATTGATAAAGGATGTCAAATGTAAGATTTTCAAATTCATAGTGAATATAGAATGTCAAATTGAATTCGAGATTCATTACTTATTCTTCTTTTTATTCATAATATTTTTCTCTTGTACATAGTTTATTTGAAATAAAAATTTCTTCTTCTTCTTCTCCCTTTTTTTACCAAATAAATTATTCAATTCATAAACTTCAAAATTATTACTCTTTGCTCTTTATTAATAAATTAATAAAAATATATCATATTAAAAGTGGAGAGATTGCGATTACTAATGTCGAAAGGAATGCCCGAGGATATTAGATGTTTAATTGAAGGTAATGTCTGACTAAGGGATAAGCATCTACCGAATTTTCTCAAAGTAGTTTTGCTAAGAAAATGAGAGGTAAAATATTAGAAGTATGTTATGAATAGGTGGATTTGTAATGCAAAATGTCATTTTTTTTATATATATTTAGAAATCGAAAAAGATAAAATCACTTTCATCAAGATGCATCGTTGGACGATATTTAATTGACTCTTATGCATTCTCAAACTATGGAATAAATTCAAATATGAAAAACAATATTATAATCTAGAGAATTTTACTTTAAATGATTATGTATACGAGTTTATACAAAAATATGATTAAATTTATTTTGTACTTTATGTACATTTTACATATTATTAATGCACTAATTTTTTTTATATATACATTTTGTAACCCACAAGGACGAGTATATTGGCATATCCATGGAGATATTAAAGGATATACTCATTAAGGTTTATTGGGGCATGGGAAGAAAAAGACATTATTTTCAATCGGGGATGAGGCTAGAGTAAGTCTCCCCGCCACCACCCATCAATGTAGTAGTATATATCTAAGAATGATTATTTACCTTTTCAAAAATAAAAAATAGTATTACACATATATACACATTTAAATATAATTAATGATAAATAATTAATACAAATTAGATAAAAATATACGTCCATGTGATACGAGTACAAGTACAACAACATCTCTATTTTCATTTCCGTTCTCATTAAAATCCTAATTAAAACTCAATCATCATTCAATTACCCGCTTAAACAGAGTATTCCCCTTTCCCACCGAACAAGTTCGAATGGATACCTACATTTAGTGGGTTTTTGCCCATCCCATTGTGGTCAAATTAGGCGGGGAAAAGTTGAAAATTTACTTTGGAAAAAGTGTTCTTGACGAGATCAATGAGCATCTCCAAACACTTTTATCATCTATTTGTGTAGTAGACACTAGGGGTACTAATCACTTTGATGTTGTCTTTGTCTAACAATTTCAACAATTTAAAGACATATAAAGATGGAAGAACCACTAAAAAAAAAACATTTTATTATCAATGAATTACTGACCTAAACATTTTTGTTGAAATTTTTCATCATTTACCAACAAATAATCAATGCTTTGTAATTCCAATGGAATACTGACAACTTTTTATTTTCAATTTATTTTTTTAAAGGAAAATATTAATGACTTATACTTCAAAGATAAAAATTTGTGTCTCAAACTAAAATGATTTATACTTAAATTCATTACTTATTCAAGTAATATTATTTCAACAAATTTATATTTTTTTAATTACATTTGAGACAGGATGTCAAATTTAAGATTTTCAAATTCTGAGTTAGTACAGTAACTATTGAAATACAACTTTTTTACAACGAATTCATGCATTTATAAAACTATATTCTAAAATTATAAAGTAAATTAGAAATCCTAAAGGATATGTTGTTTAGAGAGAAACAACAAAACAATATATTGCTTTCGTAATTGCTTACGTTATTAGGTTGATTCCAGCAGAGAATATCCTAGTTGGGGACGACAAGGTTGTTGATTGGTGGGCCTTCTAGTGATCCACAATGTGATCAGAAAATACAGAGAAAACTCTATCAAATCAATTGATTCACTCTGACCATGTATCACGTGGACCTTTGCAGTTGATATAGGTTATGATTTGTGTGCTTCCACTATTTAATTAACATTTTTTTTTCTCCTAGTTTTTATGATGAATTTGTAGCTGTAGAGATTTAGGAGACCATGAAGCGAGCAATGTTTGGTTCTTAGCCTAGATTTGTGGGGAAGGTTTTATGAGAGAGTATGTCACCAAATAATTGGTTTTTTTAAAAAAAAATTACAGTTTGAACAATAATGCAAAGTAATAAAGCCGCCCACGTTGTCATTGTCAAACTATTAAAACACTACACATTAGGTCAAATATATTTAACATTTCAATATCAATATAAAAAATATATATTGTATCATCAAAGTCTCAAATGCACAGATCTTAAAGTATATTGACATGTATATGAAAATATCACTCAATAAGTATAACATCTCTTAACATTCAGTTTAACATACTCGCTGCATATATGAAGGTAAATATGTTTCATTTTTTAATAAGTTCACAAATTAGTAAATAGCATGTGAATAGTGAAAATGATTGTAAACATTATGCATTAAATATGACTTTTAAAGTTTGTTATCAATTTATTTAGTATTAATTTAAAATGGATTAGTATTTCATTTATTGAATGTCATTTAATGAATTTTATTTAATGTTAAAAGTGGAGCATTGAAGATTCTCTTCCTCTTGGAGATTCCATAGACATCACTAATTTGTGTGTTTATCAACTCTTTCATGAAATATAAGCTAATTGTTGGACTAATCTTGAGAAAATTAAGAATATTGGTCAAGTTACTTTGGTATAGTACAAATTAAGAATTTAACTGTATTTTAAAGTAAAAGACTTAGTTGACCCTAAAAATATTCAATTTGTAATTGTTGATATAAAAAAATAATCGAGATAAATAGGTGATGAGGTTTCTCAATCGACATAAGTCAACTGATGACATCAGCTAATTAGCTAGGTTGATTGGAGATTAACGGGTGACAAGAAACAATCGATTGCCATAGCTATTCTCGAGAGCATTATCTAGAGAATTTAACCAAAATATTTTCATTTTTAATTTTTTGATCCAAAATAACCCTATTATGTAGGGGTGTACCAAAATAACTCAAAACGTATTTGAAAAAAACGTCTAAACAATTTTGACAAAACGACGTGTTTCCCAAACACGTCTATAGGTAGACTTGTTTGGGAAGAACGTCGACACTATTGGCGTGATTCACAATCACGTCTTCTTAGTTAGAGTTTTTTAATTTTTTTAACTTTTTATTGCTTTTTTTAAAGTGAGTAATTTTTTTAAAAAAAAAAAAGGAAATAGTGAGTGAAAAAAAAAACTTAGACCTGATTGTGAATCACGTCTAAGCTTTGTTTTTTTTAATGAAATAAAGAGTAAAGTAAAAAACAATTTAGAAATTTTTCCTTTTTTTTAATGAAATAGTGAGTAAATTTCTTTTAAAAAAAAAGTTAGCCACCTAAAAATAAATAAAATTTTTTCCACATTAGTTTTAGATGTCTAAATTTTTTTTTTATAAAAATTGATTAACTATTTAATTAAATAAAGGCAATTTTTTAAAAAAAAAATAGAAGATCAACTTTTACTACTATTAGTGTAAAAATAATATTTTTAATATTAGTGTAAAAATTTAGTGTCAAAATAAATTTCAATATTAGTGTAAAAATATTTTTTAAAATTTGTATTCCAAAATTTATATAATAAATAAATATTATTAATTTGTTTTTAGGTGTCTAACATTTGTTTTAGACAAATTGACTAACTATTTCATTAAATAAAGAAAAAGTCTTAAAATGAAAAAAAAAATAGAAGATCATGTTTAATACTATTAGTGTAAAATTTTACTCACTATTTCATTAAAAAAAAGGAAAAGTTTCAAAAAAAAATCTAAAGACTTTTATTTATTTTCTTAAATTTACTCACTATATTAAAAAAAATAAAAGTTTTTTTTTAAAAAAAGCTTAAGAATCATGTCTTCCAATGGAAGTTATTTTGGTTAAATTCTTTAATTTTTACACTAATATTAAAAATATTATGTTTACACTATTTTTACAGTTATTAAACATTATCTTCTATTTTTTATTTTTAAACTTTTTCTTTATTTAATGAAATAGTTAGTCAATTTGTCTAAAAAAAACGTTAGACACCTAAAAACAAATTAATAATATTTATTTATTATATAAATTTTGGAATACAAAGTTTAAAAAATATTTTTACACTAATATTGAAATTTATTTTGACACTAAATTTTTACACTAATATTAAAAATATTATTTTTACACTAATAGTAATAAAAGTTGATCTTCTATTTTTTTTTTAAATTACCTTTATTTAATTAAATAGTTAGTCAATTTTTCTAAAAAAAACAATTTAGACATCTAAAACTAATGTGGAAAAAATTTTATTTATTTTTAGGTGACTAACTTTTTTTTTAAAAGAAATTTACTCACTATTTCATTAAAAAAAAGGAAAAATTTCTAAATTTTTTTTTTGATATTTAATGAAAATTAAAAAAAAATTTAAACAAAACTTAGACGTGATTCACAATCACATCTATGTTTTGTTTTATTTTATTTATTTATTTATTTATGTTTACTTTACTTTTTATTTCATTAAAAAAATAAAATTTAGACATGATTCACAATCAAGTCTACGTTTTTTTTGTTTTTTTTATTTTTAAAAAAAATTTCACTCACTATTTCCAAAAAAAAAAGTCTTCATTTTTTTTAAAAAAAAACAAAAATTACTTACTTTAAAAAAACAATGAAAAGTTTTTTTTAAAAAAACTCTAATTAAGAAGACGTAATTGTGAATCACGTCTACCCCTTTTGCCAAAAGTGTCGACATTCTTTCATGTTTGGAAAACACGTCGTTTTGCTAAAATTGTTTAGACGTTCGTTCCAAATACGTTTTAGGTTATTTTGGTACATGTCTACACAATAGGGTTATTTTGGATCAAAATGTTAAAAATGGAGTTATTTTGGTTAAATTCTCCACTATCTAAGCAACTTGTAAAAATAAGTCTAATTTTACTTATTGAAGACCAAATTAAAGTGTTATAATCTCCACTACTTCAACATGCAAGAGTGATTTCAAGGGATGTTCGGTTATAGAAGAAGTGGCCTTGGGACATGAAGAAATTAAACACGAGAAAAGTAGCTTAGTGGGTCTTGAAGGCCCAAGAAACACATCAAACCGATCCTCTATAAATAAGAGGAGAGAGGTTAAGCATGAAGGACAACACCAAATCAAATATAGCTTTTTTTTCTTCTTTTTTTATCAAATTATTTTTCTAGCTTTTTCTTTCTTTCTTTCTTTAGGTTTAGAGTTTCTTTACATAGTTTTATTTACAACTTTTATTTACTGCTTTGTAGTTTCAATCTTTGTTTTGGTTAAACTTAGGAGCTAATTAGTTAAGTTAGAGAGTTATTTTTAATTGTTTAAACTTTTCAAAGTAATAAAATCCGTTCATTCAAAAGTCTTATTGATCAACAATTTACTAATTTTGCATTGCACAAATTAGGTGGCCTTAATCGGCTATTTAACCAAGATTCAAAATTGTTTTATGGTCATCAGAACCTAGTTCATCAGTCGATTTAAGACTTATCGACTGATCGTCTAACTTACACCTAGCTCTATCAACTAGTGGTATTTCGAGCGACAACAAAAGTTATATTTTTTCTTTTCCTATTTGTCATCTAAAATTTTTTGTAATATTTTTTTATCAAATAAACAATATTGCACTGTCTCTGGTAGAACATCTCCAATATTTTACTAGCAATGTAAAAAAATTGCCACATTATCAAAATTAAAAGCATTTTTAAATTCTCTCTTTAATACACATCTCTTAATGTCATATTATATTAACGTATTCATGAGAGTGTCAACATGATTGTTATCTTTGGATAGTATGTTTTACATGATAACACAGTAAGTGATGATAAACACATTTCACTTTTGGATAAATAGACTAATTAACACATGATCTATAGATAGTGTAATGAATTATTGACAATATGTATTATTGATAACTTTTAAAGTTTAATGTATATTCATTGACATTCATCTTTATCTGAATTAACATTCCATTTGTATTTGTCACATGACAAAACTTGTTAAATGTTAACAATTTAGCATTGTAAATGCTCCAAACGTTGAATACTATTTTCTTTGTCTCAAGTCGTTCTATGATTTTTTAAAGATACTAATTATTTATTTTTAATATTACTCTCATTTTATCATTATTTCTTCTCCCCAATTTTTTATTCCCAAGATAGAGACTTTCTTCCCTTTTTGTCTTCATTTTTCTCTCCCATCTATATTATTATTACCTCACATTTCTATCTATTTTTATTTTCAAAATAAGATAAATAAGTATATGTTAAGAAAAAATTACTCTTTAAATGTGTCAAATGTTCCTAAGGACTTATTAAATAGGATGAATAGAATATTAAATTTATGTTGAAAAAGATAAAAATGAACATTAGAAAGTGTATTTTAGAACTTAAAAAAAAGTGGTCATTATGTACTAAAATATAAATTGTTGGAAGAATTCACATAAATCAAGATTATTTTCAAATTTTCTAAAATACTTAAAAAGTCCAAAACTAATTATAATTTGAGATAAGAAAAAAAATTGAAATGACTTTTATATTTGGTACAGAGAAATACTATCCCCTCCATTTTAAAAGAGAAGGACTAAATTTGAATTGAATTTTGAAAGTAGTAATTGTTTGGTATTTTAAATAAAATTGTGCTTGGATGATAACTTTTTTATTGAGATTGAAAACTTGATTAATATGTTTTGAGTCATACATCATTGATAGTAATATAAAATATAGTTAATAATTTGTTTTGAGATTTTAATTTCAATTAAAAAGTAATGAAAAATTATTATTATTTATGTGATTTAATGAAACTCATTAGGGTTAATTTCGAAAGAAAAAAAAACAGAAAGATTAAAGTATTTGTTAATGGTAGATTTATAACTTAATAGTAAAATTTAAATTAGTTGTAAAAATAGTTAAAACATTATATTGAGAAAAATAGAAAAAAAAACTTAAAACATATGAAAACAATATATAGTTGGAGGTGCGACCAATGGTCGCATTTGTATGCGACATAGGCAAACAAATAAAGAGTTTTTGAATTACTTCATGAATTCAAGGAAGACTGCGCAAACGAAATAGACATTAGGCCACGATTCTATTCAATATTCTAATAAAGAATGATTATTGATTGTTTAGGACGGCGGAAATATATTATCTGTATTTTTTAAAAGGAAGAAAAGGAGACAAAGAATAAAGAGAAAGTAGAAAAAAAATTAAAAATAAAATTGCATTAATGATCAATTACCTAAAGCACCAATAATTTAATTCCTCTGTCCCACTAAGATAATTAAATATATATTTTTACATAAATAAAAAAATATTTAATATTATTAAAATTATAAAATAATCAAGCATAAGGGACAATATTTTGCTTCTCCATAAATAAGAACAAAGGTGAAAGACGATTAACTTAACGAGATTCTTGATATGTTTTAATATAATATTTTTCTTTTCTTGTGAAATGTAAGAAGATTTTTATTAGATCCTTTATTTTTTGGGTTTTTCAATTGTACTTATAGTTTAGTTTGATTTACAAAACTATATGTTAGGAATTTTTTTATTTAATTTTTTAACACAATCTCTCAAGGCATTTACAATTCAAATATAGTAAATGAAATATATATAAAAAAAGTAAAGCTGGTATAAAGTTCAAAATTTCTTCTTAAGCTGGTATAAAGCTGGTTTTTCAATTGTACTTAAAGTTTCGTTTGATTTACAAAATTTATTTTTTAACACAAAATCTCTGAAGGCATTTACAATTCAAATTTAGTAAATGAAATGTAAACAAAGTAAAGCTGGCATAAACTTCAACTGTTTAAGACTTTTTGTTTGTCCTTTAATTATAAGTCTTTTACAAATGTTTTAAGAATATTTTATTTTTTTACCCTTGCTCTTAATAATCTTATATTTTATCTCATCATTTTTTTATTCCCTAAATAGAATTTATCTTCTCTCATTCTTATCTCTCATCTCAATTATTTATTATAGATATCTATATAGATAGAGGTGCTTACACTACACCTCTAGTCTTCTTTATTTTCAAAACAATATATAAAAAATGTTAACATCTTTGTTACGTGTGAAAAATCTTCCAAGGATTATAAAAACAAGACATAGAAGTATTACATATCTTTATGTATGTAAAGATATTTTTCCAATATCTAAATATAAAATGTTAGAAGTTATTATATACAGATTAATGAGGTATTTTAAATTTTAAAATATTCTCATTTATTACTTTTTTTTCTTCTTATAACTAATTATCTACTTTCTATTATTATGTTATCTCTTTTCAAAAAAAGTTTTTAGGTAATATTCAATCCAAAAAAAGAAAAATATTCCTAAAGAATAATAAATCATCTTATAATTATAAACGAGACAAATTACTTTAATAATTATTTAATAAAAATTTTAATTAACTTTAAAATTTATAAAAGTAATACCTAATAAAACTTTATTAATGTACCGCTAAAAGTGTTAATCAACAAAAAAATAGTCATTATAGTCGGAATTATGTATGTATTTGGTGAAAAGGTTCTTAAGGTACCACTAAAATATTGCAACACTCAAGACTGATTTTCCCCACACGCCAAGACTTAGCTTTCGACCTGCAAAGAGTTCAGTACTATATAATTCAGATTTTGTGAGATTTTGTGTATACACGTTGTTTGTAATGGTTTTTTTTCCCCTCACCTAAACTTTGCTCCTTTGGGAGTTTTTTATTTTTATATTAGGTTTGAAGATACTATCATGTGTAATTAACGTAGTTGAGTCGAGTTTTTAGGAGGTAAACTCACTGCAGTGTAGATAGGGGTGGCGCGCTGCCCGGCCTGACCTGAAAGTGTAAAAGGACGATGTTTTTGTTTAAAAATATTATTTTCTTATTTGGCTCGCAAACTAATTTAGTCGGATCAAGATAAAAATTTTCATGTAAAATTGAATTTTCACGTACCTATTATTATAGAGTTTAATTTAATTTAAAAATCAAGTCACACGGGTCGATACGTCAAACTAAACTTATATTGCACTCTTAAGCAAGTACAATTATGAGATAATTATAAATTTTTTTAAAGATCTAATAAAATTTCTATTTGTATGCCTGCTTAATCATTTTATTTAAAATTAAATATTCATTTTATTTAAAATTAAATATTCATTTTTTATTTTTGAAAGTCAATATATTATAAAAAATGGAGTAAAAACTCCACCCATCAAAAGATACAACCAGAGCAGAAAACACGAAACTACTAACAGACAAAACTGAACTATCCAATCTACACAAAACCATTAACCAAAACAATCCAAATCCCCAATTAAGAATAACAAAAAGGAGAGCCGTAAGAACAGAAACTAAACTAAACTAACTACATTAAACTAAAGTAGGCAGCCCAAAACTAACTGCTTAAACTTTTAGACTTATGTGGGAATTTAACACTAATTTTGTGGGAATGAAATAAAAAGGTATTTTTTGTATTTAATTTTTTTTATAAAAAATATAGTTCCAAATATACCCCCAAAATTTTGATATTATAATTGACTAATTGAATTTTTTTAATTTTTAACCAAAAGTAGTAAATGTCCGTGCATAAAAACATTGAGGATCAAAACTATAAAAAATATACATAAAATTAAGGACTACATTTGTCATGCACAAAAACGTTAATGAACAATTGTAAAAAGATACTTTATGTATAATTGTATATTTACCCATGAAATTTGACCAAATTTTAGTATTTCATTGACTTATCATAAATTTGTAATTTTTTTGTCAAAAGGGTCAAAATCACAACGCACAAAAATATTAAGGATTAAAATTGTAAAAAAAAACTACATTTGAAACGCACAACAACCTTAGGGATCAAAAGCCCCATTTATTAGATTTTGATAAAAATAATTTAATTTGGTTCAATTTTCAATTTATGAGGTTAAGAACCTATTTGAATTAATATCTAAAAATAAAAAAAATTATATGAGCAGAGAACATAGAAAAATGTTAAATAAAAGATAAGAATATTTAAAATAAAATTTTAATATTAATATATTATGTTTAAAATAAAAATATTTAATATTTTTTACATTAAAAAATAAAATTTTGATTATAAACCGAACTGATTTTTTTCCTTTTCAATTTTCTTTATAATACATTTTGGTTCAATTTTCACTTGTAAAAAATTTAAAAATTGAATTATAGAGCAAAAAAAAAAAAAGGATGGAAACACCATAGGTAAATGTTCAAATAAATTTATAAATTTGGGTGATTCTAACTATAAAAGGTATCTATAAAAATAAAAAATAAGAAATTTATTCGGGTACAAGTAGTTGGCACAACTAATCACGAAAGTTTGATTAATAATAGCAAGGGTTCAAATCCTAGTGGAGTGAAATACCATGAACATTTGTTCCTTTAGTGTAAAAGTCTAGATACATATTTTGTGATTTATCTTGGAAGTGATTTACCTTGGAAGTAGTTATGAGGGATTAGAGTTACTATTCACATAATATAATCGGACACAAAATTCAAAATATGAATCATAAAAATAAAAACTTAAATTGGTGATAAAAACTTTGGAGTGACTTTCTGATGTTTCCGTTGATACATCTTGTATCACTCTTAGTGAATTTTTAATTATGTAATACCAATGTCAAAAGTCATATGTCACATTAGTAAAAATGACAGTGTATTTATTTTTTTATCTCTAATGCACAAAGTCTAAACCCAATATCATACTGATGTGTCTTAATACTATCAAGAAAACTGTCATATCTTGACAAAATATTTGACATGCTAAATTAAAAAATTGGGTAATGAAACTATTTTTTTAATTATTATTAAATAGAAATTGAGTTTATATGAAAAAATCAAATGACAAGTAGAATTATAATGGATTATTGACTATATTCATTGGAGAAAATTTTTAATTTGATTAATTATATGATACTAATATAATTGATATTTCAATAAATTTTTGATATATGACTTTTGAGATTAAGATTAACATTTCACTATTGAAGATGATATTATATACATATATTGAAAATACTTGACAAGGTACGAGAACCATTAAAATGAATTCCGTTCCCCGCCTCTTCGAAGTACAAAATATGCCTTTCAGAGTTTGATTCATGGGTGTGATTTTCATCGTTCTCTCTCTCTCTCTCATCTATAAATAGGTATTTCCCAAGCCCCCAAGTCCCTTCATTTGTTTGATCTTCATCTCGACTTCCAGGAAGGCAGCAGAGGACAAAAAAGAAAAAAATGTCAAGAGAGAGGGCTTTGGAGGAGGCAAAAGTTCCCCTACTCGAAAACAATTCCAATGGCTTGGAAGTAGACGATGAAGATCAAAGCCTTCCTCTTAGATTTTGGATTGAAACCAAGAAATTATGGCGTATCGTCGGTCCAGCCATTTTCAGCCGCATCGCTTCCTACTCCATGTTCATCATTTCCCAAGCCTTCGCCGGCCATATTGGTGATCTTGAACTTGCTGCTATGGCCATCGCTACTAGTGTTATTATGGGCTTCGATTTTGGTCTCTTGGTACTTTAAAAAAAATCCCATTCTATAATTTTTTTATTCTTTAGAATTTTGTTTATGATTTTGATTATATTTCTTTTGGTAAAAATTAATTTTTGTAGCTAGGTATGGCAAGTGCTTTGGAGACACTATGTGGGCAAGCATTTGGGGCAAAGAAATATTACATGTTGGGCATTTATCTACAACGATCTTTTATCGTTCTTTTCTTGTGCTGTATTCTAACTTTACCTATATATCTCTTTGCTACTCCAATTCTCATACTTCTTGGACAACCTAAAGATATTGCTGAGCTTTCTGGGATTGTTGCCATGTGGCTTATCCCACTTCATTTCTGCTTAGCTTTTCAGTTTCCTCTACAGAGGTTCTTACAGAGCCAGCTGAAGAACAGCGTTATTGCATGGATGAATTTTGGGACTTTCATATTACATATATTCTTGAGCTGGTTGTTTGTGATGAAGCTGAATCTTGGACTTATTGGAGCTGTGATTACCTTGAATTTTTCTTGGTGGCTTATAGCGATCGGATTGTTCATTTACACCGTTTGTGGTGGTTGTCCTCTTACTTGGTCTGGTTTTTCCTTAGAAGCCTTCTCTGGTCTTTGGGAGTTCGTCAAGCTCTCGGTTTCTTCCGGCGTTATGCTATGGTAATTTCTCTTTACTCTCCCTTCCAATTAATACTCTTTTATTTTTCTTATTTTGTTGAAGGATGAGAGAGCCTTTTAAATTTTTGTCAAATTGTTAAATTTTATTTCTCTCTTCAATTTTTTAGAGTTTGATAAAAGTTTAACGTAATATGAAAGTACTGTTTTTGCCTATTTAGTGATTTTATCTATGCATTAGACTTACAGAATTTTATTTAGTAATTATTATTCACGTGATAAATTTATTATTAAATCTTTTGTTCATATCACAAGCATATTAAATAGCTTAAGTTTTCGTAAGAATTGAAAATTTAACAATTTTATATTTCGGCTACATATCATTAAATATAACTCAATTTATTATATAATAGATCAATATTTAATTGATTACTTAATCAATAATTCTCTCTCGGTTTTCCAAATTGTCACAGTTTGGAGAATTGGTACTACAGAATTCTGATAGTGATGACAGGAAACCTGCAAAATGCAGAAATCGCCGTGGATGCTTTGTCAATATGGTAGGTGAAATAACCTTTCGAGTTTATATGGCCAGTCTGTCATGTCTAATACTCTTGCTACAGTATCTTGTCTCAATTGCATTAATTAAACTTATCATTACTAATTAATTTACTACTCACATAGTCCATTTCATGTTTATTGATATTATTGTCCTTGGTATGTCACTTTCAATTCAATGACAAGAAATTACAAGTTAACGTTATGTGAGTTGTGACCACAAATTAACCTTCAATTAGTTATTTTTAAAGGGTTTAGATTAATTTCTTGACCTTTCATTCATCTTGCTGAATCGCTATCGCTTTCTTGTCCTTTTCTTTGGCAGTATGAATATAAATGGTTGGGAGATGATGATTCCTCTGGGTTTCTTTGCTGGGACTGGGTAAGTTTGGCAACAAGTGGCATTATTTATTTCATTTGTTTGTGTCCACAGACAGACGAAAGTCATGTGTGTGGCGATTGTTTTTTATACAATAAATGCTTAGAAACTAACATGGGCTTATCACAACTTAGCTTAGATCGGGTCTTATCATCCCATACTTGAAGGTAAATTATTTTATATTGGTTACTTTTTAAAAATGATCTCATCGGGAAGAAAAAATATTAAAAATATTTGAATTAGTGTAAAAATTAAAAAGTAGGTTTTGATTTTAAGAAGTTAATGGAAATTATTAGTTACTGAAAATGTAATTTCTTTAAATTAAAGAAATTGTTAGTGAAATTTTAAATGAAAAATATGTTTATTTTAGATTTTAGATATCGAAATGTTAGTTTGAGACTTCGTTCTGTTTTTTGTATCCTTAGCTTCAAGCCTTTAGTTTTTTCAATGAAATTAGATTTTCAGCAGCTTGCTACCTTGATTTACATTATCATTTATCACTACCCGAGGCCTTTTGACTAAAATATATATATTTTTTCTTTTTCTTTTGGCTAATTCTAAAAAAAGGCAAACCGACCTTATAATGCTTTTTTCGTTCTTTTGATATTATTAAAAAGGGGAGCAAAAATTCTACCCACCAAAAGGTGGCGAGCCTTGCAATGTTGACTAACCTCAGCTTTTAAAGAAGAAGCAAAATTGGCTTTTCATTTCTTGTGTGTCCTATCTGATTAACAATAGGTGACTGAAATGAAATCGCGTTGTTTCTAAGGCAAAATTTTAAAGTTGTGATTATTATGACTATTTTTCTATGATTTGTGGTCTTTTTCAGAGTAAGGGTAGCCAACGAGCTGGGATCCCGTAATGGGAAAGGGGCCAGATTTGCGACCATTGTTTCAGTGACCCAATCTTCAGTGATAGGTCTCTTCTTTTGGGTACTGATAATGCTTTTCCACAATCAGATGGCTCTAATTTGGACAACAAGCGAACCTGTTCTAAATGCAGTACACAAGCTCTCAATTCTCTTGGCTTTCACTGTTCTCCTCAATAGCGTCCAACCCATTCTTTCAGGTAATTATATATATATATATATATATATATATATGTTACATGAGCTTTTTATTTTCTGTGAATACTATTTCTTTTCATTTGAAATTGAAATGCTCGTAACCATGATATTGTAATAAATTTTTTTAGATTATATGTTTTTTCTTAAATCAAAGTAAAATGTGTATATATTTAATTTTGAACACAATAAGTAATATATTATATACTCCTAAAGATGTCGATAGACATTTTCAATTAATTTCATATTTTTGTCTTTGATATATAAAGTATTTTTATGTTATTTGTGATTTTTTTAAAAAAATTCATTGTCACAGGTGTGGCGGTTGGTTCTGGATGGCAATCATATGTGGCCTATATAAACTTGGGATGCTACTATTTGATAGGAACCCCCCTCGGATTCATAATGGGATGGGGTTTCCACTATGGCGTAATGGTACGCATCATTTTCTTGGGTCTCACTCAGTATTTCTCTCTCCCATCGATTGATTAAGTAAATTTTTTATCTCAAAATATAAAATAATTTATTATTTTTTAGAATTAGTTTGTACATTATTTTTAATATTATCTTTACTCTTAAATGAATAATGAAGAAAGAAAATAAATAGTTTAGAAGAGTTATTATTTGAAATTTAAATATTTGATTTAACATCGAAATAATATCATTTCCACTCTTGTTTTCTTAACGTCAAATTCACATAGTGTGATCTTGTGATGATGAATTATAGGGCATTTGGGCTGGAATGATTTTCGGTGGAACTGCAATTCAAACTTTGATATTGATCATTATCATAGCCCGGTGTGATTGGGAAAAAGAGGTACTGTGTAAACTAAAAAAATTCCGATTTGGAATTAGTTTTATTTCTTTTAATTAATTTGATCATCACCAGTTTTTAATGTCTAAATGCAGGCAGAGAAAACAACAACGCATCTAGAGAAGTGGTCAGGGAAGATGTCCAGATCAAGCTAGAACTCCACATTAAAAAAATAGAGATGAAAGCATGTTACGTCTTCTTCTTTTTTAAGCCCGTTTATGAATGAAATTAATTGAAGAAGAAAAATATTTTTTAACTAGATATATTGTCACTAAATGCATTCAATACTTTGTAACTTTTAACATACTAAATCTACGAAGTGATTACTTAGTGGCTTCCATTACCATATATCTATAATTTTAATATTTTGCAAGACAATTATAATGTTGATATTTCTTGCATTTCAAATTTTTTATTTATATTTTTGCTTTAGATTGTTTCAGAAGAAATATCTACTTTCTACAATAAATATATTTTATATATGAGCTTTTACCACTAATGGGTGATTGAATTCCACTATTAAAAGTTTCCCATCTAATTTGGATTAGTTTATAAAGCTTTGTATTTAAATTTCTTAAATAATTATAAAAGAAGCATTTAATTTTGAATATAAAGAGTATGCACTGTTTAACCAAAATTTATAATAGGTAGTGATTAAATTTAAATGTATGAATATGAAAATTAAAATTTTCAAATGATAAAATGGGGGAAAATGGAAAAAAAAAGGAACAATTTTAGTGGATCAATAACATGACAACATTTTCTTGCTAAATAAATAAAGATCTTTGGTTATGGTATAATTGGTAAATGTAGACTTAATCATCATAATCACACCATGATTAAGGAGGGAGGGAGGGAGGGAGGGAGGAGGAGGGGGATGGAAATATAATCAAATTTACAATAAGATTTAGCCCATTGGACAAGATTATGAGGTGACTCATTAGATTGCCTAGGAACATAATTAAAAGACCAATTCCAAAATCTAGAATCATATAGCCATTTATGTGCTTGATCCATAAGATAATAGCCATTTACAATTGAGAGACCAATCATGTCAGTAACTTTTCACCTGTTTTCTTATCACTTATGCTTCTGAGATAATGGACAGTTATAGATAGAAAGAGGGAGTTATTAATTTAATTAAACTCCCAATCAGTTTGGTGTGGATTGTAATATTAAAACTGATTAATTTATATTTTATAAACTTACATATTAATAAACACAAACACATGTGTCAAGTATAAATAGAATTAAAATTAATATAATTCTAACATATGGATACCCAAGGATTTTGATTAAAAAAATCAAATTTAGAATTTAGAGTTGAAATTCAAATTCAAATTCAAAATTGATATTTCAGTATTCATACTTTAATATTTTTTCTTGAGTTTTATCAAGCAATCTAGGCGTTTTTAATTTTTTTTTTAAAATGAGGTATTAAGTATTAAAATCTTGAATCTTTTTAATTGGGAACAAACTACAAAGATATATATTTTAATTCAAATTATAATATATAATAATTTATTTTTATGTTAAGGTTATCTCTTAATTATTTTAAAAAATTTGAATAATTCTTAACTCGCTAAAACCATTTAGAATAATAATAATAATATAGCTCCATTAAGAATTGGCATAAAATCAAAGAATTCAAATTTAATAAATCTGTAAAAATTCTTCATTTTCTTAGGAAAGAGATTCAATTCATGGCTGGATTAAGAAGAGAAAGGAAGAAATCAAGATATATTTTGATCGAAATCTTCATTCTTAGATCGTCAAGACCTGATATCTTTTGTTGCCAACATATTCTTCTGTTTAAAAATTAATAAAAAAAACCCTAAACTATTGAAAATCTGTAATATTCATAAATCCTAAAATCTAAATTTAAAAATATTACATATTTTTATTAGGAATCAAATTTGAAATTTTACAAAAAAAAAATTAAAAAATTTAAAATTAGTAGGAATCAAAGTTTGAATGTTTAAAAAAAAAAAAGAGGAATCAAAATTGAAAATATTGGAGAAAATAGTTTGAAGCATGGAGAAAAGAGGTACATGCTTAGCATTTGAGATTGTAAACCTTAACCAGAATCTTCAATCTAGTTATAGATAAGACAATTGCTTGTCTTTTCCTTTATTATTAAACTTGGATTTGGATCTTTTGATACGATCCAATTGTGATATTGTCCAAATGGAAGATGAAAAAAGACTTGGTAGGCTTTCAGAAAGGCCCAAATATTATTACACATCCTTATTCAGGAGATTGGCGGGCTAGAAGTAGAAAGTGGGCCTAAAAGAGGTAATCAACTCCTAGAAGCTTTTATACTGGACTATTATAAGGAACTTTTCTAAAAATTCTTGCGAACTAACGAGTTAAAATAGGCAAAAACGACCAGCAAGTTATAAGATGAAAATATCCTTCAAAATTTTGGACTCTTTATTGGGCCTTCACAAAAAGGAAGGAAGAACTTGAGCTGGGCCATAAAGCCTAAGATTTGTTAAGTTTGCCCAGAGACCTATCCAAACTGTAAAATACAAAATAATTTTGATTTTTTTTTTATTGAAATCCCTAGTATCTGCAACTTAATTAATTCCGATTTATTTTAAAGAAATGGATCAAAATGAACTTTTAAAATTTTTATATACAATTTTTAAAGAAGTTTAGTTATGTAGATTCTTCTAGAATTTTACCATTTGCAATGTGAATTATTCTTCAAAGACAAAGTAGACGACTAACTCTACACTACCAAACAAAGATATTAACCCTCGATTTGGTCAGCTTTTGAATGACATATATTTCAATATTTGAATTTAATTACAAAAGTCAAAATGATAGTAGAAAAACTGTAATTCTTTCCGTTCATTACTCATAGCCGATGCATTAGAATATTTCCACCAAAACATTTAAGAGTTGTCAATTACTAAAAAAATATTATTGTGGCATTCACATGCAATGCTCCAGATAAAAGTAGGGGTAGACTTGGCTAGTGCATGGGGTTGTTATCTGTCAAATTAAATTGCCATTTAATAAAATAAAAAATGTGGTTGATTATTCAATGGCAGGATAGGACTAGGGGAGGAGGAGAGGAAATTAGGGCATAAATTACTCGAATTCAAATTGAGATTAAGTTCTAAAAATACTTGCCCATGACTCATCGAACTATCTAAATATATATTTTTAATTTTTTTTATCTAATATTAAATTTAAAGTATTTAAAAAATTAATTTAAATTTAAACTTTAATTTTCAAATTCGATCAAATTCTATAATATAATCGAAGTCGAAATTCATTTACTAGAGAGGAAATAATGGAATCTATTAATGAATGAGGCCAATGGAAGAGATATAATTATTTAATGTAAAGGATATTTGGTTGATCAAGAAGGATATAGAGGTAATATAAACAAAAATTAGCCTCGAAGGAGTAAAAAAACTTTGGGGAAAGAGCTATACTTCTATCCACAACAATATCAAATAAAGAGAAAACGAAAATGTATTGTTAAATATTATTTTTGCTAACTAATTCCATCCGAAAGACTTGGCAACAACAATGTATTTGGACATGACTATACGACGGATTTGCATGTTCTATGAGAAGTGCATAACCATGAAAATGACTCATTAATATAATTTATCTGGTATCCTTTGCCACTTGATGCCAAAAGAAGAAAAAAAACAAATATACAGTTATGTTCTTTTCAATTTCCATCATCCAAACCAAGAAAGTCTAATAGGATCTAAACAATAATAAATTCTATTTACATTATAATACCTGCATCTCTAATTTCATTATCCCATGGGAACCCTGTTGGTAGTTGTACTATAAATCATTGGTGCAAAATTTCAACGCCCAGATAAATCATGAACCTTAATTATGTCCTAAGTTTGACAAAACTAATGTAGACAGACAAAACGTGCAAGTAAGCAATTGAAATAGTAATATTTCTTCGCATATCTCCATCAATAAAAACAGTCATCAAATGGTTGAATCAACGGATTCCACCGCTAACAAAGAAACCTTTTTAACACTAATTCTTCCTGAAGGAAATAAAACCGAGTCATTAATCTTCACGTATGGTCCTTCAAACCGAGCTGACTCACTTCCTTTATCACTTTTACCCCATCTCAGCAACTTCCTTTCCTCTTTGTACACATTCAACATCTCAATCTCATCTTTCAACTTATCAATCAAATCCCAAAACTTCTCCATTGAAGGCTTTTTTACTGTGAAAATCACCGACATTTTCTCTTTGCAATCTTTTAATCTCTTTAAAGCAAATACCGCCTCCACCGACTGGCCGAAACTCAGGCAACGCATTCTCTCGTCGAACTCACTGAGTCTTGGCAGTATTTCATTGATTATTGATAAATAATCATTGGTTAATAAAATGATTATCTCGGATAATAATTTGTTGCCTTCAATAAAGTGAGGATCAGGTAGTTTGCATACTTCTTCAATCAATCCAACTAAAGCATCTATGTCTCTGATCAAATCTTCATTCAATAAAGATGAGATTCTCTCTTCTTCTTTATCTTTTTCTTGAGTGCACGAAGATGAACAAAGAAAGCATCCCAAAACCCTTGAAGTTCCAAGTAGGGTTTCAATATAACGCGCGTACCATCTCACCCAGGCAGAGAGAACCCACGTGGAAGCTGTGGCGGTGTCTCGGAAGCCGGAGAGTTTGAGGTAGTTGTATCCGCCGGTGGCCGGAAATATAGAGAGTTGATCCTGGAGAATAAAGGGTCCTCGCTTGATAATGTGGTGAATGGTGAGGAGACACTTTAGGGCTACGGTGGAGTCTCCGGTGCGGCGAAGGCGGTCCATTAGGGAGGAAACAAGGGCTGAGGCGGTGCAACGGGAGCTGTCTCCGAGGGAGAGTAAGGTGGAGATGTGGTGGTCATCTGGTGGGGTGGAGGGTGTGTGGGCGGTGACACGGAGGACTGCTAGGTGAAGAGAAATGGTTTGAGGCTTTGAGACTATGGCAGCTTTTGATAATATTGAAGCCTTGTCTTTGATGGCTCCTATGAGATCTCTGAGAGTTGTGATTCTTCCCATGGATAAGACAAGATAAGAAAATGAATGGAGGTATAAGAGACAGAACTGGGCTTTGGAGGTATTGTAGGGGGAAGGGGTTAATTAGAGGGAGAGGTCAGAGGACTACCAATTGAGCTTGAATTAGTCAGATTATTATTATTTTTTTTGTCCTTTTTTTCTTAATTCTTGATTAAGTCTAAAAGCAACATGTTATAATATAATTGGCAGGTATTAAATCTCTAGAATCTTAATATTAATGACATCCCTTTCCTATACAGATACTTATAAAATACAAGAGTTAGGTATGACATGCTTGAATAATAATCTCAAAGATGAAAAGAATGTTACACTTTGATATTAGAATATTGTATTAAACTATTTATTATAAGTAATGAAGATAATTACGATTTAATGGTTAAAAACTTTTTTAAATTTTGTTTTTTGGACAGGAGTTAAAAACTTTTTATCGAGTAGATTAAACATTTGGGGTTTGATCCTCACAGCTTCCTCTGTCTGATTCTGGTTATATATATATATATATATATATATATAGTTCTATCTTTTATTTTTTTCTTTGAAAATTAAAAAAAAAAAAAACAGCTTCCTACTTCGGGATTTTTACAATAGATACAAGCTGAATGGACATGTGGTCCATAGAGACGGGGAATTGATGTGCTATATACCGACTTTCCACTTGGGAAGAAAGTGTAATCTTTTTATTTTTTTATGAGTAAACAAAAAATAAGAAAAAGTATTTCAAAATACAAAAAAGGGGGAAAACTTGAAATTTAACCTATTTGTGGTAAAAGTAACATAAATGGGTTAAAGACAGCTTGCATGACAATAAATAAAATACATCACTTCACCAACTTAAAGTTAATAGGGTAAAATACAATAAAAACAAAACAAAAATAAGCATATAATCATTCCCATTTTCTTTTTTTAATATTACACTTATTAATCTTTTTTACAATTATTTTCTTAGATAATTTGGTTAGAGTGTTTTTTAATATTTTTATTTTTTAAAAATATTTCTTTTAGAATAATTAATTTTGCAGTGTAAAAATTGTATATTTTAAAAATAAAGAAATATTATTCAAAAAAATAGAAGCATTTTATCTTATCATATCAATTATTCTTGTGTAGAAAATTAAATATTTATATTTCTATTTTTAAAAAAATTACTAAATTATTAATTTAAAATGTCATTGATAACGTGTTACATTAAAAATATTTATTTCATTAACTCTTATGATCAAAGTATCAACCACCAGCCATGTTAGTTCATATAAGAATTTTTGTAATGGATAATAACACGTTAATAATCTTGCGGGATAATAGAAGATTCTTGTTGAATATTTTAAAACGGAAAAACTCCACAAAGCCAAATCGGGTGAGAATTAACCGATAGTCATACCTTTTCGGCATCCCATATTCTCATTTTTCAAAATAATATTTTAATACCTCTCAAAAACCAAGAAGAATAATATTTTAATTTAAAAAGGAAATAATAGAGTAAAAGAAATGGGAACCTAAGAAAATAATTGTAAAAAAGACTAATAAGTGAGCAAAAATACAAAGAAATAACAAATAAACAAAGATCTGATGAGATCAAAGTTTCGACAAAAGTCAAAATCCCCCTGGATTTGCTTGTAATCGTTTGAGAAGAAAAGGAAAGAAATAAAGTTCACTCCAATTTTATCCTAGTTTTCCATTTGAATGTGAAGAAAATTGTTGAAAATCTACCATAGGATGAACAGTATGATAACACCATTAATAAACCAAGTTAATTGCCAGAAAATCATCTTTATTCTTTCTAGCTATCATTTTAATAGGTTTTTCTATTATTTCTTTTCCGTTGGCAGCAAAAAATGTGAAGAGAAATTTGACAAATTTCAACACGTTATTTTTACCTTCCTCAAGAAAAAGAGAGAAATACACGTTATTTTACCATTCCAATGTTTTCAATTGTAATAAGATAGGATTTAAGCTCAATAAAATAAAACCAGCAAAAGTTTAAGCTCAGAACCTTCAACATGGGTTGTCCTAAAAATATTAATGATTGGTTTGCAATCTGGCTGAGAAGTATCCATGTGACTTGTGAGAGGGAGGAGAACAACATCTCAATCACTAGGGATAAAAATGTTTGCCCCTAACATGCAACTCCAAATGATTGCAACCATCTCCGATATTATTTATTTATTTTTACTTGGAAATGCATGCATATGTATGTATGATAATGTTTTTTTTCTTCTAATAACATATTATCTAGTCTCTATAAAATATTGGCACGGTTGTTGAAGGGCAACATTCTATTCTTATAGAATATTGTCTTGTCTCTTAACTCTCTAACATAGGTTTCTAAATATTTCTTCACTGGCCACTCTCTAAGTCTTTTCATTTTTTCTTTTAAACAAGCCACTTTCAAATCATATATTGCAATTAATATCCCTTACAGCCTATTGAACAATCACAACTAGGGTGCGCCACCAAGCTCGAGCTCGACTCGTTAAATTTTTAACCAGTTCGAGCTTGAGTAAAATATAACTTTTGAGCCGAATTTGAGTTTGAGCTTGAGTTTTAATTAATTTTTTTAAAAAAAATAAAAAATTGAAAAAAAAATATATATATATAAAAATTTATTTAGTTTGCGAGCAGATCTACGAGTCACAAACCAACTAATTTTGAATTTGAGTCGATTCAAATTTTTAACGAGCTGACTCGAGTTCGATTCAAACTCGAGTTTGACCGAACTCGAATCGAGATTTGATCGGAAACTCCAGTTTAACCGAACTCAAGTCGAGCAACTCCCGACCTTAATCACAACACACACGTATATACCCAAATTATAAATAAGGGAAAAATTCAATGGACTCTACTGTAAGTCCAGCATTTCCAGCAACATCAGGAGGAATAAACTTTTTGACCTTGTTCTTTTGCTATGTCTCCTGGAAATTTAAGGCGGACTACCCATAGACCATCCAGCAGTGAATATAAGGGACTTCTTGATTTTGGTCTCAACTCTTTCTTATTTATTTATTTTTCAAAATGACGAGTCAACTTGAAATTGTTATTCGAAAGTGTGTATTGTATACAGTACGGTATGAAATGAATTTGTCACGGATCCTTTGGCATTGATTCCATGATCATTTATGATAAAAAGTTTCATACTCTCTCACCTGAAAATAATTAATCTTTACTCTGAAATTGAATGTCTATATTTAAATTAATCTACAAATTAATAAGAATTTTAGACTTTAAAAAAATTACATATTTATCATTATTAATAGTTAAATTAGTAATGGTGTCAATTAATTAGTAGTTGCAAATCTTTAAATTAAAAAGGTTGTTAGTAAAACTTTAAATGAAAAATAAATTTATTTTAGAAAAGTGACAATTCATTGTCGAATATCTCAAAATAGAAATAGAAATTTTCAATTTCGATCGGAATGAGTATTAATTTATCACAATACACAAGAGTTAAGGAATTTTCAAAATTTATAACAATATAAATTAAACAATGTCTAAAATAATTTTATGCTTCAACATGAACTTTATAGTCCATTTCATTCATTTCCTGATTCTTATTCTCTCTCATCCTTTCCTTCTATTTATTTTTTTGTCAAATTCTTCAATAAATTTAATGAATCTTTTAAAAAAATTATAAACAGTAGTTAAAGGATAATTGGAAATGTGTGGACACACATTTAAAATGAATTTTTTTTTACAAGTTTATGTAACGTTGATTGAGAACATAGAAAAAAAATGAGGTAAAAAGAGAATACAAATAAACATAAATGATTAATTTATGGGATTGATTAAATTAAACTAATAAAAATAGAAATTTATCATAAGTACATCTAACAAAATGGAAAATAAGTAATTGTTAATTTTGGCAATAAGAAATGATGAGGCGTGTATCAATGTGAGCAATTTGGATGGAGTTAGAGAATAATTTGAATTTAATCTCAACGATTAAATTAGTTGGATTATCTGGGGAAAAAATGACGCAAATCTTCTAATTAATTACCAACGCTTAAATTAGTTGGATTATCTGAAAAAAAAATGATGTAATAACTAATTAAATCTTCTAATTAATTATCCATTATGTCCAAAATATAAAATACTTTGATCAAATTCTGTTTTAAAATTTAAGATATTTTGCTACTTTTGATGATTATTTGTATGTTATTTTCAATATTATCTATACTTTTAAATGGAGATAATAATAATAATAATTTTGTTTTAAATTTCTAAAAAAGAATATAACATAATGAATGAGGGTATATTTAGAAATGCATAAATAATTTTATATTTTGGAAAAAATGTAATAATTCATTTTCACCTGCATTTATTCGATAAAGGGCGCATTTAAGTTGGAATTCCATTAGCAAGTGGTGATGAAACTTTCCAAACTTTCAAACTCAGGTATAGGCCTTTGGAGTCTTCCACTTCCACTTTGTTATTGCACCTAGTGGTGATGACTGATGATGAGGTGATGCTTCTTTTCTTGTGCCCCAAAATGAACGTTCCTTTTTCTTTCTTTTTTTTTTTGGGGGGGGGGGGGGAGGGGGTGACCTACTTATATATCAATGGGGTTATATTTCTACCCATCATTTCTAATTTTTGTGAGATTGATTCTATTTTTTACAGAACACGTATTGTCTTTTCCAATAAAAATTATATTATAATTTATCTTTTTTAAAATTGAATGTAATTTTAATTTAGTGTAAAATTCAAAGAAACTATCTGACTATAATTCACTTTTTAAATTATCTTTATCCATATACCTCTATTTTTTTATAAGTCCTTGAAAGAATACTCACACAAACAAAAAAATATTTTTCAAACACCACATTCATTTTTGTCTTTCTTCATTTATATTTTATTTTTGAGTCCTTGCAAGTTCCTTATTTTTTAGTCAGGTTCGATTCACACCCACCTATTCCCCTTGATGTATATAAAAAAAATTTGGTTGAAGTTACTCTTCTTCTCCATGCTTTGAGATTTGCTGCGATAAATCAATTTTAAAAACGTCATATATGAAAAGGATTGTCTCAATGCCATTTGCAAGGCTCGAGCACAAGCCGTGGGTCTTTCCCCAATAGGGCATTTTGTTTCGATCATTGAAGACCTTCTTTATTTATTTGATTCTTTTTCTTTTCTTAGGTTCATAAGAGTTCAAAAAAAAGTCAGCTCATTGCTTGGCTCATATTGGGTTTTGCTACCCAATTTCCAACTTGAATGATTTGATGACCTTCCTCTCAACTACTTTAATTGATATTTCTAATTAATTAGATATGTTTTCCCCTCAAAAAAAGTTTTAATTTTTTTTAAAATTATTATATTAGTATAATAATATGGTCTCTCTATAGTACTTTCCTATCACTAACAATTATCTAACCAATAACCAAAATTATCAAATCTAACAATAAAATCAACAACAACATTCATGAAAGTAGTTGAAGTTCAAATCTAAATTAACAATATTTGAATCAACAAATCCTCTGGAATTTTGACATAGCCAAAACTAAACAAAAAAAAAAAAAAAAAAAGGATTGGGCCAAATAGGCCAAGCCTAAATTGGCGGCTATTTGGGCCTTGTTTTATTTGGGTTGCTACTTTTATAGTCTAATAATACTTTTTGGGTTTAAGTGGACGGCCTGTCGTCGTGCTATCCCATATTCCCACATGTTAAAAGTCTCAAATAAGAAATTTAAGAATGCTAAGTTGGTCTTCTCTCATAATTGAAAGAACAAGAATTCCCACTCTCAATATTATTTTTTAAAGCGACTCTAAATCAGCGACTCTCAAGATTATTCATTTCCTTTGTGAGAAGAGTAGGTAAAGTTATTTTTTGAATATATATATCTTTTGACTACAACATTTATATATTTTTATTGGACAAACAAAGGAGACAGAAGAATATATACCTTAAAGCTAAGGAACAAGAAACTTCTGATCTTTGATCAACCCTACAAATTTAAAAAGAAAAAGGAAGAAGATCCCAGCTGGCTTTCTGATCTTTATTGAACTTAGGCATCGTATCATCTTCTTGGCCATTCAAATCAAGACTACATTAATATCCCAGAGCAAATTAACGTGTCACACTGGTTTCTCTTGGCCATGGTTTGCAGGATGAACCATTGAGATCATGATACGCCTTGCATTGTCTCGTCGATACTTCTAAAAAGGGTGAAAAAGGAAAACAGAGATTTCAACATCGATAAATAAGAGTGTTATTATTGAAGAGAAAAATTGCTGAAATTTTATTTGATTTAAAGCAGAACTCATTACCATATGCTACTTGCTTCAGACAGAAAGGTCTTGTACAGCGACAGCCTCATTTTATTTTATTTTTTCCAATTTTCATGCCGTTTCTGTTTGATTCTACACGGTTAATTTCCCTTTTCCATATATCTATCCCTTATATTGATTGGTAGGTAGAAATGACCACTTGGTATGTTGATAAATAAAATAAAAAGTAGACTAAGTTAAAAAACTTTCATGGAAAATTAGTTATTCAAAAGTAGAGTAATAAAATGGATAAGAGTACATCTTTTTTTTTTTCTTTTTTGAGAAAAGGGTGAGGGGATGACTCTACAGACGTGAAGCATCTGGACAACTACCATGGCACTTCTGTCCAATAAGAGTATAGTTAGAACAAAATTAATTACTATTGTCTTGATATTTTAAAATGACACATAATTTAGGATTTTTAAAGAAAAAATAAAACCCTTTAAAGCAAAGCTTAATTTCAGCCAATGAGAGTACTTTTTTTAAGAATGGTGTATCTTTTCACAAACCTTTAGGTGTAAAAGAAGTTCAATCATTCCTTAATAAAAAAAGATATACTCATCCACTTTCTCTTCAAGCTTAATTAACAACTGGCTAGCTGGAAATGTACCTTTTGACCCTTAATTTTTTGTTTTTGAAGGCAATTTAGTAAAGTTAATGAAAGCAATTTAGTTAACAAATATAATTCTCTATCAATGGGAATTTTCTTAACCACGGGGAACAAAAAATCTATATGATGATACTCTTTATACAAAATTATAAAGAGATAACATTACATTGTGAGAAATATATTTCAGTGTCCCTTTGTCCTGTCCAAGAAAAGAGTAGACATAAGAGAGAAAAAGTTGAAGGACATAAGTGGAGAAACCAGGCTATAAAGCAGCTGAAAAATCCTAACATGAAACTATTGCCAATTTGTTTGTTTCTTGTGGAACTCCTTTATCAGCATATAAGTCCAAGAGAACGAGTGAAATCTGAGAGCCAGAAAAACAAATGCTCGTGGCTGCTTTTGGATTTTTCTCAGCCAATAGGTCCATTTGGCTGCATTTTAATCAACATAATTTTCTTTGAGGTTTTGTATCGAATAGTTGATTGGAGTCTCTAATGATTAGTATAAGTTTTTGTGTGGTAGATTGTACGGCCTCACATCACATAATGTTGAATTTCCTTTTAATTATTAGTTGGCACAAAAAGAAAAAAGTGCAATCCAACTCAAGTTCAATATGGCTGATTAATATTAATTATTATAACTTGCACATATACTTTAATTGTGAGAAGATGCATTAAGTCTTCTTATGGAAGATATATTTATTTATTTTGCTTGAACATTTTTAATTTCCAAGGTGCACAATTGTCAATTCAGAATATCAGTATGAATTAGAAGTCTCAATCATGCAATGATGCAAATATAATAGTTGGTAGTGGTCTAATTATAGCAGTAATGGTAGTTAAAGTCACAATAGAATAGTATAATTTAGTTGTATGCAAAAATAGTGGTAATATGACTATGTTGTCTTGGGTGATGTTGATGCGTGCTTGATAAGGTGGAATTTATAATCAAATTTTTATTTGGAGAACGTTTCAACTAATAAAGTACTAAAGCTCTAAAAAAAGATGACCACTTACACCTAGCTAATTATATTAGTATTTAGTTATACTTTGACTAATTGATTTATAACCCAGTATATATACTAAAGCGCTATGTTTCAAAAACTAAGCTAAGTGGTGTTTTAGTCCCGAAGAGAACAATGTTCTTTACAATGAAGAGGAAGAAAACACACCACTAGGAATTAAAGTAAAAGATAAAGAACCCTCTACTAATTTTTAGCTAACATTACAAGCTAACACCTTAGTGTGAAAAACTCTAACAAGTTTTGAAAAATTAGTTCCTTTAATCACTAGAATGATTGGGGTTTTCCTTTGTTTTCTCAGATGCACAATCTAAATGATGATAGAACAATTCATGCAACTAAAAAGTTGACATATAAAATAAAATTCTCTGCTTCATTGAAATACTTTTGACCAAAGTGTAAATATATTAATATCTCACTCATATACAAAAATGCCTTCAAAAGAAAAAATACTCACAATACAAACTTCTAAAAGAAAAAAAAAAGAAGATAGGCTCTACTTAATGAATTGGATCCTTTTTGTAGACAGACAGACAAACAAGCACAAATACACTTCATACATCATCTCACTCTTTCTTCTTTTTTTAATTATGTATCATAATTCACAACATTCCTTTTCACGGAAAAAAGAAAAGGAAAAAAAAATTCTATAAATACTTGACAGTCTGCTACAATACAATGAGCCACAAATTTCTCACACCAATTATACCATGATCACGCAATATCCAACAACAGTTGGCTCCGCCAGCTTAACAAGTGGAGTAACCACCGTGGATTGCCAGAAACAAGTCCGGTCATGGCGGCTTCTCCGCTCACTAATGGACCTACTTATTCCAAGCTGCAACTGCACCTTCCTTGAAGAAGAAGAAAACAGTTTCAAAGAACCAAAATGGCTTCACAATCACTACTACTATCATAAACAACCAACTAATTTCACCTCCACCATGATCACAGGCACCCTATTCGGCTCAAGAAGAGGGAGAGTCAGCTTCTGCATTCAATCAAACCCTAAATCCATCATCCCAATCCTCCTTCTTGAACTTGCAATCCCTACTACAACTCTTGCTAGGGAAATGAAAGGAGGGCTTCTTAGAATTTCCCTCGAAACCTATAGGAATGGCTCCAATTCCGGTTCTTTACTATCGATACCGGTGTGGACTATGTACTGTAACGGAAGAGAAGCCGGGTTAGCCTTCAAGAGGAGGCCATCAAAGGCGGATATTGAATTTTTGCAAGAGATGGAATCAGTTGATGTAGGTGCAGGCATTATAAAAGGGAAAAAAATTGTTCAGAGTGATGATGTTTTGTATATGAGGGGTAAGTTTGAAAGAATTCAAGGATCATCAAACTCTGAATCTTTCCATTTGATGGAAACAGATGGGAACAATATTGGGCAAGAACTCAGTTTTTTCTTCCTTCGGTCCCGTTGAAATGGTTCACGGAGGTGTTATTAATTAGGTGCATCTTTAATTTGCTGTACAATTTGGACCTTTTTTTTTTCCCTAGCCGGTTTCGGATTTTGTTATCTTTGATAGTTCTTTGTCCTTTTTGAGTTGTGCTTTTTGATGCATGGCTTTATTGTTAGTAATATTTGCTTGGGGTTAAGTGCAATCACTTAAAAAGTGGTGATTCGTACAGTTAAGAAACTGTAATTTGGTCTTTTCTTTTTTCTAATTAAATGTTATATTTATATTTATATTTTTTATTATTTAAATGTTCATTTTCTTAATAAATATATATTTTTTATACAAAATTCTATTGATGACATTTTAAATTTAAAATTTTTTATTTCACTAACTCATGCATTTTATTATCTATTACATTATCAAAGATAATTTGTTAATTTAATTAAAGTTAATTTTTTAAAATAAAATCAAAAGTGAACATATTTAACTATGATGATTTGCTTTTCTTAAAAAAAAAAAAAAAAATTTCAGGTGACCCTATTGCATAAAATGTTGCTCTTATTATGTACTTTATTGTTTTAGTTTATTATTTCTTCCGTTTGAAGTTTGAAATTTAATATTTACTTTGACTTTGGATTAAAATTTAAAAAGTTTTTGACTTTAATTAATTTATAAAATTATTCTTGATATTAATATAATGGATTGTGGGATTTATTAGTTTGAAATGCAAATTTTTTAAATTAAGTTGGTAAAGTTGTGGGACTATTATGAGTTAGTTGTATATAAATATATTAAATTAAAGAGATTATTAATGTAATTTTGGATAAGAAACATGTTTATTTAAGAAAAATTGACATTTAATTTTGAACAAATTAAAATATAAATGTAGACATTTAATTTTAGAAGGGACTAGCTTTTTTTTGTTCTTAATGGTATGAAAGTCTCTATAGTCCCTAACCAGATAGCATTGGAACACTTTCTTGTCGCAAAGACACTTGAATTTGAGATTGTACTCATTAGAGTGCAAGACAGTATTTTTAGAAAATTTCAAATGGAAGATAATTAAGGTGTGCACTTAAAGATATTTCATATATGTTATTCTTGCTTTTCCTTTTCCCATTTTCTTAAAAAAATTGTTTCTTTTTAGAGCAGGAAGTTATGTAGATCTATCAAAACAAGTTAGAATGGCCAAGGCACATTTAACTGATAGAAAATGTTTAAAATTTTATTAAAAAGATTAATCATTTAAGAACGAAGACCTTGTATTTTAAAATGTTTCAAAGGCTAAATTGACCAATTTAGGCATTAGCAAAACAAAATTTCCTTAAAAAACCTATTGAATGAATTTTATATTTTTTCCTATTTTAATAAATTAATATGTATTTATATCTATTATATTATTCATAATTAATTTGATTCATTCCTTCTATCAGATTTTTTTTTATAAAATAGTAAAACATTCAAAATAGTATTATTAAACATTACTCCTTTACCACTACAAAGAAATGAACAGGGGCTTGTTCTCTAAGCAAACTAAAAGGTAAAGAAAATCTTAGTAGCCTTACTGGGGAGCAAAAACATTTTCTCAATATCTTCACCAATTCATATAACTAAATTAAGATCTCTCACTCTCAGCTTTGTCTTTCTTGGTCTTTCTTTGTATCTTTCATCCTCCTTTTTTATTTTCTTCTGCAACAATGGTGTGCGGTGATCTTGGTGATCTCTTGAATTCTCTTCACCTTCCTGACATGCCTCCCTTGAAAAACTGTTCGGAAGCTTTTACTGATCGTTATGAGGAATGTCGTAATTCTTTAATAGGAAAGTTCTTGCCCTCTCGGGAATTTTTTTTTCTCAATTTCGTTTGGCTATGAAGAAGTCTTGGCGTTGCTCCTTCTTCTCTTTCACTACGGTTCGTATGAATGTGTTTCAAATATATATATTTTTTATTCTGAGAATGATTGTGATCGGGTTCTCCATGATGGACCATGGTGTTTTGAGGATGTCTTGCTGAATATTGTTCCTTGGGTACCTTGGTTACTGAGGATCCTTTTCAAAATGTCTATTTCTGGATCCATGTACGTGGCCTTCCTCACGAAAGTATGTCTGCTGCAATAGTTCGTCGTAAAATAGTTTCTTTCTTTACGAGAATATTATGATTTGCCTTGATTTGCATTTACGAGAATATTACGAGACTATGACTATGACTCAACCGAAAAACAAATCAACAAAAAGTATATTACATAAAAACGTTAGTTAACGCACTTCCACAATCATCTTACGTCTGCGGGACTCTCACATTAGTTTGCTTCTTCAAAAGTATAAAACGATTCAATACAATTTTTCCCTATGACTACTCATTACAAACTAATCACTCGTTCATTATAATTTCTCACTATAATATTTGATGATATCACATCTTCGAGTTCAACCAATTACTTAAACAAACAATTTGATTAAGTAGTCAACTCAAAATTGCTCTTTATCTGCAAATAGACTTATTCAATACAAGTAATAAACTTATACTTGTTCGAGTATCACTAATAAGCATACATGAAAATATAATAAACTCGAACCAATTTCTCAGCATTGTGTAACTGATAATTACTTCACAAACTTTGAACCGAATCTCATAATAATCACCTTAACTAGGATTCTCTTAGAAGCATTCAGTTCTCATACCTTTGATCTGCACGAAGTCCTCTTATGTAGAATTGAAAATCTTCTTCAAAGAGTCCATATCTTTGCAAGAATCAATCAATGATATCTTGCAATATCTTCTATCTTTTATTCATGTAGACTTCCTAATCTTTTAGTCAATAATTTTTTTTTCCAAAGATAGCTCTTACAAAAATATAACATATCTTTTTATCTTCAAAATAAATTGTCATCAATCTACCAAATCAGACTGAGGAAAAATCCCATCCTTTCTGTAACAATCTCCCCTTGGCGTTTTATTTTGAACAAAAACACCATTGAAATCAGACATATGCATCTCACCAGTTAAAACTCTCTCTGAGTTGTATCTTTGGAAATATTTCAGCATCAATCAACAAAATAACAATTAGCACCAGATATAACTGATAATCATCCAGAATCATCAACAGAACATTATGCAATACTCAATATGAAATTATAGTCATCTATTGAGTATAATACAATAGTGAAAAATTTCTACCATGAACATCTTCGGGGAAAGAATATTATTAACGTTTTCACTAAAAAGTCTCTAAATTTAATATCAATGTTAACCCAATTTCCTGTATCAAAAATATTTTGAGGGAAATGCATCACATTCTTATTCATATCTATACCAATTTTTTTGGCTTCAACCAAACCTTGATATTCATCTTCTTGTTTATCATCAATATTTTCATCCTCACTTTCATCCTTATTGGCTTTTAAAGCCTCATCAAGTTTTTTGTCTAATGTATCTTTATTACCCATCACATCCATTTCATTAGTCATTTCAATCTCTTTACTTTCGTCATTTTTTTAACAAATTGAAGCATTTCCCCTACTTGAGATTTCTGTAAATTTTCAACTATTTTCTTCTCCCTAGCTTTTTCAACCCCAAACTTGTGTTTTCAATTTGCAAAAGGAGGCATGATTATACAAATACAAGTGCAATAGCACCTTCAAATACAAATACAAATGCAAAGGAAATTACAAAGAAAAAATTTCCAAACAAATAAAATTTGTCATTAAAAAAAACTAATTGAAATAAAAATTAGACATCACAAAATAAGGGACTCTAAAATAAAAATTAACACCAAAGCTACCATTCATAAAAAAAATAGACTAAGCATTAAGCACATAATATAGTGTATACTCACAATTCTAAAAAACAAAATTCACAGCTAACATGCTATAATTATTAGTAGTGTACTAGAAATCATCATCCTAAATTGATAAAGATCATTACTCCCATCAAAGCATAAAAATTGGACAAAACCGAGGTGTTGGTGTAAAAAAAGTGCTTAAAATTCCTATTATCTAACAATTCAATGATAATAGATTCAGCAAAAATACCAAAATAGTAAATAAAAAACCAAAGTAAAATAGACAATTCCTAAATTCAGCAATCATTTTCATAAAAAACAAATCAATTAAAACCACCAAAACTCAATTAAAACCAAAGTAAAATAGACCATTCATAAATAAATTCAGCAACCATTTTCATAAAATAAAAAACAATCAGCAACCACTTCAAACACTCAAGACCATAAGACATTGCAAGAAGCCAATATGATGATACATATCAATTGAAACTGTTGGAAAGAAAAAACAATTCCTACAGAATTGCTCAAACCCATTTTAATCAAATTGAAAAGGCAAAGGCATAGCAAATAACATCAAAATTACCTTCAACTGCAAGTAGGATTCGGATGAAGCTTGTGACGGAGTGAAAGGAACGACCGACAACGACTTCGGGCTGTGGCCTGTGAGTTTTAGCTTTTGGGAAATGTAAAAAGAAATTTGTGAGTAAGGACGATTAAGTGTAGTGTTTGGGAAATGGCAAAAACAAAAAAGAAAGAAACAATACTAAGACTCGAACTCGGGTCTCTAAAAAAAATACGAAAAGCAAAGTATCCTGACATCTAATCTTTAAGAAGACATTTAAAAAATGTGGCCTATTTAATTTATAAAATTTGGTGGCCCTATGCAAGTGCTTGGGCTGCATACGCCTAGCACGACCCTCTCTAGGAGATTTTAATGAAATTTTATTTTAGTCTGAGAAAGGAGAATTAGATAGGCATGAATCTCTTATGCTATCTTTCCACAAAGCTACACAAGATTGTAAATGTTCTAAAGCTTTTAATGTCTTAATTTTTATTAATGACAAACATTGATGATAACTAATGTCTTAATTGTAAAATGTTGGTATTTTAGGATTCATATGTCTAATCCATGCAAGATCGAAGTTTCAAGTCTTCAGGAAAGATCGTATGTTGTCAAGTGTTGAAGATAAGCAGTTTCTGGATTAGATAGGATTTAGAGATGTAGTGTTATTTTTCACTTAGATATCTCTAGGTCTACCTTATGAGTAATAATTTCTATAAGTTGCTCAATTAAAGTGAAATGTTTTTCAAAATGCACTTCATAAAGATAAAATATGAGTTGGGTATTTGAAATAATTTTCAAAATACATGCATTTACTTAAAATTCTATAAAATATATTTCACAAACTCTTAGAGTTGATTGAAATCTTGTATTACATGATTTGGATGCATGTGCAGTCGACCACAAATCATGCGGTCAACCAGAATACTCAGCTCATCGTCCGCAAAATGTCCATAACTCTCTGGTACACTTGCGAATGATGGTGCAGTTGACCGGACTATTCAGCTAATCGTTCGCAAAATGTCCAGAGTTCTCTGGAACACTTGCGAATAATGGTGCGGACGACCCGTCTGATATGCGGTAGACCACACTTCTCCTAAGTGGGATTCAAACATCTATTTTTATGACCGTTGATGCAAACATATAAATATCCAATTGTTTAAAAAACTCAATATCACGACTTTTTAAGTAAAAATCTGATTCTTACTCTATATAGAACATCTTGAAATCATTTTGAAACTCTTTCATAACATTTACATTGTGAAAATCATTTAAGAAAGATCTTTACTAAATCATTGGTGTTCTTGAAGCAATCTAGAGGAATATATTACTCAATGAGGTGTTTATAATTCAAATTGATATATTTTCACATTAAGGTGATATCTATATCAAACTCTTCTTATTCTTATCTTGTAAGTTTTAATCAAGGTTGCATTGAGCTTAAAACTCTAAGGGTTAGAGTGAGCCTTGAATTATAGATAATTGTGATTATCTTAAGTGTATCTATTTAATTAATTGTTGTATTAGAGATTAATGTATAATAAATGTTGTATTGTAAAACTCAAAGAGTTGGGTGAACCTTAATTGGGTAAGAGGTTTGTGTTGTAAAACCATACGGTAAATTGGGTGAATCTCTTTTGTAATATCTTGTACTAAATTAGTGAAAGATTTGTGAAATCCTTGAGTAGATAGCTCAAGGTAGTGGAGTAGGCTTTTTTGGATAAACTGAACCACTATAAATCGTTGTGTTCTTTGCTAATTTCTTGAACACGTTATTTCACACATTGTTTGATCACCAAGTGTTTGTTATTTGTTGTCTTAGAAAACATTGTTATAATTAAAGTAAAAAAATCGGATAAAACCTTATTCACCCCCTCTTAGGTTTTTCAGATTGTAATAATTTTATTTGCGATATCATGGGCCACAATTTACATATAATAATAAGCGTAATGCTGGTATGGTGCGAGAAAGATTAGATCGAGGATTTGTAACTTCTGATTGGATATCTTTATTTCATAATTATTCTCTTTTTCATCTTAGCACTAATATATCAGATCATCTATCTATTTTACTCACTGCTGATACTGTGCATAAGGGAAGGATGCCAAAGCCACATCTAGTTCCCCATTTTGAACTTTTCTAGTTACAAGATGAGGATATTTATGGAGAGTTTGAGTATGCTTATAGGACTAGTGTTTCTTCTGCTGGAAATTCTATATTTCATCGTATAAAGTTTGTTCAGGATTCTTTGAAAAATGGAGTAAGGAAAAAAATGGCGATTTAAGGAGGAAAGTTATCTCTTCAATAAAAGTTGTATGATCTGCGTGATTCTCCATAATTCTCTATTGCTAAGGAAAGACAAAATTGTCTAGAGCTTTGTTGGACTTTGCCCTCAAATCACACACACGCCCAATGATGCAACCTATATAATGATCCAGTGAAGCCTTGGGCTTTTGATATTGGTTGGGCCGTTCAATTCTTATTGTTGCAGATATGAGAAAAAATTAAGTTGGGCTAGATCTATTCTTATATGAAAGGTACGGGTCAATTGTGTAGGTTGGTTCCCTCGACCCGCACTTAGATGTCCTTAGTATATAATTTCTCTTTATCTCATTTGTGAAAAACTAGCAATCGTTTTAGGGTTCTTCGGTGTCAAACCCTACCTCTCTTAAACTTGTTTCTTGCTATGTTGTACCTCGGTTTAATCCGATTATCTTGTACTTGGTAAACATAAAGTGTAGTCGATAGGACACTCATATTTCTAGTGTGTAAAAACTTATTATAGTAAGAATGTGCTATGGTTAGCACCGTGGAGTAGGAATTTTTCGATCCACATAAAAATTTCGTATTTTTATTGTGTTTAATCTCTATATTGTTAGTGTTCTAACCCTAACAGTGGTATTAAAGCAACTAGTGTGTTATTCGATCCGTGCTGAGGCCGAGATTGGTTACTGGGTTTGCAACTCAATCTGCTGAAGGTCTGAGAACTGTATACTAGGTATTGTACTTGTATTATTCAATAGACTCTAAAAGTCTCACAAAAGGTAGAACTTTGAAAACCTTAACCCTAATTATACTTAACCCTAATTTTTACGGATTTGTTTCTAAACTCATAATAGACCTTCTTTATAGGTCTCTTCTCTTTCGAAATCATATAAAACCTAGGCTAGGCCAGTGCCCATCTAAAGCACTCGTATCTGTGTCCTGGAGATTTTCAATCTCTTGAAAACTTCCCACCCTATGTGAGTTGTGTTGGTGCCTTTGACTGAGGGCTTTTATATTTTTGTTCTAGAATTTGCTTTTGGGCGATGAAATCTACTATATTGTTATTGGGAATCTTATTGTCTTGCACTTTGCTTGAATTATTGTTGTCTAATTTTGTGTTTGACATCTTTCTGACACTAATCTTGAATCTATGTCATTAATTGATTGTTATTGTTGAGGAATTATATTTCTCTTTGCTGCAATTGGATATCAGGTAAGTCATTCTAACTACATAGTCTCTGTATATTTGATTTTTGTGTTATCTGGAGTCTACTTGGCATGTCTCTCCGAAGTTAATTACGTCATACTCTGGAAACTTATCTATATTTGCTTTTATTTGAACACGTTGTTTGATAAGTATATTGTTCGCTTGTTTTTGTCTTATTTGAATCTTTTTCTATAAGTGTATATGACTACTGCAAAGACTGATATCGATATTTTTAATGATCAAGATGATTATCGTATTTGGAAAATGAAAATGAGAACTATTTTAGTTCAGAATAAAGTCCAGCATGCTATATCTCAACCCAAATCATACCTTACGTCTTGAAAAGATGAAGTTTTATCTGAAAAACTTGAACTTGCTCATAGCTTTCTTATGTTGCATCTATCTAGTAATGTGCTTAGACAAATAGTTGGTCTAGACTCTACATTTAAGATGTGGAACAAACTTAATGAATTGTATTTGAGAAAATCTTTGTCAAACAAAATCTATTTGAAAGAAAATTTGTTTGGTTTCAAAATTTATGCCTCTATGTCTTTAGATGCTAATCTGGATGATTTGAAAAAATCATTATTGATCTGTCTAATATTTGTGAGTCTATTTCTGATGAGAACCAAGTTGTTATATTGTTAAATTATTTTCCTGAATCATTCAAAGATGTAAAATTTGCTATAAAATATGGTATGGAGGATTTATCTCTTGATGTTGTGAAATCTGCTTTGCAATATAAGAAACTAGATTTAAAAATGAGAATTTATATGCAAGGGGTAGGCCTGAGAGGAAATAATTTAATTTCAATAGGCAAAAATCTAAAAGTAAGGGTAGATAAAAATCTAGAGATAAAGAAATGATGAAATGTTTTTATTGTGGAAAAAAAGGCCACTTGAAAAACAACAAGCTCTTCAAAAGAATCAAGAATGAGATATTGAATAAGAAAGGGAATCACTCTAGTAATCATGATAGTAATAATATAAATAAACATGATATTGCTGTCAATACAATGTATGATTAGATTTTATGTGCTTTTACATCTAATGATTGAATATCTGATGAATAACTATTTGATTCTGGTTGTACATTTCGTATGAGTCCTAATAAGGATTGATTTGACACTTTTGAAATTTTATTTGAAGGTAAAGTTTATATGGAGAACAATGAATATTGTCAAATTATGAGTATTTGGTATATTTGTATTAAAATGCATGATGGGATAATTAGGAAACTAACTTATGTAAGATATGTTCCTAGATTAAAAAGAAATCTAATTTTTCTTGGCATGTTTGATTCTTCTGGCTAATTTTATAAAACTGAAAATGGGTGGCTCAAAGTGTGTAAAGGTTCTTTGATTATTTTGAAAGGTGAGAAGAAAAATGGTTTATATGTCTTAATTGGCTCAACTGTATGCAATTCTTCTAATTTATTTGGCAAACATGATTATGATAAATGCATGTTATGGCATAGAAGAATAGGGCATATTAGTTAAAAGGGTCTACAATTTTTGAGTAGACAGAATTTGTTGAATGGTGATAATGTTGCTTCTATTGAGTTCTGTGATAATTGCATATTAGGAAATTACACAAATTGAGTTTTTCTTCTGGCATACACAAAACACTTATTTACTTGAATATGCGCATTCAGATTTCAGAATCCCAAACTATAGTGGAAATATGTACTTTCCATCTATAGTTGATGATTTTTTAAGAAAAGTCTGAATTTATATTTTGAAAGCAAAATATTAGACTTTTGAAATGTTCAAATAATGGAAAATTCTTGTTGAAAATCAAATTGGTAAGAAGTTGAAGTACATTAGAACTGATAATGGTCTTGAATTCTGCAATCAACATTTTAATAACTTATGTGCTACTTGTGGTATTGTTAAACATAGGACTGTTAAGTATAATCCTCAGCAAAATGGTATTGCTAAGAGGATGAATAGAACTATTATGAATAAAATTAGGTGCTTGATGATATCCTCTAGTCTTCTTAAGCCTTTTTTAGGTGAAACAACAAGTATTGTTGTGTATTTGGTTAATAGGCCACTATCTAGTACTATAAACTTCAAGTGTCTTGAGGAACTGTGGTGTGGTATACCTCATAACATGAAAAACCTGAGAATTTTGGTTGTTCTGCCTTTGCACATCAAAGAGAGGGTAAGTTAGACCCTAGATCTAAAAATGGGGTTTTCATAGGCTATCCTAGTGGAATGAAAGGGTACAAAATCTTGTTAAAAAATGAATCGAGGTTTTAAGTTAATAATAAGTAAGGATGTGATTTTCAATGAGTGCGAAATGCCTCGTCTTAATACAATCCCTGCCAATCTTGACTCTTCCAAATTTAACCTTAATAGGAGAGTATCAGCTGAGGTGGAGGATACCTTAAATCTGTCTGATCAACCCAACTTTCCCACTGAAGAAAACGAAACAGTAGGAATAAACAATGTTCATGTAAGTCAAAAACCTCAACCTGAAACCAACTCAGATATTGATAAAATTGAGTATGTAGAGGGACAAATACAAGCCCTGCAAGACTATCACTTAGCTAAGGATAGAGATAGAAGGACAGTTAGGCCACATTCTAGATATGGTGAATCTTATCTGGTTTCATATGCTTTTGTTGCTGGTAGGATGTTGGAAGAAAAAGAACCTGCCTGATATGCAAAGATTCTGAAGAGTTCTAACTCCAAATTTTACCTTTAAGCAATTAATGAGGAAATGTCTTCATTACACAAGAACAAGTAGTTGACTGTAAATGGGTGTTTAAATTGAAATAATCTGATTCTTCTACTTCTGACTACTTCATATTTAAAGATAGATTAGTTGCAAAAAGTTTTACTCAAGTTGAGGGAATAATTTTTAATGAAATCTTCTTTCCTGTTATCAAATATAAGACAATTAGAATTATGCTTTCTATAATTGTCTTTTATGATCTTGAACTTGAACAACTTGATGTTAAAAGTGCATTCCTGTATGGTAACCTAGAATAAGTCATTTATATGAAATAACCATATGGTTTAGAGGTAAAAGGTAAAGAAGATCATGTCTGTTTACTAAAAAAGTCATTGTGTGGCTTAAAACAGTCTCTCAAGTAATGGTATAAAATATTTCACTCTTTTATGATTAAAGTAGGCTTTGCTAGAAATAATTTTGATACCTTCTACATTTTTCTAGAAATTATGTTGATGATGCTATATATCTGTTTTTATATGTGGATGACATGCTCATAGCTTGCAAACAGAAAAGTAAACTAAAGAACTTGAAAACTTTGGGTAAATCTGAATTTGAAATGAAATATTTAGGATCAACATCTAGGATATTTGGGATGTACATTCATAGAAAAATGTCTAAAAATTCTTTGTTCATTTCCCAAAAGCCTTTTCTGAAAAAGATAGTCTCAAAGTTTGCCATGAATGCATGTAAACCTGTTAATATGTTATTAGCTGCTCATTTCAAATTATCTTCAAAGTTATGTCATAAATTTGAATCTGAAATTGCTGAGATGAAAAATGTACCTTATAAAATGGTTATAGATTATGTGATATACTTGATTGTATTCACTAAACTTGATCTTGCATATTTCATGAGCTTGTTAAGTAGATTCATGGCTAATCCTAATAAGGATCACTGATTTGCTTTAAAATGGTTGTTAATGTATTTGAATAGTACATCTTATTTTGACTTGCATTATTCTAAATAGTCTGATAACTTAGAATTAATTGGCTATGTGAATTCTGATTTTGTTGATGATAAGGATGATAGAAAGTCTACTTCATCATATTTATTTACTTTATTTGGTAATTACATATCATAAAAGTCTCAACTACAATCCCTAATTGCATTATCTACTACAGAAGTTGAGTACATTACTGCAATTGAGGCTATCAAAGAACCTATTTGGCTTTAAGGTCCTTTAAATGAATTGCATCTGCTTAAGTCTAAAACAATCATTTTTACTGATAGTCAGAGTTCTCTACAATCATATAAGAATCCTATTTACCATAAAAGAACAAAACATATAGATGTTAAGTTTTATTTCATTAGAGACAAGGTCACCAATAGTATTGTTGAGATTGAAAAAATCAGTACTCATGATAATCCTGCTGATTTTGGTACTAAAATTCTATCTGCTGACAAATTTTTTAAATGCAAGAAAGTGCTACATGTAGATCAAGGTTAAAATTGTCTTAAGGAAAGTGTGCAATGATGCCATTAAATGTATTGCCCTCAAATCACACACACACTCAATGATGAAGCCCATGTATTGATCTAGTGAAGCCTTGAGCTTCTGATGCTAGTTGGGCCTTTCAATTAATATTGTTGCTGATATGAGAGAAAATTAAGTTGGGTTGGATCTATTCTTATTTGATGGGTACGGGTCAATCGTGTGAGTCGGTTCCCTCGACCTACACTCGGATGTCCTTGGTATATAATTTCTCTTTATCTTATTTGTGAAAAGCTAGCAGCCGTTTTAAATTTCTTCAATCTCTCTCTCTATATCAAACCCTACATCTCTAAAACTTGTTTCTTGCTCTGTTCTACCTCAGTTTAATCTGATTATCTTCTACTTGGTGAGCATAGAGTGTAGTTGACAAGACACTCATATTTTTTATGGTGTAAAAATAGATTATAGTGAGACTGTGCTATGGTTAGCACCGAGGGGTAGGAATTTATCGAACCAAGTAAAAATATCTTGTATCATTCTTGTTTTCGCTGTGTTTAATTTATGTAGTGTTAGTGCTCTAACCCTAACAAGCTCAAACATTATCAAAATTTGAATGAGGTATTTGCACATTGAGTGATTCAGAAGGCAATTCAAGAAATTCCTTGAGTGATTTGCATGGCATTGTTGTTTCTTATTTTGCATCACTTTTCTCAACGAGTGGAAATACTGCAGTTGATCTTTCTTATCGTCCTATAGGTCGCTTTTCATCAAGTCAATTTCAAGCTATTTCGAGACCCTTTACTGATGATGATCTTAATGTTGCTCTTGCCCAATCATACAATCATTATATTAGTGCCTAAGATTAAGAATGTTGATAGCATGAGGGATTTTCAACCAATCAACCTTTGCAATATTGTGTATAAATTGATCTCAAAGATGTTGGCCAATCAACTGGAGGAAGTTCTCCATTCTATCATCGATGTGTCTCAATGTACGTCGGGAAGGTTAATAACTAATAATGCAATAATTGGGTTTGAAGCATTTCATTCTTTGAAATCAATTCACTCAATTAGTTCACAATAGTTTGCTCTTAAATTGGATATGAAAAATGCTTTTGATAGAATTGAGTGGAATTACTTGAAACAAATGTTAGTCTCTAGAAGATACTAAACATTGTCTTCTAGACTGTCATGTTGCAAAGAAGGTTTGGAAACATACTGAGTTTGGATTTCTTCAAGTCAATTTTCAGTTTCATTCTTTTATTGATTTATGCCAGCATGTATTCGTTTCCTTTTCTATGAATGATGCTGCGCAGTTTTATTGTACACTATGGGGGATTTGGTTAGCCCAAAATAAGGTTGTTTTCGAAGGACAGAATGCACATGCTACTTCTATCATTATGCAGAGTAATGCTTTGGCTCAAGAATCTATAGATAATATTCCTACACAAACACAAGCTACTCGTCGTTCCACTCAGCCTTCGAAATGGTATCCTCCTTTACTGGATTGTGTGAAGCTTAATTTTGATGGCTCATGTGCCAGGCCTTATGCAGCGATTGGTGTTATTGCTTGGAATTCTTCCGCTACCATTCTAATTCAGCTATGGCTGCTCGTGTTTCTTTTTCAGAAGATGTGGAATACATTGAAAGTATGACATTGTTACATTGTGTTCGCTTTGCCTTTATTAATAAATATCGCAGAGCCCATTTGGAGGGAGATTGTTTGGCTATTATCAGGAAGGTAAACTCTAACACAACTCTTGAGTAGGTCATGTTATTGAACTTATTAAGGATTTACTATGTTTATTTGATTCTTGTACTCGTTCATATATTAGCTCTCTCTTTTACCACTGTTGTTGAGTGGTATAGTAATTATCCGAAAGATGTAGTCTATGCAGTTTTGGCTGAATCCTCTTGTTAATGAAATTTCTTGCTTTATTAAAAAAAAAAAAATTACTCCTTTAATATTCAAACTCGATTTAGACATCTCACATGGGACTCTGGGAGGAGAACATATATTCTCTTTGCTACTTGGTAAGTTATAAAAAACAGGCCCAGACCCGGCCCATATTCAGCGGCGCCAAAATCAAATAATCAAAGCCCGCCACGTACCTAACCGTCAGAGCTTAGATGAAATTCCGGTTGTTGAGAACCCCCAAATTTCCTCACTGACTCTTCTTCCACAAACCAAATTAAGCTTAACTAATCTTCAAAATTCTCAACTTCCTTCAAGTATAACGTGACCTCATATTGATCACTACAATGCATCAATATTTGATGTTGTTATCTCATCAACAGAATCTTTACCCTTATGGGCATACCAAAACTTTTCAAGATTTTCACTTATAGCAACAATTGCCTACCTGTGCATGAAAGCCTTGTCGTGCAACCCTTTACTACTATTGCGCCAAGGCATGGTTTTAGGAACAAATGTCGCCGTCTTTTATGGAGGTTATTTTCTGGAAGTAAGATTTATTTCTTCTACCTTTGATCCTATTTGCGTGTTGTTTTAGTTGGGTTTTGCAGCTGATTGACATTTTCAATCATAATTTGGTTGTTTTGGGTTGAGGGTATAGGTATCAGTGATAATGGATTAAAATTTTTGTTCTGGAATTGAGTTTTGTGACATGGATTTATATGAAAATTGTGTGTAGAGAAAGTTGATTGGAGGTCGAAGACTGAAGAAGAAGAAAAGGTTTATAGCTGGATATATGCATTGGCCCAATCTCAGAAAGATTTGGTCTTTGAGTATGTTCGATCAACTGAAAGAGGTGAGTGTAGCTAAGGTTAACTTTGAAGTCATAATGATCTATATTACTTTTAGTTGTTTACTTTGAACTGGTTATATATTGTAGGCTGAGGACCAAACATTTTTATCAGGATTCATATCTCGTGCAATACATTTGTGTATATGCACCAGATGGTAGAAAGGCGTCTTTTAAATACTTTGCACTTTGGTCCTAGTTTAAACTGTTTTCTGGTTGAGGTCCTTGTGAGGTGGTATGAAGCTCAAAAATTTGCTAGTAGTACTTATAAACAGGGTTTCTGACATTCTCATTTTGGGTTTGATAGGATTTTATAATCTTCCTTCCTCTTAAAATCCTTGCATCCTCGCTTAAATTTATTAGTAAAAAGCTTCGAAACTATAGTAAGTGATGCAGAATTCTAGAGGCGACACTCAAAAATTTAATTTAGGCCTGAATTCCATAATTCCAGAGAATTTTTTGCTTTGGCACTTGTTTGCATATTTTTACTGGTAATTTATTTTCTTTTTCTTTTTCATTTTGGAAAAAACCAAAACAGCCTGAGTGAGCATTACTTGCTGAGTCTTAAACACTGGCTAAAAATGATTTGCATATTACAGGTTGTAGCCAAAGCCTTTAGAACCATTCAATGAATCCTCATGTGCCTTATGCATATGAGATGCACATGATGCATTGCATCAATACTGGATATCTTCTGGAAGGGGCAAGTTTGCTTATTGACCACGTTCTGTTTTATCTATCAATAATTCTTAATTACTATCAAGTTCCTGGTAAAATGATTTTGCTGAAATTTGTTTAAAAAAGATGGTTATTTCCAATTCTTGAGATTTTGATCTAATATCATAGCCATTCAGGTGGCAAAAAAGAGATAGTTACAAGATAAAAAGTGAGATTAAAAGTACCAAGAACAGATATTTCCATTCCTTTCTTTAAATTGTTAGAGCATGCCCAAAAAAATGTATCCTTCGCAGTAATGGCCACTTAAAAATTGTCCTCTTTCCTACATGTGGGAAAAACGACAGTAAAAGGACAAGTATCCTCAAACTGGACCTTTAAAGAGAAAAAAAAACAATCAGTTTTCCTCCTTAAATGTTTTAATGATTCTTCATTAAGAAAGAAGATATAAACGGCTTGTACATTTTTTGTTCCGATGTAGGTTTGAGCTTCAGGGAAGCTGAGAGGAGGCTAAAAGAAAGTGGGCCAAATATTCCTTTTCAATATCCTTTCCCAAGTTGGTGGCATCTTCTTTGGAATGCCTTGTTTCATCCTTTCAATATCATTCTCATTGTTTTATCAGCAATCTCTTACATAACTAAGGATGATGCCAATGGAAGCATCATGCTTGCACTAGTCTTCATAAGTGTCTCCCTCAGATTTTACCAGGTATTTCCTCCTTGCTTCAATTCAAAATTATCCTAATACTCTATGAGTCTCCATATCTGAATTAATAATTGTGTTTACATGTGGCTATCAGGAGTACAACAGCTCAAAAGCAGCTATGAAGCTGTCTGAATTTGTTAGGTGCCCTGTTAAGGTTCAAAGATGTGCAGGAAGAACTGTTCAGACTGAATTAATAGTTCAAGTTGATCAAAGGGATGTTGTTCCAGGTGATATTATCATTTTTGAACCTGGAGACCTTTTTCCTGGCGATGTAAGGCTACTAACTTCAAAAAACTTGGTAGTGGGGTATGTGTTAAAGATTGATCTTTGTATAAGTGGACATGAGTAAATTCTCAATGGTATAGGATATTAATTCATACCTTCTTATGACATATGATACTGATCTCTGCAACAGCCAATCTTCACTAACAGGAGAGTCTGGAAGTACAGAGAAAACAGCTGATATCAGAGAATCTTCAAGCACTCCTTTGCTGGAGTTGAAAAATATTTGCTTCATGGTTAGTCTAAACGTTGTTTATGTTTTTCCTTTCTGTAATGTGCGCATGGTAGTTTCTGTCCAGCACTGGGGATTTTAGAAGTAAGGTGGTTTTAGAAACATTCTTCTCAATAATCTATAAGGTTGGAGAAATACAAGTCTTCTTAAGCTTGGAGAGCACAATTTAAGCCATAGTTCTCCGAAATATGTTATGACTGAGTAATTCCATTAATTGAAGAAACTGTAGAAGACTACTCATTTTTAAAACTCATTGAGATGAGTTCTTGTTGATCTCAAATGAAATTCTGAATATCTGTTTTGTGTCATCTCCCGTAAGCCTGCTTTATATGAGAAGCTACTCATATATGATTCATTGGTAAGTTATTAAGAATAAGCTTTTTCTCCGAATAATTTTCTGTCTTTCCATCAATTTTCATGTAGTGTATCCTGTAGAGGAACCTCTACCGTTAAAATGAGATTGCAATAATATAACTTTGACAAATACAATCACTTTTAGTTTCTAGAAGATATAGAGATGTGTGCATCTGGCAATTACATAATTCATACTCAAAATTAGAAGTCGGAATGAATAAAAACTATTGGGTGCCTAAGAAAGGTGCCATAGAGATTGCAATGAGATTAAGTTTTTCAAAGTACAGCAAGTGATTTCAGTTTATCCTTTTTAAGGAATCTACACAGCTGGTAGAATTCTTACAAGTAATCACTGAGATAATTGGTTCCACACTCTGGAAATCTGCATTTTCATGATCAATACTCACTTCATTGATGTTTAATTGTCGGCATTTTGATACAACATGTCAACAAATATTGCTACTCAGAAGAAAGGGAAAGTGTTTTTGAATGCTGACAAGGGAAATGAATGGATAGTCACTTGGACTGACGGATAGAATTGATCTGGGACACTTTATTTATTTTGAAAAACTATGATGCATCATGAATCAAAACTATGTCAACAATTGAAGAAATCCTAAACTGATAATAGGAATCATGATCAGCGCAAAGCATAAAGATAGCTTTATTTGAGCCTTTATTCACTCCAACTTATTTTTATAATGATTTCTTTCACAATGATGACCGGAGTTTCAAATATAATGTGTGGGTAGTCCAAGGAACCTGTTGATAGAATATGAATCAATTGGATTAATTTTCTTCACCACTACTGATTTAATGCCTTCTGAAGACAAATGCAGTAGACAATTAGCTTTGAACCTGTTATATTATTAGGGCAGGTCTTACACTCTGTTACTAGTATATTTGATCCTGCATTAGTGACATTGATTTTTTATTTGTTTTTTCACTACCATTGAGAATATAGTTCTTTCATTGCTGCCCATTTTTACTGATACTTTCCTTTGCATTTGTTGAAAGCTTTTGGTTGTCTTCTTGAGCAGTATGTATATCTGGGTCTAGTCCCTGCAACTCCTAGGTTTTTGTGTTATGCTATGCATTCTCTAGAGTGATAGAGCATAGGAATTCTTTAGATTGTCTTCGGAGGTGAGGCCATTCAGAAACATAAAAATACCCATCAAGTTCTTTTTTCACTTGCTGGAACTTCAGTTTAGGCCCCTAAAAGAGATGCAATATGAGCATAATTGATGCTAGTGATTTCTTACAGAAAGATTGATGACTTTCTGAAGTTGATATGTCCTGCTTGGCTTGTTTAACTATACTCTGACTTCGCTTGTTTAACCAGTTCCGAAAGGTGCATTGCTGAGAAATATGTGGATTCGTCTTTTTTGTCTTAGGGAACAAGTGTAGTATCAGGTGTTGGGACAGGTCTAGTTATCTCTACTGGTCCCAAGACATATATGAGCACCATGTTCTCAACTATTCAGAAGTTGAAGCAGCCAGATGACTTTGAACGAGGCATCCGTCACATTTCTTATTTACTGGTTGGAGCTATGCTTATAGCGGTTACAATAGTTGTCCTCATATGTTATTATCAATCGGATGATCTGAGTGACAGCATACTCTTTGGTATTTCAGTCGCTAGTGCCCTCACCCCTCAGATGCTTCCCCTTATAATAAACACCAGTCTCGCAAAAGGGGCCCTTGCAATGGCCAAAGACAGATGCATAGTCAAAAGCATAACTGCGATACAGGACATGGGATCTATGTAAGTTGAGAAAAATGTGATAAAGGTTTTTATTTTTAATTTTTGGTTCGATCATTCCTGTTTTGCATGATTTCTTGTTACATAGGCACCTCTCTGTATCCATCTCTCATTTTATCCATCCCATGTCAGATCTCTATAGTACTATAGTCTCTTTAATACATAAGTACATAGACTGATTCTATGGTAGGTATCTAAAGAAGGAAGTTTAAAATTTACTGTAGAGAATTAATTGGTTATAGTCTTTTTAACTACTGCAGATAGGATTAGGGGTGTCAGATGATGTTGGCACACATTATGCAAAAGATTATTAGAACTTTCTGAGCTATCTTTGCATAGTGACCACCTACATAAATTCTGAGTCAAGAGACAATGCGGTTTCCAAAAGCTCTGCAAAATTTGCATTATGTTAATGAAGTCTTTTGATCAGCTTGGAAGGAACAGGGGTGGAACTGGAGTTCTATTGGGTGGAAACTTGAAGCATTTTAATTATAGTATGCATTAGGCTATTGAACCAACACTATGTACTGTATGCAGCTTAGATCTTCAAAATTCATATTACATCTAACCTGTTCCCTCAATGTTCAAAATGAAAAACTTAAAAATAAAAATTAGAATTCTGTCTCTGAAAAGATGTAAAACTAATTCATCAGTTAATAACGAAAAGCAATTAGATTACCCTTGAACTTTGCAAATATATTCAGAAATCAACAAAAAACTTAACCTTGTAATAACAATTTCATAGCAGATCCATACTGACTTGTCCCAAATGCCACTTTGACCACATTTACATGAACTTAAATTCATTTGGATTGATTTGTCTAAGAACTGAATCTATGAAGCTAAAAGATTTATTACAAATTTATTCACGTGTAATGACATAATATCATCTCAATCATGATATATGAAGATTGACTGTTAATTTCTTGGCATCACATTTAGCAAAAGCTATTTTCCAAGCCAAATGTGTTTTTTCTGTCTCAAGACTTGAATACGTTCCTGTTTGTTTAAAAGTGTGTGCTCCCTTCTACAACATCATTGTAAAAAAACACTGCCTAAACAAGAAGAAGAAAATGCAGGGTTTAATTTCTCCACAATGGACTAGGAAATTCCAATGTCAAAGTCATTTGATTACATACATGCATAAGTTACTTAAACACTTGCACAGAAAATATGAACATTCTTATTTGTATGTGCATAATTACAATACAACAATATATATATATATATATTATGTATATGTTTCAAAATTAGGAATCTTCCTAATTCACTACTCTTTCTGGTTACTGTAGGGACATTATTTGCATTGACAAAACTGGCACACTTACAATGAATTCTGTAATGCTGATAAATTATTTGGACAGCTGGGGTTCACCAAAGGAAAAGGTGTTATGCTTCGCCTTTCTAAATGCTTACTTTAAAACTCAACAAAGGTATCCGTTGGATGAAGCCATTATGGCATATGCATATACAAATAGTTTCAGGTTTCAACCATCCAAATGGATTAAGATAGATGAGATACCTTTTGATTTTACACGAAGATGTGTGTCTGTTATTTTGGAAAGACAAGTGGATGACAAAGATAAGACCAATTATTTCAGTGAGAGGGTAGTAATTACAAAGGGAGCTCTAGAAGAAGTGATAAAGATTTGTTCTTTTGTTGAGCACATTGGTACAGGGTGATATTGAAATAATCTCTGCAGAAGATTGTTACACCATCTCAAACTTAGCTGAACAATTGAGCAACGATGGATTACGCCTTCTTGGAGTAGCATATAGAATGCTTGGAACGGTGAGTCTAAATTTCTTTCGATCAACTGTCATGCCTTTCATTCATTTCTTTTACTTGAAACTTATGAGCTATCACAGATTTCCATATCATATCTTCTAAGAATTTTTCACCTATATGCATCTTTGCTAGACTTTAACATATCCATGTTTCCGATATTATCCCTTTTATTGAAGATGAATTTTCTGGTTTGACTGGTCATGGATTTTAAGGCTTGAAATTCAATGAAAGTAGAGAAACTAGTAGAAATGATGGCTCCTTGTAGTAGTTATGTTGGATTTAATCAGAAGGGGAAAACAAGCAGAAACATCATAATTGTGGCAAACTGGTAGCCTCAGTTGGTTAGTATGCCCCCTTACCATGCAAAGGTCTTGGGATCCACATCCCCCGCATCCCTGCAGGTGGCTTTAATGTTAGAAAGATTTGAAGTTAAGAAAGTCCTCACTTAATTGCTAATTGCTGAGCGTAACCCAACTGTATTTCATGTTTCACTATCATTCGTTTCAACTTTTAGTTTTCTTCTAAGAATAAATATGACTTCAACCTACCTAATCATCTCAATTGTATAACTGAAACTACAACATAATTTTGTAGTTAAAGCCATGAGTCAAGGTATTACATATTAAACCTTTAACCTTTGTAGTTAAAGGTTTCAATTAGTTTGAAAATATGAACCTCTCTCTCTCTCTCTCTGTTCATGCTGTCGGGGCTCAGCTTTTAAGGAATTACATATTTATGATAATGTTATACAATGAATTTAACACGAGTCAAGGCAAATTTCCTTTGATGCAAGCAGAACTGAGAGATGAGACCATATTATGATTGCCGAGGTTTAATCATGATACGTGCAAATTTGTGTAGACGAGTATAATTTCTAGCATGTCTTGTAATCACTTCTTTGATTGTTCCAATATTTGTTGCTTCATTATTCATATTACCTTAAAATCAAACTAATGAGGAAATTCTTATGGATTTAACAAGTACCTTTGAAAGCTGATCACAAAACTGTAGACTAGCATCTAAAAAAACTGTGACTAGTTCAAGATGGTTAGAATTGCAATTGAACATTTTCTCTTTTCTTTCCACTCCAGTGCAGCTAGATTTGGGAACATCCATAACTGTTCCTCTGTTTCATTGTATATGCATGGCCAACTCTTGATATCTAAATAAAAGATTTGAGGTTGATATCCGTTCCACTAAACTTTGTTATAGGAGGAAAAGTTGATAGTGCTGTTTACTTGTTAACAGCACTCTAAAGGAGAGGAAAATTTTGCTGACCTGCATTAATTCACTCATATCTGGAATTGTTCCTTATTGCAGGAACCAAAAGGAGGTAAAAATATCTATGATGAACGTGTGGAATCTGACATGGTGTTTTTAGGTCTTGTATCATTTATTGATCCACCAAAGGATTCTGCAAAACAAGCTCTTTTGCAGCTCGCTGAAAAGGGAGTAGAAGCAAAAGTGCTGACAGGAGACACACCATCACTTGCTATGAGGATATGCAAAGAGGTTGGCATAAGAACCACCCACATGATTACCGGACCCGACCTTGATTTACTTGACAATGACTCTTTCCATGAGGTTGTGAAGAGAGCAACAGTGTTAGCTAGGCTCACACCATCTCAAAAGCTTAGGGTGGTACAAGCATTGCAGACAGAGCACGTTGTTGGATTCTTGGGAGATGGTGTAAATGATTCACTTGCATTAGAGGCTGCAAATGTGGGCATATCAGTTGATTCAGGGGCATCAATTGCCAAAGATGCTTCTGATATCATCTTACTCGAGAAAGACCTTAATGTTCTGGTTGGTGGTGTTGAACGAGGCCGGATCACATTTGGGAACACAATGAAGTATATTAAAATTTCAGTCATTGCAAATCTAGGAAGTATTCTTGGGATACTTGTTGCAACATGTTTTCTTCGGTATGAACCTTTGACACCAAGGCAACTACTCATACAGAACTTCGTGTATAATTTAGGTCAAATTGCAATCCCATGGGACAAAATGGAAGACAAATATGTGAAGATTCCACAAAGATGGTCGCTCAGAGGCTTAGCTACGTTTACAATGTGGAATGCTCCTGTTAATACTTTATGTGATTTTATTACTCTACTGTTCCTTTCGTACTACTATAAGGCTCGTTCTATCTCAGATATGAGTTTTGTTCATTCTGCTTGGTTTGTTCAAGGACTTCTAATGCAGACCTTAATCATCCACTTGATCAGAGCAGAGAAAATGCCCTTTATTCAGGAGGTTGCTTCCTGGCCTGTTATTTGTTCCACAGTTCTGATTTCTTCTGTTGGTATAGCAATTGTCCTCACACCAGTGGGTAAGGTACTGGATTTCGTTCCTCTCCCATTGACATATTTTGGCTTTCTAATTGCTCTGTTTCTAGGCTATTTTATAGTTGGCCAAGTCGTCAAGCGAGCTTACATTTATACATATAAGAAATGGTTATAGATGTTACATGTAGCCTGGCAGGATTTTCTGACATGACTGGATAGAGAACAACAAAGTAGTCTTTCCATTTTGTATAACAAAATTTTGCAATGTTGTTTGTACAGATACAGTTCCCCCGCTTCATGGGGCTTTTTAAAGCATTATTTTCTACCATCACCTTCAAACTTGAAAAAACATTTGAATGTGATGGTTAATACAGAGCAGCATTGTGCAAAGAATGGCTTCTCTACATTATTTCACTAATCTCTTGATTACAAGGTTGCCTACCGCGTGCTCTGTCACAACAAATGATGTTGAAAGAAGCAACAAAATGCCAATGCAAGTAACGCAATAGCATTAGACATTTTCCTGCTTGATGAATAACCTGTAAATGAAATACATGCTTTGCATTAGTTTTCCGACTACCAAACTCAGGCACTAATAGTAATGCAGGCTAAACATGTTCGTCTATTAAGTTGTTTCAGACAGTTGTTGAATCCTATGAACAAATGTGAAATTTGGTATGAATTCAGGAGAACTATAGTTGCCTTTCCGGTGATGCTGCTTTCTAGTTTGCAAAGAAATATAGTTGAGATGAGATGCTTACCTAGTTGTAGCTGGAGATAGTTGTTCCTGATGTTCCACTCAAAATCCCAGTGCTTCTTGTCATTTTTCAGTGTCCAGTAAGACCATCCAAAGGATGCAGCATTATACACCTCCAACTGAGCTCTTCCAAAATCTTGATAATCCGTTTGTGACCCTGTGGTGACATTCCATTCATTCACCCATTCACCTAAAATCAGGTCTCACAGATATCATTATCCAACATCTTGGAACCCTAGCACAATTTAATTGTAATATTTGTCTGTAGATTTTCTTTATCTAATGTTTCAATAACAGAAAAATGATTAAATGAAAAAAACTATCTCATATAGCAAGTAACTAGGATTCTTAGCAGCTTCATGGTTGTTTCTTTGTACTGCTGGTGTGAAAGCTACAGATTTATGTTCATCCTTCAAACAATCAATATGCTAAAGTAAACGAGAAAAGACCGAGACTGGCTTACCTATAAAAACAAGAGGTCCATTCGCACCATTAAGAGCTTGTAGCTGTTCTTCTCTGCTCTTATATATAAATTGAATATTGTCCAATGTACTCATGTTAAAAAAGAATGAATCGAACAGATTGTAGTAGTGCAAATCAACGACTGTATTTATTGGACCTAAGTTAGCTTGATAAAGTTCAAATGGATCTGCATTGCCAATTCTTTGGCAGAATATAACATATACAGTTGATGAATGTTTACGAACAATCTGGTATCCTTTTTTGTAAAATGAAACAAGGACATCCAGGGGAACTGATCCAGATGATGGCTCATTTAAAAGCTCAATTCCCAGCAAGGAAGGATGTGTAGCATATCTGCAAATGAGACAAGTACTACGTTGACTTCCTCTGTGTGCAGCTAGAAAAGCAATACATCAGTACATTTTGGAAAACTGAACTTCAACATTGTATATATTCAGAATAGAGACGTCTTGAAATATTTGAGCAGGCTAAGAAGACAGAACACGCCCAGAAGCTATATAAAACAAGATTTACATTGTTGAACAACCAGAATTAAAATAATCAAGGACTAAACTAGATGCAGCACTTGCTTAGGAGCAGGAAATAAACTTCTGCATTTTCCTAGTCCCTTAAAATTTATAAAAAGAAACTGTGACTTCACCTTTAGATTTGACATTTTTGTCTTCTCAAACAATATCTATAGAAAAAAGAAAAGGAAGAAGAGGAGAGAGACTCTTTAATTCATTCGTCAATATTACATCTTCATCCTTTCCTATTCTGGAAATCAGTCCTAGTCTATGATGGAGCACATTTTATTTCATTTCTGAAGAGAACTGCTGAAGTTGTGTGGTAATATTTTATTCGGAAGTATATCAATTGTATATATTCTATCAACGAATTAGTAAGAAATGGTTATTTTCATGAAAAAACAAGAATGATAGAATAAATAAAACATCAAGCAGGCTGATATTACAATATATAAGCCTACCTGGAAGCTAGGAACTCAATGACGTCCAATGTCTGAGAGATATAGCCTGGAGAAGTAGGCCAGCCTGTTGTACCATCTCTACTGGCACTATGCTCCATTCCATTTTGAGAACCTGGAGCAGCATGAAGGTCAATAATGCACTTTATGCTAAAAGCTCTGCACCAAAGAGTTCAGATTTTGTGAATAAAAGGAATTTGAGAACGCCAAAGCATTGAAAGCCAGAAGGCAAAATATGGGACCTACTGTGCCCAAGAGAATGCATTATCAAGAGCTTCCAAACTCCCCCCAATGAAAGGGGCAGGAGGATCAGGATCAAAAGCTATCCACCATCCAACTGGTATTCTAACAGTGTTGATTCCATTTCTGTAAAGGAAATCAAAATCTTCTACAGTGATAAATGTGTTCCTGTGTTTCTGCAACATCAATTGAATGTACAACATGGATTGTAATCAGGGAAAAGTAAACATGGTGGTTGAATAAACCATATAGTTGAATGTTGTAATACCACAAATCATATGCCACTCTTGTAGATAGTTTACAGGTGATATAAGAGCATCAAGTTCCTAGGCTACGCTATATGAGAAAGGTGAATTCATTTATTATAACTGATAAGATGATGAGGACAAGAACATAATTGAAAGACAATCATATTCCTAGTTATAGGAGAATGAACTTTCTAAAATACTGAATTTCACATCTGCTGCATATACAATGCAAAATGCGTCATAATCTGTATGTCTTGAGCTACTTAGCAGAGTAAACACAAACAGTCAAATAAAGAAGGCCAATCCTTCTTCAAGACCTAATGCACTTTTTATGAAAATTGAGATGTGGTGCCTGTCAAAGCATAACTCCACTTCTCACAGCATTGCCAAGGTAATATTTGATGGCAATATTTTTAACTGATGAAAAATGTTACTAAGCATAGAAGACACAATTGTTGCAAAAAAAAAGAATTTACCTTAAGAACCTCTTCGGCCCTACTATATCCATATCCATTGGAAAGCTGGTAATCACCGTGTATAATATTTGCTACAATGGTCATCTCAAATGTGGCTGCATTATCATCCCATCCTGGTGTCCCTGGATAGTCTGCTGTGAGTTGGTAGGCTTTTGAAGCCTAAGAACATGGAGAATGACACGAGCATTTCTTTTAGACTCACACACTAATTCATAGCCCTTTTGAGCATTGAAATTAAGTTGAAGTTTGCTTGATTGGTACTAGTAGGTTTAGTGGTGGATTTGGAGTAATGAACAAGCTGATAATCTACACAGAGTAGGAACCTAACTAGAAAATACTGAACATGTGGTCGCGTGCTGATGGCATAGTCTAAATCAGGTCCACAACTTCTTAAAAGTTCACATATGCTCTAATAAGAACTAAGAATTATTTCAATACTATAAAGATCTATATTCACGTTGTCCTTTTACTTCATAATTTTTAAAACATTCTTCCTAGATTCATGTTCTTTTACAAATAATTCAAAAGTTGTTCCTGAAAATTTCAGAAGATCTTTAGCCATTTAGATCACTTCTTTCCTTAAACATGACAACCAATAACAAATTCAGTATGGATAATAAAAGAACAAAAGTAGTGTAAAATAAAGTTGTGGTAACATAAAACTCTGTAGTGAACATAGCATATGATCATAATTAATTATCTCTGCTTTAAGAATCATAACCAACAAAATTCCATACCTGAATATAAGTCCCACTTTTAAGTTTAAAGTGAACTCTATCATCAGCATTTCTTTCAAGGTAAAATGTTTCCGTAGAAGACGCTGATTCTGCTGTTGCAGTAACCAGGCTGCCAGCACTGCCGCAAGTTAAAAATTGGCCTTGGGAAGTGCGAAATTGAAATATTGATTCAGAAACTCTCCATAGCTGCTCACAAAGAAAATGATAAACTGATCACTATAATTCAGTCAATTCCATTTCAAGGCATAATAGCACCATGCAAATAATATACATTACATAAATCCCATTCTAGAAGCAGCCAACTTCACTAAGGAAATTATATTCGTATGGAATCACTAAACAACAGAAAATGAAGTATAAATTAACAGCAAAAGCTCTGCTTATGGAGTCATAAAGAGCAAAAACATTTATAAATGACTTAGCTATGTTTGAATGAGTAATTTTACCTGCTTTCAGAAAACCAAAGGGATTTCAAAACAATAGGAACTAGCCAGAATGTTTTAGTACTTTCTGAATCATATGTAATCACCAATGAAGTAAACGACTTAAAAAGACAAACATAGATATTTTATCAAGTCTTGTAAAGTATGCAATAACTTCTAGAGAGTTAGCTCAAATTCAGTCTAAAAAAAATTTAGAGAACGTTTATGTTCTAATACATACTAAATATTTGTTTCCTGTGTAACTCTAATTAATATACTAAACACTAATTCCCTCAATCAACTAAAGAAATATACTATGCTGTGCAGAAGCACGCCGAAGTATAGGGAAATGTGCTTGCAAATGAAATGTGATTTAAGAAAATGTTACAGCAAATTTGGGACCAAATAACAGTCAGAGGAACTTCAGAACCGGTAAAGATGTAATCAGTCTTCTCACCCGAAATGTCTCCCATGACATGGGAACATCTCTATCAACAGTAACATTCATCCCTCCCCCATTCTCAGCAGACACATATTTCTGCAGGGTCACGGACTTAAATTGAACTTGTGTTCCGTCCTACATTGCAATAGCCACGAAAGTGGATAGATATTTCAATTAAAGAACAAGACAAATGTTCTAGTGAACAAAAGAACCAAATATGAAAACAAACTTACAAGCATATCTCCATTGGGGATACCATCAAAAAGAGAAGGCTTTATCCACCCTTCTATGACTAACCAACCGCCCAAGTTCACGCCTCTTACTCTTGAATCTCCAGGTAATCCCTCCACTTGATTGAGAAAACACATTAAAAGTAATCATTAGCTTATCTGGTAGTCCTATTCCTTTTCATCTTTGCTTGCAGAATGCATCCGTAAAATATTCGAAAGAAATGAAACAAGAGAAAGGATAAAGCAAACCTGAGCATACAACAGAGACGAGCAGCCAACAAGAAAGAAGAAATGCAAAGACCCTTTTGCAGAAACAGAATTCCATGTAGAATGTAGGGCAAAATCACATCATAAGATCAATGATAGTAAAGAAATCCACCTGCAGCACAAAGCAAAAAACAAATAAAAGAGAAAGAAAGATCATTGAAGGTACAAAGCCCCAACTCGAAAGTAAGAGGCAGAGAGAGAGAATCTCAGCAATCCCATCCTTATTGCTCAATTAATTCCAAAAAGAACTTCGTAGACAACCTTACAATATTAATGTTGATAATTATTTGAATATTTAATTGCATTATTATATTCTACACACAATCTATTGACGTATAAAGACAAAACCCACAAGTATAAAACTCAGAAATTGATCAATAGCAAAGGAAAATAACATGAATTCTGGGGGAGATGGGAAAAAGGTGTTCTATTGTTAACATGTAATGAGGCAAAAAGGGTGAGAAGTAAAAAAATTACTTTGCTTGAAAATTTGTTCTTTGTACAAGGACAACATTGGTTCTTTCTTGATTGGTGAAGTAAACAAAAGCTAAATCATACGTCAAATTAATTTAAAATTAGATAAAACAATTCTTGTATAGTACAAGGTTCCATCCACTATCTTATCTACATGCTGGTCCCTTTGTGTTTCATTCGTTATGTGTGATTCTTCCCTATGTTGTGAGAGCACAGGAAGGACAATATTGCTCATGCTCAGGTTTTAAATGAATAAGACTAGAAGTAGGAGGGGTTCTGCCATTTTTTGTTAAGAGCAACTGCCATATCTAAGAGATTAAGCCCAGCTGGTACAACTTATATCTTCCCTCATGCATTTTTTTTTTTTTAATCAGAATATCCAGAACCACTTAACCCCATTAATCTGGAGTTCGGTTTGAGAACCCACAAAGTGTACCTCTTAATTAGAGAGTAAAGATTTAAATATGACACCTCAAAGCAAAAATAAAAACCGAAGTTCCATTATGCATCTTTTTCGAGTTCAAAACATTCTCCAATTTTTTTTTCTTCTCAAATACAACTATGAGAATCATTCAATTTTGTAACCTTACAATCATTGATAAACTCACTTTTAACAATCAAGACAGCTTTCAAAATTAAAAATGTTGAATATTTATGTTTTAAAAAATTTATTTATTTTTCATCTAAAATCTTACTAATATATTCATCAATTTAAAATATAATATAATTCAACATCTTCCCACTCAAATTAACAAATGTCACTGGCTCATAGCCTAATATCGAAGGGTTGATAACTCATAGGCTAAAATCAAGTGTTGAATTTCACAACAGTCATCTTAAAAGTTAAAAAAAAATACTTCATTGACTCTAGACTTAGATGCATTAACACTGTATTTCTCACGTTAAAAATTGAATATTACAATTTTATTTCAAGAAATTCGAAATTGAATATTTGTGTTTTTAAATAATTTTTTTTATTAAAAAAATTTCATAAATAACCTCATAAAGTTAGAAAATTAATATTTCAGTAACTTATACATTCTAATCTCAAACCAACTATTAATATAGTATAATGAATTTTTTACTTTCAGAAGTAAATATTTAATTTTAAATAAAAAAACATCTTCTTAGAAAGTAATGTATGTAATTAAAATTATACAAAATTTTAATTTATATAGATAAAAAAATTTCTAAGTATTTTAGGTGATAATTGAATTTGTTAAAACTAAATTTTTCCACACAAAAATGCAACTTTTTTTGCTGATCTCAATTCCCAATCTACATCCCATGACCATGATTGTACGGTAAAAACCAAGCAATCAACAAATTGATATTTTGACCAACAGTCAATTGTTCAATCCTATCTACATATCCTTGCAAAATAAACTCGTGAAAATCATATAAAATTGCATTAAAAATTTAAACATATTATATACTCTATCCGTTTCAATTTCAATTGTTTACGTTTGATTTTTTTAATGTCTCATATTCGGTTTGTCCAACAAAATCTAATTCACTACCTTGAGTTAACTACTCAATGATTTTACAAAAACATCTCATCAAATCAAGGTTCACTCAACTCATTAAGTTTTACAACACAATCTTGATTATACAACTATTTACAATACAACAATTAATGAAATACATACAATTAAGATAATCATAATTATCTTCAATTTAAGACTCACTCTAACCCTTAGAGTTTTAAGCTACATGCAACATTGAATAAGATTATAAGAGATGAATAAAAAATGTTTGATATAGATATCATCTTAGTTGTAAAGATATATCAATTCTTGTATAAAGAACTCTTTGAGTAATTGTTCCTCAAGATTGTTCAAGAACACCAATGAATGTGTGAAACACTTCTTAGATGATTTTCACAATATAAATGTTTTAAAAGAGTTTGAAAATGTTTCTAAGATATTCTATAATGAATGTGTATCAAGTTTTTGCTCAAAAAATTGTGTTAATAAGATTTTCAAACATTTGGTTACTTATATCTGTGTTCTAACGATTATAAAAATAATTATTTAAATCACACTCACGAGACTTGTGATCGACCACACCATTATTTCCAAGTATACCAAAGAGCTCTGGACAATCTACGGATGATGAGCTGTGATGTTCAATCGACAGTATGAACAGTGTGGTCAACCGCTCAACACACTAATCATACAACACAAAATTTCAATTAACACTAAAGGTTATGAAATCTATTTTATAAAACTTTTAAGTATATGCATATATTTTGAAAAACATTTCAAATACCCAAGTCATATTTTAACTTATAAACAGATTTCGAAAAACGTTTTAAGTTTATTGAGCAATCGATAGAATTATTACGATAAATCTAAAGATATCTAAGTGATATCATTATTTAACAGTTAACACTATACTTCTAGATCCTATTAAATTAAAAAATATTGTTTTAAATTCTTGATATCATATGATCTTCTTTGAAAACTTGAAACTTCAAGTTTATATGAATTTTGTACAATTGCTTTTCATTTTTAATATTTGTCTTAATTTTTATATAGGTCCAAAGTGTATATTTAGAATGAGAGAGAGAAAACAAGGTTTTAGAAGTAGTTACTTTGATCTTTTAGAAGGCAAGAAAGACAAGGAGTAGAAGAGAGGGAAAAATAATTGATGAGGATTTGATGCCTATGAACAATTAATCTCTTTTACATTATGCGAAGATAATGTGAATGGAGTTTGCTTGATGCTCATGACTGGCAACTGGCATGCACATTTGCCCATCAATTATTCTTTGTCCAATATAATGTTGGGTCAGAAAAGATTGGCATTGCTAGACTGCTGGAATCTTCTTTGCCTTTTGCAATCCACAAGACAAAATAAGTGTCATGCATTTTTTTTTCTTTTTCTGTTCATTAGTTCATTGGATCTGTATATGTGCTGGAAAGGAGGAACAAGAACAATATTAATATTAAGCTCGAGGAATATCAACGTCATTCAATGATAAGTGACAATTTAGAGGTGATATGAGTGGAAAAGGCCAAAAGAAATATTTTTAAAAAAATAAATAAATAAAATGGTAAAAAGCACACGATGCCCTTCACCTTTTGAAAAATGTGGTTTTTGCCCTTAAACTATAAAAAATTCTCAAAATTTGACCTTCCATTAATTTGGGATGTTAAGTCCTGACGAAAAAACTGTTAGTTTTCCAGAAGAGGCTAGTTTCCATTTTTTTCAAATCTAATTTGGTTTTTTTTTTTTTCAGTTTAGTAAGCAACTTAAAACAATGGGAGTTCTACATCTCCAAGAATTAGACACAATAGAAAAAATAGATTGATATCTCAGCCACGTAGACTCAAAATGGAATGGTTTTGGATTGGAATGAGATTGGGGAGAAGTGTTGAGCAAAATGAGATGGTGATCGGCAGCAGGCGGAGAAATGTGATCAGTAATGGACGCATTTGGAAACAGTAATCTCCAAAAGGCATTGCAAATGCCTCTGTCAAGTCTTTCTTAGATATGGTTGTTGCCAACTCTATTGTTAGACCAGGTTATAAAAAGATGACCAGAAAATCCCCAAGCCCATCAAACCAAAGCTGTTCATAACACTTTGAATCCACCTAAATTTCCTACCACCTTTTTTCTCCTTTTGAGACAGAATGCAATTGAAGTCCCCAAGGACTATCAAAAGAATCCCCCACCTTACTTAAATCATTCAAGAAGTTAGCTCTAAAGATTGCATATATACTAGTGAAATGCCAAGGATGGGAAAAAGGATGAGAAAAAATTATGGTCTTGATTAGGGAAGGGATTTGAAGTGATTATGTGAAGATCAATATTGGCTTTCCAGCAAAAGCCCACCCTGGACACCAGAATTGAAGAGATATATTGGAATTTAATTGATCGTGAGAAAGATTTTGTTTTGGTTGTCCAGCAAATTTCTTGATATGAATCAATCTTCTGCGGATCATCACAACGTTCTCTTCTCCAAGCACTTCTTTAGAATTAGTATCGGAGTCAACTAATGGGTTAGAGGAGGAAGATGTAGTATTATTATGTATGGAAAGCTTGGATAACCGAAGGTTGACTCATGACTGTAACGATGTCCTGAGAAAGAGTCTGGCCAACCGTCAACCCTTGGTGTAGTCTCTGACTCTCTAAGGATCCGTTTGGTTGGGGGAATATGAAGGGGTGGGGAGGGGAGGTGATGGATTTTTTAAAAAAATCCTTTGTTTGGATCAATTTTTTGAAAGGGAAAATTTGTGATTAAAATCCCTTCCCTCCTCTCATTTCCTTTAATTCCAAAAGTGAGGAAATTTGGAGGAAAGAAAAAATGTGTTATATTTACATAATTACCCTTATTACATTTTAATAATTTCATTTTTTTCCTATCATTTTTCTTCTTCAACTTCATCTTCTACTTATTTTCTCTTTTTTTAATTTTTACTAAGTCTTCTCATCTACAAAATAATATTATATCCATGGAAAAAAAAGAAAATTTACAAAAAAATTAAACAAATAAAGAATAAGCATTATGGAGGATATAATACTCAATTTAATTATATTTTTCATCATCTCCCTTTACAAACCAAAGAAGAAATTTTTATCTCCCTCCTCTCCCTTCCTATTCCTATATATCCAAACAAAATAAGGTAAAATTATTTTCCTCCCCTTCTCTCCCTTTTCCTCCCCTCCATTGAAAACTCTCTCCTCTCCTCTCCACTTTTTACCAAACACTACCAAGGACCAGGTTGAGAGAATGCTAATGGGCATGGGCCATCCTGCAGAAGATTTTTTTTTTTTTTTTTTTTTTACAAGCGTTCTATCCGGTATAATCATAGCCCTTCTCCACAGAATCTTGGGCTTTCTGAAGGAGAAATATTATTATTTATTTTGGGCTTAGACTGATTAGAAGTGATTTGGATTTTTTTGAAGGCCCAAAATAAGATTAGGGGCTGCCAAAAGCCTAAGTGCACCAGAATTGGACTTGGGAAAAAGGCCCAGTCCCATCAATATGGGCTGAATATCATTTGCTGATTAAATATGAAGTTGGTCCATTCTTTTCTTCCAATCAAAAGCAAAGGTTGGGTCCTATGGGGCAATCGCCTGACCCATTTTTCTCTTAGAAAACAAATAAAGAAATATATATATATATATATATATATATATTTATTCTCAATCATTTATTTCAGTACTTGATCAGGATTAGTTACATGCTTTGAATATATATTCTCAATCATTTATTTCAGTACTTGATCAGGATTAGTTACATGCTTTGAAACTAATCGGTAAAATAATAGATATAGATATTTTCTCCAAAATAAAAGGGTTATGATAGGGTTTGTCACATCAGAGGATCTGAATATGTTCAGAATTAAGCCTTCATATCTTATTATATTTGATGCATGATTGTTTGAGTAGTGATTGACGGTTAGCATATTAAATTAAACTAACTCCTAATAATTAAGAGAGAGTTGTCAAGTGTTTGCCAATTCTAATATATATTAAAATATTTCATATGTTCATAGCTGAATATTCATATTTTCACATTGAAATTTCAATATTTAAAATTAAATGTCTATTTTCTTAAACTAAACTTCTTTTTTTATGTCAAGTTATACTAACAATCTTCTTAATTTAAAAAATTTATATCCACTAATTATTAGTTCATTCATTAACCTAATTAATAAGAATGATAAAGTGAGAACTTCCTTAGGTAAAAAAAAACTCTTCTTAATTTAAAACTAAGTCAAATGGAGATATTCAATTTTGAATGAAATGAGTAATTTCTTATTATTAGTTATTCTTCTAATTTTATTAGATGTTGTATTTAGGTTTTTATTGGTCAATACCAACACAAACCAAGAGAATATCATAGATGTATTTACATATTAGTCAATCTGTCATGTTATCATATACTAGTTTTTATTTTTTGTTCATTCCAAATTATAGTTCAATTTCTTCATTATATGTGTAATTTATTTTTTAATTATCTAAAATACCAGTATTTAACACATTTTGTCAGCATAAAACTCATTTTCAAACTAATAAAATAATAAACATTAAGTTAAGAGATTTTATTTACAAAGATAAGTATAATTAAATTTTAAATGCAATGTGAGATGGTAAAATAGAAATAATTTATAATTTCAATCACATTAAATATATTTTCATAATTTGTATGAAAAATTATATTTGTCTATCCTAATCAAACAAAAGAAGCTTTGTTGTTACAAGAATTAAGAATTTATTGCATAACTTCATCTTATTCATAAAAATAAATTTTAAACAAGGTTAGAATATTTTACGACTACTTTTTACTCACTAAATGGTAAATACATCTTATCGTTGCATAAAAAGTACTCGATTGAGCTTTTCCTACTTTAAATGCAAATTGAAATTACTCCCATCGTCTCATAATTGGGAGTCCCTGTCCACCTTAATTTAAGGTCAAATTTGGAGTTTCCTACCAAAAAAGAAAAGAAAAGACAGCAACAATATAACCAAGTTGGCTGGTTGATTTGCCAATTTGCCTTTTACTGCTCAATTTGCATGAACTTGGCGCAAAAGTCAAGTAATGGACATCTCAAATTTGTTTATACATATAGAAGATTCATTAACGGATCTCGAAATTGATTTTTTTCTTTCTTTTTTTTTTTCATTTTTCCCAAGGAACTCGTATGGTATTAAGCTGTGATTTGAAACAGATGCAACTAAAGAATCTCTGCCTTTGTTTAATGGGTCGCTATGAAATAGTATTACTTACTATTTGAGCTTTTTATAATATAATCTTGGACAATTGGCTTATTTAGTTCTTTATCTTTTATTTGTTGATATTAAGGTCCTCTTTTTTTGGCTTTTTAAATTTATGATGTATTGAAAATTGGTCATTATGATCCTTAAAAAGTCCTTTATTTATCGAAATTTTATGATAAAAAGAAGATCATAATGACCAATTTTTTAATACATAAAGGGCCTATACAATAAAAAAAGGATAATAAGGCGACTTAGTTCATTATATTTGTACTTTTAGTTAAATTGATCACTTATATTTTTTATTAACATTTTTAGTCCATTATATTTTCACTTTTGGCAAAGATGATTCATTATGTTTTTTATTGACATTCTTAGTCCCTTAAATATTTTCAATCGGCCAATTAAAAATATTAAATTAACAGCTATCTTGGATTGTTTATTTTGGTGGAATTTTTAATTTTTATTCGAAATTATTTTAACTGATATGATGGGATTCCATTTTGCCTCGCATTTAATTTTCACAAGCCAGACACATGGCATGTAATTTCGGATTTTATCAATGATTTGATAGAATGATTTAATTAATATTTAAGGAACTAAATTTGTTGATAAAAAACCTAATTAATATTTAAGGAACTAAATTTGTTGATAAAAAACCTAAGTGACCAATTTGACTAAATCGGCTAATTAAAAAAAAAAAGAACATAAAGGACCTTGATGACTAACAAGAGAAAAATAAGGGACCAATATAATGGTCCATTCAAATCACTATTGTAATCCGACTTTAATACACATGTGACATGAACGGTCTCCTTGGTTAAGTGGAAGAAATAGAAGCGCAAAAAAAAAATTCAACATCTAACCTAACTTTAGCTAGTGAAAATCTAAAAGCAATGTTTTTTGTTTTGATATGCTTCAAACAAAAATTGAGTTTTTTAAATCGGGAAAAACTTTGGGTCGATAAGAGGTCATGCATGTCATTTGTGTATTAAAATTAGATTTCGACAAAGATTTAGTCTCAAAGATAAAAAACTAAAAATAATAATAAAAAAGAAGTAGGAGCAAATCAGGTAAAAGTGCATAGATAAGAGACCAAATTGGGCAACTATACTAAATAATTTGAGGAGTATTTTTCGTGATTTTTCCTTTTATAGCACCTAACTTCGAGAAAAATGGTTTTACTTAGGCCCTGCTTTTCAGGTAATGTGGCCAAAATATTGCAGGATAGCAACCATAAGTAGGGGTGTTCATTCGGTTTTTCGGTTCGGTTTTTACAATTTCGGTTCGGTTTTTCGGTTTTCGGTTTTTTTACTTGGATAAACCGAACCAAACCATATTAACTATACTACGGTTCGGTTTTTAAATTTCGGTGTTCGGTTCGGTTCGGTTTTAAACCGAAATTTCACTCTTTTTTTTGTTTTTTTTATAAAAAAAATTCAATGAGTTTTTTTTTTTTTACAAAAAAATTTCAATGAGTTTAAATAAATATGATTAAATGAAATGATGATGTCAAATACACAAGCACATTCAAAAAATAGGCGAAAGAAAATTTATCAATTAAATCATATTATTATATTATTTACACATTTTCAATGAGAAAAATATCGAAAATGATTCATAATATACCAAAATATGATGAATGAACTTCTTTTACAATACTTAATAATCATCTTGTGGATATAAAAATACTTCAAATAGAAAAAGATATAAATAATTTTTGAAGTAAATAAAATTGGTTAAACATTAATTACAATTTTTTTTTTATAAAAAAAAACTTCGGTTTTTCGGTTTAACCGAAGTTTCTAAAGTTGAAACCGAAAACCGAACCGTAATTTTAAAAAATTTCGGTTAACCGAACCGAATAAACCGAAAAAACCAAAATACCAAACCATTTTTAAAATTTCGGTTCGGTTCGGTTCGGTTTTTCGATTCGGTTCGGTTTTTGAACACCCCTAACCATAAGGGACCAAATACAAATTTCCCTAGTCTTTGTCAAAAGCTCATGAATGCAAATAAAAGTGTCAAAATCTCTCTATTTTTTTGGCCTGTAATTTCCAAAAATGGACCAAAAAAATATGAAAATCCCAAAGAACATTCTTGGAGACAAGTTCAAGTGCACGTAGTTTATTTCATATATTTTGCATAATTTTTCTCTTGTCCCATAAGAAGTGGTGCTTGATGGCACATGAACGTCACAAAATGTCGGAAGTGAGTCTCTATACACTCCAAAAAATGTCAATTTTGATTTTTTTTTTTTGTCTATAAGCAACACAAAGTGCATGTAACTGATAGAGTTTCGAACTTGCAAGTTGATGAATAAATGAAATTTCTGTACATGATTGAGCTGGAGTTAGATAAGGTTCCTGGTCCGTTGATGTTTTAATTTGTACATAAATTGTATAATTAATTATTTTAACAATGTACAAAACTAGTCCAATGATTCATAACTTTATGTTAAACTTTGAATATTGCACTTAAAAAGTGTAAATATGTCATATCTCTTTTACATTTAGATTGAAGTACTGACTCTAAACTTAAAAGACAATTAAACTACTCTTAAAATTGAGAACATTTGATCTTGAGGAGTTAGTGGAATATTCTTGTTATTAATATGGTTATTGGTGAGATTATATGAGTAAATGAATATGTAAATTCTTAAATTAAGAAGATTATTAATGATGTTTTGGATCTTCAATTGTAAAATCATAAATGAAATGGATGACAGGATTCATTAATATCCAATTCTTTCTTTTATGTTTTAACAAATTATTTACGATATTATATTAAGTTTAATTTTTGAATGTAATAAAAGGTTTGGAGAAAATAAACTATGTATATATGTGAATTTTTTGTTGCATTAAAATTGAAAATTATAGACACACACACACATATTGTATAGAGATATCAAAATAGCTTATCCAAAGCAGTTGGAAAAATGTTACTTAAAACTTAGGACTCAAGTTTGACATTTAGTTAATTTCTTTCTTTTTTCTGACCTCTAGAGCTCGATATTGGCAATATAAAAGCAATGCTTTCAGAATCGGTTCAAACTGAAAGATAAATTGATTCATATTCACTGGTCTAACAACAATTGAGTCATAATTAAACCAGTGATACCATAATTAAAATAAGAAATTATATTTACCATGAAGAAAAATATATAAATAATTCTTTAGTTACGAATACATTATCAAAGTAATATATTTTTAATAAAAATAAATAAAATGAGTTCGTTAATGTTAAATAAAAATTTATAAATTTTTTCATAAGTCTGTCATCGAATTATAAGTTTCATATGATCCAAAATGACAAAATAGACACAAAATAAGTGAATAGGAGAAGGAAATCAAATTAAGTAGAAGAAAAATGATAATAATTTTGGCAAATGTTGTCCCAATTTTTAGTATTTGATCAAATCATTAGACGGGTTGGTTCACTAATTTGAATATTTGATCGACCGATCTAACATCAAGTTGAATAATCGAGTTCTGATTGAACCCTTTGAGGCACGAATTCATAAGAAATCGAAACTGGTTCCATCCGGTTTTCAAATTAGTGTATAATCCGATTATAGATATTTATTGCGACGTGATACATCGAAAAGAAAAGAATCTAAAGAAAGGAAAATTCTAAGTATGCTGGGTATCTCAAGCCCGCAATCAACGGTTTGTTTTATCATAAAACATACACATTAATCTCTTTTTTTTAATGGAAAAATACATCCATTATTCTCCTTTTAATTGTTAAATTTGTTTGATGGGAATTTAAATGTCAATTCGTATCCATAAATTTCATTTTCTTCAAAAGTTTCAGAAAGAGCAGAAAACATTTGTTTTGGGGTGGGGGTGGGGGGAAGAAACAGTATAATCCTATATATTTTATTCTTTTTTTTTACATGAATTCTTAGCCTTAATTTCATTAACAAGAGCAAGGACAAGATGTAAGATGTTGTATATTATTCATTTCGTCCGAAATTAAATATTTACTATTTTTTTATATTTGAAATTAATGTCTTTTTTTTTTCTAAAATAAACATAGTTATCATATAAAGTTATATTAATTATCTCATACTAAATTAATACAAAGGATAATATGATAATTCTTTCAGGTCAAATGCTCTTTTTTATTTGTGTACGAACTATATAAATTACAATTTGAATCTTCACAATTAAGTTCATACATATCTTTGATATTAGTTAGCCTTTTTTCTTCGATATTGTTATAAATTTATGGAAAATTAATAAATTTAGACCTTAAGCTATTTTATCTTTTTTTTTAGTGTTTTTCCTAATCTAGTTTGGACTTTACGAAAGCGTAAAACTTGTGGGTGTGTAAGAAAGTAAAATTCTAGTAATTATAGATGTGTGAAATAGTGAAACTATTATAACCGTAACAACACATAAAATTAAAAGAAGAAAAAAGGAAGAAAGAGGAGAGTTTATCTAGTTTTCACTAGAGAAATTTGAAGAAAAAACAAACTTATTTAGATGGATTTTAAATATAAGAATTGAGTTAAAAAGCATAGAATTTCAAAAAAAAAAAAATCTACCCATTAAATTACTCAAATAAGGAGTTTATTATTTATATTTTTTCAAAAAATTAGACTAAAAAATGAAAAAATCTTTCTACAAAACTTATCTCTATTCAAATTAAAAGTTAATGTTTTAAATATTTTGATATTTGCAGTATGCGTATGCAACTTATCCATTTATTAATGTCTTCATTACCACAAGAAATAAAACAAATAAACAAAAAATTATGTGTTTGTGCCAAGATTTCTCACGGGTACTCAATTAAGATTTGAGAAAGAATCAAATGATGAAAAGATCTATAAATTGTTATAGTCAATGTTTATGCATATGAACAGATTAATGTTTTTAAGCATATATAATCAAGAAGATTAGATGCAAATCTTATCCAGGGTTCCTATGACCATGGTGGTTGAGGAAGGGACAGAGCCCTAACTTAGACTCCCATTCATTGTTTCACTTTTTTGCAGCAACAAGGAACACAAGAATATATACTTAGATTCTTCATTTTCATCACTACTCCTTTTGACTAATTTGAGGCAAAAGGGACTCAGTTGGTGTTGCTATTTTTAAAATTTGTTGAAAAGGTGCTTTTAAAAAAAATTATTTTAAAAATTAAATATAATATTTTTATTTTTGATAGTTTTAATTTTTTAAGCTAAAAGCAGAAGAAAAAGAAATAAGTACAACTTAAAATAGTTTTTTTATCGCTAAAAGAAAGTACAGTGTTGATTTTATTTTTTTTTATGAATAAAAGTTGATTGTTTTTAAGCAATTGACAACATGGTTATAGTTTTCACTCTTGCAAAAAAGGTTATGAATGTTTGAACTCTAAGTTTAACCTTATTTTACTACATATATATATATATATATATATATATATATATTCCATTATTGTTTTGAAAGCACTAATTAAAATTAAGAAATTAGCAAATTCATTATATGTATTAATTTACTTTTTCAAATTTGATAATATATTTTCTATTTTGAATTTTACAGTACCATTACTTTTATATCTTTTCAATTTGAGTAACAGATATTTTATTTTTAATTTTACAGCACTAGTATTTTTTATTTTTTCATATTTGATCAGTATGACAATTTTTATTTATCAATATTATGTCAAATCGATAGCTCATAATTTTATGAATATATATATATATATATATATGTCATTTTCATAAACAAATTTGATTATTTGTTAATTTCACTAATTTCTTTTTTCCTTTTATCCTCATTTCTTCATCTTTTTCTTCTTCACATTGAAGTTTCTTATAGATCTATGATAATTTGTTAATTCCCTACATTTTTTCCCTTTTCTCCTCATTTCTTTCATTTTTTATTCTTCATATTGAAGTTTGTTGCAGACCCGTAATCATTTTTTAATTTCATCCTTTTTTCCCATTTTTCCTCATTCTTTTCACTTTTTCTTATTCAAATTGAGGTTTGTTGCATGTTCATTCTCATGAAAATGATATATATGCCCTCATAAAAATATGAGATACCAATTTAACATAATGTTAGCAAATAAAAATAATTGGACTAATCAAATATAAAAAAATAAAAAAATACTGGTATTGTAAAATTTAAAATAGAATATATATTATTAAAGTTTAAAATGTATAAAAATATTTATACCATAAAATTTAAAATAGAAAATATATTACCAAATTTTAAAAAGTAAAATAGTACAGAATAATAAATTTGCTAATTTCCCTTAACATTAATTAGAGAACGTGATCGTTGACTCGTTCCTGTTTAATGATCAAATGTATTTAAATTATAATTTTCTAGCATGGGTGTCACACACGCGTGTGCGCCCACACGCTTGTGCGTGTGTAATCATGTAGAAGAAAATATCCCAAGGAAGAAAAAGAAAAAAGGACCAGGGAGTGGTTGCCGGTTGGAGACAAATATGCTAATTAGAGTTCTAAGGGGTTTCTATTGGAATTTGACCATGAACTGGAAATTGGTAACACAAAATTCCTAAATGTTGCAAATAGTAAACAAAAATGAATTTACATTGCTACCCCTGATTTGAAATGTTTTTTATTAAAATTATATATTCTGATTTTTACAATCACAATTTATAACTTTTTAGAATATAGAAGGAAATAAAAAAAAAAGAAAAGGTTCATAGCATTATTGAAAGATCACAAATATATATTTTAAAAAGGAGAATTATTTAAAAATTGAATTGATTGTGTGACAACATCATATTGAATAGTTTAAAAGGCTTACAACAGATCATCTTAATTTACCTTAAACTTAACCCAAAAAAAGCAAAAGTAATTTTTAAAAACTGATAGATTTTTATTTTTATTTTTAATATTTAACCAAAAAAAAACATAAGATAAAATGGCATTCCATGAACTCCATGGCTATCACCACCAACCACATCCATCTCTCTGGAGTCCAGACTCCAGAGTCATGGATTGGAGGGTCAAATAATTAGGTTGATGTGTATATGGACTTTCTTCCTTAAATTATCATTGTCATGACAAAGTATGGGAATTTTAAATGTCATTAGCTAATTTGGAGTTTGTTAGGAGAATAATTATAATGTTTAATTCCATAGGTGACAAAGTAGTACTATATAGTCTCTTCTCTACGCAAATTAGTTTGGAAGGATTTAATAATTATATTGATATATTCATGGATTTCTGTAAATCAAGAATTAATTAAGAAACAATCCAGTTGTAATTTGTTAAAAGACTTAGTCGTCATCGAATCTCTTAAACTATGATATTTGTGATACACTCAAAATGTTGCCAGTTAGATAAGATTTCATGTTTAGTTGTTTACAAACTTTCAGTGAAGACCTTTGGATGTAATGTCTTGCCTATGTTTGACATTAATAAGAGGATATGTTGCCAAGCACACGTCAATTAATGTCTAAAAAGTTTAAGTCTGTTCTAACAGACTAACACCACCTCTCTTGATACCCCTTTATTTTGGCTCTTTGCAAACGTTTATAAGTACTCACCCTCTCACATTTCAATTGTATAAATTTTTTTTTTTAGAATGTCTAATTTCTAATTTTAGTATGTAATTTTACAATTTTACCCTTATTATTAATGAAAATTTTGGATGTATTGTTAACTATTTATTGAATAATACATTTTTAGCAGAATTAATACTTATATATCAATTATAAAATGAGAGCAATTTAAAAAGTTTAATTGCATAATTATTCTTTACAATACGTGTTTTAAACCTTGCATAAATCTAAAGTAAATAATTAAAATGAGATGAAAATAGTACATGTTTATAGGAATATCAATTATTGCTTTGAACAAATTTTATTAATATCTTATAACTTTTTAAAATAATATAAAAATATTTATTTTAAGTTTTATGTCCTTTCCTGCTTAGATGATAAAATTGCCAATAGGAAAAGTTAATCATTGCTATTAATTCTAAAAAAAAAACAAATGTAATAGTTATTTTAGATTCTAGTTGTCTAAAATCATATATAATTACTGAAAGCACGATTGATATAATCACATTTGACAACTATTATCCCATTTTAAGTCTAAGTTAGAAGTATATTTTATTCGTTCATACTCTTATGTCCTTGTATATCAAAGAAAGGACAAAAAGCCTAATTGTCCTTAAACTTTAAAAAATATTGATTTTTGCCCACGAATTAATTTTACTAAATTCTTGCTCTCAAACTTTTTAAATCTATTGATGGATGCCCTTTCGTCCAATTTAATTGTTTTTGAGGGAAGGGGGCATCCATGGAGAAGTTTTTGACGTTTGAGGACAAGATTTTAGCAAAACATAATTCGAGAACAAAAATCAATATTTTTGAAAATTCATAGACAATCATGGCATTTTACCCTAAAAAAAACATATTATTTTTCTCAATTTTAAAATAAATCACACACACACACACACACATATATATATATATATATATAATTTTATATTTATGCACATGCATATATTATATTGAATTAAAACTTTAATATTTGAAAATACGCGTAAATGTTATGACTAAGATTTGCTAATCCTACCCTATCTAGACCAGACCATGCAAATCGTTGAATAATATTCCATTTTGGACAACGAACCGAAACTCCGAACCATTTGCTAAGAAGTGGTCCTTAGTCAATTAACAAATCTTTAGGTTAACTATAGTTTATTATTGCTGCTAATCATACAAAAGGTTTGGGTTAAGCGGCCACGTACTTAAAAAATTAGAACTGTAATAATATCCACATAAAAAGGTGAACCTAAATTTGTACCACCCTATATTCTCCTATGTCTTCGTTTCAAAGGCATAAGATAAATTAGATTATGTATCGATAGGAAGAACAATAAAATACAGATTATGATGGATAAACTTTTAATAGCTTGGTCTATTAGTAAACAAATTGTTAATGTTAAAAATAGAATTAGGAAAATTTGCGAAATATAATCTTTATTTTTCACAAAATATGCTAATAAACTATTTTTTTCATAACAAATACTCAAAATCTTTTTTTTATATACTAGTTAACTAATTTTTATTTATCGAAAATACCCATAATATTTATTTTCTTTTTTTTATATCCTTAAACAATTCAATTCATCAAACTACACCAACTGCTTTTGTATTGTATATGGTTAATTAGCAACTCATTAGCATCGAATTTATAGGACAAAACCGTCCAAACACCTTTTCGTTTTACAAAAAAATTAATCCCTCAATTTTTTGCCTCCAAAATACATATTTACCTACCATAAACTCTTCTCATAAATTCTAAATTGTAATTTCAAAGAGTTCAATGAGAGGGGAAAAGTTGGGGAATGAGTTTTTTGTAAAAATAAAATTATTAGGATGGTTTTTCCTTTCCACATTGAAATATTTTTTTGCTTATGTGACACTATATTAAAATAGTTTTAGATCAATTTTTTCTAAGCAAGTGAGAAAGTCTGCAAATACAATTTATACTGAAATTCGATTTGTCTCTCCAAATATAAAGATAGCCGGTACTCTAAGTGAAGCCTAATATATAAGGCAGTGTTGTTTATTAATTTTTCGTTGATATTTCGTAGGGGTGGCTATTGTATAGTGTTCGGATTATTTGTGTCAGTTTACCGTATTCGTGTCAATTCATGTGTCAACCCTTTTATATTACTAAAAAATTATTAATTATAATAAAACACAATTAATAAGTGAAAACTATTAAAAAATAATTTAAATACTTAAATTATAATTTTTACAATTAAACATAACTAAATCTTAATAAAATTATAATATTTTTAAATTTAATTTAAAAGTTCAGTGTAAGTAAGGATGGAATGATTAAATTTACTATTCAAATTTTATAAAGTTAAAAAGAAAATTTTGTTTTCTTTTGGTAAGTTAAAAATAATTTTTTTATAAGTTAAACAAGTTGTACTTAATTTGATTTGAATGAAAATGTGTCATGTGTCGTGTCAACCCTAACCATTATAATCGTGTTATGTTAATGAATCGAATTCAAATTGCGGACTAGTATTTTGAAAGGAAATTGATATACTCAATGATGAAGTGGGTAAAAAAACCTCAATGATGAAGGGAATTTTTCATCATCAAGACATCATATATAATATAAGTCCCCGACACTAGGGGGAATTTTTTTAATTTTAATTGTAGTAATATAAAATATATTTATCTCTTACATGTGCATAAAGTCGTAAAGGCATGGTGGAGAGAGAAGAAAAAAGGGTTCTGGTTCCATCGAAATATGGCTAAGAAATATTAGCAAAAAAAGGGTTGATCACAAAAGAACAAACTTTAAAAAGCTAGTGTTGGTTTTGAACACGAAAGGAGGTAAGTCTTTGGAAATGGAGCTGGTCTTTGTCATGGATGATTGCAGATTTGCCTTTGTGAATAGTCTGATTTACATAGATTCCCTTCTTTGTTCACCAAAGACAACCTCAATGACTAGCCTCTGCTAGATTTACGTCTCTTCCTTTTCTCCAACATTTTCACTATTTTCTCTGTCCCTCTCTCTCTCTCTCTCTCTCAAAACCTTCTCTTCTTTTAATCATTGAGAACATGAAAATTGCTTCACCCTTTCAAGACAAGTCATGCATGCCCTTACGAAACTAGTTATAGTAATTAAATCTTGATGCTTTGGATTTTTTTTCTTCTAGTTTCCATTCCTAGCCTACGACAGGTACATAGTCTCGTTTTGGGTTTTAAATGAATTATTGAAATAAATTGACTTCCTAAATTGCTTCTTGTCTTTTACCTAGGACTTATTTAGCTATTCTTATCAAAATTTTGGTATAATTTGTAGTTATTACACTGAGTGTAGTTTATTTATTGCACAATTTCATATAACGGTTGATGTAATATGTCATAAAAAAAAAGTAGGAATAGATATTTTTACTTATGTATTCATTCCCACCCTTGGAGATAGCTTCTATGCAAATTTTAGAATTGAAACAACTGAAATGTAATTTATATATTTTTATTGTGTTATATATGTGTTAAATGATGAAATTTAACATCTCTATTAACTTAATTTTGGTGAGAATGTGAAAATTTAAAATAGTATCAGAGCGATAAGTTTTTTATTCAAATTCTTACTTTCACCATTCATTTGTTACTATACAAATATTGAGTCTGTTTTTAAAACTTTGTGGTCCATTTGTGATTGAGAAATGTGTTTAAATGATTAAATTTATGCTCTCTCTCTATCTATCAATTTAAACTTTTAAATAAAATAAAAATTTAACAATATATAGAATATCATAGATTTGGCAAGTATATAAGTCTATAATTAAAAAAAGACAAAAGAACCTTCAAAGAAGATTCATTTTGAGTAAAAACATATTCCTAAAATGGCACAGTGTTCCTAAAAAAATAATAATAATGTCACAGTGAATAAAAGTAGAACACTCAAAGACAAACAAGAGTTTTTTTTTTTCTTTTGAGGGGGAAAAATAAAAAAATTCATTAGAGATGAACCCAAGAGAGAAGGATAATCAAAATAAAATTCGAGAGGAGATTGAACAAATAAACCAATAAAAACTAAACAATGAGCTGATTTATTGTCCAATAAAGACGACAAAAGTTAAATAACAAAAAACCAGTACAAAACCAATAAGGAAAAAGCTACTAATTGAAAAAGGAGAAAATAACGGAAGTGTCTGGATTAGCATAATTTGCCCTCAGAATCCGAATAAGTCAGGAACACTATGTTCTCTATCCTGGAACTACAGTCGAACTGTGTAAAGTTTTGGCGCTTTCAAGGTTTTTTTTTTGGTGTATTTTAACCTTTTTGGGATGTCAAAAAATGACGAATTTGTTCCCTGTCCCAAGACCCGTCTTCAACCTGATGCATATCCATCATGAATCCTCAAGGATCCCAAATACTTAAAAATGTGTATCTCTTTTTGGTTTCCTACTCTTAAGTTTAATCCCATATTATTGACGAGATACATCTTTCATATATTGACCTGCAGACAGAAACAACCTTCGATTTTTTTTTTATACCCTATACCTTAGATGTTCCTCTTGTCTTCCCTCCTTCACCTCTAAAAAAATCTAAAGTAAAAAAATTAACAAAGAATACAGAAATTTAATGTAGTTTCTTATATGGGTAATGAAGTCTGTAGCCCACACGCTTAAGGTTTCCACATATAACAAGCATAATTCTCTTCAACTAGCCAATCAACGACATTACAAAACAAACTATATTATAGTGTCTCATCCCTGTGAAGCCACATATGTATCACCAAACAACCTCAAGTGTGATTCTTGAACCATTATATAATTGGTTCAACTTGTTTCTCTTTCCATATAGTTTTTTCTTTATGCTTTGATTCATGAGATGAACTGATCATCAAGTCTTTAAAAGGGGTCCAAAAGATGCTTCCAACTCTCACAGAAAAATCATTAACAGTGTGAAAGGGAAAAGAGAGAGATCGAGAAGAACGGAGAGGTGAATCAAAAAATGGCTTTAGAAACTGTTGTTTTCCAGCAAGACCCTTTTAACTATGCCCACAAAGACTTGTACAACATTTGGGGTCTTGAAAGTTTTGGACATGGAGGGATTGAAAATGATGAGAACCTTAATCTCAACGGAATTTGGGAGAACAGCCTCAATTCTTCCCCAGAAGGATCATTCGTCGGAAGAGGAGACGTTCCGGCGGTGACTCCGATCGTCATGTCTAGCCGGAGAAAAAGGCGACGGACCAAAAGCTTCAAGAACAAGGAAGAAATGGAGAACCAAAGGATGACTCACATTGCTGTTGAAAGAAATCGCCGGCGGCAGATGAATGACTACCTCGCCATCCTTCGCTCCTTGATGCCGCCTTCATACACTCAAAGGGTACTCTCTTTCTCCCTCTATTCTCACATAGTCACATTGCTTTTTTTCTTCTTTGATCGAAATCCCCCGTTATCCTTTCGTCTGAGGAGAGCTGCCAAGTGAAGGTCTGATCGAACTCATGACTTACACATTAATTACAACGAGTTCCATGCAATTACTTTTGCGTGAATTAGGTTTTTTTTTTTTTTTTTTTTGCCATAGCCATAGGCTTAGGTCACGTAACCAAAAATCTTTATATGATGTACAGTGTATTATTGTTTACCTTTTTAACTTTAATGCAAGCAGGGGGACCAAGCATCAATTGTAGGTGGGGCCATTAATTTTGTGAAGGAGCTTGAACAACTTCTTCAATTTCTTGAATCGCATAAACGAGTGATTCAACAGCAACAGCAGCAGCAACAACAACAGCAGCAATCCATCCACGGCAGTCATGACTCTAAGCTCTTCACAAACTTCTTCACTTTTCCTCAATACTCAACTTCTCCATCTCGAAACAGAAACACGAACATATTAGCAGACGATGGAATGACAGAGAAGCATTCAAGATTAGCAGACATTGAAGTAACCATGGCTGAAACTCATGCCAATATCAAATTATTAACAAAAAGAAGTCCAAAACAGCTTTTAACTTTGATAACAGGGTTTCATTCTTTGAGTCTTACCATACTTCATCTCAACATCACCACTGCTGATCAAATGGTTCTTTTCTCATTCAGTGTAAAGGTGGGTTAATATAATTAATTATTAGAAGTTTAAAATTATATATGAACCCATTTGTCTAAAAGAAAAGCCAAAAACAGAATCTTGAGGGGTGATATTTCTCCTGATATGGTTTCAATTATTTTGGTTTGAAACAGGTTGAAGATGATTGTCAGCTAACTTCAGTGAATGACATCGCAACTGCTGTGCATGAGCTGGTGGGAATGATACAAGAAGATGCCATGTCCTCTAGCTGAGGCCTCAGGGGGCTGATACAGGGCCCCCAAGCTTCAATCTAGCTTCTTTTTTTTTTTTTTTGTTGGGGGGGGGGGTAATTTTCTACAAAATGATATGTCCATTATTGTCAAAAATCATTATGCACTTCTACATTTCCTTTATATATATATGATTGCTATATTAGCCGCTTAATGTACTTAGCCTGCAAAATGATAATTTTGTTTTTTAACCATATTTCCAATAAATCGACTTGAACAAACAGTACTGCATCAAGAGTGAATGAATAATAATATTCAGTATAATAACTTTAAAAAAGGACAAAGTTCTAATTGCATTTTCTTAAAGAAAAAAAAAAATATTGTTCTACATGGTACAATGTATGTGAAAATGGGGAACATGGGTTGCTCAATTCAGTTTTGATAATTCGTTATCCGTACATCATTTCCAAATTGACTTTCCGAACATTTAGGATAAATTCAATTGATATATGTGTCTATCGTTCATAATTCATGGAGTACATTTTGTAAATACAGAGTTTATATTAATATAAATATTCCAAAATTTAATAGCATGATTGCTAAATATTCTCGTCCATTCCACAAGCTTGTCTCTTACGATGAGTTGCAATTTTATTATTATTATTTCTTCTTTTTACGTCCAAACTACTCATTGCTCAGCTAGTCTATCAGCCATGGACAAACTTATCTCAAACTACGCTATACAAATTGAAGTCTAACAAGTAATTAAACAAAAACGTGACACGTTGACAACATTCCATTTATGTTAATTATTAGATGTACTCCCTCAATTGTTATAAAAAGGCAAGGAGAATTAAAAAATAGCATTTGTAGTTTAGTACTCTATTATGGACCTAAGTGATTAAGACATGCCAAAAAAGTATTGCATAAAATTCTTTGATTTTTTTAACGTTGCTTCTCGGTCTTGCTTGAAATCATGGAAATGGAATTGGGCCGAAACAAGAATCGTCCACAAGTCTCGTGACTGACTTCTTTTCTCATTGATTGAGATGTGAGAGTTATGTCCAAATTCTTTGTGATTAATGATCGAGTAATCTCTGTGGGGATGTCAAGAACAATCACATAATAAATAGTTACAAATTTTTGTAAATAATATATACTCCATCCCTCCCAAAATATAAAATTATTTTAAAAATTTCACACATATTAATAAAATATTTTAATTCTAAAAACACTCTCGTTTATTATATCTTACTTTTTGGAAGTTTAGAAGTAAGTCTTCCTTTTTTTATTCTCTCTCTATTAAAAAAAAAAAGAGTAATATTGAAAACAATATACAAAATAATCCTGAAAAAGAAATAAAAAAAACTTATATTTTAATACGAAAGGAGTATATATATATATATATAAATGCTTTATAACTTTTTTGATAATATATATACTTTATATCTTAATAAATCCATGTAATTTTTTCTATACAATTTTACTTTTTCAAACATGTTGCGCCCATGTTAGAGAATCCATCTTATATTTAAGGTGCTTGCCTCAATAAATGATTTGATTTGTTTAAATAGGTCTTTACTCCTATAAATGCATCATAAGTGTTCCATGTTCCATGTGGAACTCTATAGAAAATTCTCAAATGGATGTAAGGATGGGTAGGTAAATGAGCCTACTTTAGGGCCATATTTAGGATATATAAAAGATGATTATGATTGAGAGTAGATTATACTCTTTTCCTTCCAAAATATAATTTTTTTAAACATTTTACACTTATTAAAGATATATTTTAGTTTAAAAAAAATACTCTTATCTATTAGGCTTTACTTTTTCTTAGAGGTTTGAATTTAAACAATTTATTTTCTCTTTTTCCATTTAAAAGTAAGAGCAATATTGAAAACAATACACACAATAATCACCACAAGTAGCAAATACCTTATATTTTGAGACCAAGAAATTTCTAAGAAGATCTTATATTTTGGGACGAAGGGACTATATGGTTGGTTTCAAAGCTTATTTTGAGACCTTCCCAAGTGTAATAAATAATACTCCCTCCATCTTTTTTTTATATGTTATTAAAAGATTTCTTTTTTCCTAATTGTAAGTCTTTCTTTTTAAGGATGTTTTACCATTTGTTATCAATTATTACCATTATTTAATTTTATCTCTCCTCTCGTGTCTTACATATTCCCAAGACAAAATTTATCTTCTCTTTTTCTTATTTAGAAATATCTATTTTTACCTTTCTCTTTTTATCTCTCCTCTCTTTTCCTCTTTTTATTACTTCGTTCGTTCCATAAGTTGTTTGATACAGAATTATAAAGACTAAGGAATTTTTTTCCTCCATAAAATGTCCATATTTATTATTTCTTTATTTTCTTGAAATTCTCTCTATTAATCTTCTTTCTCCAAATATTACTCTTCTATCAAAATGGATAATATTAGAAATAGACAATAAAAGATCACTAAAAAGTTATAAAACGACTTATATTTTAGAACAACACAAAAGTCTTCTGGCAACTTATGTTTTGAGATGGATCAGGTATTATTTATCATCTCTCATCTCTTTTTTATTTTCAAAATAAAATAAATAAGAGTATGACAAGAAAATTAAAATCTCCATGTGAGTAATAAGCAATGTGTTTGGCGGATGTATAATATTTGGATATGAAGGTAAGATGTTCGTATACATCACCCATGCATGAACATGGTTTATCAATTGGTCTAAAATCAAATTATTAAGGCAAATTTGTACATTTTTCTCCCATCATCAAAGAAACAGATATCCATTGCCTAGATTTAATGAAAAGAAACACAAGATGACAAGAAGAAAAGTTTGAAGAATTGTACAACGGAAAATTGCCTCTAACTTCACTAGAAACTCAAAACAAGTACAAGTAAAAGCCACAACATTCAGCTATACAGAATTGGCTAAAATGCATGTGACCTAGGCAAAGCCAATTCTTTCTAAGTTTGCTCTCTGGATCTTTTCGTGCAACAAAAATCTACTATTCAGACAAAATATTTTGGACTGCTATATATGCAATATCTTTCTGGAATAATTCAAAGTTCATTCTTCTGCCTTTCAAGCTTACTATTATGAGGCAATTTCCCTGCCCATAATATAGCTAAATAGGCAACTCCCACAACAACTCCTTTAACTTGTCAATTGGGTCATTTGCATGCATGGTTATAATTGTCCTGGTTTAAGCATTATCAATGTTTAAGTCTTTATTTAGCACTCAAAGAACAGTACAATTTTGAAAATAATGATGTCCTCCACAGTTCTTGGGTTTGTTCCTCGTGTTCTTGTTGCCTGAGATTAAAAGGAAAAAATGCATAGAGAGAGGGAAGGAAATGTTAGAAAAGAAAGGACTATTTTTCAAAAGAACAAGAAAAATATGACTTACCTGCGGTAATATTAGGCCCTGTCCTCAGTTGATAAAAAGAAAATAACTTTTATTTTTTATTAATTAAATATTATTTTGAATTTCTTTTCACTTATACTTTTAGTTTATAAAGAAAAGTTGAAAAAATTGTGTTTTTTGTAATTTTACCCTTAGGTACTTTCAAAAAAACATTTTTCATAGCACTTTTTTCAGTAATTTAAAGAAACAACCCAGCCCTGTTGTTGTATTTAGCTAAGAGTTAAAGTTTATTATGTCGTTTCTGGCCAAATTAAAGTGGAATTAATTTTTTTTTTACTTCTATATATATATATATATATATATATATACTGGGCTAATATTTAGATACAACAGTCCTGCGTTCCCGAAGGGATCTGCGTTTAACAGACCCCTCCACTAGGCCCAAGATAGCAGATCCATTAACAGTATTAAATTAATTTTTTGGGCTTAGTATTATTTATATATATATATATATATATATATATATATACATATATAAATCAACCACTTCCTAATGACGTATTTCTGAAATATGTTCATCTCATAATTTGTCGAGGAAGATGATAGTACTAAAACAGAACGCATTTTTTTAATGTGTTCATTTCTAAAAATGCGTTAGGAAAGTCCACATATTATGCGATCAACTCTCGCTAAGTATACAATTAAAGTTCATTATTGTACTATAATCTGGAATCTACCATCATCTATTTTCTTGGACTGCCATTTAAGGATGGGCTGAATGGTAATTATCTTATCCCACCCCATTCCTTGATGTATGTTTCTTAAATCTATAATTTTTATTTTATTTCTTTTATTATATGAGACAGAGTGTCGAAATATGAATTTCTAAATCACGCTAATTTACAATCTCTTTGACTTTTTAAATTTATAGTTATTTAAATATTTAACATAGATTTATATAAATACATTTTCATTCCTTCCAAAAAAACAAATCGTCTTTATTTGCCATGTTGTATATTTATAAGCTCTATAAGTTATGCATATATTGTCCCCTTTTTAATGAAATTTATTGTTTAATCAATACTTGAGAGAGTATATTAAATATATAAGTTTCACATTTTTTCTTTAACAAGTAAAAACATTTTTTTTTCTTCAGAATAACAATTTAAACTTTATTGAATGGTAGTTCAACAAAAAAAAATGAACAAATAATTAGTAATAAAATTACCCAATAGCTCAAAAGATATGGGTTCCCCTGGCGCAAATCAATTTGTTTCTTAGCTGACAGCTAATGCCTAATAGTCAAATTTGTAATGGCTACTAAAAGATTGATTAAATCCAATTTAACTATTTTATTACAACGGTCCACAGATTGATCCTCGTGAGGGATCTGGAGAGAAGGAAAATAGTATTCTTTTATAGTTAAATGAAAAGAAAAAAAACTAGTCAAAAGAGGCACTATATCTTACAGTTAATATAATTTGACATTTTATAAAGGAAACTAGTCATACATGTTAATATAATTTTCTAAAATGTTTTGATTTATTATGTCATATTATTTTTTGAAAATTTGAAATAAAATTATATATTTTTTCCTTATTTATTTAAAATAAGAGATAATATTAAAAAAATATAAAATAACTCTCAAAAGTCTCAAATTATCTTATATTTTAAGATAAAAAATTTATTCAAAATATCTTATATTTTGAATTGAAAAAGTATTAAATAACATTATGGCTTAGGTTCGAAATTGAATTGAATATTTAAATTTGATTTACATATTTTGTATCCTAAATGGTTAACGGTGAATAAAAGTGTGTTAAATGAAATAAATAATTAACATTCAATTCCAAATATCATAATCTAGAAATATAACATTTAATTAAGATGAAAGAAGTAATATTGGGGCAGAAAAATAATATGGTAAAAGATCCGGGTGACCCTGAGGTAGCTGCGTTATCACCATGCCAAAATTGTTCTATCAGTGTCCAAATGATTTAGAAATATCAGTATGCCGCGACGACTAATACTTCAGATAAATTAAATTAGCGAAAGCGAATAGAAATATAAAATTTTACGTGGTTCGAAAAATCTTATTTCACGGTACTCAGTTGGAGTACACTTTCATTATAATCGAGTTTGTTACACCCTTAGGAAGTTACAAAAACCCTATCAATAGTTCTCCACACTCATTAAGTACAAAAGAACGGATTTAACCGACATACAGAGAGCAAGAAACCAAAGCTTTTAGGGAGAAACAGTAATCAGATTGAGAGAGAAAAACACAGAGAGACGGCAAACCCTAAGAGCGGTTAGGGTTCAAAAATGAGAAAAGAACAGGACATTCGGGTGTTGATCGATTTTACCCGATCCACACGGTTGACCCACAAGCCTAAGCTGGATTGATCCGGTTTGATTCTTCTTCTCAGCCCAGACCAGAAGTAATATCAACAGAGGCACAGTAAATAATAATAATACATACAAAATTATTGTTTAGCCCATTAGGTTCATAATTGAATAATAATAATACATACAAAATTATTGTTTAGCCCATTGGGTTCATAATTGGTGCAAGCCTTTTGATTTTGAGGGCAGAATCCAACACTATTCAAATTCTTTCATGAATTCAGATATTCAAATGCAAAAGATAATGTCCTTAACAGAATGATTAAAACAGGGTAAAGATTTCTGGCCAAGGAGAGAAAAAAAAAAAGAAAAGAAGAAGAAACAGTAATACATTGCCAAGCTCAACAGTTTCAAATAAGTGCATCATAAACAATCCTAAACAGAAATTAAATGCTTTTGAGAACATTACTTATGCTACTGAATCCCAAACCCATCTCTTGAATTGGATTCACCTAAAGATGCAATTGGGATTCAGAATTTCAGATCATTTTCCTTGCCACTTCTGTTAATGACTTGTACATTACCTTGACTCCTCTTGCCGTAGCTTGCATTCAGAAAGGATCTCAAAAGGATTAGATTAACTCCTGGCTTCTGCTATGCCTAGGTAGGGTGGATTTGCTACTAGTTGAGAATGATCTCTTCATACGAATTGGCATCTTTTGTAATGATCTTCCGAACGAGAAACTCTTTCTTGATTTATGTATGATCAATTTGGAATCCCCTGGTTTAGTGTCTTTAACCAAACTGTGTTTCTTCATCACCAAATCTTGAACTTTTGAACATCCCTCTTCTTGCACAGGGTGAATTTTAGCCACAGCAGCATAAATCATTGAAGCAGAAGCAGCATCCACCGAAACCGACCTCCTCACCGGTTGCATTTCTTCCTCCACTCTCACACGATGATCGGTCAAATCACTTAGTACTCTAATCCTATCATTCCTTACAGTGGAATGAGGATTCTTGATTTCTTCATTGGGAAATTGACTGATGTTTTCAATTCCAATTGTAGGCCGATTTTCAAAATTATCTGAAATTCCATTCCTTTCGAATTGATCATCAGCTGAAGTACTTTCCAGGGAACCTGAATTATTCAGAACTGATTCATCGGCTTCTGGGATCGTATCACAAACAATTGGAGCACGACACAAAGGGCAATTCTTATGTGATCTTAACCATGTATCAATACAGGTAATATGAAAAGCATGACTGCACTTAGGCAAAAGCCTAAGGCTTTCATCTTCTTGAAATTCACTCAAGCAAACAGAACAATCAGAACCTTCAATCAGACCTTCACCCTTTTTATACTTAAACACTGCAATGGAATCAATAACAGATTGTTGCAGACCAACTGTATTTATATACCATATGGGATGAATCACCATTGGCCCATGATTTTCATCGATGAAATCTTCCTGGATACCTTCTTCTAGAGCTATGTTCCTCCTAGAACTCAAATTCGGCCGGTACCTTCTCAGAATCGTCATATAACAGAAGAACACAAGAGCAGCACCAAGAATACCGAGCATCAGGATCAACATTATTGGCATATGACTATTCTTTTGGCTTGCCAGTGAAGGAGGTGATGACAATACGTTGTCAGGAGCATCATCTGGTTTAATCTTGCACTCATCAGGACATTGGAACAAACAATGATAACATTCATATTTCTTTACAAGAACTACATGGGTTTTTTCATCAAATAACAGCAATTTTCTCTGACCAAAAGACATGATGAAACAGAACAAAAATTAGATGATGGAAGAGAGAATTGATCTCAGTACCCTATATTTCTTGCTTGACTAACTTATGTTCTCTACATCGAGAGAATCATCAAATCGACTGATTATTGTAGAAATGTTTTGTATGAACGATGGGCGTTTCGCTTTCAATGAAAGACAAGGGAAGGTTACCAGTGGTTTCTATTATTTGCTTTCTTTTGCTATAGTCAATGCCCATAAAGACCATCTCCGCGTTAACGTATTCGGTGGGGGGGAAAAAAGTCACTTTTCTTTGGAAATTGAAGGCATGAAAATGGATGAAATTTTATTTTGCAAGCATTTAATAGAAAGATGACCTAATAAATCGGTTATGTATTCATGAATATAATTAAGTGAAGTGGTCCAATTTTTTTATAAATATTCCAATTTTAGGATGTCAAAATTATATATATATGGAAAATACATATATTTTTTCATTTAAAAATTCATCAAATAACTTCCTTAAATTGAATTAAGAGATTCATGTGTAATTATTGATTATAAGAATAATATAGTAATTTTACATATAGTTCAAGGCTTTAGTTCACGTTTTTATTAAATTAAAGGGGAATTTCAATTTTGGAGAAAATGAGTAATAAAACCATGATATTAACTAAATTTGATGAACCTTATTAAGCCTAACTAAACTATATATCTTAGACTTCAACGTTTACTAGATGTGATTTTAATCTTTCTTCTCTTCTGATAGCGTTGAATCTTTTCTTGGAAAAAAAGAAAGAACGAATCGCTCATACTGTGAGCTCTCGAGTTCAATCCCCCTCTCTCCCTTCCCTAAAATGTAATAATAATAATAAAAGTTATCATCATACATAATGTGAAAATTGATCTATGAAACAAGAAACATTTGCAAAAGAGGAGAAACAATATTAGGATAAAGATTTCACAACTTTTAATTTCCTTTTTTCTTGTAAAAAAAATATATTTCTCTTTTTATTATGAAAAAAAGGCACAATTGACAATACTAATGAAGGTCATACAACTGACACACAAATACCCCAAGTTGAGGGTATACTAAAAGCATGCCCCTGGTCCAATAACCTTATATTAGATAGCAAATTGAGTAGTTGCAGTCTTTTCTATCCCTGGGGAACACTTGAACATGTGATGTGACTGATAATAAACAGGCATATTGAACTAGTCCATTAATCGAAGCATCAAACCATCTCACCCGAAAGTAAGTCAATTTAGAGAGCAATAAGGACAAAATTCAAAGGGAAGTAGTTTAATGGTAAGCCTTGTCTTTTTATCAAACTAAAATATAGTATCTTGAGTGGAGTTCAGTAATCTTCTTCTTCCAAATAAGTTCATCAATATGACACTTACATTTGTAAAAAGGAAACAAATGTTAGCATTAATAATTAACAAATGTCCTTTGCAAAACCCTTTAACCATTCTTAGTTAACTTAGTTTTTATGAACTATATATATTAAAAAATTTGTTTCGTGTTCAATATATATTATGTTTTCAGAATGATGTATTCTTTTAAGTATATGTTCTACAAATACCTTATAAAAGTACTTAATGTGTTATAATTGAATGTGCATAATAAATATTCATTTTTCTTAAATAAATATGTTTTTTATACAAAATTTCATTAATAACTTTCTTAATTTAAAGAATCTATATTCACTACTTTAATTTAGAAAATTTGCATCTCACTAGTTCATTCATTTGTATCAGAGCTAATTTCTACTTAGATTTGCATATCTTTCTATTTCTTTTTATATTTTTATTTTCTTGTTTGAATTTTTTGAAATTTAAATTCCACATTATTGGTATTGAGTTTTGTCACAAGTCGGTAAGATTCTTATCACACTTTTGATAGATTCTGGATTTGGAAATTGAGTGATCTTCTTTCATTCTTCTCATTATCCTATCTTCTTTAAAAGAAGAAAGAAGGAAAAAGGTAAAAAAGATCTGAAAAAAAAAAGGCTAGAGTTTGTGTTTAGAATTTTTTTTCATTAACTTGATAAGCTTATCAGAAGTCAGGTTACAACAATGAAGATGCTGAAGATTCGAGAGCAAAACATTTTCAAGAGAAGGATAAGATATCACTTTATTAAAAAAGAATATAGAGATTATTTCTTTTGATTCTTATACTTATTAAACGTTCGTTCTTAACTAATCACTTAATACTTGATAATATAATTTAATATTAAAGATAAGTTGACAACTTAATTAAAGTAAAAGAACTTTTAAAAATGTTTTGCCAAAGTAATCTTGACTAATAGTTGCGACACTCAAACCCAGAATTAGCTAGTTATCCTTGAAATGCGTTAAGAGGCAATTTTTCTTTAGTAACAAATGGCAAGCCATTAAACAGAGTATAAATCATATAAATAATGAATAAAAAGAGTTTGGTGGACAGATTTTATAATTTTCTCTTATTGTGCGGTCCAAATAAAAACCATGGTTATCAATCCGTTGCCAACTTGAAGAGATCATTAATTACCCTCTTTGACCCACCATGTGATTTATAATATTTATCCAGTTCCTCCTCTTAAAATCTTAACCCAATCGTCCCACTCCTCTTAATTACAACTGATCAAACAAGTAATTGAAAAACTTATTTATATACTGCCGTCAGTCCCTTTTATAAAATATAACAAGTAAATTCACTCATTTTAAATATAAAATATATAAAATAATTTGTTAAATTTATAATTATTTTATTTATATTTATTTTCCTTTTATTCTAAGTATAATAAATACCTTAGGAGAAAGAGATAAAACAAATACTATTTTTGTCTCAAATATAATAAATAAGTAATAAATTAATTCATTAATTTGTGTAAAATTATTTATAATATTTTATAAAAATGGACCAAGAGAATATTTAATATCCTTTATCAAAGTAGTTATAACTAAGAAAAACAATTGGAAACTGTGAACTCCATGTTCACCAAAATGATAAGTGCTGCAACTATTTTTCTGCTAAGTCGTTCTCAGACGATTTGATTTGTTAATTCTTGTGGACCTTCTCTAAATTTTTTTTTTTTTTGCGCCTCCAGTGGGGTTGACACTAATTCTGCAAATGAGCCGAACAAGCAAGCTGTTCGGTCAAAGTTCAACTAACGAAGTCGTTTAATCAAAGTTCGACTGCGAGCTATTTAGTCAAAATTCGACTCGAGTTCGATCAAATTCGAGTAAGAGTTGAGCTCGAGCCAACTAGTTAAAAATTTGAATCGATCTCGAATCCAAAATTAGTTGATTCGTGGGTCGTCGAGTCAAATACATAAATATTTTTTATATTTTTTTCAATTTTTTAATTAAAATTTTAAAATAATTCAAACTCGAGCTCGAGTTCGAATTGGAGCTGGTTAAAATTTTGACAAGCCGAGCTCGAGCTTAGATCGGCTCGTTTGCACCCTAGTTGACACTCTATGACTCGACATGATGATTGTTTTTCTCTCTTCTACATTACATGCTGGCTTTTAATTTTGATTAAAAAACATTTAAAAAAAATTATTGATTTGAATTATTTTTAGTATTAATATAATGAATTATGAGAACATGAATTAGGTAACATATAAATCCTTTCAATTAAGATGGTGAATGGCGGTAACTATAAGTTAGTGAAATATAAATATTTAAAATTAATAAGGTTATTAATAAAATATTGAATAAAAAATACGTTTATTGAAGGAAAGTGGAGATTTAATTATGGACAAATTAAAATAGAAATGTGAATATTCAATTTCAAATGAAGGGAATATTTATTAAACATCCATCAAATCTTTATTAGCAATGAAGTATTCCTTCCATATTAAAAATATTTTCTCTCTTTTTTAGCATTATTTCATTGTCCTTTCTATGCAAAAGAATTATTTATTATTTTTTCCCTTAATTCTACCTTTATTTAAATTATTTTAATTAAAAATATTTTGTATAACAAAAACATTTATATTAAAATCTCGTGAATCAAATTTATCTTTATTTATATCAATTAAAATTACAGACCTTAATTGATTGATTAACTCCCTCCAATTTTTAGAAAGATAGAAGAGGGAAGAAAAAAAAAAGATAATTTAAATTTTTAATAAAATTATATACAAGCAACTTTTGTTTTGTTTTTTTTTTTTGAGAAAATATCGTATAATTTAAAAAAAATTTAATATGTGTAGAAATACCAATTAAAGGGTGAAAATCGAGAGCAACGCAGTGGTGGCAAGATCCCATAGATGAGACAACACGAGTCATGTGGGGTCACCCGTGGCGGAGCCACGAATTTGAGGTTGAGGCAGAGGTTAAAAGTGTCTATGAAGTTTTCTTTGTGAAAATTTTGCTCGAGTATTTAATTTGCTTCAATTATCGACATCATTTCAAAATCAATCCATTACAACAAAATTTGAATTTTCAATATTAATTCTAAATTAACGGTACTAAAAAAAACACCCATTTCAAGCAATTATTTATTTCATCTTTTGTTGTTTATTAAAATTACGTTTGATTGTGAGTCATAATCAATATTACTTTATATATATATATATATATATATATACACTTTTATATTTTATTTAAAGCTCTTTTTAATAAAGAAAAAATTATGTTCAACTATGGTCTCTTCTTTAGAAAAGAATAAAAGGATGTAAATTCATATATTTTTATATAATTAAAATTATTTTCAATGTAAATCATTGTAATTGTTTTGTATTTAAATAAAAATGGACATAAAGCTAACATAACTTTGATGCTAAACCCTTTAGCATTTATATTTTCTTAGACTATTTTGGAATGCAGAGGCAACAATCTAAAAATATGGCCATTTAGTATTACGTCACCAACTTCAATACCACTGTTTTGATATAAAAATCAAATATTTGTTTGAGTACTTAATATATCTGTTACCAACACTTCTTACTCACTAGCCTTTTCTTCCTCACCTCTACAAGGACCATAAGTCCAACAGCATAGTAGAAAATAAATAAAATTCAGCATACTCAATCCAGAAAGGACCCAAAAATAGTAGTCATAATGACCCTTGTTAATGTCAGTAGAAACCCAACTCTCATGGCCTCCCTTTCTTGTCAAATCATCAATGGTGTTCATTAGAAAACTTGCTAGCAAATTTGCAGCTGACATCCCAAGAGAACAAAGCGTAGAAGCTATGCTTGACATGCTTTTAGGAAACTCTGAAATGTAGAATTCATTTTGAGCAATTGCATTCAATCCCTCAGCAATGCCAATTAACAAATATTGTGGCACAAGCCATAAGGCCGACATGGGCAACCGTTGCCTGTGGATTATCGGACAATCCCACCTTATTTGCAAGACTACGGCGGATACCCTCCACAACTGCTGTTACTATCATGCAGAGACAAGAGAGAAAAAATTCCAGCTCCCATTCTCTGTTTGGTGCTAAAATGTGTAGCCTTTCCCCTGATTCTTGATACTATAGGAAGAATAACTCGATCATAAAGGAGAATCCATAGTATTATAGAAATGATAGAAAATGTGCCAAAAGAACCTGCTGGGATTTCAAAATTTGCAGTGATCTTACGGTTCATGGAAGTTACTTGAAGTAATGAAAAAGAACTCTGACTTGCATTGACAAATGTTACCATTCCAGTTGACCATAATGGGATCACCTTTATCAATGCTTTCAGATCTTCAACTTGGTCTATTGTACAAAGACTCCAGGGGTTTCTTACTCTCCCACATGGAGTCAATTCTTGTTGAGCATCTTCAATTATACAAGCTTTATTTAGAAATCTGAAAAATGGTGCAGTGTTAAAGTCCATTAGTAAATATCACAAATGGCAAGTTGATGAACAAATCTGATACCCAAAAATGAGAGTAAAATTGCGGCAATGCAAAGAATTTACCTGAATTTTTCATTTGGGAAGAGCAATGTTGAATCCTCCTTTTGATGATAACTCATGTTTACCTTGGACAAATCGATATGTTGCTTTTTACAGGATGCAACAATCACTTGTATTAATTCAATGACTAAGCTTGCCTTAGCCTTTACCTTCACATAGAAGGGAGTACCAAGAAAGAACGAAAGAGCTGAAAATAACATCAGCACCACACAAACTCCAAAGCCGAACTCCCATCCCATTTTGTCTTGAATGTAAACAACACATGTTAAAGCTAAGAGCACAGAGAACGTCTGTGTAGCATAGTACCAGCCGAAGTATCTCTCTTGAATTAATCCTCCAGTGATGCTGCCATCTTCGTTACCTAATTGATCTGCACCAAAGGCTAAGGAAGAGGACCGGACGCCCCCAGCTCCAATGGCAATGACCACAAAGGAAGTACACAATAGAAAAAGTTGCAGGGATGTTGCAGAATTGCAGTCATAAACAGATTCATTGCAGGGCAGAGGCCTTAGTTCTGGAATAGCAGCAGTTAACCACAAAAGAGTCATCCCCTTCAAAAACAAAAAGGTTTGCGTCACAGATTTGCTTGAAGAAAACCAACGCTTGATGATTGACCATATTTTTCATGCGAAAAGCAAATTACTCCCTTCCCCCAAAATTCAATATACATCCTTATAAAATAAATCTATTTTTCATTTAAAATTATATGAATAACGTCTTTGAATTAATATACTCATATCCACTATTTTTAAATTTCTGAAATTCGATTTTGGACAGAAGTTTGACTTCCATAGGCATGTATAGTGGGAGTTACAAGTAAAACATTTAGAGTTACCTATTGTTTGACATTAGACTAGTCGTAAACCCCCTCCCAACCCCCCCCCCCCCCCCCCCCCCCCAAACAGAAAAAAGAAAAAGAAAAGGAAGAAAGAAAAAAATCAAAATACCTGCAAATTGAAGAATAAAAACAGTTATAAGAAAGATTTCTATGAATTGTGACTAATATGATTCCAGCACAACAGTTATACATATACGACAAAAATATGCTTGGTTACAAACTAATTAGACACAGGTTCTTGGAAAGAAATATCTCATGTCATGTTTGTTTTCATCTGTTGTCTTTACTTGTCAAGACACGAAACGACCATAAAATGCCACAACACTCAACGTCTGGTTGAAAATCCTTTTCATTTCCGAATTATATTGACTGAAGTTTAAGCAGTAACTGAAACTCTAGATTAAAAGACTCTTCATAATTCTTTTGTTTCCAAAGCGTACCGTTCCTTCCCTTTTTCAGTCAATGCCAAAAAAAAAGAAAAGAAAAATCACTTTTCTCACAAATTCTTTTCTCTTCCTTCCAAAATCCAACTAAATAACACATAGATATCTCAAGAAAAATAAAATTTACCAGAACACTAAGAAGGGATCCAAACCCAATCATGTTAAAACGACCAACATAAGAATCTGCAATAATTGCTCCAATGACCGGCATGAAATTGGTAGCAGCTGACCAGAAAAAGAGAATATTGGATGCTTTTGTCATTCCCATATGATATTTCCTCATCAAATACAGCGTCATATTTGGCGCTAGCCCAAAATTTGCCACTCTCTCCAGCATTCCATTTGCTATGAAATATAAACAAAGAAGAAGAATGAACTAAGTTTTCACTCATGATGAACTAATTATGAAAGTAGCCGGCAATTAGAACAGTTCATTAAATACACAAGAAGCATTCAAATAGCTAGAGCTTCATGAATTACAAGAAACTCTTTTCTCACAGAAGGCAGAGACGTGATCAAGAGTCGCATACTAAAATCCCTTTTCAATTTAAACAGGAAATAATAAGTGGGAATTTTACCTAGGATGAATGGCATGGTTCTGGAACCGCCCTTTGGCGAATTCTTCAATAAGGGCTCTTTGATCATCTGCTTTTCCTCATCAAAAGAACTCTCCATTTAAGTGTGATTCTCAATCTGTATCTGAGTTCAATAACCCTCCAGCGCACAGAGACACAAAGCACCACGAAGCAATTAATTATAAATACAAGAAAGAAAGACTCCTTCGATTTTGATGAAACCCACACATCTCAGTACTACGTGATTTTTTCACCAAAAAAAAATAATAATAATAAGTGATTTGATGTTTCCTTTAGTAGAAGAAGCAAGAAGATACTACCTTAGGAACAAACAAAGATGGTAACAGTTTCAGGACGGGAAACTATGATGTGGACCTTGAGAGTTTAGCCCATCAAATCCGTCCCTCTCCGATTTCAATCGGACGTGGCACACGAGGAAAGGGTCGAAATTAACTATACCATCTTCTACTTCTTCAAGCCATAATAGATGTAAGACCACTATCGTTCCCACACGTAAACTATATATATATATATATATATATATATATGTACAGGTCCGGCCTTAATATTTTACGTGCTCAAAAGAGTTTTTGAAATGAAGGTCTAACTTACTATGATATTTTAACTCGCGTGCTTATTAACGTCACAAAAAATTGAAATAGCCTTCAAGTTTTTTAACCACAATAATTATCCTAAACATTACATGTCTCCAATACTCCATTTCTTTATTAAACACCAAGTTTTCTTTGCACATCCGAACTCTATGATACGGCGGTATAATTATTCTGCAGCAGTAAATTCTTACTAGCATCTTCAGTACAACAAACCAGTCCTAAGTGGGGAAATCCCTACCCCCCAAACAAAAGCATGTATTTCAGACCCAATTTCAAGAAACCAACTCAACATACACACAAAGCTAGGGATGGCACGGATTTGGGTTAATATGGTTATTGGATTGTAATTGAGTTGATAGGTACAGAAATTATCTGATTTAAATAAAGAAGTGAATGTATATAAAGTTTTAATTACGAGAACAGAGATAAATTGGTGTATTCACCAGATACCCATATTACTGGTCCTAAGCATAAGCAACTAAGTTGTGACATTAGGCCACATAATTTTATAAATTAAATAGGTGACACTTTTTTGCATATTCATATAGATTAGATGGCTGAAACTTGGAATAGTTGGCCAAAGGGTTTATCAAGAAATATTAATAAAGGATCAAATAAATTATTGATATTAAAAAATCAAATAAGTTTATTATGTAAATTCAAGTTTAACAAAAAAAAATGTTGAACAATTATTCTAACATGTCATACCCTCATGATAATACTATGAATGCAACAAATTTTTGCATCATAATACATTTGCTTTCATACATAGAAAATCTCAAATCCTACTTTTATGCCATATAATGATTAGAGGAATTAGAATAACACCTATCATTTTAAATTTATTTTTATATATTGTTTGAGCAACAATATCGACTAATCCAACATTACATTCTCTATATATTACATTAATATTTTGACGATCTAACAACTTTCTCAATTCAATTTAACATTCAATATAGGGTATATCATTTTCAATGTTAGTCCCACGAAAAAACCAATGATTTTTAATGCCATTGTTAATAAAATATTTATAAAAGTGTCTTTGGTTCTTGGTATTGAACAAGAAGTGAAGTAGAAGAAAATGATAATTTTGTCAATGAACAAACTCTCTCTATATAGAGAAAATATTTACTTATCTATTCAATTGTATATTATATCATTAAATTCGTATTCATTTGAAAATAATCTCAAATCACATATTTACAAATTCGTCATTTTATGTCTTTTTTTCAACATAGATTTTAAAAAATGACACATTACCTCTTTTATGTTTAGCATTTTATACCATTTTTAAAGACATTTGAAAATATGACACAAAATTCCAAAAGAGAAAAAAATTGGTTTGCCATTTTTTCAAACCCATGTTGAAAAAATAGCACATCACCTCTTTTTCTATTTTATTTTTTTGTTAAATTTTCCACATAGTTTGAATTTTGTGACACATCACATCTTTTTAAATTTGTCATTTACTCCAATTTCTAAAACCGTGTTGAAAAATTGAACTAAATGTCAAAATGGTAAAAAGGATGATGTGTCATTTTTTAAAATCGGTTTGAAAAATTGGACGAAATGTCAAAATAATAAAGAGGTCAAGTGATATGAAGCATGAGAATGGAAAGATTGAGATTGTTAAAAATTGGATATATAGTTTAAGGCTTTAGTTATTGTTTTTATTAAATTAAAAGGGAATTTCAATTTTGGAGAAAATGAGCTATAAAACCATGATATTAACTAAATTTGATGAACATTTATTAAGCCTAACTAAACTATATATCTTGACTTCAATGTTTACTAGATGTGTTTTTAATCTTTATTCTCTTCTAATGGTGTTGAGTGTCTTTATAAGAAAAGACAAATATTACTACTACCGCTACATAACATTTCCTGGATTAAATAAAAGTTGTCAGACAAATGTAAGGTAGCTTAGTGGTAAATCACATTTACGCACACCGTAAAGTTGTGGGTTCGAGTTTCACCTCCCCATTCCCCTTTCCCCATGTGTAATTATAATAATAAAAAGCTTTACAAAATAATAGAGAAATAGAAAGGCAAGCCGCACAAGACAATAGTATATTATCTAGTAACCTGTTGTTATATAACTAATTAGCACACTCATTTTCAACAAGTGAAGCAACTTCCTTCTCCTATCTTCTGAAAATCAATGATCATGACAAGCACCCTTCTTAACCCAAAGCAAAACTCATTGATATGGGTATAATAACCAGATTATTAAGCAAAAAATAAAAGAAAAGAAAAGAAAAGAAAACTAATGTGCAATCCATTAAATCACAAGATCTCATCAAGTTTATGTTCAAGTTGACAAATAAAAGCAACTTGATTAATAAATCATTCTCACCTATGATTGCAGTAGCGGAGTTAGGATTTAATGTTTGTGGGGCAAAATTTTTTATTTTCTTATAAGTGAAGTAGGGATGACATTTTTACTATACGGGGTCAAGTATCACTACCTCCAACCCTATCACCGAATGAAAATATTATCCCCATCCCTGTACTCGTCACAATCCTCGTGGATATGCAAATTTTCTCATCCCCACCATTTTCAAAATGTACATATTAAGAAAATGTAAAATACCCATAAAATACAAAATAAAATAACTTCATAAAATACATTCACATTACATATTTGATTTTATTCTTATCCAAATTTTTTTATAACCTTGTATACATGATCTTGAAGTAAAATTCTCAAAACTATAATGTTGTTCTCCATCTTTGAATTTATTTCATAATTTGAGAAGTTGTCATTGATCATTTCCACAATGATACATCTCAAGAGTTAATCGAATATCATCCAACGATTTCTTACTCAGTCCATCATTTATGAATATGATTTTATCTTCTTGATTTCTAGTTAATATCCAAAGGAACAACAATTTGTATTGAAGTTCCACCTGACACATATATAACATATTTCTAATATCTTACCTCTTATTTTCTTGACAAAATTACTTTTACCTAAATCTACTAGATGTTTAAGAAAAGTAGGTAGATGCTCAACACTTACTTGTACATTGATTTCAATTAACCATCTAATGTCCTCAAGCATTCATTTGGACATTAACAATCAAAATCTCTCAATTTTCAATGTGTGATATATTTTTGTCAATGCATAGTAAAGGGTAATTGAAAAACCTAAGAGGGGGGTGAATTAGGTTTTTATCCGATTTTTCAACCTAATTCAATAAAACACCTCTTTGACAACAAATATCAAACACTTTGTGTGCTAGTTGTGTGAGAAAAAACGTGTTCAAATAAAATGCAAAAAGTAGAGTAATGAACACAATGATTTATAGTGGTTCGGTTTATCCAACAAAACTTAATTCACTACCTTGAGTTACCTACTCAAGGATTTTACCAAATTCCTTCACTAATCAAATGAATGAGATTACAAAAAAGGCTCACCCAATTCACCTTAGGGTTTTACAAATAACCTCTCAACCAATCAAAACTCATTCAACTCTTGATTTTTACAACACAACCTTAATTATACAATAATCTCACCACTCTCCTTAGTGAATCCTAACAATACACTTCAATTCAAGGCTCACCCAAAGGTTTTACAAACAAACAACCTACACAAGGCTCACCCTAACACTTAGGGTTTTATGCTACTTGCAACTTTGATACAATTACAATCAATAATAAGAGATAAAGAGTTTGATAGATATCATTTTAATGTGAAGATATATCAATTTGAAATACAATCACCTCTTTGAGTAATGGCTAACCAAGATTGCTCAAAATTCACCTTTGAATGTAAAAACTCTTCTTGAATGATTTTAACAAGATTGATGTTTAGAAAGAGTTTTGGAATGTTTCTAAGATGTTATAGGATCAAGATATACAATTTGTTTTCTCAAAAATTGTTCTTAGAAATACTTCCAAAGGTTTTGGTATTTATAGGTTTGTTCCTAACGGTAAAAAATAAAGCTGTTGGAAACCCACTAACAATTTGTTGTAGACCGGTGTATCATCTACAACATCATCTGCAAGCTCATTGGACAACTTTTGGATGATGATTTTCATGTTGCGGTCGACCTCACTTTACTTGCGGTCTACCACATGGTCGTCCACAAGTTGACAGATGAACAAAATTGACAACACATGCATCCACAAATCCACAAGATAAACTAACTTGTAGACGATACCTGAACCACTTTAGGTCGACTGAAACATGTTCATTTGTGTATCAACAATACTCTAGCACAAAAATGATGATTTCATTCAACCATATAAGTTATGGTATTAATCCAACAACAGTTTATGAACCATTTAAGTTTTGAAATCACGATACATGGTTTTCGAAATACCAAAACATATTTTAACATATTAAAAATATTTTGAAATAACGTTTTAAGTTCATAGAGCAACCTTTAGAAATCATTACTCAATTAGAGGTAAAACTATAGATATCAAAATATATTAAACTTTAAAACTATACATCTAGTTCCTATCTAATCCAATAAAAGCTTGTCTTCAAATCTTGATAGTCTTGAGTTGTATACTTTCTTGAAAACTTGAAATCTTGTCCTTGCATGTATTAAATCATGAATCCAAAAACTCTATCACTTGTACAAATAAGATATTAGTCATCATCAATGTTTGTCATTAATCAAAATTAAGACATTAAAAACTTTAGGACTTTTAGTAATAATATTGAAATTTATGAACTAAATTATCAACTTTGTAAATAAAGGAAAAAAATTGATGAATCTAGAGTTGAAGAATAAGATATTTTTGTAATGGAACAAATTATATATATATATATATATATATATAGACACACATACACAAACACATTTGTTTGAATTTAATATCTCGTCACCTATTTTTCTCTTTTGTTTTCTTGTTCAATTTTTCAACACGGTTTGAAAAAAATGACAACAAAACAAAAAGGAAAAGATGTGATTTGATTAATGTAACAAACTATATATATATATATATATATATATATATAGACAAACATACGCACACACATTTGTTTGAATTTAATATCTCATCACCTATTTTTCTCTTTTGTTTTATTATTCAATTTTTCAATATGGTTTGAAAAAAAAATTGACAACAAGACAAAAAGAAAAAATATGTGATTTGATTAAATGAGCCACACAATTCAGCATATTTTGAAAAAAATTACAATAAGACAAAAGGGAAAAGTTGTGATTTGATGAAAATATACACATAATTAAATATGGTTTGAAAAACAATTGCACAAAAATTACTAAAGAGAAAAAAGGTGATATGACATTTTTTTAAAATTAGTTTGAAAAATATGATATATAAGAATGATTTTGATATTAAAGGAATGATTTGATATTAAATTCAAATGGATTTTTGTGTGTGTATTTGTATATTTCTATCTATCTCTCTCTATCCATATATATATAGAGAGATATAGTTTATTATTTGACAAAAATCTCTTTTTCGATTCTTCTTCTTATTTTTAAGCCTTATATTTTCTCTCTATCATATATGAAAAATTTAAGAGATTGGTGAATTAGGTTTTATCTTATTTTTACAATCTAATTTAGTTTTGCATTTCTAAAACAACATAAATCAAACACATGGAGTGCAGTTTGTGTGTGTAATAACGTGTTCAAGTAAAATGCAGAAATAAAATAAGGAACACAATGATTTATAGTTGTTTGGTTTGTCCAACAAAACCTAATCCACTACCTTGAGTTATCTACTCAAAATTTCACAAAACCTTTCACTAATCAAATATAAAATATTACAAAAGAGGCTCACCTAATTCATTTTAGAGATTTACACAAAACCTCTTACCTAAACAAGTTTCACTCAACTCCTAGAGTTTTACAACACAATCTTGATTCTACTACAATCTTCGATACAATAATTAATAAAATACACACAAAGAAAATAATTACAATTATTTTCAATTCAAGGTTCACCCTAACCCTTAGAGTTTTAAGCTAAATGCAATCTTGATTAAGTTTACAAGAAATTAATAAAGAATATTATATATATATATATATATATATATCGACTTAATTTTGAAGATATATCAAAATATAGTTCAATGATCTCTTTGAGTAATTATTTTATAAAATTGCGCAAGAACACCTATAAATATAGAAAATGAAGTGCAGCTCAATGGCATAAAACACTTCCTACAGACCATTAGGTTTTGGGATTGAATTTTCATGGGAATAAGTGGGGAACCACTATTGATCCCTTTGAAAAAAAAAATACCTATAAATGTATGAAACCCTTATTGGATGATTTTCATAATATAGATGTTTAGAAAAGGTTTGTAAATGTTTCTAAGATGCTTTATAATGAATGTGAATCAAATGTTTTCTCAGAAAATCGTGTTACAAAGTTTTTCAAACATTTTGGTATGTATATGTGTGTTTCAACGGTCATAAAAGTGACGGTTAAAATTTCACTCAAGAGACTTGCGATCGACCTCTGCGAAGCTTGGTTGTCCACTAGATCGTTTGCTAGAATAGTTAGCAGATAATGCCTAGTATTTACTGGTCCACTGTTTGAGCGTCCACTACATCACCATTCTCCTTTGGGTGGTTAGGGGTTGATGTTTGGTATTTACTGGTCGACCGCTTGAGTGTCCGCTATATCACCAGACTCCGTTGGATAGTTAGCGAACAATGTCTGCTATCATCCGGTCGATCGTAAACATCAAAAAGTCATCCTCAAGTTTTCCAAACATGCAATTTAAGTTTCCAATCAATTCCAAAAGTTGTGGAACTTGTGTTATAAAACTTTAAAGCAAATGCATGTATTTAGAAAACAAATTTAAATACCCATGATAAGTTTTAACTTATAAAACATATTTTGATAAACGTTTTAAATTTATAGAGCAATCTATATAATTATTACTCAAAGAAGTACACTAAAGATATCTAAATGATATCAATATCTAAAACTATACTTATAGTTCCTATCTAATCCATAAGATGCTTGTCTTTAATTCTTGATGAAGCATGTACTTCCTTAAAAACTTAAAACTTAGATCTTGCATGAATAAGATAATTGAATCCTAGAAATGCTATAATTTATACAACAAAACCATTAGTCCTTATCAATGTTTGTTATCAATGTTTGTCATTAATCAAGATTAAGATATTAAAAGTTTTAGAGCTTTCAATCTCTTCCTTTTTTATGATGACAAATATTTATGCAATGTGATAGATAAATAATTTAGGTACAAAGATTCAAAGTAAGAAAGAGTTTCAAAAAATGTGTATAAAGAATGTTTTAAAAAACGTCATCCCTTATAATATGCTAGGTATTTGTAAGACATCATGTTTAGCATTTAAAGCATATAATTCAATGATATCTAGAAACAAATTAATTTAAATGTTTTGGAACTAATATTGGATCTCAAAAATAAGAAAAATTCATTGTAAATCTATGAAATCACTACCTAGCTTATAGGCTTCAAAGAGCCTATGTTTTCACCAACCTTCGTATCCTCCGTCCTTCTAGATTTAAAAACAAATAGATATGTTATGAATACATTTGTAAAGCTCCCTATCAATATGCATGAGTTTGTAAAACTTTTGGCAAAGTTTCCTTTGTAACTTTATAAAAACCATTTTCACAAACAAAACTATTAGTCTTTATCAATATTTATCATTAATCAAAATTAAGCTATTAAAAGCTTTAGGGTTTTCAATATCATCTTTTCCATTTCAACACCAAGAATAAAAGGTACTTCCATATAAAAAATGGAAAGCACTTCAACACCAAGAATGAAAAGCACTTTAACAATTTTTTTGTCAGTAAAAACATTAAAAACCATGATAAGGTTCTATTTTATAATTCTCTTCTAAGATTGTTTCCAAAGAAACTAAAGTCAAAGTGGATGATCCATTTGTTATAATTGATATATTTAATCATGGGGCAAGAGAGGGAAAAAGTCTTCATACAAGCAAACTTTTCAAAGTGAACGGTTATTTCCTTAAACCTTTTCTTAAAGGATTTTTTGGGCAAATTTTCAACTCCGTTACTTTTGAAGACCCACCATCATGAAGGAATTAAATTTTTTGTCTATCGAGTCTAAGACGTTAAACAAGAGCATTGTGTAGAAGGCAATCCATCACTTTCTTTTCTTTTCTTTTTTTTTTAATTGTTTGATTTTTCCTTTTTCACTATTAGCTTGTAGGCTTATCAAAAATTGTTGAATACATATCTTTTCAGATACTGAAAGACAACGATTTCTCGCGTCCAACAATGATTAAACAAAATTTTAAATAGCTTGCTTAATTTTTTATAAGAATCACCAAATGATCTCTGTTATTTTCCTTTCAAGAGTAACTCCATTTACATGTTTTTTTTCTTTTTACATTTCAGTTTGTCTTTCTATCACTTATTTCTTTATCTTTTTGTTACATAATGAATGATTTATTAATGAAATTGAGAAGATATTATCCATTGCTCTCTATTAATTATTGGATAAAAATCTATCTAATGAGAATATAACGAATGATATTACAAGTATCCATAGGAATGTTTGAAGATATTAAGTGGATAATTAAAGCTAATGTCTTAATTAGTAGTGATAAACATCTAACTTTTCTCAAACATCTGTCTGGATTGGGAAAGAGTAATTAAAATAAATGAAGATGTAAAAGAATGAGAGTTTGTTATAAATGTATTAGATGGAATTGTAATGCCAATTGTCATTCACTTGAGTATTTATCCGATAATCTAGAAGGCAAATTTTTTTTAATTAACAATGGATTGTGTAAAAATTTGTTAGATGATATCAAAATAACTCTTAATTCACATTTTAGTAGATACGCTCAAATGAAAATTCTCGAGTTATGAAAACAACTCAAAATTGAACAACTCCGGTACATTCTTTGGTATATGAATTTAAACGATCTTGTTTGCCAGTTTTATGAAAACTGGATGGGAAGCATATCCCCAACTCATAGAAGGTGTTTAAGTTGTTACTAGACGTAAAACCAGATGAAGATGTGAACCACAATCACAACTGCTTGTTTTTATTGTTTTTTTTCTTGATTTATTTTATTTGTTTGTTTTATTTTTAGTGTGTAACAGAATTGTTTTTGAAGCCATTGCTATGAAAAGTTTATGAATAAGAAGTCTAACAAACATCGTAGCTTTTGAAGAAACGATCGTGGGTGCTATTATTTCGCATCTAACTACTGTTATTCAATTGAAAATAGTACTAGCTCATCAAAAAATCGATCTAGTATGCGAAGAAGAAAGTGATGGATTAATTGGAGAGGTTGCTCAAGCCACTAGTCATACCAAACATTTGTAGATATTGAAACAAATCAGCCAAATAAAGTTTTCGCAGTAGATATAATTTTCATTCCTTTCAAAAAGTATATAGTAGAATAATTGGACATGAGGTACAAACAAAATCATTCTATAAAGGCATTATACTCATGTTGCATAACTGTGATGCTTTCATAGTAATACCAAAAGGATATGAAGTATTAGAATATTTGTTCAATTTAACATTCTAGTTTAATATGAAACTGCACAATGAACCAATTGACCTCTTAAATGTTGATCACTACTTTGATGGTTTGTTAACTATTACACATAAGTTTTTTTCTCTGATTGCACGAATAATAATTGTGTATGCACTTACGATCAATGAACTATTGGATGAATTAATAACTTTTGTACTAAAGACAAATCCAGAGGTACCTCCAATTAATTGGTCAATTTCCGGTAACAAGCAAAAAATAGATTATGTGGACTTAGAGTTAAATTTGTACGTTTTTCTTTTTAATTAAATGTGTGTTATATCTTTTCCTTTAAATAATTGTTAATGTTGTGAAATAATGTTGTTTTTTTTTTAAAACTGTGTGTTTTTATATTGAGGACAGTGTAATTCTCAAGTGTGGGAGGATGGTTTGAGTAAAGTGTCAAATAATTAAACTCATTTGATTCTTGATTCGCACCTTTAAAAATATTGTTTTTTGATGATTTGTTTGCTTTGCTGAATAAATCATGCAATTATTATAATTTTTTTAAGATAATAGGTAATTTTTTGTTAAATTTTTCACTCATTTTATAATTGTACCCGTTTTATATAAAAAAAATTCAAATAAATCAATTGAATATCTTAGCAATTTGACAAAAATATTCTTATTTAACTAATGTGGCTAAATCCTTTTGTTATGAAACTCAAAGTTAAAAGCATTAGTATTATGACTTGATGATAATGTAAGTTTACTTTGTGTTTTAGTACATTTAAGTTCACACTTAAACTTGTTCTTTCACATGCTTGAGACAAATTTAATTAAGATTTTGATTGATTTATGAATGACATAAGCTATTCTTTGAGAGTTTGAGTATTTCTTAACAAATCATACTTATATATATCCCTTGTTCCTAATTTGAGCCTACATGTATTATTGTACTTTGAGCCTACGTATATTACCATTTAATTTCTTTAATAATTATTTTTGTTTATTGCTTTTCTACCTAGATACTCTATTGAGAATGTATTAATATGGGTTAAACTATATTGAAAAATTGTGAATGCTGCTAATAAAGGATTACGAGATATTGTCAAAAATAACCAAAAGGTATAAAGATTTATGATATCTTCAAAAAAAAAAGTGTGAAAAATGAAAAGATATTATGGCTAAAGTTTTATACAAGATGTGGTATTGTTTATAATTCATTTTCAATTTAAATTCTTGAAATATTTTGTATATTCATATCCTTTAATTGTAGTCAAATTCCGAGTTTAACAAAAATCCTATTTGACCCAGATTAATTATAATTTTCATCATTAGTAAAGAGTATGTGAATTTACAAGCTTATAAGTTGTGTTGAGAAACTAAAAATGTATTTTTATTTACATAGTAACTTTATTGTTATCTTTTCATTATATTGATGTCATGTTTGCAAAAAATTAATTTTTATTGAGGGTTTTATATTTTTCACAGTCACAATTTGTTTGTTTTGAATATTAATATTAAACTTGTAAATGATATTCAAGCATACGAACACAATTATTTTTCAAATAAAAAGAGGTTAATTGTAAAAGTAGTATTGAAATTATTATAACACTTTATTACCTTATTAAATCTTATTTAGTTATTTATATTTATATATTTTGTGTTTAAATTTCCTTGCGAGCAAGCAAAGGGATAATGTGGGGAATTTAATATACTCATAAATTAATTAATTTTTATTCTATTTAATTACTATATTATATTTAAAAATCACTTAATTATGTTATTTAAATGGTATATTTCACATTTCCATTTTAATTCTTTGCTTGTAAGTATTTTGCCCTTAATTTTTATGCCTATAAATATCTAGCTTCTTTTTATCATTTCTTTACCAATTTAGTTTCAATCTTCTACATTTCTTTTGCAATTTCTTTCTTTAATTATTATCTTCTTATTAATATAATTTGCAGAATTTTTAGGATAATTTTTCAAGTCTTTTTTGTAATATTTGGAAAAGAAATTTTGTTCGGATAATTTCAATATATGTATTAAGTTATTAATAAATGAAATTCTGAGATAATTTTCTTTATACTTAATTTCTATTTGGATTTAATTAACTGTACTAATGATCGATTTATTCGTCTAATCTTTATTATTTTTACTTTATGCACTTTAAATATCATAAATGGATGGGTAAGCCACCTAATTAGTTTAATTCTTTTTATGTTTTTTTTAATAAAAGGTCGAACCTCCATGTTTTTAGTTTAATTTATTTAAATAGCCAGTTGAACTGCCTAATTTATTTAGTTAGTATAATTTAATCTTTCTTTATATAAATATATATTTCTGTATTTATTTAATATATATATATATATATATATTGAGTACGTATATAATTTATGTTTTAATTAATATATTTTTGTGAATTAATTAAATTGGCAATCTAGTTAATAAATATGATTATATAATTAGAATTATTAATCTTCTATTACTGATTCCAGAAGAATCTAATAGTTTTGAGTAGTTTTGAGTTACACTATTGACTTAATTAAATTATTAACTGAATTAAATAATTTAAATTGTATATAATTCAAGTTATTTATTATATACAATTTAATGTTGATAATGTCTTATTTACTTAATGCAATTTGATTCAGTATCTTATACACGCGAGTTGATAATGGTATTTAATTAAATTAAATATTAATATGTATGAGCAAATCGAGATTAATCTAATTTGTAATGATATAAATATGTATGAGTTAATCGAGATTATAAAACCAACTACTTAATAATATTTTTATCAATAATTAATCCCATAAAAAATATAATGTGATAGTAATTCCTTACTAACACTTTTTATATACTTTGTATTCCATAAATCTTTTTAAATCTGTTCACAATTTCAAAACTCCAAAAACATATTTCTTTTAAATATTATTATTTTCTTTAAAAAAAGATATACAAAATCTCTCAAAAACTTTTTCAATTAATTATTTTAATTTAAGAGTTAGACAATTTTTTTTGGATATGATCTTTATTTTTTCTATTTATATAAAAATTATTAGATTTAAATTTAAAAATCATACTACAAGTTTCGTCTAGACATAAAGAAACTTTAGCCAACTCTACGTTCCCCAAGCTGTTGACAGGATTTTACATTCGAACATAATTTTGATGATAGGCCCTTTAGCATTTATCTTTTCTTAGACTATTTTGGAATGCTGGTCATTTAACCTTACCAACTTCAATACCACTATTTTGATATAAAAATCAAATATTTGTTTGATTACATAATATATCTGTTCTACTATATCATCACTTCTTCATCATTAGCCTTTTCTTCCTCACCTCTACAAGGACCATAAGTCCAACAGCATAGTAGAAAATACATAAAATTCAGCATACTCAATCCAGAAAGGACCCAAAAATAGTAGTCATAATGACCCTTGTTAATGTTAGTAGAAACCCAACTATCATGGCCTCCCTTTTTTGTCAAATCATCAATGGTGTTCATTAGAAAACTTGCTAGCAAATTTGCAGCTGACATCCCAAGAGAACAAAGCGTAGAAGCTATGCTTGACATGCTTTTAGGAAACTCGGAAATATAGAACTCATTTTGAGCAATTGCATTCAACCCCTCAGCAATGCCAATTAACAAATGTTGTGGCACAATCCATAAGGCCGACATGGGCACCGTTGCATGTAGATTATCGGACGATCCCTCCTTATTTGCGAGACTACGGCGGATACCCTCCACAACTGCTGTTACAATCATGCAGAGACAAGAAAGAAAAATTCCAGCTCCCATTCTCTGTTTAGTGCTAAAATGTGTAGGCTTTCCCCTGATTCTTGATACTATAGGAAGAATTACTCGATCATAGAGAAAAATCCATAATATTATAGAAATGACAGAAAATGTGCCAAAAGAACCTGCTGGGATTTCAAAATTTTCAGTAATCTTACGGTCCATGGAAGTCGCTTGAAGTATTGAAAAAGAACCCTGACTTGAATTGACAAACGTTACCATTCCAGCTGACCATAATGGGATCACCTTCATCAATGCTTTGAGATCTTCAACTTGGTCTACTGTGCAAAGACTCCATGGGTTTCTTGCTCTCCCACATGGAGTCAATTCTTGTTGAGCGTCTTCAATTACACAAGCTTTATTTAGAAATCTAAAAAATATGCACAGTTAAAGTTCATTAGTAATTATCACAAAAGGCAAGTAGATGAACAAATCTGATACTAAAAAATGAGAGTAAAATTAAGATGATGCAAAGTATTTACCTGAATTTTTCATTTGGGAAGAGCAATGTTGAATCCTCATTTTGATGGTAAGTCATGTTTACCTTGGACAAATCGATATGTTGCTTTTTACAGGATGCAACAATCACTTGTAATAATTCAGTGACTAAGCTTGCCTTAGCCTTTACCTTCACATAGAAGGGAGTACCAAGAAAGAACGAAAGAGCTGAAAATAACATCAGCACCACACAAACTCCAAAGCCGAACTCCCATCCCATTTTGTCTTGAATGTAAACAACACATGTTAAAGCTAAGAGCACAGAGAACGTCTGTGTAGCATAGTACCAGCCGAAGTATCTCTCTTGAATTAATCCTCCAGTGATGCTGCCATCTTCTTTACCTAATTGATCTGCACCAAAGGCTAAGGAAGAGGACCGGACGCCCCCAGCTCCAACGGCAATGACCACAAAGGAAGTACACAATAGAAAAAGTTGCACGGATGTTGCAGAACTGCAGTCATAAGCAGATTCATTGCAGGGCAGAGGCCTTAGTTTTGGAATAGCAGCAGTTAACCACAAAAGAGTCATCCCCTTCAAAACCAAAAAGGTTTGTGTCACACATTTGTTTGAAGAAAACCTTCTTTGTCAAATAAACAAGTGAAATGCTTGATGATTGACCATATTTTTCATGCAAAAAACAAATTAATCCCTTCGTCCAAAATTTAATGTACATTCTTCTAAAATAAATATATTTTTCATTTAAAATTCTATGAATCCTCTGTGATTTAATGAAGTTATATCCACTATTTTTAAATTTTTGAAATTCAATTTTGGACAGATGTTTTACTTCCCTAAGTATGTATAGTGGGAGTTACAAGTAAAACATTTAGAGTTACATATTGTTGACATTAGACTAGTGGTAATCCCCCCCCCCCTTCCCCAAACAGAAAAAATATCAAAATACCTGCAAATTGAAGAATAAAACAGCTTTAAGTTCCAAGATTTTCTATGAATTGTGACTAATGTGATTCCAGCACAACAGTTATGCATATAAGACAAAAAACAAAAATATGCATGGTTAAAAACTAATTGGACACAGCTTCTTGGAAAGAAATATTTTATTTCCTGTTTGTTTTCATCTGTTGTCTTTACTTGTCAAGACACGATGTTAGGTACAACGACCATAAAATGCCAGAACACTTGTAACGTTTGGTTGAAAATCCTTTTCATTTTCGAATTATTTTGACTCAAGTATAAGCAGTGACTGAAACTCTAGATTAAAAAGTCTCTTCATAATTCTTTCCAAAAGCATACCGTTCTTTCCCTTTTCAGTCAGTGCCAAAAAAATAATCACTGTTCTCCGAAATTCTTCACCCTTCTTTTCAAAATCCAACTAAATAACACATCAGATATCTCAAGAAAAATAAATTTTACCAGAACACTAAGAAGGGATCCAAATCCAATCATGTTAAAACGACCAACATAAGAATCTGCAATAATTGCTCCAATGACCGGCATGAAATTGGTAGCTGCTGACCAGTAAAATAGAATATTGGATGCTTTGGTCATTCCCATATGATATTTCCTCATCAAATACAACGTCATATTTGGCGCCAGCCCAAAATTTGCCACTTTCTCCAGCATTCCATTTGCTATGAAACATCAACACAGAAGAAGAATGAACTTAGTTTTCACTCATGGTATATTAATTTAAGAAAGTACCAGGCAATTAGAGCAGTTCATCAAATACACAACCACCATTCAAATAGAGCTTCACGAATTACAAGAAACTCTTTTCTCACAGAAGGCAGAGACGTGATCAAGAGTCGCATACTAAAAGCCCTTTTCAATTTAAACAGGAAATAATGAGTGGGAATTTTACCTAGGATGAATGGCATGGTTCTGGAACCGCCCTTTGGCGAATTCTTCAATAAGGGCTCTTTGATCATCTGCCTTTCCTCAGCAAAAGAACTCTCCATTTATCTGTAATTCTTAATCTGTATGTGAGTTCAATAACCCTCCAGCACCCAGAGACAGAAAGTACCACGAAGAAGCACCCCTTTAATTTTGGTGAAACCCACACTCAGTACTACCTGATTTCATGTTTCCTTTAGTAGAAGAAGCAAGAAGATACTACCTCCGATTTCAATAGGACGGCACGTGGCAGACGAGGAAAGGGACATTGATTCTTCAACCGATCATTGATGTAAGACCAACGGAGGCGCCCTTTCTTATACTCGTTCCCACATAAACTATTATATATATATATATATATATAAAAGTTTTTTTTTAACTTCAATTAAATATAAAATAATAAAATAAATAATTAAAAAAATTGGCTATGAGGACTATTCTTTTTTATCATTTCTCAATAGATAATACTTCATTCTTCCCTTAATATAAGTCTTTGATGACTTTTATATTGTTTTATTTATAAGTTGTTATATACTTTCTAGACATTTTTTATTGTCCCTTTTCAATGTAATTCATATTGATAGAGGAATAATAATTAGAAAGAGAAGACTAATAAAGAGAGTTTCAATAAAAATAAATAAACAATAAATAGGGGTATTTTTGGAAAAGAAAAGAGTTATTTGATTTGGATAAATCTTTGTCAAACAACTTATAATAAGAGATGACAAAAATACTAATTTCACTGTAATTAAATAATTACTTCTATGAAGTGTGTGTGTGTGTGTCTAATAGTTTATATATTTCATAAACTTAATTATATTACATATTTTGAAATAAGATATCTTATTATATCCTCAATTAAAAATCATAATAGAAATTATCCAAAATTTAATTCATTGATGTAGAATAGTTTGAATTCTACCTAAATTTGGAGTTTTTTTATAGAAATATTAGAAACAAAATTTGATTGAATAAATTTTATATATTTCATAAAAATTATATATATTAATATAAAATTATAATTAAATGCTCAATTAAAAATGACATTAAGAATTATCCTAAATTTACTCAATTAAAAGATTATGAATTATACATAAATAAGGATTTTTTATAGAAATTTTAGAAAGACAGTTTGATTTAATCAATTGTATATATCCATAATATATATATATATATATATATATATATTGAAATAGGAAATTTGAATTAAATAATTCATTCACCCGAAATCTTCATTGAAATCCTTTCTTTTCTACCAGTGAAAACCATCTTTCAGCTTCGTTGCGTCTCATAAGTTGTGGAGAAGTACAAGATTAATCAAAAGCAATGTGCTCATGTACTCTTTTATCCGTAACAATGATGACAACGCCCCGAGATTCATGAATGCTGGTCAGAACTGTTTGAATTATAGGTTCTTTCTGGGCCATTTCTTCTTGGTAAGATGTATTAATGGTGTTTTCTGTGTCTATAAATTCTTGGACTGTGACATATATTTATGGAACCCTGCCCTTACATCAATGTTGGATTGCTCCCAGCTGCCCTTGTAAAAGATTTACTGTTGTAGGTTTCGTCTTTAAGCCAGCCAATTTTGATTTCAAAGTGGTTAAAATCAGGGGGGCTGCAATTGACAACTTAGTGGTGGACATATATAGCCTAAGCAGCAATTCTTGGAAATCAAGTATTTGCCATTTTCGTCCTTTGCGTTGTAAAGTGGAGAACTATAGGCAGAAAGTTGCTATTGTCCATGATGAAGCTCTTCATTGGCTTTCTTTGCGTTCTAAAGATGATCATAAGAGGATAATCATGAATGTTTATGACTCGAGTAAAGAAAATTTTAAGCAGATTGTTCTTTCAAACCTAATTACGCCAATTCGATCTTCCTATGCTTTAGGATTATTCAATGGGTGTTTGCTTGATGATCATCATTATTATGAGATTTGGGTAATGAAAGAATACGGAGAACAAGACTCATGGACAAAATTGTTTACATTCTCAACATATCTGGACCTTTCTTTCCATTTATGGTCATATGTGACTACAATTACACGAGGGAAATTTCTTGCGACTTTGAAGCCTTCTAAATATATCAAGCTATATGATCCGAAAATTAAACATGTTGAGTCTGTGCAGAATGAGGAAGTATCATTTGGCTGGGATACTACTTACTTCTTCATTGATAATTACATCGAAAGTTTGATTTCTGTTGTACCTCAGAAAAGCTCTGTTTCAACTCTTCCTCCATATGAGAAAACTCAAGAAAATTCTATCAAAAGATGCAGCAAGTCCAGAGGAAAGCTCAGTTTTAATTGTCCCTTCAAATGAGAGAACACAAGAAAGCTTAGCTTACTTGAGATTATCCCTGCTGATGAGACCACTCCTGAATGAAGCAATTGAATCTCACCAAATTCTTCCTTCTAAGATCTGAAAAGCTTCATGTTTAAGATAGATGGTATTAATTTAGTTAGCTATCTATATATCTTTTTTATCTATCTTTGATTTCATGCACTAGAGTTGCATATTGGAAAAGACTATCTTGGTTCACTATTTATCTCTTTTCATAAGTATCTAGGGTTGTTCACGAATCGAGTCGTTCACGAATCGAGTCGTTCACAAACGAATTTCGTTCGTATTCGATTAACACTAATTCGTTTATTAAACGAATCGAATTCTAATATAAAAAATTATTCATTTAATAATCGAATAGACACGAGTCTTCTTTGTGAACTATTCAAATTTTGCCAACATTATAATTAATATACATTTTTTATTTATATTATATAATATGATTTTTATATATTATATATAATATAAAATATTACATATTTTTTATACATATTATATATATATATATATATATATGAAAAGAAAAGCAGAAAAATAAAATAAGAATTTGAACTCGAACAAATTGAGTAACTCAAGTTCCACTCATTAGATTAGATGATTCAAATACAAACGAATATAAACATTACGAACAAATAAACAAATACGAATAATAATTTTAAATTGAACGAACTCAAATTGTTCAAGAGCGCTCGAACACCCAAAACTCACTTCGATTATGGGTCTACATATAGGATGTTTGTCATAATTTTAATGAATGAGACCTCCTTTTGAAAGAAAAGAAAAAGAAAAGAATAAGACCTTCTTTAATATAAACATGCACCTGTATATAATTCTAGAAATTAAACGCATCCCTGATTATCCTAAACCAGAACCACATCCCTGATTTTAACCACTTTGTAATCTATATTGGTTGGTTCCATAGAATAATAAAATTAAGATCATGATTCCTGCGGGTCAGCACTGAGGTGAGAAGTATTCCCTAGATATATATGCACCCTAATAAGAATTAAAAAATTCAGGCAAACTATCATCAGTTTGACATAATAAATATTGTGATCACGATGAGAATGTGCTCTGTAACTCACCAAAGATTGCAATTGGAAAACTTACTGGCACAGTAAAATCAACTTCCTGCCAAATCTTGATTAAGGTATCAGTGGTAATCTTGATATTTGGATTTGAGCAAATTTGAACGAGAAATTGAAAAAAAATCCAAACAAATCCAGAAGGGCGATAAGAGTGTTATGTTTCACATGATCATTGTAATATTATAAAATTACTTTTTAAAAAAAATAAAGAATTCTATTAAAATGAATTCATAGAGAGAAAACAAAACTCACGGAAGAAAAAAAAACTCTCAAACTCTCTCAATCTTTTCTTGGATTGATTCTTTACAATCACCACTCTCAAGGGGATGATTTACAATTGAGAAGATAACCTCAATTTATAGCTAATTGAGGGAGTGTGAACAATCGAAAATTTTGACGAAATTCTTTCAGCAAACAACGGCAGAAAATGGTGGCAGCTTTTTTGTTGCATTTGGCAACAATTTCTTCAAGTGGTTGGCTGCCTAATTGTTTTGGATAGTCCTGAAATTTGACTCTTTAATTCTCCCCCTCCAGGTATATCCATAACAAGCATCCCAACTATGTCTCTGCACAATTCTTATTTTTCTCGTGTGACTACCTTTGTTAAAATATCTGTTGAATTCTCCTTTATATGAATCTTTACTAGTTTCAACAATTGTCAATCCATTACTTCGCGTATAGCGAATATCAATGTGCTTTGTAAAAGAATAGTACATAGAGTTCTTGTTCAAATCTAGAGCACTCTAGCAATCACAATGTACCTTGTACTCCTTTTGTTTAATTCCAAATTCTTGGAGATAACGTTTTAACCACAACAAATCTTTTAAAGCTTCAGTGACAGTAATATATTATGCTTCTGTTGTGGATAATGCAACACAATTCTGTAGTCTTGACTGCCATGAAACAAATCCCCTGCAAAAGTGTAGAGAAATCCTGAAGTAGATTTTCTATTATCAAGATCTCCTATCATATCTGTATCTGTATAGCCTTCCAAGATTGGATCAGTTCCCCCATAGTAAAGACATAATTTTGATATACCCTTTAAATACCTGAGAATCCATTTGACTATCTCACAATACTCATTTCTTGGATTAGAGAGAAAATGGCTCACTATACTCACAACATAAGCAATATCTGGCCTTATATATATCATTGCATACATCAGACTTCCAACTGCTGATGAATATGGTATTGATGATTGAAAGCCCTAAAGTTTTTAATGTTTTAATTTTGATTAATGACAAACATTGATAAGGACTAATGTCTTGTTTGTACAAGTGATAGAGTTTTTGAATTCATGATTTAATCCATTCAAGAACAAGATTTCAAGTCTTCAAGGAAGTATACAAGTTTCATGATTTAATCCATTCAAGAACAAGATTTCAAGTCTTCAAGGAAGTATACAAGTCAAAACTATCAAGATTTGAAGACAAGCTTTTATTAGATTAGATAGTAATTAGATGTATAGTTTTAAAGTTTAATATATTTTGATATCTCTAGTTTTACCTCTAATTGAGTAATGGTTTTTAAAAGTTACTCTATGAAAGTAAAGCGATTTTGTTAAAATGCACTTCATAAATGTAAAATATAAATTGGGTATTTGAAATAATTTTTGAAATACATACATGTACTTAAAATTGATTGGAATCACGTATTGCATGATTTGGATACATGTGTGGTCAACCTGACTGCATGTGTGGTTGATCAGACTACTCAGTTCATCGTCCACAGAATGTCCAGAGCTCTCTGGTACACTTGCGGATGATGGTGTGGTTGACCAGACTACTCAGCTCATCGTCCGCAGAATGTCCAGAGCTCTCTAAAACATTTGCGAATGATGGTGCAAACAACCCATCTTATATGCGGTTGACCGCACTTCTCCTGAGTATGATTCAAATAATCATTTTTATGACCGTTGGTGCATACATATAAATACCTAATTGTTTAAAAAACTTAGAAATACGACTTTTTGAGCAAAAATCTGATTCTTACTCTATATAGAATATTTTGAAATCATTTTGAAACACTTTTATAACATTTACATTGTGAAATCATTCAAGAAAGGTTTTTACATTCAAAAGTCAATTTTGAGCAATCTTGGCAAGTCATTACTTAAAGAGGTGATTCTGTTTCAAATTGATATATTTTCACATTAAAGTGATATCTATCAAACTCTTTATCTCTTATTATTGATTGTAATTGTATCAAGGTTACAAGTAACATAAAACTCCAAGTGTTAGGGTGAACCTTATATAGATTGTTTTGTATTCAAGATTTGTTTGTAAAACCTTTGGGTGAACCTTTGAATTGAATTGTATTGTGAGTATTCACTAAGGAGAGTGGTGAAATTATTGTATAATCAAGATTGTATTGTAAAGTTCAAGGGTTAAGAGGCTATTTGTAAACTCAAAAGGTGAATTGGGTGAACCTCTTTTGTAATCTCATTTATTTAGTGAAAGAATTTAGTAAAATCCTTGAGTAGTTAACTCAAGGTAGTAGATTATGTTTTGTTGGATAAACTGAACTACTATAAATCATTTTGTTCATTGCTTTACTTTCTACATTTTCTTTTTAACATATTTTTACTCACACAACTAGCACACCAAGTGTTTAATGTTTGTTGTCAAAGAGGTGTTTTATTGAATTAGATTGAAAAATTGGATAAAACCTAATTCACCCCCCTCCCTCTTAGGTTTTTCAATTGGTATCAGAGCGAGTCTTCTTATTTAAAAGGTTTAACCACCTAAAAGCAAATATTATATGGCACATCTAGATAACGTCATGATAGTAGAATATTACTCTACTATTAGACCTCCTTTGTTGAATGACACAAATTATAATTTCTGAAAAAATAGAATTATAATCTACATATGTTCTCTCAACTATAAATTATGAAATATAGTTTAAAATAGTTTTTATGCTCCTTTTAAAGTTATTAATGGTATCAAAATTGACAAAATATATATGAGAAATTTGATAATTAAAATAAAAAGAAAATGATTCTAAATTTTCTTACTATGAACACTTTTAACTGTGTACTTGATATAAATAAGTATAACATAGTAAGATGTTGTGAATTCATACATAAACTAATTGAAGTGAATCGTCAAGGTACAAACCAAATAAAGGGGTAAAAAAATACTATTAAAAATATGACATTTTAATGCTTAAATTCCTGATATCATACAACTTTCACGGCTTTAACTTTTAAATATTCTTTTTACTTTCCTTAATAAATTAAAATTGAAAAAATAAACATGAAAATTTAAAATTAAATAAAAATAATAATTTTCCGTGTCAGATTCTTGTCAATCAAACGAAGCACAAGAGTTTTTCTTCTTTTTCCTTTATGTAAATTATATCACCACTAACATTAGATAACAAAGGAGATTTTAACGGAAGTATCAAATTCTGTATTATGTCAATGATATAAAGAGAGCCAAGAGCTATCAGGAAAGGAAAGAAACAAAGGGATATTGTATCTCCTCCATTTGCCATCTTCAGATTTTCCAAACTTTCTCATTCCATTTGATTGTGAATAAATCCTCTAATTATTGTGTTACTGGTTTTCTAATGGGTGGAATGGCCAGTTATTGTGTGTCTATTGCTCTTTTAGGTGGGGTTTTGGGCTTTTTGGCACCCTCACTATGTTTGGTCCTATACTGCTATAGTGGTTGGTTCTGCAGCAATTTTGGCTGGTGTTCTATTGTAGTTGGTTCCTATGCAGTTTGATGGCCACTATAGTTTTGGACTGTTGTAGTTGCATCCTTTTAATTTGAAGTATGTTGTGTAGGAGCATAACTTTTAGGTAGTTTGGAGTTCATTGCAGCCCAATGACTCTTACAGTTGCCTTCCTGCAATTCATGTTGCACAGGTTGTGTTATTTTGGTGAGTCTTAGAGTTTGTCAGATCCTGATTCTGGTCTACTGCAATTTGATGTTTTAGTAGGGTGCTCTTAGTGATTTTCTTCATAATTGTCTTGACCCTTGTTTGTAAATGTTTTTCTTCACTTGCTGATTGTTGTAGCTTTTGGGTTCTTGCTGATCCTTGTAGGGAAGCCCATCTTCCCTCTTGGATCCTATCAATGAATCTTAATTTCTGCCTTTCCAAAAAATTTAAAGAGAAAAAAAAGAAAGATACTGTGTCCGAGTTTGAATAAATTCATCCAATGTGACGTAATATCGATACATTAAGACAGTTCGCTTAAAATTTTAAAAAAAAAAGATGCATGACAAATATTTCTTATGTAAATATTAAAAAAGATGTACATTTTATCGTTTTTCTTTGACCATAACTTTGTGTAAAGAATTTCTTTTGCTTAAGCCCACAAGAAAAGAACTCGTCATCTTCACGACAAATATCAAAATACAACCCAAATTACCTACCCCTCAAAACTAAGAATTGGTACCCATGAGTTCCATGAAAATCCATTTCATTTTTTGCATCATTCTTTAATCTCCTTCCCCTCCTCCTTTCATGATCACCTGATAAGATTTGCCAACTACTGCTCCCTTATCATTCAACCACCAACCGAAACCTACCACCTAAAGATTTGGAGTCTTGAAACTGATATTTAGATGAAGATCATCCATCTACAGATTCTGTTCTAGTGCAGGATATAATCAGATTCCGGTGGCAGCCGATGGCTGACCGGATAACGAGTAATGACAAGCTAAGTCCTGGAAGGTTGCTTGGGGAAGATAAAGCCAAGGGTCAAATGTTTTCTCATAACAAACATGGATTTGAGCTAATGCAAAACTGTGATCTACCTCCACCGCTCAAGGTTTTCGCGGGACCAGAGAAGACTATTCTTTCGCCAATGAGCAGAGTTTTTAGCATGATTAACCAGGAAGATGAAGGCCGAGAAATGGAATTGTTGGATCATGGTTTTGAGAAGGAGAAGTTGGGGGTTTTGAAGGCCTTGAGACTATCGCAAACCCGGGCAAGAGAGGCAGAAAGGAAACTTGACGTTTTGTCCAAGGAAAGAGATGCTCTTTCAAAGCTTCTGATTCAAGAATCACTTCAGTTGTTTGCCTATAAGCAATGGATGACATTGATGGAATTTCAGATTTCGAAACTCGAAAAACAACAGAAGCAAGAACTTGGTTGTTATAGAGGATCAATCATAGATGCAATCATTGAAGAAGATGAAGATGATCAGAAGGGACCCAAGAGCATGCAATCATGGTTCCTAGCAGTAGCCCTCTGTTTGGGCATTGCTGGATTCGGTTTTGCATTCGGATACGGATACATGTATTGAGTTTGCTTAACTAATTGGCATCTTTGAATTTCTTTTCTTTTCTTTTTTCCTTATTTTCTTCAAATGAAAACACTCGTCAAGGATTAGTTGTACATAATACTGGCAAGATACAAAGAGGCTAGCCATCTTGATGCCATCATCTGTATTTCTCCATTTAATGAGGATTATACTTCAATACACTGCCAGAAGATTCTTCCCCGAATATGCTCCGTCGGATTTGAAACATAATCACTAGCAAGATTTCAAAAGTATAATAATACAGAAATTTGGCAAAATAAAAAGTCTAGGAAGAATAATTCATTCCTGGATGCAGACTGCCCCACACCTCATTTCCGGAGAAATATACCAAAGAGATACTGCTCCTCTGTTCCTCCGAAACCAATGAACAAAAGGCAGAGAGATATGCACACAGTATAAGAGACAACTTTCATTGCATTCACTGAGAAACTGTACAATGGCCTTTCTACAGTCTACACCATACTCGGTACAAATCTTCCAGAAAATGAAATTCCTGAAGACATGCACACAAATTGGAGTATTAAGTGCGTTCTCTAAGCATATATTTACACGGCCATAATCCTATCCAAACTACCATATACCAAGCACAGAGGTTTAAAGCATAAATTTACCTATCAGGGTTGCTAGATACATAATGAAGATATGTTACATGTACATAGGGAGATACAATTAGGTCTGGAGACTTATACGATAGCCTGGTGTATAGAACGCAAATGGCCATAGCAATCGTCACTGCTTTTAAAGAATTCCAAACAGACCCAACAGACATGCTTCCCACACTTGCACTCGATATGGTTGCATCCATCCACCTTCTCAATTGTAAAACCACAAACAGGGCACTTCTTCACATTGTCTTTTCCCAGGCACCAATCATTCAATGAGGAATCAGGGTCATTTTTGAACATCTGGTATTTTTCACATGTCAGGTACGGATGATATTCCTGGTGGCACCTAGTACACGTCTCCACAAAACAGGCACCACAGACAAATGGCGGCCCAGCAGCTTCAGAATCAGCAACTCGATAAACTGAAGGACAATCAGGAGAGGGGCAAAACCTGTAAATTCCCCCACTTGCAGCCACAAATGCACTCAAAGATGCCCTGAAGAGTTCATCCAACTTCTCAGAAGACAACAGAGACCTCAAATCTGTGATCAAAATAGAGCTTCCACAACCTTTATATGCACAACAGACCGGGAAATTGTCACGACTTCTGATTGCAGACTCGCACTGTTCAAGTAAGCATGACCGACAGAACTTGTGTCCGCAGCCTTCAAGCTTGTAATCATCCTCCACTTCACATAAGCAAATAGGACAGCTAGCCTCATCATCAGCCTTTTGACTAGGTAAACCACTCATCTGTGCAATCTCATAGATTATATCTTCAATTCTTTGCTTCAGGTCTTTTGTACCACAAATAGATATGCAATGGCGTTTGGCATTTAGAATAAACCCTGCCTCTGGAAACATTTCCTTAAGTCCTTGAAGATCTGGACCAAACCTCTGAACAACTCTCTTCATCAGATCAGAAGGCAAATAGGCACCACGAAGATGGACTTCCAGCTGCTTGCTTTCATGTAGTGCCAGAAGGGCTTTAACAAGCCTTTGCTTTGCTAAATCAATTTTATTAGAGGTACCAAAAATCCTCAAAGTGAAGGTATGCCTGTCAAGAAGAAGGTGGGTTCCTGTCTCCCTCTGTATTGACTTCATAAGCATGGCACCATCACGAGATAACAACAACTGCAGAACTGTTGGTGTAATTTCAGGATGGTCAATGGTTGTGCCTTTCATGAGCTCCTCCAGAGGTCTTCTCAATTCTGCCACCGTTTTTGTCCCAGTGGCAGATATCTTGACTCGATAAGAACCATTATCATTCCTTACTAGATTGCATTCAACACCTGAACACAAACAAAGGCATAGAGTTCAGGACTCAACTGCATTCCTTAACAACACAAAACATTGTACACCACAATGTTTCAACAAAATTCATATGCTATTAATCCTGTTTAACTATTCGATCAACATGTTTCCAATGGTCTGGAAAAATATACCACATGCCTAATAGAGGAGGAAATCAGAAGCGGCAATTGGAGCATGAAGCTCTCAAGACTAGACAGCAGAAAGAAAAGAAAAGTGCAATTGTGGAAGCCAGAATAAAAAAACTCATTCTTTTCATAAATGTTCCCACAAAATCAGCTTTTTTTTCATCTCCTGCATCAGGAAATGGGGTGAGTGAGTTTTTCTCTAATTCCCCAAAAACAGTGGATTTGCATCGTACAATAAATTATCTTCAAAAGCAGATATCACAACATGCCATGGACACTCAAAAAATAAAAAACAAATAATTGTAGAAATATGCATTCTGTAGATGCACATGAGAATTCGTTGCTAATTGCTGAAGGGAAAAGTTGACCACTAGTAATTACTAGTTTCCAAATTAGTTTTTTTTTTTTTTTTGGGGGGGGGGGGGCGGGCAGGGTAGCATATCTTTTGGCAAACAAGAAGGCAGAGAGAATCAAAGACCTTGTGAAGCAAGTATGAGAGCAGAATATGCATTCAAACAAATCCAAAGCAACCAACCATGGCAATGACCCTTTATCAAATGACAACAAACTCAAACAATTAAAAATACAGAACGAACCCCAGAACTCCAGGCAATTATTGCTCGGAATTCAATCCATGAATTTATTTCTTAAGAAAATCCGATGCTCTTGGATATTGTAGTTTGAGAACTTACCATGGAAAAAACACAAGTCTCACTAATAAAAGTATCTTTCATTGTATTAGTTTTCCTGATTTCTTTGTATAAATTATATGATGTAGCAGAACTTAGACTAATAAAAAGACAAGACTGATTAATATAAGTTTCTTTCATCACACCGCTTTTCCTAATTGCTTAAGAATTGTATAAATTAATAGATGTAGCTAAAGACTTGTGCTATAACATTAGACAGGTAATACCACTAAAACCTGACAAAAGATAAGAAAACTTCTATTATCAAGACAGAGTTCTGTTAAATATGCTACACCTTTTCGTTTTCGGAAGCTTGCAATTAAAGAATCCAGCTGGCTTTTAATGACAAAATATACAGGAGCAGGACATGACACAGAGCTGTGAAACAATTGTTGACATTTCATTTTCTGCCAAGGAAGACATCCAGGCAACACTCTCCCATTGATCTGATCCAAAGCCTTTGCTGCCTCCAAATACAGGCTTCCATCAAACGTTATCGATGCTCTCATGTAGAAGTCCCGTGGCTCTGGTGGAAATACATGGACACAGACAGAATTACTGAGAGGGTTCCTTTTTGGCATGAAGGAAGATATTTCTCGTAAAAGTGCTTCTTCACATGAGACAACTGAAGGATATTCCAATGCATCTCCTCTTACCAAGAATAAATCCAGAATTTTCCTATGTGTTGCACCATATAGAACCTCAAAAATTTCGTCTTCAGAAATTTCCCTGTTAAGCCCACTAATCACAATGCTGTCCTTATACTTCAAGCTTGGCCCAATACGAGCAAAATTTCCACCAATTAGTAGCCCAGAGAAATCATTAATCATTGAAGCAACATCATTTGGCGCACATTTCACAATCGCTACCCCCTTACTACACCTTCGAGGCCAAGTCACTTTTGCTCTCAGAGTAGAACATGGAAACATTTTCTGATCGCCACCAATGTTCCTTGACACAGCTATCTTCAGCAAGCCATCAAAGAACTCAAATTGATTCAATTCAGTAGCTCGCCTTGCAGTATCAGGTGCGAGAAAAGTAACCCTCCCCCACTCTTCCTTCTCACTATCTTCTCCAGTTGCTGAGAACTTCTGGACTGCACAAATAGTACCAGACGTGATTCTCTCCAGAAACATCAAAAGATCCTTGTCGTTTATGCCACTCAGGTGTGAATGAAATATATCAACACTCAAACATCTTTTATCAAGTTCCAGGTGCTTGATCTCAGCACCAGCTCCAAACAGAGCAACAGAGGGTGAAAAAGTGGGTCCTCCACTGTATAAGCATTTCTCCAGGCACTCATTGCACAATAATTTTCTTTCATATTCCAATGCATCATTTACACTGCTAAAAACCTTCTGCATGTCAACAGAAGAAGCATATAAGAGAACCTTGTTCTGATCAACATTTACTTCTACATCAATTCTTTCATCCAAGCATTCTGCTCTAATACGTGAAACAAGACTCTGCAAACTACTTTTGGATTTCCCACAGAACCTTTTCAGTAGGACACTGCCAAACCCTGTCAAGACCTTAATTTCAAGCTTCTGATTCTCCATCTTCTGGAAATCAAACACTGGAGGGGGACAAAGGGTAGATAAAGATGTGAAGTCAAATTCAGTAACACATACCAAATACTGATTAGATATTGAAAGAATTTCACCAAATACAATCCATCTAGGCCTTTGATCAAATACAAGTAAAGAACATGACGGATGTAGTTGGACATGTTTCCCCGTCAGCGCCACTTCATATCCCAGGTGATCATTACCTGAGTACATAGCTATATTTTCAGCAAAGGCCGAAAGTATAATATTCTTTAAAACCCTATCATACTCAGTTTGAGTATGAGGATTCCAACGCCAATAACTTGGAATGATGATATTCAGTTCATTCTTAAGGCAACTATCCAATTCTTGCACAGTCTCCTGGCATCTTCGCATGGTTTTGGCATTAATACTGTTTTCCCAACACCACATGTTTTTCCTCTCACCGGGCACAGCCTCCCACTCCTTGAACACAGCAAGCAAAGTGAAGAGGTCACCAATTGGATGACAGAATTGGATCTTCAGGCGGTCAGACTTGAATTTGCTTTCGTCTGTTCCAACTCTGCAAAATATGCTACTGGAATTTGACATAACAGCAGCAAGAACAAGGCCTTCTTTACCCAAGAGGTAATTGTAGCATTGGAGAATTATTTTACCAAGCCGAGGTTCAATCCCCAACCTCACTAACTTCCACCCTTCAAGAGTCAACTCGTACATATCATTTAGTGGAGTAACAGCACCAAGCTGAATGAGATTTCTGAGTGCCATCTCAATAGATTTGGCACTTGGTGCATCAACAAAATCAAAATCCTGCACATTCCTGACACCCAAAGCAAGAATCCTCAAAACAGCAACACCCAGATGGACTCTACGAATTTCAGGTTCCTGATGACAAGGCATTAGCTCAAAATCGCTTTGTGAGTAGAGCCTATAACACCTCCCAGGTTCAGTTCTCCCAGCTCGACCAGCCCGTTGATTAGCAGAACTCTGGCTGATAGGGGAAACTTTGAGAACATTCATGCCACTGCTAGGTTCATATTTACTTTCTTTTGCCAAGCCAGCATCAACAACATATCTGATGCCAGGAATTGTCAATGATGTCTCAGCAACATTAGTGGAGAATATTACTTTCCTTTTTCCTGGATAGTTCTGGAAAACTCGATGCTGTTCTTCATTGGAAAGTTTTCCATGTAAGGGTAATGCAATAGCAGAGTGGGCCCGAAAATTCTCGCAAGCCCACTCAACTTCCATCTGAGAAGTCAAGAAGGCAAGTACCGTACCATCTTCCTCAGTTTTATGGATGTTGGTAGCCATATTCACGACATCATATACATAGGAAGCAATCACACCAGAACCTGTGCCATGGTCAGTTTCACAAGGTGCATACTTGATATCAACTGGAAAATTCCTGCCAGCAACATGAAATGTTCTACAGCCAAAAAAGTAGGAAGCAAGCTGCTCTGCATCAGCTGTTGCAGACATAATGATGAGCCTCAGATCAAGTCTCTGACTAAGTAAATTCTTAATCATCGCTAATAGAAGATCAGTGTTTAAGCTTCTTTCATGTGCCTCATCAACTATAATGCAAGAAATCCGGGATAACTTCTTATCCCTCATGTAGTGTTGCAATAAGCAGTGATCAGTCATAAATATTACCTTGGAATCAAACTGCTGACAAGATGAATGAGAAGGATAACAGACGACTGAACTACCACTACTATAACAGCCATGACTCTCCTCCTTAACCCTCTGCGCTAATGAAATTGCTGCAAGTTTCCGAGGCTGAGTGCAAATGATAGACTCATTACCAATTACTCCAGAATCAGCAAGAAACTGAACCAATTGTGTACTCTTCCCAGAACCAGTCTCTCCCATCAAAACTGTAATCTGTGATATTTTTGTTGTAGAAGAGGAAATAAATGGAAAAGTGAATTATTTAGATGAAAGGAACATAAAACACAAACTGAAGATCTCAAAACTCAACCAAAACCTTGGAAGTTCACAGAGAAAGCAAATAAAACAGGTTAATTTGCCTAGCTCCAGAACATATAAAAAATCCATGCTCACTGGCAAAGAATATAGAATGAACCACAAGCTCTTACAACAAGATCCTCCAGAACAAAACTGCATAATAAAATCCACATTTCATTCTTTAAAAAAATAATGAAAACAACTACAACATAAAAGCAACAAATTTCTCTTTTTTTTCTACTTTTTCTAATAGTTCACCAGTCCATACATCATAAATAATACTCCCCCCATTCACCACCTAAAATTTCATATATAGTCAATGGATCTCTTTAATTTTTATAAGTCAAAAGAAGACAATAATTTTTGACTGATGGAGTACAAACTAGCAATAAAAAAAGAGAAAATTTTCCTTTTTCCTCACTTAGAGAAGACCACCTAAAATTCTCAAAGATGATTTAATTTCGTTGATGCAAAAAGCTAAATAAGGAAGGGAAGTCAACATGGGTGTTTTCAATTAGGTCGTTTAGTTAGAAAGCAGAAGTAAAGGAGAGGGAAAGTTATTGTGAACAAGTTGCCCTTCCCCTTCTTTCTGAACCCTCCGAATTGGAGGAACGGCTCGTTTCCTTCCATTCCACTCGTACCCAGATAAGATAAAAGTAGATCCCTTACCCTAAGTAAATGCTTGCATGCTCTTTCCCTTTCCCTTCCCCCTCCCCCCCACCTCTACTGTGAACCAATAAGCCAAAAGGATAACTTGAACTCGAACCATAAGTCCTCCAGTGGATGAATCTGCTTATGAACATAGCAACAGTTAAGAGTCTATCGAAAAGGAATACTACTATGATCCGCAGTTTCTTCCCATCAATTCCTGGAAGTTTCTTTTATTGAATTGCAGATCAATTAAGCAATGAAGTTATTCAAATACTGAACCGGCACACTATAATTCAAAGAAAAAATAAAATAAAATTTGAAGGAAGAAAACAAGAGTAAGAAAATTAATCCACCTGCTGACGATGTATTTGCTCAAGAATATCCCTGCGATAAGCAAAAATGGGCAATCCTTCATCAAACCGTCTGCACTCTCTCATCATAATGCTATGCATCATCTCCCAATTAAACTCTCTACCAAGCCTATACACTCCAACCTTTACCCCTGTCCCCTCTTCTTGTTCTTCTTCCGCCTTTCCCTCCAAATAATCCACCATACACCGTATCCCATCCTTGAACTCCTCAATTCTCTTCATAATTAGATCCCTCTCATTCACAAGACTATCCCTCTTTTTTATCAACTCTTCGTAAACCTTTAAATTATTCCGTCCCTTCAGCTTTAGAAAAACTCCCTTCATCTCACCCGTCACCACTTCCAATTTCTTCTGCCACTTATGCACCAGTTCACCATCAAACAAACCCTTCAATTTCTCCAAAAACAGAGCTTTAAGATGATTCCTCAACTCATCATTATCTGATGGCACCTCCACGTACTGTTTCAGCCGCGGCGTGAACAAATGCCCATCATTCAACCGAATTTCCCATAATTGAACCATTGTCTCAAGAGCTTCCACCCACTGCTCGTAAGACAGACTTCCAGTAACATATCCCCTCTCAAAAACAAGAAAGCTTCTCGGCTTGAATTTCAATTTCGAAATTAAAGCCTGCGTCTCCGATCTCCTCTCCGTAGGTTCGCTTAAGAACAACTGTATGACGAAGTTCGGAGGCCGGGGTTGCTGCTGCGAGTGGTGATGGCGAAACGGTCCTGGAGGACGATCACCGCGGTAATTTGGGGAAATCTGAGGTTTCCATTGACCGAATTGATGCGAACGAACAGGACGATGAGATGACGCCATTGTTGACAATCTCGCCGGAGTCTTTGCACTGTAATTAGGGTTTGAGCAGAGACAACAGAGAACCCTAGAAGAAAGCAGAAAGAAGACTGGACTTCGGAGACTGTGAGAGGGAAGAGAGAGAAACGGACAAAACAGACACAATTTTCCAAAAACAAAATAAATTACTAAAGTAAACTCAAAAAACTAATTTGTGTACGAAAATTTTTAATTTGTCCCGTAAAGTTGTTTTGACCATTTAGTCCTTATAGTCTTGATTCTTTTCACGAAGAAATCATTCAGATATAATCCAAAGGAAAGAAAAATACAAAAACTAAAAAGTGTGTTATGAGTTTATTACAATTTTTTTAGGGGTATTACACATTTTTTTAGATTAAATTTTCTCCATTCTTGTTTTTTTTTTTACTTGTCGCAAAAATATTTTCACATTAATATAATTTTTTATAAATAAACCAAAATACTCTTCATGAATCCTTTCAATATTAATTTTCCTCTCTCTATTCTACAAAGATAAAAATAATAGTCGAAATTTTAATTAAATATCTCAAATACATTTTGTATTGAAAATGATAATGAGATATTGGGATCTTTTGAGTTTTGGTGATTAATTAAGAACTAGTTTTATACTTATGCGATGTACGGGAATTAGATTTATCATCGAATTTGATATACAATTAGAATTATATAATTTAATAATAAAATTATAATATATAATAAATAAGAATGGTAAAATGAAAGGGAAAAAAGAGGTAAAAATGCTACCTTAATTTTAATTTTTCATAACATGACAAGCAAAAGATCTCTAAGATCCCTAGGTAGCATTAAGTAAAAAAAAAAAAAGTGTACATCCTTTTACATGAAATAAAGACGTTTCCCTATTACTTAATTAATGAAGATGGAGTAAAACATTTATTGCTATGATGATTAATGACGATTGAGTAAAACATTTATTGCAATATGATCTTTTTGAAACCTTAGAAATAAATCATGGAGCTATTGTTATTTGTGATAGTTAAATCTAAACACTAAAATTCTATTCTTCTTTTATGTTTTTCAGTTGAAGATGATTTACTATTTTAAATAGGTGTTTTCTAAGCTAATTTGGGTTAGCGAACGTAATTTAATATAAATAACATAGATTATAATATGAAATTAATTAAGATAAATTTGCTTCAATAATTATTCCTTTAAATCTATTTATTATATATATATATATATATATATCAAAATCTCTAATAATATCTACACAATTTTATCTATTTCTCGTTCTATATATGACAAATAAGTAGCAGGCATAAATGTATATCATTGGGATATTTTTCTCCTGCTAATGAAATATATTGAAAATAGTTAATTAATATTTACTTGATTAGTTACATTTAGATACTGTTTCATATCTTAAGAATTTTATAAATATAAATATTCATGTGCTTCACGTGTTTTTATATAATTGTTTCTATCCTAATTACCGAATTGAACACAAAATTTACCAAATGAAACAATAAAATTTTGTTTAAAAACGCAAAAGCTACCAAAAACCAAAAAGATATTTTATTCCCGATAAAGTGCAACAATTATTTTTGTCTGTAGACTTTATAAGTGCTGCAAGGTAAGGATCAACTCATCCATTAAAATACTCCATATTATTTTACCAATTTGCCCCTTGGAGCCATTAGCGTTAGTAATAAAATTGTTACTTTTACTAAATTTTTTTAATTCCTTTTAGGTCTCTCTCTCTCTTTCTTGCCCCTACTAAAAAATTTAATAAATACGCTTAAGCTTGATATCACATTATTATTATTTTTTATCACTTCATAAAATTGCTAACCAAAGATATTAGTCTTCAATTGAAAATACTCTTATTTAGAAATTAAATTATTGCACATCACTTCAAATAATCTACTTGAAACACTAAAAGGTAGAACCAAAATTTCAAAAACCAACTAACTATTAATTGGAGTAATAATATCTTTAATGATAATGTCAATGTCAAGAAAAAATCATGTCAAATAAGTAAAATTAAAATTGTAATAATTTTTTTTCACTGCACAAAGTCTTGAAAGCCTGTCATGCTAATATCGTAACAAATTTTATTGACAATGCCACGAGGACTGTCAAAGGATGTCTGTCTATATTACATGTTGATTGAGTAAACAAATAGAAAAGAAGTTGAAAATTTAGAATAAAAGATAAATATGTCAAAAAAGTTTAGAAAAAAAGTTAGAAATATAAGATGACAATTAAGCATTAGAGTGTTAATACTTGATATTCATACATTGAAGTCAATTTTAAATGACATTTATATTATGTGATTTGACATAATTTTTTTTTTATATTGAGAGTATCATTTGAGATGCTCTAAAAGCTAAATTGGCTAAAGCCCTAACAAAATCTTGTAATTTTGATTCTAAATTTTTAAATTAAAAACCAAAACAAATCTAATCAGTTTATAAATCTCTAAAATAAAAATTGAAACAAAAGAAATTTACCCTCTAATACATATACAATTGTCAAATTTGAGGGGCAATTCTTATACAATTGTCAATTAAGGGACAAATTGTAAAAAATGTACAATTTCCTAATGACATTAATTTAGATTTTCAAAAACAACCCTGAAATCCTTTTTTTCTGTCACATCTTCGCTCCTCAATTACTTCACAGTTGCCGCCATTACCGTCAAATCGAAACCCCTTCGCTTTCTTTGTCATTACTAAACCAGTTTCACAACACCTCCACAATTTGGTAACCCATCCCTATGAAACTCTCTTTCTTTTCCGTTTATATTTGGACAAACAATTTGACTAACCTGTGAATTTTTTCAACTTTTGCACCTAAATTAAAAAGTAATAAAAATTGATATTCAAACTTTTAAAAAGTCTGAGTTTTTTACTTTACATAATAATAGTTATTTCATTCTAAATTAATATATATTTTTTATATAGATTAAAAAGATATAATTAATGTTGTTGAAAAATATATATTTTTTAATATTCATAAAATACCCCTTTGATATTAAGAAACTTGAGCATTTGAAACACTAATAAATTGTTGAAAAAATACATTTTCATTAATTAGATGTATTTTTCTAACAATTTCACTTACAAATTATTATTCAAAGTGTATTTAATAATCTCACTTTAAATAAAAGAATTTTAATCAATTAAGAAATATATTATATTTTTAATAAGGAAACAAACCTATAATTTGGGACAATAAAAAATGAAAACAAGTTTATTAAATTATGACGAATTAAATATATATTTAAGGGTATTTTTATCATTTAATACTTATTAAAATTTGTATTTGTCTTTATATATATATATATATATATATATATATATATATTCCCTACCTAGTTTTTGAGTCTGTTGGATTTTTTTTTATTACCATAAAAAATAAAATTTGTTCATTTGTCAAGTACAATTTGCCTATCTTTATGAATCAAGTATTATTATCTATCAAAGAAAACAAAAACAAAAAAAAAGACTTATCACTCTGTGGCTTCTTGTGCAAGAAATTCATATAGAATCTCTAAAGTATCATACTTTATTTTCCAAATCTCTAAAGTGGCATAAGATAATGAAGGGTGTGACAACAGCGGAGTGGTGGCGGTGGTTATGGAAGAAAAAAGAAAAAAGGAATTTGGAAGATTTTCTTTCTTGGTGGAAATGGTTTGGGAAATACTTTTGGAAAACTTAAAGGGTAAAAAGGTCGTTGGTCGGCACTTAATAATAAAAAAATTAATTTTTGCTTTCAAACTTTATTTTGATAAATTTTTACTCTCGAACTATTAAAAAATTTTAAAAATATTCTTTTCTTCAAGTGTTGTAGTCATTTTTTATTGAGTTCGATGACGTTGAATTCATATCGTTATAGAAAATCTGTAGATGCTTTATTATTATTCTTGTTTGGTTGTTAAAATTTAGTGAAATTAACGGTGATAGATGAGTGTTTTTTTCTAGATATATGTCATTCAAATCAAAAATTTTACTAGCTCTTTGTACTGTTATATTTGTCTTGTTAAGAAGAATATTTTTATGTGTTTTGATAGACAATTGGAATCGAAATCTTAGGGCAACTTTCGATCTTTCTAATAATTTGAAGGTAAAAACTTATCAAAATAAAATTTGAGGGTAAAGATTAATTTTTTTATATAGTTTAAGAGCAACAGGCGCCTTTTTTCCAAACTTTAATAATATTATTAAAAAGTTGCACAATTTGTTCCCAAATGACAAAATTCATAACTTTAGAATATTGATTTGGAATTAGCCAATAGGAGCATTGGTTTTTACTTTTGTTCTTAGAAAAGGTGGGCTATGGCGACAGTACAGGGGCGGAAGCCCCGTTTTTCACCTGCCCTGCCTCGCTTTTTTATTTTTTTAAAAAATAAAAATAGTACTCGTACCTGCACCCACCTGTTACATCTAAATTCTCACTTTTCCACCGACCTCCGCTTTATTTTTTAATAAAAATCTAAATAAATTACAAACTTGAATTTTTAATTTCTACTTTTTTAAAAGAATATTATATTTGTTTTTAAAATTGGATTCCTTTTAAAATATTTCAAATAAGTTTTAATCATTTTTTTAATGAAATAAAGTTATAAATATTACAAATACATATTAATCTTATTAATTTATAAAATAATACTAAATGATTATGTCTAAATTCTAAAAATTATAATGTGATTAAGATAGAGTTTAACAGATTTAAATAATTGATGGATGATAAAATAAACTCTTTTTTTTTTTTTGGGGTAAATAATAGAACTTCATTTATTACTGCATTCGCCTCCGGCTGAAACCAAGGGCGGGTGGGTAGAGCCCTACTTGAATGGGGTATTTTTGTCATCACACCTTCAAAAGAAAACCCTGTCCAAAGACTTGGGCTCTGTTCTGAATTTCTTTAAACATGCAATTTTTAATTTTTTTTCCTAATTAAAAACTGTTTTGTACTATTAATATTATCAATTAATTTTCATCTTTGTTTTTAACTAATATAAAATTAAAGAAAACTGATAAAAAGAACTACTTCTATAAGAGTGCATTTCAAAAAGATTATTGCAGATTAATATTGTTACAAATAAAAAATATTTGAGTAATTTTCCTATTGATTGCCATAATCCTTCCTAGTGGCAATTACTTGTGAAATCCTTAAAAATACCATTGTCATTCTCCAATTTGAATGTTAACTTCACCTAGTGGCTACTGGGCAGAGATGCAATTCATGTGAATCAATCTTTCTGCAAATACAATACATATGGCTACTGATATTGCTTTCAAGATGATTCAACTACCTCTACTCGGACATAATTTCAATGAGTAGAGAATGCCATAGAAAGAGAATTGCTTACTTTACAATGTCATGATAGTCATCCAATATCCTAACTCCATAGGAACAAATTGTGATTCAAAACAAGATAAAATCTATATACTAATATGTGAAATCAATTATTCGAGAGAAGAAAGAACATTTAGAACAAAAAAAAAAAAGGACCATAGATATGACCTCTTTACAAACATTTCTAAGCAATGTTCAAATACCCTGACTACCTACTTATGAGTGGAGTGCTCAGAAATGTTTCAGAAAAGAGAAACCAGGGGTATTTACACATTCTTCTGAAACCAAGAAGCTCAAAGAGAAACAAAAATTCTAAATTCCAAGTTAAAAATACTGACCAAATAAATAACAATGACAATGCCCGCAAAAAGGATACACTCTGAGATATTATTCCTGCTGATCAGTTATTTGCATCTAAAGAAAACCATTTGAATAGATACTAATTGCTCACTCACCAGTCCCATTGACAGAACCATTTTCATGGTCATTGGCATTCAACCCATAAATGTGCCCCATCTTTGTACGCTTGGTCTCCAAGTATCCTCTATTTTCCATAGTTATTGGAGCAAGTAGTGGGACCCTTCCTACAACTGAAAGACCATAGCCTTTGAGGCCAACATATTTTGCAGGGTTGTTTGTCATCAGCTTCATTGTCCGAACACCAAGATCTCGCAGGATCTGCAGTTAGTTACAACACAGGTGAAAAGTTTTGGTTAAGAGGCTATTATCATCTCAAAGGAAAACAAATCAGTAAAAGAGAAATATCAATTACAAAACAATTGCATACCTTGCAAGTTCTTACAACAATAGTGTCAACTACTTGAATATACTTACGCAAAATTCATAGAAATATTTTTCTTTTGGTCAAAATCGAAATAGAAGAAAATAGCACGATACCCTTTTATAATATTTCGGGATTCAAGACAAACTACTGTAGGGAATTTATTAAAACCATTGAATTTGGAATATGGTAAAATAGCCCGTAGGTGGGGGATTTAAGAAGCCTGCTCATGTACAACATGATTCGGATATGATCATAGAAACAATTCCCGATTGAGTTTCAACTATTGGTAAGGGGATCATACTTCCTTCACCTAAACTAGAACTTGTTAGAGACCATAAATGGTTGTAAATACCGATATATTAGGACCAATTTCAATACCAAAAGTACAAACCCAATAAACAAATAATCATGGGGACTCGGAGTTACCGTTGAACTTAAAATAAGGTCTAAAGCTAGTCAACTTATGCAATTTCTTTTCCAAGATTTCCTCAGCTGATAAATTATTCTAAAGAATCACCTCCACATATATGATCCTAAATCCACATATAAGGGTCTAGCTGCCTAAAATGAGGTAAACAAGCTTAAATTCCTAGCTTCCTCACTAATTTCCTAATTATTTTTCAGCCAATAGAATCATACTCATACATGAATTTTAACCATGTGGGCAGTGACCACTCCAGGAAGAGCAGAATCAGGCTATGATAGGAGCAAATAGTTCTTCCAAAATCACCATCCACCATATTCAAAGTGGCTGCTTTCATATCCAAGTTAGACAGAACAATTTGATTCAATTGCAAGTAAACTTAAAGCATACTCCTTAAGAGTACTAAGCATAGGATGTTGAAGGACAAGGAAGCTAAACAAAACAAATAAGGCATCAATCAATTAAATGGGGATGAAAGTTGAATTATTTTGAAAGAGGAGGCTGGGATTAGGTGAATGATGATTAGAGAAGTGATGCAAAATACACCTGGCATGTTGAAAATATGAGGAGAAAAAAGAACAAAAGAAAAGAACGTAAAATGTTTCATCTATTATGTCGAAGACTTTTATTATGTCTGTAAATGAACTCTTAATATCATAAATAATAAGCAATAATGAAGTTAACAAGTTGGAGATTCATGACAATGAAAGCATTGGCTAATACCTGAGCACCAATACCATATTCCCGGGAGTCAATGGGTAATCCCAGCTCCTCATTGGCTTCAACTGTGTCACACCCATCATCCTGAAGGTTGTAAGCCTGAAGTTTATGCCCCAGACCAATTCCCCTACCCTCATGCCCACGAAGATATACTAACACACCCCTGCCAGCCTCCTCAATTTGTTTCATTGCAAGAGCTAGCTGTTTACCACAATCACATCTAGCTGACCCAAAAATGTCACCAGTGAGGCACTCTGAATGGACCCTAACGAGAACATTTTTCCCATCTCCAATATCACCCTGTTCAAACAAGAGTTATTTTTTTATTGTCTTTAAAATTGAATAGTAACATACCTAACAAACATTATAAATTAACCTTGCAATCCATTAAACACTATCAATTTCATCATGAAAATATTTTATTATACACACACACACACATTAAAGACTAAATGATTCAAGTATACAATGGTACCCCTGTCTAGACAAAGATACATTAACAAGATGACAAGCAGCTGTATAGTGAAGGATGTCCTTTTAAACTTATATTCTTCTAACTCAAACCAACAAATAATTGATAAAGAATCATATTTACAGGAGATCAGAATAAAGCAACAGCAAAACAATAAGCAGAGGCCTTGTAGATCTCCAAAATCCAAATGAAATCCATTGCTTACTTTAACCATTGCAATATGCTCAATCCCATCGAGAACAGACTTAAAGCAGTATGCATTGAAGGGTCCCCACATTGTTGGTATTCGTGCAGCAATGGCACTCTCCACCAATTTCTCTCTTTTCCTTCGGTATCTGTTAAGAAATTACAGATTTAGCATAGGCCATTGTGAATCATCACCCCCTCCCCCTAACCATCCTGAAGCAATATAATAGTGTAATAATTTTTAAAAGGAATGTAAAACATAAAAAAGGGGGAGGTGGGCAACAGGAAGTAGCAATGTATATTAAGGATATCTCACTGTTCTATGGTTGATCTCAAACACTTAATGTCACCTTGGATTAAAAAGGAAAATTCTGCTATTTTTAGTCATACAACACAGTTTTGTGTGACAAAGTGGTAAAACTGGATGTTGAACAAATTACAACTTTCCAATAGGAGTTAGATGCAAAGTTTTATTTGTAGATTTTTTTTTTCCCCCTTCTTGCATCAATAGGTAGCAATCAAAGGTAGAAAACAGAGTCCATGAGGTCTTGGTGCAACAGCCCTATGCCCCTTGAGGCCACACTTTCAACTTCGGAAACTGGAGGCAACTAGTTATTCTATAACAAAAGGTAATCATCAGATACGCATGTACTACGTCCTGGCTCATTGCAACTAGAAGTGTCAAAGCAATGAGAATTAAAAGATACATCATGAGAGCTTCAGCATGAATAGAAATGGAACTATATGGTCTACTCTCTACTGGATTGGGGGACAGAAATTTTGATCAAGCATTCATCTTTTGCTCTTCCAATTTTATCATTTGTTAATCCTCTTATTTGGAGATTAGGCATAGGGGAACTGATTCTGTTTCTGAGAAGCTGTTTATTGTCTAACCTAATGAGATCAGCTATAGAGACGAGCTTTAAGTTTTCTGCTTCAGCAAATTGACGAAGCTTTGGCAACCTAGCCATCGAACCATCATCATCCACTATCTCACAAAGAACTGCCACAGGATCTAAGCCAGCCAACACAGCAAGATCCACAGAAGCTTCTGTGTGACCAGCTCTTTTGAGAACTCCTCCTTCTCTGTACTTCAATGGAAAGATATGTCCTGGACGGTTAAAATCTTTAGGTTTGGAATCTCTGGATGCAAGAGCCAATACTGTAGTTGCCCTATCACGAGCAGAGACACCTGTTGTTGTACCATATTTTGCATCCTATCATATTTAATTAATGAGTGTTAATTCTGGGGAGAATCTTGATTTGCAACAAAAAGTTACAAGTTAGAGCTCTGTATCAACTGTGAAAATATACCCCAATTAGAACACATGATGTGTTGTGTAAAAAACATATGCTTACTCACCACTGAAGGCATCTAGCTACCATAAAGCATTACATTCAAACTAAAACTGCTGTAGGACTAACCTAAAATTTCTCTCTCTGGTCACAGCTCCATAGCAATTCCAACATAACCTTAACAGCTAATGTATGATTTTGAATGGTAGAGTACATATAATGAAACATATAAGAACAATTATTGAATCAGTTTTTTGTCTTTAACATTTCAATAGATTCTTCTAGAAACAAGAGGCAGTGCTGGAGTTGAAAAGATAGATTATTCATATCGTGTAGATTTCACAGAAATAAGAGATAATAATATATCAAAGTTTGAGCATACCACTGACACTGTAAAAGCCGTGCAGAGTTTCTCATCATTCTCCTTCTGTGTCACCATTAAAGGAAGTTGCAGTCTCTCTAAATCTTCTTCTTTCATGCTCACACAAACTATTCCAGTTCCATGCTTCACAATAAAAGCCATAGCTTCAGGTGTCGCCAGTTGTGCTGCCATTATAAAATCACCCTCGTTCTCTCTGTCCTCATCATCCACAACAATTACCATCTGTATAGCAAGCCAAATCAGCATATGCTAAGAGCACGGAAATTCCAATCCTTTTAAATATAAGATGAAATGAGAACCAACCCTGCCTTGACGAATGTCTTCAACTGCTTCTGTTATGGATGCAAATCCTGCAGTTGGGCGATCCAAGTCAAATTCATCATCATCAATGAAAAAGCCACTTGTATTTGGAGTTATTTCAGCTGCTAGTGTCCCAAATGCAACAGCATCAGGTTGATTATCTACTGCAGTTGACTGTTCGTTAATAAATTCCCCTTGACCTGCATGTGCATTGCTACTATGATGGAACAAGGAATTGCTTTCTCCTGATATTGCTAGATGTCTTACCCCACCAATCTTTAGGTTATGTCCCAAATTTCTGCCAAAACCGGCTGGTATCAAATTATTTGTAGTATAGTAACTCATTCTGGCTGCATTTACAAAATGCGTACTGTTCTTGCCACTGAGAGAGAGACAGACAGAGACAGAGACAGATTAGTTAGAAAAAATAGTCTAACATCAAAAGGTTCATAGAAATAACAGCCAAATGAAGACACTAAAATTCCTCTACGGCATTGAAACTGTGATTTTATCAGTTAACTTTCATATGCAAGGCCATAGGTGTATGCATATCGTAGCAGCATGAGAAATTAAATTGATGAAACTGTATGTTAACCAAAGTTGGTAATTAATTCAGAGTAAATATTCATCTCTATGTCATCAATGCTATTATATTTTCATAAGACTCCATGGGAATGTAAACTATTTTGAGATAGACAATGCTGAAATGAAGATAAATAAATACTAGTAAATCAATCAAGGAGGTGCAGTTCCCTTATGGTCTAGTCTTTACCTCCATATTTGCAAGAAATTCTTCATGTTTGATGATATGGTTCAAAGGAGATGTTACAGGAGCAATAAAAAACAAGTACACAACTTATAAAAGTTGAGGCTCAACTTTCAGGATTGCCTTTTTATGTAATCTTTTCCTAGTTCTCCACTCAGATACCCTCCCTTTTTGTTGGCTTCTTACATATGCCAATCTTTTTTTCTTTCTTTTTTTTCATTTTATTTTGTAGACTTGACATGCTAGAACTTTTTCAGCACAAGTGGTACTTTCCTTGTTGCTACATCAAATTCGAATAGGTTCTTTCACCAAAGTGGGGGGAACCTAAAGAGTATAAACATGCTTATCTATTACTTTGCTTACGTCGACAGTGTAATTTCATGGGAATTTTGCATTGTATGCATCTGCAAGAAGCCATCATTTCTCTTATACTAGTTAAGTTCCTAGAAGAAAATATAACCAGCAAACTTAAAAAAGAACCCATCAATGAGCAAAACTATGAAATGAGAGGCAATCTAATAAATAATTTTGTAACCAAACAAAGAACATAATGCAGAAAGAGCCCAGAAAAGAATCGTGCAGAAGAGCCAAAATGCTTCGAGAATTCGTAAATCGTACAGACAGAAACAAAATTTCCAAAGAACCTTAGCACAAGAAATTCAAAAGACAGCCGAAAGAAAAGGGCCTATATTCAGAATTTAACTTAACTGTAAGCGTGAAATAGGCACGGAGAAGCAAGAAAGGTTGCCTGAAGCCATTTTCTGGGAACCCAATTGTATTGAATTGAATGAACCCCTTTCTTTAGAGAGAAAACCCACAAACGAACAAGCACCCCTTTTTTCTCCCTTGATGAAGAGGAAAAAGCTTTCTTGAGGACGGTTTCAGATGATGATAGCAAGTACCCCCGCAGCCGCCAAAATTGGTAGTGTTAATAGTATTTTTTACTGTGCAGTTGTCGGAGATTTGGATTGGATCAGATTTATTCCCATTGTGGGATCTTATATGATTCAATTCCAGTATTCGATTTTCTGTTTTTTATTGATGAAATGACCGAAACAAATTCTAATATTTATAACATCGAAAAATTGAAGATCGATGTTATAAATATCGATCTTATTTATTGATGAAACCCAATAGTATTCTAATATTTATAACATCTAATATTTTGATTCGATTCAATTTGGTTTGATCAAGATCGAAATTTTATTTTATATATATTTAAAATATAATATTTACAAGAAATTTACATATTATTCATAAAAATAAAAATAAAATCATCTTATTTTTTGAAATTATTGTATCATTTTCAAGATTTTTATAAGAGAAAAAAAATTATGAAATTAGAAATAAAAATGATTAATTATTATTGTTATAAAAATAGTAATTCAGTCTTCACTCCAATTCGATCTTTAAAATTAATTTCATTTCTCAAATATCAAATTAGATTGAATTGTTTGACTTAAAAATCGAACCAAATTTTAAAATTCAATATAATCTAATCCATACAATTGGTCTGGACCGAATAATGCCCACCCCTACATTTTGTTATTATTTTTTATGATTCCATTTCCATTCCAGTGTTTGACTCAACATTTTAATTCAAAAGATTGTTTGCCAAAAAAAAAAAGAAGAAAAAAGAATGATATGATTTTATGGATTTATCGTATTAGAAGTAATTATTTGTATATATAGAAATTTTACTACGAGGGTTATAAAGGCCTATATTTATTCTCAAATTGTTCTTGAATCATTAATGTGATGAATATGGATGCTTGCACACACCACTAATCAATTCAGATCTATACATTGAATTAATTTATTCAATGGAATAATGATATCTTGACATAAGAAATCATTTACTTCACTAATGTTTCTTTTTGTTGGTCATTTTTGTTTGGGCCTATGGAGGGTGGAGATACCACCTGTTTGGGCATGATCTTCAGATACCGGGTGGAAAAAAAAAAACACACACACAGACTAAGTTTGCCTGTACAAAATCTAAATTGGTTGTCAGTCATTTCCTGTGATCCAAACTTTTAGAGATAGAACATGATTTGCTGTTCCAATGCAATTTCCTTTTTTCTTTTTCAACATTTGTCATGTTATAGAATCCAATTTGGACTGAAGGGAAGTTGAGTGATCCTCCTAAGAATCATTCGTTTTATATGGAAATCATTCGATTGTATCAAAATGAGCATTATATTCTTGTAAATAAATAAGGCAGCCATAGTCTCCAGTGGCATAGCCGATTTGGTAAGGACATGTGGTGACATGGGGATAAATCCTTCAGCAACAGTAGGTTCAAATTTCGCATAAGGCAAATTTTCAATGAAATATTGTGAAAGTTTGTCTTGGAGTTTGAATCCTGTTGACTCTCTTCCCGCACATGTAGAAACTCTGATACATGTGTGAGGAGTTCTCTCTCATAAAAAAATAAGGCAGCCATTGAGATTCTCAAGAATAATCACTAATTGAGAAATAAATAATGATTTCACATAGACACATCGGGCATAATTAGTTATGAGGTAAGAGATGCTAAGATTATTAAGATGTAGTTTATTTATTTTCTATTATTTTTCTACTCATTACTCAAAGTATATAATTTAATTTTGTATATCAACAAATGTTATTCATGCACTTAAAAAAGAAAAATGTAAGAGATTCTTACCCTAACTCAATGGAAACGCCGCGCAAAAACACATTTCATTGTCACGCTTGGGACTTGGGAGCTCGAATGACTTTTGACATAGTCTTGTAGTACTTGTAGGTTTTAAATTATAGGATGAGGTATTTGTTTAGTTTTAGTAAAATTTTCCCACGAAATAGGAAGTTTCCCAAGAGAGGCAAATGAATAGTAAATAGGTTAAGAATTTTTTGAGGGAAAAAGAGCTTTGAATTAGGTAGATAAATTATCCATAAAAGTACATTAGGATTCAGGAGAGTAGGTGTTACAATACTACTTAGTAGGAGAAAATGAAGTTAAGTCAATAGGAGCCAAACAATTGAGTTAAAATATAGTTTTCATGATACTAACATCAATTAATTAATGTAATGTATTTTATGAACTTATTTAAAGGTCTTGTTTTCAATAATTATGATATTATAATCAAAATTATAACATCTAGTGTAACTACTTATATTAAATAATTAGGATATTATAATTAAAGTTGTAACATCTAGTGTAATTACTTATATTAAATAATTAGGATATTATAATCAAAATTGTAGCATTTAGTATAACTACTTATATTAAAGATCACTATATCCATTAACTTATAATATAGATGTGAGATATATAAGTTGCATATGTTATAAGAGTTATAAGAGTAAAAATTAATGAGACCCTACTAAGTGACCTATGATGGGAAGGATCGATCATCCTCTTGCCTATAAATAGGGTCATTAATCCATCTCTCCACTCTATCTAGTTGTGTGTTATTTTCATCACTATACACAAATATATAAAAAATCAACTTTTGTTCATTATGTCCCAAAGTACGATGAATAAATTCTATTTTCTATTATTCGTGTTTGAGTATGACTAATAATTTTATTTTTCTATCAGTTTATTCACATCTAGACGAATAAAAGAAAAGCGAAAAAACTAAAAAGAAAAAGAAAAAGAAAAAGATCTGAATAAGAGAAAAAAAATGCCCTACAAGAGAAAGATCATTAAACTTGGACTTCGCCTTCGATTGTGCAAATGACTTGCACTAAAGGGAACATGAGAAGGCAAAGAACACAACTGGAAACATCTTCATTTCGAGCAATAACTCCCACGCACATTATTCTCCATTATGTTTACATTAATCTCTGTTATATTTACACTAGTTGGAGCACTCCCCTCATAAGGCAATTCTCAATTTAACCCTCTATTTATTTTTAATATTGTAGAAAATTTATTTTTTTATAACGTATTTTTAAAATGTCTTCATAATTTATTATTTAAAAATAAATTTAATGCATTTTTTAAATACACTTTAAATATGAATATTATGGTCAATTAATATATATATATATATATATATATATAGATTTTAAGATGTACTACCAAAACATTACTCTAGCGGGGGGTTTTTTTTTCCTCTAAAGAAATATATGTTAGACATTAGTTCAATATATATTTTTGTGTTTCCAAGTATTATTTTCTTTTAAAGAATAGTTAACTTATCTTTAAACATTATATATATAATAATTTATATTTTTTATGTAACAATATTCTTTTTATTGAATTATGTAAATATTACGAACTAATACTTTTTATATTGGATGCGATATTTGTTTTTTAAAAATGCACGAATTATGACATAAAAATTATATAGCTTTGTCCTAAAAAAAAAAACAAACACGGACTACCAAACATTACTCTAGCAAGTTTTTTTCTAAAGAATTATATAGCTTTGTCCTAAAAAAACATTATATATGGTATTTTGCTTTTAAAAAAAAAAGAGAGAAAGCGAGACTTTGAATTAGAATTTATTTTTTAAAAAAAAATATTATAGCAATGGTACAATATTCGCTGGACAATGAACACAACCAAAGATTATTTTAGCAATCCTACAGTAATCCTTAGTCGCTTAGTACAGTGTTGTCCTAAAAAAACCATTATATATGGTTTTTTGCTTAAAAAAAGAAGAGAAAGATAGACTTTGAATTATAATTTATTTTTTAAAAAAAATACTATAGCAGAACTATTTTTTTCCCTGAATTTAATTAGTTGAATAGTTAATTTATGTTTAGACATTATATATATATATATATATATATATTATATAATTTTTTCTATTTTTAAAAATTGTGAATCATGACATAAACATTACATAGCTTTGTTCTAAAAAACACAATAGATAGATTTTTTTGCTTTAAAAAAAGAAAAAAGAGAGAGACTTTGAATTAGAAAAAAAAATTAAAATAAAAACTATAGCAATGCTACAGTATCCACGGAGGATTAATTGTTTTGAAATTTTAAAAATTTTGAAATTTTGATTAATGACAAACATTGATGATGATTAATGTCTTAATTGTATAAGTGTTGGTCTTTTAGGATTCATATGTCTAATCTTTGGAAGATCGGAGTTTCAAGTATTCAGTAAAGATCATATGTTATCAAACATTGAAGATAAGCGGTTTCTAAATTAGATAAGATCTAGAAGTGTAGTGTTATTTTTTTATGTCACTTAGATATCTCTAGGTCTACCTCTATGAGTAATAATGTATATAGGTTACTCAATAAAAGTTAAACGTTTTTTCAAAATACACTTCATAAAGATAAAATATAAGTTGGGTATTTGAAATAATTTTCAAAATACATGCATATACTTAAAATTATATAAAATATATTCCACAAACTCTTAGAGTTGATTGAAATCTTGTATTGCATGGTTTGGATGCATATGCAGTCGAGATGAGTGCATGTGTGGTCAACTACAAATCATGTGGTTGACCAGACTACTCAGCTCATCGTTAGCAGAATGTCCAGAGCTCTTGGTACACTTGCGGATGATGGTGCGATCGACCGAACTACTCACCTCATCATCCGCAAAATATCTAGAGCTCTCTGGAACACTTACAAATGATGGTGCGGATGACATGTCTGATATGCGGTCGACCGCACTTCTCCTAAGTGAGATTCAAATAGCCATTTTTATGACCGTTGGTGCAAATATATAAATACTCAATTGTATAAAAAACTCATAACTACGACTTTTTGAGCAAAAATCTGATTCTTACTTTATATAGAATATTTTGAAATAATTTTGAAACCCTTTCATAATATTTATATTGTGAAAATCATCCAAGAAGGGTCTTTACTAAATCATTGGTGTTTTTGAGCAATCTAGATGAATATATTACTCAATGAGGTGTTTATAATTCAAATTGATATATCTTCACATTAAGGTGATATCTATCAAACTCTTTATTTCTTATTATTGAATATAATTGTATTAAAGTTGCAAGTAGCATAAAACCCTAAGTATTAGGGTGAGTCTTGTGTAGGTTGTTTTATTTTCAAGGTTTGTTTGTAAAACCTTTTAGTGAACTTTGAATTGAATTGTATTGTTATGATTCACTAAGGAGAGCGATAAAATTATTGTATAATCAACGTTGTGTTGTAAAACTCAAGGGTTGAATGAGCCTTGATTGGTTGAAATGTTATTTGTAAAACTCTAAGGTGAATTGGGTGAGCCTCTTTTGTAATCTCATTTATTTGATTAGTGAAGAAATTTGGTAAGATAATTGAATATGTAACTCAAGGTAGTAGATTAGATTTTGTTGGATAAACCGAATCACTATAAATCATTGTGTTCATTGTTCTACTTTTTGTATTTTATTTGAACACATTTTTATTCATACAACTAGCACACCAATGTTTGATATTTGTTGTCAAAGATGTGTTTTATTGAATTATGTTAAAAAATCGGATAAAAACATAATTCAGCCCGTGTTAAGTTTTTCAATACTAGTAATGAGATATTTTGAAATAAAAAATGGAAAAACACTCCTATCAAATTCTTTCATGCAAAGTTGATGGAACCCATAATACTTTTGCATATATTAATTTAATTTATTGTGGTGAAAATGTTTTTTTAAAATAAAAAATGTTTTATTCTACTGAATAAGTAGTAGTATTGTATTAAAAACAACTTTCCTTGGAGAAAGGAAAATCAATTGATATACTGTAGACAATAAAATAAATTTCTTATCTTCTGAATTTGTGCAAGCACCTTTTCATTTTAAGAAGAAAATTTAATTTTTCTTTCGATATGAATTGTCCCTATTTTGTTTAGAATTTTTTTATATTCAATTTATTTTTTTGGATTGAATTACAATATGTTTGATTTAATTGATTAAATTTTAAATGACTCATGTGACATATCTATTTATTGGAGGAATATGTTTCACTTATTTTGTTTGAATCCCATTGAACATCTCTCTATATTCTGTCAGTCTAGCTGTCCTAGCGGGATAAACATTTAAGCTTAAATTCAACTAATGTTCAATAAATTTTCGTGAACCTTGAGTCATGTAAAATATATTATTTGTTTTAATAATATGACGTGTATGTAATTCATTTTGTTATAATAAATGTTTAAACTTTGATTTTAAGTAAAAGTAAAAGTAAAAGTGAAATTATGATATTTGTTTAAAATTATTTAGATTTTTTTGTATCTTTCAAACATGATCATTTCAAAAAATATTCTATGTATTCACTAAGCATGATAACTCTCTCCATAATTACTTTTGCATATTTATAGGCTTTCAGATAGTTAAGAGTTTTGAGGTATTTGACAAATGATAAAATATTTAACTTTGGAAGACATTCTCTAATTTTGAAGAATTTTTATATTTGTTATATTTGTTACTTTATAAATTTATTTGAAAATATTTTGAAAATTGTTATAATTCTATTAAATTATTTTATAATATTTTATAATGAATTGTATGTTGTGAAGACTTAGGACTCGTACAAAAATCTTTACGAAGTTTTTTCTATGTTATGTTTTGAATTCGTAAAGGACCTCAAGTCTTTCTTGAATTTAGGGTGTGACAATATAAGTTAAAAATTTTTAACTTAAACAAATGTTCTCTTTATAGGAGTCAACAAAGATCTACTTTAGTTTATTTATCTTTTCATCCATTATTGTACCAAAGAATAGTTCACATGTTAAAAAATGCCAAATACACAAAGACAAATAGATTTAAACAATTTCCCAATTAATGAAAACTATTCTATATAAGAGATCCACAAAAATATTACTTACTAAATACTATTCACGATGGCAATAATCAGTTAATCACTTTTGACAGCATAAAAGATGATTCAATATATTCTCACTTAAAGTTATTATCCCATATATCTTCATTAGAAAATTGTGTTTCATCTCTATCTATAAAAAAAATGCTCATATTTTCATTTCGTATATCAAAATTGAATATTTACTTTTAAAAATAAATATATTTTTCATTTAAAATTTACGTAAGTATCTATTTGAAATATATATATATATATATATATATCAATTTTACAAAAGAATTGTATAATAAAGAGAGTGAGATAAAATTTTTCTTCTTCTTCTTCTTTTTCTTTTTTCCCTTTTTGGAGCAAAACATAGAGTAATCAAACGATAATTACAAAGTATTTTTTTTCTATTATTACATCAGGGGATATGTCAAACTGAAGATCTCTAAGTTTTGTTGATGTGCATTAACAAATGTAATCTCTTTGATCTCTAGGTCCCAAGTAAATTTGGACTAGGTTTTTTTTTTCAATTTCATCATTTCTCACAATAATATTTTTCAAAATAATTATTTACTTTCAAAATTTATATCACATTAAAATTTTAAATTTTCCTCTAATATCATAAATGAGTCTCATATATTCACATAAACAATATTTTTTATTACTTTTTAATTAAAAACATATTTTCAAACAAATTATTAATTAGATTTTATATAATTTATATTATGTGAGACAAAAAAAAATCTTATCAAACTTTCAATTCTTTAACTAAAATAATTCCTTTAAATTCTCAATAATACTTTAAATAAAAAAATATTATCATTTCAAATACAAAACAAAAATCTCGATCCAAATTTCAATCTAAAAGTATTTAAGTAGACGAAGGAATTATATTGATGCGTCCCTCTCAATTTTTCTTTTTCTTTTTCTTTTTAATTGTTTAAAAAGCTAGTCCTTCCTTTCCCACGACTTTTTAAATTGTATGCATCTATCCCATTCAGAAAGCCAGCCCTTTTTTCCCTAAGCTTTTGACAACTTATGAATTTCTCTTGCGTGTAATGATTTGCTATCAAAAGAAGTAAATCAAGTCAAGTTAATAAATTATAATATATATATATATATATTAACTTTACAAAATTTATTATGTTAATGTATTAGCATTAGAAAGATTAGCTAAATTAGTGAATTAATAAAAATTTAATTTTTTTTGTATAAAACTTGTCTATTACACGAAACAAATCTTAACATTCTTCTTTTTTTTATAAAAAAAAAACATCATAATACTTATTTAATTAATAAAATTAAAAATCATTGAAGTACTAAAAAAATTACTTAACAAGGATTTATTAATTCCTAAACCTAACAGAATTTGAATATCGTGCCCAAACTTATAAAAAAACTTACTCCTTTTAGGAGTAAGGCAAAATATTTCCTTTTAGAGTTATTATTTATGGACACAATTATGACCATCTAAAAATAATTTCATATTTTTCCTTTAAAAAAATTTATTTGTTTTACTATAAAAATTATTTTATCCAATCCGTTCCTAAAATTATTTTATTTTTAAAGCCGAAACCGATACGGAAACGGAAACGGTAACGGTCGCTGAACGGCTGAAGTATATATATATATATATATATAGGCAATAGTTTTCACTCTTTCAATTTTCAAAGTGCTAACTCTTCTCTAGCCGGCCATTACAAATTTGCAGCCTCCTGCCGCCACCGTCCGACGTAGTTCCCAATCCACTGAACCTCCAATGACAAATCCAGCTTCTCCCTCTGACGAAAGTCTTCCTACCCACACACCCAACCCCAACTCCCCTCCTCCCTCCTCTTCTCGATGTTCCAAGTTCTTGCGTTTTTTTCCTCAAGGGAAAGGAGTCAAGCCTCTGCCTTTTATAATTTGCATTTCAATTGGCCTTATCTTCAATTTTGCCGTACCAAAACCTCATCAACTTTCAAGAAAAGCATGGCAACTTCTTTCAATATTTCTAACAACTATTGCTGGCCTCATTCTTAACCCATTGCCCGTCAGTGCATGGGCAATTACATGTTTGAATATTACGATTCTTACCAAAACCTTACCATTTGCTGCTGCTTTCTCCGCCTTTACGAATGAGGTTATTTGGCTTATTGTTGCATCTTTTTTCTTTTCTAGAGGATTTGTTAAGACGGGTCTCGGAGAAAGGCTTGCCATGTGTTTTGTCCGGTGGCTTGGAAAGAGTACTCTCGGATTGTCTTATGGATTGATTTTGAGCGAGGCTGCAATTTCTCCTGCCATGCCAAGTACTACTGCAAGAGCTGGTGGGATTTTTTTGCCGATTATAAAATCATTAGCGGAGGCGGGTGATAGTATGCCTAAAGATCAGTCGGCTAGGAAGTTGGGGGCTTTTCTCATGCAATCTCAATTACAGGTAATTAATCTTCTATGCTCTGTTTTTGCTAAATTACAGATAAGGTGGGAATTTCTAGTGGTTTAGAGTCCATCTCTTTCGATTGTAAACTATCATACGAAACTTAACCTATTGTGGCATGCACTAACAGACTCGTTGTATAGATGAAACTTCGAGTTGGTTTATCTAAGTACTGTATTGCATTGTAGTTTGTTTTTTTTTTTTTTTTTGAGGGGTAGTAGCATTGTAGTTAATTTAGGCAGAATTCCTGGGACAATTTGATTTTAGTGGGGGTCATTTTCTTGGAAGTGGCTGTGTGATAGTGGTACTCATAAAAGGAAAAAGAAAAAATGTATGATAGTAGTGGTCATTGTTTTGAAGGTGATATGACTCTCTCTTATCTAGTTTGTAATACCAGTAGTATTATTCTTGGACTGACTTTTTACAGTTCAAGCTCGCTGATGGTACTCTGTTTTGCGCAATTTAACTTTCTTGTCTAATGATTACAGAAAGCACAATGAGGTTAATTTTGTACAATTACAAAAGGCACATAGAGACTACAAGATTCTAGATTAGTGACAGATTAATTAGGTTGGTTTGGCATGGCTTAGAACATGAAATTTTAGCATCTATTTAAGTGGGCCTTGGTGAGATTGGCTGTTTCGAAAAGGAAAACCAAAATATGGCATAAATACAGGCTATGGTTCTTTTAGATCATATCCTCTTTGGTTTCCCTTTTCTCAATTTGTCTCCTTTCTTTTGTCACATTTGAGATGTGATTTTTGGGAATTCTCATTGGTAAAGACTATTAAAAAGTCATATGAAACTTCAATCGAATATAGCGTAGGTAGTAACTATAACTATATGATATACTCCAAGGAAATCTGACATGGGGCTTATTCTAATTTGCAGCCCTTCATAGTTAATCCAGCTAACATGCTAGATACAGTTTGCCTAATTTTTCTCTGCCAAATTTCATGAGAGTTAAAGCAGCACATGGCATGCATTATCTTGTTTGGTGATTCATGTACATTTTACTTCCCTCAACTGTATGATGTTATGCTATTAGGCAATTATTGTTTTTGTGTCCATGATTTATGCTACACTTTGTCCTTTTCGTGCCTACTTGTTCTATGTCTTTTTGTTGAAACTATTTGCTCCATCAATGTAACAGTATTTCTTTTTCTTTTTCTTTTTCTGGGTCCGTGACAGTCTTCTAGCAGCTCAAGTGCCCTCTTTCTGACTGCGGCAGCTCAAAACCTGTTGTGTATCAAATTAGCTGAAGGACTTGGAGTTCAAATTTCAAATCGTTGGGTTGCTTGGTTCAAGGCTTCTAGCTTACCTGCTGTAGTATCTCTTCTATTTACTCCAATTATCGTATATAAGCTTTTTCCCCCAAAACTAAAACATACACCAGAGGCTCCCGCTATGGCCAAGCAGAAACTGGAGCAGATGGGTCCTATCAAGAGGGAGGAATGGTTCATGATTGGTACCATGCTTCTAACTGTTGCATTATGGATCTCAGGGTATGTGACTTTATTTCTTTTTCTCATATATCCAATGATCCTTATTAGTTAACTGAATCTTTCGTTATTATTTGGATCAACTTAACATTTCCTCTATTTGCAGGGAATATATCAAAGTATCAAGTGTCGTAGCTGCATTTCTGGGTTTGATATTACTTCTGATGTTGGGAGTAATTGAATGGGATGATTGCTTGAGTGAAAAGTCAGCATGGGATACATTGATTTGGTTTGGTGTTCTAGTAGGCATGGCAGGGCAATTAAGTACTCTTGGTGTAGTACCATGGTTGGCTGATCGTGTGGCCAATTTGTTGAAATCTCTATCTGTAAACTCAGTTGGTGCATTTTTCATCCTTCAGTTGGCATATTTCTTCAGCCATTATCTTTTTGCAAGTCAAACTGCTCATGTTGGAGCTTTATATTCTGCATTTCTGGGGATGCATTTGGCATCTAAACTTCCTGGTCTTTTTTCTGCTCTGGTTCTGGGATATAACACTAATCTTTTTGGTGCATTGATGCACTATAGTAGTGGTCAAGCAGCTGTCTACTATGGAGGTAAGATTTTGTTGGTTTTGATGTTTAATGTTTATATTGTGAAATTTGATGTTTTATCTTAGAAGAGGGTTTTTCTTTTATGTTTTATTTGTCCTTGTTTTGCAGGTGGTTATGTGAAACTCCCTGACGTGTTTAAGTTGGGTATCGCCATGGCTATTGTAAATATGGTAACATGGGGACTAATAGGAGCATTTTGGTGGAAGATTTTAGGCCTTTACTAGGTGAACTTTTTCCACCTTTAGACGGGAGAAGTAATGTAGTTCCTTCAAGTTTGTACACAGATCAACTACTAAAATACAAAGGGCATTTTCAGATATAAGATTAATAGTACTAGTTATAGAACTTCTATTGTCTTGTAAATAAGTACTATAGACACACACACACACATACACGTACATTTCTCATAAGATTTTGTATTTAAAATGCATTTTATAAAAAAAAACATATATATTTTTGGAAAGGCAGAGTATGTATTAATTAAAAAGGAATGTGCCTTTTGAACAAACACAAAGCACGGCCAAGAACCACCTCCACCAGTAACAAACCTCGGAGCTGAACGAAAAGAAAGAAACTAGAGACAAAAGCAACCAAGGGAACCTACTACTACCGGGAGAAAAAAAAAATTTAATTAAACTTTTTTAATTGATATAGTTATTTGTATCATTATTTAATTTTTTATTAGTATAGTTGTTTCTTAAACTTAATTTTTATCTATAAAAAAAAATTTGTTATAGATTCTTGAAAGAAAAAGAAACGCATTTTAATTTTCTTTAGTAGATAAATGTTATTTTTCTTCCATCCTTAAGCGTAATATTTTAATATTGTTTTATCAAAATATAAGTGATGAATTATTGGTGATATTTTCCATGAGATAATTATATTTATTAAATATATCAACTATTTCCTAATTAAGCTTTTTTACACCCATACAATTATATTTTGAATTTTGAAACTTTCATAATTATTTATTGGTAACTAAGTATAGATCAATGCATTATTTGGCCATTCTAAACCTTTTTATCTACTCTTCAAACTAAGATAACAGAATTTTTTTTCATTTTAATAATTTTATGGTGGCTTAGATTATTTAAATTTTTAACAGTCAATTACTTTTTATCCTTTTCATTAGGTAATTAATTTTACTATAAAGGTTAAACTTGCAATTGAAAGTGGAATATACTATGTTCACTGTAACACATATTTCATCGCTTCTATATTTTTATGACATTATAAGTTATAAAATTATTAAATAATCTATTATAAAATTTAAAACTCCCGTCATTACAAAGTAGAAAAAATTTTATACTTCGATTACTTATGTTGTAACAAATTTTTATTCGTGTTGATTCTCATCTAATAATTTCCTTTTATCTTTTGTAATGATTTTTAGTTAAGTTTCTGTTGATAATATTTTAATCAACATATTCTTTATCAATTCTATTAATTATTTCATTTTTATTTATATCATTATCTAGTTGGGACTCTATAGATAATCCATCATTTCACTATTATTTTTACAACTATGGACGATTACGCAAGAATCTATTTTTTAATGGTTACAAATCTTATTAATTAGTAGTTATTATATATTCAACCAATTCAGAATTTAATGTTAACATTTTAATTTTTATATGTTTGAAAATAAATGTCCACGTTTTAAAAATAAATATATTTGTCATCTAAAGTTCTACAACAACCTCCTTAATTTAAGGTTTATATTCTCCTAACTAATGGTCTGCAATTCTAATTTAATTACTTATAAGGATAAAGATGAAATTAGGTACTCCCTTTGTCCACAAAGATAATCCATTATTTTATTTTTAATAGTATAAAAAAGATAGTTCGCTTTCTAAATAAATCTCATATTTAATTTTTTATTTCCACATTTATCCCTAATTAATATTACTTGTCATCAACTACAATTATTTATGTTGGATTTACACACCTTGAAACTAAATTTTAAAGGAAGTGGAAAATAAGTCCCTAGAACTTAATATTGGTCACAAAGTTACTTGAAAATTGTACATGCAAGAAAAAATTATTAGTTTGCTTGCTTTGAAATAATTTAATTAATTAAGGATAAGTAAAGATATATATGAACAAATGTATATAAAATTTACATTTCAAGTAAATTAATCATCGTTTCTTAATTTGTGTAAAAAAACTATATAACTATCTTTGTGGGACGACTGAAATATTTTATTACTTTATACCATGTAATTTAACAAATCGTCAAATAACACTAAGAACAATTAATTTGATATACTAAGAAAGTATTTCATAAAACAATAGGATAAACGAATTAATCGTTCACTGAATGTGTATTATATGTAACGTAGCATTTGGTAGCTTGAAATGCAATTTGAGAGAGAGAGAGAGAGGACTATTTGCTAATGAATTAGCAGTATAGGGAAGTTTGGCCCCCTTACTTTGCATGTTTTCTCTTACAAAATTAGAGTATCTAAATTATGGCCTCTATATGACTCCCCAATAAATGATGAAAAGTGTATGACAACAAAAACATACAATTATATTATTTTATCTTTATCTTAATCTTTTATATATTCTTTTAAAATAAAAAGAAGATAATATCGTCAGAAACCATAAAAAGTTATTGACTATTGTTGAAAATAAAAATAATAATAATAATATAAATAATTAGTCATAAATAGTAAAATAATATATTTTGCTATGTTCCCAAACATATAATATTCCCTTTCTAAATTAACTAGTTTTGGATCATATATCTATTAAATCATCCAGAATATATATATATATATATATATATATATATATATATATATATATACTTGACATTCTAACACATGCATGTTGATTCGAGCAGAAATTTCAAGCAAGCTCATTTCTCTAGAGATTCTTCCCAGGCATATAGGCTGGAGGTGGGTAATGGAAAAATCAAGATCTAGAAATGAAAAACTTCTTACATATATTCATAATATAAGGGACATATGAGTGAGACAGCAACAGGTTTAATTAATTTTCGTGTAATATATATAAACATAAATTACAAGATAAAAACTAGATGATACACAGTGCAGCCAATGGCTATGGCTAAGCTTAATTAATCACATATATCTTCTCTGCTCTATTATAGTCGTTTCTATGAATTATCAGAATCTGAAACAACTGGTTTTAGCTTAACAACGTCGTCAGCAGAAGCAGAAGTCTTCAGTCTTTTGGAATCAGCATCATTGTGATACAGAATCACGTTAGGCTTGACATCAAAATTTCTAATGTAACGGTTGGAAACCATGGAAGATTCCGTCTCACCGGATTCCGACGTCATATGATCATCATCCTGGCGGAGAAGGTCTGTGATTGCTTCAGGCATGGGTTCATTATTCATCATACTCTTCCAGTAATCTCCTGCTGGACTTCTTGCATCTATAAGAATAGCAAACTGATACATATATATAATTATAAATGTATTAGTAAAAATAAATAAACCAAAATATATTTGAAAATCAACATATTAAAGAGAAATGAGAAGCAGAAATTATATTAAGGGTTATGAACGATTACCAAAAATAGAGATATCAGGAGGAGAAAGAAAGCTGAGAAAGGCCTCATGTTTTGATTAATCTTGTTGAAGAACAGGTCGGTTTGTGCAACTTATGATGAGTTGGTATTTATAGGAGATCCAGTGACCAGAGACATGCCTATAATTAAATGACCACAAACACAAAAGAGAGAAAGGAAAAAAGAAAAAAGAAAAATACTTGACATATTCTAGAGAGACAAGGAGAGAATATCTTTAATGCATGAGAGCTATTCCAAGAAGTCATAAGGTATCTACATTAGAATATTATGACAAGCACCTACCTACCCACCCACCTCTCTCTCAGATCTCACCCAAATACACCAAAGGATAAATGGTGGGATAAATCTATGCCTAGTATTTGCATTGATGTTCTTAGAATATGCCTTCCCTTTTGCAATCTTTATAAAAACTAATAAGAAGGATGATCTATATATTCTGACTATTCATGTGCTGCTTTTGTAACTTACAAAGTTTTGAGTTGATGAAAACTGACGACAGTACAGAAAAAAAAAATGTTCATCTACAAAAATATTATGTATTAAAAACTTAAACAATGCCCATGATACAAAGGCTTATGTTGTATATTTTGGACAGTAAATTCCTTTTCTTTTTTTTCTGTTTTTTTTATAAAACAGTAGAAAGAGTACCGCAGTAGAGTCGGATCAGGAGCCAGACGAGCTAGACGTCAAATCGAGACATAAACGTTTTGTAGTATCACAAAGTCAACATGACCTCACTGCAACAAATTTATCAAGATTCAACCACAGTACCATAATTTGTTTCTTTGGGAGAGATAACTGAATGAGTTGGCTAATTTGTGTCCAGTTGTGACCCGATCCTCCTGGTCTACTGCCATAAAATAGAATAAAAGAAAGGCCAAGAGATACACTATTTATTAGGTGCTGATAGGGCTTTTCTGTCCTATTGATGATGGACAAGAAAAAATTGAGGTCAACCTTCTGGAAGGTGCATTAAAGATTGCTTTTCTAATGGAACATGCAAAGCATCCGGAGGTTATGCTGAGAGCATAGATTTACTGGCAGAATCTGATCATTTTTATTCCTTCAGGTTTGACAATCAATAGTTTGGTTTCCAGTGGGCTGAACGTGATGTGCAAAAAAGATTAAAAACAAAAAATACCATGGTTTAGTACTTGCTCTTTGGGGATCACGAGAGCACCCACTGGGTGAACTCTCCCTTCTCCTTCTCCTGCACATGGAAAGCGAGATCGAATCTCATCTATCCCATTCCCCTACCCCCATGTATCAAAAAAAGATAAAGTACTTGCTCTTTGGAAAACATGTGTAAGAATTCTTGCTTTTAGCGACGACAGTGAATCAACATTTGCTACGGATTAATCACGATCATTACTATCTATAATGTAGTAATCCCGTTAAGATCAAAGTCATTTCTTAATTATTGTATGAAGTTAAATATAAATATTTAATTTTGAATGGAAATAGTAACACCCACAAATGTTAGACACAACTATATAGAAAAAATGGGAGCATAAAGATGCTTTCCAAAAATGTGTTAAAAGACTATAAGAATTGCACATAATCATATGAAACATTGTAGTGGGAAAAATTAATGAAATATATAGGAACAGTAAGATTTTTATTTTCCATATTGCAGCTGATTTGAAATGTTTATGATTTGGTAGATATCATAGTAATGATAGTGTGTGTGGTATATAAAGAAAAAAGCAGAGAAAAGTGATAAGGAAATAAAGACAAAAAATAAATGAAGTCTGACGATCTAAAGTCAATGAACAACAGCCATAAACGGATGAATGGTTTCTTGTGTCCACACCAATCACCCACCCATGAACAACATTGAGATAAGGATACATATGAAGTTATCCTTAAAAAAGTTTATACATGTAATCAAATCCACAGCCACCATCGGGCATTTGACCTATTTGGAGAGAAATTTGAAACGGCATTCCCATATAGATATTGCTTGAGATTATTGGTGACCAAGGTTTTGCTGATGAGATACTGTTAAAGATACTATTGACTTTGTTAACGTAATATACATTTTAAAAATTTACACTAAAATATTAGAAATACTTACCTATAAAATAAAGTTTTATCGTGTTTAATTTATTATATGTGTTAGATTAGTTTAATATTGATATAGTTGAGATTTAAAATTATTTCTTAATTGACTTGATATTCTGAAAAAAGCGTAAATATTTATGATTGTGAATATAATTTTACTCTTTTAGAAGGATACTATTTAAATTATAAATAGATAAATTTACTTAATGCATATGATAATTATAATTGTTTATGAGTGTGGATGTAAAATTAAAAGACGCTTTGTTTTTTAACTTGCTTGATGCTCTCTCTAAAGGTATTATCCTTGTTAAACATGTTTATACTCTTAACAAAAAAATATAGGGTCAACGTCAAATATATGCCTCCACTAAACGTAATGAGTGTGATATATAGCTTATTAGATTGAAATTGTTGAATTATGCTCTCTTCTTCATCATAATTACATACTTACATCTACTTTGTAAAACTATTCACTCATTAATAAAACCATGCCTAATTCAACAAAATTAAAAAAACATTGCAATGATCAGCATGAGAAAATCATGAGGTCAAAATTTCATGTAATGTCCTAATATGCTCGAGTGCTTGAATTTGGACTTCTAGCTTAGACTAATTTCATACAATGTGATCATTCAGCTCCTTTTGATTAAGAAAAAGCAAAAGAGACTTGAAATAGAACACAGAGCTGACTTGATGAGTATGATAATATGGTGGATGGTTTGGGACTGATCTACAAAGTACTGCTATAAAAGATTGAAGTTTATTGTCTGATAACTATGACCTTAAGTTATTTAAAACCACGATTCTTTGAAGATAGTCAAAAGAACTACTTGATGTCCTCAGGAAGTTGACCTCTTCTGTAATGTGACAATTGACAGGTCTAAACTATTCTGCAACATGCCAAACATAACAAGATTATCTTTTCACTGGTTATTAGTTGCATATAATTTTCTTCAACATCCCAATCTACCAAAGTCAAAAGAACATACTCATATTTTTTTTCTGCCAATTCTGCCAACTATACACACACGTGTGTGTATATATAAAGACAAATTTTGTGTTAGTTTATGATGAATGTTGAATGTAACTTTTGCAACTATATTTTATTTCAATCATATCCTGATTGAAATTTTATATTTTTATTTTTATCGTCAGTTCATTTTATTAAAATAAATATATTTTTATATAAAATTATATTAAAAGATTTACATTTTACTAACTATTAGTCTCATTCGTAACCATATAAATATTAAGAATATTATGATAATTTTCTTAAAATTAAAGCATCTTCTTAATTATCATACTAAAATTATGGAAAAGGGAAGTATCAAGTAAGGCCTTGATTTCAATTTTATTTTCTATTGTAGAAATTTAAGGTTTTCTTTTTCTTTTTTGAACTGTAATATATTGTAGCAAGACTTATTGGTGAAAATGGCTCATAACTATTTTATTTTTTGTGGATTTAGTCAAAACTTTTTTTTTTGTCCTTATTTATTTATGGAATTGATCCTTGCCTTTTCATTTTGGCATTTTTTTTTCCTTATCTTTTACTTTTTAGTAAGATTGATCCTTATATTTTTTATTTTCACACTATTTGGTCCCTAATGCAAAAATGTCCTTGTGTAAAATTGTGCTTAAACCGGTATAGGTTTTTTTTTTTTCCTTTTTTCCTTTTTTGAACTGTAGTATAAGTGCTTGATGGATGAACTATTATCTCAATGACAATACTAACTTTTAGGTTTTACTAGAGAATAAGTAACAAAGTCTATTTTGTAGAAGTTATTAATTGAATTTCTAACTAAAAAGAGTGTTAGACTCTATATAATGTAATTGTAAAATTACATTTTTCCCATAAATGAACTTAAGTATCTCTAATAATATATATCATCAAAAGAAATTGAAATACAAATCATCGTACCTTGTGTATTATTAAGAGAGAGAGAAAAACGTAGAATTTTTACAAAATCTTCTACGTGAGTGACGTATATATGATCAATTAATGAAGACATATTCATATTTTTTCTAATTTTTCTCCATGTCTCCTTTTTTACAAGATTTACCACATGACAAAAGGAATATCCTGCTATAGAAACACAACTGGAGCTGTTTCTATTTTAAATAATAACCATTAATTAGCAGGGTGCAGAAATCATCCCAGGCATCTCAATTTGACAGATCAGATAGAGCATATCAGAAGTAAGCAAAGTTGAAAGCAGATTCATAAAAGAGGCAATGGGCTCTGGATTTGGTTCTTGCATCTTCTTCTTTCATGCACTACTTGTCTTACAGGTGATAATAATTTACTCTCTGATCTATTCTGCCATAACTTATGCTATATATGAATTCAAGAACCCCTAATTTTTCAAGAAAAATATGATGTTTAAGTTGATAGGAAAATTCAATCAATATTCAAGGGATATGTGTTGATTTCCTTGCAGAATCTTTTGGTTACCAGTTCAAGGGAGATTAACAAAGGAGATCACTTCACCAGAGTGGATAATTTTCATCACCAGCATTCATCACCTCATGCCCATATGGATCCCAAAGACCCTCAGCTACAAGTGTTCTTCACTGTTAGTGATCTTAAACCGGGTAAAAAAATGCCTATCTACTTCCCTCTCAAAGACCCCTCCTCTGTTCCTCCACTCCTGTCCAGGGAAGAAGCTGATTCAATCCCATTTTCCTCTTCAAATTTTCTACAACTTCTTGAACTATTCTCCTTCTCAGATGGCTCCCCTCAAGCAAAAGCCATGGAATCCACCCTTGAACATTGTGAATTTCCACCAATGAAAGGAGAAATCAAGTTCTGTGCTACCTCACTTGAATCAATTCTTGATTCTGTCCAGAATGTCTTTGGATCAAATTCCAAATTTAAGGTTCTCACAACTAATCATCTTAAAAAGAGAACATCAGCAATTAGTCTTCTCCAGAATTATACTATGATGGGCACACCAAAAGAGATTTCAGCTTCAAGAATCATTGGGTGCCATCCTCTGCCTTATCCTTATGCTGTTTATTATTGCCACAGCCAGGTGAGCGATAATAAGCTATTCAAGATTTCACTATTAGGGGAAAATGGTGGAAGAATTGAAGCAGTAGCCATGTGCCATATGGATACTTCACAATGGAATCGAGATCATGTTGCATTTATGGTATTAAAAACAGAACCTGGAAAGTCCCCTGTTTGCCATTTCTTCCCAGCAGATAATCTGGTCTGGATTCCATCTTCATCAGGATCCATCTAGGCCGACTAGCATCAACTTTTCAATTACAAAATTAAATAAAAATGTCTATGGTTTTATTTTAATTTCTTTAATGTCTCATTATATTAGAATAAAAATTTATTTTCAATCTAAAGTTTCATTGCAAAGTCTCAAATTTGAATCTCAATAATGCTCTTGTCATTGATTGATTGAATTGATAAGTAAAAATGCAATATTTGTTAAAAAATGAGAGGTTCGATGTTAGACCAAGGGAGCGTTGATGTCAAATTAAAATTCTCTAATCACAAATTATCATCCTAAATGCTTCCCAAGTTTACTGCAAATTATACCTACTAAAAGAATAAGAATCGTTGGATAAATTGGCCCTTCTTATCATAATCATTAATTGGATACTCTGTATCTTCTTCTAATACATGGATTCAAAATCCAAAAATATGTATAAATATTATATGCATCCACACACACACATATAATTTCTCTTAATAAATTATGTGGGTGTGTGTTAGTTACATGACTTAATCTTAAATGTATGGTATAATTTCATTAATCGTGACTTTAGCTATTGAAATTTGCAATCACTTAAGTACATGAGTTTGGGAATTGTTCTAGAATTTATCTATGTAATATTCATTTCTCCAGAATTAATGGAGAAGATAAGAAAAAAATCCATAAGTACTTTATTAATTTGTCTTCCATTAGTGTAGTACATGGATGAATCTGATCAATTAATGTCATGGATTGGATGAATATTGCATAAATTTTGTGTGGTCATATAAGGTCACTTAAGATGAACCAAACAATAATTTATGTTACTAGTATACATTGGGAAACTTTTAATTTTATCAATTTTTCTTCTTTTGCAAGATCCATTTCCCTTTCACTATAGAGAGAGAGAGAGAGAGAGAGAGAGAGAGAGAGAGAGAGAGAGAGAGAGAGAGAGAGAGAGACTTTTATAATAGAAGCATAACTAAAAGAATTTTGTATAGCTTATTCCAAGTGAATATTGTTAAAAATATGAATTTCACTCTAAAAGTTATATCATTTTAAAAGGTGTCAGCATTGAAGTATTTTCCAAACCAATATGAAATTTAGTGACTTCCTTCATGCATGCCTAGGATTAGACAACTAAATAGCCGATAGGGTGATAATTCGGGCTCGGCACGTACAACCTAGAAATTAAATTGGCTCAGTCGGGCCCAGCAGCACAAATTGGACAAAATTGTATTTATTAATACAATTTGACTTTTCAAGTTTTCAATTTGTCCATTGAAAAAGTAGAATTTTCAATATTTAATTAAAATTTTAACATTTTTAATATTAATATAAACCTTACAAAAACAAAAACAAAATATGTTTTTTAAAAAAATTTAAAAAATCTTTTTTATTAGTCTTTTTATAACAAGAACACTTCTTTAAAAAAATGATAATGAAATCACGATTGAATCAAATCAGAATAGTCGAATTAAATTAATTTGATTTGATCTAATTCAATTTTATATGAATAACAATCAAAGTTCGATCTTTATCAAAAAAATATCAAAAACCATAATGATCAGAATCCTAGATGATAAAACGAGTTGTAAACTGATGCATGCCTTTAGTTTGTGGGTTTAGACCTCACATCCAATCCAATTTCATTGTTCAAATTATTTATATAAATTTTTTTTTTTAGAATTACAAGTTGATGCATACTCATATTTATAAATGTAATTAGATCAAACGAATTTAATACTTTGAGGTTTGCCTATTACTCAAATTTGAATTTGTTTGTTTAGGTTTGAGAATTGAAATTGTTATTCGATGTCGTTTAACTATTTGTTTAAAAAATTCAAATAATCAAGTTTGTTTATTTTTATTTTTTCCTTGAAAGCTCATAAAAAAAATATTTAAATCATAATAATGCATATTACCGAACTATAGTAATTGTTTTACAACATTTGCGATTTGTCGATACCATAATATTACAGAAATCTTCCACTATGAAATCTTAAGATCTAAAAAAAAAATTAAATTATAACAGTCCATTAACATACAAATATCATAAATTCAAGATGATGTTTGAAATGGATTTAGATTCATTTATTTCTCTGTTCAATTGCACAACCAGTACACCATAAACCAGGGCTTCAAGCTCTGCAGATGCAGATCTAAAAGAAAGTTATGCAAATAAGACAGTCACATTTTTGTTAATTGCTACCCAGTCGTGCAGAATAACAAATGCAAATGAAAACTATTTAAGAAACAAGTTTCATTTCTAGGAAATCCTACCAATCAAATATCATAACTCAAACTTGAAAATCTCCTCTCCCAACCCCCCTCCCCCCCTTCTTACAAGAAAACTAGAGAAGACACTGTTACACAAATTCACAGAATGCAATCAAGTAGCAGAGAACAAATTTGGATGCATTTGCAACAGTTGAAAGATGCATCTAAAAAACTTCTATAAAAAAATTGATGGTTTTATCTATCTTGATGTCCCCTGAAAAAGACCATGCATCTGAAAAATAACACATGGAACCCATTTTTCATCAATAAACCATTAACACTGTTCTATTATCATCATCAAAATTTCAATATTGTACTTAAAATTACGCCCCAGAAACTACAGTAAAATTAAGTGTTTTCATACAATACCTATCAAAAACTCCAAAATCAACACGTTGAACATCATCTGAAGGAAGACTTTTTTTTTCCTATCAAAAGGGATCAATGTCATTTCTCAACGCAAAAGCTGTACAAACTGTATTTTACAGATTGTAGTCATTCCTAGCGTTACTGCCCACACATTGTGGTTCCAAACATTAGGAGCATCAATGTCTTGCTGTAAGATGGAAGAGTTTCAAGCGCATGAGAAAAAATTAAAACCACATCTATGACCAACTCTATCAACAAATCCCGGAGCAAAATTAGAGACAAAACGCCTAAACACTAAATACTACCAAATATACTACAAATTGGACATGTCTTCGAAAGATCTACCCAGTGTAGCACCATGCTGCTTAATAATCTGAACAGATTGCAGAAGAATATCTTGCTGTGCTGAAAATTGATGACTTTTGCTCTACAATTACATAAAGAAAAAAGGAAAGCTCTTAGGCAACAGAAGGAGAAGAAGATTTTAACCACTCACATTTGTTTAACCAAACTAAGTTTTCATGACAAGGAAAAACAAGTAAATACCATATTCTTTAGATTGCATCCAAGAGTCAATTCTGCATATGATCGTTCTATTCTAGATAAGGAACAGTAGGGAGCCTCCTCTTCCAAAAAGACATTTGTATTTGACTTGAGCATCGTCTTTATATCTTCTGAAATTTTAGGAATTTTATCAAAATCACCAATTTCCAAAGGAATTTTGGTGGCCATTGCCCGATACCCAGCACGTGATTTGTTCACAATTACCTACAAATTTTCAAAACAGCCATCAGTTCAATAATCTCTTAACTGAAATTCCACATGATCCCAAGAAAACTAAGTACATGATAACAATTGATATTGTCCAAACAACAAAAGTTTAATGCAAATAATAAGACAATTAGACAAATTATGCAAAGTTGTCCTTCTTGCACAATCATGAATGAGAAAGGTAATCCCAAAAGATGCTATTCAACCCACACCAGTTGTTCATATAAAAGTAATAATATTGCAATTATTCAACAGCTCTCAAATCAAGATTTCAACGCATTACAAAAGAACACTTTCTAAACCATATGTCAGTTTTTGGAACATGCTACAAACCAGCAGTGAAGCTTTGCAAGTAAAGATATCTAAACTCGTAACGAAAAAGATGCTTTAGGAATATATTCACACAGAGATAGATAAAAAGCATTAAGGCAAGATGGAAAGGGAAAAAAATGAATTTGTGGAGAAGTATCTGGAGGGGAGCCTTAAAAAAGGTACCTACCTGACTAGAAAACAAAGAATTAGGAACTAGTACTGGGAATTTTTCGGTAGTCAGCAATGTTGTAGTTGTAAGTCCCATTTCTACAACTTTACCTTCCACAGATCCAGCCTGACACGTCAGACTCAAGTAAGTGAAAACAAGTGTTTCCAGTAGAACCCAACATCAAATATAATATGCAAGTTGTACAGTGTTAGAAGGAAAAGGAAAAGTGTTATCAGGATGAATGAAAAATCAATAAAGCTATACTTTGAGCACAACCTAAATAAAGTAATTTGGAACTCATTAATTTATTTCATTCTATAATGTTCTCAATGTAGAATAATTTATTGATTTATGTGATGACATTTACATGACCTTTGTAGCAATCCCAGGCATGCCTAGCAGTTTGGAATAGCAAATATATTTACATACTTTTATCGTATCTCCTATCGAAAATGGTTCTGAGATCTGTACAGAAAGACCACTGAGTATATTCCCAAGGATATCTCTAGCAGCAAATGCAGTTGCAACACCTGCATGGCAAGTATAGCAATAGTTAGATAAAGATATTGAAAAAGAAGCCATTGACGATCAAACCTTTTCAGGCTCTAAAAACTTCTAAAAAGTTCAAAATATTGCTGTTTCATTTTCTTTTTCTATCCAGGAAGAGTTTGGGACTCACAAGATTCAAGAACCAGCAAGTGCCCATGGACTCTTTATACTTTTATTTATGTTAAAAGGGACAAAACTGGCTTCAACTAATTTCAGCAAACAAATTGTCATGTTTCTGTACTCGATATACGTTTTTTTTCCTTTATGGCGACATAAATTTCCCTTGTGCCACATTTAGTTTTAGGTTCAAACCATGTCACTAGAATTTCAGCTTTGGCCATGGCTTGGTATTTTTTGTAATACCAACCAACACTATGGCTCGCCTTGCTACCAAAATTCTTGATTAGTTTTGTAGACTAATGTGGGACAATTAAAAATCTCTCTAGAAAATTATGTGAAAAGCAACAATAATAGGGATTTTTCTGTGTTCAACAGCAAGAGCACACATCAGAAATATCAAAAGCAGGAATTCATTAAGGCATTAGTACATGAATGGTTAAAGTTCTTCCTAAATGACATCAACAAGAAGCAACCATGACAAAATCTACAAAACAATAGTAGAGCTTCTAAAAATTGAAATTCAACAATAACTATTAATTAGCTTATAAATTTAAACATTAAAATTATTTTCACCATTAAAAGCAACAAAAAAAGGCCAAACAGTTCCAAAACCCACCTCCTATGCCTCCTACAGTCAAAATAGATTGAACTGCAACTCCACATGCTTCTGCTAAAGCCATCAAACCAATAACAAATAGACCAACTGATGAGAATTTATCCAAGGTCAACAATTTATTTCTATCTACCCCATCCACAGTCTTCATGGTTAATGCACGATTAATAACATTAGCCTTCCATCGATGCAAAAACCAAACAAGTGAAATAATAATAGCCCCTTTCCAAGCAGGTGCAATGTACTGTGACGCAATAGTGGATGGTGCTACCATGACACCACTGCAGCCAGAGATAAATAACAATTATGAGAATTTGAGAATATGGTTAGGTGGGGACAAAAACACAAGAATTATCATAAAATCACTTATACTTACATCTGTGATAGTGCCATGAAGGTGATAAGATATCGAATTGGAGCCTCTAAAGCACCAAAGACACTCTTCTCATAAGGAACAGATCCCCACAATGAGCTTCCATATAACAAAATTGATGGACCCTGCATTGAGTACTTGTGTAATCTCTTTAAAATCTTTGGCAACACCATCCATGCTAATAATATACCCACCAAAGTACCACCAGCTGGAACCACCACATCCCTAAGGTATGGATGTGTATCGAGCAATTGTTGAACACGAGGAGTTACTTCACTAGACACCTCTTTACTCTTTTCCCCTGCATAATTAACACCATCTACAATAGATTTCCAAAATTCCTTGATCTTGTCCGTCCAATCATTCCCACCAAAACTACCATCACTTGTAACTGCTGGAACTTTAATTTCAGGGTTACCATTTTGACTACTTGTGGCAGATGAATATGCTCGATAACATGTCACTAAGCCAATTCCACCATAAGGCACACCAATTCTTGTTCCAGCATGCCCAAATATAGTTACATAATTTCCCCTTATAAATCTATTATCAGAAATAGAGTTAAAACCCCCAAGTCCTGGACCATTACTATTGTAATTCGTTGTATACCCAGAGTCTCTAGTGAGATCATTTTGATAACCAAATGCAAATATATGTCTTGTACCTATACCGATTGGGCTCCTCAGTTTTATAAAAGCACAAAGTGATCTTGAATATCTAATTGCAGCCATCGTTCTGAAGTATAATATTGAAAAGAAAATTAAAACTTAAAGAAGCATAATCAACTGTTCACCATCAACCCAATTCAATATCAAAATCTCAAACACTAGAAATCTCATGATTAACCAGAAAATTAGAGATAAGTGAATACAAACATCATAAACGAGATTATTCAGTTCAACAGGTTGAATCAATCTTAGGAATACATTAAGAGAGTATATACAAATTGATACATACTGGCGAGAAAATTTTTACTTTAGTTAATTTACCAACAAACTGAAGAATACAAGAAACCAACACATCAACAACGGGGTCAGGGATCTACCCTATCCCCCACTTAAAAGTTATCAGGGATCCTCATCCCAGTGCGGATGATTTCATCTCCGTCCCCACCCCTTTCCCATTTCTCCTTGGTTTAATTTTTTTTAATAGAAAAGCTTAAAATATATAAATATAATATCTAACTATATATAATGTATAACTTTTCTATAAATTTAAAAATATCCAGTATATCAAATACATAGAATCCTAAAAATACATTGTCCTATTCCAACATTTAATACAATAATCATAAATAACAAATTCATTGCATCCATAATACAACCATCAAATATAAATAGCAATAATCATGATACAACCATTTTCATGCCTCAGGGGAGAAAAACAACCATTTTCAAACTACAAATCACCACCATCAATTAACATCAAGAGCTGAAACCCAGCTCACCCAAGAAATATTTCTTTTTTTTTATGCAAGATAAACTAAATGATCGGCCAAGATAGTAAAGCAGAGGTCTAGACACATACACTTCATTTTCAAACATAATGTATTGAATAACACTGCAGATTAAAACATGTAATGTCTTGTTCATTAGCTTAATGGAGATTTTAATCTCTGATCTATTAAGAAAAAGTGCATATGTGGTGCCAGCCACAAATGGTAAGTGGGAGAACATTAAAGTCAGAATGAAAGAGACATAACTTCTACATCCCTCCTGTTATCCCCATATTTATTAAGGTTTTAAGTTATTTGCCCGAGAATTGATAGTGGCCTTAGCTTTATGTAAAAAAGTCATAACAAAAGGTTATCATCATACAAAATACATAGAAGCCAATATCACACATGTTGGCATGTATATCACATAGCTATGCTGCAAATATATATAATTAGGAACAGGAAAGCTATAATTCAAAAGAATATACAAGGGAAGAGAAAAAAAAAATTACATGATGATTACAAGCTTTTCAGCCTACACCGAACCATGCAAATTTTCCTGCATTTTGCAATATCATAGTTTTCTACTAGTGAAGTGATAATATGGGCATCTTCTATGACATCTAACACTATAATATATTATTTCCATCTAAAATTGTATATTCATATTTTATTTTAAAATATTTCAAAATAAATATTTTGTATTCCCTCGTTAGTCGTCACCTTTTCATACCAAGGCCCATGTGCGTATTTAAGAACAATCAAACCAAGACTAGCAACAGTAGCAAGTGTAAAACTAGCACAGACCAAACCACATTTCCGAAGGTCACAACAAAAAGGTAGCTCCATCTCAATTTCAGAAATATCAGAAACAATGATCCATCCTGCACATACTATCAGTATTCTTGAGAGAGGAGGCCTCTGTACCTCAGGCCACTAAGACGTATATTACATCATATATGCCAACTATAAATTTTATCAGAAATCACAAAGAAACACACAAAAAATTAAATATGATGCGTGATAATATACAGATTACTTGAGAGATCATTTGTTCTTTGAAGATAAAAAAAAAAATTGTGCAGTCGAAAACTACCAGAAATTGAAGATAACAAACTTTTACATCAACAGAAACATCTAAATCGAAATGGATGAGAACGGAGCTCACCTCAGTTCCAGATAGAGATCTGTTAAAGCTATTTCCGCATCCTTCACTTCCTGATCGATACTTGGCAGTGAAGGAACTAGGAAAGAGTGGGGAGAGAGGAGAGTGAGAAAGAGGCAGACGGCGGCGGACAGCGGCGGACAGCGGTGAGACTGTAAAAGAATGAGAGAGAGAGGGGATAGGTGTCTTCATTCTCACTTTTTTTTTTCTTTTTTCTTTTTTCTTTATGGCTGAATTTGTTTAGTTGTCTTTCTAAACAAGTTGTAATTATTTTTAGTTAATAAAAGGTTTTGAATGTTTTTATTTTAGTTGAATTAAAGAATACTTTAGTTTTTTATTTTGGAGGAGAAAATAATACTTTGGCTAAGTTAATATTTTTTACCTTTGAAAAAAAAAATTCTAATTTTCAAACCTTAATTATGTGTATATTTGTTTGTATATACTATAAATTGAACGAAAATGACATAAATAATATATTTGTTTTAATAGAAATTTAAATAATCATAAGAATATGGAAAATAAGCATTAATGTAATTTTTTGTTTTATCTCAAAAAATACTAAATTATACTCTCACCATCCCAAAATATAAGATAATTTAAGCATTTCACGCATATAAATATTTTAATTTTTTAAAATATCATTATTTATTATATCATACTCTTTTTAATAAAATTTAGAATTAAATCATTTATTTTATCTTTCTTTATTTAAGATAAGAAGTAATATTTGAGTACAAAATAACTCTCAAAAGTTTCAAAGTATTTTATATTTTGGAAAAAAATAAGTAATATAAAAATTCCAAATAAATAAATATAATAATTTCATTCTTTATTTAAAATGAAATTTACTAATAAATTATTTGCTATTATAATTTGATAAAAAAGAGGAGGAACATGTACTTGTGTAAGGGTTCAATTCACTTTAGACGACGATCAGTACCACTAAGTAGATAAATGAATTATCATTATATTCTAAAATAATTATATTTTTTGACGAGTTAAGTTTATTCTAAATAATTAGTAGATATCTCTTTATAATTAACTATATATAGGTCGGTTTTTTAATGGTGTCTAAGAAACGCCTCTGCATATTACTACTTGGGCTTTGTGTCGATTGTGAAGATTTCTTGGCTGTACGTTGTTCAAAGGTTACAAACATCAGCTTCTTCTGCAAAACCAGCTGAAGTGAATAGATGGATTGCACCTCCAAGGTCTAATGCTTGTAATTAATGTGGGTGGCTCTTTTCATTTTGGTAAAAGTGGTCTTAGGACCTTTGCTTGAGATTTTAATGGTTGATTGTGGATGTAAACAAATGGAGCAAATTGAAAATTTTAGTTTTGATTACTCATGCTCGATTCAGTTAAAAAATTAAAATTTGAACTCAACTCATATATTTTATAATAAGTTCGAACTCGAATAAAGACTAACTTTATAATCAAGCATTATTTATTTTTAAAAAATAAAATTAATTTAATTTTTTATAAAAATAATAAAAATAAAAATATATATCTAAATGATTTAACGAATCACGAGCTTAAGTCTAACTTAATTTAAGTTGCTCGCGATCAGCTCGAATCATTTACAACTTTAGTTGAGCAATTCTTTCTACCACTTCTTACATCTTATTTTATTTCATTTGAATAGTTATGTTTACATACTTTTATAATTGTACTAAAAAATATACAATTTAATTTCTTGTTTTTTATTAGTTTATGTATGTTAAACATTTTTATTGATATCATTGAATGAGAATGTTCAAATAATTTTCTAGATTTGCAAAGCAATATTTGCTGCTCAAACTTTGAATTAATTTCTTGAAAAATCTTTAATGTTCATTATTTTACATCAAATTTTTGAATCATTATGATTCTATTTCACTAATTAAATAAGGTATTTCTTTGCTGGGATAATCACAGCTTCTGTAATATAAAGGCCTTCATCTAATTTGTTTCTATTATGGTGAGTAGGGACATCGCATGGAAGGATGGATGTCCACAGAAAGGTATATTTTTCTTATTAGAACTTCTCTTTATACCCCTAAAAACAAAGAAAAAAAGGAGCAACAAATCGTTGAATAATATTGAGCTTGGAAATGAACTGAATTACGAACCAATAGCAAACGACATTACACTGGATTAAAAAGGGCAAAGCCCAGTTTATATTGGGTTGGTTTGGTGGAGGCCTTATGGTTGGGAGTTAGAAGAGTTCTTTCGTAGGCCCAAAAGCGTCCTAGATGTTTGACGCATCCAAAGAACAGGACACAAAGATTCAATTGGGATTATATTTGAAAACGATAAACAAATTAACTTATCAAAATTATCACATATTAATATAATAGATTATATGATTTGTGAATTAATGAGATACAATTCCTTATATTAATTTAATAAATGATAGAGATCATGAGATAATTTGATCATTAAATTGATGAGACTATTAATAAAAAAATATTTATTTTTAAAAAATGTATATTTAATTTTAAATAAATTAAAATATAAATATAAATATTTAAATTTGACGAGGAAGGGTGCATATCTTTAAAAGAACTCAAATTTTGAAATAATCCTATTTGATTTAAAGCTTTTTATTGTATATTTACTACTAACTTAACGATCAAAGCATCTTACTCATTTGTTCGGAGAGATTAATAGATCAAATCTCGACAGTGATCTATAAATAAATCTTGTCTCCAGCTATCACTAGTGCCCAATTAGAAATTTCAAGAAAAGGAACTCTTTAGTTTCATGGCACTAGCTAGGCTAATAATAAATTTCATTAAGTGGAACCTCAGCAGCTTTCACTTGGAGGATAAGGATGTTGCTGCTGGGTTTAGGCAACAAAGGCTAATAATAGCCTCTCTTCTTCACAAACCGCCCATGGAAGATGATGGATAGATGCATTCTTCATCCTCATGCGGACATGGGAGTTATTGCAAGAGATTCTACTGCCAATATTCTAGATGCATATGCTTGCTTGTCGCGTTCTCTGTGTTATTTGTTATGTTTATAAATCTAGAGACGAAAATTATTGGGTTCATTATTTAGTTAGATTTGATTTATTTAAAATTTCTGCCGTTGAATTGTATTCGAATTTTTGAACGTAGTCTCAGTTTTTTTTTTTAACTGATTTATTTTTTTTAATAGAATTTATATTTTCCCATAAAAAAATAAAATAATGGACCTTAACTTAAAAAATATGAATTTCTTACCCCCACTTGCTCCTATTCCTCAATTTGAAAAAAAAAATTAGAAGGGAAATATCAAATATTATCCAAGAAATAAAAATATTATATTTAAAAAGAAAAGTGAATTGGTTATTATAGCCTATAGGCTCCGCATTCTTTTTGCTTTTGTATTGGTTAATGGTTAAATAGTTCAATGAGACACATTGCCATCTCAGACACGAAAGACATGTTATTTTCAAACTTGAAAGAAGTGCAAAAAAGAAGTCCTTGTCAAGATTCTACTTTCCTATACTTTTTTTGATTAGCCCTTCGGAGTTTGGAAAGCACTATCAAAATAGTAGAAAAAGATAACCAAAAAATAAAAGTTGCCTACCATTAAGGGGTCTACACTCTACAAATCCCACTCACCTAACCAAAACTTTTTCCCCCATTTGTTGCTTTTTGTTTTACACAAATTTTCAATCTCATATGCAAAAGATTCTCCCCACACTTTTGCCCATCCCATGTGGACTAGCCTCTATCACTTAAAGCTAGGAGCTAAATGAAACCCAAAAAAAGACCCTTCACTTTAGTCTCTCCTACTATTAAACCACATACCAATTCTTAAGACAATATTGTTGTTTATATACATGATACATCTCATTCCATGACAATATCTTAGCCTCTTCTTTTCCAAATTTCATAATAAGTTGATATTTGGAACAATTGTATCCAATCATTCAATGCTAGCTAAGTTGTTTAATTTGATCTTGGTCTGTTAGGAATGATTGATTTGTTTCTTTTGTTCTTTCAATCATGCATAAAACATTTATTACATAATAGTATTATGCATGCTTAAACTTTGAATCTGATTGGCATCTTCAGCAAGCTTTAAAAGGTTCTTGAAGCTTTCCTTGATAGTTACTATATTAATAATCAAATGAGTTTTATCAAATAAAACCCAGATAAATCTTTGGTTGCATGCATGTAAAGAATAGCAACCCTAAAATTCACTTTTATTGACAAAGTCTAACATTTGCTACCTGCTCTGGCCAATGTGCTTGCTTTACATGTAAAGTTTTTCAATACGATTATGATATCAAATGAAAAGTATTTACAAAATCACATGTACAGAGAGGTCAAGAACATTGGACTATTTGATTTCAATGATTGTCCCAAAATGAAGGCTTGTGGTTCCCACTTAAACAAGTTGCTACAAGAAGAAAAAGTCTGCATTTTGTTCCTATGTGCTGTTATTCTTCTCCAAAAGCTTGATTTCCGACATAATTAAATCTTTCACAGGATGTAAAAATTGACTAATTTGTTTGTTTAGAGATTTTAAGCTGTGATTAATTCCAAAATGATATGTTATAGTATATAAACGCTCTCTCCTACTTACTTGGATTGTCATTATTCACTACTCCTTTACACAAATACGAAAAGATAAAAGGAAACAAATCCAAGTTAGTCCATGTGTTCAACATTAACAAATTATTAAGTCATTTCGGTTCCCTTGCCCTTTGAATTATCAAATGCTTATGTCGGTAATTATTTTCCACTCAATTTTTAATTTTTTAATACTCATCCACTCTGGATTTAAAATTGAATATATGCATTTTTATTTTGTAATATACAAAATTGAACGTTCACTTCCTAAATTAAATATATTTTACATTACACTAACAACTTTCATAATTTAAAAAATTTATATCTCACTAACAAATTATCACACGATTAACAAAATTAATACTAAAAAAATATAAATGTAACTAACTCTTCTAAATCAAAGACTTTTATTAAATTTTAAATAAAATTAAATATAAATATTTAATTTCGAAGTATTAGAGCATCTTCAACGCATAATGCCAATGTCAAAAAAAATTATGGCACATCATTAAAGTCAAGAGTGTCATCAAATTTTTATCTATAATGCAAATGTAATGAACTAATGTCATATTAACATTGACAATATCAAGTGAAATTTTTATCTCTTAGACATATTTTTTGGCATGTTAACTCATTATATGTATATATATAATAGTATTTTTTAATAAATTTATCAATTAACAAATGACATATGGATGACATAATTGATTGTTTACATTATGTATTGAAAATGATTTTTAAAATTGAATAATAAGTCACATGAGATTCATCTTGACACTTCAATTATCAATTATAATGCGATATACTTTTTGTGACATTAACATTAATACATTGGATATACTTTTAACGACAAATGACATGTGTCATTTTTCTTTTTTATATTTACATTCCCCTTAATATTATCAAAGGCACGTTAGCATTACATTATGCATTAAAAATTGATTTTTAAAATTAAATATCAAGTCATATTACATTCATTTTAATGTATTGAAATTCTAATTATCAGCAATATAATATATATATATATATATTTACATTAAAACTGATGCCTTAAATATGTTAATTAGTATATATTTCGACTAGGTATTTGGAGTTAAAATTGAAGATAACGACAAGGGTTAACTCGTAAAATGCTCCTCTCTTTTTTTAACTCAATTAATATTCAAGTTCGTACCTATATTAATTATCTGTGCAATTATTTTGATACTGTAAGTGCTGAAATATAGGAGCCAAAAGTAAAGAATGCAACCTGCAAAAACGCAATAAAAAAATATGGCTGCCGTGTTCATGGGGAGAACCCAATGATTGTATAATGGCATCTTTTATGAATATCTCGTGTAGACTCACTAGACTGTGTTCCGTGGAATGATCATTACCCAAATCAAGATGCCCATCATTTTTTACCCCCTCCCCCTTCCCATTTTTTTATGCAATTCATTTCATGGTACAGCAATTTGAAATAGAAAAACTAATGCTGTCCAAAATGTTATGGAGATCTGCTTTCTGAAGGTCAGAGACACCAATTAATATGTCTCCATACTCCATAGCTTTATTGCCAGGAATTTCTTTCTCCCCCATACCCAATCCATACAACCTCTTCTACCCTTTTCTTCCTCCGTCCCTTATTTATTTATTTATTTTTACTTCCTCCTGGGGTTGCATGAGAGTTAGTGAAAAAAGATAGCCTATTGCATAAGAGTTAGCAAGTATGGTCAGTCTGTACATCCCTTTATTATTTGGCTAAGGATTTACAAGAAATTGAAGAAACATTGAACCGGCAGTGATGAGATTGAAACACAAATTCAATTCAAATTAGAGAGAATCAATAGAAAGCAGTGTAGGGAATGTTGATCTTGCTAGTGCCCCTTCCCCTGCTCAGGCCCCAGTGTCCTGTCCCTTTTGAATTCAAGTGAAATTGAACCTATAGCTAGATCTCCTTCTCCCTCCAAGCCATTTAATACAAAATTGAGGTGTACTAAAGATCTCCACCGTGGGAATTGAGGTTCAGATAATGCCCAAAATTCTATTGTAGCTGTTCAACAACTACATTATGCCCTTCCGGAAGCATCGTGGAAATCAAGAAAAACAATCCAGGAAATGTCTGAACTTTTGTGTGATGAATGCCAGAAGAGATTGTATCATCACATGCTTACAACTCAATAAATTAGGAACCTTTTTTTTGGCTTTTGATTTGTGGGCTCTGTTGAAACGACGGCAATGCTTTGGGAAAACCAACTCACAAAGTCACACGGGTTGTTCAATTGTTTCTTTCTTGTAGGCAATTTTATTTATTTATTTATATAAAAGTGTGATACTGTCCTACATACCATCTTATCATCCCTGTTTGTGGGGGCTCTTGAATCCTCACCAATCGCCCTTAGCATATTCAAAACCAACCCACTTGCAATTTCATGCACATCAACAGCTTGAGAATTGCTTATCTCTTGTACTTATCTTGAAACTATTCATGAAAAGGTCGTAGTCGCTACTTGATCATGTACTATTTCACGATCCGAGTAGAAATTTTTTCATAATACCGAAATACTACAAGGGTTTGTTCTCGATTCACTTATACAATAACTCAAATTGACTTGAACAATCGCACTCGAAAAGATGCACTTCGTAACAATGAAATCCTTCACAAAGATTTCTTGAATCAAAATAGAATGATTGTATTATCTTTTTATAATCCTCCACGCTTCAATCTTCCACATCACTGAATTAATTTATGGCCACATAAAATCCTTTTATTTCGGCTTGCTTCTCTTTTGGGATCAAATCCATCAAGTCAATCATATATCCTAATTGATAGGATCTCTATCTTGAAAATAAAATATTTCCAATCCTTAAGATATAACTTTAACCAGATAAATGAAGTTTTATAAGGAAATAAGGACCATCAAATAAGTATGCATAAAAGTTCTAACATGATCTATTCATCACAATAAACTTCATGATACATTTGATGCAAACGGAATACAAAAAATTTAGAACGTGGGAATTCTAGGCTGGGCCGGGGGGACGGGGGGGGGGGAGAAGAAGGAGATAACAGATAAGTAAGCTCAGTTATTAGTGTAGACGTGGGGAGCAATAAGAGTAGGCACAGCCTAGGGATTATATATAGTTGAAACAAGAAAAGAAAGAATTATATTTTGTCTTTGCTAATGAAATTTGATTGGTGGATATATATATATGTGGCTGATTATATTTTTATGTTGGAATGGAAGATGAACAATATGGTCCTATCCTATATATTATGATTATGATGAACCACAGAATAGGAGGTCCATCCTATATATGATCAACGAAGTTTCATTTCAGCACGACAATTTGTTCATGTACCATTACTCTTTCAGTTTGATCAGAAGAGGACCAATCTAAAAGCTTCTCACGGGTCGGTGCACTATTGCCACTTTTTTGTTTCAGTGTCTCTAAATTTCAAAGAAAAAGTAGCCGAATAAACAACAATTGCAATTAAGACAGTAAACGAATTGGATTTGTAAACAAGTTGGATTTGAGCCCGAGTTTAAGCACAATTATATTATATTAGCTTGAACTTAAAAATAAAAAATTTGAATTTGACTTATTAAATTTTTAACGAGTTTAACTTATTTTTTAAAATATTTTTAATTAAAATTTTTTATAATAATAATAAATATAAAAAATATATATTTAGATTGGCTAACAAGATGCTTGATGAACTACTAGTCAAGCTCAATTCGATCACCTAACAACAAGCTAATTTGAATTTTAACTTAGCAGTTCGCAAGCGTTCAATTCATTTACATCTCTATTTGCAATATAGAGCAGCAATGTCAATAATTTACAAGGGAACCCTTGAAATTTCTGAAAATTTTGATTCAAAAATACAAATTATTTGTATGTCGCAATTCGCTCTGCATTGGCATTTTGGAGCGTTTGGGAGATTCAGAATCATTGTGGATATGAATCTAATCATTTGTTGGGTAAATATTCGTGAATTAAATTGTGATTTGAGGAAGATTTGCCCACATGCCTTTATGCTTGAAGATAACACACACACACACATATATATATATAAAGCCATATTTTAAAAAGCAAATTAATCTCAAAACGATTATAATGACTTTAATGTTTCAATCAGAGGGTTTGATGGATTCGTCCAAAAGAGAACGTATTTCAAAAATTCATTCACAACATTCTTATTTGTGAATGATGCATTTTATCGATACATTAGTATGATGATTTACTCCTAACCAAACAAAATGCATTTATGTAAATGCATTCTTTTCTTGAGGGAATGAATATCTGTTTTTTTGAGAAAATAAAAAAATGATAACAACATATTTGTGTAATCTAAAAAACATATTTTACAAACGCATAACATTGAAAGGGAGAGATAAAAAAAAATCCTTATGCACTTATGTATATTTATAATTAATGTCTTTTGCTAATGATAAAAATGTAAAAATTTAAAATAAATCAGGTCACTCAATTTAACAAGAAGCATTAGTTGCAGCAAAAGAGACTAATGTAGATTGTTGATCATAAAGTAAAAGATTTAGAACCTGTATCAGCAAGTTATAATTTCTAAGGGCCTGCTTGGTTGATTTAGAGAAAATTAATAAAATAAATTATCTAATATTTTATTTTCCCATTTCAGCCTTGATTTAGAGAATCAATGTATAAAAAGCTTTTATGTGGAAAAGTCTATTCTAAAAAGGGGAAAAAATATCTTTTCTCATGCAGTACAAATCTAAATATTTTTTATGGGCCTTCCCATCTAGTGCAACATTTTAAATAATATTGGATATTTTTAAATTATAATTTGTAGATATTATTTAATCATACTTTTTAAAAATATTATTGTAATTTATAATTTAATTTTGTTTACGAGTAATGACAACCGTGTCTTATTTAATCATAACTCATAGTATTTGTATCGCCATGCCAACTTAGATAAACTATGATACGATTATCAACGCATAAAAGTTAAATCAAAATTAAATCTTAACAATTCATAATATTTCAAGTTTTGTTTAAGATTGATGTGTGAGTAAGAATTGAGCACTTAAAGTTACGGTAAAAAATTTATAAGGTTAAAAAAAAAATTTCTCTTTCGATTAGTTAAAGATAACAAATTTTTTTTTATGAATTAGAATATAATCTCATGAGATTCAATTTGATTTGATCAGAATTTATTTATTAATAAATGCGTCGAGTTGTGTCAATTGTAATCCACTACAATTATATTTTGTCTAATGTTGTCACCCTTGTTATTTTATAATTCATGGTTCTAGGCTTATGCTCAACTAGTCCTGAATAAGGGTGTGCATATATCATACAATTTTTAAATTTAAAATTTTGGTTTGATAATATTGAAAAATTGTATTGTATTTTTTAAAAATTGTACTGTGTTGTATCGAAATATTTCGATATAGTACGTACTGAATTTTTTATCTTTTATCTTAAAGATTTTTTATTATTAAAATACTTGCTAATTTATATAAAAAACAATGAATGACATGTAAAAACAAAATAACATGTCAACAAAATTTCATTTTAGGCATTTAAAGCACATATAAAAAATAACATTTAATACTAAAATTTTTAAAATTGAAGTGTTAAACTTCAATTAAATAACTTAATCAAATAAACAACTCCATCTATCATCTTCAACTTTAACAAAATACACTATTCAAATTTTATTCATTTATAATAACAATTATATTTTTTTTATTTTAAAAACTAATATTTTGATATTACAGTATACTACGATTTAAAATTTGCCAAATGGTTGATATCTCCACTCTTATTTTTTACTTTGGACAACTTGGAAATAATATTAAAATGGCTTATAAGATAATATATGTAATGATTTTTATTCTTGAATTATAAAAACAAATCAACTATTAGTTATATTCAATATTAAGAACAATTAATATTTTTATTATTAATGTAATTAATGGTAATAAGTGAATTGCTAGAAGTATGTAAATTTTGAAGTTAAAGAGCTATTAAGAAATTTTAAAAATATATTTATTTAGTAGATTAAATATTCAATTTCGAATAAAATGAATATTAAATTAAAACTTATTACATATTTATATAATGTATACATTTTACTATTGCTTGTGATTTTATTAGATGGTAATGAAAATTTCCACACCTTAATCAGTAGAATAATACTTCCAAATAAAAAATCCTGGAAAGCAAACAAATAGGGGACAAAATAAACTTTGCCAGCCAAAACAGATTTTTGAAAAATGAATACAGCTTTTTATTTTATTGTATTTTATTTATCTAATCTTTTCTGGATCAATCTCCTTTCGCAATCGCGATTAACCACGCACCGACCACGCGCTAAGGATCCGCTGACGCCACCAGGATCTTCACCCAGCTCAGTCAAGCCAAGCTACGAAACTAAGCCGAGCTGATTTCTTCCCAATTCCGCTTATCACAACCCATAGCTTATAATTTTATCCACCAATAAATCTCAGAATCCACTCAAAAATATGTCGAAAACCGTCAAATTTACCGGCTGTAGCAGGTGGAAACAGAACTGCATTTGGGTTGAATTTGAGATTCATTTCAATTTTCATTTGCCCAGAAAAAAATAATAAAATAATAATAATAATAAAATAAGCAAACTTCCCAAAGTGTAGCTAACCCCAGTCAGATTCTAACCCTTCTCTCTGACCCCAGTTTGGTTTTATTTAAAGAGAGAAATTGTGAAATCCCAGCTGGGTTGTGAACTGGTTTTCTGATTTCTCACCATTTCTCACTCCAAAACCTCTCTTTCTTCTTTTTCTCTTCTCTTTCTCGAAACTTTTCTCTTTGTAGATGAACAGTTCTAGACCATTGTATCATAGCCTATTGACTGCTAGTTCTTGAAGTGATTGAGTAATGATGTAGTGAGACAAATAAAAAGAGTGTGATTCTTGATTACTTCTCCACTGGGTTTTGGTTTATTAGGCTGGTGGTGGTGGTTTTGGCTAAATTGTTGTTTTAGGTGTTCAATTTTCTTGGATCTTGCATTTTTTTTTTGTTTGTGTAAACTCCCATTTACTTCCTTTTTAATGGGTTCAGAGGTGCTGGTAGATGAAGTGTTGAAAAAGGAGAAGGATGGAGTATCCAAGAAAGTGTATAATTTTCATGTTGTAGAATCCTTTTGCATACAAAACTGTGCAAGGTGGGCTTCTTCTGGACATGTTTATTATGGTTCCCTGTCATTTAGCAAGTGACTAAAAGGAAAATTTAGTTCTTGCTAGGTCTTGACAACTTTGCTTATACACCATCAAAATTCTCCACTTTCTTGAGCTCTATAGCTAGCAACGACAACAATTTTGTTCCCTCACTCTAATAAGCAAGAGATATAACCAAGTGGTCTCTACTTTGATCTAAATTAGATCTGTTTAAGAGAGTACTACTTTTTCACTAGTTGATCAGTCATCAGTCATGAAGAGACTTGGCAGCTCTGATTCATTGGGTGCTTTGATGTCTATCTGTCCAACTTCAACAGGTGCTCAAACTCTCATAGTGGTTTAAATTTATTTATTTTTCAACGATTTAATATTACCTATAGCATGTTTTCTTGTCTCCAGCCCTTTTTCTGTAATCAAACCTCAAAATTCATAATTGGACCTAGTTATATTAAGAACAACTTTTTTCCTGTTTTAGTAACTTTGTCATACTTGAGTTTTCACCTTTGTGGGTTCTTTATTTCTAGTCTTAGCTTTGTTGTATTGTAGGCAAGAATATGTTCCCTTCCTGGTATTTACTCACTGTTTCTTCTTCTTTTTCCCCTTTTTGCTGGTTTAGATGAGCACAACCAAGGAAATACCCATGTTTACCAGAGGGAGTTTCAATCCATGTTGGAAGGCTTAGATGAGGAGGGCTGCGTGGAAGAATCCGGCCACATCCCGGAAAAGAAAAGGAGGCTAAGCGTGGATCAAGTTAAAGCATTAGAGAAAAACTTTGAAGTTGAAAACAAACTTGAACCAGAGAGAAAAGTTAAGCTTGCCCAAGAACTTGGATTGCAGCCTAGACAAGTTGCTGTTTGGTTCCAAAACCGCCGTGCTAGGTGGAAAACCAAGCAATTGGAGAGAGACTATGGAATCCTCAAAGCCAATTATGAGGCACTGAAACACAACTATGAAACTCTACAACATGATAATGAAGCTCTAGTCAAAGAGGTACTTTTGTCAATCAATGCTCATGACAAATGAATATGTTTAAAGGAAGACAAAACAACAATATTTTTCTTGAATTTTTTGCATAGCTAGACAATTCAATACATTATTATTCACTTGAATTTTGTAGATTCGCGAGCTGAAAGCGAAGTTGCAAGATGACAAAGGTGAAAACAAAGTTTCAGTAAAAGAAGAGGCGATGGGATCTGAATGCGAAGAAGACAAGGAGGTGATGGATCACCATCAAAATCCAAATAAAGCAAAAGCCCATGTGGATATTGTTCCTGAATGTGATGATGATGCTACAGCAGAACTCAATTTTGAGAGTTTCAACAGCAGTAATGGTGGATTAATGGGTGCGTCACTTTTTACTGATTTTAAAGACGGATCATCTGATAGTGACTCGAGTGCTATCTTGAATGAAGAGAACAACAATAGTAGTCCAAATGCTGCTATTTCATCATCAGGAGGTGGTGGTGGGCTTCTTCAAAGCCCACATCAGTTCTTCAGTTCTTCACTATCATCCATGAGTACTACTGGCTTCCAATTCTCAGACTCAAAAGCAGCAATTCTTGGAGATGCCCACAAAGCTTATCAACCACAGTTCGTAAAGATTGAGGAGCATAATTTTTTCAGTGGTGATGAGTCATGCAGTACTTTCTTTTCAGATGATCAACCTCCCACTCTGCAATGGGACTGTCCCGAGGACTGGAGTTGATCAAGAATCAAGAATCAAAGACAGACCCACCAACCCTAGCCAAAATCCATGCAATAACATGCCCCAAAAATAATGGAAATTAAAAATGCCATTTCCCTTTTGCCACCCCAAGAAGGGGTAAAAAAAGCAAAAAAAAAAAAGTTTTGTATAGTGGTTATTAATTTCCGTTAGTGGACACATCATCATAATGTAATTAAGCAATGTCCTCTTCATTGTACAAAAATGGAGTTGAAACTTCATCAAGATTACAAGAGATCAAGAGAGGAAGGAGAGTGAGACAAAGGGTGGTAGGAGATGACAGAGTGAGTTCACGTGGGGTTGGGGGCTGTAGACTAGATTGTAGAGAGATGAAAGCGTGTGGGTTTGGGTAAAGCCCTGGGGAGGGAATGATAGGTACTGGGGATATAACACGCTTTTGGTGTTGTAGATGCATAAAGCGTTGAAGGATCCATATCATGATGAGGGAAAATTTCCTGCAATGGTGGAACTTGGAAGTATAATAAAAAGACAGCCAAAAGTATACCTCATGCATCCAATTGTTGGCAGTCTTTTGCGCTTTGAAGTCCCCAGGAAAGATCACTAGTCTCATCAACCCCAAAGCTTTGAACAATGGTGGTACATTTCCAAAATCCACGAGAGAAATGAAAATCCCAAATCAAGTTTTACATGATTAAGTTAAATGTTTTCTTATCATTCAATCTATGAATGTATTGTGTTAATGGTCCTTAATTCTTGGAACCTTTGCCTTTTAAGGTAGGTTTATCTTGAAAATTTTGCATGCCCTTTTCTGGTAGTTCTGGAGAATATCTGAATACTATGTTATATTGGTTGATTTTCACCTCAATGTTACTTTAAGGTAAAAGTGAAAGTATACTTCTCTTTGCGGATTTGAAACTAGAGTATAAAAATATACTAGGTTACCCTTTTCTCTTTACAAACCACTCCACTTTTTAAGTTTTATGTCACACCTACAATTAATTTAAGTTTTTTTTCTTTTGAGGAAACTAATGGAAATTTATTTGAAGTTGGAAATAATGCAAATAAATTTCTTGTGTCTTTTTAACCAGAATTAGTTTAAAGGGTTTGTAGTGACTTCTTAGTTAGGTAAATAGTCCTTTTAATTAGTGGCAGAGAGCTATTTCTATATTATCACAATTAAGAAAATTTATCTTGTATAAATTAATTTATGGGGTTTGGAAGTATGTCTAAATTAAAAGTGTAAAGAGTTTACCCTGATCAAATCTTGCAAAGCAAAACAAAATAGATTTTAAAAAAATTGTAACATAATTACTAGGAAAATTTCTCAAGCCATGAAAGTAAAAGAGGATTTGGAATAATAATGGGATTGCTCAATTTGCTTGGATTCTCTAGGCACTTGGAGCTTTTTGTATTCCTTTTAGTATTCTCAATTAATAGGTAGATGTTCTTGTAAAACTCTTAGCTTTTAGGTGGTTAAATGGGGTCATTTGGGAGGAATATATGTTTATATGCATCTTATGTAAAAATACATTCATTACACAACAAGGTAATGGTAGCATGGTTAATATAACAATCCAATATCAAAAGTTGACATAGTTTTAAAAGAAGAAAGAAAAACATTTATCAGCGATGTTTCAAGGATAACATGTAAAAATATACATGTACATGTGTGTGGGTGTATGTATGTCTATATATATATATATATATATATATATATATTTAGATATTTCATTCATCCTAAAATATAAATTTAAATTGTTGAAATATTTTTGTCTTGTTCCAAATTATAAGTTATTTTTAAATTTTTTTAAAATGATTTATCATTTGTTTTCAATGTTATCCTTATTTATTATCCCTTCCATTCAGAATTTAATGTTCACATTTTTATTTTAGTTTGTTTAAAATTGAATTTTCATTTTCCTTAAATACAAATATTTTTTATCCCAAATTTCATCAATAACCCCATTAATTTAAGAATTTATATTTCACTAATGCATGATCTTCACTAACTCATGTATCTCATATTAATATCAAGAATAATTTTTTAAACTAATTAAATTCAATGATCTTTCTTAATTTTTAAACAAAATTAAAAGTTAATATTTAATTCCGAACATAAAGAGTATTATATTTCTTCTCACCCATTCCTTATTTTAAAGATAAAGACTTTTCTCTCCTAATACTTTTCTTGTCTCTTCACTATTAATTACCAAGGTAGGAAACTTTCGTTTCTCTTCATTTATTTATTTTTCTTTTTTATTTCAAGACAAAATAAATTAAAACATTTTAGGAATTATTATATTTTGAGACAGAATAATATATATAAGTTAGAGAGCGAACCATACTCTAAATATATGTTATTATGAAGAAAACTCGTTCTTACAAGGCAAAATTGTAATCCTACTACACTATTGCTTTCCTACTTGGTGGAATTGCGTGTGTGTCAATGTGTGTATAAATGTAAAAACGTATTATATTGTCCATGCAGATACCAAATTAGTTTCAACCGTTATATTATTATGTATTAATCAATCCACAAATTATTAAATATACTCACCTAATCACGTTAGGAGAATATTCATGTTATTGAGTTTTTTATTAAACAAACTCTAAACTATTTATTTTGCCCACATGACAAGATCTACTCACCATTTAGATTAGATCGAAAATCTCCAAATAGCGAACCTATCCAAATGAGAAGGCAAACTATTATTATTATTATTATTTGATAAATAATCCAATAATTGAACATATAACGGAGATTTAGAAAATAAAAGTTCTATCTTCAAAATATTTAGAAAAGTCAAGGTTTCCTATAAGTAGTTAATTTATATATATATATATATATATATATATATAATTCTCCAATTGAAGTTCTTAAACATTAAAACAAAATTTTAAGAAACGGGGTGAATTTTTTGTTATTGCCAAATATGTTTGGAGTTTGGGCATCCTTTTTTTAATCATCCATGAAAAGAAACAAAAGGAAAAAAGAAAGAATTTTGCATATTAACATAGGATTTACGTTAAAGAAAATGAAAGCTCTTCTTCCTAAAGCATTTAGTACCTTCATCTTTAGTGAGATTAATTTAGATTATACTTAAAAAAACTTATCTCTTTCTCAAAAGAGAGAATAATCAGAACTTTTTCAACAAAATAAGAGTCGATATTATAACACAATCTAATTCCTAATTGTTCCAATTTGTTGGGTTAAAAGATAATATGAAGAAGAAAAAAAATTAGTACACTAAAAGATATAAAAAATGGTAAAGACAAAGATTATATATAAAAATAAAAATAAAAGAACGTTGGAGTATGAAAAGAAGAGCCACAAGCTTTTTTCTCTATCATTTCATTTCTCGGCCTTTTGTGATAAAGTTAGCACCTACTCCTATAGCCCTATATTCATAGGCCCCATACGTACATTACTACTAGCTTATTTTTTTCTTTATTTTAAAGGGGAAAAAAAAAAGGTTTAGACGAAGTGGTTATCTAATATTAGAAGAGAAATTATCTTATAGGTCAGGATTTTGTGAATTTTTTAATAAGAAATTGGTTATAAGAGATCCATCCGAATTTAAATGATCATATTTTTATTTTGTTTATTCACTTTACTAAAATAAATATATTTTTTAATTAAAATTGCATGAACAATTTGCTTGATTTTTAAAAGATTACATAGTAATAATTAATAGTCATCACTTATAACATAATTAATAATAAAGATACAAAATTATTATTTATTTTAAAATTAATTCAAATATGAGTATTTAATTCAAGACATTAAAAATATAAATAAAATTATTGTTTTCATAACTATAACTGATTTAATAACACGAAACTTATATAGAATCGATACCCTAAAAGAAAAATATTCACGTTGAGAAGCAACATGTGAGTGTAACTAATAGATGGATTGGGATGCAAATTTCATGTGGGGAAAAAAAATGTTATTACAACTCCACCCATTTTGAGATTTGTTTTTTCTTTTAAATGAATTTTGCAACTAAAAAATTAATAATTTTGTTTTTAGCATTTTACTTCTTCTTTTTTAGGAAAATTGACACCTAAATCCAATCAAAGACCTATGAAATGTGGAAATTATTTGATCAATTTAGTTTTCTTAAATTACATATATTAAGAAATCATATTCTCTAAAGACCAAATGAACATTTGGCTAGCATATATAAATCAAATCAAACATTGTCCTACTCTCATCAATAATTTTTTTTAAAAAAATAATAATCAAACATTGTCCTACAATTTAGAGACCTTTTCTAGGCATTGTTATTTTTCGTACATAAGATTTAAATTCACCTTTAAAAAGATATATTATATACTGATCAATCTGTTGACTCTCAAGTACTTTCAAGTGGCCGTGAAAAACACGTTGTCTATAAAGCGGAACGTCTTTCTTCTGTAATCGTACCTTTCAATGGGTACGATTTTGGCCATCAGCGGGAAACTAGAAACGTCGACCTACTTCGTCTCCCTTTCTTCTGATCTGCTCACTTTTTTATTTTATTTTTTAAATGAATTTCATTAAAGAGAACTCATACAGTTATATAAATAAATATAATTTCGTAGAAGACAACTAGAGACATTATAGTTGTTAAAACGGTATTAGCCATGATTTATAGGTCATTAATTCTAAGTCATATTCTACGTTATTGTGTTTTAATTTATATATATATTTGTGGAAGATATAAAGATTAAAAATCTAAAAGTAAAATATAAATAAAATAATTATTTATTTTGAAATTTTAAATGTCTGTAATTTAATATTAATGTATATTTTATTAAAATAAACATATTTTTCATTTAAATTGTTTATTAATAATTTATTTAATTTTAAAAAATTACATCATACTATTTCCTAAGAATTTTTAAGGGATTTATATTCTATCAAAATATGAATTAAAAACCTTAATAAAAAAAAGAGAGATAACTTATAATTAAAAATGCCTTCCTTAAATATTTTGCAATGTTCTATAATAGTAATTGAGTAGTCTGTTTATAGTTAATTTCACTTTTAAAACCCTTATACTTTGTTGGATGCATCAATATAATATGAAATTCCTAATGGCATCAAGTAATCCTTCTTGAAAGAAACCAGCTAAATATAACTCTTCTAAAAGATCGAAAGGTCTGGTTGACATAATTTAAAGGTTAGATAATTTAATTCGCAGGCTGAGGACTTCTCTTCTATTGGGCACTTTGTTGATTCCCATTAGAGATCTTTTGCCCCTTTTCAATCTTTGTTAAATTTCTCATGTTTTTTTGTTTTTTTTTTCATGTTAAGAGGTCGAAAAATGTCCCGGCACATAAAATAGCCCGCAGAGGGTTAGTCTTTTTATTCCGTCTAGAATGTTATAATGTACTTTCTTATGATGTACTCTCGAGTATATTAGCTGATTTCTTTTTATAATAGAAAGTTATCTTGTTAAAAAATAATAATTATAGATGTATCCCTCAAAGTAAAAGGTATTTTATTAAAATTAACTCTATTTTTTTAAGGAATTTTTCTTATATATAAGATCAATTACTCTTATTTGATTAGATAAAACTATTGACTTAATACTGACCATAGAAATTGAAGATAGAAATAAGCTTCCCACTCCACTCCCCATAGAAAATGATTGACCAATTATTTTCTTCCTCAAATCATGAAAGGTCGATCTCAAAAATTGTCAGAAGAAATGAAAGTAAAAAAAAAAAAAGTTAACAAAATTCTTTTGACACAAATAAATTTGAGAATTTTTACTTATGAAAGGTTTTAAAAAAGAAAAAGAAAAAGTAGATGGATTAGTAGGTGAAGAAGGGAGTACTCCAATTTCTATCCCTCCGTCCTCACCACGGCCACTTATTTTCGTTCCTATATCATCCTTGTTTTGAAGTTATAAAACATTTTCGTCCCTACCTTCGTGAGATGATCAATTTAACCCCACAAAAATGACAAGAGACTGGGGTGGGGCAATTGTTCCCCTTCCTCATTCTCATCATAATCTTCATCCTCATCCGGTGCAACCACATTATTTTGTCTATATTTTTAAATTATTAGAAATTTCCATTCATATTCCTCTGGTCTGTATTATAGGTCCCTTAATCAAATCTCATTCCTATTTCTATAGAGATGAACTCATTCTCATTCCAAAGTAAGACAACGAGATAAAAAAATTCCACTTTGGCTCATGAGAAAAAGGGTGGATAAAAAATCAAAAAAAAAAATCATAGTGAACTATATAAAATTTCCATTCATTTAAAATATCTAAATACACGAAATCCTAAAAATATATTTTCCAAATGTAATTTAAATATTATTATTAAGAAATTTAAGTAAAAATATTAATTTGATATAATAATCATAAGTATTAAGAAATTATACATAGATAAATATGTAATTTGTATAAGTAATTATATATATGGTGTGTGATAATTTTTTATATTTGTATGAAAATTATATTAATATTTACTCAATACGAATAGTTAAAAATATTAATATATATACAAGTGGAGGCGAAGCAAGGGGAGCTCGTCTAAGCTTCTTAATCTACGTCCCCAGTCAAGAAATTCCCATATCACCAACGAGTTGGTGATCCCCACTTTGAATAGGGAAATGAGGTTGGAATACTTATGGAAAAGAGTATATTTGTATTGGACTTTGAAAGTGTTTATTGTTTTGTTTTGAAATGAATTTATGTTTGGATACAAAAAAATTTTATTGGGAATTGAAAGTTTAATGATATGTTTTGGGTTCCACGTGATTGATAATATTATAAAATGTATAAAATATAATTAATAAATTATTTCATATTGTAATTTTAATTAAATAATAATAAAAATATATTGTTTATGTGATTAGGAAATATGTTTTTATGAGTGAGAAACTAGTTTTAAGATCCGGTCCAAATATAAATCTCTATCTCCATGACTCCATCCCAAATTCCCAATTCCCAATGGGACGTGAAAGAGCCCTATTTTAACCGTGGATTTTGCAATGTCTACCCTAAGTCCCAAAGAGCGTTATGTTGCTGTATAAGAATTAAGATCGTGCCTACATACACCCTCAACCCTCCTAGTTCAGGAATTGGGCAGCATGGAATATCTCTGTCGCTCCAATACAATCTAAGGTACTTTCAATTGTCCTCTTATAACTACTTAATTGGTGCTTTTAGCCCCACTTTGTGTTATTAGTTTAAAAACAAAATATCTCCACTTTCCACGTTAGTTTCTTTTGAAAAACAAAATAATAATCCCACTTTTACTGCCTTTATCTTCTTTTTTTGTTTTTGAAAAGGACTACCTTTATCTTTAATACTTGAATAGTTAATGTTCATCATACAAATCACTTTCCTATTTTATTTGGTAATTCCAATTTCCAAGCGGCTTGCACAGAAGGTGGCATGCTCCACTTTGTTCACTCAATTCTCATACTATGTTTGGGCTCTTTTTAGATTGTTTCCACATTCCTTTTGGTTGCCTTTAACTTTTGGAATCCCTTTATCTTTTTGTCCATATTATGGATTTCCAATATATTAATTTGCATGTATTCATATATCTTGTGCATGGTGCAATACAATAATGAGCAATTGTATCCAATGCATAAATTAATGTATTGAAAGGCGAAGTTACTATTGATGCAATGATTATGATGCCATTACTTAGAGCAATAGATTAATTTTAAACTACTTTTTTTTTTCTTGAGTAAGAAGGGGAGAGGGGGGGGGGGCGTGGAATTTTAATTTCAATCCTCATATATAGTAAAAATTCTAAATAATTGAATATAATAGTAATTACGTTTTACAACACAACTTTTTTAATAATAATAATAATAATAATAAAGACACTACAAGAGAAGTCGAAATTAAGAAGCTCATAAATAACTGAAGCATGTGTATAAATAATTGATTAAAATAACAAAATGTGTACATGGAATTAAACTAGAAGGATTTTAATTCCTCTATATATTCTAAAGATACATAAATAACTTAATTGTTTTAAACAAACATTAAGTCCAAACTTTATTCTTCTTCTTTAATAAAACTACTTATTTCTTTAATGAAAATTTAAATTTTACCTTGTGATTTTTTATCTTAATTTTTTAAAAAATATTTGGTAGAACCGTATTAAAAATTGTAATAGTCACCATTGGAACTAAATCATTTTGAAATCATAAACAATTGATTTATCATCACAAGCTGTTACTTTATAATTTTGATTTTGATTTATTATTTTTATGAATAGTAAATCAACGATTTATTAATAAGACCTAACAATTCATAAATCGAACCTAATTGGAAGCCAATTTGAAATTCCTTGAAGCATAATCAAGTTGGCATGCCACAAATCAACATTTAATTGTTATCCTTAAAAAAAATTGCAGCTTCGAAAATTGAACACATTACTGTACCATATGTCCATGCATTTGTAGTGAATTAGCCCTTCACTAAAAAAAAAAAAAAATTGACACTCATAATATATATATACTTATTTCTTTTCATTTTAAATGTCTATTTTAAATTTGTATAAAAATTAATAATAATATTAATAATATTATTATTATTACTAAACTTTTAAAATTTATCTCATTTAATAGCTAGTATATAATTATTAATTATTAAAAAAATACATTCTTTTCAAATTCTTCATTAATAATAAGAGTAAAAGTGTAAAAAAATTATCAAATTAGAAAGTCAAAATTAAAATGAGATGTAAGAATTATATCTATTCACCGATTACATTGGGGAAGCTATATGACAATGTGTTGGTGTTAATCTAAGGGGAGAGCAGGGTCGGCGGTGATCCTATGCAGCTCAAGCATCATAAACTTTTATAAATTAAATAGCTCGCACGTTCTCCATTTCTTCCCATATACCAGATGGTTAGGATACCCGGCTCTCACACGACAGACCAGGTTCGAGTGCCGACAGCTGAATTTCCTTTTGCATTTTCCCATATCCAGTGGCATTGAACTCTAATGACTGTTTTGCCACAAAATAAATACATTTAGTAGTAGTATGTTTCATGCGTAGCTTTGGTGTTTTTTTTTTTTTTAATTATTTCGCGATCTTATTCACAAGGAAGACTATTAACTCTGCTTTAATAGTCTTTTTAGTCTATTAACTGCATTAGAAGTAGGATGTTAATTTTTAGTCTTTTTTTTTTTTTGGGCGTTTTTTCGCCTTATTCACATTAGACTTCATCATTCTAAAAAACCGAAAAGAAGCATGACTGATGCATATTAATTGCTAAAAACACTATAAAAATCTACTAAGGAAAGAAGACACTATAATATATCATACTATTTACATAGTATGATCGAAATTGAAGATAAACTTTAATTAACTTTATTAAATATGAGATTTATGAGTTAAAAAAATGTAAATTCATTAAATTAAGATAGTGAATAAAAAATATTATTAGTGAAATTTTAAATAAAAATATATTTATTTTTAAAAATAAATATTTAATTTTAAATAAACAAAAATAGAAATTTGATATTTAATTTCGAACGAAAATGAGTATTATTTTTTATCCATATTTCTCATTTTTGGATAACATAGAAATTACAAAATTGAAAATTACTTTGTGAAAATAGTTAATTCCTAATAAAAAAATAGACTTTGAGGTCAAATTTGAACAACAACGTAATCATTTACTTTTTTTAAAAATAAAATAAAAAGGAAGAAAAAATCCATAACAAAACAAAAACCACGTAGGTAAGTCAACAGGTAAACGCAAAGGAAACGGAGATAGGAATCGACGGTCAGATTTTCCGCCATGGTGGCGTGAAAGGACGTGCAACATTTGATGGGGACAGTGAAGCTGACATAGGCAGAATGGTGAAAACGACGTCGTCGCTTTCAGACAACCAATGAAAGTGATTCCCGGAATATATTTTGCAATTTTTACCCATTATTATATTAGTATTTTCTTTCGTGTACGTGGAAGTAATATTATTCAAAGTCTATCATTTTTATTTTTATATTAATTGTGGGTCCCCTTATGTAAAATTACGTAACGCATACCATCTCTATGTCGGCTAAGCCCTAATGCCATTGCTTACCGGAATGAAATTTCATCAAATTATTGAAATTTAATTTATTTTGTTTGCTTTAGATGAAAAAAAAAACGAAATAAAAAGTTGATTCATTAATAATACTAATACTGGTGACAAATCATGCGTTTATTTGCTCCAAATAGGCAGTTGAGAACGGTTTAATTTATTTTTTAAGATAATTTGTCTATTTTGTTTTTGAAGTTTTATTTATTTTTTATCATTTTCAGCTCCAACTATTTTTTCTAATATTTTAAATTCGGTATCGATTATTTGATTTACATTTTTTAATCCTCTTGGTCAAAATTTGTTGATTCCAATCATCCTCTACCCCATTATGAATCCAAAAAAAAAGAGAAAGAAAATTTTATTGATTTGAAATTAAATATTCATAACTTAATTTTAAAATTTTATTCCGTTTTTTTATTAATTATGTTAGTGGTCAAAACCATTAGTTAATGTGATGTAAATATTTTAAATTTTAAATGTTATTAATGATATTTTAGATAAAAATATATATTTATTTAATAAAAATAAATATCTAATTTAGATCATCTTAAAATGTGAAGATTCAATTTTGGACAAAAGAAGTAATTGATAAGAGACTAAAAAGAGTTGTAAAAGATAATCATGGATTAAAATAAGTTAAGGAAAATTGTAGGGACTAAATGGGCAAATTCTCCTAATTTTTAAATAAAAACAATTTATTTTAAATACTTTCTCAACCCATTCATATTTGACTTAATACAAGAATTATTGAAAAAAAAATTTTACTTTGAAAAAGTTACCATAATATTATCATTATTAATGTAATTAATTGTGGACCAAATGAGTTAGTGAGATGTAATTTATAAATTAAAGATGTTTGTAGAATTTTACATGAAAAATATAGTAAAATTTTTGAATAAAAAAATATGAGTATTCAATTTTGAAATTTTAAAAGAAAAATATGAATGTTTCAATTCTAGATGGAAGGAGTAATAAAGAACACATCAATGCTAAAATATAAAGAAAATAAATATACGAAAAGCCTCTATGTAAAGGGGGTTACCATGTTAATATCTCCCATTGTAAAAGTTAACTTACATTTTAACTCTAAATCTCACACAATACCTACTTGTTTGGGAGAGAGGTGTATGTAATGTGCATGTTAACATTGTTCATTTGGAATATACAATTTTTGTGAAATAAAGAGATAATGAAATGAGAACATTTTTTTCTCACAAAATTGATAATGATCGAAATGGGATCTTAATAAGCATAATGAAACACCATTGTCTGGGCCTGATCTCCCTTTCTAGCTAGGGAACTTTCTGGTTAGATTATGATGTGTTATTCCAATCTATATAGGTGTTCGGTTAGCTTTAGTATAAGTCATGATTTTTGGTGCAATGATAACTTTCATTTCTTCACGATAAGAACACTTATCTCTATGTAGGTTTGGAATGGAATATAAACTTTTAATTTTGATTAAAAATTAAATAATGTCATTGACTTTAATTAACTTATAAAATTATCTTTAACGAAATTAATACAATAGATTGTGGAACACATTAGTTAATCAGATGTAAATTCATTAAATTAATATGGCGAGTGATAGAAATTATGAGTTAGTGAAATGTAAATCTTTTAAATTTAGAAGGTTATTAATGAAAATTTAGATAAAAAATATGTTTATTTAAAGAAATTGAATATTCAATTTTGAACAAATTAAAATAAAAATAAAAATATTCAATTTCAGACGGAGAAAATATCCAAGAAATTGTATGAATAGGATATTATATATGTGACAACGGTTACTTCATATTTTAGTTTAGATGGCAATAATTTATTTTCAAAACAAAAATAATTTCTCACATTCAAAATTTGTTCAGATACACATTTGCGACATTATGATCTAATTGCAACATCAGCTATGTCAAAGTTATTAAAGTTTTATTTACAAATAAATGATTAAATTGATTTGATTTGTATTTTTTTAGTGTTGATACCTGAAAATTATAGTAGTATATGTAAGTCTAAATACACAAACAAGTGATCAGCGGATAAGAAGTCAACTTCAGAAATCTTATGCGTGTGGGTGGCTCACAATTATTATTGGCAAAAACTCATATTTTATACATTTTATTATCTTAAATGAGCTTGCTAATAGCATCTTGCTTATTGTAGTTTTTTCTTTTTGTATAATTTGTAGATTATTATACGAGATTCACTCTCGAATCGTCAATTATATATACACACAATGAATTTAAGACAATTTGAGAAGATTTTTCTATTTTGAATATCTAACATAGAAGTGCTTCATTAGATGAGAAAAATACTCAGAATAGAACCCTCAAAGAATTTCAAACGGCAATTATCTTCTAAAAAAAGAAGTGTTCTTGGTTAGAAAAAAATGCTATTAAAGGTTTGACAAAGCAAAAAAGTTACTAAATTAATTTTCCCTTAATCAATTTGTAATAAGTGGAATCAAGAAACTTGTGGAACGATGACCTAATAATTGGAATATTCATAGACTCGGGATTTCAATTCTATCCATAATTGGATATTGAAAAATATTTCCTATTTCCAAATAGTGGTGATCATAATGACATTCGTATTAAGGAAAAGATTATCCTATTAGGATTCCCTTGATTCATTATCACTATAAAGTGAACTTCCATTTTGCTTTTGGAAAAATTCCTAAGTGTCCAAGTTAAACCACTCAAATACTTCTTGAATTTAGACATTTTTCTTATGTTTTTTATTTACTATATATCACCTGTTCAAGAATCTAAATTATTACGAAAGAAAAAAAATAAATAAAAGAACATTTGTGCTTAATATGCATCGATCTGACTCATGGCAATTGAACAATTATTTTATGAAACCACTTTTAATTAATTTTTAGCGTAACTAATATAATGTGAATGGTAGGGACTGAACTTTGAAAAGCTAAATGTGAATAAACAAAAGAGTGGTGTTAATTCAAATTTTGATTGATGAAAGATGAAAGATGAAAAGAACACTAAGGTCTTAATCAATAATTTAATAAACCAACTTAATTAACTAGCCATAGCCAATGGCTAAGCTTGATTAAGCCAAAATTAAGCTGATTCATAAGCTTCTAGAATAATATACATACATGTTTCTTTCTAGTTTGGGAAATTCTTAAATGAGGATTTGCACACCTACCATTGTACCAGTTTTGTCCCTATATTGTGTATTCTATAGTAAAATTGCCTACCTAAATCTCTATTACAATATTTCCTGATGTGGGGTCTAATACTAACTAGTATATATTATTATTATTTTGAAATGAAAGATAAGTATTTATTAAGGAAATGAATTAACCAAAATTACATCATAATAAGATTTTAATACCATTCTCAACAAACTTATTACAAAGTGCAGCACAATACTAAAGTGTGAATATCACTTCGGAACTGAAAAAAAGTAAATATCACTTCAGAACTGAAAAAGTAAACACATGAGCCGTTGTCATCTTCCTTCCAAGAATGACAAAATCAAGGAAGAAAAACATAATAAAATACAAGAAATTTAAAGAAATCCAAAATGAATGAGAGAAACCCAATAAATAAAGTGAAATTAAATATAAAATGAATTGATAATCATAATTTAAAATAACATATAATTGAAAATCCGACTTATATCAAATGTCTAAGCAAAAGCAAGTATATTATTACATGGAAGTATTTCATCTTGTCTGTGAGAAAGATCTTCCCTTAGATCTTAAATCTTTCTTGTTCACATCAACCGACGGAATAAATTATTATGAGCAGCAAATGCTGTCATGATTTGTTAAATAAATTGTTGGATTCTAAGCATTAAAAATTAAAGAGAGAAAGAAAGATTCTAAGATTTAAAATAATTAAAATATTACTGAAATTAAAATTGAAGGTACATAGTTTAATTTAACTTAAAATTTTTAAAATATTTTTACCACAATTAAGTTATCACTTTATTTTTATTATTAATTAATTGATTCGCACATACCATTAGTTATTAGTGTAAATCCCTTAAATTAATAAACTGGTTAGTATAATTTTACATAAAAAATATGTTTATTTTAAAAAATTTAAATTTATTTTTAAAATATTCTAAAATAAAAATAAAATTTCAAATAGAGATTTTTAATAAAACAAAAAAAAATTACTGCATCTTCTCGACCTCCAGCTGTATAAACTATAGACTCTAGAAAGCGGTGGAGTTCTAACGGCTCTAAATATTTGAAAGAGATGTTAGAAAGAGACCCAACAATCCATATGCTTTACAACTCGGTTACACTTTTTGCCATTGAAATTCTTGGACATTTAGATTTGCTCTTACACTACACATATGATAGTTCTTGCATGTGGGTGTGGATATGTAATGTTGTAGATTTGCAGTTGCTCATAACTTTCTTATACTAAATGTCCCCCTCGGTGATGAGTGAGATTAGTTAAATTACCTATCATACAAATTCAAACAAGTTTGCAGTAATATATAATTGACCATGATCAATCAAGTAATAGTTTAAAATACTAGTGATATTTGTCTCTGCAATGGGCGAACTTTGTCTTGATAGAATAAACTAAAAGCATGTTGTCTTTTTCCTTTTCAAAATGCAAGTACTTTTTATTAATTTAACCTTTTTACAGTACGTAAAAAATTACTTTCGTTTATTTATTGATTATTTTATACGAATTAAGTTTATTATTAAAATTTTTGTTGAGTCCATATACAAGCAAACATGTTAAATGATTAATTCAATCACTTTCAATCAATTTACTTTTAGAACGAGTAAAGATTTAACACTAAAGAGTATTCTCATATATGAATATTAATATTTTGATAAAGTAATTTACCAAACAATAGCTATATGGAACAAGAGTTGATTAGTCTTATTGTCATTTTTGTTTTTCATGCTTAGGAGATAGAAATTCAAAATTCAATGTCCAGTTTGGACACAGAAAGAACATCTAAATTTCATGAAAAAGCATGATCAGAAGCCGGTTTCTGGAAGCAAATTATCCCTGGACCACAAATTATAAAAACAAAGCAGCCCATAATAGCAAGGAAACAGAAAAAAAAAAAAAAAGTTTTGTGATGTTTCCCTTCGATTTGATCGTGTTCAATTTCCTTGAGGTTCTAAAACAACAACAACAACAATAATAATAAAAGAATACATTACTGTATTGTTGCATTCATTTTCAGGCAAACACATCTGAGTGTCTCATTAGCAGCCGATCCTAGGTTCATTCCTTCGATTTTTATTTTTTTTTTTTGATAAGGGGAAGTCCCGAAGGGCGAAACCCCCCACCTGTACTAGAGGCCTCTTAGCCAGGTGGTTGTAAATCGAGGGATATGCACGAGTGGCAGCCCTGCAAGGGAGAGGACCAACGAGATACGAACCTAGCAACAGCCCATGCAATATTTCAGCAAGGAACTGCCACCACACAGGTTCGAACCCGCAACGTCGGAGTGTTTCCTTCGATTTTTATTACTTCATGCTACGGTGTCCCATGTGAGGTGTGAATCCGAGAATACAAACTCAGCCCTACAAAATAAAGAACAAATTATTTAACTTTTCTTATTCAAGAAAATGAGAAAAATACTAAAACTACTTCCAATCAAGTGTACTTCATTGGATTCCAAATCCTGTCTTAATTAATTCATTAATCATATTCTCGTTACTTAATTACTAGTATCATGTTAAACAAGAAGAGACAAGAAAGCAAGACTAACATTGAGCAGTGTGCTTTGTTTTCCTTAATTGATTAAAAGAATATGTGTAATTTATTATTTTTAAAATAAAAAGTTATAGATTATAGAATATGATGACAACATGGGTTCAACAAATTTGTGTGGCTCTTTTGGGATTTTCATGAAAATACGTATGCAAATGAGATATGTTTTTGGATTCTTTCATGGAAATTACCTATGCATTTCTATGATATAGACATTGTGTGAGAGTGAGAAGCTTGAGAGTAAAAAATATATGTTTTTCTACAAATCAAGAATCACCAATTTACATGCATAGGAGGGCACTCACGCTTCACCATAAATAGAAAAAAAATTATTTCAAGTCTTGGCATTTAGCTTGATAACGCAAAAGATGACATATTACTCCTATATGAGCCTATAAATTTGTTACTCAACTTATTTTAATACAAGGAAAGAGGCATGCATAAAACTAGGTTGTCGATTATAGAATATTGCTAATAAATTGTAGCATTTAACGTTATGTGGGAAATATCACATCAATTTCTTGTATAAATCCAATTCTTTTTTGCACTCCCATCATGTTATACATCAATTTTTTCAATTATTTATTTTAAAATTTTTAATTCTTCTATTATCATTTGGATATATATATATTATATAATCATCTACTTGATACGAGGATGAGGCTTTGGTAAAATAAAGATTCGAACTTGACTGAAAATTTTCCCTTGTAAAAGAGAAAAGAGAATATTGTTAAAATTCGAGGACTTGGAAAGAGAAAAAATAAATGGTGGAGAGGGCTGTTGTTGACAGCTTTGGCTTGATGTGTGATGGGTTGTTTAGAAGACAGGGACCGGAGGATTCCTTGGGCTGGACCAGACTTGGGATTGTAGCTTAAATAGTGGAAAAGTAGGCTATAAGTGGGTCCTTCAAAGCAGGAACTTTTTTATGTGGGCCCCAGAAGCAGTACACGTACACGCCCAAACAACCAAGGTGTCCAGACAACTGGGCCCAATGAAAGAAACGGTAAAAGACGACGAGCCTACCATGCAAAGCAGCTTCTACGCGTAACTCTGGCGAGTGCTCCACACATAATCTGAGCTTCAAATTTGAAAAGAGTTGCGATGTTTAAAATAAAATTAAAACAATTACCTAAATTCCATATACAAAGTCAAATCGATTTACTCCTTGGCCTGAGTATTTTATGGAGAAAAAATATTATATTTTATCTAATATTTAAATGTTTACGTTTTAGTTTTTAATGGCCAAAAAAAATAATATTCAATTTTTAAAAAATAAATATATTTTTATGGAAATAGAAATTAGATAGTGAGGTTGAGCCCATAGTAACAGCTAGAGCTGGACAACATTTACTTAGAATTTCTTTCTTCATCTTTCTCACTTTGAACTTTTTACTTCAAAATTTTTCACATAAATTTTTTTTGAAAAACAATGTGTGAGTTGCAAAATACAATTTACTTATTTTTTTTATTACTTTCATAATTTACTTGAATAAAATTTGTAATTCATTCCAAATATTAGGGAGAACTTTTGATCATAAATAAATATTAATTATACACATTTTTATTTTGTAAAATTCAAAATTAAATATGCACTTTTAAAAAATATGTTTATTTTTCTTTTAAAATAATAAACTAGCCTCTTCAAATTAAGGAATCATCTGGCATTATACAATTAATCTCATTAATAAGCACAATAATACCATAACAATTTACTTATACTAAAGAACAATCTCTTAAAACTTATTAAGTCAAAAGTGGGTTAATGGGATCATAATCACATTCCTAAAATTAACGAAGTTAACTATTTCATCAGTTCTTTTTTTATGAGTCTATAGAATAATGATTTCATATATTAACGATTTTTTCATCTAAAATATCCTTATTTACTATATTTTTTCTTAGAATTTATTATTGCCTCTTCTTTACAAGGTAAGAGAGAAGAAACTCATTATGAAAGATGGGGAACTTGATCAAACATTAACACTCAAAAATAATATTTTCTCCGTCCAAAATATAAGCAATTGGAAGGAATTTGACACATAGTAAAAATGTATTTTAGTCTAAAATACATTCTCATTTATTGTGTCTTTTATTTCTTGGAACTAAAATCATTTAGTATGAGAAATAAAATAAGCAGGAGCAATATTAGAAACAATGTAAAAAATAACTCTAAAAATTAGTAAAACATATTACGAGACAAGAGAGTTTTGGTTTCAAATCTTATATTTTGAGATAGAGAAAATAAGTCTTATTCAAATTTTCTTTTTCTATTTCAAATAAATATAATTTTTTCACAGTTTGAAAGTTTGGATATAAGTCTTACGGTCATGTTGTTAGCAAAACACAAGTTTTCTTGCTTTGATTTCGTTTCACATAAGTACTTATGAGTCTAGCTAATTCTTCCAATTGAATTAGCATTTAGCTTTATAGTTGGGGGCACAAAAAAACCCATTTTGTCATCCTAAATGTAGTGTTGCTTTATTGTTTTCCTCTAAATTTCAATTTTTTCTTTACATAAATTTTCAAAAATAATCAATCACCCAATATCAATTTTGACCTTTAACCTTTACTAAAGGAAAATAACAAAAGGTTATTAGGTTCAACAACAATTGAATAAAAATATTTAACCATAAATAAATTATCACAGTATTCTTGTTATTAAATTTCTCATTGATATAATTGGTAGAATATACTCTCTCCATCCCATATTATAAGATGAGGGAATATATTACACATATATTAAAATGGTATTTTAATTCATAAAATACCATAATTTATTATGCTATTTTTTATTAGAACAAGTTATCTATTATTTACAATGCTATCTCTCTCCATGTGATATTATAAGAAATTTTGAGAATAAGAAAAATATTATCATGAGAGATAAAAATAAGTAAGGATAATATTGAAAATAAAAGATAAAAAAATAGTAAAACATATTATAATAATTATTATTTAAGGTTAAAATCCTTTTTTAAACTTTAATTAAGAAATATACTTTTTTCGAGGAATATTAAGAAATACTCAAGAAGTATGCTAAGTTACATTTCGAAAATGGAAACTGATAGAATACTTAAGTCCCATATTATAAGTTATTGGATAATTTGAGTATTGTCTTCATTTATAAATTATTTTACGATTTTTTAAATATTTTTTATTATTTCTCATCAATATTACCCAATTGATTGCTTATCTTTTTATCTGACAGGAATAGTAATAATTGGAGAGAAATAAATTAAGTAAAGAGGGTTTATGTAAATCCAAATTGTAATAAATATGAATATTTTAGAGAAAAAAAGAGTTTTTTATTTATATAAATTTGTACAGAATGATTCATAATAAGGGATAAAGAGAATACTTAGTTTTGATGAATAAAAGTTTGAAAACAAATTAATAATATCCCTGACAAAGTGTCACAATCCATGTACTGATTTTTTTTTTTTGAGGGGTCCATGCAGTGAAATTGTAGGATAGGTTTTGTTTTTCTTTTTCCCCAAAATGAAAATTGATAGATAGATAGCGCGTGATGGACAAAGAATGGGCAAGTGAAGATGTTAAGATGGGAAGTTCGATAGTACAGTGGTGGATCACCCTGCGGACTCACGTGGTTGGTGGAGAGTGGGTCCCAATGGGGCCCATTACCCACCTGTCAATGTCCCCGAAGAGTTTATACTCTCTAGTCTCCTATCCGAAGGAACCCATTGGATCCCACCTATTTTGTTTTCTCAGTCCTCTTATTTCTCTTTAATTTCAAATGTCCCTCATTATCTTTTACGTTCTTTATCTATTGTCTTCCTATTGATCACTAAATTCAACTAAGTTTCCATTCATTTATCCATAAAAAGCCTCTAAAACTCAAGACTTCTTCTCCACTTTTTTTTTCCTTTTTATTTTTATAATATAGATTGGCATGAGAACATAAGTTTTTCTTAATTAATAAAAAATATACAAATAAAATTCTCAAATTTGTATAATTAAACTTATTTCACTTATCTTCAAGTAACTAGAAAAATTCCTTATGCAAGTTTTTGAGCCATGATAACAAGAATTCCCTACAAAATTAAAGCTTCAAAATTTTTATTTTAAACATTATAGCCCGACCAAAACCATATTTTATGCTTATGAATTTTCAATTCTTGAATTTCTTGCTTTTTTGCCTTGTTTTCTACTTATCCTTATAATCTCTAGTGTTACGAAATGATATTTTTTTCTTAAAAAGAAAAGCATAAATTAAACACTTTGATTATTAAAATATTTTGGACATTTCATGATAATTGTAAAATTTTGTTCTGAAATAATTGACACACCAAGAAATTAAGGAAAAAATATATATATATATATATATTATTTTTCAAATTTATCTTTCATATTTGTTAAAATCTTTTATCATTTTTAATTCACTCAACTATCATATTAATTAGTGTAGAATTTTTAATAAAGGGGGCTGCAAAGAAAGAAAGTGAAGGGGATAAAAAAGGGACCCCATACCCACAAATGACATCTCTGTTGTCAAAGAAAAACAAAGTGGGCCCCAATGAATTACTTTCATCTCTCACCTCTGTCATCTGATCTGTGGTCAGTCGTCACCCATGTTTGACTCTGAGACCACCACCTACACACACACACACACGGATCCCTATGAGAAAACAATAAAATCAATCAAAATCCGCCAATCCCACTGTTTTCTGTGCCCTAAGGCCCCTAACCATACAGCTAATACCAGCCACAGCTAATACCGTACATATATCCAATATTCACAGCTTGAGCCGACAAGCCAAGGGCAAATTTGGAATTTTTATTTCATATTCTCCAATTTTTCACACATTTATGTTGAACTGTTGAAGGGTTGGAACTATAATAAAGATTAGCTAAACATATATTTTATGTTGATTAATATGTTATTACTTTTTACTTGTCCTCTTTTTCTTTTTAGTTATGTTAAAATATTTCTTATTTTATAAATATGTTAAATATCTAAAAATAAATATTTTATATATAAATTGAATAATATTTACCTTAGTATATGTTTGAGCCATCTTGAATATTCATTGTGAAGCAAAATAATTAGTAAAAGTTTCCTTATTAAGCAAAAGGTATATTTATGAAACCATTAATTAAGAATTAGAAGCAACTTAAACTTCCATAGCTTAATAGATTTCTTTGTCCCAAAATAACTAGTAATTGAGTTAAGTTGGACTTGTATCATTGTGTTGTAAAAAAGTCCATTAAATTAATGGAAGTGAAAGCATTAGTGGCTCATATATTTTTAGCTTCTTAATATTCACATGGACTTTGGGTTATCTTTTTCCTTGTTGAGGTGACATTTTTTGGTTAATTCCTTATTTTGTCCCATTACATTCACATGTTCTTTAACTCTTTATCATTTGCCTAGTCAACATGAAAGTAAGAAATTTTCACAAATTTAAATAGCAGCCCCATAAATAGGAAAGGACAGGACTAACAACAACCAGCAGTCCCTTTCCAAGTCTCCTCACATTTCATCAGCTACTTTTCTCACTCTCGTGCCCCATTTTGTTTGTTTTTTTTAATAATAATTCATGATTCGAGTTTCATCCCATTAATTTTGAACCCTGAACAGTGATTCATTTATTTAATTTCAATCACATATCTCCATTGGAAAGCAATTAATCAAACACATAGAATGCAAAAATAACCCTCAAAATTATGGTAAATTTTTACATTTGAAATTACAAATCTCCTTTCCAAGAATTCATAACTCGAATTTATACCTCTTCAAATGATTTATTTGTAGATCAAGAATCAAAGTAAATTAATTCCGTTATCCAAGGTGAAAAGAGGGTCTATTCTTTAGTTCCTTAAGCAAGATCATCATGAAAGTTGAATCCTTTTATGCTTATAACTTTGTTACATATGACATATTCTTGTAAAAGGTTCAATACCTGGAAGGCAATGTGCAAATGGGGAGCCTTTATGTTTTACTTTGAAGACATTTGGGACCGTTGGTGATGGTGGGCAATGGGAAAGGAAACTCAGAATAGACTCATGAGAGACTTTTCTATCTAAACAAACAGCAGCAATCAACTATTGACCAATCATGTAACGACAGCAGCAATGGTTGAATCAGAAAAGTTCTTGCGTTCTCTCAGGTCATCGGCTTCATCAATTAAGAGTAGGACACAGATTCATTCAGTGGGCTGTCAAACTTGGAATCTGCTGGTTTCTTGATCATCATCAACTATTTATGGAGTTTCTTATTGGCTTAACCTTGGAGTTTGCAAATTACAATTTTTTTTTTCACTGTGGCCATATAAGTCCCTGCTAAAGTAACTGATGAAGAATCAAACTAGTACTACACCAACCATTTCCATGGAATTTCACGTGTAGTATGAAATCTTTGGACGCGGAAATTCTAAATCCCTCTCTTGTCTCCATCTTGATTCTGAGTCTTTTGGGGTCCCTTTATCATCTCATTGGACCTAAGTTATAAGTATACCTTTTCTTGAACCTTTTCCCTATAAACCCTTTTCTTTTTCTTTCATAACAAAACCCGGAAGAAATTATACGCTGTTTTCTCTGTTACTAATTGCACACGTTAGCCTACATTCAAATAAAAAGACGTAATGTGAAAGGACTCAAGAACGGGCAATTAGAGGCCAAAAACCGTCATATTTATTGCTAATGTAATTTAAAAGATTATTCTTTCGTGACCACTAGAGTGGGTAGACAAGACCTAGGTGATGATAATGTAGGATTAATCCAGACTAAATGAGAAGGTTTGGTGGGGTTGGATTAGAGAAGTTCCATAATGAATGAGGCAGGTCCGGTCCTACCTGGAAAGAATGATCAGCGGAAAAGAAGGCCAATTTTCTTGCTTTCTCTCCTATCTAGTGATGTTAGCTCTACATTGACTGTTTTAGGAGTTCCATTTCGTCGCTTTTAATGGCTCATAATAAAAAAGAAAAATGAAAAATGAAAAAATAATGGACCATTCTACTTTGGTTTTGGCAATATTGAGGTTAACATCACGAGAGCAGGCAATAGAAGAGCGCCAGTTCCATTAGGTCACTGAAAAATCAGTGCTGTCCCCATATGAACAGAAGGCAAAACAAGCAGAAATTGTAGTTGAAACTGAAAGAACCATTTCTGATTGGATGAGTCAGAGATTGAAGATGGCGAGTGCTCTGGTCTGGTGGTCATTTGGGGGGGGGGGGGTACCACTGCTTTGATTTGTATGTTTTCAGTGATCAAGACATTGGAGCTACGACTCAGCTACCCTCATTTATGTGTTAGTGCAATATCTCTTGTAAAAATTTATCTGTGTGGAGCATTTTCACAGTACTAATAAATAATCTCTTTAGATTGACAAACTACATACTTCAAAGTACCATTTGTCACATTGACAAGATTTAGGTGGTGGTGATCAACGAGATCCCACAAAGTTTTCTTTAGATTCTAATCAAGTGAATTTTCATCAAGGTGATTGAGATGGCTATTAGGTTAGAAATTTGGACATGTGAATATCTTGTCATGTTCAGAAAACTCTTATCCCGGTGATCGTGTGTGGAGCAGGAATGCTTCCTGGGGTGGCTTCATAATTGTTTTCTATGTACTGGTATATCGTATAACCCTGAAAATTTGGCGAACACTTGTCATTTTCTCCTAATTGTGGAATTTACTATCACCTCCATGTACGGTAATGCGTACAAGGTACGTGCAATAACTCACAAATCACGCACATATAGAAATCTTGGGAACACATTCAAGTATATCATATGGATATTGGAGCAGATAGCAATGTAGTTGATATCAATCACAAACCATGTCTGATCAAATGGATTGATCTTCAAGTAGAGAGCAGGGAAAGTTTATCTGCTATTAAGTTCGAGAAATCTGCATAAAAAACAAAGCAATTCAAGTCACAACTGTAAGATATGACTGCGAAATGGAATGGTATCACTCTTCCAAATCCATATTAAGATATTCTGATGGGAGCCTATAAGGAATCTTAGGTGGGGAATGTAAGTAAACCAAAAATTTCCATGACTAACTTATAATAAAATGCATCCATAAATACATAGTGCACATGCACAAAAATTGAGTTTATAAACTATTCTTTTCTATTAATAAGTTTGACAAATTAATCATAAAATGCCTATCTCAAGAATCAGATATCTCATTGTTAACTTGTTCAGAGGATAGTTTGTGATTTGGTACTTTACCAATGGCATCAAGAATGGAAGTATGGAACAATACATAATCTCTATGATGTAGTGGAATTGGAGCAACATTAAAGAATTCATTCCTATCTGATTTCAATGAATTTTTTTCTTTCAAAAGAAAAAAAATCTATTATTTAAACTTTTCAGAATTAATGTACAAAATTGAAATGATTCTTTTTCCCCATTAATACTCAAAGAGAGAATAAGCCCAGTATTTGGTGAGAATGGGACTCTCAAACTTTACTTGCTGGACGCATGTGCCCTTAACCATAGCCCAACAAAAACCCACCAACACTCATAATATTTAATTCAGTATGGGCTAAACATAGTCCGATTTACTTCCCTAATTGATGTGATGATGTAGGCCCAAAATCAGCATAAACAAAGTTTGCAATAGTAGAGGCTGCAATAGGCCAAATAAACTTTGGGCTTTTAGGACTCTTTTCTCTTATATTTTGAATAGAATCTCAATTTATTTTTAATAAATTATGATTTAAAATAGGAATGTAAACCATTTGATTGAGTCAAGTTCTACTAAAGTTCAAAGTTGTACTGAGTTTCCCTCAAACTTGAATTGACTTGTTAAGGCTTCGAGTTGAGTTTAACTATAAAAATATTTTGTTTCTCGATGAGTTGATATATAATTTTTTTAAAAGTTTTAAATTAAAATATTTTAAAAAATGGTTCGAGTTTGAATTTGATTCGAAAGATAGTCATCTATTTGAGTTTGAATTGAATTCGAGTCTATTAAAAGTTTAATAAGCTGAACTCAAATTTCAATAGAATTTGAACTATTAAAATGCATTCAAACTTAAGTTCGACTCAACTTGATTACACTCTAAATTCAATCAAATGTTATTTGCTTAGCTAGTGAGTCCTTTTCTTCGTGTGTGTGTGTCCTGTGTTTTCACTTATCTTTGGTGCCCTATCAAAGAACAACTGTACTTTCCCCCCTCCCAACTCCTTTTTCTCCCTCAAAAAGAAGAAAAAAAAATTTGGGTGAAAGGTTTCCAACTTAAGTTCTTGTTCAACCTAAAAAAGATGTTCGACCACTCTATTATTGATTTTCAAGTCTTTATTTATTTATTACTTTCTCAATCCCAAAATATAAATCGTTTGATCAAGAATTACACGGACTAATGAATTTTTTTCCTCTATAAAATGTTCATATTATTGTTTTCTTGAATTACTCTCTCCAACTATTACTCCATCTTTTAAGAGAGATAATATTTTTGTTTAACAAGAGTTTTGGAATTACAAAAATATGAGTATAAAGACAAGGGTAATATTGAAAATAATCAATAAAATATAATTAAAAAGGTATAAAAAGCAACTTAAATTTAAAGATAATACAAAAGTTATCTAAACGATTTATATTTTGGGACAGAAGTAATACTTGGAAAGTATTTACACTTGTACCTATTACTTGTAACTTTTAAAAAACTGAGATTAATGGATTATGTATTGCTCCCTCAAAAAGGAAAACAAAAGGAAGGAAGAACTATGTATTGATACGGAAGTGTTAGTTCAAGACTCCAGAAAGCAACCATTAATTTAGCTAAAATTTGAAGAATAACAATGCAATCAAAACAAATCAGCTAATCCAATATTTAATTTAATCTTAATCTTTTGGTCCCTTAACTTTACATTTTTAGTCATTTAGATCCCAAATTTTATTTTTTGACTTTTTAGATCACGTAACTTTTTACAGGGAATCAACTTGATCCTTCACATGAAAAACTCGCTGAAATCCGATGAAAATGAGCAAGTGCGATGTATGTGAGTATCTTTTGAGGGATAAAATTGAAAACACATGTTTACACTTAGTAAACTACACTTGCAGATCCTTTAACTATCCAAATCAGATATGAGCTTATTATTTACTTTAATAATAAACCTAATATATTCTATCATAATCACTAATATTTCTTTATGTTCTTTGAATATTATCATACTGCCACATTTCCCCCCTCCCTTTCTTCTTCACCGGAGTTATTACTCGTTACCATTCTGTTCAGCACCTCAATAAGACTGTGTTGTACCTTTAATAAATTTTTTTCTTTTTTATAATGCTAGTATTCGAAATACACGATACAATTCACAAAAACTTTCTCAAAATTAATAACATATAACTGTCAACAACAAATACAGGCTTACATTTAGTTGGTAAACCAAGTGAGAATGGCAAGAGTGGATTGCAAGTTGAACTGAAGTGGAACCACTCTTCATCTTTAACGGTCCTTGTCATGAAATTAAAGACGTGTTGTACATCTTTTGTAGAAAATTCTGCCTCATCTCCGTGTATACAACCCTGTAATCTTTGACTAGTCATGCCTTCATTTTTATTCCACGCCTTTGAATACATGCACATTTTCTTCAACTGTTGTGTGTGCGTGTGCGTATATTATATACTATTTCTCATGCAAATATAATTGTCCTTATTTGTCATTTCACTTAAGCTCAACAGCCAACTATGTAACGGAATTCACTCATCCTTGAATGAATCCCTACAAGTACTAGAAGTAAAATGACATACTAGTCCTCAACCATACTAAGACAACAAATTAGTAACCAACATCCTAACCCTACACTTGGTTTATATAATTCTTAGAATGTATGTATATATCCCTATAAATTCCAGCTCTCATCACTTGAGTTAATATGAAAGTTGTAATACAAACCCTTGCTTCCCTTTTGTTAGCAAAATTTACTTTAGAATTGCATAAGACTCGAAGATGGCTTCATCTTACTCCTTATGTAAGTGGTTGGTTTACATGATTTAGTGGAGCGAAACTTTTTTATAAGAAATGCCTCCCTATTTTCAATTTTTATAGCCACCATTTTGTTATCAACTATTACCTTTAGTTTGGTAAGTTTACTATTACCAAACTTATCTCCACTTATAGTTTATATTTTATGTTGCACCCTTGTATATATACTATAGTATTTATACATTCAATCATGCAACTCAAGCCAATAATCCATATATTTTACTCCCTTAGTCTGAAAAGTTTTCTTACTTTATCTCAAATTATAATTATACGACGTTTTATAACTTTTTAAATATATTTAATTATTTATTTTTAAGATTATTTTTATTTTATTTTTATTATTTTCATTACTTTTTCTTGTTACAAAAAAGTGACTTTAATTTTTGTTTTTGCTCTTTCTTATTCCCAACTCAAAATTTTTATTTTCTTTTCATCTATTTATTTTATTTTTTATTCAGACAAAAAAATTATTCTGTTTCTTATGCTTAAGACTAAATAAATAAAAGTATTATAAAAATTAAAATCTTTTTTTAATTTATATGAAATTACTTTAAACATTTTATTATATATATATATATGGAGATGAGTGGGATGCACTTACCCAATATTTTAATATTTTTTAAATCTAGTGGAGAATTTTTTTTGACTTTTTTATAAAGTACGGAAAACTATTTTTTAATGTAAAATAATTTATTTGCCACTATTTTAATTTATATATATACACACATATTATATATACATAAAAATGTGCAATGCATGCTTGCAAAGAAAACAAAGTCAAATACTCATAAAAAACTTTATTCTCAATCCAAAAACTTTGGATTTTCTATTTATTCTATTTTTTTATTTTCTCTTTTATTTCAAAAACAAAATAAATAAGAATATTATCTAAATACAATAATTCCTTAATTTATATAAAATTAATAAAGACGATATAAAATATGTATAATGTGCAATGCATAGTTGCAAAGAAAACAAAATTCCAGTGGGACGATGCCGACAGAACAGCAAACAATGTGCATGGGGAAATGGTCAACGGTAAGCGAAGGGAGACTCATCAAAATCTACGGCCAAACAAAATTTCTATTCCCATATCCTTAGTATTAGAATTGTCGTTTGTTTATAAGACATCCGCACGTGTGCACTATTTTTTTCTCCATTTAACATTTCTTATATTTTCACCTCAGGTTTCTGTCCACAGATTATTTTCATGGCACAAAGTATATATACACTTCATGGAATGGCTATGGCAATTTCTTTGTAGAATGAATGATTCATGTGCTATTGGAGATCTTAAGGAATAAAAGTACTAATAATAAGATCGATGCCTTCATTAAAAAAAATGAAGTCTAACTTAAAATTGAATTAATACCTCAAAGAGGAATATTAGTTACTCTGTATGCGTGCATTACACCTTCATTTACTTTTATATATCATGGTCGTGTGAATCTTTCTTTATTTTATTTTTATACTGTACAAGGAAGGTTTGAATTTGAATTATATATATAAAATTTCTAGAGCAGCCGAAAAATTCTGTAATTTTATATTTTATTTTTTTATCAACTTAAATTCTTAGAGGGATTGAAAATTTAATATGATATCAAAGTAAATAATGCATTCAAACTATGGCTTTCACATATATAATTGATTATTATACACGTATTGAATATGTTATTAAAAAAATTATATTAGGTCTATATTACACTATCAACTTAAACTTTTAGATGAAAATTTAACATGATATAAATTTAAAAGGTCATGTGCTCAAACTTTGATTTCTATTCATTAAATGATTATTATTTACGCGTTGAGTTTTTTATTAAAAAAATTATATTAAATTACATATTAAGATTATGTTAAATTCAACACCCGATAGAAGCATTCACTTTTAAAATAAATCAAAATGTATGGCGTTACTATCCGATCAATAAACTATTGGCTTATTAAAAAATAAAATTATATGTTACATAAGAATTATTTAAATAAATCGTGCTATGTGACTTAACTTTGCCTGAGTTAGTTGATTCTCATTATTATGTATAAAAGCTGCATTAAGATGCTTTTATTACCGGACAATTATATTGGTAGTCGGCTGTTGATAACATTTTTTTATTAACCCAAAACGTCTATCCATACCAATCTTCTTCTTATTATATAATTTTTTTCAATTAATAAATTTCATCATCAGTCCCTCTTATTTGATCCATCTGCAACGTTTTCAGTAAATATTTATGTGCCGATGTCTGAATTGTACAATTATGTACAACAAGTAAATAATTAATATAATGATCAAGTAGCAATACCAAGAGAATAAGTTTTTAATTGTTATTTAAAATTTAGCTAATTTCCATTTGGGGGTAGGTGGAGAGGTTCTACTTTCTCTATAGTTGATGTTGAACCAGAAAATCTTTCTACTTTCTCTATTATCAATATCAACCAATTCTTTTGTGATATCAAACACCCATTTCTAAAAATAGCAAATAATATGAGAGAAAAATTAATTAAATATTAATTGTATTTGGTGTATATACATATCATCTCAAAATAATAAATTCACAGCCATCAAGGGAATGAGTCAAAATTACCACTATCTATTAAGATCGGCCTTAATGGTTTTGTTCTTGTATTAGTTGTTCCTTTATAAAATTGAATTTGATCATCAAGTGGGCATCTCAATTGATTCATTAATTAACAACATGATGTGAAATGTGAAACAAAAAAAGACTATTTCCCTTTTTATTTGACTTCTATTTTGTTCCAAATCACCGATTATCATTGTCAACCAATTTTTCTAATCCCACCCCTTTGAACCTAATACTACTAGTTAAATTTCTTAATTAATTTGGTTTGCTGTGTATTTGGAAAATCTTGTCCCTCTAGATCATCCACGTGTTCTCCATCTAATACAACAATATATATATATATATATATATATATATATTGAAAGGAATACAACAAAACTCATTACATGCATTGTGAAAAATTATGCAAATAATGTTGGCACAAGTAACAATTCTTGAACTTGGACTGGCGCCGGCTGCCACACGTGGTCCATATATGTCTTCATTCTTAATTAATTTTACTCACTTTCACAATAGCCAATGAACATTAGTCGTGGAAACAACGTCTTCTTGTATCTATCTATGTATATTCTTCTTTATATATACTTCAATAATAGACTAGAATACTGCATGTATTGCTCCTTTGAAACAAGAAAAAGCTGAGGAAAGAAAAGATTCAAGAAAATATGGCATGGTCTGAGCCCGAGATTATGTGCAAGACACATCCTGATCAGAGACAACAACCTGGGATTTGTTCATCTTGTCTTCGAGAAAAACTTGCAAAGTTGCCAAGTTTTACATTTACTATGGTTCATTCGAGGTGTTCTTCAGATTCTTCTTCTCCTGCTTCAACATTCATGAATCCTCCTACTAAGGATGGTCATGGTTATGGGAGAAATGCTTCGGCTTTCACGGGTTCTGGTTCGAATGGTTTCGTTGTTAATGAAAGAAATGGAGGGTTGATGAGGAAGAGTAGATCAATAACTTATGTGGCAAGAAGAAAAGGGAGAAATATTAGTGGAGATGGGAAGAAGAAAGAAGGGTTTTGGTCTAAGTTGCTGAGATCTACTAGTGTGAAGACTAAAGGGGTTTTTATTCATTCTAACAAGAGTGTAAAAGAAAGATCATTTGAGCATTAATTAGGGGAAATTAGGAGAAGTTGGTTTTGATTGTTGCAAAATTAAGTACAAATTCATCAAAGAAGAACAGAGTTTGAAAGATTGTCTGTTTTTTTTTTTTTTTGTATATTGAATCTTTGGCATATCCTGAATTATGACAAGAGAAATGTAGAAAATGATTTCCTTTTCTTCTTTTTTTGTGTTTCCAAATGATGATCTTTTGATTAGGCCAAAAGTTAGGTCTTCTACTAACTTTTTTCCTTGATTGTCCTTTTCTATGGCTTGTTTGATTTATCATATTCTATGTTAGGTCAAGAATATGATGGGACAAAAGAGTTTTCAAAGTTTAGTTGCACGAGTGCACACGATAACGGCTTTTCAAATTGAATAAAGGTTTTTAGCAGGTTTGATGCACCCCTTTCCATTTAGAATCGTTTAGGTTGGATTTGTCTAAGAAATTTTCTCACTTTTATCAATTGTTATAAAAACATTTCAATAAATAATTTTTTTCCTATAAAATTTCTATTACATCAAAATTTTTATAACTTAATAAATGGATCTCATATATTCACATAAATAATATTTTTTGTTACTTTTTAATTAAAAATACAATTGTAATCAATTTATTAATTATATTTTATATTGTTACTAAACTTCTAATTTTCTAACTCCAAAACAAAAATCATTTCAATTCTCAATAAAATTTTTTTTATCCAAATATAAAAAAATATTATATTAAAAAATAAAACAACAAACTCAATTCCAATTCCAATCTTAATTCTTCCTTTTCTAGTAACTCTGGTTGCATTTTAGGATCCTTGCCTTAATAATTTGAAAACTTTTGACTGCCAAATTGAGCTCTGTCTACAGAAGACAAGTCATTTAAATATGTTATTACTTTCTTCTAAAGTAATATAAGTAAAACAAGACACTTTTGAATTTTTTTCTTTTAATATTGCTCACGTCGATAAAAGAGTAATAATTAGAGATAGAATACAAGAAAAGAAAATTTCAAGAAAACAAAAAAACAATAAATAATAGTATTTTAAAAAATTATAATTAAATCAAAATATAAATATTTTGAGATAAATAAAATATATTATTATCTGCATTGTTTCGTAGATAAATAAGCCTACTTTTCAAAAAAATGATATACTTTTTTTAAAAAAAATATGATCTACAAAGATTGGATCATACATATAAAACTAGAGTATATAACTATACACATTGACGAAGCATAATTTATATCCACCACTTATGCCCCTAATTGAGTTGACACTCTTCATTTGACCACATTTTCAATCTTTTCACATTGGGATAATTTAATAATAATAAAAAAAGGACATGTTTGAGACAAATCAAAGGAGAAGTATTTAGTTGCCACAAGTTTTATAGAAGTGCCTATTGGCATAGTCCAATGTCCAATTAGCCTCCGTGGCCTTGAAGTTGGGTAATTTTGTTAATTTTCACGTCTACATCGGGAAGTTGTTTTCCTCGCTTTCAATTTCTGTTACTTTCCTAATTTCACATGCTTGAAAAATACTACTACTTATTGATCTATGAAGACTAATAATGAGGTTAGTTAAAACTAATTTCATCAACTTATTATTGATTATATTTTCTTTCTTTTTACAAGGCTGAATTATGTGTAAATGTTTTTTTTAACACTTCTATAATTCATCCATCATTTTTTATAAGATGTAATATTACATAAATCAAGAAATTCTTTTAGTTGTTATTATACTCTTACTTATTTTAATCTTTCTTAGAAAATAAATCATTTGTCTTCTCACTCAATAAAGTAAGACCGAATTTATAAATAATTTATACAATAACTCTAAAAACTATCAAAACATCTTATAATTAGATATATGAGAATTCATTTGATACATTTTGTAAAAAGGGACTGAGAGAGTATGAATGATAGAGAAATATCTTTTAGCTGAAAATTACTCTAATATCTCTAAAAAATAAAGGTATTTATTTATAAGTAATGAAAATAATTACGATTTAATTAGCTAAATTAAACGTTTGGGTTTGATCCTTACAGCTTCCTCCTCTCTCTGATATTGCGGTTGTATGGTCTGTTTTCTTTTTCTAAAATTAAAATAAAATACTCTCCATGTTCCAAATTAATAGAGTTTTTGAGTATTTCACACTAATTATAAAAACATAATTAATGTTGTTAAAAATGTTTATTTTGAATAGAATATTCTTAAAATATCCCATTTAACATGGAGAAGCTTTAATATTATAAGCACTAATAAATTGTTGGAAAAATACATTTTCATTAATTAAATACATTTTTTCAACAATCAACTCAACAATCGTTATTCAAAGTGTAATTAATACTTTCATTTTAAATAGATGTATTTTAATCAATTAAGAAATATATTACTTTATTAATAAAAAACAAATTTATAATTTAAGATAAACAAAAAATGAAAATAAGCATATCAAATTGGACCGGAATCAGTGATAATAATAATAAAAAAAAAACTTTTCATACTAGGATACTTCTAAAAGAGATATTTATAGATACAGGTGAATAGTCGTGGTCCATTTGGATTCATAAAAAAAAGTTGTGGTCCATTTGAAAGAGGGGGTTGATGTGTCGTAGAAGAAAATCATCTTTATTCTTTCTATGATTTTAATAGGTTTTTCTATATTTTATTTTCTTTGAAAATTAAAGGAAATTACTAAACTCAACATCCTACCGCGTAGCACTCTTGTTTACCTTTTTACCCTTTCTACTTTCTCTCTGTGAAAATTTCAAATTATGAATAAAGATCACATGATGATGGAATATTGGTAAATTTCACGTTATTTATACTTGAAATTACGTGTTTGGGCCTTGAGTTTAGACTTTTTTTTTTTTTTGTTGTTTTACCTAGTTCGAGCTATTGTTTAGATCATTTTTATTTTTTCTTTGGACTCCTTATCTTATTTTTTTTTTATTATTGACCATTAAATCATTATGATTATAAAACAAGCAAATCCGACAAAAAGATTCTCATGAGTCTCAGCATGATTACTTATCCATGAGTAAAAATAAGAACACAATTTTAACGAGTAAAAGAAATTCCTTTTGTTGAATTCCAACTTGTTTTCCAGTCATAAGGACCTTAATTGTCGATCAAAATAAGATCAAGAACCTAACAAATCGGAAAAAAAGAAGAAAAAGATAGACCTAATTGGCTAAAAACTAAAGTATAAGAGACTTAATAGGTGAATTGTCACTCTATAAATTAATAATATTGGAACTATTAAATTTTATTAATTGAGAGAGAGAGAGAGAGTAATTAATCAAAAAATTAATAATTTATTAATTTAAAAGTGTTTTTCCTAATTTAGCGAATAAAAAATTAATTATATAAAAAAAGCATTGCACATCTTATTTATATACAATGTATCATATTTTGTGAATTAATTTTTGAAAAAATCATTGTACATACAATTAGTAAATGGTATTCACTTTCTTTAGTACTTTAACAATATTTAGTCAAGAACACAAGTCACTTTTATATATATATATATATATATATATATATGATTTATTGTACTAAAACTAAATACATGTTAAATGTAAGATGATGAAGGTAATTACTGATAAGCAACTATGAAAAATCTATTAAAATCATACTCAATAATAGGATGATCATAAAAAAAGCAATCATGACCGATCAAATATGTAAATCATTAAGTAAGAATAAGAGATATCATTTTGCATGTACTTTCTTTATAGTAGTAGTTTGATGAAAAATATCATTTGAGAGTTACTAAATACAATATCAAACAATGTCTGAATACTTTTTAACTAGTTTAGAAAAAGAGCGATACCAATTAACACTTTATGAGTAGTTTCTCAATCACCAAAACCATGTGAATATGACTGGAGAACTAATTTTGAAGAAAACAAACGAGACTAAACTTTTATACCCTCAATAGCCTTATGAGTTAAAGATTGATTTGAGAAATTCAAGCTAAGATATAATATCAAATGATTTCATCATTTTATAGATAGTGGTTCAGTTGACACGCAAGAAAGAGAAAAACTTGAAGGGTAAAATTAAAATAATCATGATATAATTTTAAAGAATTATTAATTTTTACATAAAAGTCTTCCAACAAATTATTATCTAATCAATTTATCAAAATTGCTAATTTTTCAAACTGGCCCAAAGTTGAGATCTAAAACAATATTATTTTGGAGAAATTATTATTTTATAAAAATATTACTATATTTCTATTTAAAATTTTATGCACGCTCATATTCTACTACATGTTCAAATAATAATAATAAAAAAGGACATATTGGTTCGATCATTATCTACTTAAATAGTTTCATTTCCCTAAAAAAAAATAGTAATTCAGTGACCATTTATGAAGACAAATCAATCACACGTTCAGAACACATTAGAGGCTCCTATTAACCATGCAAGACCACTGTATAGCTTTCACAAGCGTTCACCAATCAGTTCCAGTCAAATACAAACTCCATCCTGCATTAACTGCTCAGGGAAAAATCCCTTCTTAGTACAACCACCAAAATTTGACTAATATCAGTATAATTTTTCTATACCGTGTGTAAAGGTAGCATTTTCAAGGCATTCAGTCTATCGCAATCAGACATTGGAAACGAACGTTACCAATTTGATCATCTTCGAGTCCCCCTGTGCATATACATTACAATTCAAAGAATGGGAAAGAACTTGAACAAAGTGTTTACCCAATCTGTACAATCTTGTTCGTTTCCTTGATATCTTCATTTTTTACAGTGTCGATGAGTGCACCTATCCATGAAGCATATTAACAATCATCATCTGCCAAGATGAAACTCGTCAAGTGTATTCATCTTCATCCTCATCACTGACCCGTCCATGTTCAGTAGAAGGTCTTTTCAATCTCTGGAATATCTGATCAAGGGATTCTGATGAGGATTCACGATTGAAAAGTTGTGTCTCCTGAACTTGTTGACGTAAAGGAAGAAATTTCTTTGCTTCCACGTTTGCTTTAAATGTCTGGAAACCATTCTTCATTGATGCCCATCTTGACGCTAAAGCAGACTGAACTGAAGTTGTGCTTCCAGCTTCAAGCAAGGAGACCTTAGCAGAGGTGGTATCTTCTGCAGGCATAGCATTCAAAGCATGCTTGCTCTGTTCCCTCATTGCAGTATATTTGTTGCTGATAGCTTCTTTACTCCCAGAGTACTTGCGGACTTGATCATTTAAAGGTTTTGATGGACTTCCCTTAAAATCCTCCATGATCACATCAGATTTTCCCTTGATTTCAACAGCATTCTTGTCCTGTGCATTTTGTTCATATTTTAGAAAGACCGTAGTGGGGTAAAGAGGGAATGAGGACACTTTAGAAAAAAAACAATCATTAGATTTCAGATTATGAGCTATGGAATGGTACAGAGATTCTTCCTTAGAGAAGTAGAAAACAATGTACTGATTACCTTAGAAACAGACAGTATGTTAACAGTTTACATAGGTTATGGAAAAAAAAAGTCTCCAGAGAAAATAAATATTGAATTAGTTGGATTCTAATGAAAAAAAAAAAGAAAAAATCAATGACTGTGACAAGTTCAAGTTCCAAATCCATCACAATGATATGACGTGTTATGGATGAAATGCATACACCTAGGCAGCTATGAGATATCATAATGAATGTAACAGCAAGGAAAAGGACATACCCTGCCTCTAGCTCCAGACTCCAAATCCATGTCCACATCATTGAAATTTCTGGCCAATGGAATAACATGTTCACCAACTTTGCGCCCTTGTTCAAGTGAACTTCGCTCTGTAGAAGTAAAGAGTAAAGAATCATATTTTCAAACAGGGCTTAAACAACAGGCTTTTCCCTGAGACAGGGTTGTGGGGAAGTTACTTTTTAAATCTTTCAACGCATCGAATATATATTTCACTGTCTAGAATCAGCAAAAAATGCCTCACCAAAGCACACGTGTTGCTTACCCTTTTGCAGTATAAGCAAACCTGATGGGTCAAACCCATTCATATCATCTGCCTCAGTTTGCAATCTAAAAATCTTCCAGTTCCCAAAGTAATCGATAACACGGTCAAAGAAATTGCAAGCAACCAAAAGTGTGTATACAACCATTATAAGTGGATATATTTTGTTGAAGCCTTTGCCAAAGAAAGGAACTGCATCATCAATGTTTCCCATTCGCTGCCATCAGAAAGTAACAACCTGTCAAAACTATCAATCTCCAAATAGAGATCTTGAACAACCCAGTTCTAAGTCATGAAAAGGACTAGGAGAATACATGAGATATTCAGCAGATGGTCTAACGTCAAATGCTAAGAGGAAAAGAAATTCCCTTCTCTTAAAACAGGTGAGATACCCACAGGCAAGGTGTACAAATCTCTAAACTCAATGGTTCCTGGATCGGATGTATTTAAAAGTTTATTTATTTATTTGGGGGGGGGGGGGGGGCTACATGAAATTAGACAGCATAGCAAAATGGAGATTTGTGTCCTATTCTTATGTTGATTGACAGCACAACAGAATAGTTGATTGACCCATTACATAGCTCCGCCCCAGTTTGGATTTTGAAAAACTCATGAGAAACACACCAAACAGAACTCTCTTCTCAATCACAGTGACTGCCAATTAAACTCAGAATGTCTACACCCAAAAACCATTTTTGGACATAAACCTCACAAGAACAAAATTAAATGATCAGCAGAGTGGAATGGCATGTTGTGCATGGAGTAATGTTAGCATGCCAGTTACCAAGTCAATAATAAAATAAATTGGTTCACCTTCTCAAAAATGGTTTTCTTATCCCCATGTAGACTAATGAGGTTAAGAAAATTGTATGAAATTGGAGGAGCATATCGAGCAACCATCCTGGGACAACACATTGGAAGTCCAGTCATTAAATTATTCAAGTAATAACAAAAGAAAATTAATTCACAATTAATCTACAATAAAGAACTTACGAGCATATCATTAGCAAACTAACTGAGCTTGTTTGTCTTGGCGTCAACGAATAGAACATAAGCATTCCAACCTTAAACAGCGAATAGTATGTGCAGATACACATATACAACAGAGGAACAAAAGCAAAGACCTGAGGCACCAGGAAACAATCAGAATAGAGTTTCCACAGGAGAGAATGAGAAAGAGAGAATTAGAATCAAATGCACATTCAATTTGAGCCTTTGAGAAGACAACGTCCAAAGAACCAAAAAAGAAAAGAAGCATATATTTTATTCTATACAAGCTTAACTAATAAAGCTACCATGTAAAACTACTAGTAATTGTATATTGCCTTTGACTATCAACTCTATTATCCAAATCTTAAAAAAGCCATAAAGAAGCTCATCTTTGTAGCAACTTAATGCAATGAAGATTAAGAATGCAATCTAGTAAAAGTACGCACTCAAAATACTGATATGAATATTTAGTATGCCAAATCTCCTAAAAAATGGGAGCCCCAATATTTTTTAGAAAACATATTATTCCCTCCGTCTCATTTCAATTATCCACTTGGACTTGCACGAAGATTAAGACAATTATTGGAAATGATAATTATACAACTAAACTTCCTAAATTGCCACCATTTAATAGCTAGTGTAGAAGTATTAATTATCCTTAAAAAAATACATTCCCTAATAAATAGTGAACTCATTCAAATTCTTCATTAAAAGCAAGGATAAAGTTGTAAAAAGTACGTACTATAATTAAAAAGTGTAACAATTGGAATGGAACAGAGGGAGGAGAAGATAACACTACACCTGCACAAGAACTTCTTGACTTCCAGCAGATTTTATTAAAATAGAAAATAGAGACAAATCCACTCCTCTTGGCAACATGGTAGCCTCAGCCAGAAGAATTGCTACAGACATGCAACCAAGAATAATAGCTAAAACTTTCTGAAATTGCTTCCGCAACATACATCGCCAGATTAACTCTGCAAGAATCATCAAGAATTTGAATCACGAAATATGTTAATCAAAAGTGAAAGTGAAACTAGTAAATATTTGGCACTTTAGGTGGGAAAGATACATATAAAACATATAGAACTTAGTCGTCAAAATTCACAAACGATATACATTAGGATCCTCAACAAATTGAGACCCGTGGACGTTCCTACAGTAAAGACTATATATAGTTAGATTTCCACATTTCCACTACCCCCACCATCCACAAATGGGTTACTTCAGCATACCAATGCAAATTGTACTTTGAATACAAATCGTGTGTACAGTAATACATCTGCAATTCTATGTCCTGTCAATGTTCCTTTACCTAACAACAGTTGCCCTTTTCCATTATTTTCAGGCTTCCAATGATGTCATTACACAGCTGTCATTAGGAACCTCAGGGTTAGATAATGGTGTCAAAGAAATCTCAGCACGGTTTTCTGGTCCCATCTTTTGGTATTTCTATATTATTCTTCATTCACCAATTATCTTGTTTGTTTCTTACAATAATTTTCAATAACAGTGAACAATGAAATGCAAAAGATGAATTCACATGACATTTACCTATCATATCCAGAAAAGATCCAAATGTACCAATCCGCTGGGGTCGGAGGGTGGAGATGTACTTCCTGCATGATAGTCCGGACAAGTTATATACAGCATTTTTTCTTTCCCTTAATGCACAACAGAAACATAGAGAACTTCAAAATAAAGCAAAATGTGAACATCAACTGATTTCAGTTCTAAGAATGTATTTATGCAAGTGCACATATATTGTGCATATAACTTGATCAAGTATTTGACATGATGAAAGCAGGAAGATGGCAAACCATCCAGTGGCATTGCGTCGCTCATGATTCTTTATGGCATCCTCCAATTCAAGAGCCTCCAACACAAAAGTCATATATTCACTGGAAAGAAAAAACTTAAAAGATATTATTCACAGATAAAACTTGATGAGATAATAGGACTCTGTATCTGCAAGTCACAGTTAATTCATTGAAAAATAGCTAAAACAGCAGGTAAAAGGCACCATCTGGTGCCAAGATTCACAATTACTGAAGTGAGATCAAAGAAGAAAGACAAATCTACCAGGAAACATTTAGTGCTTAACAGATTAATATCAAGAGCTGAGCGTTTCTTCTGATTCTAATCCACAGACATTAATAATATTAATCGAATGTTCTAAGATAAATATAAAAAGCTTTATGGATTATCAAAGGCCTAGAAATTACAAGTATGCTTTAGGGAATGCAAAAGCAAGAATAGTGTGAAAAGGCTTCTTTATAAACCACTTTAGTTAAACCCTTGGAAATACTAACCATAGTAGAATGAGACATTAGTAAGAGAGAAAAAGAAATCACAAATTCTACAGCTAGGACTATGTGCGTTTAACTCCATTGAATCTTCTTTTTCTGTAAGAAAGAGAAAGAACTTTTTTATTGAGAAGAAACAGAAGTGCTCAACTTAGTTGGCAAAAAGGTGGTGAGGACGACTTTCAAACTTCTTCTCACAGTACCGTGTCAATTTGCAAATGTTCTCATAAGTTGAGATCCACTTCAAGATAAACATAGCTCTATTATATAACCTATCTAGGTTTCAATTGAAAAGAGATGTGGTATGGTTCTGGGGAAGTAAATAAAATACCAATTGAGGAAGACCCAGTTCCCATTTTCTTATTGAAGAGATTTGGTTGTAGCCCAGTAAGATCTGTAAAAGATTTACTTTCAGTGCTTAACAGATTGATATCAAGAGCTGAGCGTTTCTTCTGATTCCTGGTTATAGCCCAGTAAGATCTGTAAATCCAATTGAGGGATTTACATATGCATGCATACAAACATATAGATAGATGACTAGGCAGAGATAGAGAGGCAAACACAAACCAGAACTGCAAAAGATAAGAATTCACTCAACCTTTTGCATCGATAATACTCCTCGCGAGCATAGCGTAGATTACACCTAAGTGTTGCCATTGATTTTTCATCTGTATCATAATCCATATCATTTTCCCCTAGTCGACCACCTTGTGGTTTGAAGGATGGATCTTCCTTGAACTGGATAACATAATCAAATCAGAATTTTAAGAAGTAACTAGCTAACATGACGTGGGAACTATAGACAGGAGAAATACCATCTGAACTAACATATTATCAATAACATCCATGTAGCGTCTCAGAGGATCACGCTTCGACATTTGCTTTGATGTTGCCTGGGCAACCTATTGATGATCATAACAAATTAAGTAAATCCTGGATAGAAGATAATCAAAGCTGTATACAGATAATACATAGCCAAAGAAACTTCTTAAAGAAAACAAGAAAAGTTACTGAACACGTACTTGATAATTCACATCCCAAACGATGGGGAAGGAAAATATCAGTGTGATTTTTCACAGGTATGTAAGTACCTAGATTATGCATACATACAAGAGTTGTGTACCTGTATTATCTGTGTTATTCTACCTTCTTACTATTTGACAAAATCAATTTGATTGTTAATCTCTGCTTAGCATTTCATTCTTGCTGTAACTTAGTTAATTACCAACTGTAATAGACTCCTCCTATGTAGATTTAAATAGTCAAGTTGCTAGCCATTTCAAAGGCACGTAATTATTACATATCACTTGGGCAATCAGGGTATAATCCATGGGATCAAATGTAACTAGCTACATATATACTGCTAAATTTAGATTTTGACCAGGCAACTCATTGCCATGAACATTTTTAATTCCATTTCTACTCCATGCTATCACCTTGTTCACCATTCCATATACTTCATCTTCTCCTAAAACTGTTTTTGCTCCTTCAGATTCAGATACCCTCCATAATTTCAACCTTTAAACAGCAGGTACAGGAAGATCCATGACAACCTTCTTTCTTTTGGACTTTAACTACTGTTCACTATTGTTAGATTGCAAAAAGTAGTCATGTTCTGGATATTCCCCTTGTACTCAATGAGGTATAGATATTTTCAAATGCTGCCTTCTGATATCTTTTTGGTGAATAAACCAAAACTTAGTGAAAAGACCAGAGAAAATTATTCGATCCTTAATCAGTCTTTATGTGCATATATGATCAGTGTCAGAAACAGCAACAGAGCACTCAAGAAACCTCAATTAAAAGCAGAAAACAGAAGTCAAAACAAAAGTTCCAGTAGCCTTCAAAACCATATAAAACAAAGGCAAAATAAGTCAGAAAGACCACTTGAGATAAAGCAGGAACAAATATCAACTGCATGAATTAATGAACAGAGAGAATTTGATGTACATGGATAAACTGAAGTAAACTGAAAGTGTGAAAAGACGGCTGTGATTAGCTAAAAAAATAAGGCTAAAATGAAAAATAATTAATATATAAGCAACAACGCACTAATTATCAAGCCTTCAGATTTTAAGGGGTCATTAAGAACTTACTACTATGGCATTTGATAATTCTTGGTGAGCATCATCAAGTTTCACAGCCATTTTGGAAATTTTATGCGAGAGAACCTTATGTCGAGTGGTCCAATCTGCATTTCTCCAAATGCCTTTTGGAATTTCACTTAAGCCAAAACCAAGAAGAAATGCACCAGTCACGAGTCCAAATGTATTTGAGCATGCCATGGCAAAACCTAGCACTCCTCCCGTCCTATCAATATTTTTAAGAAAATAGAACGAATTCAGCATAAATCAAACGGCAAGTGACTTATTATTTCTCTTTTTTTTTATATATATAAAAAGAACCTAGTATAATGCTAGAATAAGACTGAGAAAGTTGAGCAGTAAAAAAACGGTAGAGAAAATATTGGCCTCTAAAGAATCCATTTCACATAGTTGATCCATGTATAACTGTGAATTAACTAACCACAACAGGATGCCTTTTTGGAAAATAAAACCGGACTATTCACTTATCACAGCCCACTAGGTCTCATAGAAGAGGCAAGTATTCCAAAATCTACTACCATAAAATAAGAGAAATATTACTATAAAAACTAGCCGGTGCAAAACCACCCGGTAAACTCAAGCAAAAAGAACTTCCAACTAGCCAGTGCCAAACCACCCGGTAAACTCAAATGCAAAAAGAAAAAAGAACTTCCTCGAGAAGAAATTTTGATTTTTTTAGAATGGTAGATCATAACATAAAGAATTGGATATGAAGAACTGGATATGCATAACCATGACCTCCAAAAGTGTAAGCAAATGAGCATGACAAAAAATCTACACTTTGAGAAAGGGAGAGAGAGACTAACCAACTCTTGTGCATCATCACAAGAAGAATAAGCCCAAAAAGGCCAATGGACCCCACAACTAAATAGAACACTAAGTTTACATGTATGCTAGTCTTCAATCTTTCCATCACTGTAAAGTCTCCGGCATCCTCAAACCCCTGAATAAGAGGCACAACAATCCTGCTCAGAGAAACACGAGTCAGACGTACAAATGAGAAAGCTTCTAGACGCAATTTGCAACAAAGAATCTACCACATAAAAGAATGATGAAGAATTCAACAGACATCTGCATTAAAAAAATTTCAGTAAAAGTTCCCTCCAAACTCAAAATTACCCAACATATAGGTCTCACACTACGTATTAAATATACCATTTTAGAGCTTTTTAATTTAAAATTTCATGCATTCACTAATTCATTTGGTATATTTTAACTATTTTATAATTTATTTGAGATATGATACCCACTTAATATCAAATCACTACATCCAACCAATAAATCAATAAATCTTATCCAAATACCATTTTCCTCCCCAAAACTTAAACTTCAAAGGAATGCTCAAATATAGCTATAGAACTTTTTCGAGTGTGCAGGACTAGATATACAAGTACATGACAATGTATTCAGGGAAAAAAAAAGCAGCACTCAAGTATTGAATCAGTATTTCCCTTAAAAGGTTTCTAAAAAAAGCAACAAAAAATAAGAATAAAAGAGATGACCCTGTAAAATTTCCCAAGTCCCTTTCCTAAGTGAACTCTTACTAGAGGAAAACAATGAAACTGGTGTGCTACAGTTAACAAAGTTCCATGGAAAAAAATGGCAGAAAATTATATAAATCAGAAAGGATAAGAAATTAGAAAAATAACTAACTGTTTAACCATAAAAACTTGGTATACCATGTCAATAAGAATGTACTCCAGTATGACCAGCTCCAAAAGAAAGAGATGCCTCCATTATCATGACCTATAACTGTCTGTATAAAAGAAGAGGATCAGGAACAAAACAAAGAATAACAACAAAATGTTGCAAGTATTACAGCAGTGAGTTCAACACAAGGGTCTGAGAACCAAAAAAAAAAAGAAAAAGAAAAAGAAAAAATTGAGACAACACAAAAACAATAACCATGGGCTAAGGGCAACTCGGAAGTAGCAAGGTTTGGTCTATTATCAGCTTCCAACGTAAAACCATCCAACCATAAGAAAGGAAACTTTCATAGGATTGACTACACAATAGATTGATAGGCAAGCTAAGGACAATTTCAAAGACTTCTCCTTGTCCCTTGGTCTGTTATCTTCTTCCAATCTTAACCTACCCTAACAAGAGGAACGGCTAGTTCAAAGCACGGACTACAAAGTGGTTCAGCATATGGGCTAAAGGAAACTTGAAAGAAAAAAGTAGCCTTGCCATCAGTTTATGATCTCCTCCAACCTCAAAGTATCGTAACAAGAGGGTCGAGTAGTCCAAGCATGGAATATGAAGTGGATTCATAGTTGCGCTAAGAGATACTTCAAAGAAATAAGTTCATATCGCCCTTTGGACTATGATCTCCTTTCAATCTTAAAATATCCTAACAAGATGAACTAGTCCAAACTCCAAAGCATGGACAAAGAAATGGATCGGCATTTCAAATGCATTCCAAATTTTTTTGCAAAACAAAAATAATTTCCCAGCGAGTTGCATTTTGGAAATCTATAATTTGAAAAGATGGTGAACAAATCCTGCATTCCATTTTGGATGTTTTAACTTCTTTTACATTTTCAACTGGAGTACTATTCCTACATGACCTAGGCATTAATGGGTAGCATTTGACCTTAAATATTACAGATAACTGTATTGAAATATATGGATCTTAATCTTCAGAAACAAATGGAGTCATTAATAATCCCAAGTCCATATCATTTAAGAACACACAAGACACAACTCGCTCAGGTCTCCACTTACTTATGTTGGCTACTTTCATTATATATATTTTTTATTACCCAGATTTTGAAATGACATCCGACTACTGTCCAGGGACATTACCTTCGGTCCCTCAAAAACCCTCAAAAACTAAATCGCGAGTTATGCCCAAACTTTCATGATTACCCTCACACTCGAACCCACTGCTCTATGCCGGGGACTCTACTTTCATTATTAAACTTTTGTGTGCATGCCAGACACTAAATAAACCATTGCACCAGATTCCCTTTTCTCTAAATCAAGATTTTCCTACCCAATAACCGAAATGTAATAGAAAATGCATCATAGCAAGAATTCAACCAAGTAAAAGTTTTTTAGCAGAAAATCTAATTTTTTTTTCCATCACCGACAAAGAAATCAATAGTGTTACAAAAGCATTGCATTCAATCCAAAAGTTACATTCTATAGCCATTTTCTGATACCTCAACAAACGATGCAAATAGAACTAGAAAATTTGAGATTAACTTTTTTATCAAAAAAATTGAGATTAACAAAAATTCAACAATCAAAATTAAAATGAGTTTAAAAGAATCAGTACCGTCCAGATGTCGGCGGGGACGAGGATAATAATGGAGATGGAGCAAAACCAAGTGTAGCCTACTGTGAAGAACACATAACGAGGTACGTCTGGACCGGAAAAATATTTTAATGTTAAAATCACCATGCCTAGGGTTAAAGGCAAGGAGATCAAATAAAACACCCACATCTCTCTTTTTATTTCCGAACTCCTATTACAAATTCTCCGAGAGAAAAGAGAAAATTCGATGAAATTCAATAACAAAATTATAGTTTATTGTTTATTTAGTATGATTTATCCATGATCGCTGCAAGTTGGTGGTATTCGCCGTTTCCACCGTCTGCTCTGCACCGCCACCGCCTCCCTCTTCTATCGTGCGCGTGGAGTGCCGTGGGCGTCCTTTTTAGGCGCCTAGATGTACCTATAAATCGTGTTAGGGAGTAAAGCGTTATAAGGAACGCGAGTTCCTTGAAGTACACGTTTGAAATGTTAGTTTTCATTGTTGACCGAACTATCACACAAAAATATTATTTATTGATGTGCAATTGAATATTCAATTTTAATTTTATCTAAAAATTAATAATTTTTATTGATTTTAATTAAATTATGCATTAATATAATGGATTGTGAGATACATGAATTAGTAAAATGTAAATTCTTTAAATTAATGCGATAAGTAGGAGACCATGAATTAGTTATATATAAATATCTTAAATTAAAGAGTTTATTAATAGAATTTAAATAAAAAATATGTTTATTTAAATAAAGTGGACATTCAATTCCAGACAAATTAAAATAAAAATATTAATATTCAATTTCGAACAAAGTGAATATTATATTTATATATAGGTTAGATCTAAGAAGTAAATAAGGTCTTCGATCCTTACTTAGAATGGTAAAAATGTGAGTACAAGCATACTTTCATCAGAGTGGTGTGATTTCAATTACTAGTAGATTTACATGATAATTGCATTAAGGGACATAAAAAATTATGGTAAGTAGGCTTTTGGCAAATTGGCATATTTCGTCATTTATCTTTACAATTTTGGCGGATATAGTCTCTTATCTCTTTTTTTTTTAGCTCATCTGATCCTTTATTTTTATAACTTCATCTAAATATATCATTGTCATAATTTTCGGGCAAACATTTCACCAGATTCTGCACGTGTTTTCCATGTGATAAAAAAACAAGGGAAAAATGGTAAATTCACTTTGGATTAAAAAATGACAATAATCTATTTGACTTATAAAGATAGGGGATTAGAAAGGCTAAAAAATGATAAGGATTTGAGAAAAATAAGAATTGAGAGAGACAGAGATCTGAGTAAAAAATAAGAATTTGATAATTGAGATAGTAGGCTAGGGCTTAGTGCTAAGGCAAGGACGACTGGACAAACGAGAGAGACAAAGAACTGAGTAAGAAATAAGAATTTGGGAATTGAGATAGTAGGCTAGGGTTTTTTTTTGTTAAAATTAGGGGTGATTAATACAAAATAGTTTTTTTGTTAAGATTAAAATTTTGGTGTTTCGATGAACTGAAAAATTTTAAATTAAAACTGAACACCGAATCCGTACTTCTTGGTAAATTTCGGTTCACCGAACCAAAAAAATCAAAATACCATAAAATCGATCCATTTTAAAAATTTCGATTCAATTCGGTTTTTTGATTTGATTCAATTTTTGCACACTCCTATACATAAGTATGAACCAATTTGATATGAGAATACCATGAGCTTTTCATGGTATCAAAGACTTGACTAAAAAGCCTTTTTCATGATAACAAAATCTAAGAACAATTCTATAACTATTTAAGACATTAGTTTACGAAAACAAATACTTATATACATAAGTATGAACCAATTTGATATGAGAATACCATGAGAACACCCATGCTTTGCATCATATGGATGATTCTCTAATACTCCCATATCTGGCGTTCTTCAATTGGGTGTCAACTTCACTCATGATACTTAAACAAAAATAGTGATTGCATAGCAAAATTTTAGAATTTAGAACTTAAAACTAAAACTATAATATCACAACTCCAATTCTAAAATCATCAACTACAATGCTAGAATAAAAAAATCCCGATTTCACAACAATGGTAATCAAATTGAAATACATATTATACATACTTTATACATTTTTTAAAGTATACATACATATATATATATATATATATATATGAATATATCCTTTGCAATACAGTGAAATTGATACAACTAATCATGAAAGTCTCACTATTTTAAAAATATTTAGACTAATGTCCCAAAATATAGCCGGTTCATTAAGTTCTAAACCTTCTTTCATAAATAAATAAAGAAACTTTTGCTTATAAATGTTTTTATTGAAACCACTTTGCCACTAACACAAATAAGTTTTATATAATATCAAAACAGTAAGTTGTAAAGCTAGGGATCAAAATTTAGCAAATCCCAAGGTCCGTCATACCATTAGTTGACTCCATCTACCATCGGTTGGTGAGGAAGCATCAAAATTGAAAATGAATGCTTGGAGAATCAACGTGCCAAATAGAAAATGCAACGACCACCCCATCGCCATGTATACTTTTTAGTTTTCTATTTTTAAAAATAGCTTCTTTTATTTAAAATTTAATTTAATAATTTAAAGTGTTAAACTCACAAACATGAATCTCACTGTCATCTATACCAAAAAAAAAAAATTCTCTTCTAAGTCAAAAGAACGCATTTCAATTTACACAAAAACGAATTTGGTTAATTTTGTTTGAATATGTTGATTACGATGTAACTTAAGCCGCTTAAGTTGATATATTGTATAAAGTTTAATATAAATTAGTTTTTCTTATTTAATATATAATATTAAATCACTAAAGAAAACTATTCATCGTCGTCTAAGCTGGGAAACTAGGAGAACCGATGATGAAGGAGTTTTAGCAGCGTAGTTGTTAGTGTCTTTGATTTTAATAAAATTACACTAATATCCTTTTTATTAGTGTAATTAGTGATACGATAATATAAGTTACTAAAATGTAATTCTTGTAAATTAAGAGTGTTAATTGCTGATAAAACTTTATATTATAAATATATTTATTTTTATCAAAAATAGACGTTCATTTTTTTAACATTATAAAATAGAAGTGTGAATATTTAATTTTAAAATTGATAAGTATTATTTAAACATATATTGTTTGCAAGCCTTAAATAACCCACATTTTAAATACTTTTTCATGGTTCTTTTACAAATTCTACTAGGGAATGCATTTATATAATTTTTCATTTTTGAGGGATGAAGTTTATTCCACATTATATTTTCATTAGCAAAATTAATAACCAACCCTGACACAGTGTCCTCGATATTAGTAAGATTACCGCGTTTCAAACTTTTCCCGTTTGTCCCATCTTTGATTTCAAGCACTTGCAAGCATATTCAAGCATTTCAAAAGCACTTCACTTTATAAAGGGTGCAACTCTTTCAATTGCCTGTTATGTTTTTTGTGTGGATTTTATCATTTTTTGTTGTTTGTATAATTTTTCACTTCAATCGTATAATTCTATAAATTATATTAAAAAATACTTGCAGATTACATTATATACTTTTTTTTAATACGATTACATTACATACTTAATACTCATAATTTATCAATATTTTTAAATAAATATGAAGTTAAAAAATGATTTTTTTATTAAACTATTTATAGCTTGTGTTAAATAATATTACTTTGAGAAGTTAAAATTTCATAACAGTATAAAATTTTATTTGAAGATAAAATTGAAGATATGAAATACATAAGATTCTGTTTTAAAAAAATTAAGGATCCAAATTGGTTGTATTCTGGTACGGTTAAAGTGCAACATTCTTGGCATCATGCGACTCCTTTAAAGTAGAATGTGCTAAATTTTTATTTACTCTAAAAATTTAAAGCAATAGATATGATGGTAAAGTCTCTTATGTGTGGGATAAATTTTCTGGTTAGCCAAAATCCATTTGACCCATAATATTAAATTCAATGGATGGTTGTTGAATTGCCAGCCAAATGTTTCTCTTTTTTTTGTGAACCATAAATATGGATAACTATCCTCATATTTCTCATCTCAATCCCAATTACATCTTCTAGCTGTCATTTCTCAATACCATTGTTATAGCTATCCAAGCTCTCAACTATCAATAAATTATTTTCTTTTGTTCATGATTTTTATTTCGATTTGTTTGAATATTTTTCACATAAAATATTTATATTCAATTTATTTTTAATTTATATTAATTGTGTGACAACTCTTTTAATATTAATTTCCTAATAATAGAAAGGAGTTGGAATTTTACTCTTCAAAAAAAAAAAAGTTCTTATTGACTTTGGTGTCCATGAGAATCTTCCTATTTCAGCATCCCCATTTCTGCTTCGCTTGTCTAAACACATGTGGTTCTTGGTTACCATTTTCCTAAGCTGGGGACGTTATACTTTGTGACTTTATCGATTCTCTTCTACTTGCTCGTTCTTTTAATTTGGTTCAAATGTGAAAATTTGGCTCTAGTCAACAAAGTTACCAATCAAAACATGAGTCTATCACATTTGGGACATCTTTTCTAGATTCTTATTGAACAAATCGCGATGTATATAGTTTAATGTATTATGTACCACCTACCGTTAATACATCACTATTTAGTTAGTTGTCCTCATGTATGACTTGATCATATTCCATCGATCTCATTTACTTCTTTGCATTCCATGGAATTCTTTTCTTTTTTTTTCCTCTAAAAAAAGAGGATCGTACTCCTTCCTATATTTAGTATAGGTGTATTCATATTTCATTATTTTTTGCAACATCCAAATAATTATATTCCTCTCAGTAAGATTGGTCCACCTAATTCGCCAACATTTCCGAACAAAATATCAAAAAAATATTTTAAAAAAGGCTTGCTACAATATATATATATATATATATATAATACACACATCTATCTATTAGGAAGTAGGAACTAGCAACAGGGAGTATCAAAGTCTACACTACACTACTGTGAGAAGACTAGAAACCGCTCCCATCAGAACATCTAAGGGGGCCAACCCAAACAAGTGTAAAACGTTAGGCCCATAATACGGGTTGGAGAAAACTTTTTGAGTCTTGTCCGAAGGCTAATAATGCCCAGAGAAAAGCACAGTAAAATAATTACAAGTTATAGAGATATGTGCAATGACAAGTTAAAGAGACTACAAACCATTGTGGCATAGAATGGTTTGATCGAATGAAATAAGTTTGAAATTTGGCCAAAAATGAAAGGGGGAAAAAAAAAACATAAAACTACTCCCGCGTATTCAAGTAATATACGATAGTGTTTAAACTACGTGCTAAAATGTTTATATTTCAAGAGAGATTTTTTACCCAAATTATGGACATTACTTGTATAATTAATTTATTTCCTCATCCAATTTGTATTAGACAGCATTTACTAATAGATGATTTCCGAAAGTGCTTCTCAATTCTCTCATAATTAAATATTTATATTTTTTATTTTAAAATATTTAAATTTAAATGTTAATTTTTTTATTAAAATAAATATATTTTTCATTTAAAATTTTACTAATAATCCTTTTAATTTAAAGACTTTATATTCTATTAATTATTCATTTTTACTACTAATTTAACTAATAAGAAAAATAATATAATAATTTATTCACAATAAAAAAATTATTTTAAAAGTTTAAATTAAATAAAAATATAATTATTCCGATAGAATATTATGAAACACTACTTTATGGATATCAGAACAAGGACAGGTTCTTTATTAGTGTCCACAGTATCCAAACACATGAAAACCGTTCCTCCGTCAACACTTGGTTCAGTAAGCATTACTAGTCATTGATAAAAGTTTCATAGTACCACAAATTTTTTGTGATGAAATCCGCAATTGGAGTCCGCAAGAACCTGCTATAAATTACGATACAAAATGGCCTTGGACAATATCATCATCAAAAATCATCCAACTATTCTTATTTGGAATCTCTTACCACTCAAAGTTTCATCAATCGTCAGGTATGCCATCTTGCCTTGAAATCAGTGGGTTTTGCTTTTATATTGCTAAAGAAATCAAGAAATGAAGATGAGTGAGATGTAGCATGCTTTGGTATATATATTTTAAGCATTTTTTTAGGGATAGGCATAGTTTGAGAGTTAAAGAAAGTAAAGAAAATCAGATTTAGGAATAAGGGTTATTAATCTTTTCTTGTTCTCCCTCTCTCTTTTGTAGGAATCATGATTAACTGGTTATGGATGATTATTTTCCAAAACTTTATACTACCAGCATCATACCTATGTAGGAAATCTTGGAGAAGGCTTCAGGCATTGGTCATGAATTATGAGATGGAAGGTATTGATATGAACTATATTGTTCCAGAGCATGTGTATAAAAAGTTATACACATGAAATTTCAAGGTGTAAAAGTTACTACTAGTATTTACCGTAGGAAGTATAAATATATGATGGTTTAATAATGCCACAGTATCTATGGCTGAGCCAATGTTTTAGAATTATATAATATTGCAGTTTGATCCTTATTCAAATTGCAAGTGTTAAACGTGCATAAAAGTTAATTATTTATGTGCATTTGAAGTTTTATACAGTATAGAAATGTTTATATACTGGGTACTATTACTAACTTGTTTCACGTTCTTTGATTGTTAAAGTTGAGTCAAAAAAAAAAAAACAAGAAGAATGAAGAGGAAGTTGACTAGTTGAGTCAAGAAATGTACCCATAAAATAGACCATATGATTATTTATGAGTGTCTTCCAAGTCGTTATGTCATTGGCCATATGTGGTTGTTTCAAGATTTTTTTCTCATGAAAATGTATGGGATCAATAAAGCGCATTACAGATAAATTAAGCTCAAGATAACAACCAACGCGAGCTTGAACTTGTCAAATATCACTAAGTTATTGAATAAGTCAATTGTGAAGGAAAGAAAAGAAATTAAAACTTAGCAGAATCGGGCTAAAAAGGGCAGAAATAAGAACATAGCTGGAAGAATGGAAATTCAAAAATGCGGCTTAACCATGCCAGCATATAAATTAAAGACTTAAATTCTCTAAAACTAGTATCAGTGCACATTTTCCTGGACCAATATGCAACATGCAGGCTTTTCAAATATAGTTAATAATAAGTACTCCCACTGAAGAAATGCTAAAAAAGTATATACTAATGGAATGACAATGCAAGAAATTTACCTGTTGCAGCATGCTTCATAGGCAGCTCGGAATGGGAATCTTTTCTTAAGTCTGTGAATAATCGCTGTTGCTTTCATCAAATTGTGCAGCTTTCGTGATAACTTGAACACTGGTAGACTCCAAATGGACCCTAGAATATGATGAACAAGTTAGAAAGATTTCAGAATATAATTATAAGAAACAACAGCTAAATTCTTCACTTACATCCTTGCCGTACCAATTACCATATTCACGGACATTATTGTGCACATGAGGACACAGAGCTTCCAGCTATCAAGCACAGTTTTAACACCAAAAGAATACACAATTGCACCCCAAGAAATTTAGATTTCGAATGCATACGTGAAAAAGGAGAAGAAAAAACCTGTTTGATGGCTCAACTGGTCTTGTTAAAGCAAGAGTTTGCAAGATCACATATTGAGCTTTGTACAAATAATCAAGGTCTTAAACTACTAGTCTAAGATATGAATATGTGCATCTGCGTGTTGTGTGCCCACAGGAGAAAGAGACCCTAGTATGGGAACACAAGTATTTGTACATTTTACTTGGGCATCTTTTAAGAAATGTGATTCATCTGCAATGGAAGCCTGGATAAACATATTACTAGAGAGTTAGAGGGACAGAGAGAGAGGGGGGGGAAAAAAACGGTTCCATAGCCAGTGAAAGCAAGAAAACATACTCAGAAGTTAGGAATTCATAAGATAATGCATATTTGATGAACCAAAATTCTCCTACAAATCGGTAGACAATGAAATAAAATGTGTACTACAGTAGAACACCAGAAAGCCTTCAAGTATGATTGTGCAATCATTTTCCCACTTGAGTCACATTATAAATTAGTTAACGGTATGGTGATAAAATCAGGTAAAGTGAATATGGTCAAACACTCGTGTAAATTTCTATGCCAAATATATGTGGACATTAATTTGGGATGAAAGAGAAGCAATACGAGATCTCTACCCAATTTTGTTTCAAAATAGAGACTGCTTCACAATTGTTAGACCTTAATAGAGGCGTAAATGAGAAACGCTATGAAGGTGATGTATGATTTAATGATTGAATAGATGAGTTATCAAATGAAGTGTTACAATCACTGCATTCCTCTGTAGAAGCATCACTTCTCAGCGTAAACTGATTCTCAACAAAAACTAATGAATATAGGAATGAAATGATCACAAAAACAAAGAAAACAGTAACAAGATTCTGTGTTCGAAATGATAACTACAACTTAAGAGCAGCTATTGCTTCAGGTTTAAAATCAACCCTCAGACCCAATACCCTCCTAACCTCAGCTGGAGTGAGTCTCCAGGTCATGGGTCCAGAGTTCTCACCCCAGAAATCTAGAATCTCGGAGACTTTCTCTAAGTTCAGGATAGTAGCCATCTGTGTGAGACGAGCAAATTTGTCCCTAACAGTCCTCTGGGTCATGGTAGAAAAATGGCTGACTAGAGCCCTGGCATCTCGGTCAAGTTGAAGACCTCCGAGTTGACTGAATCTCTTTTGCATCATGATCACCTCAAGCCTCTTAACAATGAAATCAATGACCAGGTGTACAAATCTATCATAATTGTTCACGGTCATCAATGACTGAAACCATGCCACACTGGTCTCAACAGAATGAAGGAGTCTTTGAACCCATGGATCATTGACCTCGTTGTCAGCATATTCAGCTTCAGACAGCTCATAGCTGATGGTTGCAACACCATCTAGTACAGGTCGAATTCGTGGTGTAATTGTTGCTACAAGTTGTTCCATTCCAACACTCAAGGCCTTCTTGAAAGTGTTGCTCATTTCATTCAATTCAGATAAACAGGATTTGATTCTCTCTCTATCAGCTGGTGCAGGAAATGCCTGATCAAAGAAATGTGTAGTTAAAGAATTTGACATATTCTTCAAAGGGGAGAAAGGAAGTGGCGAGGATGAGAAAGCAAAATGAAGAAAGCGAAAGAATTGAATGGAACATAAAAGAAGGAATCTAATTAATAAAATGGCACTAAGAAAAGATCAAATCCAGAAATTCTACTGCCACAGATAAGCCTTAAAATCGTATCACTTTGCAAACATGCAGAATGCAATGTATGAAAGATCATGAAGGCAAAAGATTCTTCAACATTATGTCCATTATACAACACTACGAGATAATAGTACACTTCAGCTGTTATTTTACTGCACCACTATGTCCATTTTCATCATTTTGGAACTAAGAAAAAAATCGCAAATATTTTACTTTTGTATGGAAGTCTACTATGTATTTTCTTTTGCCCAAAAAGCATACACCTGGAACTAGATATAAGAAAGGAGAAAGGAGAGAAAGGGGGAGAAAATTTTGGCAGCTGACCTCCGCACATTGCTCATCAATCTCATGTCTTAGTTTTAGTGCATACTCACTGCTCACGTCCATGTTGTTTAACACAGTGGCAATCTCAGTACCAGTCTTTTGAACAGCAGAACCACCCAAGAACAGCTTCGCTCCAAGGTTAGGTTCCCTCATCTTCTGCTGCAACGCCTCATTGTACTCACCACCTAACAGGCTCACGGCATTACTAAGAATTGCAATGACAGAGTTAATATTGGATGTGGAAATGGACCTTCGACAACAACTCTGCAATACGTAGAAAACATCATCCACCATAGATGTGGTAAGACTGTCAAAAACATGCTCATTAATCTCGATAGCTTTCCTAACATTTTCAACCATGAAAAACCCCTCCAAAATCACATAATAACCCATGATATCCTGAACCACTCTACTGAAATTCCCACTTCTAAAAGCCTTGGTGGCCCGGGGAACCAATTCAGGATCTACGGAACTCAAAGCTCGAATCTTTGACACCATATACTCGGTGTAATCCTCTCCCAACTGTGTCAAGGACAAAATTTCTTCCAGATAGAGTTCAATCTCTCTGGGGTCTGGGCCTTCAGCCCCAACAGAGAGCAAATTACTCTTGTAAGAATTGATCTGAGAAGTCAATTTGGCTAATTCTCTGTGGTTCATGTACTTGTTTATGATCATAGTTCCCCTGGAATCACACTCCTCTTGAAGCTCACAGATGGCATAGACAATGCCATCCTCTCCGCACAAAGTCCTCAGAATTTCATCATTCTCTTCAATAGCCAAAACAATATCCTTAAAAAGGTTGGTCAAGCAAGCAACAAAGTTGAGTTGGTTGGGATTAGGCAGAGATTGCTCCATTAGTTCGATTAATTGCTCAAACTCAATCCGTGATCTCATGCCAATGACCCTCCTCAAATAATTAACATAGGCCTGGAGTCCTTCCTCCTCCAACCCAAGAGGTGGGTAGAGCTTGACGAAGCGGATGACAGAGTGATGGTCCCGCTGGTCAACTGCAGCAGCAAGGCGCTTCCTAACAATGCCTTGAAGCTGTTTCTTGGAGGCCAGGAGCTGCTCCCGCTGATCAGAGGCAGAATCCTTTAACTTGGAGTCAATTTGGAAGAAAGTCTGGACATAGTTGGCAGCAGATTCAAAGTCTTCGGAAAGCAGGGCCTTCTGGACCCCGTCGAGGCAGTAGGAGCGCTGGACAATGGCATCAACACGTAGGAGAGTGTCTGAGATGTGGGATTGAGCGAGATCGAGCTGGCGGACCTTGGCACTAACTTGGTCAGGCAAGATGTGATGTGGAGCAGACATTAGAGAGCAAGTGTTCAGAATCGGCCTTGACAATATGGAGAACATCAGCTGATTTTTGGAGGGCAGAGAGCTGTCGGTCAAGGTCACAACGCTGGGAGAGGAGGGAATCAAGCCCCAGATCTAGGGCACGTTGGTAGGCAATGCACTCATGGAGGAGTCGAGTCATGACACCGACATCAGTGAGCTTCCGCACCTGATCCAAGGCCTCAGCAGTCCCAAATATGACCGATGATGGTGATGAATTTGTGATGGCATTGGTGTCATCAATGGATGCCATTTCTTCAATTAGTGTAGTCCTCTCTACTGCCAATTCAACATAGTATTCTCAGTTATTTCAGAGCCAAGAAGCAGGGATGCCAGTCAAGGAGGAGCAACCTACAGAAAAGGCAAAGGAAAAAGGAGTTTTTACTCAAAGAGGAGTTTCATATTATGCTGCATTTTTCATTAACTGATTCTTCTTCTTTGACATGATTTATAAGTTATACGGGACCCTATAAAACATACTTCTGGATCTTTTCATCTTCAGTTTCATTTTCAGTTTCCTGGCCCTTGTTTAAGAGTTCTTTAAAAAATAAAAAAATCTTCTTCAGAGAAGAGACTAAGTTAATCTATATAAGGCTTAATTGGCAAAAAGAAAAAACGCGAATAAAAGATGTCTAAAATAACATCCTAACATTCCAGTCAAGTATTAAAAACAATTGGTATTTTCAGGAAAAATCACACATAATATCATTTTAGAGTGTCATATAAACGATTATTTCACGAACAAAACGCAGCAAACAAGAACAACTACACTAAAAGAATGGTGTGCCGGCAAACAAAAATAAAAAAAATAAGTTTCCACAGGAACGCCATCGTGAAAGTTTAGATCTCGCCAGCATAGATCCTTTTCACTAAGAATTGAACACCTTGGCACCATTTTTCACACCAAATATAAAAACAATTAAGAATCTCAAATTCAAACACTTAGAGGAACAAGCACTCTAAATCAAAACTGAATTAGTAAGTAATTTAGCGTTATTAAATCATATCATTCGCTCCCAATTAATTCAATTTCATCAAGTGCCAAATATACCAGAAACCCAGATAAACGGCGATATCCTTGCTCCCATAATATTTTACAACCTCAATTAACAATAACAATGTTTGTGTAACATTTCGAGGAAAAAAAAATTAAAAAACCGTATTGAAGTTTATGGATCAAATTAGCTGAAATTACAGGTATGTGGCAAGAATGATCAAGGAAACCTTACTCGTCTCCTGCCCAAATGTGAAGTCAAGCACCTGGCGACGTGCGACGACGAATCGGCGCCGTTTCGTCACGGTGAGAACGATGTTCTGATATAGAGCACCGGTTTCTTAATTGCGATGAAGATGGTGAAAGGGAATTTGGTTCAGAGTAAGTTCGTACCGAACAAAGCTAATTTTATTTACTTATCTAAATATGAAATTTTATACTTAAACTTCATGTATCAGCTACATATATTCATATAAATAATATTTTGTTTATTATAAATTAATGTTAAATATGTTATTAATTATATTTTATATAATTATAAATAATGTAATATTCAAAAAAATATTTATATCAAATTTTTAATTTTTAATTAAAAATATATTTTTTTATCTAAACTCAAAATTTATTCTTATTTTAAAAACAAACTAGAAATTACTTTTCATTTAAAATTCTAAAAATAGTCTCTTTTAAATTTAAATAGTGATTGAAAATCATTTACCTTTAATATGATATCTTTGTTATCTTTTTTTATGATTGAAACCTTTTTAAATATCCTTAAAAAAAAACTTAATTGTTATACTTTAAAATTAAAATAGACATCGTTTTAGATAAATTGAGTAATAAAAATTTAAAATTTTCTTTTTATCCTTTTTAAATTAAAAAAAAATTGTTTATTGAATTTCGGCAAGAAATTAGTTGAAAGGCCGAAATAATTTACCAGAAAATAGATTGAGGACCAAATCAAGTTAAAAAAAAAAAAAGAGAGAGAGAGAGAGAAAAAAAAAAGGATAAATTCTAGGAAAAAAAAGTCACGAGAAAGAAAGAATGAGCACGTCCTAATTAACAATTGGGCTTCTTGCCAAATTATTTAATCTTAAGAGTTTGTGGAGGTGAAGGATGTAGGCCTTTCATAAGAGATGAATGCTTTGCAGAGCCTCATTATTATGTTGTGTGGACTAATAAATTTGCAAAAGTTCTTTTCTTATCAAGACAAGAGTCCACAATTACCCTTCTTTTTCTTACCCTAATACACAGATTTTCATCCACAGATTGGAGTAATTTTCAGAATCCTTAGTTGTGAAAATTTTGTTATTCATTACTCTGTCCTGCTTAATACAGAGATTGGCTATGAAGATAGGTTCATCCCCCATATATTATCTTATGAAATGGTGTTCTAATTTTGCCTCTTATGTAATTTCAGTGGTGATAGTTGATTTATTCGATTAATGGATTATTTTTTTCCCTTAAAAAAATGAGTGGACTCCAATGGTTTGGATTTCTTGCAAGAAGTTAGAGGGTGTATTTAAATTGGATTTTTAAATTTTCTATGTTTTTTTGAAAATGAGTATGTTGTGTTTCGATAAAAATTCTTGAAAGAGAATTGAGAGTTTGATATGATTTTATGGAGATATGCATCATTAATAATATTATAAAATTTATAAAAAATACTAAATTGTTTCAGAGTATGATTTTAATTAAAAAATATTGTTTATATGGAGAAGAAAGTATTGTGTATATAAATAAATATAATATGTGGGGTTGGAAGAGAATTTAAATTTGGATATGATATAAATTTTGGAAGAAAAAAATTGGTTTCATAAATATTTTTATGATGAATGAGAAAATTGTTTTGTTGTTTAAAATAAAATAAAAATTGTTTTGTGATTCTTATTCAAACATAATTTTTTTTAATACTGCCTTCATTTTAAAATATAGGTCATTTTAATATTTTGCAAATATATTAGGGATACTTAATATGAGTGTCTTATACCTAAAATACCCTTGAAGTTTACTTTATATCTCATTTATAGCTATAATTTTCACAAAATTAACATTAAATAGAAGTTAAAATTGAAAAAGGTATAAGAATCTAAAATAATATTGTGTGCAAAATTTTGATTAGTACACTAAGTGGTCTTCCACTACCACTTGGGACAACCCATTTCTTGTTTTATTTTCCATCTTTGTCATCATCTTTAGCTACGACGACAAATGAATATGAGGTAGTACTTCAAATTCCTCAACTCTTTTGACTAGTGAGTTTTATGCATTGGATTTGGGAATGCTTTAGAAGATTCCCACTTTTTTTTTTTTTTTTTTTGCTAAGAAAAAGTTTTTGCACTTCCTTTACAAGCCATTGGTTTCATATCATGATTTTCTTTTCTTGCTTTTTGACTCTTTTCTTTGCATTTCCTTAATCAAATAATCAATGACAAGATCCATCTCCTCCTCGTTGGTGTGACCAGACCCACTCGTGTCCAAGATTTGCAAATCAAATCCATATTGGAAATTGCTTAGAAAAAGGATGGTGATAATCCTTCAAATTGTTACTTTCTCTTGTATGGTAAGCGCTCTCCACAATCTTGTTTCATTCTCCAAAGAAAAGAAAGAAGCCACTTTTAAATTTTGGCATATTAGAACATGATCTTTTTTTCTTGCCAAAAAAAAGAAAGAACATGATTTGTTTTTTCTAATTCTTGAAACTGGAAATCCCTAATTTTACAATTTATTTGATTGGGGTAAAATATAGAAGAAAAATAAGAGGAAAGTAAATACAGTAAAACCTATATAAATTAATAATATTGAGATTATGAAATTTTATTAATTTAAAGATGTATTAATTAATTAATTCATTCATAATTGATTAATTTAAAGAGTGTTTTCTTGATTCAATAAATATAACTTTTTTATTTAAATCATTACAATAGGTATAGCCTATTTACCTAAAACATTTAAAAAGTTAATAAATTAATTGCTAAAAATACTTTTGGTAATTGTTTGGGATACAAATTAGCTAAGATATTTTTTGTATTTCTCTCAAGGCACACACGATCTAAACTCAAGTAAGTTTATGTCCTATATAAATAACATAGAAAAATTATAAGAATTATATTCAATAATGGCTTATTTCTAAAAGATGTTTTGAAATCAATCATGACCAATCAAATACTTTGGAACCAATTACACAAAAAAAAAACTCTTGTAACAATAATAATCTTCACAGTTTTATTTATTTATTTATTTGCAGTTTGTGAACAAAACACCAAAGCTTTTGGATGAGAAAAGTTATGAATGAAATTCACATTATTTAAATTCCATGAAGAACAAAAATAACAATAGATTCATATTTTATTAAATTGTCTCAATCATGTTTGTAATTTTAAGGAATTATTAATTTATAATATTGATTGGATTATAGATTTATATAAGAGTTTTTTTAAAAAATATTATTTTATTAATTCATTAAAATTACTAATTATTTGAACTAGCCCAAGATGAGACCAAACAAAAATATTATTTTATAGAAATTATTAATTTATTGAGTTTTAATTTATTGAGATTGTACCGTATGTGGTTTAGTTAGACGAAAATGTGAAAGGGAAGCAAATTTAAAGGAATGTCCCTTTCCCTTTGCATTAACATTTCCACCTCTGCCAAATTGAAGGAATTAGAAAGAGAAAATATAAAGCTAAATAATGGCAATACAACCTAATCACTCTATTTTAATTTTTTTATAATCATTCCAAAAATTAAATTCTTCACAAGTCTATGAATTCATATGTTTTTCCCCCCGTTTTTATGGTAGTTGGCTGCCGACAAATCAATAGAATATTCATAAACGAAAGAAGAAAATGAGAACAAAAATTGCATTGAAGCGTTGGGAACTTTTGTATGGCAAGATTATTGATGAATGGCGATCCTTCCAATTAATTCTAAAAATGGCGGTTTTTTTCAGAAAGAAGAAGAAAAGATGCAGAATTAATTAATTGATGCACAACTAATTATTTATTTATATAAAAAAAAGTAATTAGTTATTCTTTGTGGCTTGAAAATAAATTAATGTCATGCAAAACTATTATCATCCCTTTTCAACCGAGAATTGGAAGTTTAAACCTAGATACTCCATTCGTCCATAAATATAAATAGTTTTATAGCTTTATTCTTGTTGTTATGAATATTTATTCAATGACGTCTAATATTACTTTTATTTATTTTCATTTTTTCTCTCATATTTTTTTATTTTCAAAACAAAGTATTTATATTTTATTCTTCTAAAAACAAACTTTATTTCTCTTTCTTTTTTAATTCAAACACTTTAGGAAAAAAATTCATTATTCCGTATAAAAGAGGATCCTACAACTTTTATTTGTTACGGATAAAGTATATTATTTCAAAAAAAAGATATTTGGAATTGAAGTAATCGTTTTTTCTTCTTTCTTCTTTCTTTGACTCTATACATGTAGTTTTTTCGGTCCCAAGAATAGTGTTTCTTTCTTGAAATTTCGAAATTTTGAAAACGGGAGAGACACAACCACTATCTATATAACGGTCTCTCCACTCCAAAGTAGAGTATTGTGGTTGGTGATCAAAGTAGGAAAAAAAAAAGAATGGAAAGAAAAAGGAGATTCTCAAAGGCTTGCCCTAGACAAGAAGAAAGAAAACATGAGAGAAAAGCTGGGGATAAAGCTTTCACGTAAGTCCTAACAAAGCAAAAGAAAGAAAAATTAATTCCATTGAAGAATGGGAAAGAAGAAAACAAAGGGATAAAGCTAAGTGTTAAGATTAAACACTTGAAGACATGGAAGCTTTTTGCCTTTTTGCATTTGATTTCTTAATTTGCAAAACAATAATAATTTTACTAAGATTGAGTGTACGATAAAACAAAAGTTGACATTTAACTACTTCTTTACCTTTTTCATCCACATTCAACCCCATTAAAAGAAAGTTGTAACTTGTAATGATATATTTAGCCAAAGAGATACTCATGAGTCATAAGGATATTGACTAGGTTGATCTCTCTTTTTTGTTTTTTTTTCCCCCTTTCCTTTTAAGTTTGTGTACATGGCAATTTCATGGGAAGCTGCCCAAAACCTCCTCTTGCCCCCCTACCACCCACCCCAAACAAAAAGGGAAAAGAAGGAGAGAGAATAAGACCAATAATTTTGTGTAGGTGTAAGAACAATCTTCTTCTTCTTTTTCTTAATATAGATAATGTAGATATAAGAACAATCATTTAGTTCTCTAGTTGTTTGATTTTTGTGATTTGATAACTATTTAAACTTTTATCACTTTATTAAAAGAGGTGTATTCAAATAAAACTTGTAATGATATTTATAAACCTTTTTTAAGTGTAAGATTTTTATGAATTTTGTATGATTCTAATGGATGAATTATAGATTTGTTAGGGTTCAAGAAGGTTTCACTATGGAGACTTTCAAAGATTTTTATTTTAAAAATAAAAACAAAATAAATTTGCTAGTTATTCTATGAAAATTATTTGTTTTTTTTAAAGATAAAGTTCATGAAAATATATAGAGAGAAAAGTAAAACGTGAGAATCAATAACAAGTGGCTCAAGAGAAATAGATCCAAAAGTGAAGTATGATCTATGAATAAAACTATTGAAGTATGTACAAGATAACTCAGTGAAAGGGTTGCTTATAGAAAATATCAATAAATCTTTCATGAATAGAATATATTTGGTGAGACATTTCTTAGTTATAGTTTAAGTGAATATGATCGTTATTTTGTAAAAGTTATTAAAAATCTCACTAAAATTGCATATGCCATGATTTATTGAGAATTTCAAAATGTCTTTATTGAATATCTTGTGAGTTTTAAATCGTCTACATATTATATATATATATATATACTTATGAAATATTAAAAAGTCATTAAAAGTGTCAATTAAATACACTCCTATAAAATTGTGACAAGAAATAAATATTTCACATTAAAAGAAAACACATTATCACATGCAAGATAAGTTATTATGTTGGTTGTCGTGAACTTTTCTCTCCTTAAAACGTACATTTAAAAAAAATTAATAAAATACTTATTGCATATTAAAAGATATAGTTATTTTTTATTAAGTACCTACATTTATAGCATGTGCATATATATATATATATATATAGTCAATAAATTATGAAAAAATCTTAGTTGATAGAATATTTGAAAAACTTATTCTGCTTAAATAATTGTGTGAAGACCCACAAATGAACTATTGTAGAAAGACAGAAATGACATGTTTGGTACATCCTTGTTCTCATGAAACAATCAACTTCAAATGTAATTAAAAGGCCAAATTTACCATGATTATATACAGTCAACTCAAGGTTTGCATAGAAAGGCATCTAATAATAGAAGAAACTGATGATAATAATACTTTGATGCAAAATCACAAGCAATTCATCTGGAAATTTCAATATTTTGTTGTTGGATTGCTTTCAAATTTGTCGGGCATCGACAACAGAAAGATTAGAAAATGTGAAATGTCACATTCATAATTGGAAAATTCCTTTTTCTTTCTCATTTCTTTGAATTTTTTTTAATAAAAAAATCTTAACTGTTAATTTCTCACAATGCTTTCCAGATATGTTTGATTTATAGACTTTTCAATGTTCCTTTGTATTGAAATTTTGCTCATATGTACTTGACTTGAGACATGAGACATTGTTGATTGTAACTCAACTAAAGGAAAAGTAAATAGAAAGATCTTGACTTCTTTGGCAAAAGTCATTTTCCTGTCCTTCATATGACAAACGAGGTAGTATGATGTGCCAGTAAGACACAGATCAGTGAAGAAATTATTTCATTTTAGTCATTTCATCAATATATTGGTAGAAAATAAAAGGATCATTAGTCATACTCAAACATTAATAATATAAGATATAATATATTCCTTGTACCTTAAGACAGGATGAACAAGGATGGTTTTTTATCTTTCTTTTTCTAACTATTTTATATATTTGTGTATAATGATGGGATAACACACAATTTGATTGAGTGAAAATCCTATTTATAGATAATAGTATGACACTTTCCATCATAGAGGGCTCCTTAATTCTTTCTCTTATTCTACTGATAGCCATTAATTTAAGAGTTACAACTTTGATTATAACATTCTAATTACAAATTGCTATAATTAAAGTATAGACTACATTAATTGAAATTAGTGATGATGAAAACCATATTCTAACATATATCACCTTAACATTATCACATGCATAACCAAAAATCATTTATTGGACCAATTAAGAATGAGCTTTGATTCTTACTCAAGTGCCAAATTTTGAACACTTGGCTTTTTACCCCAACTCACACTTTTAAGATTTTTATGTCGACACCCACTCTTCCAATATAATAAAAATAAATAAAAAATAGTGAGACGGATTTTGAGAGAACTTTAGGATAAAAAATCTTATTCAACCCAACTTTGTGCTCTAAAGACATCGCAAAATCTTCATGTTTTTTTTGAAAGGCATTGCAAAAATTTCATAAATGTATATTTTTTGGAAATATATTTCTTTATAGCAACAAAATGATCCGATCAGTTTCTTCTTTATCCATTTGACATGGTAATAATTCAAGTGAAGTTTTTTCATTTGCTGGATTCGGACAACCGTGCTTGGACCATAAAAGATGTGAAGGAGATTCATCATGTTTGGACAAATTTTATTATAAGCCTTTATTTTTCTTTTTACTTTATTTATTTTTTACAATTTTTTCAATCTCATGTCTCCTTATTTACAAATTATAATAAATATTAGGTAAAAGGTGCCAATAGCCCTTGAACTTTTTTTAAATTTTAATTTTTCCACTCAAACTTTATTTCCTATATATGGTTCTTGTCTTCCAACTATAAAAAATATATATAATTTTGTCCTTATGTCAAATTTGGTTGTTAAATCCAAACGGAGCCTTGCACATGCAAATCACAATTCGACCTAATACGTTTTGTGGATGGGTATGGTATGTTTCTTTTACTTTTTATTATGTATTACATGAGAAAAGGCATATTGCAATATTGCAGAAGTTTGCTCTATAAGTTGAAAGAAGGCAAATTGGTCTATCTTGTCCCTTATCTTTATATTTTTAGCATATTTCGTCTCTTATCTTCTTCTTTTTTAGCTCATATGATCCATTATCTTTATAATCTTATCTAAATATATTATTGCTATCATTTTTCAATGAAAATTTCATCAAAATCCTCACATGATTGTCATGTGATAAAAATGTAGAAGCGAAATGGTAAATTCAATTTGGATTAAAAAAATTGACAATGATCTATTTGGTTGAAGTTATAAATTATGAGATTAAAATGACTTAAAAAAAACAATGGACGATATCAATAAAAAGTATAAAAATAAAGGACTAAATAAGCTAATTTGTCATATTCTAATTAATTTTCAATTTTATTAAATAAAATATTGAATATCTGCCAAACAATGATTGAATTTATCTTAATTAAGTTTTTTAATTAAAAGTTGACTTGATGCATATTTTTCACTTAAAAAAAATTAATGATTGTCACTATTTTTCTTTTGAAAAATATATTTAGATACTCATTACATTCAATAATTAAATATGAAAAAAATAAGAAATGAAATTCACAAAAAATACAAAAATAAGGGACGAAATAAAAATTTACCTGTCAAAGAAAATATCATAATTTGTCATAAATTATGGTGGGATCTTTTGGCATCACAGTGCTTGTCTCATAGGCTCATTGCTTCGGATTCTTCCAAAAATGGTTATAATTGCTGTGATGCACGAGTGTAAAGAAAAAAGTAGTGAATAATTGTGCAGCCACACCTTTTTAATTTGTGGCTAGTCAACAATTAAAGAATTAATTTATCTTGTTTGAACCCTAAATTCTTTATACTTGAGAATTGTGCTCCTATATTTGAGTTATATCCTCAATTTCCTTCCAACAAAAAAGTATTTTATTTGTCTCATCAAGATTAATTACTATTTCATTTTTAATCGTTTCAAAAAGATAATTCATTATTTATATAAATTTCATATTTAATTTTTTATTTCTACATTTATCCTTAATTACTATTCCTTGTTATCAAATACAAATTATTTTTTTGTTGGATTTACAACTTTAAACTAAATCATAAAGCAATTGAGAAGCAAGTCTCTCAAACTAACTATTAATATTTAATCACAAAATTACTTAAACTTGTATTTTCAAGGAAAATAATAATTTAATTAATTAAGGATTAGTAAGAGTATATATAAAAAGTATATATAAAATTTACTATCTTAACTAAACTAACTGTTCATTTCTTAATATGCATGAAAAAAATTACATGGTTATCTTTGTCGAACGGAGTAAGTATTTTTTTTTAGAATAAACAAAATAATTGTATATCAAATTCATAAAATATGGGATTGAAACTAAATTATTAAAGCGTATATCCCCTCCACCAAAAAAAAAAAAAAATGGAAGTAACATATACAAATCACGTGTGACTGAATTTAAACCCCAAACTACAAGAGAAAACAAGTTATATAAGGTAAGCATTTTTTACATTCATCTACTATTTTGACCAACTTCATATTGTTCTTTTCTTCTTTCTTTCTTTTTTTTCTTCTAAATTTGCTAATCTTTCTTTCATAAACAATTCTTCAAGAAACACCGCAAATCTTGATTCTGTTCACTAAAATAAAGAATCTAAAATGACCAAAGATTCTTTTCATACTACTACTACTACCCATCAATGAGAAACAGCCTGTTAGAAAACTTATGGCCAACTAATAAAAAACACAATTAATGAAAAGCAAAGCAACATGATGGTGGACAAGAGGGGTAATGAGGATTGCAAATTATATGAAGAATGATGGTAGTAAGTCAATGTTAATTTCTTCAAGGGAGCACCATGGACCAAATTGATTGGTGTGATTAAGAATGTTGTTACAAATTTTGTAGAACTTCACATTATGAGTTTGGTGGATTGATTGGGTACAACATGCAAATGAATTATTTTCCTCAGCTAGAGGATGGTTGGAAGAGAATTGGATACATTTGCATTCATATACTTGTGTGGATACCCAAATAACGTGATTAGTTCTTCTATTCCATAATAGAAAGGAAATAAAAAATGGTTACAACTTACAATTGCTAACGTCCCACAACTAGGCATGACAATTAACTAAGTTTTCAAGATGAGCTTGCTCAAAAAAAAAAAAAAAAGAGTTCATCTTGAGCAATTTCAAAAGTGAAGTTCAAGATTAATTTTTTATTTGGGGTTTTTTTTTTGGAGAAAGGAAAGGAAAGAAAAATGAAGAGAAATGATGGATTGAATTTAGTTAAAAAAATGTCTAACATAATTTTTAATCCAAAAGTGGGGCAAAAAAAGGAAGGAAATAAGTCTATTTTTTAATAAATCTTTTGTATAAACTAATACACTCAAATTTCAAACCAATTATACTAATCTAACAATATAAATAAAATTGTAAATTAATAATTTATCTCTTCTTTCCCTTTAATAACTATCAAACCACAATAAATATTCAATCCTCATTTTTTCCCACTTCCTCCTACTCTCTTTTCCTTCCTTAATGTCTCTCCCTCAATTCAAATATAGCCTCAAAGCAAACAATATCAAAACGTCTTTGATTCGTTTCTACTTGTTGAAATCTAAAGACAATGATAATGTAACAAAAAAAGAGTAAAAACTCTCTGTATATATAACATGAAATGATTGATAATTTTGCACATGGTACATTTCAAGCTCCAAATTTGTAACTATCCAAATTGAATTAAAGTAGAATTTATTAAGCTTTAATATTATTCTTAGATCAAAATCTTTTATTGATATTTTTTTTAAAAAAATCAATATTTTAAATAATTTAAATTATTAATTACATACTCGATCCCTTAATAAATTATTGAGAAGGTGCCAGCATAACTCAAACTTAAGAGATTCACTTTCGACAAGAGAGGGCTCCACTTTCAACTGAAATCTAACGACTTTCTCTTTGAACAAATTGGGGTGAATCAAATGCACTTTTTCAACTCATAAATACATATTTTTCTTTTTTTTTGTTTGAAAAAAGAAAATTAAAAGGCACTATCGGATTTGATTCCCATTTACAGCTAAGTCAAATTTGGATTTGTACACCTAACCTCACCTTCAACCTTTGGACTTTTGCAATATCCAAAAGCTCACATTGATAAAAAAAAAAACAAAGTGATTAAATAATTCAAATTCAATGAAGCAAAAAAAATAAAGAAAGAAAAAGACATATTTGTTTCCAACCCATAATGTATGGTCTGTATTGAAGAATTTCATGAAAATGTTGCAGATGCAATGACAAAGAATATTGGCCTCTAAAGACCAAGAAATGATTGTGTAGACAAAATCAGAAAAAAGCACATGTGAGAGAATTTTTCAGGCTTATGGGAACTGTGGTGGAGAGTATTTAAAAGGATGAGAGAAAAGGTTACTTGAAATTTGATATTCTTAGTATTTCTTAAACTAATCATGGTAGTACTTTTGAATGTAGAACCAATTTGCAAGAGAAATTATTTATCAAAAAAAAAAATTGCAAGAGAAATTATTAAACAAATCTGATTTTCTAAACTTTTTAATTGATGAACCAATTCCTTGAATTAGCTAGCTAGACATGGTTTGAAAATCTTCTATTATTGAATGAATTATTCTCCCATCTTATCAATAAAACAGAGAAAATTTAATAGCTTTCTTTAATCGATCAACTTCTTTTTTCTCAACTAACCTTACATTTTGGGTCTTTGGTTCTTTAATTACAATCAATCAGCAATAGAACTTGTGTTTGCTAGTACTAAGACAATAGTTAAAATCACTTTAAATCATTACTTTGATTCACTTCTTTGTCTCTCTTAACATACCATTAAAAGGAATAAATAAAAAAACAAAATGTTTTTAACTTAATTACTGTCTAATTCAAAACTTACCTTATGGTGCTAAGTCTCATCTTCACATAACGATCTATTTTCAATTATCAAAACTTAAAAAACAAAACATTAAAAATACTTTAAATAACTATTACAAAAATTAAATTATTCCATCCAAAATTGAACGTTTACATTTGATTCAATCTAAAAATTAAAAATACCTAAGAAAATTACTTAATTATCCTTATTATTAATTAGGTTAGTGGTACATATCATTAATTAGTAATGTAAATATCTTAATTTAATAGACTATTAGTGGAACTTAAATAAAATAACTTATATATATTCAATTCCGAACATATCAAAATAAAATATAGACATTCAATTTCGAACAGAGAGAGTATTATTTTATTTTAAATTTCATTAATAAGTAATTATTTTAAGAAATACTCTAAAATAATTATCTCAAATATTTTTAAAACTTTTAAAATTTTAAATTATAAATATAAATAATTAAAAATATTAACTATTACATTCCCCATCTCTTTTTTTATAAGCTATTACAAGCAATTCCATATACACCAATAAAATATTTCAGTTTATAATACTCTTATTTATTTTGTATTAAGAATAAGAAAACGATAAAAATCTTTTGCTTTTAGAATAAGAAAGAGAAATGTGAAATGAAAATAAGAAAATCTATTCTTGGAAATAAGAATAATAGGTGATGGAGGGAGATAGTGATAAATAAATATAATATTAAAAATAAATTATAAAATATTTTTAAAAAGTTATAAAATGATTTATAATTATAATATAAGATAAATATTTTAAAATATTATAAAATAAAAAAGGATAATGGGAGGATTTCAGGTAATCAAATATAAGTCCTTTTGTTGTTAAAAAGAAGAAGAAGTAATAATTCATCGATTAGGATCAATTTCTTCCTCATTTCCAAAATTAGCTTAAACTATTTATCTCAAAATATTACTATTTATTTTGTAATTACTAAGATAATTATGATAAATTGTTTAAATTTGACACTTTCTTCTCCTTCAAATAAATATATAATCATTATAATTATTATTGTTAAATGGTTAAATTCAATTATTCTTTATCAAGTTAAGCTTTAGAGCATGAAAAAGTTTAACATAGTATTTATACCCTGCTTTAGTCTATTTATATGGTTATTAGAGTTAGGTAGAAACTTAACAATTATCCTTTTTTTCCCTCTTCATTATAGTTATGAAAAATAAAAAATTAAGTTAAAAATATTTTTCCCCAAAAAAAAAAGTTAATTTTTTCAATATATGCTAATAACTTATAAGAGACACACTCACACACATCTAATACTTGACCGAGTAAATGTTTAACCGACCGGATAATGAAATCTCCTAACAATTGCACTGGCCACCCGCACCGGTAATTTTATTTTAAATTTTTTTTAAAAAATAAAATAAAAAATGACACCACACACAGTCAACTAACATCGGGTGGCCCAACCCATGAATAAGATAAACCCATCCCATCTTATACTTGATTACTGACACTTACCTGCGACGCCAGCCTCCCATCCCTCCGATTATTCTCTGGCTACCCTGCCGGAATCCCACTCTCACACAGCATACAACAAATCTGAAAACCACTCTCCTTCCCTAGACCCACAACCTGCGCCGTCACTGTGAAAGTTCTGACCACCATAAAGAGGCAGCACAGCCAATAAACAAAACACATCCGTAACAAAAGAACAAAAAAGAATATCTTGATATTCCCCACATCCCACCTCCATAACACCTCATTTCCTCAGTTTCACAGCTCCTTCCTTCCCCATAGAAAGTTCAACCCTCCACGCATGTGTATGTAAAAATATATACACGTATACGTGATGTGCACGCTTAATTTGTATATGGGGTATATGCATGTTTATTGTGTTCTTGAATTTGGTGAAGTTTCTGGTGGAGTGTAGAAATGTTGAGGTGACTGTAGAGAAATCATGGCTGGGGAGACATCGTCAAGCGACGTCGTAGCGAGCACGTTCAGAGCATTAGTAGAAAGTGCAGAGAAAAAATTCGCGCGTGTGCGTGACGCGCCGCCGTATGGCAGGGGACCGTACTCGCACTACTTTCATAGTGTGTTCAAAGCTTACATGCGACTATGGAAGTATCAGCAAGAGAACCGTGCGAAGCTAATGGATTCGGGTTTGCAGAGATGGGAGATCGGAGAGATCGCATCGAGGATCGGTCAATTGTATTTCAATCAGTACATGAGGACGAGTGAAGCTAGGTATTTGATCGAGGCGTATGTGTTCTATGAAGCTATTTTGAATCGCAGATACTTTGAAGAAGGTTCGAAGAAGGATAAAGGAGTTAGATTTAAGGAATTGAGGTTTTACGCGAGGTTTTTGATGGTTTCATTGATTTTGAACCGATCAGAGATGGTGAAATTTCTGGTGGAAAAGTTTAGAGCTCTTGTTGATGATAGTAAATCCACTTTTCGGGTATGATTTGCTCTTATCTCTGTTGCTGCTTGGTATTTTTTCGCTGATAAATTTTTTAGTTTGCTTTCAAATTCATCACAATTTTCGGCGCTTTGAATTCTGTTACTTGCCTCAATTGTTTTATTCACTACTCTGCCTTGCTTAATATGGAGATGGTGGCTAGGTTAATACTTACATATATGAAAAGTTTAATTTTGCCTTTTGTCAAGTGTTAAGCGGAGATGGTGCCTTCTGCTTAATACTCTGCCTTGCTTAGCCTGTCTTCTTCTTCGGAATTATTTTTTTGCCCCCCTTAATTCAAGGTTTTGGATATGTGAAATGAAATATTTGGTTGCATATTGTGTTAGAATGATGTAACGTTTCTGGAGAAAGCACCATCATTGCAAGTGTAGTCGATATTATGATATTGCTAAGTATCTTTAGTCTTTTGTTTACAAATGTGAAAATTCACTATCTGGAAATGAAAGTTATACAGAATAAACAATCTTTACAAGGTGTAGAAAGTGGTAATGAAAATGAGCTCTGTCTATATAATTCAACTAGGTTGGTGGCTGTCAGAACAGCTTTGCTTGCTTGTTCTAGTGGAAGGAGAAATGTTGTTTTGAGTCTGAAGTCCTACTCCTTATCTCCCCCCCCCCCCTGCCAAAAATGTTCAACCACAGGAAAAATAATGTTGGTGGTGTGGGCATAGGAATTTGGTGTTTGTGGAAGTTCCATTTTTTGGAAGTAATGATTAGCTATTTAATATTTATTGACGGTAATCTGCATGAAAGCAAGAAAAAATAGGAATTACTGAAGGGTTAGGAATTTGGTGTTTGTGGGAGTTCCATTTTGGAAATGACGATAGTTGTTTAATATTTATCTATGGTCATCTGTATGAAAGCAAGAGAGAATTAGGAAGTCGTGAAGGGTTTGTGCAGTTCTGTTGAACTCTTTGTTTAGTTTGTAACTCCATTCTTACTATGTGTGATTATGATTCTGTTTATAAAAGTATAAAATGAATATGCACATGTAAACATGGATGTGAAATATATGTAGCATTGGGGATGAAAAGCATTGATCAACTTCTGCAATTACCTGTGTGAAGAATTACATAGACTTTCATCACAGGATTCAACCAACTTCAGAGAATGGAAGCTAGTGCTGCAAGAGATTGGTCGATTCACTAAAACAGATACAGCCTTCATGAGTGTTCGCCCTTTGAGATACTGCTCTCTATTTGATTCAGATCCAACTTCTCTACCTTATGTGGCCCGCTTCCATGCAAAGAAGGTTTTAAAGTTTCAAGATGCAGTACTGACAAGTTATCACAAAAATGAGGTAATTAATTTCTTCATATAGAGGATTACTTCTCATTCCATTTCAACTGATTAAAAATTTAACTCTGGCATTTTCTCCCTGCATTGTTATTATAGGTCAAATTTGCAGAATTAACATTGGACACTTTTAGAATGTTGCAATGCTTGGAATGGGAACCTAGTGGAACATTCTATCAAAAGCATCAAGTTGAATCACGGGAGAATGGCGCCTTTGCTGACCACTCTGCTGCTTCTGGACTGATTGATATAAATATAACTGCTGATATGGCGGATCCATCTTTGCCGCCAAATCCTAGGAAAGCTGTTTTATATCGCCCTTCTATCACACAACTGTTAGCTGTGAGTTCTGGAAGTTGAAATTTTTTATTTGTCTGAGCTCTTAGAATTGTTTCTGCTAATATTCCTTACAAGAGCATGTTTTAGTTAGTGCCATGTGACATAAAGCAAAACATGATCATGCTCTAAAATTTTGTAACCTAGCAATAGATAAACATTTGCTATTTCGCTTCAAGGATGAAGGGAGTTATGAATTCATGCCAGATTTGAAGAGAAATAAGTTATTCAAAAGATAAACATGATGAAATAGTTGCCTCTAAAATTTCTTGCTTATATTTGGCATAAGTTTCTAAATGCATGTGCTCTGTTTTGTAACTTGTGAATTTGCAGGCTATAGCTACAATAAGTGAGGAGCTTCCCCCTGATAGTGTCATGTTACTATACCTGTCAGCACCAGGTTGAATTTGCTTTACAAATTTTCATTTTGAAAAATGAGCTAAACAAGGCTTTATTATCCTGAAAGGTTTTTCATCACCTCTGTAGGAAATGCTGGTCATGGTAGCATTTCAAAGACAGACAGCTCTGGAAGTTCTGGAAAATCTTCAAAGCTTTCTTCTATTTCCAACACCAACAATGAAAAGAACAGTTTTTACCATGAAAACAATGTAAATGGTGTTAGAGACTCAAGTCACTCTTTTGAGAATTGTTTGCGGTTAGGTCCTAGCAGAGATGGAGGTTGGTATTTATAGTTTTCCCTCTTCAGTTTCTGATACTGGTTTCCTGGAAATCGCAAATTAAGTTTATCTCTTTCAATTCATTTTAAAATATACTTGTTTGTGTTCGCAGGTGCAAATGACCTGTACCCTGGCGATATAATTCCTTTCACAAGAAAACCTCTTTTCGTGATTGTTGATAGCAACAACAGCCATGCATTCAAGGCAGGTTTGTCATAACCTTGTCTGTAACTTATTTCACTAATGTGTCTTATCCTTGTAACGACGAAGATGGGTGAGACTGTTGTTCATTTATTGAGGTTGTTTATTGGTGTGATTTTCTTTTCTTTTTTTCTCTTTTCTTATTGTTTTTTTTTGCTTTCTGGGGGGTGGGGATGCAGAATCTGGAAAGGTGAACTTTGGAAATAGGATTATTGGAGTGAGATTTCAAACTGTCAAATTTATAGGATCGTATTACTTCCCTGCAGTATGAAGATGCTGTCTAAACAAAGTAGCATGTGTTATCATAATAGCTTAACCATAACTTTCTTTCGCTTAACTGAATCGTATTCTACACATAAATATTTCAAAGATTACTTTACTTCAACTTCTAGAGGTGATCATAGTTTACAATTGAGATTCAAAAGGTTTCTTTTTATTTTTGAATTTTGATGGTGCATTATCTGTTGCATTTTTAGCCATAGATACAGATTTGATTGATTTACCATGACTTGCTAAGTTCTGTTGAATATCACATCGTCAATCTTTCACCGTCATAATCTGTGTCATGATGTTGCTATTTTGTGTTGCAAAGGGGATCCTTTTGTCTCCATAAGCTCTCTTATATTACATTGCACTATGCTGCTTAGGGACCCTGGTTAGATGCAAAAGCAACTTCAAAGCATTTAGGTTTTGTGTTCAGCTTTACCACATATCAGCAGCACCCAAAAACTTCTCAGCACTAATCCTTTTGTTGGACCTAAGATTGTAGTGAATAAATTTTGAAACCCTGTAGAAATTGTTCTCAGAGATTTTGTTTAACTGTCACCTTTCTAGACTGGGCAAATTCTGTCATGGACCTGTCAGAAGAAGCAGGTTTCTTTCTATTTTCATTTCCCTTTCCCTTTATTCTTTTTTGCATAGTTGGAAGCAATATTGTAATGCAAAATAAGGAACCAGAAGAAAACCTTGGGAGGATGTTGAATCTCTAGGGCCAATATTCATACCATTGCTAACTAAATGACTTGGATCTACATGTTCAAGTCGATTCAGTTACTGAAAGCTCCTTCAACTGACTATCAGATTTGGTCCTTCTGATTCTACCAAAAGAGTCTCTTACAACTTAAGCAGCCAAATAGGAAATTGTTTCCCATATTTTATTGCTCTCTCCATATCTGTCCATTAGTTCTTTTTTTACATTGTACTTTAAGGTCATGATAGCTTTGACCGTTTTCTCTTCATTTATGATTAATCAGATGAAATGCACCTTTTAGATTGCTTAGACCTATGCTTCTTTTTCATCTCCCCTTTTCTAGTTGTTGATATGTCAATTGCTCTCAGGTTCTGCATGGAGCTGAAAGAGGAGAGGCAACAGCTTTATTTCTTTCTCACCTTAGTCCATTATATAAGAATCCAAAATCTGCTGATCCAGTACAAAGTGGAAGTCAATTCACCTTGTTCTTGACTGCCCCTTTGCACGCTTTTTGCCAATTGGTTGGCCTCACATCGTCTGATTATGATGCAGTATGTAGATTGAACTGAAAGAATAGTGGAAATCTTTCCATTCTCCTTTTACCAAAGTTCAAATATTGATGCATGGGTTTATTGTATTAGGATGTATACAGTGATGCTGACAGCATCATCTCTACTGCGTTTTCTAAGTGGGAGGTAATGCTTTGCAAGTCGACTAGCCTAGACCTGGTTTGGGCTCAAGTATTGTCTGATCATTTTCTACGACGGCTAATTCTTAGGTAATTCTTCTCTATACTGTTGTGCAAGACAACCCATAACAGATTACTGATCTATGAGTTGTATAATCTAATTTCAAGCATGACTTTGGAGAAATTTGAAGTTGTATCAGTAAAAATGTAATTTAGAGTTCATGGTTGTTTTCTTGACTATATCTAAGAAAAGCCTGTGAAAATATTATTGGCTTGGAGCTTTTTCAAGCTATAATGAGGACTTTTTCTTATTTGAGTGGTTCCTTCCTCCTATACTTTGAATACAAAGCAGAGCGTCTAACGTTTTACATAATTTCTGGAGTATGACATTTTGTGGAGTTCAAAATTCTTTTTGACTCTTAGCAACCATGGTTTAGATGTGTCCTTCACTTTTTTTATTCTTGTGTATGGTCAACAGCCACTGATATGTTCTTGCCGGTCCCTCAGATTTATTTTCTGCAGGTCTGCACTTAGTTTGTTTTGCATGCGGGAAGGTGGTGATCAATACTTGCCAGTTTGCTTACCTGAACTTCCCAATTTCTTCTCTCCAAATTCTGAAGTTGTGGAATCTGCAATAATCCAACTCGCGGATCACCTTAAGGTTTCAGGATGTTTCGACTTCTATGGTGCATAGTTAAGAAGCAAACTTGTAAATCCATCTATAGGAGGTTCAGTAGAATTGGTTAATGCCACATTATTTCTGCTATACTTGGTATGTGATTATCACACCCATACCTTGCCAGTTTCGGTCTTTGCATTTATCTTAAAGGCGATTTGGCTTGAGAGGTGTGCAAATATATCTCAAGATAATGTGCAAATATGTTAGGTTTTTTTCCATTTGTGCTTGCTGTCATCAGATCTGGTGCATAACTGCTGCTGGGAGGAGTTATCGGAGTAAAGAATTGCTGTTTCTGTAAAATAGTAGGCAGCAAAATGAGAAATAGTTTTCCCTTTTTTTTGGCAAAATTCATTTCTGGTTTTTGGTGGATCTAAATTCATTTCTGTATCCTCTTTTTCTTTGTTTGTATTTTTGGTTGTTAGGCAGTGAAAATATGTAGATGAATGTGTAATATCTCTAGACATACAATTCCTATAGTGAAAGAGAAGACTGTTTCTGAGTTACTATCTGTTTTATTGATTCTGATTTCTGAATGTGTCCATGATAAATCTTAGGTGTATTTCCTCTTTTTATGTTTTTCTATTTTTCCATTACCTTTTTTCTTTTTTCTTTTTTCTTTTTTTATAAACAAGAATTCGTCATTAATAGTAACGGAATCAGCCGCACAATCAGAGTTTATCGTTGTATCACCGTGATTAGAGTTGTGTATAGGGTTATAGAGGTTTGATAATTTGGTATTTTGATTTGAGAATATTTAGAATTGAATTGTATATATATTTTTTAAAATAATAGTATTGTATATAATCGATTTTTTATAGTTATTTTAAATATTGTTTATCATTAAAATAATTGTTAATTTATTTCAAAAATAAAAAAATCAAGTAATAGCATGTAAAAATAAAATAATATGCCTGGAATTTTCTTTTTGGGCATATAAAATTAACATCTATAAAAAATAGCATTCCAAATTAGAAATTCAAAAATGAAAAAGTTAAAATTAAATTAGATAAATATATTATAGACAAATTCTATTAAAGATATAAAACAAAATACAATTTCATTCATCAAATTTTCAACTAAAATAAAATAAAATATTTTAATATTATTCATTTTTTAAATATAATTATGTATATGTATATATATTTAAAATTAATATTTTGATATTTTGGTACGATACAGTTTGAAATTTTGAGAATTGAATGTGGTATTTAAATTTTTTTCATTTATAAAGTCATATCGTATTGTATCGTAATATTATAAAATTAAATTAAATTTGAAAATACATTCGGTACAATATAATATTCAAGTTCATACCGTATAATGCAAATCTCTAACCATATGATTACAATATATAGAAGGTGGGAGGAATGAAATATAATTGTAGGCAAAAACTCGATCTTTTGTAACCAATTATTAATATTGTAAGCAACAAAATTACATTTCGTACGAACAAATTTACAAATAAGAATTTGTTATTGCATCTAGAGATAGACAATTTGTTTGCGACTCATGTGACCCGATTTTAAAGTTGGGCTTGACTTTATAATCATAAGTTCATGAAAAAATTGGTATGACCGGTTTTTTTTCTTTTTGTTCGATTGGGTCGAGCTAAATCTCATTTTTAATAAAGTTAGCTTGTGGTCCAAATTGAAAAAAATATATTATTTTAAAACTAAAATAATTGTCGTTTTGATCATTTGTGTCAAATCGAACTTCACAATCATAAATCTGTAAAAAATTCAAAATGGCTCGACCAACTTTCATCCTTGACTAGAGTGAGCTATGCAATATGTTTTGCCACCTCTTTAATACGTTTTATCTATCATAATACATGTGTTTTATGGTCTCACTCCTGAGGACAAAATAGAGTTTCAATAAAGCATTCATTCGTTCATTTATTTATTTATTTAAACTCGAATAAGAATTCTAGCTCTATAAATTTGAAGGTTATAATTAGTAAAATATTATAATTATACTATAAATAAATAAATATATAATAGTAAATATGAATTTTTATATAATATATAATAAGCAAACTTTAATATGAATCAATCAAATTATTTAAATTACATTTGTGCAATTAAGTGTTTTTTATTTGTTTTTAAAATAAAAAATTATATACACTTTATTTTCATGACCAATATTATAAAATTGTTACTGCTTATGGAGAATATTTTCCCTTTTTCACAAAGAAATATATTTTCTTTAAATAATCACTTCATCCATTTTTATAAGATGTTTTAGATAATTTTACACAAACTAATAAATTATTTTACTTTCAACTATACCCTTATTTATTCTAATATTTCTTGAAAAAAAATATTTATTATCTCTTTCTCTTTCTTAATAAAGTAATGGTGAATTTGTAAATAATATACACAATAATCATAAAAAGTAACAAAACATCTTATAATTAGATGTAATAAAATTTACTTAATACATAAAAAGATGAAGGGAATAAAATTTGATTTTTTTAAAAGGAGTTTGATATTGCTTAAAAAAGGAAAAAAGTGACGTTATCATATTAATGAAGAACATATTAAAATAGTACTTTATCTTTTCCAAATTAATTATCTTTTTTTATTTTTCATATCGATTAACCAAACATAATTAATATTATTGAAAAATATGAATTTTTTATAAAATATTCTTAAAATACCCATTTGACATAAAAAAGTTTGAGCATTAAAAATACTAATAAATCATTAGGAACATATTTTCTCATTAATTAGATGAATTTTTCTAATAATTTATTATCAATTGTTACTTAATAATCTTATTTTAAATGAGATTATTTTAGTTAATTAATAAATATATTATTTTCTTAAGGGTAAATTTTACTAGACTCCTTTCATTTTTTATTCAAAAACATTAAATCACCTTTATTTTCTAATTAAAGTAAATATGCCCATGATCTATTTAATTTTATCAAAATAGTATAATTAGTAGACTTAATTTCATTAAGCCCTTTAAATTTTTCATCAAAAATAAACTTTCATCTCAATTTTTCAATTGTTTGAATATATCTCATTCATCTTTTTAATTATTTTAGCTAACTAAAATTTTGATTACAATTTATAAATTTTTTTGTCAATTAACCTTTTTTTATTAACTCTTATAAATTAAGATAAAATATTATAAAAAGGAAAAATTTATGAACTTTTTTATGTGTTTAAACATGTGAAATAAAAATGTTTAATACCTTAGAAAATTTTAAAAAGAAAAAAAAATTTCTTTTTCTACTGTTTTTAATTTTTTAATCCATTTAATCAAGATTTTTTTTCTGCACATATTTAAGCAAATAAAAGATAGAGAGAGTTAGTGAAATTTACCATTTTCTTAATTTTTAATAAGAAAAAAAATTATAATTTAAGGCAGAAAAAAAGAATAAAAACCTAATAAATTTAGTCGAAAGGAGAATCGAATATAAAATTTATAAGAAAATATCTTTTGGATGTAAATAAGTATTTTTAGAGAGAAGTCAAATTGAGAAGATTTCTTCACTCGGATTGGGAGCGTACTTTGGGATGGAAAGAACAATAATTATTAAATATTTCATCGTTACCCAACAAATTACTTTACCGTCAGCAATCCTATCTCAAACCTTTCTAGCCAATAGAAACTACTTATTTTCCCCTGTCGATCCTCGACCTACTTAAAACGTTTCATCCTGGACGTACAACTAAGTCGAGAAAACACATCCACTGCCTGTCATGACCGTCGGATACCGTACCAAAAAACACACGTAAACAAAATCTCAGCCGTCCGATTATAATAAGGATCTCTTCAACAGCTATATATACTCACTACCCTCATTGCTATTCAAACTTTTAATAGCTTCCAAGATTTAGAGAGAGAGACGGAGAGAGAGAGAGAGAGAGAGAGGCTTTGAGAGAGAATTTTGGTTCTTCGAAGAGGTGAGTTCATTTCATTTTTTCTCTTCTTGTTTTCAAATTTTCGTTGAATTTGTTGTCATGTGGAACGTATTTATGTTGTCTGTGTGTAAGATTTTTGTTTTGTTATTAGGTTTTTTATTTTATTTTATTTTTTGATTATAAATGTGTGATAATACAATTTAGGGCTTTGTCTTTTTGATCTTTCTGTAAATAGGTTCTTGTTTAATGCTGCAAGGCTAGGGTTTGATGACTCTGCGAGATTTGGTGTTACGAGGCTGATTTTATAATTTTTATTGTTTTAGCTGACATGATTTGGGCTTTGGGGGGAATATCTAGGTTTTAATTGTTTGATTTCTTGATTTATAGCTTAGAACTTCGTAATTGGATGTGGCCCTGATCCATGATCGTAGTTAACTAGTTTTTTTTTCCTCTCCTCGACTTTCTGGGCTCTTCTTTCTGGATGAATTTACTCGAGCATTGATTTTTAAGTAGGAATTTTTAAACTGATTGCTGAATTCTATGGATTATAGCTGTTTCTTTTTGTTGTCTCGATTTCATAGGTTTTGGAATGTATACTTTTCTTTTGGCTTACTGTTTTATTGTCTGTATGAAAGTGGCAGATGGCACGTACAAAGCAAACTGCTCGTAAGTCTACTGGTGGAAAGGCCCCTAGGAAACAGCTTGCTACTAAGGTACCTTTTTAAACTATTATATTATTATTATTATTATTATTATTATATTTTGGAGCTTTGAATTTGAGAATACATTTGTCTTTTTATAAAAAAATGTTTTTGTTGTGTTAATATTATGTTTTCATGCTTAGGCTGCACGTAAGTCAGCTCCTACTACTGGAGGAGTGAAGAAGCCTCACAGATACCGACCTGGTACTGTTGCTCTTCGGTGAGTATTCTTGGGTACTATTTTTTCTCAAATTGGGTTTTCTTGGATCAATTACTGGTTTCATTTGATTTCTGACTTGGTGTACTGTTAAATAATATAGTGAAATCCGTAAGTACCAGAAGAGTACTGAGCTCTTGATTAGAAAGCTGCCATTCCAGAGGCTTGTTCGTGAAATTGCCCAGGACTTCAAGGTATGAATTTGATATTACACGTCGTTACCTGTTTTTTTTTTGTTCCTTTTTCTGATTAAGTTGTTGATTAGTAACGCCTTCTAATTTTGTGTCTTCCTTTTTGCAGACTGATCTGCGTTTCCAGAGCCATGCAGTTCTCGCATTGCAGGAGGCTGCTGAGGCTTATCTTGTTGGTTTATTCGAGGACACCAACCTTTGCGCTATCCATGCCAAGCGTGTGACCATAATGCCTAAAGACATTCAGCTGGCTAGGAGGATCAGGGGTGAACGTGCTTAGGTTGTTTACTTATCCTTCTATAGAATGGTAGCTTTGGTGGTGTTTTTTTATTTGTTCTATGGAATATATATAGGTGGATAGTTTGTTTGTTTTTAGGACAATGCTCTTTGTGTTGGTGGTGTTTGCAATGTGCAGAAATATTTACCAGTGTCGTTTTTGAGGAAGGCAGGCATGAGCATTTTATTGGTAGTTTTGTTCGTTGAACTCATCCTGTTTGTTGTCACACCCCTGGTTGAACAATGTTTCCTATTTTGATCTAATGTAGTTTGCTATTCTCCTAATTCTCTTTTATCCAGTTTGCTATCTGGTTTGGAAATTGGTTTTTGTGTGATATGAGGGTGTAATGTGCTTTGATTCTGGGGCAAACCTGGTTATGTCTTGTTTCATTACTTCCCCTGGGATTTGCTGTGATAAGAGTGGAACACTTGGGAGATTACTGATGATTAAGGGTAGATTAAGATTTAAGGGGCAATATTATTAAAATTTATTTTTATGACTTTCAATAATATGTATGTGCAAATGTAATTAAGGGGCAATATAATTAATAGAGGATTAGTTAAACGAGTTTCCTGACTTTTAATTTGCTTAAAATTATAAATAATGTATATCTGAACATTTTTAAACATTTATATTATGAAATGGAAAAAAAATTAAAATATTCTTGGTAATAAAGCAGCTTAAAAGTTTCGTAGGAAAAAGAAGGCATAAAGTCAAAATACTCTTGTATGTCCGAAAGAGCTTAAAGATGTACCAAATCTGGATTTTGGGCTGTATTTGCTAGAGTCCGAATTGTTGGAGCCCAAAAGGTCCATTTTGGGAAGTCCGTTCGTCAATAACTAACGGTGTTCATTTGGGTAATTTTATTGAGGGTTTTATTTTAATCTGACTCTTTAGAAGCTTAAATAATAAAATTTTCATTTGAGTAGTTTAGTTTGTAGGTTTTAAAATTTCTTAATTTTTTGAATAGAAAATTTTAAACCTCTAAAATACCTCATTTGAAATCCACATATCAGTAGGTGTTTTTTTCTTTCAAATCCAACTACTCATAAACTTTATCATTTTTTTAGTTGTTTTTTATTTTTCTCTATTACCATATTACGAAAATTTCATTATTTTAGAAAATATATAACTATCAAAATTTCACTTTTTACACTTTTATATCTTTTCATTTGTTAAAATTTTTAAACAAGCAAAATTTGAAATTCTAGATTTTAAACTGACTCTTTTAATTGTTTTATTTTAAAATTACTTAAAAATTTCAAAATGCATGCTTGGTTGGGAGGGATTTGAAGTTTTAAAAGAACTTGGGTTTACGTTTTTTGAAGGAAGGGAAGGAAAATTTGTGAATATTATATTTATAAAATTGTCATTATATTTTGATAAATTTCACCTTATCTTCCACTCATTTTTTTCCTCAAATTTCAATCTTTCTCTTATTTTCTCATTACCATTACATATTATCACATACTAAATAATGTTATATCCAATGCAAAAAAGAAAAAAAAAATGAAATTTCCCAAAATAGAAGAAATAATGAGCATTATTGTGACATAATAGTAATTTAATTGTATTTTTCTTTCCCTTCCTTTATTAACCAAATAAGGAAATTTTATCTTATCCCTTCTTATATATCAAACAAAAAAAGATAAAACTATTTTATCTCCAATTCCCTTCCTTTCCTTTCTCTACATTAATATTTGTCCAATCCCCTTCCTTTCCTCTCTCTACGTTAAAATTCGTCCTGCCTTTTAAATCCAACACTACGTAAGGGAGCTGGAAATTTTGTGAAGAGTTCGTGAACAACTTGATTAAAGCTATATTAGACTTAGAGTTCGAATTTGATGACATTCGAGTTAGCTCGTTAAAATATGAGGTTGTGCTTCTCCTTAAATAAAATTGGATGGTTGGCCATTAGAGTTAAATTAAGTTTTTTAATTTTATTTATCATTTTTGTTTAAAAATTAAAAAAAGGCTCGAAGTTGAGTTTTTGAACTTTTAAAAATCTCAATTAAGTTCTTCACTATTGAAACATCATTATTTTTGAATGAATTTTGTGAAAATTTAAATAGAAAGATTAAAAACGGTAGTTTGTTTTTGAATATTTTCATACTAAAAACCATAACTTTTGAACAAATTTGGATGGAAAATTTTAAGAAAAAGGAATAAAATGATAATTATTTCTTTTTATAAAAATCCACGGATTAAAGTAGAAACTTTTAAAAAACAAAAACATTTAACTCAGAATCTCTGATAGTTTGAGGCACTAATTTGCATTGATGCTTTGTGAAAGCAAAAATTCTGTGGGCTTCTTTGGCCGGCTGATAAATATATGTCTGGACGCGGAGAGAGAGAGAGGATACTGGATGGGAATGGTTAAGGTTTGGTTACTCATTGTGCAAGTATTGGTCTTTTCTGTTTGTAGGGATTGATTGTGAATTTGAATTTGGTGTATGTGAATGTGACTGACCTTGTCTTCAACATAGAGCTTCTTATATTCCATCCAAAATAGCTTAATTCAAGCCACTTATTTCCATACGGTACCAGCTAATACACTTCTACCAATTTATGCCTCTTTTTTTATATTTTTCTTTTACTAAAAAGCTCTCAACTCTCTCCCCATTACATTTTTCCGATAGGATTAATACACTTTTTAATACAAGTAAAATAAGAGGTCTACTAACTAAATTTAAGAAACACAACTACTAGTTAGTACCACTTTTAAAGAATGAGTCATTTTCAATGTTTTTTTTAAAATTTTTATTTTTTTTATAAATTAGGATTGGGAGTTAGATTTGATATTGTGCAATCACAGTGAGGGTTATCACCCACTTGACTTGACTGACTTCTTGTTTCCCTATTTTAAATGCATTTATTTTTAGGCATTTTCAATTCTAGACTCTAGTTTCTTTTCATCATGATGTTGCATGAGAGAACCAAACCAATTATCTAGAATCGGTGGAATTAGAAAATTCCAAAGCATACCAAACAAATGTTTGTTTCAAGTTTTAAATTCTTCATGGTGACATGATCAACTTGTGTAATAACGCGGCTTATAGGTCATGATTCACACCTACATTCTATTCCAACACACACACATATTCCACCTTCGTTTTATGAAATGAACACGAAAGCTAAGAATGTTATTTGCATTTTTTTTAAATAACTTTATAATATTTTTAATTATTTTTTTCATAATTGTTATTTAAAAGCGAAAATAACGCATCATGCTTAATTATATAGTTTATGAGCAAGACAACTAATTTGTTAAAAAGAAAAGAAAAAAAATATTTCTTCCGTCCTAAAATTCAAGATATTAGAAGCAAACTCTTTTATTCCAAAATAAGGAATTACTCAAAAGAAAAAGAAAAAAAAAACCATGACTAAGATCAATTCTTAGTTTCAGAAAACTGTTCCTGAACTCTTACCAAACCAGAAGAGAGAAAAGATAAACATTTCAATCTATGTGAATTGTGTTGTTTTGGTCCAAAACTCCTTGTTGGTCTGACTTTGACGAGTTCTTTTGCAACTATAATGGCCTTATTAACCCTTTTTTCCCCCTTTAATTAGGAGGAAATTTACAACTTCCCTTTTTTGGTACTAATCCAATCACAAACGTAAAATGAACAGTAAAACTGACAAATTCTTGGAAATTAGGTAAGATTTCTTCTAAATCAGAAGAGCAAAAAAGAAACCCTTCAAATATAATCCAACCATATCTTTCAATAGGGTCTCTGCCAGATGCATTGTATAACATTAATGGTAGAAAATAACATTATACTAATATTCTACTTAATCTCCCTTTTATGGTCACATATCTTCTTGATTAAGGAATGATGAACGTTCTTCCTCCCACTTACGTGGCTCCAATTTTCTTTTGATTCAAGAAAATCCTTTTAACAGATTAAAATATCCTTGTTATTTAATTCAATAACATTCTTTACATAGACAAAAAATAAATGACGTATAATAATTTGTTTTTCCCTTTTAAGCATTGGAAAGGACGTATATATCAAATTCGAATCTTTTTTGTGTATTTATAAGAGGCATTTTTATCCATGAAATTATTATTTTATTATACTAATAAATTATTGAATCTAAATCATTTTCTACTATAAATCAACAATTGAAAATCACAAACCCACCCGGCGAAAATTCCACCCAAATCTACCCACTTTATTTATGCTAATGATAAATGATTATGCTATCGGGGCACGACAAAAAATGTGAAAAATTCTTATCCAAATACAGAAAGGACATCGATAAACTTCATTTGAAACGTAAATAAATTCCGATCAAATTCAAGTACACATATTTCACGATTTATATGTTCGATCCAGATTTAAGAAGATTAGGTGGGGAGGTTTTGTGATGGAGGGTGATAACAAAAAAATTATAATGATTATCTCCTAAAAAAAATCAAGACAAGGCCCAATCCCCAAAGCTCAAGCAATTGATAGCACAAGGCAAAATCATTTATTAACGAAACTATTTCCAAGAGTCGTGCTGCCGGCCTCTGGACATGGTCAAAACATCCATGCTGCTTCCATTTGGCTATTCAAAAGATTAAAAAGGTAGATTTCATTTTGAACATGATAAAAAATTTAAAAGACCTTCAATCCAACCACTTAAAATTTGAAATAAGAAAGATTGAAACCGAGACAGTAATATATTATCTGATAAAATATTAATTAGATTAGCGGTGTGAATAGTTAGATAATGAAATATAAATCCTATCTTTCATGAAGGCTCTCAACAACAACATGCACGTTTGAACTTTGAAGCAACTCTTTATCGAATCATAAATTTTGATTTGATTCACATAAATATAGAATAAAGGGCAAAGTAGTAAATTGACATAGATATCTTTCCATGTCAACCAACAAACCCACTTTCAAAGTTCAACGTCCCATGAATGAATGATCTCTTTGTCTTTTTATTACAAATCCCTCTCTCTTTTACATGAATCTCACTTTTGCCGTTACATAGAGACAGTCAGAGGCTCAACGAATACCCGCCAACTTCGGACTTTGTAAGAGAAGTGAACAGAGGAGAACGAGAGCTTCTTCAACCAAAGAAGGGACTCTGACTCTCCTCTTTCTCTCTCACACACTCAACACATACTGTATTTTCAGCTAAATATTTTGGTTCTGTTTTTTGTCTTGTCCACTGGTTTCTGATTTTTCAAGGATAAGTGGTTCATCTGAGTTTCCAACATGTTACGGTCCAAATCCTCAAGGTATATCAATCAAAGTTACCCTCTTCATTCTTCTCCTTTTTTTTCTTTCTTCTATTCATAATTCCAATTTTGTTTTTCAAAAAATTATTCTTTATTCAAGAAAGAAAAGTATTCATGGTGTACTCTTCAAATTGTTGATGCATTCAACATTTTACATGCCTATTTAATTGTGTAAGTTGATTTTTTTTTTTTTTTTTGTGTTATGCAGATTATAGAGTTGTGAATTTTCTGTTTGTTCAATTGCTTGTTTGAATGATCATAAAAAATATTTTATCTTTAATGAGTTTGGCAATTGAGAAAGATGTATAATTTATGGTGTTTTTAGATCTGGGTATGCTGATTTTGGGCACAAGAATCAGCCATCAGTTCTTTCTAGGACCTTTTCTGCTTCCAAATTTTGCAGAGGGGATGCTTTAGTTTCACAGATAGATTCAAAAGCCCTTAAACCGGTTGGGAGAAAATCTGTTGACAGGAAACCTTCCAAGATTGAAAATTTAACCGAGGTATGTCTGTACATGTTGTTCTTTTCATGCTCTATTTGATGTTCTTTTTACTTTTTTAATTTGAATGAATGAGGGAATAGTGCAATTTTCTTGATTGCAGAGTCAGATTAATAGAGTTTTGACAATGCAAGAGCACATGGGGCAGATTGAGGAGGAGCTCAAATGGGCGAAAGAACGACTGGTTATTGTTGAAGGAGAAAGGAATCAAGCCCTTGATGAAGCTAGAGAGACAAAACGGGTAGCTAATGAGGCCAAAATGAAGGTTAGTGAGGCATTGTCCCCTAGGAGAGCTGGGGAGCTTTTGACAGAAATTAAGACTTTGAAAGAATTGTTATCTAATGCACAAAAGGAATTGAGTTTGAAAGATAAGAATATTGAATCCTTGCAAATAGAACTTGATGGGGCGAAAGAATTTGAGATAAAATTGGCTGAGAGAGATGTGTTCTTCAATAAATTGAAGGAAGAATTGAATAATAAAAAAGCATCAGAGGCTGATGCAATGAATTTGCAGTCTGTGCATAAGAAAAAAATTGAGGAGCTAGAGGATGAGGTGCAGCAAGGAAAGGTATCAGAAGCCAAAATGCTTGATTCTTTAGCATCTCTTACAAAACAGCTAGAGCAGACAAAGATTGAACTTGAAGAATCTAAGCTCGAAATTGCTTCTCTAAATGAGAAGATTGTGTCATCAGAAAAATCCTCCAGGAACAACAGTAGTAATCATATTGAAACTCTCTCAAAGGAAATCAGTGTTGTTGTAGGAGAAAATGAGAGCCTAAAGTCTGAACTTGGATTAGCAAAAGAGGTTATGTCACAGAAACAGAAGGACGAGAAGTCTGCCCCTGCAATGGCCAAGAGTTCAGCAGATGAGATAGGAATACTAAAAAATGAACTTCGTCTTGCACTCGAGGCAGAAGAAAAGAGCAGGAAAGCTATGGATGATTTAGCATTGGCACTAAAAGAAGTTGCAACAGAAGCTAATCATGCAAATCAGAAAGTCAATGCTACACAATTGGAATTAGAACAGGTTAGAGGGGAAGCTGAAAAATTGAAGGATATGATTAGGACCACTGAAGAAAGGTACGAAAAGCTTCTGGAAGAAGCCACAAAGGAAGCAGAGCTGCATAGAAACACTGCAGATAGATTACGATCTGAAGCTGAAGAATCACTTTTGGCATGGAGTGGGAAAGAAACGTGCTTTGTTAGTTGTATTAAAAGAGCTGAAGAAGAAAAAGCTCTTGCTCAACATGAGCATGCTAGACTTGCAGAATCCCTTAAAAAGGCTGAGCTCACGGCTATATCAGCAAGGGAGGAGAGCTTCAAAGTGAGGGATATACTTAAACAGGCTCTTAGTGAAGCTAATGCAGCAAAAGCTGCTGCTGGCATAGCTATAGATGAAAATTCTCAACTCAAGGATTGCCTAGCTGAAAAGGATGAAGCACTACATTTTCTAACTCAAGAAAATGAACGTCTTCGTTTGAGTGAAGCGGCAGCTTATGAAAATCTTAAAGAGTTCAAGCGATTACTTGCTACAGCATCAACAGAATTCAAGCCTCAGGAAAAGCAGCAGGATGGGATATTTAAGTCACCAAATAGAATGGTTGAGGAGCATGAAGAGGAGGACAAAGCAAAGAAGAATTTCAGCTTCAATCTTGATGAACTGAAGATTATGAGTGAATATGAAGATTCAGATGAGTCATTCAGCCATGAGGATCCTGAAAAGGCTGAGGCACTTAAAGGCTCCATATTTGATACTGCTGCTGATTCACCAAGGTCCGAGCCCCACACGCCAAAACTGGCAGGGCATCATAGGAGAGACAGTTCTTCTTTCTTCACTGTTGATGGGGAAACATTAAGTTCAGAAGAGTTGGATCATCTAGAGAATGGTCATTATGATGATTCAAACAACGATAGAAATCACAGAAGAAGGAGGGCTTTGTTTAGAAGAGTTGGAGAACTCATATTGAGAAAAAGTTTCCATAAAAAGGAACCATCTGTTGATCAATAGGTTCTTCCTAGATTACTTGAGGTTTTGTGTCAAGACTAAATTTTGATCTTGCCCTTTTTTTCTTTTGTCCATTGGTGCATTTTCAAACTGTTATTGTTTCTAGGTATATTAAGACATGTGAAGAAATTTTTATTTGGAAATTCTTGTAAGTTGTAGAGGTCAATCACTCTCTTTATTGTTGTTCATATAGTGTTTTAGGCTTCTTTCAAGAGCGGATTAAAAGGAACCAATGCTGTTTTTTCTCTTCCATAACAGTAGAATATATATATATATATATATATATGTATTCTGTTTGTGTATCAATCATTTACTTGTAACTCTCTAAGCCTTTCATTCTATTGAGAAATGTTTACTATCTAAAAGTTGATTTTCAAATTTTTTACATGAGATTCTAGAGGTGTTTGAGTTGGTCGACGGTTGATTGCATCAAACGATCGAGGTGAATGTGATATACTTTTATTCACTTTAACTTAATTTTTCAAAATAATAATAATAATGATAAGAAGAAGTGAGAATGGGGAACAATAAATCTCTAAATTAACAAAGGAAGTTCAGTGGCAATTGCGGAGGGCGGTGGCGTATTATAGCTGTACAAAATCGAAGAAAATATCAATTTGTTGGATTTGATTGAACAAGTTTTGTTGAGTTGGTCTTTGCAATACTACTACTCCCTTTTTCCATTTGTCACAATTTGGGAAAATAGTTCTAAAATCTATATAATTTTCAAATATAAAGAAAGATAGTACCATTTTTTATATTTTTCAACATTAATTAATTTAATTTATTGGTTAATGGGAAAAGTATAATAGAAGTTATCTTGTTTCTATAAGTTAACAATCATTTATTCATAAAAAGTACTTTTTTTTTAATAATATAAAAAACTCTCTAACTTGTGACAAGGTATAAACAGAAAGAAAGAGGATCGTTCTTCTTTTGACGAACAAGCGGGTGTAAATCGATAAATGTGCCCGAGTGACAGAACATGTAGAGAGCAAACAGGATTCAAATCTCAGAACAAATCTTAATTTGCTCCACACGAAATCGAATCTGCGTTGTCGGAGAATTTCTCCCATCACCGTATTCTTTACCACTCGGCTATGCCCCTGAGGACGAGATCGTTCTTCTTTCTTCACTATTGATGTGTAAACATTAACTTTAGAAGAATTGGACATCTAGATATCGATCGTTATTATATTCAAACAAGTATAGAAATTTCCAAGAAAGGAGGAATGAGGGCTCTGTTTAGAAACTAATCTCGGTGCGAGCAGAGATTAGTTTGAGTCTTTACCTCTTTATATGTTGACTCGGTGCAAGCATGAATTAATCTTATGTGATGCGGTGCTTCAAAGAAATCCCTTGGGATCCTTTTTCAAAATACCTAGTGATTAGATATTAAAAACAAAAAGAAAGAGAAAAGAAGAGAAAAGAATGTATGAGGATTTATGTCTATAATATTGTTTGCTTTTATATATATATATATATATATATATATTTTGCATTTGTATTTATGTCTATCATTAAAGTGTCGGTTTACTTCAAAAGGTAACACAAATTAGGGTAAGAAATGTGGTCTCATATGGAAATGATCCAATAATTGAAAATAAATCATCAATTATACATATTATATATTTATATAATATTATACGTGTATTTAATAAAATTGTCTCCTGGGTTTACTTCAAATACAAGAATGACTGAAGGAGTAGTTTTATTTGTATAAAAGAATTCTTGGGTAAAAAACTAGAAACCAAGTCGAATTTTAAATATTTCTTAATCAAAGTCACATTTAATGGCCTCTTAATAATACTAATGTAGTAAAGTTTGATATCTCTTCATAATAAATGTATAAAAGAAAAAGCAAGGTTAATTAAGAAAGCAGAAATGAATGGTGGATGTGGGACGAAAAAAGATCCCTTTTTTTTTTTTTTTTGTTGAGGAAATTCAACCAGTGACTTCATGCATCAAAATATAACCTTAGAGAGGCATGGTATTAGGTAATTGAAGGCTTATCCTATTCCTACCCCCTTTCAATGAGATATCTAATCCGGCTGTTGAAGCCAACAAACAATTGTCCATTTCAAAAGCCAGTATTCTAAATTATTTAGCCGTCCCATTTCAAATCTTTGGCACTTGAATAATGTCCACCATTCATAGAGGACAATCGACAATACCTATGGAGAGTCAGAAATCACACAACTTAACTAACAACAAAATAACTTCGTAAAACCACTAACAACCAAAGGAAGGACCCGTCAGGTTGTTAAAAAGCCTCCTTCGATAGTTGTAATATTTGGTATTAGAATTGATAAATAAAATATTTTTCAATCCCTCTAAAATTGAATATTTTTATTTTTATTTTACAATATTTAAAGTTAAAATTTTATTTTCTTAAAATAAACATATTTTTCAATTAAAATTTTACAATTTTTTTTTTCATGATTTAAGGGATCTATCCCACTAACTAATAATCGCATCACTGACCAAATTAATAAAAAAAAATGATAATTTCACTCATTAACGATTATGTTATTAATTACATTAATAATAATGATAAGGATAATGTTGATAATTTATTAAAGATAAAAACTATTTTTAATTCTTGAATTAAGTCGAATATAAATATTTAATTTCAAAAGGATAGATTAATTGTTTAATGTTTCCCTCCCTCTAATAAGGTATATATATAGCAGGGAAAAAATACAGAGGCAGTATATACAACAACTAGGTGAACCATCCTTAAATCACTCTGAATAATTTGATGACATGCCAACCAAAAAGAGAACTCTTCAAGCCAACTGTAAAGTTTCGAATGCAGAAGGAAAGATGTCAGCTTACTGAAGAATACTGCTGGCTGCTGCACACCAATTAAAGTTGGGAGTGGCAGGATAAATCAGTCCCTTACAAGTTACAACTTTGCATTAAAAGGAAGGATGGTAATAAAGCTGGAAATGGGCGAGACTATTTTCTCTGCTATTATTTGTTTTGAATTGCTTCCTGAAAGGGCTCAAAAGGAGACCTATTAATCTCTTACCCCACTGAAAAATACTTCCTCAATGAATCTCCTCCGCCCAAATTCAAGTCACAGCTTGAGAATGAGCATATTGTTCTGGCCCAGTCTATTTAGTCTCACAATGAAGTTGCGAAGGGAGATCTCTGGTTGAGGCAAAAGCACTCTAGAGAGAAATATCTTTAATAAGATTTTACAGAAAATGATCCACTTGGTTTTTGACATAAGCGAAAAATGAAAAATGAAAATTGCCCCACAAAAGCGTTCCTCCCACCAATTGCGATGACCATAAGTTTGTCTCCAACAAAATCATTGCGTAAGAAAAGAGACTTTCAGAAAATCAAAGAGAGAATTTTCAGAATCTAGTCAATCTCTTTGCATTTTAGACCATCAAGAATATATAGTAAGTACTAAGTACTCTTGGGAATAAAAGGTTTACGAAGAGGGGTTAAAACAATGAATTACTATCAGAAATTGGCATATGAATTCTTTCGTCCTAAGTTAAAATGATGGTCTACTTACGAAAACAATCCATAATAAATAACCAAAGACCCAATCATTGCATTCAATTCCTTCGAGAAAAAGGATAATTTTAATACCATCTAAACCCAAAGATCAGGAACGGATCAGGAACATCATGAATCTCTAAAATAAGAGACAATCAGACCTAGTTTCTTAAGAAGGCTGGAAATTATCAAAGCCCAGAATACAGAAGGCTAAAGACATGCCACAAGCAGCGTTTTTTCAATTGAAATCAAACTACATGAAGCATAACAAGAGCTCAAACCTAACATAAAAGTTAACTACTCATTGTCATTCTTAGGAGCTTCCTTGACCTCCTCAGTACCATCATCCTATATCACAAACAAGTGCAAATTCAATCAGCCTTCATATCAGTGATGGAACTCAATTCACAATTTCATAAAAAGGGAGCCGACAAATTACCTGCATGTCTGAAGTCCACAAGGTGAGGTTATCGCGGAGAAGCTGCATTATCAAAGTGCTATCCTTGTAAGATTCCTCCCCAAGCGTATCCAACTCTGCAATTGCTTCATCGAATGCCTAGACATGCATAGTAAAGAGTAAGAACCAGCAAGATGATACAACCATTTTAACCCGAAAATATGCCAAAGGAATCACAAACCTGTTTTGCAAGAGCGCAAGCACGATCGGGAGAGTTCAAAATCTCATAGTAGAACACTGAGAAATTGAGAGCAAGTCCTAGCCGGATGGGGTGAGTGGGAGCCAGTTCAGCATTTGCAATATCCTGCAAACGATTTATCCTTGCATCAGCTTGGAAAAAATTAGCTCTAACAGAGAACACAACAGAGATCGAGATGATGATATCATGAATTTTCATCATTGCCGAAAATCACCTTTGCAATCTACTAATTGATAACTAACCAAATACATCTGAATTACTCGCATTAAAATAATGATCCCCATTCAGATTTCTAAGATTTACAGCCAAAAGAACAACCTCATTTATCCTAATCCTTTGCCATTAGCTTAAGAGAGTCTTAACTTTGCGTTTAGATCAGGAAAAATAAGTCGACAAAGAAATAAATGAAACAAATAAAAGAATTTGAGTGGGAAAATAATTTAAAAAATGAAAAAATATTATATAGGAAAAGAAACCTGAGCCGCCTTGTAAGCCGATAGAGTATTCTCGGCGGCTTCCTTTCTCTCGGCTCCGGTCTTAAACTCGGCCAAGTAGCGATGATAGTCTCCCTTCATCTTCAGATAAAATACCTTGGAATCTCCAGAGGAAGCCGAGCCGATAAGCTTAGAATCGAGCAGTTGCAAAATGCCATCACAGATCGACGAAAGCTCGGCCTCAATTTTAGATCTGTAACTCTTAATGGTAACGACATGTCCGTCGTTGCCACGGCTATCCTCCTTCTGCTCGATGGACGAGATAATTCTCCACGATGCTCTCCGAGCACCGATCACGTTCTTATAAGCCACTGAGAGGAGGTTACGCTCCTCCACTGTTAACTCTTCCCCGCCTTCGGCCGCCGTGACTACTTTTTCCATGAATTCAACCATCTCCTCATATCGCTCAGCTTGCTCGGCTAACTTTGCTTTGTAGACATTCTCTTCACGCAGCGACGCCATGGAAATCTCACACAGAGAAAGAGCAAGGGAGAGAGGCCTTTTAGAGAGAGAAAGTGTGGGTGTGGAGAGACAGTGAGTAGAGAAATTGGAAAATGACGAACCGGTTTTTGGATTCTCCGAAGTCTAATCTTTCTTGGTTCTCCCTCCGCATAAAATTATTTGTTCATTTTTCAATTTTCACACCGTTGAATATTTTTATCAAGTTCTATGGTAAAATAAGTAAACAAAATTCATAATGTCTTCATTTAATTAATTAATTTATTTATTGAAAACCTTTATAGTATATATTCAGAATAAAATGGAAGGGAATAAGTTTTTTTTTCCAACATAAGTTGTTTAAACATTTTGCACATAAATTAAATATCCTTAAATGTCAATATAACTATATTATACTTAAAATATCCTTATATATACAGTGTTTTTCCCTTTTAAAGAGGAAGAATATTAAATAGTGGTAAGATTGAGACAAATTCTTATAATTATATTAGAGACTAAGAGAATAAGTCATTAAAGAAGATAGGTCAATTTAATTATTAATTTTTTATTAACTAAAAATGATTCTGATATTAGTATTAATATAATATAAGAGGTTTAAATAAGAGTATAAATATAAATAATTACTATAATTACAAGTTGATGAATAATTTAATACAAATCACAAAGAAAATATGGATAAATAATTTTATAAAAATCATCATATTTAGTCTTTTATATATATATATATATATATATATATGTGTGTGTGTGAATTTTTATCCATTAAGATATCATATATTTGATATTGATTTACAAACACTAAAACTTTCAAGATTTACCAAACAATGGCATTTTGAAAATATCTAATTGATCAAATATTCAAAAAAATTTGAAAGTTAAAAGATTTTATGATTTAAAATTAATTATGTAAGTAAATATCAAATATATGAGATTCTAATAGTTAAAAATTTAAGTACATGATTAAATTGGCTAATTTTTAATAATTTTAAGATGGAGAAGTCTACCACTTTATTTTTTCTCCATTTGGTTGGGAAAAACAAATTAAAAAAGAAAGACCATAGGCTATGCATTGGGCTTGTAGAATACCAGATGCCTTTTAGGACCAATTAATTTTAATGGGCTGCATCTGGGCCATGGAAATATAATTAAGGGAAAAAGACCAACAGGGAAATGAAAAGGAACAATATAAGAGAGGTTGGAGCTTAGATATAGACTTTTTTTTCCCGAATGAAAGAAAGCCTATTAATTGAGTTTAGGATGGATTTTACTTTGATAATAATAAGCAATATTGGCTGCTATTGGGTGGCTAACAATGTAAGATTAATACTACTAGCACTTGAGAACTGGTCTCAATCTCAAGATGTTTGAACCAATGAAATTGTTCATGGTCTGAAACGTTCTATGTATACCAAAGTTTTCTCATAGCTTTGGTTCTCATCGAAAGTTCGTTCAATAGGGTATTTTTTGTCGACTTCAGACATAATTTGTATAAATTGGGACCAAGGCATAGCATCTAGGTCCTTTAATCATGCGAGTTGTAAATCGAGGGATGTGTCCAAATGACAGACACATAAAATGCTTTATCGGAGAATTTTTTCACACATCACCACTTATATTATCAAATCGGTTATGCCCTAGGGACTGCTTCTCTCCTCTTGTTTCTCATATTTTAAAGGAAAGAAAAGGAGAGAAATGGAGGGATGATATCATTCAGTATAGTAAAATAGATTTTCTTCTCAAAGTTGGAAAAAATGGAAGAGGGATCGAATATTGCAATGTTAAATATTCCCTAATCATAGCATTTATTTGAAAGGGAAAAAAAAGTATATATATATATACATGCACAGTGACAGGGAGAAGCCTGTCTCGTGGCCATAGCAGGCAAATAACCACGAGAAAGCAAACTAGTCTAGGCAAGCCTTGATTGGCCAACTCAACCGAGAAGGCCTTTACGCAGGTCCTAGTAAGGATTTAAACACATGATCAATGACCTTATAATTGTAAAAGTAAGGTGAAAATCGAAGGAAAGACCAAGATCTAGTCAGTCTGGTTATGAAGAAATACTCTTCAAGAATAAGAAAAGAATTCATATATTTAAATATTAGAGCTAAATCATGCCACCAAGCCAAAGATTGTGAATAAAATTTCTAAAAAAAGATTTTATTTATTTTTTTATTTTTATGATTTGTAGACAAAATAGGGTGTGAAAACTTCATAAAGAAAGTAGAACTTTAGTAAGAAAAGATGAAAGCAACAAGATCATGAGGATGCGAGAGAAAGATAAAGTAAAAGTAGCCGAACTTGGGTGTTGGGACTTAATAGCATCTCCAATAGGAGTTGCTTGGATTTGCATGAAATGAAATGCAACTCAATTGAGACCTGCAAATCATTGTAGGGAAAGAAAAATTTGTCAAGTAGGATGTGGTACTTGCTAATAAGCAATCCATGCACTGGGAAAATGGTGAGACTCACTATGTTTTTTCAATTTTTATGACTCATATTCTAAACTTACGTACAATTTTGTACTATCATAACTACTTTCAAGGTAAATTACGAGATATGAATTAATTGATTGCATGATTTACTTTAGATCTATACAGTAGTGCACAACAAGGAAACAAATCTCAAATGTATCTCGTTTTAACATGATTCAAACACTTCACCCATTCTAACATAATTTGAACTCTCGCCCTATCACTATCATAACAAGACTTTTGTGATTAGATATATCAATTGCTCTGTGATACGAGTGACAAGACTCATTATTAATTATCATAATATTCTATATGAAAGTTTGACAATTTATAGGTCCTATAATTAAATGTGATAATTATTTTATGAAATTTATAGAGTTATATGATATGAAATGAGAATTGTAAAAAGTAAAAAAAATAAAATGGAGTTATCAGACTCACAAAGGGAGGAGAAAATAAATCTATTGGAGTTGGATGAGAGACGGTCAAGTTGTCTTGGAATTATCCTAGTCTTAATCTTAATTAGAAGAAAAATTGGACGTGGCCTATGGATGTGCCCCACCATTGCAATCACATTAATTCTAAAGCCGGATAAGAATGGATTTGGAGCCAGGACAAATGAGTGAACCAATCTATACCTAATTTAATGAGATTTTGATTGATATTTAATTTTTATTACTTAATATTTTAGTAAAATTACAAAATTAATTATACTTTTAATGAGATGACAAAGAGATACTTGCAACTTTTTTATCTCAATAAACTATTACTATCAAAGCAATTAACTAAAAGAAGAATGAAATTAATTAACTACTGATATGAAATAATTGTCGAATTTCCAAACAAGGCGTGCCATTATTAAAAATCAGTAGATCACCACCATTAGTGGTCGATTAAATGCCCTTTTTTCTATCTTTAACCCTAGAAGGAAGATAAAAAATAATAAAATAAAAAGGTGAAGATTTTGGGCATAAATGAGAAATCCCGTGTGCCGATTCCGTACCACTTCGATTTCCATATATAGAGGAATTAAGTAAACAGGTGGTAGAATTCAAATTTTTTTAATACTCAGTTTATTTGTATGGACTTGTTATATTTTAATAGAATTTAGTAGATTTAATAGAATTATATGAAATTTTATGTCATAAATTTTGGTAGAATTTGCTATTTTTTATGAGATTTTGTAATAAAATAGATAGAATAAATATATATATATATATAACATATATACGAACCAATATATGAGTAAAATCAACTCAATCATTCATCAATTCTTGAATGAACTTATTGATTGATCTTTTATTCCCTTTAGATTTTATGCATTTTGGTATACTTGTTAGAAACTAATTATATGTATGATTGCTATTACATACATTTATACATATGGAATTTTGAATGCAATTTTTTTATTTCATATCATAGTTTTATTGATAATATAATTTGAACAATAATTTAAAACGAAGTAAAGAAAAAATTGCTTAGACAAATTTTTCTATACCACTAACGAGTGATTATAGCATAGTTCATATCTTATAGTACATAGTTTATATGTCATCTTACGGTATTTTTTCTTTATTGTATGTATTTTTATGGCTAATGAATTTAATTTAAGAATTTTGAGGAGTTGGTCAGAATTGAAGAATGATTTATTTTATTCAATCCTTCTTTAAGTATGAATTCCTTTGAATTCTTAATTTTTAAGACAATTCTAAAATTAAAATCATTTGAGATTGGATTTTGATAGATTTCATAAAAATTTGAAGATACGGAATGTTATGAATTAATTTGATCATCCTAATAAGATACCCTTAAAAATGTTTTACACTAATCTAATAATCCTAAGCTATATTTTAAAATATTTGTTTTATTTTTTCTAGAAATAGAAATACAACATACAATATAATTTATGAATATTAAATTTATTTAAGAATTTCCCACTTAATTATACATAACTTGCACCAACTATGATAAGTTATTATTTTAGAATTTAATATTTATATTTACATTTTGAGATATTTGAAATTAAATATTTACATAAATTAATTTTTATTAATATATTTTTCATTTAAAGTTCAATTTACACTCTAATTAATTTTAATTTAAAAAATTTATATCTCATTAACATATTTATTCACCCCTAACCCATGTGCCTAATATGGTGGGATGATTTTAATAATATCTTAATGAAAGGACACCTTTCATGAATTTCACACCTATCTCTTTTCTATGTGGATTTTTCGTACGTTATTGGCATACAAACAGCCGTAGAAGGTACCATCACCAACCCCACATATTATCCTCTTCTTTCTCCATTTTCTTTTGTATGACCTAATCGAATGCCGAAATTCATATCCATACAAAGATTTTTATCATGTGATAAGTTATAAATTACTTTTAAATTGTTTGTTTTTAAGGGTAAACATGTTTTTGCTTAAGATTAAAATATAGAGTTTGACATCAAATTAAATTTCGTTCATTTTTTAAATTTGATCTGAGTTCGTTGTTTTCAAAACTAAATTTACCCACAGATTTTGATTTTTTTTTATTTAAAAAAGGTTTAGCTACATATGATTATGTGTATAGTATGGAGATGTTTCTCCTTTTGTAAGTTATTTTATAATAATATATATTTATTCCGTCTTATTTTAATTATCAATATATTATGATTAAAAAAAATTAAAAATAATAATTATGCAATTAAATTTTTTAAATTATCATTATTTAATTAATAATATACAAGTATAATAGTTTTAATGTTTGATGTGAAATAATATTCCTCAATACTTACATTCTCCTTCTCCAAAAATACTAATGGGTATTAATTTTTTTTCATTTCCTACTTCATTTAAAATATTTCCATCATGAATACTCAAGTATGAATACCCCTCCCCATGTATCATAAATAAATAAATAAATGAATGAAGCCTTGGCATCAGATTGGAAATGCCCGCAGCCACCTTAGTTATGATGGAGCCTTGGCTTCTTCTAAAGTTGCAATTAGAATTAGTTGGATTCTTCTGGCATTATTCTGCTATGATGCAAGTTATTTATTGTGAATAGTGTTGAGTTTGCATAAGTTATGGCTTCACTCCATGCAGTCCTTGTTTTGTAGCTTTGCATAAGTTTGAAAATGTTATTTTTGAGAGGTATAGAGGGATTTGTCTGAAAATGTTATATGTAGTTTCATGTAGATTTTATTGAGATTGGAGCATTTAGTCCCTCAAATTTTTTTATTTGGTAAATTTGGTCCATAACAATTAATTTTTATAGTAGATTTGGTCCATAATATTTAATTTAGATAGGTTTGATCCAATGTTAGGGGCTAAACACACAATTTTCTCTTATTTTGTTAGGACCAAACTGGCACAAAAAACAATTATTGGGATCAAATTTATTAAAATTAAAGGTTACCAAACAAAAAAGTCAGAGGCTCCTCATTTAGTTTAGCCTTGGTAATTTCTTTTTTAATTAAAGTATTAAGGTTAGGGGATAAGAAGACTGGGAATTTTATTAATAAGTATACTCTCTTTGATTATCATTCTTTTGATTATCATTCTTATGTCAAAGCAAGGATAAATGCTTTTATTGAATACCATATCAAAGAACTATAAAAGACTAACAAAAAGAAGAGGGGGAAAAAAATGATGTTCAAAACTCCTCATTTTAACTAGCAGAACAAACACACACAGTTTCGCACTAATAACATCACTATATTGTTTCAAGAAATAGTCTTCCCTGTCTCCAGGGGTATAGTCGAGTTGATAAGGCATGTGGTGATGTGGAAGAAATCCTTCGGCAATACAGGTTCGAATCCTGTGTGAGGCAAATTTTCACTGAAATATTGTGGAGGTTTGTCTTGTAGTTTGAATCTGTTGGCTCTCGCTCATATGTGTCTGTCACTCGAGCAAATCTCTCGATTTACAAACCATTTAATTAAGGGACCTCTATACAGGTGGATAGTTCTCCTCTCTTCCTTATCAAAAGAAACGATCTTCCCTTAAAAAGGTCTTTTCCTAATGGAGTAAGAAGGACCATTTCCAAGGTGCCAATACACCTCATCTAACTCATTAGCAATTTAGCACATAGGATCATAATTGAGCAAATGTTTCAACAACTACAAGGTAGGACTTAATCTTTTCTAGGGAAACTCATATTAATGGCTTGGTTCTTGGTTCGGGTCACATTACAAAAATTGAAGATCGAGTTCAACTGGTTAAATTTATAACAAACTCAAACTAAATTTAATTTTGAACAAAGACTAACTTTCGAGTTGAGTTCAAATTTTAATTACTTTTAAAAATATTTTAAATTTAAATTTTGAAAAAAATAAAAATTTAATATATATATATATATAGTTTACGAGCTGCTTAACAGCTCGAATACTTTACGAATCAACTCAAACTCAAATCGACCTTGATTTCATTACTCAAGTGCTAGATTTGCTTTCACTCCTAATCTAGTCTTTTCTCATCAGGTCAAGAGCTATTCATAACCACAAATAAAATGGAAAGCCACTAATGTGCCAGATATGCTTTAAGAAATATGGAAGAGAAGCATCACCAATTCTTAGTTTGATAATTTGTCCCATCAAAGTTCCAAGTTGTACTAAGTGTTTCCAATTATATGAAGCATCCAAAGGAATTAGAGTGGACCGGAACAAGTGTCGAACAACTGGCCTTTAAAGTAAGGTGGAATGGATTTACCAACTATCCATAAAGTCTTGCTTATGCACACAAATTGCCCAAACGTGTTTTGTTTCTCTGCTTGCTTACAATTCTAAACAACCTTCCTGTTTTGGCAAGCAAACATCCTTCCATTTTACTAATTCTCATACGCAATATTAGTTTCATTTGAAACTTGCAAAAGGATTAGGAGAATGATTATGTAGTCTTGATTTGTAATAGGAAAAGGCTAAATGACTCTAGTTGGAAGTTTAGAAATAAAATAATCAACTAATTTAGTTAAGTAGATAAATAAAGAATATGATAGAACTTTTTTTTTTTTTTTGGGGAACAATTTAAAATTTGAAGGGAAAAAAATCAACTCTCACATGAATGTGTGTAGCTGTGAATGGTTTATCTTTTGATTGATTGTTTAAAACTTTGAAAGTACTAATAATTATATAAAGTTTTATGTATTTTAATATGGTTTGAGTTTTTTTTTGTTTTGAAATATTTAATAGTAACAAGTAAATTAAGAGGTTAATAGGTGAAATAAATAATTCGACATGTTGTTAATTTGGTGGATTTAACTATTATTTATTTAAGTTTTGTGTTAAATTGTATCGTGTTAACAAAAATGTTTTTTAATAAATTGGACAAACTTACTTTTAATGGCAAATGAGAGATACATGACGATTAATTTTTATTATTATTATTACATTCGGGCGAGAGGAAGCGATGATAATTGAACATATGACCTTTCATAATATAGGAAGGTATTCACCATCGAACCAGATAACTTAGAATTAATATACTAACCTAATTTTCATCTGATTTAAACTTCCATTTAGCACAAAAAAAAAAGAAAAGAAAAAAGGGGATATATTACTTACATGATCTTCATTTTTTTTCATTTATGGGGTAATTTAAATTAGTATATGTCCATTTTATGATTCTTCACACCCTTTGATATAAGTGTTTTTTCTATTTTGAATTGAATATCTACATGTTTATTTTTAATATTTTAAAATGAAATATTTACAACTTATAACCTTTCTTAATAAAAAAAGTTTATTTAATTAATATAAGTGATTCTTCACTTACTATATTAATAAAAAAGATGATATAATAATTTCTAACTTAAAACGCTTAATTTTTAAATTAAAATAAAAACAAGAAAATTGGCCTATTTAGTGTTTTATTTTCACTTTTTTCCATTAAAGTCATTTATCTTTTCTTTTGACCTTGTAAGCCCCATATATATAGAAAATTGATTATGGTCCTTTTTACCACAAAATTTTAATAAATAATTTACATTTTTAAGGATCATAATAATCAATTTTCAATACATAAGGAACTTACAAGGGAAAAAAATAAAAATAAAAGACCATATTGGCTATTTTCAATACATAAGGAACCTACAAAGCTAAAAAAAAAACGAAAAAGATAAAGGATCTTAATGGAAAAAAAGTAAAAGATAAGGGATTAAATAGACAAATTTTTCTTTAAAAAAATCAATTCTAAATGAAAATATGATTGCTCTTCAAATTTAACTTACAAACCCTTATCACAAAGTTTTAATGACAAACTCGTGTCGATAATAGAAATGCAAAAGATTTGACTCACAAAGTTGCTGAAAATATTTGATACCTATATATATACATTTTAGTTTTTCAAATTTTAAATTAAAATATTTAAAGAATAACTTGATCTCGAACTCAAGCTTGAAAGTTAATTTTTATTCAATTCAAACCTTTTAAAAATGTGATTAATTAAGTTCAAACTTCATTTTTAAAACTTGATTGCGCTCAAGTTCAAACAAGTCTAAATACGAGCCTGACTCAATTACCACAAAGTTTGGTAATAGAGGTGGCAATTCGAGTTGCTCGTCGTATTGATTTTTTTCAATCTTGTAATGTCAAAACCTAGCCTAATTTGATGGCACGTCCCTTAAACGGCCAAAACGACATTTCTTTTAATTGAAATAAAAGTGAATTTCAAGTGGATCGATATGCTTGACCGACCAAGCTTGAAAATTGGCTCGAAATTGTATGACGCAACTAGCATGTTTGGTCAAGCAAAGTAAATTCAATTTTTTTAGATCCAATTCAATATAATTTTACGAGTCAGCCTTTTGAGTGGAGCCTAAATTATCCACGTGTAATTAGTGGCAACCCTCAATTTTAAATTTGATAGAAATTGAAATAATATTGACAAATAAATTTAAATTCGTTGACAGCCCCACTCTTCAGCTGTATTGTTGAGTCACATTTCCATTTTAGACTCACACTTTCATGATTCGTGATGTATCTAACTATATACTCTTAATTTTGAAGATATCGAATCCCCGCACCCGATAAAAAAAAACAAAAGAGATTGGGCTAATATTGAAATGTGATTCTCGTGAAGGTCACGCGTGCTTCGTTTTTTTTTTTTGGAGGGGAGTGAAGCTCACTCATGTTATTCACTCGTAAACGTGTCACGCGAATTGCTGATCTCTGTGCTCTCACCGCCAATACCAGCATTTGCAAGCACAGCAGCCCCCAGTTCACCACTGTAGTAGACTAGCGCACCCGCACCCCATTTCATTCTCCTATTCTTCTATATATATATATATATATATCTCTATAGGATTCCGCTTCCTTCAGACAACCCCTGTTTAAGCGGTTCTAACATTCATCTCTAAACAGTTCTAACATTCATCTCTGATACTCAACATCTAGCAGCAAGAATCTCCTCTTCTCTTTTTCTTTTTTCCTTGAAAGAAAACCCACCCAGAATTATACAGAAAATGTCATCTTCTATGTTGAAATATGCTTCTCAAGATACTACTAATAATGGGCACGAAGACGGCAATGAACGCCTTGATTTGCTTCATGGGTCTGATCCTATGGCTCCCACCCTCTTACTTCCTTCTGAAACTTTCCTCAAAGCTGCCATCTCTTTGAAAGACCAGGTACGAATTTGCCTGATTCCATCACTTTTAGTCCTCTGTTCAGTTTACATTTTGAAAACCAAGAATTTGGAAAAGAAAATTGAAGTTTTATTCTTTTGGGCCAAAATAAAAAGTAAAGTTAGCTGAGTTGGGATAGATATTTTTGTGGGGTTTTGATCCTCTTTTCTGGTTGGGAATTTTGATGTGATTTAGGTGGTTCAAAGCACATGGAAAGGACATTCCAACAATTACTGCGGTACTGATCCAACGATGTACACGGGTTTGCTTGGAACAGCATTCACCTGTTTGCGTGCTTTTGAGGCTACTGGTAATCTTCAGGATTTGAGATTGTCTACTGAGATCATTGACAAGTGTGCTTCCATCGCAGGTGCCTCCACCAGGTAAAGGGGAAAGATATAAACATTGGTCAACTTGTCAACCATTCATTATTAAGAACAAAAATTGAATCTTGTTGATAATTTTAGATGAAGGGACTTGCTTTTAGTATACTAATTAATCATCTTCTTCATTCCGGAATCATGATAATTTTAATAATTTTGTTAATCCTCTAGATGAACGGTTATAACTTATATGAGATGCTATTTATTTTTATTTTTTGGTCGGGACTAGCGTTTCTTTAAGGGAATAATACTAAGAATGTACTCTTTTGGTGCCTAACTTCTGACTATTAAGATTAAAGATTCTTTTCAGATGTGTCACTGACTCGATAGCAAGATTAAGGGTCATGTGTGCCTCTAGTTTTGGATGCAACGTGACGTAACAAGCCTGATTTAAACCGAAACAAAGGGCGGAAGTTTCTCTCCTTTTGGATTTTTTTTTATTGTGAAGAAGCCGCTAGAGAGAAGCAGTCAAAATAAGTTTCTAGGTGTGGGAATATAACATCATTAGCTATTTAGCTTTTGATTATATTTATTATTAATTATTCATCTTTTCTACATTTTTATTTCCTTGAGCCCCCTATTATAATGACTTCTAATCAAATGGAATAAACGAAGCTGCGGATAATTAGTAGTAGTATTAAAATTGATTTCTTTGACCAAGTTTTAATATTCTTCTTAACCATGTTGTACTTTAATTAGTGTCATAATTTCATTTTAACACTAGGGGTTGAACAGCTATTCGGATAAGGAAATCTTTGGATGACCCTGCAAAACTAATTAGACAAAAAAGAGATGCTTTGCTGAACTCTTTTCCTCATTATATTAGTATAGCAGTAGTTCTTGAGTCTTGAAGACCATGAACTTTTGAATGCTTGATACTTTGACTTTTCTAACTTCCTTTTTGGTCCTTGGATTCTGAAGTTTGTGTAGAATTTCTATTCCAGGGTCCTAGCTGTTTTTCTTAACGAGAAAGTGAAATTGTCGAAGCTGTAAGAAGATCTAAGCATGGTGATCTCCAAAATGATTTTTTAGAGAATGAGATGTGTGTATGTGTACACATTTGTGGACCGTTGCTGAACTTCTGAAATATCACACTAATGGTTCCCCTATCTGGACTTGGTGTTTTAGATCTTTGCTGTTGTACCTTGTCAATCGAGATTTTTCTGGGTGAAAGGAACCAATATGAAATTTGTCACTGCCACTGTGACATAGTAGAATTGACCAAATAACGGATTCTTGAATTTCTCTTTAATAGGCCTAAGGAATTTTTTTTTTTAATGAGAAGCGGGGACTTCTATTCCGTTCATTGACGTCTTCTTTCTTTGAAAACTGGAATATTTGTTATCTTTGTTTATATTTGGCACCAGGCATTTGACCTTTTTGTGTGGAAGAGGAGGGATCTATGCACTTGGTGCTGTGGCAGCGAATTACTGCGGGGACCAAAAAGAGCGTGACTTATATTTGGACAAGTTCCTTGAGGTATCAATCATAGTTTCTTTTCTTTAATTCTGATATAAATGTATAAAACAACAATTATATGGCTATTCTTCTGTTTGGATTTGAAAAATCTTGGTGGTCTTGACATTTGTTCATGTATGAGAACTAACAATCCAAACATATGTCTGGCACCGATATGCCTTCAATTGTACTCCATTCATGACTATGACTTGAATAACTAGCAGTCCTAGGTGATAATTCTTTTGAGGTTTTACCTTGTGAGTTTCTGCCTACCAAACCAATATCTTGAATCATCATCATTGTTTATTTAGTTTGTAAAGCATGCTAATGTATGAATATTTTCTGGGATTTTCTAGGCAGTGGTAAGACATCGTTGTATTAAAGCAACAGGTGTTTGACACAGATTTATCTCATTTATCCCAGAGAGAAATATCCGCTAAGATCTGTTTGTCATCATGTGGCATGGATTTTTCTCACTCCTTTCTTGTTTCTATCCTTGCACTAACAATCAAGTTTTTTGGCAATTTGGAAACAGTTATCTCTTTACTAACGGGCTAAAAGAAGCTGTGAGGAACTTAACAAGATGTTATTTACTGTTTTTGACATCATCTATGATTGCCGGGATATTTCAAGAGGCCTGTGGGCTAATTGACCATCCTTTTGTAGTATTTGAGTACAATAGATTTTTCCATTATTCTTCTGAATTGCAGTTGATGGAGCTTCATTGTGATAAATGAAGCATCTGGCAATTCCAAGTACATCATTCGTTCATTTTATACCTTTGATGGTCCAAAGATCGTCTAAGATTAAGATGATAACATAACTCTTAATCTGTTTCATGGATTATGTTTTTCAATTGAAAATTACAGGTGAGAGTAGTCATGCAATTCAACTAATGCTGTATATTTTACTTTCAAGTAATGTTCATCCTTTGAATTAGTTTCTGGGATAAGTTCTATTCTATGAGTTTGTTAATTCTAAAACAGGCAATCATCCTAGATTAATAGCATGAAGCTGCTAATGGTAAGATGAGTTGCTCTAGATAGAGCATATAAACTTCAATTTTTGCTGAACCACCGAGGCATATTCTTAAGAGGCCCTTTTTTCTTTTTGGTTGTGGGTGGGTGTGGGGGTGGTTGATCCTGACCAAAATTTGAACATAAAAAGGGGCATATGTACAGGCCTATAAGAGCCTTGTATATGATTTTTTGAAGGAATAGGCCAAGAGGCACAGATGACTGTAAATGATAGAGACACTATCGGAACTCCCAAATCCTGTTAAATTTTAGGTTTAATTAGTCTTGATTTGTTCCAGTTGACATCCTTGAATAGTTTTGAGACACTTTCCGCATGGTGAATATCTTATTGTTTCCACAGGTTGCAAAAGAAAGAGCCCTACCTGTCGGACCTGAGGATGGTGGGTTTGGAATGTCATATGATCTACTTTATGGTAGAGCCGGCTTTCTATGGGCTGCTTTGTTCATTAACAAGTACTTGGGAGCAGATGCGGTGCCAAGTGGTCTTCTTATGCCAATTGTTGAAGCTGTGTTAGCAGGGGGACGGGTTGGGGCTTCTGATAAGACTGCCTCCCCACTTATGTATCGATGGCATGGGACAAGGTATTGGGGGGCAGCCCATGGCCTTGCAGGCATTTTGCATGTTTTGCTTCATTTTCCAGGCCTTCCCAGAGATGATATTGAAGACGTGAAAGGAACCTTAAGGTACATGATGAGTAATAGATTTCCCCACAGCGGGAATTACCCTGTGAGCGAAGGTAACCCAAGGGACAAGCTGGTTCAGTGGTCTCATGGTGCAACTGGCATTGGAATTACTCTGTGCAAAGCTGCAGAGGTACGGGATCTAATGTTTGTGATTTTGTTACATTGAGTTACTTCAATTGGCACAAGGGCTTCCTAGTCGTCGTTGTGGATAGGCTACGTTTCTCATTTCTCCTAAAAAAACATTTGAAGAATGTCTGCTGGTATTGCAGTGTGTTAAAAGAGTTCTTGTTTTTCTTCTTCTGTCTTTTGCAGGTCTTACCAAATGATCGTGAGTTCCGCGATGCGGCTATAGAAGCAGGCGAAGTAGTGTGGAAGAGTGGTTTGATCAAGAAGGCAGGATTGGCTGACGGTGCTGCTGGAAATGCATATGCCTCTCTCTCTCTTTATCGCCTTACTGGAGAAAGCATCTATGAAGAGAGAGCAAAGGCATTTGCAAGCTGGTTGTATCACAATGCAAGAGACATGATGACAATGAATCTTCCAAGTGGAGTGGATCATACCTATTCCCTCTTCCAAGGATTGGCTGGCACTGCTTGCCTCTGGTTTGATTTACTTGCACCTGAACAGACCAGATTCCCAGGGTACGAGTTATAGAATGCTGCATCTTCTGTGTACGCAGAAGAACAAAATCTAGACGGGACGGTCAGAATCGCATGCATAATCAGCCTCCACCCTAGAGGAGGAACTCCGATGGGTTGTCGTTTTGACGGCGACCGCTCCAGTTGAGGATCCTAACTTGTACATATTTAAGTTTACTTGTGACTAAATATCCTAATGAAAATGGATCTTCTTCCTAATCTAATATTGAAATATGAGCTAGTGATCATGTCTCTGATCACCATATGATGAATTTCCGAAGCCTAGTTTCATATCTTTAGAAAGCTGGAAGCTGTGTCCCTCTGTTTCTTTGGCTCTGATGATGTTTGGTTTTACAGTATTATCTTCTCCTATATTTTGCGAAATCCTGCATGCAATCATGTAGCGATCTTTGTCCAATTCTTTCTCATGAGATATTTTACCCCTCGCTCAAAATGGGATCAAAATTCATTGATGAATCATGAAAAACTGTATAGGGTTGAGCCAAGATGGCGATGCTCTCTCTCTTAAGATGCAATGTCTGCATGAACTGATTGAAAATTTTCTTCTGTCACAAGTTGACAATCCTCGAAGCAGACAATTTCTAGGTTGTTTTATTACATGTTAGGTGATGTCCTACTCATTCTTCAATGTTGTCCAAAGAATTTGGACAAAGTTAGTTCAAAGCTCAGTCTAGGATAAAGCCTTCCATAGAAACTACAATAGCGGAGGGGAAGAAACTTTTTATGGAAATTCTATTTGCGATGACACAGCATTAATGTTTTTTTTTTTTTTTATTTATTGAAATGGAAAATTAGTCCATTTGGTTATGCATATTTAAATTATTAGTTATTAAAGTTCGATATCTTTTATATTGACTTATAGAGTCTTATTTATTTTAAAAATTGACCAACAAAGTTTGATTCGTGTATTTATTATTGCGTGAGATTTTTTTTTAATCGTTGAAAAAATTTGAAATAGTAAATATATCCCTTCATTATTCATCACATCATGTGTGATCAATTATTAAAATAAATAGAATTTTATATGTCAATATAAAATATATTGAATTTTAATGGCTAATCACTCAAATATATATGACCAATTGTGTTAATTTTCCTTGTTTATTTCTTTTGTATTCCTTTCGACCCACTAAGACATATACTTACTATTTTTTACATAATTTAGGAAAATATATTTGATATAGTTGGAATTAATTTTTTCGTTTCATTTTAAATGTCTATTTTGAATATTTACAAAGATTAAGAAATGTGTTAGAAATGACAATCATACAAATAAACTTCTAAAATTACTTTTATATAAAAGTGATACATAATTACAATGATTGAAAATATTGATATGAAATAATGAACATTATATGTATGTTCAAAAAATACATTCAAAGTTTGAGGTGAAAAAAATTTATCTTGTCAATTTTGAAAATTGTTTATAGTAATCACATTCAAAGATATCAATAAATACTTAACATATTTCTAAGATAAATTAATTAAGATAATAAGTCAAATTTTATATTTTCAAGATTATATATGAGTATAATTGTAAAAGTATGTATTAAAATTAAAAATAAGACTATTCAAATGAGATAATTAAAATGAGATGGAGGGATTATAAATTATTTTCCATTCTTTCTATTTTGTCATTTTATTCTTGCATTTAAAATTTGATCTAATTTAAATTTAATTGTGTGCAGCGTTGTTTAAATTGTATGAAAACATATATTCATATTTGAGAGATGAAATATTTAACTTGATGTTTAACATTACAACAATTTGAAAATAAATCTTATAATAACAAAGTATTAAATAAGATTATTTTAGATAGCTAAAAAATAAATCAAAATCTCAATGACGAAAATAGACTATATTTGGGATGGACAAAAAATGAAAATTAATTTATCATAGTGAGACGGAGGGAGTAATGAATTGCTACATAAAATTAATATATTGCATTTTTCTATTAAAAGAAAAATGGTCTCTAATCTTCTAGTGTTGCGCAAAATAGTCTTTTTCATACATAAGGCTTAAACTTGAGACTTGTGGATCTTACACAAGTTCCTGACCACTTGTGGCAACTTTTGTTAATTTTTCTAAAATAAATATATTTATCCTTCATCTCCTGATTTACTAATTTGTTGACTAAAATTCTGAATGAAGATCTCGATCAGACTTCACAAATGATTCAACGTATAGAAAAAAAACCCTTTCCTCTTCCGATGGGTTGGGATTTTTTTCTACTGTGTAAGTTTAAGGGCTGAAGAGAAGTGCATTGTGGGGACTACTCAAGTAGCTAAAAATGCAAAACTAGGCCAAGGATGGAAGGAGACATATGTTTACCTCTATGGCCGCTTTCAAGAAAATATGTCACTTTGATTCAATGAATCAAGTCTGGAATGTGTTTCTACAGGCACTGCAATTTTTGGTAATATTGATTTTGAGGTTTGACAAATACTATCAACATTTTGCCAATTGGTGGTGTTGTCAAGACCATAGCCAGGAACAAAGTTCCCAGATCTGTCCTAAAATTGTCTTATTGTTTGCCTGCGTGCATGATGTAGTAGTGGGACAAGAGGTCCCCGTTTGTCTAAAAATTGTCTCGGTTAACATCAGCCCACAGTAGGTTTCTTTCTTGAGAATGTTGTGACTTGTGAGTCTTTTTTTCTACTCTTTTCAAACTTATAGTGATTTGAGAATTCAAAAAAAAGAAACCACTTAATTGATTTGGAAGTGGAATAGACAACATATTCTAAAATGAATAGCACATTAGGTGGAACTACCTACACTACGAATGAATACCTCATAAATAATCATGTTTAGTATTGAATTTCACAGTTGATTAAGTAGATTGCAAAATATTATGTTCATGTTAATGATCTTATTAATCCCCCTGTTGAGCACCACGATATCTACATGGAGAAAGATGAAACAATAAGAAGTTAATGGTTATTGATTTCAGCAAAGTAATGGAAATGCTCTCTCTTTCTATAACTTTGAGAGAATCGAATCACTTTATTCAAGAGAATGCACTTAATCAATCTTAACTTTTGCTTTGATTTTTCGGTTCAATTGGATAATGAGCACCCCTAATACATAGCAGGAAATGAATAAAACAAAAGAAAAATGAGTTGTCTCCTCCTGTACAACTTGAATCCCACCTGTAGCTGTGCGTTTTAATCTTGGCAGTAGTATTTTTTCTTGGAGTTGGAAGAAGCAATCTCAGTTGACTTTATAGTGGCAATTGAGTTTGTCATTCTTGCATTTGAATGTAAAGGAAACGATTGGTTGAGGAAATAAGGAAATTCTTATTCGAGGTTTCTAATTGACACGGCCAAAACCAGCAGTGCCACATGCTATTATCTTTTTCATATTCCAAAACCTAGCTCACCTCATGTTGATGGTGGTCCTTTAATTCTCGGTAGACTACAAGAATGCATCACAATTATTGATCATAGTTAGTAATTACGATGCTCCGTTTTTTTATTTTTTTATAAAATGGCTCAATCAAATTTTATTATTTTTAATTATAAAATATTTTATTATTTTCATAGTGATTATGTATATTATTTTTAAATTCATTCTTATTTTATTAAGAGAAAAAAAAAGAACAAATACTCTTTCTTTCAAATATAATGAGAAGTAAAATAATTTCTTAGTTTATGTAAAATTGTTTTAAAATATTTTATAAAAAGGGGTGGAGGGACTATTTCATTCTTTATTCTTCTTTTTTTTTTGATAAAATCTGATAAAAAAAATTCCAACAAAAAATTGTTTATCCAACTTTGAAGGATAAATTTCTAGATTTTACATATGTTGGGAATATGATAATCTCTTGTTTACAACAATAAAGAAGATGATGGTAAAATAAATAAAAAAGAATTACTTACCACTCACTCACGTTGTTGCAGTCAGTGTAATGAAAATTTAACTGTGTTTAATTGTGAATATTTAACTGTGTTTGTGTAAATAAAATTCTAGGCATTAGGATGAAACACCTATGATTCGAAATTATTAATGTTGTCATTAGTAGTGTTACTAAATTTCGCCAAGTCTAGACAAAATCTAACAATTCTCAAAATTCTTAGTAGAGACTCAGTCCACAAGACATGTAGATATCCAACTAGTACTTCGTTGATTGATTGGTGAAAGAATGCTCAAATTGGAACGCGTGTTGTAACTATGTGTGTGGTTAAGTAATTTGACTTCTTCTTTTTTTAAAAGCCAAATTCACTTATATGAAATATGATATAAAAAGGGATAGAATGATTACTTAAGTTTGTGATTAGGTAATGTATATTATGCTATTTATATTTTTTGATTAATCGAAGACTTATCAATTGAGTGTAAGTTTGGACAAGTAATCATGTTAATAATAAAAATATTTTGATTAATTATTTAAATTTTTTTAAAAAATTAATTTTTAAATTAAATATAAACGTTCAATTTCAAATTGAAAAAATATTAACGAAGATAGTATTCAATAAAAATACTTTACTAGAAGAATTGGGTCGAAAATTATGTTAACTTTACATGACTATCTCAACCTCAAAGGATTGTAAAATTGACATTTGCTTATGAACACAACGACCTCACAATATGTACTTATCCTTCCTTCATTTTAGTCCGTAAACCTTATGGAATACTTGGAAAAATTGCCGCGTGTGATGGTTGCGTATAGTCCACGAGAAGCTAAAAAACACTAAATGCATTGTAAAGACAGAAGGGAAAAGCCAAAAGAACTTCAGCGATTCTTATTCATTATGGTTATCATCATCACATATCCACTATCTAAAAAAAGGGTAGTGTTAGAACTTTCTTTAGAGGTTGCCTAGTGAAAATAATACTGACGGTCCAAGATAATACATATAATTTTTTTTTTAAAAAAAAACCTAAATTTATTTGTGTAGTGAATTAAGTCATTAACATATTTAATAAAAGGGGAAATAATAAAATAACATATTTAATAATGTCAATTCATAAAAAATAAAAAAGGATGATAGCAAATGTTTAATTAAGACTCAAATATGACCTAATTGAGAATATTAGAATTACCCTATCCTTTTATAAAATATTATAAGTAATTTTATATAAATTAATGAATTATTTTACTTTTTATTATACATTTATTTATTGTACTTGAAATAAATGATCTTTTTTTTCATCTCAAGGATTATTTATTGTATTTGGAACAAATATTATTTTTTTTCTCTCTCAATAAGTATTTATTGTACTTAAAATAAGGAGAAAACAAATAGGGGTAAAATAGTTAATAATAGATAAAACAATAAATACTTATTGATTAAAATAATTTAAAATTTTGATTAAGATAAATTCAATCAATATTTGATGGGGGATTCAATATTTTATTTAATATAAATGAATCTTAATTAAAAAATGGTAAATTAGGTTATTTCGTCTTTTATCTTTGTAATTTTGTTCGATATTGAAAGCTCTAAAAATTTTAATACTTTAATTGTTATTAATGATAAATATTGATGAAAACTAATGTTTTGTTTGTACAAGTGATATAATTTTTGAATTTATGATTTAATCCATACATGGACAATATTTTAAGTCTTCAAATAAGTATACAAGTCAAGACTATCAAAATTTGAAGACAAACATTTGTTGGATTAGATAAGAATCAGAGGTATAGTTTTAGAGTTTAATATATTTTGATATCTATAGTTTTACTTCTAATTGATTAATGGTTTCTAAATATTATTCTATTATCTTAAAACGTTCTTTCGAAATATTTTTTAATATGTTAAAATATGTTTTGGTATTTCAAAAATCATACATTATGATTTCAAAACTTAAATATTTCATAAACTCTTGTTTGATTGATAACATAACTTATATGCTTGATTGAAATCATCATTTGTGTGTTAAAATATTATTGATGCACAAATGAACATGTTTCGATCGACACAAAGTGATCCAGATTTGTTCACAAGTTGGTTTATCCTATGAATGTATGTGTTGTCAAATTTGTTCATTTGTCAAATCGTTGATGATCATGCGGTCGACTGCAAAATGAAAATATCATTCGAAAATTGTGTAAGTTGTTAGAATAATAAATAAGGATAAAATAATTTATAATAGATAAAATAATCATAATGAATAGTAAAAATATTATATTTAGGGAATGTGAGTTTCTTTGTTATATTTTATAAAAAAGGACCGAGAGAGTAATAAAGATTGAAATGGTATATATTTTGAATAATACTATATCTGTCTCAAATTGATAAGTTTACTTGATTTTTGACATTGATTAAAAAACATAATTAATGTGATTGAAAATGAATATTTTTCATAAAATATTCTTATTAATTATCATTTAAAAGTGAATTAAATGCACTTTTTATATACAAATAATTTCACTTTAAATCTGAATATTTTATTCAACTAATAAATACATATTTTTAATAAAAAAATAATTTATAATTTGAGACCATCAAAAAGAAAAATAAGCATATATTAAATTGAGAGGGAGGGAGGGAATATCAAAATAAAGCCTCAAATTTCAAATAATGACTCCCGAAGTTATTGCTCGACCAACATTTGGGGAAGTTGCTCATTAAATTCCAATTCGAAGGTTTGCTCTGCATTTCGTGGGGGTTACGTTGTTCGAATGGTCCCCCATACGCTCACCGGTCTCTGGATCCGAAGCCGCCCACGTCACTTTCAATTTCACTATTCTTTCTTGGGAAAAGCATCAATGGAATTTTTTAGCAATTCCTATATCGTGATAAAAGCTGGTGAAGCATTTCACCCGCATTTTTTTTTCCTTTTCTTTTCATGTTTGTCAGGGATTTTTTATTTTTGGCTATCGGTTTTTATAAGTAATTTCATTAAAGTGAAAAAAAAAATCAATTTTTCATATTGATACATTTGTTTTAGGATATTTCGGTACTCCATCTTCAATTATGGTAACCATATTAGTATTTCCGATCAAAATGATATTTTTTTCTAATGAAATTGGTCATGTGATCAATTTTTTAAAGTTATTTTTGAAAACTCATAACAATTCACAAGAAAATTAATCAATTTAGTATATTAAGTTTAAATTTTTTTTTTATCATTTTGAAGTTTAATTTTTTAATCATTTTGGTATCTCATATTTTTTTTAAAAGTTATATTGATAGTTTATTTTAACTTTATTAGTCATTTTGATATTTTTTTAAGTTATATTGATACTTTACTTTACCTTTATTAGTCATTTTGATACTTTTAATCGAAATATGGTGAAAGAGATTACATGACTAGCACGTGACTAATTTTTGAAAGGCATTTTTGAAAACTAATAATAAGCTACGAATTAAACACATAAACATGTTAATTTCCTTTTAATAATTTATAATCTTCTAATTATTCCCAATTTGGGGATTATATATTTTTCAGCGGGAAGGTTGTGGTAAGAAGAACTTTATGGACAGGTTTGAACACTAATAGAATATTTTTGGGGTGTTAAAAATATGGACTAAATTCTTGTTAATCTTCTATATTACAAAAATGAAATAATAAGTAATTTTTAACAAAAAAGTAAAAACTAATATCTCACGGTAAAAAATAAATCCCATCATAATACTATGTTAGTAAAATAAACTACAATTAAAACAAAACAAATATAGTCTAATATCTTCTTATGAACCATTATTGCCATTTTTGGACTGTCATTGACATGACAACTTCAACAACACCTCAAACCATAAAGCGATAAGATTAAAGACTCAAATCTGTTTTGAGTAACAAATAGTCTTCTAAGAGTAGTGAATATAAAGTTTGATCTAAGAATATGATACATGAAATGTGCCAAAGAGACCTAGATCGGGTCAAAATCTACCAAATGGAGAAATTATCATGGTTTGTAACAAAAAAAAAAAGTGTGAAAACACAAAAATGATAAGGAAAGAGAATGACTCTGACCAAGAGCAAGAAACTGGCCGGAGTTTAGATATGTGACTTGGTCAGAATCAATGGAGTTGCACAGAGAGAAGGAGGAGAAGAAAAAGAAAGGAAGAAGTTATACGAACTTGGTGGTAGTTGCTATTTAGTTATCGGATTTGAGTTGCCGGATACTCACTCATCGAGAGGGACTTAGCATCGTGAATCCAAATATTTTAAAAATATAATTCATGCATTTATTGAAAATTAAATATGAGAAAAATTCCATACTATTCAAAATTTATGTAAACATGAGACACGTAAATTAAACCTCTAGAATTTTATAAAATTTAAATAATTTTTTTTCTTTAGTAATTTAAAGACAAGAGACTTTTCTTTTCTTTTTTTTTAAAAAGTTAAACAAGTTAAAAATTAATTTTATGTGATTTAATTTAATTAATTAAAACTCATTTATTAGTAAATGTGTCGACTCATTTACAATCCTTACCCGTATAATCAAGAAATGACGAGGCAATTACCCAATCACATATTAGTCTTATATATATATATATATAATCCCTAAACGTTCTTTGTTTGCTAAATATTTAATCCAAAAATGACAGTCATGTTTTGAAAGCTTTGCCTCATGCTGAATTTCATTTTAAAATATTGCTCATTCCACCAATGGTTTTCAATGACGGGGGAAATATTTTCCTCCTTTAAATAATTGAAATTGAAGAAAGGGTCTGACTTCTAATGGAAATAGTTAAACGTCACTATCCAAAACATTGAAAAAGTATCTTGAGAGAACATAACCTTTCCCTTCTTTGATGCCTAAGATGATATGAAGCAGTAGATGCAATGAAACGAATCAATGGAATCTTCAATTATTCCTCCCCTTAGAATTAAATATTCATATTTTTATTTTAATTTATCTGAAATTAAATATTTATTTTTAAAAAATAAATTTATTTTTTATTTAAAATTTCATTAATAACATATTTCATTTAAAATATTTATATATAACTAATTTATGATCCACCTCACTTATCACTTTAATTTAAATAATTTATATCTAATTGACTCATATATTATACGATTCATTATATTAATATAAAAAATAATTTGATAAGTTAATTAAAGTCAGTGAACTTTTTTAATTTTTAATCAAAATCAAAATAAACATTTAATTTCCAAACGAATGGATTTTTATTTTTTTTTTGGATAATGGCATCTTCATTTTATTCCTCTTACCAATTGCCGAAAAGTGAGTCCATTACATAATTTCACTAACATGTTTTACACGATCACGTAACCTAAATTACCACTAAGTTTAGAATTGTGACACGTGGAATCAATGTCAAATATGTTTCTCCTTTCTTATGACAAAATTTGTAATATTCCTTTATCATTTAGTTTTAAAATATATAAAAATCTTTAACTTTAAGACGTTATAGTTACTGCATGTTAATAACTTGATTAATAGTAGGATTATTACTTATTGAGATGTAGAATTTTAATAAAAAATATACTTATTTTATAAAATTAGATATTTAATTTTCAATATTACAAAATGAAAATACATATATTCAAATTCAAATGAAAGGAATAGTTAAGAATGCATACTTGATAAATTCTTTATAAATTACGTGATAAAGTAAATTAAGATACACTCTTTATAAATTATATTAGAAAGTAAATTACATCATTTAGTGTTGTAAACAAACATAATTTTATGAGCGATTTAAGCTTAACTTGGAAAATAAAGAAGTTTACATATTCATCAACTCCTTAAAACTCAAATATTATTCATAATAGGTAGTATTGGAGGTCAAATTCACATAATCTATGCATCAAAGGACATGGATAGTATGCTTAAGCTTATGATAGCTGCCAATAGAAGAAAAAGGTACCAACTTGGTGTCAACTTGCAGTTGGGTTCCTTTACGAAATTGCAACCATTAAAATCTCGACATTTGTCACATCCTCTCGTCAACCTCAACAAGTGACTGCATCCATGTAGTAAGTAATAATAATATCAACACCACTCCCCATTTTAAAAGCATTTGGAACAGTTCTTTACTCAAACATCGTCCATAGATTGGTTGAAACACAAAAATCTATTAAAATCCCAGAGAAAATTTTTCATTATCGTTTTTGGTTACATGCTTGATTATTGTTTAAGGTATTGATAAGAAGAAATATGGAAAGATACGAGATTCTGAAAGATATTGGTTCTGGGAACTTTGGTGTTGCCAAGCTTGTTAGCGATAGGTGGACCGGTGAGCTTTATGCTGTCAAGTATATTGAGAGAGGCCAGAAGGTCTGCTTTTTTCCCACTTCATTTCTGTACTCAATTGGTCTTGTTTTTGGATTTTTCTTAGTGTTTCTGGTACTTTAGACTGTGATTGATGTATGGGTTGTTTTTTTGTAAGATTGATGAGCATGTTCAGAGGGAGATCATGAATCATAGGTCCTTGAAGCACCCGAATATAATTAGATTCAAGGAGGTAATGATCAGACTATTCTTTTCTCGGACAATACTTTTTTATGTATAACAGAGGTTTCATTCATTCTTAATTTCATTTGAGTCTTTAAAGAGTTTACTTTGATCATCATTGAGTCCTTTTTTCTTTTCTTGGGAATATGTTTCTGAACTTTTCAATCTTTCTTGTTGGCTCAAAAGGCAGCTGAACATCTGGAATAACAACTGCAATGGTTCTGAATAGAGAATCTTTCTACATGTTCTCAAGCTACACTGCATTTATGGAAGGAAATTCTTGTACATTAAAGAACCAATCACCTGTTCCTGATTAAGGGTCAAGGGTACTTGATCAATAAGTTCTAAGATTTTGTTCTAAGCCACTTTAAAATGGGCTTTTGTCATTAGTTTATCAATCACAATAAGACTTTTCAGCTGCACCTTGGATTAATTTCAGTTTGTAATTCTACTTCTTACAGCATTCATGAATCATAGAGTGGTGAAGTAAAGTGTTCGTTTTTGACAATTGTGTCTGCCTATCTTCTGCAGGTCTTCCTAACACCAACTCATCTAGCCATAGTAATGGAATACGCTTCTGGTGGTGAGCTTTTCGAAAGAATTTGCAATGCTGGTAGATTCAGTGAAGATGAGGTATCAAACTTCAATGATTTCCTCTTTATTTATTTCTGCATTAATTGCTAATCTTCATCTAACTCAATTGCTCCAGGCCAGATTTTTCTTTCAACAACTGATATCAGGAGTCAGCTACTGTCATTCAATGGTAATCGAAAACTTCTTTCCGGTCACACTTACCATGCACCAAAGGTAAAAGAAAACTGCCCTTATAATGAAAATTACTTGTGGGTGCAGCAAATTTGCCATAGAGATCTTAAGCTGGAAAATACACTCCTAGATGGAAGCACACCACCCCGCCTCAAAATTTGTGACTTTGGCTATTCAAAAGTAATGGTCTTTTCCTACTTAGGCTGCAGTACATATTATGTAATTCACTAGTTTTATTACTGACAACTTTCAACTTATTTTGCAGTCATCAGTGTTACATTCCCAGCCCAAATCAACCGTAGGAACACCAGCCTACATTGCACCAGAAGTTTTCTCAAGAAAGGAATATGATGGGAAGGTGAATATTATATTACTTTTCTGTCTTAATTTTTTTTTTCTTTAACCTTTAGCCTTAGAAAACCAACAAAATTGACGTGTGATCCACGATGTGTAAAGATTGCAGACGTTTGGTCTTGTGGGGTTACACTGTATGTGATGTTAGTTGGCGCTTATCCATTCGAAGATGCCGATGATCCAAGAAATTTCAGAAAAACAATTAATGTAAAGTTTAAATTATGTTCTTGTTATGTTAGTTTGACTTCTGCCCTTTGCTCATCAGTGCTCTGTTCAATTCTCTCTTTTTTGAAGTTTTTTTTTATTGCAGAAAATACTTACTGTGCCAATATTCAATTCCTGATTATGTTCGAGTCTCCAGGGAATGTAAACATCTCTTGTCTCGAATTTTTGTAGCTGATCCTGAAAAGGTCAAAATGAAGATTCTTGAGATTATTATGTTGGGTTTGTTTCGTGAATATGAAATATGTTACTGATTTGGACTATTGTTAGTCTCTCTGCAGAGAATATCCATTCCAGAAATTAAAAGGCATCAATGGTTTTTAAAGAATTTGCCTCTTGAATTCATGGAAGGAGAAGAAACCAGCTTGCAAATAAACAATACACCTTCTCAAAGTACTGAAGAAGTTTTGGCTATAATACAAGAAGCAAGAAAAGCAGAGGATTTGCCCAACAAAGTTGGAGTCCTCTTGGATGAATTTGGAGGCAGCATGGATCTTGATGACTTGGATGATGCTGACATAGATGATATTGAGACGAGTGGAGATTTTGTATGTGCACTATGAACAGAACTTGAGCATGGACAGGAAATCTTGATGAAAAATAAGTCAGGTTATCTTAGCCATGGAATCAAATGATTTCCTTGTTTACCTAATGGTGTGACATTGTTGAATTGTATCAGAATCTTCTGAGTTTAGGGAGCAGCAGTTGACTAGAATGCCATAAACATTGAGTTTCTTATGCTTGTGATATGTTGATTTCAATAATCTTTTTTGTATTCTCAAGTCATAGTCAGATAAAAAATCAAAAGGTCGTTATAAGACTTCAAATTAATATTCAAAATTTCAAATGGTTTTCATGTATTACACCAGGGATTCCACAATTGTCTTTGTCAGTTCTTATAATCTATATAAATCATGCATGTGGTATTCCTATGAGATTTTTATACTAATTTAAGGACACAAATTGGAAGCATTTATAGATTTTGTCGGCCAAATATGTGGTAGAGGATCATCACTTGGGATAAAATATGGCCTAGTAAATTTCAGTTTTTATTAATGTTGACATTCAAAATAAAGTAAGTTTCCATCAAAAGGATATTGCATGGAGCACTAGCTCTAGCTAGGCATGCACCATCATTACTTTAGCTCCCGTTAATTGAATCAGCAAGAGCAAAACGTGCACATGAAACTTTTGGTGCCATAGGACATGATATAGGTCTGTCAGTACTCAAGACAACTTGAAGCGACAATTTATAGAAATTACATGATCTTATAAATAATGATAAAACTTAATTAAGTTATAGTCCATGCTTGTTAAAGATAATACGAGTGTAGCTCTAGTATCTTCAGCTCCAATAAAATCAAATCAACAAGAGGAGTTTCAGATGAGGAATGTGAAATCAACTTAAGACCAACATGGTTCGGTCACTTTGGAAAATCACAGGAGGTCGATTGCCTATTGCGTACGAATTGGATCGAGCTCGAGTTTGACTGAACCATTCGTTTGTGCCCTATCTTTACCACTAGGCTACTATGTTATGTATTCAAGTCTAATTAGTGTAGGATTGTGTTTTCTGGGCAAATATTTCAAACATTTCAAACAATACATTGTTTTCCCTCAGTTATCGGGCACTGCAGAAACTGTACCAAATTTATGATCTGGTACCAATCCTCATAACCAAATTTGAAAGTAGAAACCTTAACTAAACCTATCTGCAAAATAATTAATAGCTCAATTATTGGAACTGCAGACAGAGCCTATCCTTTTCTGCTGATGATGGGATTGGATTCAAATTTGCAACTTCAACAACCAAATTCAATAATTAATTTCCGGGATGTTCCAGTCATTGTTTTGTTTGTATTTCCTTTTATTTTAAGATTATATAAATAAATCTTGAATTCGAAAAAGCAGAAGAACAAAAAAACTTTCCTTGCCAATACAACTCAAAATGATTCTTGTTGACCTTTGTTGTGTGATGAAGATTGATGTGGCCATATAACATATCCTTTTAAAATTGATTATTGTAGCATTATCTCCAAGATTAAGAAATGTAATGGTTAATTGATTCATGATTCTGGTATTGTCCATCCACTCGGTTATTGGATGAATAGGGTTTAGCATATCTTAAATATGTTATAAAATTAAGAACTCGTTGCAGCCGCCGCTAAGAGCATTTGAATATAAAAAATTCGTATATCAATAATTTAAGTATCAATCCACATCATATTTGAGAATCCACATTATATTTGAAATTCAACTTTAAAATTCATTATAATATCTAACAATCAATTATATTGTTCACATGATTATTTATTAATTGATGAATTAATTAAAAAAAATATTAATTAGCATATCAAAAAACATGTCAAGACATTCGTCTTCACATTGACATTGCACGTTAGCATGATATTGATTCGTAACATTTGAATTTAAGAAAAAAAATTTATGTAACTCTTGACTTTGATAACGTGAAATAATATTTTTTTTACATTAATATTGTGCATTGTGGATATTTTAATTTATTTATTTATCTTTTTATGACAATTACAAAGAATAGAAATTAAGAAGAAAAAAAGCATCATGAAATCTGACAACTGGATATATTTATACTTATATATATGAATTATAATGTAACCTCAGCCAGAGCTCTCAGGTTTCACTATAGACCTAAAATAATTTAGCAAATACATAGTCAATTATAAATTATGTCCAGTCACAAATTATTAGTATTTTAAATTGAGCTTGAGATAAGCTTCAGTTTAAACAAGTGAAACTCAAGCTGAACTGTACTGAATAAAAACTTATTGAGGATAATGAAATTCAAGTCTTTTTTTAAATAAAAAAAATTAAGAATATATTATGTAAATAGTTTTAAATATCAAGTAGGCTTCAAGCTGAAGTTTGAACTTGAGCTGTAAAATTTCAGTCAACGTTGAGCCTCTTTATTTACATCGAACTGAGTATGGGATAAGATAAGATTTATGTGAAACCAACTTCATAATTCAATCAAAAACTCTAGATAACGTTGATAAATGTATAAATTATTTTCTTTTATTTTAATTTAAATGAGGTGAAAATTTAACATATTTCTAGTTCAAATTCATGGCACGAAAGAATCTAGTGGCCAAATCCCTTCCTAAATTATGAATTATATATATATATATATATATATATATATATATTGGGCAATTAGTTAATAGTTACAAAATTAAGGTTATATTTAATAATACTGAAGTCTAAATATGAGGGGGTTTTTTGTCTGAAAAAAATATGAGGCATTTTTTAGGGCAAAAGAAATAATTGCATTAAGAAAGAGGAAAATCAACCCTAGAAACTTAGGTAACTGAGGAGATTTCATCTCATCATTCCAACGGTATGAGAGTAGAAAATAATGAGCGAGCCCATTTCGATGCCGACCAATTTGAGAAAAAGCAAAGATATATTTTGAAAGGCAGAGCGTAACCCCTACTAGTGAAATAAAAGAACCCAAGAAAGGCTCTTAACCAAGGCTCTGAGGGCATGTACTAGCTAAAATGTCTGGGCAGGCAAGTTAGCCCAATCTTTAGTTGGTGCAGATTTAAACTCTGACAAGAGCAAGAGTTTATGCATTAAATATTTAATATATGATTAGTGTTTTTTCCTTAAGCTTCTAGTTAGTTTATGCATATTTTGCGATTTACATTTACCGACTCGATGAGTTAATGATAAGAATTCAGAATTTACATTCCCTCTATAATTAATTTAGTGTAAATTCAAAACATGAATTATTAAAAAGAAGAAAGAAGGAACCCAAGAAATAGTGGTATTCAAGGAAAGATTTTAACATATGAATACTTACCATCTTTTACACATTAGTTTGAGATAAGTGCTAAGAGACTCACTAATGTAAAATCATGATTTCGACTACTACTTAAGGGCCTAAATAATTTTGGATATTGAGGTTTTGAAATCTCAAAATGATAAATTATTTCCACTATATATAATCATTTTCATCGATACCTCTCAATTAAAAAAAAGGAAGTGTTTCTTTTTTTCCGGAGGGGATAGTGAAGCCAATCCAGAGGGGAAGACAGGAGGGAGGGTTGAGAGATGTAACTATATTTTAGCTTAGGGTAAATAATATAAAAGCGATTTAAAAATATATATTTATAGTAACTAAATATAGATGAGTTTTTTTAAAGAAAAATACATTATAATTGTGACGTGCTATCAAATGGCAAAATAAAAATATTCTGAGAGATTGTAAAAAGATTACGTGGTCTCATGCGACAAAATCAAACCATCAAAAAGTCCATATGATGCAATTGCTCTAGAACTACGCTAATTAATTTAAACAATAAATGTGTGTGTGGCGTGGGGGATATTGTAGATTTTCCAACCACGTAGATTCTACTTAATTACGTAAATAATATTTGTTTATTATCTTTTAATTAAAATTAAAATTATAAATAATTTATTAAATATATTTTATACATTTTATATTATTATCATTAAGATAGAATTCAAAAATATAAATCAATTTTCAACTTTTAATAAAAAATTTATTATCTAAACATTACACTATTTAAAAAAAATAAAATAAAACTCTTTCCAAATATACTCATTTTTTAAAAAAGCATTTATCATTGACTTCTTTGATCCTCTAGTAGCAATACAGTTTTCAACTTTACTTTGCCATTCGAAGTATCTGAGTATTTGAGAATTACTTAGGGGGATAGAAAAACAAACTCTAATTCTAAGTCTTCTCAAATTAGGGTTAGAGCATTTTATATTATTTAGTTTTGTCACGTGCTCATAATTTTTTTTCTTTTTTTATGTTGTCTGAGTGACTGAAAAAAAACTCATTTGTTTTTTAATTGGAAAGATCTATATATTCACTCAAAAATACATTAAAAAGGGAAAAAATATTTAGAGTTCATTATGAACGTAAATGACAAAACAAAAATACACGAGGAACTAAATGTATCTGCCTATAAAGATTAATAATATTTGATAAGCATCAATCAACTGTGTAATTTGGGTAATAAAATTAAGGAAAAATAATTGCATACTTTTCTAGAAATTCTGAATAATGTTATTTACTGGACTTGGAAAATAAAAGGAGAAATAATATAAAACGTTTTAATCTTTAATCAATAATTTAATATATTTTAAAGTAAATATTTATAATAATGTAATGAATTTTATAGTGGAAATAATGTCATTATTTTGAAATATTGTTTTAACTTGAACTCCTTAATGTTAACATTTCTAAGAAGGTATCAGATTGGACTGTTGTAGTAAAATTACTGCTGATATGATGAAGAAGTGTTCTAATAATTTATTCTCCTAAAAATATTTTTTAAAGAAAAAATCCTGTTTTTTTAAAGCAAGCATTTACTAAAGTAATTGTTTTTAAGAGAAATATAGTATTTATTTTATTTTTAGTTTTTTTTAAGAACTTATTTAACCAATAGATAACAGGGCTAACTAGGATTTCGCATTGGATTACAGTTCAGCCCAATATATTTATCGTCGGCCCAAATTGTAATCCTATACACGCCCCCACGCCCCACTTATATAAGATCCCCACTGAACTAAACCCTAATCCTGAAAGCGGAGTTGAGTGAACGGCTTATTGAGAGAGCATTTCTTCTACAGACTCTGTAGCGGCCTCCTCTCTTGCAGTTCAAGATGAAGGTAACTTCCTGAAAACCCTAATTCGTTGCAGTGATTCATCCTTCTAGATTGATTTCTCCGTTTCAGAAGAACAATTATGCACTTGCTTCTTATTTATTGATGATTTTCTCGTCTGTTTTTCTTTATTCCTTTTGTAGTTCAACATCGCGAATCCAACAACTGGTTGCCAGAAGAAGCTCGAGATTGACGATGACCAGAAACTGTATGCCTCCTCTCCTTAATTGGCCTTTTATTTTCCCATATTCTGGTCATTTAGGTTTACTATTCTTCGTCTTAATAAATTCTTTGTAAATTTGCATATGTTTCGGATTTATCATTGTCTCTTTGTCTATGGTAATTGCCGCGTTTAATCTGACTAGTATGGTTTAGCACAGCAATGCATGACATCCTTGTTTATTTATGAATTTAGTAGCTTCCATTTTTATTATAGTTGTTTTAATCGTTTATATGTTGTGAAAATTGATTTACAGTTTACTTTATTTTTTAACTTTATTGTTTGAGTTAAACTAGCTTCTTAGCTTGCTTGAATTTCGTAATTTTTTGTTGAAAGATTATCATCTTTATTTGAGTTAAAGTCATGTTGATAGTTGATATTTTCCTTTTGTTGTTGAATATGGCTAATTCTTCAATAAGTTTTGTAATGCCATCTTATTTTCAAATCATTCCCTAGTCTGTTTGATCTAATCTTTCTATCTTCAAATGGTGGCTAAATCATAGTTCCGAAATTGTAATCATTTTAAGCTTGAAATTTTAATGAATTTGTTAGGACATTTCATTAGAGGGGTAATTTTACTCGACATTACTATGCTATTATCCATTTGAAGTTCCTTGATTAATGATTTGTGCTGCTTTGACACACTCTTAACATGTTTATTTGCTCACAGCCGTGTTTTCTGGGACAAGAGGATCTCTCAGGAAGTCAGTGGTGATGCTTTGGGTGATGTATGTCTCCATTAATTACTGGCACTACTTTCTACTGTTTGCTAGAACATATGGTTATTTCTAAATAAATGTTCAACTATTTAATTGCAGGAGTTCAAGGGGTATGTTTTCAAGATCATGGGTGGTTGTGATAAGCAAGGGTTTCCTATGAAGCAGGGTGTGTTGACTCCAGGACGTGTTCGCCTCTTATTGCACCGAGGTCTGTACAGTGATTGGAATTGAACTGAGTATGGGGTTGCTGCTATTGTTTTTTGGTTCTGAGAAAATCATATTTGCAGGTACTCCATGTTTCCGTGGATATGGAAGAAGGAACGGAGAGCGGAGGAGGAAGTCAGTACGTGGATGCATTGTCAGCCCTGACCTTTCAGTTCTGAACTTGGTTATTGTAAAGAAGGGTGAGAATGACTTGCCTGGTTTGACTGACATTGAGAAACCCAGGATGAGGGGTCCAAAGAGGGCATCTAAGATTAGGAAGCTCTTCAACCTTTCCAAAGAAGATGATGTCAGAAAGTATGTTAACACATATCGCCGCAACTTCACAACTAAATCTGGTGAGTACTGTAGTCTAACAATGACTTATTTAGTAAAGATGATAATGACTTTATTGCCGTTAGTGGTAGTGGATACTCTCTGCATTTCATGGTTGCGAACCTGAAGATGATGATTTTGATGTTTTATTACCATTCACAGGCAAGAAGGTCAGCAAGGCTCCTAAGATTCAGAGGCTTGTTACTCCATTGACTCTTCAGAGGAAGAGAGCTAGAATTGCTGATAAGAAGAAAAGAATTGCTAAGGCCAAGTCTGAAGCTGCTGATTACCAGAAGCTTCTCGCCACTAGATTGAAGGAGCAGCGTGAAAGGCGTAGTGAGAGCTTGGCCAAGAAGAGGTCTAGACTCTCTGCTGCCTCTAAACCCTCTATTGCTGCATGAATCATTGGGATGTGATGGAGTCCTTGGTGGTTTTTTTGAGTTATTGTTTCTGTTTGTTACTTGAACATTACAATATGTTACGATAATTTTGACTGCTTTTAGATGCGGAGTTCATTTTGAGTATTTTCTTATCTTTATAAAGATTAGCAATTTTATCTTTAGTGGATTAATGTTTGCAATTGCCAATTTGAGATGATTATCTTATTTTTACTCGGTACAAACCCATGATTTATTGTACTTTGAATGAGTAAAATCATGGGTTTGTACGCTGAGTAAAAATGGCGACTGATACTCTGGGTAACGCTTAGAGGGTTGTGATACACTAGGTTTTCGCTTAAGAATTAACACAGATGGATTGCCCTTGTCTATAAATGCTGTTGGTAGATGAAGAATGTTTAGAATGCATTTGTGGGTGCCTCTTGAATCTAACAAAAAATGTCTTTCGCACAGGAAACTGACTTCTCATTTTCTTTCACGAATGGGAAACTGAGTATTTGTCATAAGTCTTTTCGCACAAGAAATATTCTCTTTCTTAATAGTTAAAAATAAATAATTAAAAATTAAACATCTTGAATACTTTTGTATTGAAAATGATATATAGAATCTATTGATGATTAATTAAGAAGTGTAAAAATGAAAGAAAAAAAATGGTACATTAATTTCTTAACATAACAAGTAAAAAAAAATTCAGAAGGTGACAAGTATAAAAAGGATAAAAAATGAGGGAGTAGAATAAAGGCGTCACCAGCATATACTATATTACTAATAGGGTAAAAAGACACCACCAAAGTTGACCAAACCTATTTGGCTCGACAACTAGGTTCTTTGTCGGTTAATTTTTGTTAAATCTTTTTTCTTTCTTTTTTTATGAATATTAATTATCTATTCAAATAGCCTAGCTCCACTATGGAAAACCAGACAGAAACGCATGCATTGTTTGTAAACGACAACTCAATTGACAGCAAATACATTGTCTTATCAACTTTTAATCATTAAATAAAACTCTAGCATTTCTTTTGTTCATTATAGAATAATAATTCATTATCTTATCACTTTTTGTTAATGCATTTGAAAAACAAAAATGTTGAGCTTAAATTTGAAATGCCCACTTAAAATGGTCTACCAATGTCAAAAACTGGATTATTGTCCTTCTATGGACTTGAAGGACATCGTATAATCAAATAAATAACATCGACATGTAGTTTAGCATGTTAAACTTCAATCCCAGTTTCCTGTTCCCGAAGGGATAAAAATGAAAAAACTGAAAAGATTACCAAAAGGAAAAAAATAAAAAAAAATCCAAAGAACTCTTATTTCTAAGTACTTGAACAGATGGACAGATAGATAAACGTTAGGTGTTTGACATTGACAGGAGGGAAAGAAAATGCAATTCCTGTGATAAATATAGCCAGCATCATAAAAAGCTTGGGGGAATATGATATATCATCATTTAAAATAGTTGCATAATCTCACTCTAATGTTAAGTTTCATTCTGATAATTTCCAGAATCCAAAATTACTATTCACATAAGATTATATCAGTACCAATCTGATCAGCAACAACCAGAGGACCATAATTGGGTACTCAATAATGTCTATAACTTGCACTTCATTTTCTTGCTTCAACTCTCTAGCAAAACATCCACCGGACGTCTATTAACCACTCTGCAATTCCTCCGAATCTCACCGGGACGGCCGGATTGAAGGTCTCCCATTTTCAGCATTCCTTCAACAAAGGCCTTAAAGAATGCATTCTGATCAACACTGAATAGCCTCACATATTCTTTAGTTTGAGGGAATGTAAACAGTGTCTGGTCTGAGTTCAAGAATCCTTTACCATTCACCAAGTCCTTAAAATACTGGTTATCAAACACTTCTGGTGTTGCATCCAAGTTCCCTGTTACATTTCCATCTCCACCAAGTGGACAAAGCTTGTCTAACTTTTCTCTGAAACATGGATCAATGGCAGGGTCTGGCCGGCCAGTCCCCGATTGGTTGTAGAGTCTAAAAACAATAGAAAAGCATCTCCCTTTCCCAATGGAGTGGGAACCAGAAAGGGCTACTAAATCTTTCACAGAAAGATTTAATCGACTGAAGAGGTCAATAAGATAGCTTGCATTGGCTCTTGGACTTGGCATTATCTCATTTGAATCTTCTTGGCTTGCTGTTAAACTATCTAGCCGGCCTAATTTCACTTCCCAATCTGGTCCTCCACTCTGTGTTGAGACACATAATAAACAGTAAATATTTTGAAAAATTGTGTCAATTTTCCTGAAATTACATATAGAAAACAGGGAAAACAACAACAAAACACAGAAAAAAATCTGACTAGTAGATAAGAATGGTCCTGGACTGTTTTGAAATTTTTACTTTTTTACCACTCAACTACTATCCGTTACATAAAATATTTAGAGGCAGAGCAGAATAGCCAAAATGTTTATGGAACACTTTTTTTTCCTAAATCAAATCAAGAATTCAAATGGGAGCAAGTAAAATTTTGCTAATTCTGAGATTCTGAATCATTTAAAAAGATGACATCTTCGGAAAGCAAACGGGCTAATATTCTCACAGCATCAAGAAGGCCAAAAGAAAAAAATCTCACCAGAGCAACGGCATCTCGAGCAGTCATGATTATGATATCAGCACAGGACACCACACCTGGACATACTCTTTCCAGGGCTTCCTTAACTTCATCGATAACTTCGAATGATCTCAGTGAATTTATGTTTGATAAGGCCTGTTTCTCCCCAAGCATGTTTGGCGTGTCATCAAGCAACAGAGAAGCATCACAACCCTAAAAAAAAAACAAATCGAACATCCCAAGAAATTCATTTCCCACATTAAAAAATGGAAACAAAAATCAATAGCCCCATTAACTACAAAAGCAGAAGGATAGATATCGCATTACATTGACAAAACAGTCATGAAACTGCAAACGCATAACTGAAGCCCCATTTCTTGGCTCTCTGTCCATGGCTTTCTTGATCACATCCCGGACAACAAGTTCCGCTTTTGGGCAAATATCGGAGTAAAATCCCGGACGGAGCACCGCTTCCGATACATCAAAACCCAAGTTGAGCAAGTAGAAGAAGAAAAAGAAGAAGGGGAGAGGAGAATGGGACATTTTTTCAAGCATTTCGTCTGGTCAGTATTTTTGGATGCTATTATAAGGAAATGGTCCAATGAGTAGGCATTTATAGTTTCTTTGCTAAGCTTATGTAAGAGGGAAAAAGGATGGGGTAGGGGGCAGGGGGTGAGCCGTGATGGCATGGCATGGCATGGGCGTGGGAACAAATTCCTTTCACTTTGCATGGATGTCATCAATTCATAGGTTTTTGTTCTGACATTATGAGGCAAAATTTTGGCTAATGGTTCAAATCAAATAAATAAATATTTTTTATATTTTTTTTAAAAAATAATTCAAACTCAAACTCGAGTTCGACTCGAAAGTTATCTTTTATTCGAGCTCAAACTCATTCAAAATTTGACTAGCCGAGCTCGAACTCGAGCTCAAGCCAGCAAAATATATTCGAGCTCGAAGCTCGAGCTCGGCTCGACTCGGCTCATTTGCATCCACAGTACTACCAGTTTGCCAAAAGTTTGCTCTTTTTTTTTTTCAACCCCTCATAAAAAAATTATGGAGTGTTTGTTTTGAAATATATTACTATATCTCTTATCGTTTCATTTCAATTATTCATTTTATATTTATATAAAAATTCATACTAAATCTTAAAAAGAATAATTATACTACTCTCAAATAAATTATAGATAACTCATTAACAATATTTATTAATAATAAGAGTAAAAATGTAAAAATGCATACTAAAATTAAAAAGTGAACAATTGAAATAATACACAAAAACGTAAACAATTGAAATAAAACAGATCAATAATTGATTTACAAATTTTTAAAATATTTTATTAATTCTTTCTCATATACACTTATTTATTTCTATAGTTTCTCTCTAATCCCTCATTTTTGTAAAAAAAAGAATCATGAATTTTAAAACATATTTCTAATAATTAATAATATTTAAAGAATAATTTTTTTTATTAATATGTACAAAAATGAGTCTAACAATTTATATAATTTATATTTTTAGATGAAAAGAGTAAGTTGCTTTTGTCTCAATCACTTAATTAAAAATATAGTCCACCATATATAATTATAATATTTTTAAAATTTTATTATATATTTAAAATTAAATTATAATTATGAATAAATTTAAAAGCAAATTTAATGATATTTAAATATGAAATATCTAGATTTAAATATTATATATATATACAAAGTTTTTTTTAAAAAATAAAAACATAGTATATTCTGAGGCGGAGTACGGAGTGAAGGAGATGGGATGGGTGGGATCTTCAATTTTTTGTTGGAAGGGCCATCCGTTGGGAACTCAGAAAGGGACACTTAGGAGCAGGATCAGCTTATACATCAGACAGATTACTGCAATAATTTACTTCTATGATGCATTGTTTTTTTCTTCTTCTTTTTTCTTTCCTTTTTTTTGTGAAAAGAAAAGAAAATCCCTATTCAATCTTACCAGCTTACTGTATGTGCATGATTTTCGTGTTGTTAATAAGGGTATTAAAGAAATAAATGTGAGGGTGGAGAGTGGTTTTCTCTATTATTTTGAAAAATTCTTTAAAAGTTTCATCTAAAATTTAAAATCTTTGGTCTCAAAGTTCCACATCCAACTCAAAAACAATAAATATTGAATATCCCACTTTTCTCATTCTCAAAATAAATACAAAATTTAAAGTATAAACGCTTCTTCAAATACCTTTGATGCAAATACTTCTATATGGAATGCATTGTTTTATCGAAGTTGTTAAATGTCATAACTCTATTATTGAATATCGCACATCTCTTTACTTTTTTGCCCTTTCAAACTTTGCTCTATTTTTCTCTATCTAAAAACATCACCCTTTGCAATTTGCATTGTCCTTATACTCAGCAGATATGGTTTCTCTCGAAATGGAATTTGAAATTGGACTCTTTCAATCAAATGTCTATACTTGAATGAATTGATTTCTTACTTAGATTCTTCTAATGCCTTGCCATTTAATCTTGATGTTAAAGAAGAGATGGTCTGTTGGGTTTTTCCCAACACTCAGAGAAATCACAAACGCAAACGAAAACAGAAATAACACACAGATAATTACGTGGTTCGGTATAAAACCTAATCCACGGTGCTCAGCAAGAACACACAGTCACTCTATATTAAGATTACACCCTCAGGTAGGCAGTTCCAGCCTCTCACTCTCAATCTCACTTTACAATCTATTCGAAAATAGATAAGGTATCAGAGAGAACGACAAATATCAGGAGAGGAGACAGAGGAAGAGGAACAACAGACAGAAGACCTAATCGGCTAGGTTACAAATGAGAGAAACGCAGTATATATATGGGTCCGTCCAGGAGCGGGTCGGAATTCGACCCGCTCGGTTGACCCGTGGAACATCATGGGTTGATCCGAGATTCCAGCAGCATTTTACTCTTATCTGGATAAACAGAGGGTGGCCCAAGTCATGTATAAGCCCATCATCATTGGGTCAGGTGGACAATTCCAACAAACTCCACCTTGAACACAAGTATCAGCCAATTTAGAAAGAGTGTGTGTGTTCATTTTGCCTCATAGCACAGTTTCTCAGCCAGTTCTAGCCTTGATCAATGTGTAGAAGTTCTCTGCACATAAAAAACTTGTTAGTAGGAACAATTTTAGTACCAAAATCAGCAAGATTATCATGCGTACTAATTTTCCTAACATCAACTATCCCATTTGTAACTTTCTCACGAATGAAATGGTATTTAACATCAATATGTTTAGTTCTTTCATGATAGACAGGATTTTTACACAAGTGCAGAGAACTTTGGCTATCAGTGTAAATAATGGCCTTTGATTTCAAAAAATTCAGTTCATGTAACAAACCTTGAAGCCAAATTGCTTCTTTTATAGCCTCAGTAGTAGCTATATACTCAGCTTCTGTAGTGGATAAGGCAACTACAGATTGCAATTGAGATTTCCATGAAATACAATTATCAGCTAAAGTAAAGAAATAAGAGGTAGTGGACTTTCTACCAGACTTATCACCAGCAAAATCAGAATCTACATATCCAACTAACTCTAAATTATCAGTCCATTTAGAGTAATGCAGACCAAAATTCCCAGGTACCATTCAAATATCTAAGAAGCCATTTTAAAGCATGCCAATGATCCTTACCAGGATTAGACATGAATCTACTCAGTAAGCTAATTGCATATGCAAGATCAGGTCTGGTAGAAACCATGGAATACATAACAGAACCAATAGCCATTCTATAAGGAACATGCTTCATTTCAGATTTTTCAGATTCTGTTTTAGAACAAGTTTTGTCAGATAGTTGAAAATGAGAAGCAAGAGGCACATTCACAGATTTGCAGGAATTCATAGAGAATTTAGAGACTATCTTTTTCAGAAAGGGCTTTTGAGAGATGAACATAGAGTTATTACTTCTATTTCTGTTAATGTGCATTCCAAGAATTCTAGATGCAATTCCTAAGTCTTTCATGTCAAATTCAGCTTTCAGTAAACATTTAAGTTCAACTATTTTATCAATGTGTTTACTAGATATAAGCATATCATCTACATAAAGAAGCAAGTAAACAGCATTATCAACAGAGTTACCAGAATAGTATAAACAGTTATCAAAATTGCTTCTTTTGAAGCCAACACTTACCATGAAAGTGTCAAACCTTTTGTACCATTGCCTTGGGGATTGTTTAAGTCCATACAGAGACTTCTTTAGCAGACACACAGTGTCATCCTTACCTTTTTCAAAATCAGGAGGTTGATTCATATAGATAGTTTCATCTAATTCACCATGTAAAAAGGCAGTTTTAACATCAAGTTGCTCAAGTTCTAGATTATAAAAAGCAATTAAAGATAACATAGTTCTGATAGTCTTGTATTTAACAACATGAGAGAAAATTTCATTGAAATCAACACCTTCAACCTGAGTAAATCCCTTAGCAACCAATCTTGCTTTGAACCTAGGTGGTTCAGTAGGGATTTCACTTTCCTTTACCTTGAAGACCCATTTGCAGTCTACCACCTTTTTCTTACCAGGTTTGGGTACCAAAATCCAAGTGTTATTCTTTTGCAGAGAAAATAACTCTTCTTTCATAGCACTTAGCCAAGAGTCATAGTTAGGACTCTTCAGTACTTCTTCATAGCAGGTTGGTTTTTTTTCTTCAATAAGTCTCCCTGCAGTAAGGGCATAGGAGATCAAGTATGAATACCCATACTTACTTGGAGCTTTTACATTTCTTCTTACTCTATCTCTTGCCAGTTGATAGTCTTGCAGAGCTTGACCTTGAGCTGCTGAGTGTTGGTCACCATCATTATCAAAATCAGTTTCTGATTCAGGCTCAAGGTTTTCAGGTAGGTTACCTGGCTGTTCTTCATTTAGAACAGCTTCAGGGTCATCTTTTCCTTCACTCCCATCAGTTAATGTAGGTTGGTTCTGAGAACTAGAAGTGTCCTCCACCTCAAGAAGAACTTTCTTACTTGAGGGAAGATGAGTAGGATTAGTAGGATTAGGGTCAGACTTAACACAAGGCATGTCATCTTCATTAAAGATTACATCCCTACTAATTACTACCTTCACTCCTGGTTCTCCTCTCAACCAGACTTTATAACCCTTTACACCCTCTGGGTAGCCTAAGAAGACACCCTTTTTGGACCTAGGGTCTAACTTTCCTTCCTTTTGGTGTGCAAAGGCTGCACACCCAAAAACTCTAAGGTTACTCAGGTCTGGTGGAGAACCAGACCATAATTCCTCAGGTGTTCTAAAGTTTATGGCAGTTGAAGGGGATCTGTTTATCAGATAAACTGCAGTACTGACTGCCTCACCCCAGAAAGGTTTGGGAATACCAGAGGATATCAGTAAGACATCTCACTTTATCCATTATAGTTCTATTCATTCTCTCAACAACCCCATTCTGCTGAGGGTTGTATCTAACAGTTTTATGTCTAACAATACCACAGGAAGCACACAGATTATCAAAACTTTGATTACAGAACTCAAGACCATTATCAGTTCTAATGAACTTAATTTTCTTACTAGTTTGATTTTCAACAAGAGTTTTCCAATCTCTGAACTTTTGAAAAGTTTGATCCTTAGACTTTAATAAGAAGATCCACACTTTTCTAGAAAAATCATCAACTATTGACAGAAAATATACATTCCCCCCATATGTAGAGATTCTTTCAGGCCCCCATAAGTCAGAATGAATGTACTCTAATATCTCAGTGGTCTTGTGTGTGCCAGTGGAAAAACTCAACTTATGTTGTTTTCCTAAGATGCAATGCTCACAGAATTCAACAGATTCAACTATATCCCCATTTAAAAGATTCTGTTTGCTTAAAAACTGTAACCCTTTTTCACTAATGTGGCCTATTCTCTTATGCCACAACATGCCCTTTTCATCAACATGCTTTACAAGAAATGCAGAGTGTTTAGAAACAGTAGAACCAGACAATACATACAAACCATTTATCTTTTCACCCTTTAAGATAATGAGTGAGCCTTTACAAACCTTAAGGCAGCCATTTTCTGCCTTGTATGAATAGCCTGCTGAGTCAAGCATACCAAGAGAAATTAAATTTCTCCTCAAACTAGGTACAAATCTAACATCAGTTAGTTTTCTTACCACTCCATCATGCATTTTGATGCATATAGAACCAATACCTTCAATTTGACAATATTCATTATTGCCCATATACACTTTACCTTCAGAGACTACCTCAAAGGTGTCAAACCAGTCCCTGTTGGGACTCATGTGAAAAGTGCAACCAGAATCAAGAAGCCAGTCAGAAGAAGCACAGTTATCAGTAGCACACAACACTTCAGCATACATAGTATTTGCAGTAATATCAGATTCACTACTGTTGCTATTGCTATGGTAATTACTGCTATTATTCCCTTTCCTGTTAAGTTTCTCATCCTTAATCCTTTTGAAACATCTATTCTTTAAATGACCTTCCTTCCCACAGTAAAAACACTTCCTATTCTCTTTGTCTCTGGATTTAGACATACCTCTACTTCTAGATTTGTTCCTATTGTAGTGATGTTCCTTTTTCTCAGGTCTACTTCTAACATACAGGTTCTCCCCATTACCCTTATTTTCCATTTTAAGGTCAAGTTCTTTGGACTGTAAAGCTGATTTAACGTCAGCAAGAGTCAGGTCTTCCCTACCATATTTAATAGCAGACTTAACATCCTTAAAGGAATCAGGCAAAGAATTCAACAAAATCACAGCTTGATTTTCATCAGAAATAGACTCCTCAATATTAGACAGTTCAACAATGATCTTGTTTAAATCATCTAAGTTATCATCCAAAGACTTTGCAGCAGACATTTTAAAACCAAATAATTTTTCTTTCAAGTAAATTTTATTTGACAAAGATTTCCTCAGATAAAGTTCATCGAGTTTACACCACATTTTATAAGCAGAATCAAGACCAATAAGTTGTCTGAGCACATTATCAGATAGATGTAGTACAAGAATACTGTGTGCTAGTTCTAATTTCTCAGATAAAATTTCATCTTTCCAGGATTCTGGGAAGGACTTTGAATCAGAAATAGCATATTGGACTTTATTTTGAACTAGAATAGCCCTCATTTTCATTTTCCAAATTCCATAGTCACCTTGGCCATTAAAGGCCTCAACATCAGCCTTATTGCTAGACATAATAACTATCAGAGAATTTTTTTTTAAAAAAAAAAAATATATATATAGAAGCAGGTTCAGACAGTATTCAGCAGTTTCAATCGATGAGATACATTTTCAGAGAAGCATGCTATTCTAGTCGACAATAAATTCTTATGCAGTACTCAAGCCACAGTAGACAGTTTAATTTCAGTACAGAGAGTTGCAAAATTTAGACACAGAGAGATACAACCACAGAAAGAAATTCTCATTGACAGAGGCAGATAGATTCTAAAGGAATAGATAAATCCCTCAGTGAGAGAGAGAGAGCACAACTTCAAACACAACACAAAATTTCCACAGGACACAGATACGTCATGCCTCAGTGGGGCACACGCCAGGCCTGGTTTTTTTTGTTTTCAAAAGAAATAGTCTTTAACAGTCTATTCCGAGACGGAGTATCAAAACCCCCAACAGAAGAAAAAATCAAAAAATTAGGGTTTCTGAGCGCCTTACCTTTTTCTGCTGGAATCTCGAATTAAACCGGTAAATCTTACCGTAGACGGTTTACTGATCTCAAGATCTTGTTCAGACCGAGTAGCAAACCAGCAATACCTTTTTCGGCCTCGGCACAGATCAACGAGCAAACCAGAGCTCTGATACCACTGTTGGGTTTTTCCCAACACTCAGAGAAATCACAAACGCAAACGAAAACAGAAATAACACACAAATAATTACGTGGTTCGGTATAAAACCTAATCCACGGTGCTCAGTAAGAACACACAGTCACTCTATATTAAGATTACACCCTCAGGTAGGCAGTTCCAGCCTCTCACTCTCAATCTCACTTTACAATCTATTCGAAAATAGATAAGGTATCAGAGAGAACGACAAATATCAGGAGAGGAGACAGAGGAAGAGGAACAACAGACAGAAGACCTAATCGGCTAGGTTACAAATGAGAGAAACGCAGTATATATATGGGTCCGTCCAGGAGCGGGTCGGAATTCGACCCGCTCGGTTGACCCGTGGAACATCATGGGTTGATCCGAGATTCCAGCAGCATTTTACTCTTATCTGGATAAACAGAGGGTGGCCCAAGTCATGTATAAGCCCATCATCATTGGGTTTAGATATTGGACTGATCAGGTGGACAATTCCAACATGGTCCATTTCGCTGCAACTTGCATGGAACTCCTTTGGTACATCGAAATCAAGTGAGACTCTTGAAATCAAGTAAAGAGATTGATGAGTTTGTTGCTAGGAAAGCTGAGGAATATTGGAGACAGTTGGTTCGGCTATATCTAGGAATTTAAAGATGGTGTGGACTCCTCCTAATCTGGGATATTTGAAGGTAAATTTTGATGCAACATTTTCTGGTGAGGCAGCTTACATGGCTGTTTTGGTGAGGAATTCAGAAGGCTTTATACTTCTTGCTTGGACTTAACCAACTTTCGTAACTGAGGCCTTCATTGTATAAGTTTTGGCTTTGGTTAGCAATCTCCAGATTGCTGAAGAGAAAGGTTTCAATGATGTTGTGTTTGAAGGTGATGCATTGGGTGTCATACCTACTGCTAGGGGATTGAATGATTATGAGACTTGGCAATCCAAACAGCTTACTGATCAAGCAAATGTGTTGCTTTGTAATAGAATTGATAGGAATTGGTCTTTGAATTATGTGCCAAATCATTGTAATAGAGTTGCCCATAATGTTGTTCAAAGGGCTAAATCATTTTGTATATCTGGTTTCTCCCCTATTTCTAGCTTACCTCCTGAGGCCTGGTGTGATTTTGAGGAGAATTCACAGAATTCTTGTGCTCAAAGTGCTCCTAATATTAATGCATTAATCTTGTTCATAAAAAAAAAATCATATCTAGAACTTTTTCAGTGTCTTATAAAATATCAAAACTATGTCAATAGAATGTAACATTGATCAAAATAAATCTCACTAACAAATGAATAATAACTCAAAGTAAAATTCATGTTTTTTAACCAAAGATTGCATTTTCTTTCCTAATTTCGTTTTAGAAAAAAGTGTCCAAAAGTGGTAGTTGTGCATGGCTTCTTTATGCTCGAATGTGACTATTGAGCACTAAATATAATGATCGAATGAAGGATTTTGAGCATATTGAAGACTTACCTGATCGACCTTTTCAGGCATATCCTATTCATGTTCAGAATCGTTCAACGGAGCATATAACTACTCTCTCGTTCCAATGGTGACATTCATAAAAGCCTCCCAAATTCAACCAATTTCCTCAATAATCAACCAAATTAACAAAAATTAACAAAATAGGTCATGAGCCAACATAATTATAACATTTTACACAACTAAAACATCAAAATTAATGGCATTTAGCATATATTATGTGGTGGCCGAAACCCACATTTTTTTTACATGAAAAATTACCATAAAGTCTATTAAATTTGATGGATAAATGTAAATAAACTTCAATATATTGAAAAAAACTAACCTCTAATGCATTTTTTACAAGAAAAAAAATATATGAAGGGCGGATAGTATTAAGAGTACTTTGATAATTTGGAGGTTCAGTATTTAGCAATCACGTTGTTTTATTTGTTATTTTATTTTTCAGACCTCAACAAATGCTGCCTGCTTATTCAATGTGTGTAATTTTGGTGATGCCAATCTTTTTTACTTGACACAATTTGAGAATGTTCTTATAAAGTTACACTTTCTAAAATTAGGATAATTTATTATACTCTTTCTTATTATATCTTTACCTCACTCAATTTTCATTTTATGTATCTTCTTTTTAGCATTTCTAAGATAAAACTAACACTTATAAAGCAATATTAAATATTGAAAAAAAATCAAGAAATAGTATGTTAGTCTTTTTTTTTTTTTAGAAGCTTATACGATTTAGAGTTTTCTTAAGTGGTGTCTATCTTCCAATTGTATCAAGTAAAAATGAATGGAGATAGTGAATATGAAGATAGAGAGTAGTGAGGTCCAATCATCAATGGAGGACAAAAAAAACATGATTGTTATTTACTAGGACAAATGAAGAGGTTTATTATAGGACAAAAGGTAAGTTATAAAAAAGCAAATTAATTGACATCTCTTCTTAATGAAAGCTTCCCTTTTGCAAAAAAAAAAACAAAAAAAAACCAAATTAACTCCAAAACTATTTCAAAGGAAAAAAAATATACTCTGATGTAAAAGCAAGTAATTTAGGATCGTCTTTCATTAAAAATAAAATAATAAAAGGGTTTAGAAGCAAGGAAGGAGACCATTAGGTCATCCATTAATTATGCTTAATTCATGTATTAAGAGTACAACTACAAAGTTAATTAAGAAGTTAGCTACATCAATAACATGGTAAATTTATCTTTTTATTACATAGGTTTACCTTTCTAATGACTTACATAGCTTTCTCACAAATCAAAATTTTCAAATGCTTTCTTCGAATGTCTAATTTTTACTTAACAAAATAATTCATTAAAACTTTTAACCATTAACAAGTGATTAAATTATCTTTATTATTATGGTGATCTTATGTAGGATCACATATGAAAATGAAAAATAATCCTAGATTAAGACAAATGGAAATATTTTTATTTTAACCGACTAAATATTTATGATAAAATGAAAATATGAATATTTAATTCTAGATGTGAGTAGAATGGTAATTACTATGGTTTGAGCAGAACAATAAATCGAATTTCTTTGCTCCATAAGTTAGAATTCTTGCAAGAAGGATCCATATGTATGCTAATTATATAGTAATATTGAATATGAAGATTGAAGAATCATATATTTCCACAAAAGTATATATGAATAAAAAGAATTGCATGATCATATCGAGAAGTTAGAAATATACTTTGCTTGACAGAAAGAGAATGGAGGATTAGCTGATGTATCTTTTCCTTGGATGTTAGCCATTACTAGAACTTGCCGAGAATTAGTAACAAACTAAAAATATGAGGTTTTATCTATTAAAATAGAAAATAGAAAATAAAAAATATTAACTTTTCTATGAAGAAATTATTTTCTAAATGCTCCTCCCTCTCCCCTCTCCCCCTAAAAAAGGACTATCTATAGTGTTATCTTGAATTGTTCTCTTCGTTAACAGTCAAATTAATATTATTTTTATTAGATGAGAAGCTATTTTTTTTCGGGGAATAATCAAATATTCTATCAATTTATGAATTATGTGATAGTTTTTAACGTCATATTATAACGGTTGGTATGAGTCCATCATATATTATAGATTGGAAGGATAATTAAATTTTCATAAAAAAAAGGAGGATAATTAAATCAAATATGAATTCCAATGATTGTTTATGAGTTTTGAGTTTGGAACAACCTGATCTAAATCTGTTTATAGGCCAGGATACATTATTTTTTTATTTTATATTTTTTTAAAAAGAGATTGGCTTACAAAATATGGAATAGAGTGTTATAGAAATAAAGTTTTAGCAATATTGGATAACCATGAGGTTTAAGTTATATGGGACACTTGGTTCTTATTCATTCTAACTTAATAACAAGAATGAAATGAAAAATTAAACTTTAAATATGACTTAAACCTTTGTTATAAGAATACTTGAGTTAGTGAAATGAAAAATTTTAAAATTAAAAAGGATATTAGTAAATTTATTTTAGAAAAGTGAACATTCAATTTTAAATATCTCAAAATAAAATTGTAAACAAATTTTTTTATATTCTTTTTTCATTTTTAGGAAAAGAATTACATGTAGATCTCATCCAGCCAACTTTACTAACCTCACCAAAGTGAACAAAAAAAATCATTAGTGTCATAATACTTTATTCTATATTTTTTTGTATCAAAATTAAACTTGTTACTTTGCATAAATATCAGTCTTCCATCATTGGAAAAATCTCTCGTACACGATGTCAATATCATAAAAAGTTATGACACATCATCAAAGTCAAAAGTGATATTACATTCTTTTTCCCAATATAAATATTATGAGGTAATGTCATCTCTTTATATCATCTTTGAGATGTTGATACGTATATAGATAAATAATAATATTTTTTTAATAAATTCATCGAATTAGCAAATGATACATGAATAATAATATTTAAAATTGAATATCACAGTCGCTTTATTCATCTTATGTATATTGATACTTCAATTATCAATTGCTAACGTGATTTTTTTTTTCTTTCACATTTACTCTCTCTTATAACCCCAATAATCGAGTTAAAAATTTGAACCTTTATTCTATAATTTATTAATCCTTTTCCTGATTCCGAAAGAATCACTTTGATTTCCTTTTGGATAACCATGTCTTTAGTATAGGTTCTCCAAGAACTTGTCAGATAAAATAATAATAAAAAATGAAGAAAAAAGGTTCTTCCAGAAATTCGTTAGGATTATAATGTTAATAATGATATAAAGTTTTATACTTTGACAATTTGATATAATTTAATTGGTAAAATGATCTTATATATTATGATTGAAAGTCATAAAAGAACAATTGCTATAAGTTGATGTTATGATTTTTTAAAATTTTAATCTGATTAATTCAAAAAAAGAGTCAAAAGTGTTTCGATTACCAATATAAAAACATTTAATTTTTTTTATTAATATGAAATATTGGAAATTGGCCAGTGCCATTCTCCTTTTCCTTTTTCACTAATAATATTCCTTTCAAATAAGAAATAAAAGAAAAAGAGAAAATAAGAATCAAATTTGGAGTTGCGTATTTTTTCCCCTTATTAGCACTCAAAATCTTTACCTTGCAATGATAATACTTTAGAATTGATCCTACACTATAAGACATTTATTCAAACAAAATTCTTACTCAAATATCTTCTAACATAATACTACAATAATTTTTTCGACACAATTTGATAGATTTGTTTTCATTTTTATTTGTCCTAAATTATAGGCCACTTTGCATATTAAAAAAAAAATGTTAGTTGACCAAAATATTTCGATTAAAAGTTAGATTATTTATATTTAAAAATTGTATTAAATCAACTTTAGAATGATAAATAATACATACATTTAGAAATATTTTATAAAAATATACATTTTCAATTGTATTAATTATGTTTTCTTAATTAGTGTAAAAAATCTAATAATTGATAGGAAAGATAGAACACAAAACTTTTTTCCTATGGCGATTTTAGTCCGAGTTGCAACTATTATAAGACCACTATTACAAGACTACAATAGCCTCACTCTTTTATTCCCCATTTCTGAAATGGAACTCTTCCTCTATCTAATGAAAGAGAAGTTTACTTTAAAATTTCAATTTCAAATCGTCCACCCTAAACCCACACCCGAGTCAATGCCAAAATCTTGCACAAGTGCACAAAAAAGTATATATTTTATGATCTTACATTCTTGATTTTGTATCCTAAAACACCATAAACTTTTTCAACGGTTAGAAAAATGCCTTCATTGCATGTTCTTTTAGCGTGCAATGGTAAAATACTTATTATAACGTATCTTATTTTAACAAGGCAACATTCCCAACCATATAAAGTGCATTCTGAAAGTAGATTGGGAGCTACCCTACTCACAACACAGAAGACTTCTGCAACATGCCCTCAATTCTATGAATTTTTGGTTCACATTGGATACTTAGTGGCCAATAAGGGTGTCTATGGTGAACTGGTAGCTCCACTGCAGAACCCTCAATTCCATGCCAATAGCGGATATGACGAGAATTGGAAAAATAATAATCAGTTCGAAATTGAATGTTACACATCTACACGATTACATTTTGAATTATTCGAAAATAAATATCTATTTTTTTAGAATAAATATATTTTTCATTTAATGCTCTACTAATAACATTATTAATTTAAAAAATTTGCATCTCAATAACTAATGGTTCTTACTACTAGCTACTTAATGTCAAATGTTATTCTTAATTTTTAAAATAAGTCAAATGTGGACAATTAATTCTAAACAAATGGAGTAATTAATCTTAATACTTCGGAATGTATTGTCAAAATTTGATTTAGTATAAAAATAAAAATTAGTATTTGAATTTTAATAATTTACTTAATTATCGTCATTATTAATTAAGTTAGTAATGTGAATCATTAGTTAATATAATATAAATATTTTAATTTAAATGAGATGGTTAATAAAATATTATCCGAGAAATATACTTATTTTAGAAAAATTGACTTTAATTTTGTATATTTCAAAATAAAAATTTAGACGATTAATTTCTAAAAGAAGGATTATAATATAGTCAATCTTGATTTTTTTTACAGTTAAAATAAATTATTTTAAATCCATTATATAGATTACTTTTTTATAATAAAAAATTAATCTATATAATGGAATGTTAGATGCATACACTTTAGATATAGATATGATATCTTTCTAGTGGGTGTGTGTGCCGAGGCTTGCCCCTATACTATTAATATTAATAGAAGAACCATACCAAACTATTACTGTACACAGTTCAAGGGAAACAAATCTTGAAAAGAAATCTTTACCATTGGAGTAGGAAAGTTGCCAAATTGATTCAAATGATTCCAAAAAGAGAAAAAGTTGGGAGTTGGTTTTCTTTCATGTTGCAAAAGTAGGAACACTTAGCATCCATTTTTGACATAGACCTTATCCTTATATAATGGATTCATACTTGTCAATTATCTAATGGGACTGTGGAACATTGATTTGGACACAAGTTTTGTACCCCAAAGTCCTTAAAGGAACCTCATCAAATGGGAGAGGGAAATCATCTTTGATTTGAATATATTATTGTTCATATTTAATTGTGTGATTAACATGATATGATCATTGTTTTTGGTCTTCCAGACACAAAATATCCTTCTTTAAGGGTCAAAAGATCACACTCTGATTCTTTTTTAGTGATGCTCAATGAAAGAGAATAAATAAATAAGAAATGAGATATCCTTGATTAAGGGTCATGTAATCATGTTTTTTACCTTATAGAAATCGTTTTAAATTTTGATAATGATTAAATTAATGACTCAAAAATCCCAATTTCTTACTCTTAATATTTGGGTGTTCAACTGCTACCTCACCTTGTGCTTGGCAGCACATTTTATTTCTTAGGCATTGACTATGAAAACTCCACACCAACACCTTTTCCCTTTTTCCTTTCAAGTGAAAGAGTTGCAATGCTGTTGTCGCTGCTTTCTTTAACTTTTCACTCATGTGAGATTGCTCACAAAACAAAAACAAAAAAAAACCCAAAAAAAGAGAGGAAAAATTAACACTACTTATGGAAGGGGTGGGGCGGAAAGGGATATACATATACATAAATATAATTTATATGTATTTGTGTGTGTGAGAGAGAGAGAGAAATTCACAAAAATAACCATTAATTATTTTCGATTCATTAAAAATAATCATAATATTCTTTTTTTGTATGTATACCTGTAAAATATTTTCAAACCTCAAAAAGTACCAAACCACCCCTGCTTTTCCGATGAAAAAATAAAACCAAGTGACTTGCATTGATTTTGACGGGTAATATTGTTCCAACATCATTTTTTCTCCAAAATTGTCCACTAAAAAAAGTTAATGGACAATGATTAATGTTCTTAAATATAAAGTTATGATGCTGCAATTAAAGAAAACAGATGGCAAATTATTAATTCCATGTTAAAAAATAGTGTTGGGACAAATATGCCCTTCAAATCTATATAATGTGAGTTGCAGGTGTGTTCTTCCTAACGAAAATCGTCATTTACTCCTATCTTTGAATATTTTTTTCAATTCAAAAATAATTTATGAGAATAAAGAACAAATATTATTCGTATTTTTTATGAATAAAAATAGTTTATATATATATTTTGCGAATTTCTCTATATGTCTATATGTAAAGAATAGTTGAAGAAAAAGAGAGAAAACAGCGACTAGCTAACTTGTTTCATTCTTTTTTGGTTAAGTTTGGGGTCTATTTATTAAAGCAGCTTCAGAGCGTACTATCTTTGAGCCCAGCAAGGCTCAGTCTCTTTGTCACTGTAAATCATTTAATGTCATCTAATATATTTGATTTTAAAATATTTAAAATTGAGTATTTATTTACTGTACTTAAACTAATAAATTAATGATAAGATAACTTATTACTCATCTGAATTTTTTACCAAATAAAAATTAAATGTTCAATTTTAGATGAAATAAATAAATAATTTTTTACAGAAAAATATATAACACCTTTATACAAAATTTGATTTTGATTTAAGGAAAGAAGAGAGCGTTGCTTTTATGAGTTATTTTCTCCAAGGTTTTTTTTTCTTCTTCTTATTTTAACCTTTTAAATTCACGTTCATTGAAGTATAATATTTAATTTTTGTCTTCATCTATATTACATTTTCCTGAGCCAAGAAAAGTGAAAAAAAATGTGATTTGTGTCCAAACTCATTTCTTATCTTTCATTTTTTTCATAGTAAAACTGCGTTTAAAAACACATCATTAAATATCAATTTCTAATTTATAATTGATCCTCTCTAAATAAAGAGGTGCATGAACAGCCATTACAGTTACTGCTTTATTAATATAAATTTGTTGTCATTACCATTTTATTTCCAATTTGTGTTATTCAGCTAGTATATCATGCATCCTATCATCTTACAGTTTCTGTTACTTTATATTATTATTAAATGGTAAAAAAAAGGAGATTTATCAACTTGTTAAAGTAACCTTAATAATCCAGAAAAACATTTAGTTCTCAAAATAAATAAAAAAATGAAATGAATAAAATAAAAAAAAAAACAAAAATATGGTAATAGCCTAATAATGGGATGGCAAAATGGCTGTCTGCCTTACCCATTTGGGCCAAAGGAGAAATTAGGCCCGGCCGATTAGCTCCAATTTTATGAGCTCTAAATTATGTAATTTAATTTAATTTCTATATGTAAACTGATTTGATCTAAGAAATTAAAACGATAAATTTTTCATTCGATACTCGAATTGACCCGACATAATTCGATATTTGGCTGACCCAACAAGGAAATACGAGCCTGAGTCAGAACAATTTGAATTTTCATCAGACTTACTATTATAAAATCAAGTTTGTTCTAAAATTTGAGACAGCTAGAACTCAAATTGTCGCCCCTATCTAATAGCATCTTGAGTAGTGAAGACATCCATATTGATAATGGGCCAAGTCCTCAAACAATTTTCACTTTGGGCCGTCTGATAAATAATGATGAATTTAACAAATCAGAATCAATTATCCTTAACCCAAAAACAGTATATAAAGTTAAACCCAAAGACTCCTTTTCTTTCTCCTTCTTTCCCTCTCTTCCTCCTCAGTCTGCAGCCAAGGATTTGCTTTTGCAGTTGCAGAAGAACATGGGTGGTAGAGGACACAGGTCTCGCACTCAGAGAAAGCACTTCCGGGAGAGCAGAGAGAACGTTTGGAAACGGAGTAAATCTGGCTCTGAACAAAATCAAGATGGAAATACCAATGGTGATGCAAATCCTAAACCCACTTGGCAACCATTAGTCACTGAAAGTCCAAATTTTGAGGAATATTATAAGGTAATTAGTTCTAATTCGGTTATGTAAGAAGTTTATGCATGCAAGTATGATTGCTCTTGGATGGAGAAACAGCCAGCTTGGAGCCTTTTTTAACTGGGTTGCTCCATACGGCTGATTTTAGATGTAATTGACAGCTTCTTTTGTGTTGTTTATGTTCTGGGCTGAGTTGACATGGGGAATAATTTTTATGTCGTAGGAGCAAGGAATAGTGGCAGCTGAGGAATGGGATACTTTTATGGAATGCTTAAGGACAGCATTGCCTGCTGCATTCAGGGTTAATGCTAGGTAAAGTTTTATTCTTTTTCATATTTATTGTGGCAATTGTGGGAATGGTTTATTGAAGTTCTGATGTTTATATTGTCTCTGTATCTTGGTATTTATAAGCTGAATGTTTAAAGAGATGGAGTTGGGTGTCAATTTGCATATGGGCTATGACCAAGTTTCTCGTTGGCGTGTGATGGTTATTTTCAAGCAGGATTTTTAACTTTTGAGTTTTAGCAGGTGATTGATTGTAGTTGAAATTTGATTACAAGATGGTGGCAAGACTGTTTTTCTGTAAAAAATGTGAATGATTACGAAAATCCTCATACCCTATGATCACGACTTACCATCTAACCAGAATCTGATACCTGGCTGAAAATAAGACAAAATAGAAGCCTTTGGATGGTTAACCTTAGATCAATTCTTTTATGCAAGAATCTGCTATTTAGGTGAAATTACTAGATAATGACCAAAATGTATCAAATGGGAGAGATTTACAAAGTTTGCTTTGGGTTTATAATGTGTAATGTCTAAGATATTGCACGGATAGGAAATAGATTTATCACAGGGATAGGAAAGAGATTTACAGAATACTAGTGAGCAGTTTGTTCAGTTGTAATTTTGATCTCCCCCTAATGAGGCAGCAAAATTTCATTCTGGATATTCAGTTTTCCATAACAATCATGTGAGGCTAATAACATAACCTGTCTCATTGTTCTATCTGATTATTAATGATTAGGCCTATATTGGTTGTATTAGTGCCAACCCAAGAAAAATGATAAAACAGAAATTCCCGTCCAAGTCAGCTATAAATCCTTATGTGCATAACTCTCTGGCACAGAAGAACAGTAACTTTTCTGCTGTTTCAATGAATTTGGATAGATTTGGCATGCGACTGATTATTTGAATTTGGAATTATGTCTTCATTTACTTGTCGGGAAGGGTTTCTTGTTAATTGAAGCAGTTCGACACTGACATCATTTCCTTCCAATGTCTGCTCATTGCATTTCTTGACTGAGGTGGGTTGGAAATGTGGATTGGAATAGCACAATAGTCAGTCCATCTTATTGCAATTATATTTTACAAAAGATACACTTAGTTGTATGGTTTGAAAAATATGAATCACTTCAAAGAATTCTATATTATATTCACACAACTAATAAAAGAAACTTGTTATCATCGAGAAAGCTACATTTTTTCAACTGAAAAATATCTGACTGATGATGCTGCTAAAAAAAAATTAGTTGAATAAATATAAGAAATTTTTTTGTTTACTTTCTTACTCTTTTTACTTTTTTATTGGGTTTGCAGTAGTCCATTCTATTCAGATATTCGTTTGCAATTAGAGAATGACTTCATGAAATCTCTTAAAGCGGAGGTGAGTGTTTTAGACTGGACATTGACATGGACTTCAATTATGTGGTTACATGCTGTACAGCTGCAGTAAGCTCTTTCATGTGTTTTATCTCCTTTGAATGGATTTAGGATGCAAATGGGATTGAAGTAGAGGCAATTAAACCATTGCCATGGTACCCCGATAATCTTGCATGGCAGTCAAATTTTTCTCGGAAGCAGCTACGTCGGAATGAAACACTTGAGAGGTAACTGTTGTCTTCATTTTTTATATATTTTTTTTCTGTTTATTCAAGAGAGATAAACTATGCGAATAAGGCACTATTCTTGATTGCTTAAATAAGTTGCTTTCTGTTTTTTAGGCCAAAAGTTATTTTGAGCTCTTTTCAATTTTTATTTTTATTTTTGCTAAAGACTTTAGCTTTAAAAGAATTGAGAAGAGCTTTATTTGAAAAGCTATTAAAATAAAATGTTATGTTTTTTTTAAAACAATCTTCTTCGAAAAGTAATGCTAAAGAAAATGTGCAAAGACAATGCTTGTACTTCTATAACTAGACCTAGATAATCCTGCAATTCCCGTTTGTCTTGTCCCTGAGTTTGAAAGTGATCATGCGGTGGCTTTGATATTGTATTGAAGTAACGGAATCCATTTGATAAGCAAAATAATTGTAACTGAAAAATATGATACCTTATGGTTAATTGAGATGTTTGGAAGTGAGAGTTGTAATATTATAACTGGACTCTATATGATAAGCTAGTTCGATTTATGAAGCCTCTGACAGTGAAAATGATGTGTACCTTAACTACTTGCATTGGCATATTCATGATTATGCGTGAAATTTCAGGTTCCATAAGTTCTTAAAGCTTGAGAATGAAATTGGAAATATTACAAGGCAGGAGGCTGTAAGCATGGTGTGGGTCCTTTCTGTTGACTTTTGTTTTTGAATTTTATATAAAGAAATTCTGTTTTATTTCTGGCCATGTAACTACATATTGTGGCTACTTTTCATCAGGTCCCTCCACTTTTCTTGGATGTATGTCCGGACCATTTTGTTCTTGACAGTAAGCACTTTATCTGCACAAATTATTAAACTTGGGAATTAAAAAAACGAATTGTTTCTTTTGGTTTCATTAATTACACTTGTGAGGTCATGATACCGAATGCATGGATATAAGTACATTAAATTCTGTTGTCCAGTTGGCACTCAGAAAACTTGTTTCTCAAATTTTATGATGAATGCTTTTTTTTGTTGCAGTGTGTGCTGCTCCTGGTTCTAAAACATTCCAGTTACTTGAAATGATACACCAGTCAATGCCACCAGAATCTTTACCTACTGGAATGGTTCGTTATCCTCCTCCTCTCTCTCTCTCTCTCACACACACACACACACTCGCATACACATCTGTATTGGGAAATGGCAAGTTTTGCATCTTTCTGGACTTTTGGGTTGGTTTGTTTATTTTTCTAATGCTTCCTGCTTGCCATCAAATGATATGGTTGCTATATGCTTATAAAAATGCCTTTTCTCTTCCTTTTTCAAAATTGTAATATCTGTATCTTGTTTTAGGTAGTAGCAAATGATGTTGACATCCAGAGGTGTAATCTTCTTATCCACCAAACAAAGAGAATGTGCACTGCTAACTTGGTAGTCACAACTCATGAAGCTCAACACTTTCCAAGCTGCCACATAAACAAAAACTATGTAAATGCTATTGATGGGGAAAATGTAAAGAAACCTGAAATGAGTCAACTGTTGTTTGATCGCGTCTTATGTGATGTTCCATGTAGTGGTGATGGTACCCTGCGAAAAGCTCCAGACATATGGAGGAAATGGTAGTTACTTGTGGATTATTTTTGCCCTTACAAACTTCTTTTTGACTTTAAAACATTTTATTCATCTCATGTTCCTTCTCACAGGAATGCAGGAATGGGCAATGGTCTCCATGGCCTTCAGATTCTGATAGCAATGCGAGGTACCTTGTCATTGACACTTTTAATAGATAAGCTCAAGAATCCAACAGTAGCTTTAATCATTCAGAAAAATGACAAAGCAAATGAAGTGGTTGCATTGACTGACCTCTACATCAAAACAAAATGCCTCTTAGTAGAATATTTGAATGGAATATAGTAGTTTACAAGGACAAATTGTTCCAGAAGTTAATGATTAATAATGGTAATGAAGATCTGCCAAATTTAAATCTCGAAGAAGTTGTAGAGCTATCTAGAATTATTAGTCCAAAAGGCTCCATCTATAGTTTCCAGGTTGACCTCTGTAACTTAAAGGTGCTCAAAATTTTGAACTTGTATTACTTTATATCTTGTAACTGACAGCTTATATTTGAAAATAGTTAAAATGTTATACCTTTTCCAAGTGACCATTAGTTGACAAAATTTTGAAACTATTGTTATGAGAGATTTTAACATGGCCCAGAAAAGCTTAACAAAGACATCATCCTTTTACTCCAGTTCACATATTAGTTATTCTATTGAACATCTGAAAGCAAGAGCAGTCAATTAGGTCTTATCTAGTTTCCTCTTTATAATTCTTTAAAAGCATTTGTAGTATGAGCGACATTTAAAATCTGATGAAACAAAAAGCAATAGAGAACATGATTGTACTTGATTATCAATTTTTTTCTGAGTGCATGCTTAAGCTCATTCACACCAAGCTTAGTTTAAAAGCCTATACAAGAAGGAAAATGTGCTTTTGTATATCAGAGTAAAAAGGAATTAAGAGTTTCTTTCCATTGGAGAGACTCAAAATACAGGGAGTTTGAAGGAAAATTCTTTTAGTAGGACTGATGACATTTATGGAAAAGAGGTTTTTCTAGTCTCGGATTTCAGATGCTTAAAGGTCAAATGAATCCAATAATTGCTGTTGACCTCAATAAGTGAATATTATTTCTTTATTTAAAAGGGTTAGTCTTGCTAATCAATCGTCATTTCCAGGTTTATCTTTGCTCAAAGTTGGTGGGAGGATGGTTTATTCAACGTGCTCAATGAATCCAGTTGAAAATGAGGCTGTGGTTGCAGAGGTAAATTTACTGCCTATTTAACCTTCATTTTCCCTTTTTGATGGTAGACTTTTTAGTTTAGATACTGTCAAGTTATATAGTGGAAAAGCATGGAAGCTTTTGCCTGATATAAATTTATACTCTTTGTTCAGCTTTAGATTCTAGAACTCTTTCTCACTCTTAATCTGATCTATGAAGACAGAAGATTGCATTTGATCTTGGGGATCAGTCTGACACAAGGATTTCAGAGAAGTCCCTGATTGTGTATACCTGTTTGAGAGAGAGAGAGAGAGAGAGAGAGAGAGAGAGGGATAATGCTCAATTGATTTCTTACCTCTCTCACCCCCCTTTTTCCTTTTCTGTAATTCTGAGCTGATTCTTCTCTTGACTTTTCTTCTCTCAGTTTATGTGAACTCCCACTCTGATATTGTTAAATCCCTTTCCTCTTCACTATACATTTTCTATTGATTATCTTGCTAATGGTCTTTAATACTTATTCCCATTAATTTTTGGTAAAATTGCTTAGTTCCACAGTGATCAGACAGTATTAATAAGAATTCTCTTCTCCTTTTTGTTCCTTTAGATTTTGCGGAGATGTCAAGGAACTGTTGAACTGGTTGATGTCTCAACTGAGCTTCCACAGCTTATTCGCAGGCCAGGTCTGAAGACATGGAAGGTTTGTTTTAATTCACTCTGGTATTTATGTTTTATTGAATAATGTGGTGTTACATGGTTGCCATTTTGTTTTGTTGGTTTCTGCATATTCAAGAATTTCCTTCTTAAACTAAACAAATTCCAAAAGACTTCGATGGGAAATATCTTGTCATTTTGTGAGGGAAGTATCTTTTCATACAAAGTTGTTGTAGTAAATTTAAGTTGTGTTAGTTAAGATATGCAGATTCTCCCAATAAAATATACTTGTATTTCCTCCAATTTCCAACACACCAACATATGAAGTCCCTCTTCCTCCACTGCAAATATTCAAGCAGATATGCATGAGGATAGTGGGTGTAAGAATCTTCCTACTGATGATGCATAATGTGATCCATTGAAATTAGAGAATGTTTTCTTTTCGTTTCAATCATTCTGCTTTTTTTCAACGTTTGGATGTGTATGAGAACTTTGCAAGTCCTTATGGAATTAGAAATGGATTCTGGAAATTTACTTTTCTGCCATAGCATGAAATTCAGGAACACAGTTGTGCTGTTTTAGTTCAAAGTCTAGATTCATGCTATCATCCCTCCATCTGAGATCGGTGTCACCAACGTCAGAGGTTACATGAATATGAAAGAATAGAAAGGCCCTGCTCTCAATTGATAATAGAATATAAATATATATCTATATATACATTTAAAGGTAAATGTTAATTTTAGCTGATCTCTGTTGTTTTTTACTTTTGATTTTAGCTTAAAAAAGCTGTCTTGGAGATGTTATTCAAAACCGCTTTTTTAATTGATGTTATTGAAAGTAAAAACATTTTATTAACTTCTAAAACAACTTTTGAAAGCACTTCTTCTCAACAACTTAAAGAAAAGCTCTGGCAACCGAGAATAGACCACAGGAAATGCAATGAACTTTTGATACCTCTTATATAACCTTAAGACCAGACTGATGAATTGGATACTGGCAATTTTTTTTTATAAAATTAATGCAAATAAACATGGTTAATTTGTTCTATAAAATGTATAGGGATATAAGGTAAATTTGAATCTAATCTTTTGTTCTTTTGTAATTGGAAATCACTCTTTGACTACTTTAGATATGAATACTCTTTTGATTTACTTTTGACATATTATTTTGAATTTTTATTTGGGATGTAATGTTTGCATAAATTTCTTATCTAAGAAACTTAAGTGAATATGTTCTATAATGGAACAAAAAAAAATTAGAAAAGAAATGAGGAGGAGAAAGAAATGCATCTCCACTAATATGAAGCCCTATCACGGATTTAATTTGCTAGTTACATAATCATTGTAGGAAGAATTAAGCAAAAAAGAAAAAGGAGTAATAGTATAATAGTGACACTGGAGGACTATGATTCTTACATTTACTTTTCATGCACTGCTAATACATTCATGGAGATTAGAAGTATGCTGAAGCATATGCTTTGTTCTTATGAAGGCACAGATTTTTTAAAAAGCCTGCAGTTTTGGGGGCGAAGCACTATGAACCAAAAGCCTTGGGCGACTTTGACTACTTTGAGAGATTGACTAGTCAAAATATTTTGACTTATTTATTTTCACATTTAAATCTGAGATGTGGTCTCATGAAATATATGTCTGTATAACTGTTGATCAATTCATATGGGCAGCAGAGACATTTGCTGAGGTATATGTAGTTCATATTAACTGGCTGAGGTGTGCGTAGTTCATATTAACAGTAGCACAACAAGAAAAACCATGCCTCTGAGTGCATATCAAGCTATTTCCACCTTTATTTATATCAAAGCTGTACTGCATGACATGTTTTGCTTTTTGATTCTGGTCAAAACCAAATAGTCTTAAATCTGAACATTCAGGTTCGAGACAAAGGGGAGTGGTTGTCCTCTTACAAAGACATCACTCAGCATCGCAGAGCTGCAGTTGTCCCTGGTATGTTCCCATCTGGCAGAGCATATGATGATCCATCTGATACTGATCATGGTACAACCTCTGGGAAAGTGAGTGAGAATACTATCAATGGGAAACCTGAGACTGCTTCTCCATCAGAGGAAGATCATGGTGTTCAGACAACTGTTTCAGAGGAGGAAGTTTCTACTCTGCCTTTGGAGCGATGCATGAGGATAGTACCTCATGATCAAAATACTGGAGCCTTCTTTATTGCTGTCCTTCACAAGATTTCTCCTCTTCCAGGTAACACTTAGATCATTTGGTTTTCTGGTCAAGGACAAGAAATGTCAAACAGTTAAATAAATTGAGTTTGTTTTGCATCTGACCTATTTGTTGTGGTGGACATTTACCAGATAGGAGTTTGTATGGGTGTAAAGGTTGGAGGGTTCAGGGAAGCTAACTCCTTGCTTGTAGTCAAATGTGTTATGTTCTTGAGTTTTTTTTGTACTCCCTACATTAACAGTTTTACCAAATAATTTGTCATTTATGTTCATGCAGCTGTTCAGAAAAAATCTGCTTCCTCTGCTGGGCATAACAAATCACAAACTGAAGAGGCTAAAGCTGAAGTGAAAGATATAGAGATGATTGCAGCTGATGCAGGTGTTGTTAGAGACAGTCAAGTGTCTGAAGCAACTCATGAGGTTGGTATGCGAGTTTCTGAAACAATATCTAGTTCCCTCTCAAATGGTGACAGGACATCTGGGGCTGATTCGCAGACTAAAAATGCAACAGTGGAGGCGAAAGATATAAATATGATTGATGCAGTAAATGTAGATGTTGTGAGTGACCGTCAATTATCTGGAGCAACCACTGGAGTTGGTTTGGAGGTTCCTGAAGCAACGTCTGATGCCATTTCAGATGATGACAGAACAGCAAAGGAAACAAACAAAATCCAGTCTGACAATGCTGGAGGAAAGAGGAAGTTACATATTCAGGGCAAGTGGATTGGTGTTGACCCTGTTATCTTTTATAAGGACGAAGCAGTCATATCTAAGATAAAGGAGTTTTATGGTATTCAAGATTCCATTCCTTTTAGTGGTCATCTTGTCACCAGAAATAGTGACACTGGCCATGTGAAGAGAATCTACTATGTATCGAGTCCAGTGAAAGATGTTCTTGAATTGAATCTTCGAGCTGGTCAGCCACTTAAGATAGCTTCAGTTGGTCTAAAGATGTTTGTAAGTTACTGATATCCAATTTTCTTTTTTTAGTTGCCCCCAAAACTTCATTTGTTTATACCATGTCTGATGCTTGTTGCTAATGTAGAGGAAAACATTCAAATTAATTCTCCAGTGATCTCCATGAACCCTGCCCGTGATATCCAAAAAAAGGGAAAATGTTAATAGTCCTAAAAAATCAGAAGAACAATCTAGAAATAGAATATGCACTCTGAGCGGCCTTCAAATCCATTCAAGCCTTCTTTAGAAATAAAACATCCATAAGTTGGAAAATGGTAATCTGAAGAAAGAAAAATGAAGATTTAGATGGTTGAGAAGGTTAATATTTCCCCGTATGTTATATGCCTGCCTTCTGATATATCTTTTGTATATTATCCAGGAACGACAAACATCAAAAGAAGGCGCATCCTCTCCTTGTACATTCAGGATATCATCTGAAGGATTACCATTGCTGCTTCCCCATATGACAAAACAAATCCTCTATGCATCGATAGTTGACTTCAAGCATCTTCTCCAGTATAAAAGTATCAAGTTTAAAGATTTTACTGATGCTGAATTTGGAAACAAGGCATCACAACTAATGATGGGCTGTTGTGTTGTGGTTTTGAGAAAAGGTTTGCACAGTAAATTGATGTTTCTGAATTGGAATATATGTGGCATACTTTGTGACTTATCTTGCACATTCTGCAGATAACCAAATGGCTTCCGAGCATTACCAAGTCGATGCATCTACAATTTCTATTGGATGCTGGAGAGGTAAGAACAGTGTGTCTGTTATGGTCACAGCCGTTGACTGCCAGGAACTCTTGGAAAGATTGCTGAAGGACTCAGGGACACAGAACCTCTCAGCACAAGAAACAAAGTCATCTTCTGGTAAAGCAATTGAAGTTAAGACAACAAATGATAATGCAACTAGAGTAGACACTGAAGTCACGACAACTACAGCTTCCAGTTAAGGTAACAATTTTGGAAGACACCAGTCTTGCATGACTTTTTGTTGTACAAGTAGCATATGTCTCAAATGATTGGGAATATTTCCCTTTCCCTGTGTCAGTTTTGATATAATGTTGCTGATAACAGACAAATTAGATATATTTAAACAGAATTGAAAGATAATGTACTTGCATCATGGAGCCTCTTTCGGCCTCAGCAAGTTAATACTATTATAATTCCCTACTATAAGGCCTCAGAATAATATGTTTTATCAATTTGGAGGAGGTTATGTTAATAGTGTTGCCAATTCTGGTAGGCCATTGCTGCTATTCAGCTGCTAATATGTGGCTAGGTGTGTAATCGAGTCGAGCCCGAGTTAAATATCTTTTTGCTCGAGCCAAAATTTCACCCTTATTTCGAACTGGATTCGAGTAGCTCGCAATCGGCTAGACTAGTTTTCACCTCTATTTGTGGCCAGCAGACTCGTAATCGGTTCGACTCGTTTTCAGTTCTATTTGTGGCCAATTTTTGCATAACTAGTGATGCTGGTGGTAGACATTGGTGTGTTAGGAAATGTACACTGATATACATTGCTGTAATTACACAAAGAGAAGGGGTTGAAGGTAAGTTCATGAGCAATCAAATTTATGATGTGTTTGTCTGGTAAAAGGAGTTTCATCAATTTACTAGCTTTACTCCCATTTATGATGTATTTGCCTAGTATAAGATAGCTTTATCAAATAAAGTACTATCCCGTGTCAATGTTTATTTTCTTCAAAAAACAATAAAATAAGGGAAAAAAAAGTCACTGTGCTGTGTACAGTCGTCATAATATACATGGTTATTTATGTACTTTTAGGGAAAGAGCATAGAGATTTGTTGCCCATTTGGTTTTAGCTATCTTATTTCATTTCCCCTTTGGTTTGTAGAGAGCTAAGATCATTTCCTTTTTCTTCCCCTTGCCCTTTTATTTATAACCTGTTTCGTGGTTCTTATTATAATCTTGCATTGCACCTCTACAAACTGTTGGCAAACTTAGTATCGTTTCTTTAGGTTAAATCCGTAGTCTTTATTTTTATCTTTTAAAATCTTTAAACCTTTTGGTTTTCAGATATCGGTTGAAGTCTTTATTTTTCGTCAAAAATTGATAAATTTAGTTGGGTTTTTGGTCAAATAATGAGGGTATTATCAGTCTCGCACGATTCCCTCCAAAGCCAATTGGCAAATTTTGTTCTTAAATTTTTTACATTTCCTAAGGCAAATCTCTAATCTTTATTTATAATCTTTGATCTTTTTACCTATTGCGATTTGGGTCCTTTATAGAATTCATATAAGTTAATCGAGATCAACGATTTTTTGTCAAATAATGAGGGCCGTCATTGTCCTCACATTGTTTCCTTCAAATCTGATTGCTTCAAACATCTAATTTGGATAAAATTTCTAATTTCATCTCTCCTTTTTTTTTTCTTTGGAAAATTAGGGTTTTTATAGTTCCAAAAAGTTCAGCAAAATCATTCAAAAGTATCCTTGACAATTTTGTGTTACTTAGGACTTCTTCAAGATTCAATCCATTAGGTGGCAAAACAAGAAAATAGTGATTGCTCATGAACTTACCTTGAGTTAGTAGCAAAAATGAGTTAGTAGTAAATAATGCAAAAATAAGCCCAATTCACTTCTAATTGAGTTTGTAGTGAATAGTGTGATCTCGATTGATTTTTCATTTTTCTAACAAAAAGAACTTAAATCGCAATTCAAAAAAAGACACCTAATCTACCAAATCGTGAAAATGTTAGGAATGAAATTGGATTATTATCAAATTTAGTCCCTTAACTATTTTTAATTTTTAGTTTTGATCTCATTTTTTTATCCATTTAAATCTTGAATTATTTTTATTTTTCAACTTTGATCTTTTATCATTTTTTTATTCTTGAACTATTTTTACTTTTTCAATGATTATTTTTTTTTCTATTTCTTTTATTTCCATTGTCAATTTTTTAAGCTTGATCTTTCTCATATAAAAAATGAAAAATAGTTCAAAGATAAAAAGAAAATAATCAGAATCAAAGTTGAAAAAGTAAAAATAATTCAGAGATAAAAAAAGAATAAATGATCTAAGTTGAAAAATAAAAATAGTTTATGATTTAAACCTATGAAAAAAAAGATATGAGATCAAAATTAAAAATTAAAAATAGTTTAGGTACTAAATTTGACATTCTTCCAATAAAATTTACCCTATGCCAAAATTATTTTAACAAAATTTAAACAGGATTAAAAAAAAAAATTTGCTTTGCTCCAAAATTCACTCGGTGTGAAAAATAAATTCTTCTATGCAGTTTTAACTCTTGAGCAGGTCTATCGTTGGTAATTCTTATGATGAATTTATTTTGTATCTTTGTCATTGAGAAAAATTCCTAAATAAATTTGATCTTTGATACATAAATCGTATCATTTTCCCTTTGTCTCTAGATTGTTACATCAGTCTCAGGCATACAAGCTAAAATTAAGCTTTCCATCTTGTTCTTTAGAGATTGAATTTAATTTGAAAGATTCAACTTTATTTCCGTCCACCTTTGGACCAGAAAAAGGGAATTCATCTGTAATAAATCTTTAATAAATATTTATATGTTGACTAAAAAACTAATTCATTTTACATTTCCTTCCTACTAATTATTCAAACACAATAAACCCTAAATCCTTGCTACCCTTTTCTTTCACTCAATTCAAACATAGCATAATGGTATACAAAGAATACAAATCAAATGTGATTCTGTATACAGGTGTCCATAGAAAGAGACAATAATTATTACAACGACTAATTTGATAAAGAAATCAATGATTAATGCCCTGATCATGGATCAACATCACATGATTGCGTGTTCTCTTTTGAATGTCTAGTACAGTAGGCTTAATAAAAACTTATTATCACCCACACGGAAAGTAAAATGCATTTCTAAGCTTGAACTTCCTGGATATATGATAGGAATTGAGATTTTTAAGATTTGAAGAAAATGGAAGAGAAAGTGATATCAGAGTAGAATTCAGCAAAAGATATCTATAAAAATGTACCACTAATGAAATCTCTCAACCTCAAGACCATGTAATTGATTTTCCCACTTTCAAAAGGTAAGCTATAACAATGCAAGATTTACACACAATAAACCAGATATTTCCAAGACCACTAAAAGAGGTAATAATAGTAACGAAACAAAAAACCAAACATATTAAGATCTACTACAGCACATACTTTTCTTCTCGGGGATAACTTGCGCAGGGCCTGGAATAAGGATCTTTTTGCCAGATAAGGATGCAGGATTGCCATTGGCTTGATCCTCACCAGCAACAAGATTTTTCTTATTTACAATGTTGAAGATCTCTGTCAAAACAGTCGTGAATGCTGTCTCTACATTTGTAGCTTCCAGTGCGGAGGTCTCTAAGAAGAATAATCCTTCCTTCTGAGCAAATTCTTTGGCATCCTCTGTAGGAACAGCTCGCTGGTCTTCAAGATCAGTCTTGTTTCCAATCAAAATGATGACAATGTTCTTGTCAGCATGAGCTCGTAGCTCTTCCAGCCAACGGGGGATGTGATCAAAGGTCTGGCGCTTAGTTATGTCATAAACCAGCATTGCTCCAACAGCCCCCCTGTAGTATGCACTTGTGACCGCTCTATATCTATTCATGATACCAACAACATAAACAACTGAGATAAATTACTGATAAAAATCTGTTTTGCATTTTGACGAGATTAAGGCAATCATGCATATACCAATTGTACAGAAATTATAAATCATTTCAGGGGAAGTACTTTCAGAACCATTAAATTAAAAGAAAAGAACGACCAAAGAGATTGATCCAGCTAAGCATGCATTACTCCATTGAAACTACAGTTGAGATACTAATATAAAATAACTAAAGGTCAGGGAAATTATAGTAGCCAATTAGCTGCTTTCCTTATTGCCATGTGCCTGGGACTTTCTGCCCAATTGCGCCCATAATACAAGATATGCACAAAGAAAGAACCAAAGAGAGGTCAAAAGTGTCAAGGAAAATAATAATTTGAAGTAAATTTTACTTCCAACCATCATAATCTACTTAGGCAACATAAAATAGGGTGGTTTGTAGCAAAAAATCTCCAACAAAGGCATTTAAAACATGTCTCAAACACATAGTAAAGCATTTAATATTGACTTTCAATATCAATCTACCCCTGATTTCTAAAGCACATGGAATATAATAGCAGATGTACCACAAAACCACTTAATTGGCCATTCATCTTTTTCTAGTTGAAAATAATGCTACCCTTCTTTTCTTTATTAACCTACTCCACTCTTACTTAGTAACCTGCTTGCATATTTTCTTCCCCCTAGTTTAAAGCCAACTCTCATATACAATTATGTTAGTGCAGATCATTTCCTCTTTTTTTTCTTCCCTTATTTCCCCATACATTAGTAGAATGGGAGTTCAGAAAACTTGTGCCTTGGAGAGGGAAGAAACTGGGTCATAAGAGATAGTGTCGGATGCTAGATGCCTCAGATTTATCCTGCCCAGCATGTAAACTGGTGAAACAGAAAATTTCATTCTGTTCAATCCTCACCAAATTTAGTTGCTTCAAATTCCACCCAACAACCAGATGAGACATATGTAAGCATACTTGTCAAACGTTCACCACGCTTTATCACTCACAACAGCAAAAGCATTGGGTACTGTATTTACCCTTTTGCATAAACTAATGTCTAATGAATTCCAAAATTCTTATAAAGATTTATCACAGAATTCCGCAATCGGGCTCAACATAAATTAATAAAAGAAATCACAGGGACAAAAGTAATTACTCCAATAAGAAAAAATGAATCCCACGTCATTTAGTAGAAGAAAGGTACTAATTGTGCTAGTTTTCATCTGAAACGGAATCCCTAACAGCAACAAAATCAATCCACAAGCAGGAAGAGAGAGAGACAGAAAAAAAATGAGATCACACTTGAAAGCAAAATCAAAGCAGAATTTTACTGTCACTGAACTTCAAAGCTTGCTACTAAATTCAAAAAACAAACCACCGATAGTAAAAACCGAACAATATTAAAGCGAAGTAAGACGAAAGACCGCCAACCCCACATGCAAAAGTAACCAAAAATTCAGACCCAAAATCCACCCAAACCCAAGAACAACAAATGCGTAGACGTACAAAGATGAATACGTTTTAACAGGCTAGTACCTCTCTTGGCCAGCGGTATCCCAGATCTGGGCTTTAACAGACTTATGCTGAATGACAAGAGTTCGTGTCTGGAACTCAACACCTATGGTCGCTTTAGAATCCAAACTGAACTCATTTCGCGCAAACCGAGCAAGTATTTGAGACTTTCCCACAGCGGAATCCCCAATCAGTACCACCTTGAAAACGTAGTCCACCTTCTGACTAGCATCCCCATATCCACTACCACTCGCCATCATCCAAAAACTCAAAAACCAATCCTCAGAAGGCACAGAACAGAGACAGCAAGAAGCAGAAGAAAAAGAGACTCTGCAGTGCTGATACTGTGGATGGGAGAATGGACAACGACGAGTGTAAAAGAACTGGGAACGGAAGGGCCGACGCAGATCTTGGGAGATGTGAAATGCGCTCCTTTTATTACTGTAGGTTTCGAAATATAAGCCTTGATTCTCAAAAAAAAAAGGAAAAAGTCTCGAGACCTTTGCCTATGAATTGAGGATTTAAACAAGTGGAGTGGAGCTCGCGGGTTGGACTCGTCTTAGACACGCTGTGTTGCCTCTATAATGTCATTATCTCGGTATAGTCGGATTTGTATTCTGAATATTAGTATTAAATTAAGGATTTTAGAAAAGTTTTAGAGGTGTAACTTTTTTATTTCAAAAAAGGAATTTTAGGTGTGTATTTATATAGAATAAGTGTTTTTCCTGGTTAAGAATAATAAGAAATATTTGGATAAAATTATTTATTTAACTAAATTGAATGGATAATTTGTTGTGTAGGTCTATCCCTTATTCGCTATTGAATTTGTAATTATATAATTTATCTCTCCTAATTTAATAGGTTTACATTCTTTTTTTATTTGATCAATAATTTATTTTTAGTTGATCAAAATATTTCTATTTAAAGTGAGATTGTTGTATCTAAAGCATGCATTAAATTCATTTGAAAATGATAAATACTGAGAGTACTATAAAAAATATTTTATGAAAAGTATACATTTCCAACTGCATTAATTATTTCTCTTAATTGACATGAAAAAACCAAACAAGTTTATTAAATTGTGACGAATGTAGTAAGAATTAAGAGAACTTCTGATTAATTCTTATTATAAAAGTAGTCAGTAAAGAAATACATCAATTAATGAAATGTGAATTTGTTACGGAAATATATATATATATATATATATATATATATGCAACATATATTATTGAATATTCATTTTTGAACATTTAAAAATAAAAATGTAGATGTTCAATTATGGATGAAGAAAGTAAAAAAAAAAGTTAAAATTATTAAAGTAAAATATTTAGTTCAAGTAAACATTTATTTTTATTGAATTTTGTAAAAATATTTATATATTAAGAAATTTTCTTCTTCCCAAAACAATTTATCTTGAAAGTAAACCACATAGTAGAGTAGACAATGCCATTTATTTGGATGAATCTCATGCTAATGCGTTTCTTACCCTATGTTTTTCATTTTAAATTGTAACAACTTGAAGATTAACATTTTAAAAACTCTAGTAAAATTTAAATTTTTAAAGAAAAAATACTCAAATACCTTTCTTCTAAATTTTTTTCATCGTTAATGATTTCAGTATATACTCATTTTAGCAAAAATGAAATGTCTTCAATTTTATGTATTATTTATCTTCTTTCTAAATAAATAGAATATTTAAATTATTTTTCTAAATTTACTGTTATCCTAACATTCTACATTAATAAATTGATTTTTTCAAGACTACAAACCTCAATTTCAAAATATATATTGTTTTAATTTTTTTTCACACAAATTAGAAATTAGGGGAAAAGTGATAAACATTTATTTAAATTTTGTAAACTAAATTATATTTTGAAAGTTTTTTTACTTTAAAACTAGTCGTTCACTAGTGCGATGCACATATTTTATATTCTTAAAGTGTTTGAAAATATTTAAAATATTTAAAATTATAATTTATATATACTTAAAATTATATAATTATAATAATAAATTTATAATATATATAATAATTATGAAAATAATAATTAAAAGAATAAAAAATAAATTATGTTATTTCAATCTGGTCATATTCTTTGCACCCACACAATGCATTAAAGTTAGTTTTATTAACGAAAATTGAAATATAAATTTATTACTTTTGGAATGAAAATCCGTTGATATGAACATTAACATTTTTCAATGTATAAATATAATAGCTAATTTTAAGACATTATAATCTCTAAAATGTTTTTAAAATAAAATTCAAATCAAATATAATTTGAATATGAGGTGAATTGTTATATAAAATTCACATATATTAGAATTAAAATTAATTATGTCTTTTTCAATATATTTTTGCACCCGTGAATGCATGTAAATTATTTTTTTATTGAAGATGAAAATATAATTGTGACCTAAACTTCGTTTATATGAAAAATTAACTTTACATTTTTTTAGCTTAATTTTTTTTATTAAAAATCATTTTACTCATTAGAAATATACTCAACATACTTAGAGAGAAAATAGTTTTAAAAAATAATTAGTGATATAATAAATTATTAAAAAGAATTTTTAAGTAAAAAAAAAGTGACTTGACTTTTAAAAAAATAAAAGAAAAAATTACAAAAAAAATAGTGAAGACACTTGTCAAGATTATAGAGAGAAAAACTTTATAATATATATATATATATATATATATATATACACACACATACACACATATAGATAACTCTGGACACCTGTTTACATAACTATTATTTGCTTGTAAAATACTACATAAATATAGAATTATAGTTCTCTCTCATTCCATAAAAAATACCTAACTACAAGTACCTTTGCTGGGGGAAGGGCCAGAAGTTCTTTAGAAATGAAAAAGAAAAAGAGAAAAAAAAATCCAATTTATACATGATACATCTTTATGTCATTTCATATTGTATTTTATTAAAATATTTTAAAGATTTCGTAAGATACTAAAAAAGTTCAGAGAACGTTTTTAGAGTGAGAGACACATAAGATTAAATCATGAATGTGGAGGGATAAACAAGTAAAATGTAGTGCAATACAATATTCAGTAATAAGGGTTCATATTTAACAACTCCCAACTAATAGTATAATATCAAGAAATGATGAATTTAATCATGCTTGATATACTATTAATATTTTCACAGGTTGCCGTGGACCAATGTCTAATTTGTGTAATAAATTTAGGTCTCACATTTAGCTTGGGAAAGTCATTCAAATTATGACTGGTTTGTTGGTCATGCTTGATGGCATTCATATTTGTAGCTTTGGTTTGATTTGAAGACTTGAATGATTCCTTAAAGATATAGGCACGGTCATGGGAGTTATGATTCTCATAGTTGTGTTTTGTGCCATTTAACATTTGTATTGTTTATTTTAAAGAGGTGATTTTAGGGTTTAGGAAAATAGATATTCTATTCAGTTAGAAATATTCATTAGCCTGATGTGAAAGAAACATAATTAACCAAAGCGTCATTGGAATTATGCATGAGATTACACATTAACCCATCCAAGTAAGTATGTTTAAAAGTTGTTAACATGTCTAATTTTATAGCTATACTTTCTTTTTACATTTTTTAACAACAAAATCTATGTATTTTTTTCATTTCTCATAATACACATTTGAAGTATACACTTTATCAACAAAAATTGCATATCAAACATGATAAATGTATGCAGATACAAAGATAAACATTAATAGTAGGAAAATAACTAACTTTAGATGTGTTTTTTTTAGATAAAAAAGGATAAAATATGCGAAGAAATCAAAGAAGGCGTTTTGGTGCTTGAGAGAGATGAGGAAAAGAAAGAGAGAATGGAAGATAAATTAAGGTTAATTTGGTAATGTGAAAGTTCGGTATTTAAAAATCATGGTATTAACTTGCTCAAATGTCTATCATTTGAATGGAAAGTCCTTGCATAGATTCTCTTAAACTATACTTGAATATTTAATTTTGAGTAAAGAAAATATTACATTAATTTGTTTTTACATGGATATGGTATATTATACCTTTTTTAAAATGGTATAAAATTTTAATATATATGATTTGTGAAAATTATGTTACTTTAAGTTTCAACTTAGTAAATAAATTCAATTTGTATAACTTATTATATGCATTCTTACATGTATATTATATTATATTTTTAAAATGATATAATTTTTTATATAATATATAAAAATTATGTCAATGTGAGTTCGTGTTTTAATGCTAATAATAAAGAATGAGAGATTTCAATGAGTTTTGACTTTCAATTATCACAATAAATTGAAGGTAGTTGATAATTTAGGTTTGTATAATATTGTAGCAATTTTAAAGGGTTGTTTTAATGATGTTACATTGGAATGGATGGCAATTTACACTTGTATAAATGTAGTCATCAAAATTAGAGAGTACTACGATAAACTTTATATTCCACCTTGTTATAACTGTAGTAAGATATTTAGATATATAATGTTAAATATGAAGAACAAAATATTTTTCAATAAAAATATACTCACAACTCTCATAAATATAAATTAAAATCTCCAAATTGGGTTGATAATTCATCATATTTTCTAGTCAATATTTTGACGTTGATCAGTTATGATTGTAACTTAATTTCTAGCAATTAGGTGTGCTTTGGAGCAATTAGAGATAAAAAGGAATTGCTGGAGAAGGAACATTCTTAATATAATCAGAGTTGTAAGAGAACATTTGATTAAAAAAAAAAGATGAATTTTCAAATAGACAATCGATTTTTTTAAAAATAATAAAAATTTATATTGTAAGTAGTAATTTTCCAACTCCTGGAAGTTAGTTAATCAGTCATTGACTTGATTTATTAAAATTTTATGTGCTTTCACAACATAAAAACTTTATGAGTAGTAACATTTAGTGTTATAAAATGAAATATAAATGACTTAACTATTATTTATTAATAATTAATTAGTGTTTCAAAATTATCATAAATTATGTGTTAGAAAATAAAAGGATCATTAGTCATACTCAAACATGAATAATATAAGATATAATATAATCCTTGTACCTTGAGACATGATGAACAAGGATGATTCTTGGTCTTCCCTCTCCTTACTCTTTATATGTTTGTGTATAATGATGGGATAACACACAACTTGATTGAGTGGAAGAGATGGACCAATGATCCTATTTATAGATAATAGTATGACACTTCTCATCATAGGTAATTTAGTAGAGCTCCTTAATTCTTTCGTAACTCTTATAACATATGAAATATATTAACTCATGTAACTCACTTTATGTTCTAAGTTAGTGGATGTAGCTTTATGTTCTAAGTTAGTGGAGGTAGTGGTCTTTAATAAAAAAGAGTTATACTAAGAAGTTACTAGTGGTCTTTAATTTAGGAGTTACAACTTTGGTTATAACATCATAATTACAATTTGTTATAATTGAAGTGTAGGTTACATTAATTGATGTTAGTAGGTCATGAAGACTATATTCTAACATTATGTGCTATGTTGTGAAAAAAAAAGTAGTATATATTTTAAAAGACAATTGTATCACTTTGCCATAATGTTGTCAGACTTAGAATTTTTATTTTAACAGGGAAATATCTTTTGTATACATGTTTATTAAATACATACATTTATTACTAAGCGTCCACTCTAAAATTTCATTTTTACCCTTTGTATTTGTCTCTCTTCACTAAACTCTCTCAAATCTCTACAAAAAACTATCAAATCGGAGTTGTTTTCAAAGAAATAAATGCTTAAAGAGATTAATTTTGTATTACCTAAATACTTTTATTCCTTTATTAAGTAAAATTTCTTGGTATTATTCGTTAAAATTGAAAAAAATGAAATTAGTTTATATATGATTTGAATTGATACAATATTGTAATTTAATGCATAAAACTATGTTTTAATAAATGTGTATTGTTTGTATATGATGTATTTTATATGAATAAATTTTGGTAAAATATTGATGAAAATTGAAAAAAGAGAAGAAAAAATCGAATTTGGGTTGCTCGGTTTGTGCACATTTTATTTTATTTTAGTTTAGTTAATTTAAATGCATATATTCAATTAATTAATTCTTTTCTCAATTTTAATACTTGCATTTGATTTGTTAAATTAAATTAGTTAGTGGTAATTAGTTAAGTTTAATTTTCTTTATTTAGTTAACAATAATTTAGTTGAATAAATTTTAAATTAATATAATTAAGTTTATAATATTTTATTTAAATTATTTAAGTTTAATGAAAACAAATATGAGTTTAATTTACTTTAAGTAGTGTAGTAGCAGGGTCGAGATTTATATTTTTTATAAGTTTATTAGTTTAGTGTTTGTTTAAGTTTAGTTTATTTTAATTAAAACAAATATTAACTTAATGCGAATAACTTAATTAAATTTTGTAATATATTAGTTTTTTTTGTTTTTATATTTTAGTTTGATATGTTATATTATACTACTTTCTTTTAATTAGTTAACTTTGATTTAAACAAATATAAATTTTATTTTATTTTATTAAGAATAATTTAGTTTAATTAGCTTAATAATAGGTTTGACTTCTCTTTTTTTATATATATATTTGTGTTTAATTGTCAAATTTGATTATTTAGTTTGAATTAGTTAACTTGAATTATAAAACATTAATTTAATTTATTTTTAATTATTTTAGTTTGAAATAGTTTTAATTACAAAAATAAATTTATTATTTTTTATTAATTGTGATTTAAAAAACACAAAAGGATAGGAACCACTGACACCTGATGCATATATGATCCTAGATAAGAATGAGTTGGATAACGATTCTTCATACTTTATTTCATATGGTGAGATTGAGGTGGAGCCTTATATAGTAGAGTACTTGCCCCCAAAGGCACCTATAAAAATACCTGCTCCTGTCATGGAACAAGTAAGGGTAAAAATTTTTTGATTGGTATTGTTGTCATTATTCTACGGTTTGTAGCCTCATGCACTAAGCCTTTATCTACATCCATTAGGCCACTATTTGTACTCGTCACAAAGCGGTCTGCAATCGATCATAGGCCAAAATATGTACTCATCATAGGGCCATCTACTGTCGATCTTAGGTGACCAACTACATTGTTCATTAGACCATCTGTTGCCTCATCATCTTGCCCACCTTTCCACCACTGATAGTACAAGTTCAGGTACGAGTGATGAGTCAGAATTAAAATATCCTATTCCTAGTGGACCATCTATCATAGACTTATTAAAAGGATTTAAAGGCCATGTGGCATATGCCGCGTGAGATATATGGTATCCTATAAATATTAGTGTTTAATTAATTGACTCATTAATTAAAATTATATATATTATTAATATGTTTATGTTTTTTGTATTTGTAGGAGATAGCTCAATTACGAATTCATCTTTGTCCATCGTATTTGTTGGCATGGCAGGGGCATTGGTCACTTAAGGCTCAGGAGATGGTGGTAACGACTGGATCGTGCCACATTGGTCAATGTTAGTTTAGTCAAGTGAACGCTGCACTGATCTTGGTTTTTGTGGAGATGTGGTATCTTGAGACTAGCAGTTTCCACTAACCATTTGGAAAGATGACTTTGACATTACATAACGACCATTTCATATTGAGATTAGATATTAGTGTTACAAAGAAAGAGGTATAGTTGTTTATAACTTTGTTAAATTATATTATTTTTTGAAAACGTTATTGTGTTTTAAAAATAATTTATAAATGTTTATTGTGTCATTGATGTATAAATGGTGATGTAATTAATGATGTTGAGACACAATGTTTCATGTGGTATATGCTTAGTTGTTCATTGTCTGGGAATAAGTCCATGAATACAAGATAGACTTCTTGGAATAACATCCAAGATAGACTGCACCCTATTAGCTAGGTGTTTGTCATTGTTGGAGGACATGTATATACAAGCACTTCTTGATATTTAAACCTTCAGAACCTCTCTGTACTTGGACCTCAACAGATCCATAGTCCATGAGGTGGATGTTACATAAAGTACATTGTAGGCCATCTGATTCTATTTGTGGTTATCAGCTATAATTAGACGCACTCATATAGTCTCAGGTACATATTTATTATATGAAATGATTGTGTTTGAATTTATCACAATTGTTTTGTGACCTATGAAATAATTTATAACTATTTTTTTGTCTCAGGTGATTTGGATGTCGTATCCATCACAAGCTATCGAGGCTTGCTGGATGAGTGGGTTTAATAATTGCGTCCGTTTTCTAGATATGGTGGAGCCATACTTGCCTATATGTGTCATGAGATAATTCGATTATGTGCAGACTATGCCATGTGCACCGATTCCACTTATACAGGCCACTAGACATCGAGATTCTCGACGTAACGTCATCAAGTATAATCCGATTAGGAAATACTGGTGAACTCTTAGGACTCATCTTCATCCTATGGTAGTACGATGTCTGCCTGGAGAGCCAGACGCTCAGAATGACAGCTATTTGTAGTAGTTCATCCCTCGTACACATCCTCTGGTCCAAAACCTAAGGATCGTATCGACAGACGTTGCTGTTTATAGAACACACACTTTATCTGACCAAGAGTTATGTAATCATTTTTCATTTATTGTTTTATTATTGTGAAAATTTCATTGTTGATATATAGGGGTGGAAAAATTGACTCGGCCTGAAAAACCCGCAAAATGAACTTTGCTGGGCTTCCATATTTGTGGCCCAAACAAATCAGGCCTAAATGACCTGGCCCGTATAACCTGTGGGCCAAAGGGGTTCAGGTCAATTTAGTCTGCGGGTTGACGGGCCGACCCGATTCCTTATTTGAAAAAAAAAACAAAAAAACAACATTTGAGAGACCTAAGTCAGTGGCTAAGTCCCTAACGCTATAGTCTTCCCTCAACCCTCTGTACCTCAACCCTTCACTATCTCTTCTCTTCTTCACTCTTCCGTCTGCCTACTTAGTTAGTGGTCTAGCCTCTGCCTGCGCCTGGCGAGCATCTCTGGCTCTTTGGCCTCTGCCTTCTGCGTTTCTACCTAGTTAGTTATGTGTTTTTTTTTCATTCAATGCTTTGCTTTGTTTAAGAGTGTAATATTTTTTTCTTTTTCATTGAAGCATAATTTCAATTTTCATGTAATACAGACATATAGTGATATGTTTTTTTTGTTATGATTTGGGATTATACTGAGAATTAGGGTGATTTTGGCACCCCTATTGAGAATTTATTATACATTTATATTGAGAATTAATGATGATTTTGCCACCTCTAATGAGAATTTATTATACTGAGAATTATGGGTGATTTTGGCACCCCTATTGTAAATTGATTATACTGAGAATTATGGTGTGATTTTGCCACCCTTAGTCCCCTACTAAGAATTATGAGTGATTTGCCGCCCCTACTGAGAATTGACTATATTGAAAATTGATTTGAAACTGTCTTCTTGATTAATAGAGACATTATAATGAACTGTCAACATGCTGTACTAAATTTTTTAA